>OZ023269.1:9783503-11098184 GCA_964006375.1 Tillus elongatus | reverse complement strand
TGCAGTCAGAGAAGTGATACATTTTTGTTCAACTTGTTACTACGTTATCATCTGATAATATTTATTTTTTATTTCTCCGCTTGATCTTGTTTAATCTTAGTTAACTTTTTACGCAGTCAGTTTTAACAATGTTTTAAATACACTTGTTTATTCACATCTTGTTAGGGTTAGTTGTCTTGTGCTATCTACGCTTAGTTCTTGGAAAAATATACACATACGACATATTGCTTGACACTTCATACAGACTATATAACTCTAGGGAGTAAGGCGAATATAATGACACATCTTTTATTAAAATCCATCGAGCCGTTTAGATGTCACGAGTGATTGAGAATCATACATACTTATATAGACATGTACTCGCGAAAAAGAATCCTGTCTTTGTTATCACGGAGTCAGGTAATAACAAATATGGCGTTCACTCCTGGTATTAAACTTCGCTAATGGCTTACTGCATCTGTCACAATAGACGGACAGACACTCTAGTCTGATCGGAAGTGGCAAAACTCTCAAAATATCCAGTCCATAAGATCACATAATGTTTATTGCGTAATATGCACGGTTTCGTAAAATTTCATTTAGTGGTTCATGAAATAGATATCGTGTAAATCAAAGTTGATACATCTTTGACAGCTGTTGTCAAAAAACAAACACATTAAATGCATTCTTTAGTTTTGGAATTATTTAAATTATGTTTGTTGTTACGAAATATTTTGTGCAATAGGATTCTTTCGCCCTTGCGAAACTTTCTCGTAAAAAAAGCTTGAAAACATCAAACTTTTCCACGTGCTTCCCTAATACCATTACTCTAAATATTCCTACAATATTTTTGTTTGCGTAATATATGGTCCATATATTAGGAATGAGTTTTGACTATTATTTGTGACTACATCGATTTTACTTTGTGATTTATTTTATATATCGCTTGCTTGAAACCTGCGGGAATTGCAACATTTCACTTCTCCATTTGCATATCGTGTTTACGAATCTTATTTTCTCTAGTTCAATCTCTGGAAAGAACTTTACTATTTCAGAATTTCAAAGTTCAATTACCGATTTTAAAAGTTCTATTCTACGCCCTTTGAGAACGTGATCGAGTTGTCGTAAACGTATCCAACATTTAATGAGCTCATCTCCATTGTCCTATTAACAGATCTAGATAAACTTATCCCTAATGACCTATTAAAATAACAAGATCTGCTAGACCTTTTAGAATAGGTTCGTTTACACACATAACTTTTTTTTAACAAAATATAAGGCCAGTTAGGAGACTTTTAGTGAATTTTCGTAAAATAAAATTTTAAAATGAGCGCGAACTAAGACCCCGGAATCAATATTCGGGGTCTGCTTCAATGTTTATATATATATATATATATATATATATATATATATATATATATATATATATATATATATATATATATATATATATATATATATATATATATATTAATACAGGCTGGCGGATTGAAAACGAAACAGCGGTCTTTGCGTCTAGAGAATTTTTTTTAAGAAACGCTCAAACACGGCAATCTTAATATTGAGGGGGACATGTTTTGACATAAAACTCAACTTTGTCACATCAACCCCTTAAGGGTGGTGATAACAACCCTTATATTTTAAATGGCGAACATTGGTCTAGTGTTACATCACTTGAAAGCTCTTTCTTTTCTGAATTCAGCATACTAATTTTTTTGGAAGTTTTATCAACTCGTTTAAAAATTATTCACAGTTGGAGTTGCAAGAACGTATTTCATTCATTGTAATTTTTTTAAGAAACGCTAAAACACGTCAATTTTAATATTGAGGGGGACATGTTTTGACATAAAGTTCAACTTTGTCACATCAACCCCTGAAGGGTGGTGATAACAATCATTATATTTTAAATAGGGAACATGGGTCGAGTGTTACATCACTTGAAAGCTCTTTCTTTTCTGAATTCAGCACATTAATTTTTGGAAGTGTTATCAACTCGTTTAACAATTATTCACAGTTGAAGTTGCAGGAACGTATTTCATTCATTGTGATAAGGAATGCACTAATTAGTAAATTTTTCGTGAAAAAAAAAAACTAAAAAACAAAACCAAACGTTTAAAAGTGTTCATTTAGTTAAGTAAGTGTTCAAATTGTTGACCACCAGCTTCCATACAAAAGTACAAATTTTGTTCAAAACGAGCTTTGACATTCTGGAGCATTTGTGGAGTTATTAGACGACATTCTTCAACAATGCGTCGTCCTAATTCTTCCAAAGACTCCAGTTCTGTTGCGTAAAGTCTACTCTTTAAACGGCCCCATAGAAAGAAGTCTGAAGGAGTTAAATCCGGTGATCTAGGGGGCCACTCAATAGCACCGCTACGCTCAATCCATTGCTCTGGAAACTCTCTGTTCAAAAACTCCCTAACACGTTGTGAAAAATGCGGGGGAGCTCCATATTGTTGAAACACTAATTCATTTTCTTGATAGCGATCATCATTTTCAACAATGTCAATTAGTAGAGGGTAAACGATATCTTCTAGTAACTCCAAATACGTTGCGACACTCATCATCAAGAAAAATTGGTCCGATTAAACGGTCTCCAAAAATGCCAGTCCAGATATTCAATTTCTGTGGAGTTTGAGTGTGGACTTCCTGAAAATTTCTTGGATTATTATCTCCCCAATAACGACAATTATGACGATTGACTGTAGAGTTTAATAAAAACATACACTCGTCTGAAAAACAGATATTGAACAGAAAGTTCCCGTTATCAACTATTCGTGCAGTCATAACTTCACAAAACTCCAGCCGCCGATCATAATCATCTTCACTCAGTTGTTGTACAAGATGAATTTTTTACGGGTGAAATTTATGATGCTTAAATATTTGCTGAATAGTTCTTCTTTTGATGTTTGAAATAGTGGCCAATTTTCTCGTGCTCAAAGTTGTGTCTGCAGCATTTGTCCTAAAACTTTAATCTCAGTAGTCTCATTTCCAACCGGAAATTCACGGTCAGGAATTGTTGGCTACTGAACCACTTTGTCGAAACTTTGCAACTAACTCCAAAATGTATTTTCTGTTAACATGTCTGTTCGGATGTCGTTCATTAAACAAATTTACGGTACGGTTGGCACAGTCATCGTTTTTGAAAAAAAGAGTAATTATTTCAACTCTTTCTTCTACAGAATACACCCTTGTGAAATTAATTTTCGGTAGTACTATCAAGTATCAAACCGACCCACAAACTGAAATAATAAACCATATTTCTCTCATTCCGATAAGAAATGTTCTAATATTCAATTTTTTGTTTACAAACCAGCAAAACATTGACTATCAGCACATTTTTTATCGGAATGAGTGAAATGCGTTTTTGCATCTGCAACTGTGAATAATTTTTAACGAGTTGATAAAACTCCCAAAAAAATTAGTGTGCTGAATTCAGTAAAAAAGAGCTTTTAATTGATGTAACACTCGACCCATTATGTCAAAACATGTCCCCCTCAATATTAAAATTGACGTGTTTAAGCGTTTCTTAAAAAAAATTTCTCTGGACGCAAATCGATGTTTCGTTTTCAATGCGACACCCTATATGTATATGTATATATATATATATATATATATATATATATATATATATATATATATATATATATATATATATATATATATATATATGTATATGTGTGTGTGTGTGTGTGTGTGTGTGTGTGTGTGTGTGTGTGTGTGTGTGTGTGTGTGTGTGTGTGTGTGTGTGTGTGTGGTGTGTGTGTGTGTGTGTGTGTGTGTGTGTGTGTGTGTGTGTAAATGTCACACCCACTATAACTTAAAAAATGATTTTGCTGAAATTTGGCAGGTACTTACCCTTTCTAAGTGGCTTGGATAGCCAGCAAAATCTGTCATTTTTTTCTGGGAAAATTTTAGGTTTTCTTTTGGAAAATTGTTGTATCTACGTAATATGGCAACCAACTTGGTACGCAGCTTTATGTTATAAAATGTGAATCAGTTACAAAAATTTAGATCCTTGTGTTAAAAGAAAAAAAAAGCGTTATAAGCATTTAGAGAAAAAAAATGGGTGCCAGTGGTGATTAGAGAACCGCACAAGAACAAAATATTGTGTGCTAAACAAAATCTACTGAATATTACAGATTAAGATTATCCTTTTAGTGAATTTTCTTAAAAAAAATTCACTAATGAGGAGATCCCGACTTTTGAATTTTGAAAAAATTTCTTCAAGTGAGCGCTAATTAGGCCCCACAGAACACATATCCGGGGTCAGTTTCAATTTTTATATGTTTATATATATATATATTTATATATATATATATATATATATATATATATATATATATATATATATATATATATATATATATATATTTATTTATATATATATATATATATTTATATATATATATATATTTATATATATATATATATATATATATATATATATATATATATATATATATATATATATATATATATATATATATATATTTATATATATATATATATATATATATATGTATCACACCGATAACTCAAAAAATAATGGGCCGATTTTGATAAAATTTGGTGAATACCTTCCTTTTGCAAATGGCTTGGATAAGTTCGTTAGTCAGGAAAATCGGCCAAGGTTTTCCCGGAAAATTTTGGGTTTTCCTTCAAAAAAAATTTATATCTCTGGAATTAACAAAGTAAGGGCAACCAAATTTGGTACCCTGGTTAATGTCATTATAGGTGAAGCGCGTACCAAAATTTAGCTCTGTAGGTCAAAAGACAAAAAAGTTATGGGCATTTAAAGAAAAATAAATTGGGGGTTTCCTCAAAACGTCAAAGTGACAATTTAAAACGTCGAAATTCGCAACATTTAGGCAAAGAACTTGAATCTAATACGGGCTATGGAAAGAAAATGTCTTAAGGAGAATGTTTTACAAACCCTGAAGTCTTAGTTTCAGCCGTCATCGTCCTTTATTTTACTAAAATATTTCCAGAAAATTCATTTGAAATAGACCCTTTCTCTGATGCTTGGCAGTAGACTTAGCTATAGAATTTATCGTTTAATGGTATATAATTTTTGTAGAATTTTCGTAAAAAATCAATAAAGCTCAATATCTCCGTTATTATACAAGATATGAAAAAATATTGTATACATTAATTATACGGTGTCTTGAGCTACACCTTTAAAAATTATTGCTACCATCACAGGGTGGCCCATAAGTCGTTGGTGATACAAATAATCTTTTTTTTTAGTGGAAAACGCCTTATGTTTTTGCATTTTCCATCGAAATATAATGCATGTTTGTAAGTTAAGAAATTCTGGACGCAGCAAGTGCGTTATAGTATCGAATTTTGATTAAATGCTTCATATTTGAAAAGCTCAATTTGCTATTAACCTATAAGGTTGACCAAGAAACGGACTTTTTCGGTTACATTTTAAGTTTACTTTCGGAAATTTCTGTACGTTTTCAAACAATAAAGTTATTTTGATGAAACAAGGCACATTGTTTTTAGGTTGTTTATAGGTTATACTGGTAACCAAATTTGATGCCTGCTTTCTGAAAAAAAAAACACATATTTGCTATTAAAAACATTTTTATGAAAATTCACTACCATAACGCACTTGCTGCGTCCAGAGTTTTATTTTGGCTCAAAAAGGTCAAGGAGTACGAAAAAAAATATTGCTTTGAAAATCTTATAGTTTTTCTTTCGAAAATGTCAAAGTGGCAATCTAAAACGTCAGAACTGATGACTTTTAGCAAAGGTTTTCGGCATGATGCATGGAAAAAATGAAATGATATGTTTTTAACAAACTTGTAGATTTCTGTTTTAAGTGTTATTCTTCTTCATTTGATAAAATATTTGCAAAAAATCCATTTGGAATAGAAATTATATGCTAAAGCTTAAATTAACATACGAGCTTATAACCCGTTCACTACAAAAAACCTGTCATGTTCTTCATAGCCGAGTTGCTTAGAGCGCGGTTATGATTGTTGAACTTAGGGATGACGCGGGTTCAAGCCCTAAAAGTGTGTGAATCTTTTTTTTAAGTTTTTATTCCCATTTTTCAACGTTATATAATCAGATTATGTAATTGCGATGATTTTTTTGGAGAAATTTTATAGAAAAAAATGATTAATGAGATGAGAATTCTTGAGACTGTTAATCCAAATTTTAATAACAGACCAGCTTGTTTTTGTTGCTCTAACTTAGTTAAACCATTCTATACTTTACACAGCCGTAGAGACTTTTTCTGTTGCTTCACAACTGCCTATTTTCTTCTCTGCAACCGTTTCGATTTTTACGACATCGCGAGGCAAAAGAAAATTTTCTTTGTGGACCCGCAGAAGACGTCTCTTCGTCTGTATTTATATCAGCTTGTATAACTCTTTTAATTCACTACATCAGCAAATTTTCATGTACAAAATGTTTTTGTAATAGCAAATTTTCTTACAAATTGTTAAACAAAATTCCTCGAAAGAATTGGTGCTGCCTTACTTGGTAAAACCGCTAGTTACTAAATACAGATGTAGAGACTCTCTGGTTTTACAGTTACTTCTTTCCTTCTCAGTCACTAGTTCTACGGCAACGTTTCGCAATCTTTTCGTATTTGCGACCCAATTATCAGCCACAATTTTGTTTGCGCATAGCGGACATTATGTAAATGCCTTTCTTTTATTAATGGCTTGGATGAGTTCGTTAGCCAGGAAAATCGGACGAGGTTTTCCGGGAAAATTTTGAGTTTTCTTTAAAAAAAAATTTGTTCTCCGAAAATAACAAAGGTGCTTTAATGAAATTTACTATATATATATATATATATATATATATATATATATATATATATATATATATATATATATATATATATATATATATATATATATATATATATATATATATATATATATATATATATAAATTTTTTTCTCTTACAAAGTTATTTTAATAAAATTTGGTGAATATCTTGCTCTAGGAAAGACCTTACTACATACCAAAACTAAACTTCCTAAGTTTATAGAAAATTGAGTTATTCAAATTTGAAGCATTTAATAGAAATTGACTACCATAACGCACTTGGTGCGTCCCGAATTTTTTTTAATAGAACACGTCTTTTTCGTCGAAATATAATACATCTTTGTGAGAAAAGATATTCTGGATGCAGCAAGTGCGTTTTGGTAGCGAATTTTCATTAAATGCTTTAAATTTCAATAACACAATTTGCATGTAACTTAAAATTCGTTGGCTAGGAAACAAGTTTTTGCAGAAACATTTGAAGTATATTTTAGGAAACTTTTTGTACATTTTCAAACAATAAACTTATTTTGATTAAATGTGGTAATGTGGTACATTGTTTCTATTATAATATAGGCTATACTGGTAACCAAATTTGATATCTAATTTCGTTAAAAAAAGATATATTTGCTATTAAAACATTTTTATGAAAATTCACTTACATAACGCACTTGCTGCGTCCAGACTTTTTTTACATTTAATATAACTTAACTTAAAATAAATTTATTTTAAATACTGCAACCAACTAATTTAAATTGATTTTGTTAAATGTCGTATTTTAAGTTTGAAAGAGAAAGTAGTTAGCATTTAAAGTTATAATTTGATTATATAATTGAACATGTAATTCGAAACATAATATGAATAAATAAATAATGATTACATGACCTTTCTGGCACGGATTATGTAAATATCGTTACTCCCGTTTTTCTATAAAATTGACAAGCTGTTTATGACAAGGCAGCTCTGGTTTTAATTGACGAGTATATGATTATACTCTCCTGGGTGAGTGTCTCAAATAAATTAGAAGCAAAACGAAAATAAAAATAGTACAGATTTCAGTTGAAACCAACTTAGCTCCAATATCTTGAGCTGTCGTGGTTGACTATGTTTTAAAATAAAAATTCACTGTGTTAAAAATAAAAAAACGTAGGTACTTTAATAAATGTTAATGGAGATTGATGTAAAAGCCATTTTAGCAGGCAAATCAACGCCTTTATGATCCGTCCGCTGATAGGTTTGATTGATAGTTCCAACTATATGAAACAACTTTTATATAAAATGTTGAAAAACAAAAGCTTTCTCTTCAGTGCAGGATTTTTAATAGAAAATAAATTAAAAAGTTATCGTGAATCTGGATGTCTCCGTATCCGTGTGTTTTATCGATTTGTCTTATAAGAGCGAATGATAAATTGCCAAAAACTTTTCTAAAGTGAGAAATATTGATAGCTTACAGCTTTATAGAGTTATATATGTACAGGATGGAATGTATCTTACTATACTATCTAAAAGTACTTAAAAATTGAATATTGCTTAAAGTTGAAATAAACAGCAAGGTACGTTTTTAAAATATCTAAATAAATTCAGCTTAATAAATAGTAACACTGTCTTCCATTAATACTAATAACATTAATAATAATAATAAATTAAAATAAAGTAAAATACAAAGTCACCATCGGACTGATCAGGACAAGCTGCAATCTTGGATGCAGAAACCTGGTTGGTGTCCAGACAGATGTTTCCAGAGACAGAGGGGTTTTTGCTGGCCATACAAGATCAGGTCATCCCAACAAGATACTACCTGAAGTATATAGTTGGAGCTAATTCGGTCCAAGATGACAAATGTAGATTTGGGTGTCAGTCATCAGAGACTATCCAGCATGTCACAGGAGGATGTCAAGCGTTTGCTGCAAGAGAGTATAAAGAGAGGCACGACGCAGTTGCGAAAATACTTCATCAAGAACGGACTCTGAAACTGGAACTTCTAAATCTTAGTAAGTTGTCCTACTATAGATATACTCCTGGGCCTGTTCTAGAGAACGCAGGATACAGGTTGTCCTGGGATCGGACCGTGCTTACAGACCAACGAGTTGCCAACAACAGGCCAGATATAATAATAATAAATAACTCCTGCAACCAAATTAGGGTGATTGATGTGGCCATTCCGAATACTAATAATCTAGAGATAAAGTACAACAAGAGGACCATTAAGTACAGAGACCTCAAGATACAAGTAAAAAGACAGTGGAGGGCAGATAGTGTCCGAATGATTCCAATAGTCATGTCGTTAACTGGTGTGGTTTCTAAGAATCCTCGAGAGAATCTTAAGGGACTGGGTCGTGGGGCGCACCTTTATAAGGCCATGCAGAAGGCGGTAATACTGCACACACCGTGCGGAGATTTCTGGGAAATGAGGATGTGTTGCGTTGTCGTTCAGGGCCAGACAACTTGGAAAGGGCTCCGTCTGAGTCCAGTCCCTTAAGTATCTGAGATACTTGGGATGAGTGAATGTTCCTCTTTGAGGGAGTGGGAAATCCCTTTAGGCTAAAGTCGATAATAATAATAATAAAGGTGATCATGATGCAAATATCTTCTTCGGCGAGAGGCCGAGTGCACCAAGAGAACAAACAAAAGAAAAATAATAATGATAATAATAACGCACTGCATCCACTATCAAACCGTCTGAACTCTACCAGATATCGCTTCGATATAAAAAGGAATGGTAACGAACAAAAATTTTCCAATAATAGACGGAAATTATAAAGTAATGTTTACTTTTACAGGAAGCAGTGCTGTATATGTTTTTCGTTTAAAACTATTGCAGGGCATGTTAATGTGGACGCCATTGCTATAAGTAAAACGAATATTTCTCATAGAAAAATCTATTTTTATGCATACTGACCTTTAACCTGAAGTATACCGTTTTCACCTATTATTAGAAGTACGTGCCTCTCAGACATCGAGTTTATAAAATAAAAGGAACATGAGTCAAACATAAGCATAATATTTTTATTTTAACATAAAAAAGCAATTCCTATAACAAATACGAGAAAGATGTGTAATTTTAACATAAAAAGTAATTATTAAAAACAATACGAAAAAGCAGAAAAATGATAAATCTGCACAACAGCTATTACATAATTTTTTGGAGCGTTCAAGGCAAATAGGCTTGCTACATTTAATGCATTTAAATGAGGATGCTCTGTTCTTCGTGCATGGGCACATGCTACACATTTTTTTCTAATCTATCACGTCTAGCTATTTGAGGATGACTGCTACCTGACTTTCCTTACCATCGCTTAAACAGCTCTGAATGAGTGAGCTAGTCTGCTTAGTTTGGATCATAAGTTTGAGATTTGAAGTCTTTGTGTCAGATGGGGGTCTTACAAGTGCTAATGCCAAATTTTCTATAAATTGGAATCTGGTTATGGCTGGAGAATCTTGGAAGCATAAATAAAGAATATAACTGTTAGCGCCAGAAATTTTGACGAACCTGTAGGACACCGATAGAGGCCATCGTCGTCTTCTTCTGTTTGAGGGATAATTAGCACATTTCTGATCCATTGAGTCAACCCACCATTTCGTATGATTATAGAAACCTACTATCTCTGGCTCACTTATTTCCTCGTCCGTTTTCTTCTGGTGCTGCATGCTAGAGATGAGCAATACGGATTTATTTTGTTTGGAGACATAACTCACTAAAGTTACCTTATCATTGAAACCATACAATCAAGAACCGACTTCTTGTTTCCTGTCTGGTAGGAACTCTATTGGGACCTCTCTTTTATTTTTTCTAAATGTTCTGACAAAAGTAAGCTTGCGTTTGCGTAACGCTCTAAACAATTCTATTGAGGAAAACTAATTGTTCGCAGTAGTGTTTCCATTACTGCCAACAATTGGTTGACTTAATCTCAGCACGGATTGCGTGGGGATTGAGCATTTCATTTTTGCATAGGCTAGTCCTTCTCCGTCGGCTTTCTTTACGCAGCCGATATACGCATTGTAAAAGTAACTGGTACGAGCGTCGGTTAGTGTACGTACCTTTATACCATACTTATTCGGTTTTGGAGGCATATAGACCTTAAACTTGCATCTACCACGGAAAGGAATCAGCATTTTGTCCACGCAACCGAATTCACCTAGACAATATAAGTTTGGGCAATTGTTTACAAATGTGTTAAAAATTCCTGAAATAGCAGCCGCTGGATCAGACCTCTGCCTATCTTGTCTTGTGGTTAAATCATCAAAACGTATAGCAGTAGGTAGAGATGGAGAGTTCTGGGACCACCTCCCACCTCCCGCTACTGAGCATGCGTGTGACGTAAAAAATATGGTGGTTGTATTAAGTGTGACGTAAGCTACAAATTAAGATAACGTAATCCAAGATGGCCTAAATTTGAAAAATTTAAAATTTTAAAAAGTGGGTAGGCTAAGTTTTTAAAATAAGAGACTCCGCCATTTTGATTTTTGCAAAGAATGACGTAACAAATATGACGGTTGACGCAGGCGCAAACCCAACTTTTTAGTTTTTGGCTTAAGCTCTAAGTGTGGGGTATCACTTTACTCGGCTCAGCAAGCAGAATTCAAAATTAGGATATGCGCATGCCCAAACCTAGCTTTTGGAGTTTTTGGCCTAAGCCTTAGGTGTTTGGTATCATTTTACTCGGCTCAGCAAGCAGATTTTAAAAATGTAGAATATGCGAATGCTAGGCATGCTAAATGTTAGACATGACAACATAGCAACAGCTAAAAAGTCCTAAGAATGTGCGAATGCCAGACATGGCAACATAGCAACAAACAAAAATCCGAATCCCCATTTCTACCTACTTATAGCGGTAATAAGAATTTCGAACCGTTTTGCCGACACAACGACATGATTTGGACGACAGTCGGTTTTGTAGAAAAAAGCGATAACATGTTTTCACGATTGGATTTATAACCAGTTAAAGGAAAACCAAGTAACAATTTCTTCGATGATTTCATGATAGATCAGAAGTGACCAGATATCCTCTGCTTGTGGAACCGGACCTAGTTCTCTTACAACTCTTGTTATTTCAGGAATAAATATTATAATATTGTGCTTTCATACTTTTTTTCTGTAGAGGTGGTCCCTTGAATCCATTTTTACTAATAAAATGTTCAAGTAGATCAGTGTTATCGGGGCTGGTATCTTGCACATCCGTAGGCTCTGAACTTAGCGGCAACGCAGCGGTATTATTTTCAAAAGATTCTTCAGATTCACTACTCGAGGTGCTTCCAAAAACATTTGGCTGCTCAGGCTCATTATCAGAATCGCTTTCAGAATGTAAAATAGGATCCAAAGTATCCTCTTCCCATTATTCTAATTGTTGGAGGTATCTTAATACCTTGGCTTCAAAGTCAGGGTCATCATAACGAAAAATTTCATTTTCATGCCGTTTTGGGCTGCTGGGACCCTTCGAAGGTGGATGGTTCAGAACTCATGTTAGCATGAAGCACACCTAAAGGGAATAAAGACGGATTAGAAAAGTGGACCAGCAAAGTGAAGTTCATGAGAGTTATTATACTGAATAGCAACAAGCACTATCATACACGCACCCAAACATACATAAATATGCACATGTAAACACATAAAGACGATCAATTATACGTTATTAGAAGTATGCGCTTACCAGGCACTGAAGTCGACACTACGTTATTAGAAGTACGTGCTTGTCAGGCACTCTGAGTTTTAAAAACGGCACAAGAACCCACAGACCACTAGATGCAACTGAGCGACAATGCTGAGGACGTGTGCTTTACACTATTTTAAGAAGATACTGAGGAGGTGGGCATAACATCTTGTAATAGAGTTGGGCTGGCAGTACTAAGATACGTAGGTGCCTCTCAGGCACGTACTTCGGGTTAAAGGCTAAGTATCTCTTAAATTTGGAGGATAAAAATTTAAACACGTTTTAGAAGTATTTTGAATTTTTCTTATATTTAACACCATTTACGTCAAAAATAAAGCACTTGCAAAACTATGTCCAAAAAAGGTTCTTTTAGTAAAATCATCCAAGGTTTGTTACCTTAATATATCAGTATTTAATTATAAAATACCTGGTATAATAATTACACAAATTTTATATATTTTTTGTTTTAAAATTGTTATTATTATTATAGCCAAATTAGTCTAAACATTGTTTCGATATATTATATAAAGTAAAATTAGCCAATAACAAGGCCATAACAGTATAGCTTTCACAAAATCACTACGATTTTACATTAATAACATTGTAAATTCCTGATAAGAGTAAACGCGATTTGCTCTTTCAATTAAACATTGACATCGATGTATTCCCAATGAATTTTGAACACCTGCGAACACAAGTATAACAGAAAGTTTTTGGTCGATAGTTTGTAAACAGTGATGGTAATACACGGACCGATTGTCTGTGATTAAACTCGTTTAATATTACCCTAATGAAAACCCAATTATATATTTAGTATACTCAGTAAAACGAAATTTACAAACAAACTATTAATATAAAACATTTGTTAATAAAATAAATATTTTTTTGAAGTGCAACTATTTTATTTTTATGAAAGTGGTGCACTAAACAGGTTAAAATAACTTTTCCAACTATTTCACAATGCGTTATCATACTATAAGCTACAAAAGTCAAAGTCATAGTATTATTTTATGTCAACCATCCTAAAAATATGATAAGAAAACGAAAGAAAAGTAGTCTAACATGGATTCATATTTTAGATTACCAGTTTGATAATTAATTTTGGTGTGTGCTTGCTTGGTGGGTGCTTGCAATATAAGACTAAAATTGTGGTGTTCATTGTTGACTGTAATTAATTTGAAGCTAAGTAAAATATTCGGGAATATCATTAGTTCATATTTGTTAAGTACACTTGGATAAGCGAAATCACCACAACACACGCCAACTTGGTTAGTGAAACGATCATCAAGTTTTAAAAATGTGTTGTGATTTGGGTTCTCTAAGTGTACTTATCAATGCTCGTCATAGGTTCCAATCTTCACTTAGTTAGTAATAGTGAATTCAGATAGATAATAAACAACAGCGGCTTTAAAACACTTCCCTCTGGTACACCATAGGTGACATTGCTAAGCTTACTGTATGTTCCGATTATACATTTGCACTGAAAGCGGTCACTCGGGTAACTTTGAAACAACTTCAAAGCTACACTCCTCACACCCATACCGAACATCATAGCAAGTCATATTTGGTGGCTGATGGTATCAGACACCTTCTCTAAATACAGAAAGATATATAGACTCTGCTTATTTGAGTCCAAAGCACCATATATCAACTCAGTCAAAACAGCAGTGGAATACTTAGTGCCCTTGCTTGCGGTAAAACCAACTGACTTTCCGAAAGTATTTTATACAATCTGGCCTTTATTACCTTCTACGTCACTTTGGCAATGTTCGACACCGTTATGTAATTCTTTATATCGCCCTCTCGCCTTTTTTATAAAGCAGCTTAATACCTGAAATCTTGAATATGCCAGGCGCTTTTCCGTCTTCTAAACATCTACTTAATAAGCAGGTGAAAGATCTAACAATGACGCGAGAAATTTTATTTTAGGCAACGCCCTCTCGCCTTTTTTATAAAGCGGCTTAATAAGTTAAATCTTGAATATGCCAGGCACTTTACGTCTTCTACACATCCAATACCAGGAAAGTCTCTGGCCTAGACGCGATCCCAGCAATTGTTCTCAAAAAATGCCCACCAGAACTTGCTCCTGTCCTGGCTCGTTTGTTTCAGACATCTTACCTGGACCTGGACAGCAATCTTCCTCTCCAACCGGAGCATTTCTGTTGTCCTGGATGGCCATTCGTCTAAACTGTATCCAATTAATGCAGGTGTCCCTCAAGGTTCAGCTTTAGCCCCTACTTTGTTTCTTCTCTACATCAATGACCTCCTCTCTAACACATCCAACCCAGTTCACAGTTACGCAGACGACAGCACCCTCCACTCAAATATACAATATTCTAAGCCTGTCTCTTTAGTCCAATTAGATGAGGATCGTAGACTCATGGAGGCTTCTGTATCTGTGGATCTCCAACAAATATTAGACTGGGGAAGTAGAAATCTTGTACAATTCAACTCCACCAAATCTCAATCTTGCTTTCTATCTCATAAGAAATACACCAGCCCTAGACCCATCACAATGAACAACCAAGTTATTCAAAGTAATGAGTTCTTTTCACTTGTTGGCATTTCTGTGGATCTAAATCTTAATTGGCACCAACATGTCACATCAATTGCAGAAACGGCTGCTAATACATTAGGTTTCCTTTTCCGGGCTGGCAAATACTTTTCACCAGCTAATCTCTATACCTTATATACTTCTCAAATAAAGCCAAACCTCGAATACTGCTCCCACATCTGGGGTGCCGCTGCCGCTTCTACACTCGCTATCTTGGACTCCATTCAGAAGATAGCTTTGCGTCTCATCGGTGACCCTACCCTCACCCAAAGGCTGCCGTCTCTTGTCCACCGACGTGCCGTTGGTGACCTCTCTCTCTCTCTTTTATAGATATCTGCACGGGCACTGCTCAGAGGAGCTTTCTTCCATAGTTCCTTCACATGCTGCCCCCAACAGATCTTTCAGGGCAACAGAGCGAATGCACCCTTTTACTGTCCAGGTGACCAGACATAGAACATCTTGTTATGCCTGCTCTTTTGTCCCGAGGACTTCTTGTAGTTGTGGAATTCCTTGCCGACACATGTTTTTACTTCTCCTCCGAACCTTCAAACCTTCAAGTCCAGAATTAACAAGTTGTCTTTTTCTTCCTTCTATTTAGGCTGTAAGCCATCGTGGTGTGTTGTTGAATTATAAGATCTATTTAATAAACAAGGCAAAGATCTAACAATGACGCCAGAAATTTTAATCAGCACCTCAGATGCAGCTCATTCACTCCCGGTGCCTGTCTTGGTTTTAATTATAGTATCAATCTCAAAACCTCTTCCTTACCTACTGGTAATAAATATTTTAAGTAAATATTGCACACTCTCTTTTTCTGCATCTCATTGGGCTCTAACTTTGTGGATAATTTTTTTGCAACATTTGTGTAATATCTATTAAATTCATTTGCTATCTTTCTTCTGTTTGCTATCATCTGTAAATATTATTATTATTAATACAGACATAATATAAAGGCCAAGGGCTTATACTGTACATATACATGAACTAAAATTTTGTCTCAGATTTTGATACTATTATTGTTGGATAAAATGGATAAAAAGAAGAAACCAACCCTGAAATGAAATGAACATGTGAACCAGTCTATTAACGATTCATTTAAAAAAGTTTAACGAATCGAGGCACCTCTTGAAAACATTCATATTCTCAGCACTGCAAACAGCCTTCGGCAGAGAGTTCCAATCGTTGAGTGCCTTGTTAGCGAAGACATTCAGACGATGAGATGTACTAAATTGTTTTCTACTTAACCTAAAGCTGTGCCTCTGGAGTCTGGAACTTCTGTCAAAAGTCACAAATGTTGCTCCGTTGGATGGAACCAGGTCGTGTGTAATAAGAATATCCGTATCAAATCGGATCTTTCCGTCTACATTCCAGGGGCTGAATACTCATGAGGTGAAGGCGTGGTTTATAAGGCAGAGGTTTCAATCTACTAGGCCATAGTGAATCGTTATGTTGGACTTTGTTGGGTGATTTCATATCTCCAATCAATATCGGTAAACAGACTGGAACTCAGAATTCCAAATGAGGTCTAACATACGTCGAAGAGAGCTTGGCGCCGAACTGAGGATCAGGACACTTTCCTCAAGAGGGAGAGCGCATTGATGTTTTTTAGGAGGCTCATTGCGCCTCAGGAATCCACGACAAATTGGACGAGATGATGATGCGAATACCAGGCTAAGTGGAAACTCTGTTGACTTGCTTACTGCCGACAGAATAGGAGCGTTTGGAATTTCTCATCCACATGTGAAGCACACCACACTTTTCTAAACTCAGAGGGATTTTCCATACGGTACTCCATTCATTGACAAAATCCAGGTCTTCCTGCAGTGTGTCGTAATCTATAAGTAGATCGCTATATATTTTTGTATCGTCGGCATATGTTGTGCTGCGGGCCTTCAGTGATCTGAATGAGCCTGAAGTATAAATTAAAAACACAATCGGACAAAGGAGGGATTCCTGAGCCACATCAGTAGATACAAATCTTATTTGCGACTTTCATTAACCTACCTTAACATAAATGATTTATTGGATGGAAAAGCCCTAAGACAGCCCACTAAAAGGCCACGTATTCCAATATTTTACAATTTATGGACAAGCAGATCGTAAGGAACCTTATCAAAGGCTTTGCTAAAGTCGACATAGATTATATCCATAGACTGTCCATTATCCAGTAATCTAAACCAGTCATTAATGGAACACATGAGGTTGGTTACGACGGATCTATCAAAGCCATGCTACGAATGGTCTATAATTCAACACTCTATAAAAAGGGGCATTAATTGCATAACAATAGTCCTCTCCATAATATAGCAAATTGGGGTGAGACTCACGTGTCGATAGGTGTTCCGAGAAAGTTTGTTTCCTTTTTTGAAAATGGCTGAAACATCCGCTGTAGATGAAACCTCAGGAATATAACTACTAGTAAATGACTTTTTCAGGATCAGATAAATGGGGTATCAAAGCTGGCGATTAAAATATTTTAATACTCTCGATGAGCAATTGTCAGGTCTAGGTACTGAACTGGTTGAAAGGGTTTGCAATTTCTGTTCAACAGGAGACGGGGTTATATCAATTTCCGAAATAAGAGCAACAGGCTAAAAAATGTGATACACTGACAAGAGATCGAAAATATTGGTCGTGAAAATGGTGGAAAAGTGGCACTCTGTATCACCGCGTCTGAGAGTACCTTCTGGTTTGCAAAACAGGGTGTACTGAAACTCTGGAAGAAACGTGTTTGCGAACCTATGAATAAAATCGTTTGAGATTGCCAAAGACACTAAACCAATATGAAGTTCTGGCCTTACTAGTATTGGCGCTCAGTAGATTAGAGAAACTCCGTTGCCTCCAAAAATCCTGCGCATCATGGGTACGCCTCTTCCAAAGTTGTCTCTTAAATTTAATATGATCCAGAAGCCTGTGAGACAACCGAGGTTTGAGAACACAGCTGCGACGAGTGAAGACTCGAGTGTTCGCCTCTATCACAGAGTGCAGGGTTGACTGCAAGAAATAACTCTGATCGTTCACAGCGTCCAAGATCTCAAGAGGAGTACAATCGACCACAGACAATGCTATCCCCAGGCCATCGTAATCTATTCTGCTATAAGAAGAGGTGACATTATTGGATAAATTATAACGTACTAATTGTACATTGCTCAAAACGACAGCATGATCAGTTGATCCAATGGTGGTAAAAGTTCAATGGAGCCTCCATTATAGAGGAGAAGAGATCCTCATCAGTGGTCAAGACGAGATCCAAAATCGAAGGATTCTGATTGATACGAAACCGCGTGACGTCTGTAATAAACTGCGGTATATTATTCTCTCGAAGCACATCCGGAAATAGGCTCTTACGACTATTATTAGCGGGAAAGGAAATTATGTCCGATGACCAAGGACTATTTGGGAGATTAAAGTCACCCACGATAACAGGATTCTCTAGAAGTGAAAATTGGTTTGAGATTACTTCAAATAGGTCTTGGTCGGCTAGGAAACTCGAGTCTGGTGGTCTGTAAATACTAGCTCAAGCAGATGTGACAGCTGATGCAAGCCGGTTTACAATGATTGATACGTAGAATTAAGGGATAGAACTTAGCCGTAACCGAAGCAAAGTTTGTGTCAAAAATTTGAAAACTGTTGACATTCTTGTTTGGTTTTTTTTTGTTTATTTTATTTATATTATTTTACTTAATTGAGGTATTTTATTAGTAATGTTTTTCACACTTTTCCACAAGTTATTTTTACTGTTTGGCCCACGATTAACATTTCTCTGGTAACATGTTTTTTGCTTACCTAATTGAGTCATCAACTTTGTACTTCCTGAGCGAACAAATTCTTGACCAGCAAAAAGTATTTTCAGTTTTAGGCACAAATAGATCAGATTTTTTAATGATACAGCAATTATTTTGTCAATTGAAGTCGTTGTAGAAAAGGTGCCGGTGGAAAAATTTTGACCTATAATTTTTGCCATATACCAGATACGTGGGTTATTGACATGTGATGACTTTGTCTCTTATGGATTCATGATAGTTATTTTCAGTATGATTAATTATCTGCTTGTACCGTTTCCTTGCTGGGTCAGATATACAACGTGAATTTTGCTGCTGATGTTTTTGTGTCAAAGATCGTGAGCATAATTCTTGATAACTAATGCTTTATTAACCCATAATTGAGATTTGAAATGGATATGTTTGATTATGTGTGGAATATCGGTCTCCATGCATAATACGATAATTCCTGTAACATGGTCAACACATTCTGTCAACCTTATTACTATAACAGACATATGTCCAGGGAGATGGAGAATAAAAATTCTTCTTTGTCCGCCAATGGAATTATAATGCCAATTCTGTCGAATTGTAAATGATATTCAATTTTACTAGTAATTTGGCCTTTGATGGCTAACCGCTTTTCCACGAATTGTGTACTTTAACAAATGAACGCTGCATAAATATATTTGATTTTCCAGCCTGTATAAGTAATGCATTCCAGGTGGAGAGATATAAGGGTTTGAAATAAACGCGTGAGCCTGAAAAATAGACCGCGCTAAACACAATTTCCTTCTTATATTTTACGTCATTACTGTCTTTACTAAAGTTACAAACTTTAATAAAAATAAGGGGAATTAAAATGAAACACTTATTTTTTGTCAAAACCTTATTGTAAAAAATCTCAATCTACAAGAGCCAAATGGAATAAATTCAGTATCTAAATTATTGTGGATATTTATAAAAAATTCCGTAACGCGTCAATTTTAGATAAAAAAATGACATGCAACGTGAGAATTTGATCCCTACATTTAACTTTCTTCGAGTGTAGAGTCGAAAGTAACAAACATATCGAATCTAATAAGGGACTATGTTCAAGAAAATTAATAAGTCGTTGTAGAAAACTATAACTTCTCAAGTCACAATAGACTTATTTCTGTTCAACAAAAGAAACAGTTCAGACTTCCCTGTTGATATGGCGATGAACCGTTTCGACTGCATTAAGCCTGGCATTTTTTCCAGTATGACAGCATTGGGTTCCTCTCCAAAGTATCAAGTTCGTGTCGTAGGTGGCTTTTTGTTAGGCCACAACAGAGCTCTATCTTGTTTTCTTGTTAGTCGAAAAACAAAGTCTTATCTCGTGACTAGGATCTTTAATAAATATTAATCCAAAAGGGCGGTAAGAGTAGCTATCTGCTTGTCAATTCCCAATACTCCACGCGAGAAGTTTTATAAAGCACCGATTTCCACACCGTAGTTACTATCTTAGAAAATTCTTCTGCAGAATGACTACTACTAAGCTTGACCGGCGTTCAGTTCGCAAATAGCACCAGGAGAGATTTCCTGTTTTTTCTTGAAACCTCTCGCCATAAACTTACTTTTTCCTCTTGAATGAGAACCCTCAAAGCAAATTTTCCACGCCTCAATTCTTATCACAATTTGCAACCAATGCAAAATTAATATTCTAGGCTCCCCATACAAGTAAGTTCGTTTTTAGTGAATTTTCTTGAAAAAATTCACTAATGAGGAGATCCAGACTTTTGAATTTTGAAAAAGTTCCTTCAAATGAGCGCTAATTAGGCCCACTAGAACACATATCCGGGGTCAGTTTCGATTTTTATATGTTATATATATATATATATATATATATATATATATATATATATATATATATATATATATATATATATATATATATATATATATATATATATATATATATATATATATATATATATATATATATATATATATATATATATATATATATATATATATATTTGTATCACACCGATAACTCAAAAAATAATGGGCCGATTTTGACAAACTTTGGTGAATGCCTTCCTTTTGTAAGTGGCTTGGATAAGTTCGTTAGCCAGGAAAATCAGCCGAGGTTTTCCCGGAAAATGTATTATGTGTTTTCTTTAGAAAAAAAATCATATCTCCGGAAATTACAAAGTAAGGGCAACCAAATTTGGTACATCGTTTTATATCGCTATAGGTAAATTACCTACCAAAACTTAGCGCTGTAGGTCAAAATACAAAAAAGTTATGGGCATTTAAAGAAAAATAAATTGGGGTTTTCCTCAAAACGTCAAAGTTGCGATTTAAAACGTCAAAATCGGCAACATTTAGGCAAATAACTTGAATTTAATACGGGCTGTGGAAATCAAATGTCTCAAGAAGAATGTTTTACAAACCCTGAAGTCTTAGTTTCAACCGTCATTGTCCTTCATTTTACTAAAATGTTTCCAGAAAATTCATTTCAAATAGACCCTTTCTCTGATGCTTGACAGTAGTCTTAGCTATAGAGTTTATCGTTTAATGGTATATAACTTTTGTCGAATTTTCGTGAAAAATCAATAAAGCTCAATATATCCGTTATTCTACAAGATATGAAAAAAAATGTATACATTAATTATAGGGTGTCTTAAACTACATCTTAAAAAATATTTCTACAATTACAGGGTGTAGCGAATTTTGATTAAATGCTTTATATTTGAAAAGCTCAATTTGCTATTAACCTATAAGATTGACCCTGAAACGGATTTTCTCGGTTACACTTTAAGTTTACTTTCGGAAATTTTTGTACGTTTCCAAACAATAAAGTTATTTTGATGAAACATGGCACATTGTTTTTACTATATATTTTATACTGGTAATCAAATTTGGTGCCTGCTTTCTGAAAAAAAAACACCTATTTGCTATTAAAAACATTTTTATGAAAATTCACTATCATAACGCACTTGCTGCGTCCCGAAATTTTTCTGTTTGCCAATACCGCCTCATTAAAATCGGATTTTACAAAGTCAGCAGATTCTCTCGACTGATGGTCGGCTGTGCTCAGTCTGCTAACAAAATAAGGTGCCATCTATATTTTATCCTGAGTACAGAAGTTCGTTTCATTAGCCTTTTTCTTCTTAGCTCACCCGAATAATAGTATATCATTCTAGAGTTTTAGAATTATTAATTAACAGCAGAATTTTATGATAATATATCAAGTGCTCAAAAAACATTTTCGCGGTGCATTTAATACATAACTTTATATGAATGTCATCTTATATTTATTTTGTAATTGTTTTAGACATAAGTCATAATAAAAAGTCTGGACGCAGCAAGTACGTTATGGAAGTGAATTTTCATAAAAATGTTTTAATAGTAAATATGTCTCACCAATGCAAGCAGGCATAAATTTGGTTACCGGTTTAGTCTATGTAGTAGAAACAATATACCAGTTATCAAAATAACTTATTGTTTGAAAATGTGCAAAAAATTCCAAAAACAAACTTAAAATGTTTCCGAGAAAACTGGTTTCCCAGCTAACAAACCTTAGGTTAATTGCAAATTAAGTTATTGAAATTTGAAGGATTTTATGAAAATTCGCTATCAAAACGCACTTACTGCGTCTCGTTCTTTTTCTTACAAACATGCATCATATTTCGAAAAAAATGCAAAAGTGCAATAATATAAGGGCCGGTGTTCTAAAAAAACCATTGTAGGGATCACCAACGACTTATGGACCAGCCTGTGATTTTCAAAATATTTTTATAAGATGCAGCTTAAGACACCTTAAAAAATTAACGTATACACTTTTTTCTCGTATCTTGTATGATAACAATTATATTAAGCTTTACCGTAGAAATGCGTTACCTTGTATATATGCAAACGGATAAAAACTGAAAGTTACCCGGATATGGATTCTAGGGTCCTAGTTTGCGCTCATTTGAGGAAATCTTTTTTAAATTGAAAAGTCGCGGTCTCCTCATTAACGAATTTTTTCTACGAAAATTAGTTAAAAATTATAGACCGCTAAACCATAAACTTAACTAAATCTACAGCCAAAGCATTAACAACTAAACCTACAACCCAAGCATCAGAGAAAGGGTTTATTTGAAATGAATTTTCTGTCAACATTTTAGTAAAATGAAGGACAATGGCGGTTGAAGCTGAAACTTAGAGGTTTGCAGAACACTCTGCTTGCTACATTTTCTTTACATAATCCGTATTTGTTTCAGGTTATTTGCCTAAATATTGTGAATTTTGACGTTTCAAATCGCGACTTTGACGTTTTGAGGAGAAACCCAAATTTCTTTTCTTTAAATGCCTATAACTGTTTTGTCTTTTAACTTACAGACCTACATTTTGGTTCAAATTTAAATTGCAAACACGCTTACCAAATTTGGTTTCCCTTACTTTGTAATCTCGGAAGATATAATTTTTTTCCGAAAGAATATATATATATATATATATATATATATATATATATATATATATATATATATATATATATATATATATATATATATATATATATATATAAACGTATAAGAATTGAAACTGACCTCGCATATGGGTTCTAGGGGTCCTAGTTTGCGTTCGTTTGAAGAAATTGTTTCAAAATTCCAAAGTCACGATCTCCTCATTAGTTATTTTTAAGCAAAATGCAGTAAAAATGTCCTTTCGCAGTGAGTTATAATATACGTTTTATTCTGTGATCTTTTAGGCTGAGCATTTTCACCTTTTCCAAATCATTAATAATTCAGCCAGAACTAAGATTGGAATATACAAAGTTTCACTAGTTTTTGCTGACGGTATTACGAATAGACAAAGCTGAAGTTTTACAATTCCCTGTGATAAATGGAACCTTTACATTTGACATCTGTAGTGTGACACGAGTGTGACTTTCTGAAACTATATTGCATGAGCTTTGCGTATGTCTGCCGTTTTTGCAATAAGTAATGACTTTCGGAGGGAAAATGCAAAAACGTATTGAACAAATGTTCAGATTTTAATATAACTGACTGTCGCTTTATTACGTTCAAGATTCAGTAAGGAAAAAATATATAGTAAGCCACAAAAGGTCGTTGAACTTTTCAGCAATAAATAATAATAGTTTTTTTGGTTAAGTATTCCTTCTAGATTAACGTTCTAAAACTAACATTTGCTTCGTGAAGATTGAAACCTGGGATGAGCACTGATAGGCACACTTTGGAGAATCCAGTTCACGAAAACATATCTTTTAGACCTGACGATAATTTCAAGCAACGCTGACGTTATCAGAGGAAAGTAGAATGTCCCTGTAATTCCATGAAATGAATTAAAATATGAAAATGGCGGCAACAAATTTTAAAAATTCAACCAATACTTCAAATGAATAGAACAAATTGCAAAAAGTTAGTAACTTAATTGAAGAAAATAACTGCTCAAGTTGTTGTACATTCGCTTCTTGGCAATATATAAAAGTCTATTAGCAAAAGCGCCCAATGCATTTTGCAAATATGCAGGAGCAATGTTTTCGATAGCAATTTTAACTTGAGTTTCTAATTTATCTAATGCTGCTGCCTAGTACGATACACAATACTTTTTAAATATCTCTAAAAGAAAAAGTCGATGCACGTCATGCGTGGAGACATAGAGGGCAATTTAATCAGACTTTTTGCCCAATCTATTGCCCTGGAAAATTGTGATTTGAAAATACACGGACTTGTTGACCAGAATGAAGTGGAGCACCATTTTGTTGATCCAGACACCTTGGTGAAAAGCTGCGGATTAATTGGGTTTGGTTTAACCCTTTTATTTTTGGTACAATTTGATTTTGTACTAGTTCCCTGCTCGGGTGCCTAGTCGTGGACGGTCTGCTAAGGAGGCTCTTGGGGGGAAGGTACGAGGTACAGGGCTATTGGCACGACATTGTCATCATAGTCCGAGGAAAGGTTACACAATCAGTGGGGGAGCACATACAGGCTGCACTGAAAGTGATGGAAAGGCGGACGGTTAGCCAAGGGCTCGGGGTGCGCCCCGAGAAAGCCACCGTCATACCATTTACGAGAAGATGGAAGCAGGAGGGCCACAGAACTCTTACTCTATATGGTGGAAACATACCGATCGCCAGAGAGGTAAAATATCTTGGGTCCTATTGGACTCTAAGCTAACCTGGAAAGGCCACGTTGAAAAAATACTGCGCAAGGCAGTTATGACCCCAACTGTCACTAGGCGGTTATATGGAAAAACGTGGGGACTTAGACCTAGTATGGTACATTGACTGTACACAAGGGTGGTCAGACCATCTTTAACATATGAGGCACTGGTTTGGTGGCCTAAGGTGACACAATCCAGTGCCAAACAAAAACTGGAAGCTTGCCTCGGCATCACAGGGGCTATGACGTCAATCCCAACAACCGCCATTGCGGTGTTGCTGGATCTAACCCCCCCCCCCCCTACAATTAGTTATCATGGGGAGGATATGACTATACAGACTGGCCTGCAATAATAGATTGAAGGCCAACTCAGGCTGCAGGGGCCACTTTAAGATTCAGGAGATTGTGAAGGAGCCCATGCTTGAAATGAGGTCAGACTTCGTGAGCCCGCGAATCTGCAGGGAAAACAAGTTTATAGTGAAAATACTCGACCGCGGGGCATGGCGGGTGGAGACGCCGGGCCTACCACGGGACGCGCTCGTCTGATTCACGAACGGATCAGGCGGGGAGCGTGGTACGGGGCAGGTGTTTATTCGGAAGGACCGAGGGTAAGTCATAGTATTCCTCTCGGAGCCCATGGAATGGTCTTTCAGGCCGAAATGTACGCCATTCTGCACTGTGTGCGAGAGAACAAGAGGAGGGGCTACACCAACAAGCGGATCTTCATAGCCACAGACAGACAGGCAGCTCTTAAGGCCCTAAGTAGCCCACGGGTAAATTTCAGGAAGTGAATGCCGAGACGAGACGAGCGACCTGGCTGGCCAGAATGAGGTCACCCTCTTCTGGGTGCCGGATCACTCGGGGGTCAAAAGCCATGAAGAAGCTGACAGTCTCGCGAAAGGAGGATCAGCAGAACCATTTATGGGACCAGAACCGGTTCTGGGCGTGACAGAGAGCACTGCCAGGGAGCCATTAAGTCCTGGGTCAGAAACGAACACAAGGTGTACTAAGCAGTCTGTCTAGGGCTCAGACATGGGAAGTCAGTAATTGAGGAACCCAGTTCAAAGAGAGTTGTGGAGCCGCTAAATCTTAGCAGAGGACAGCTCACAAACATAACAGGACTCTTGACGGGACACATGGCCGTCAAGAAGCACCTGCATAAAATGGGGTGGTTCGAGGGGGACCTAACATGCAGGCTTCGCGGCGAGGGGGAGGAATCTGTCCAGCACATCTTGTGCGAGTGTAAAACTCTGGACCGCAAAAGACAACTGATCTACGGTCAGCCTAGACCGGAGACGGAGTAATATAAAACTTCGCCCTACCAATTGCTGTGCAGATTGGTTCAAGGCGCAGTCATTTTGGAATGAGTGGAGTAGAAAAGACAAAGGGCATGGACAATTAGCCAAAGGCTGCGATGCTATCGGGGCGGCAAAGACGCGGACGAGCCCTGAGGGAGGAAAAAAACACCGCTTAAAACTTTATAGTCATTTCGACAACAGCGTGATAATTTGGTTAACAGTATAGTAATAATACTCCACTTCTAATAATTTTTTTGATTGGCAGTAATCATTTGCAAGTGGATCTCGTTGTATAAAAATCTGATCTATACAAAAGTAATTTAGCAAAAAAGATACGTAAGCAGTGTGCACAATGGATGTGTTAATTGTTTTCTAACAGAAAGCTTAAATAGAGAATTATTTATTTATAAAACATCAGAATATAGATATGGACATATAAACTTCTTCTCTGGACTGGCAAGAGCTTGCTTTTTTATGTGTAAGTGATTTCACCTTTCACGGCATCGTCAGATGTAGAAATTTTCTCCTGTCTGACAATTCCGTGATATGCGAAACCGGTTACAGAGAAGAAAACAAGCGCTTGTTAAGGCACATAAGAAATCTCTACAACTGTATTTAGTATGAATCGCTTTTACTGATTAAGAACGACAACAATTAATTAATTAAATTGTGGTTTACCAAGTGTAGTCTCCCAATGTAACGCTAATTATCTAGGTATACAGAAGCTCAGATAATTAATTAGCAAATTGTTACAGTACGATAGCTAGAAATTTACGGTCATTTGTTCAAAATAGGATCTTGTAATCACATTACCACTATTGACAAGATGTTATTCACCGTAAAACTTTCTAATTCATATTTAAACGGAAGACTCGCATAGAAAATAAGCCAATATATAATTATGAGTACCTAGCTTACTAAGTTTACGTTTTGTGAACAAACCGAAGGCAGGACAATCAGCAATCCTTTCTCTCTCTCGCTCCAGTCATTGCGGACATTTTTATGAGTAGATTTGAGACGGATTTAGAAGATAAAAGTGAGTATTTTCCTAGAGTATGCTTTCTTTATGTGGACTATATTTTCGCAGTGTTTAGATGTTTTTATTAATAGACTGAACAGTCAGTTTGATTGAATTAAATGTTATGGACGCAGCAAGTGCATTATAGTAGTGAATTTTCATAAAAATTGCACACTATTAGTAAGGCATATTATTAAAATCAATTTTTTAAATTTAAATGGACCTGGGAGACCGGTTTTAGAGGTTTAAAAATCTTTTTTAAAACCAAGTTGTAATTATCCGCGAAGCTCATTATGTTATTTTTCTTTAATTTAGTACCCAGGCTGCGTTTATATAGGTGTTACTGTGGTTCAAGATTGAAGATTCTAGCTTAATACGAAATTGAGTTATCGGATTTCAAATCTTTTTACAAAAGCTCTCTATCATAATGTATTTGCTGCACCCAGACCTTTTTCAACATTTATTTACTGTCACTGTATCTACACTTTTTGAAAATTGTGGAATATTGTAGCTCTCTATGTAAGACTGACGAACAAGGTAACCTAAATTTCATTTTTGGTAAAATATTTGAAACAAATGAAATGCGATAACAATTTAAACATAAATTGAAAATCTTGGTTCGCTGCTTTGTCACAGAGTTTTCTCTTCCCCTTCTACATCCATACAACCACCCACAACGCATAAAAAAGTTTCTTGGGAACAACCGGCAAGAAAGTTACGGGTCCTGCGTTAAATATAGGGATTCTGGACGGGATAAACAGAATTTTAAAAAGGTATAGCTGCAAAATGGGATAAACGCAGCTTATAGAGGTCCAACCAAGCTATTTTCTCGCACTTTTCACTCACATTTACTTTTTATCTTCTTCCTTGCCCAACAACCCTATTCACTCCTGGTTCCGTAACTTTCTTGGGGGCTGTTTGCAAGAATTATTACCTGTGGTTTGTAAATCCAGAAGGAGATTTAGTCATGTTTCTGAAAATGAAAATTTCATTTTTATTTACAAAACGAATGTACCTGCCAAATTATAAACGTGGCAGGTATTTTTCCTTATTAGTCGCTGGATGATCCGTTTTAGTCCACTCAATCGAACCAGTTGCTGCAAAAAAATATAACAAAATTGGTTTTCTGAAACAAATTTATCGTTGCTTGTGAAGCTCATTTTGTTATTTTTCAAACTTAATACCCAGGCTGCTTTTATATAGGTTTTAGTATGTATCAAAACTGAAGATTATAGTTTAATGGGAAATTTAATTATTACCATTTGGAATATTTTTACGAAAATTCGCTACCATAACGCACTTTCTGCGCGTAAACCCTTTTCAACATTTGGTTACTATTGCTGTATCCATACTTTTTGAAAATGAAATAAATACATATAAACAATACAGAATTTTGAAATTAAAGTTTTAATAATTTACACAACGTCTGTTTATTGGTATAATTTAAACTGCTGCATGATATTATGTAGTTTCATTTACCTCAAATTTTCCATATACGACATGAAGAGTAAATAATAATGAAAATTCACTAAAAACTAAAAGTAAACAATAAGTACCTTATTGCAAGATGTTAAGGTATTAGCTAAGTCTTATTATTTGTTTATGACGTCTGTAAATAAATAATAATAAGATAACCTCGAATTCAACTCTCCTCTTTACTGTCAGTTTGCAAAATAATAAATGACAATGACAAATAGCTAACTGGCGTTGTCAGATTTAACTAGGAGAGGGCGATGGGTTTCAAATACCTTGAAGAATGGGAAGCTTAATATTTATACATAATAAAACGTTGTTCTAGATTGCATTTGAACAAATTTAATAACGTTCATTAAAATTTTGATTTATTGCTATATATTTTCCTGATATCTTCAAATCCAGATGACAGTTTTGGCAAACGGCAACCCCGCTAATTGCTTATTGTGACATATTTTTCTAACATGTTCGTTTGAAGTTTAATTTTGAGCATTTGTTTGGAATAGTAGCGTAATGATATAGCTGTCTGACCTTGTCTAACATTATAAGCACCCATTCAGAGGTAGTTTAAGGTTATATTGTAAATTATTTATTTTTATTTGGTTATAACTGAGAATTTACTGAACCGATTAAGTTCAAATTTGGCAGAGAGAACCACCGATACGATGTCCACGTGCACGTGAAGGTTTAATTTCATACTTCTAGTAATTTAAAAGATATTGCGTTTTCGAACAGTTTTTCACTTTTTTTTCTGAAAGTATGTGAGTGACAAAACAGTCTAACGAACTCATCTAAGATATAAACAAAATGAAGGGAATTGCCAAATTTGGTTACGATTGGTGCAGTATTTTTTGAGTTATCGGTTGGATATATCTATCTATATATACTGCACCAATCGAAACCAAATTTGGCAATTCCCTTCATTTTGTTTATAGCTTGGATGAGTTCGTTAGACTGTTTTGACACTCATATATATAACCATTCAACTGTCTTGGCTTTGGGTTCTAGGGGCCCTAATTTGCGTTCATTTGAAGAAATTTTCCAAGAATACTACCATCGATACCTCTCTATTAGTGAATTCTCTTAATAGAAATTCACTAAAATTTGCCCACGAATTAGAAGTTAATAATAAATTTCTTTTTCTAGGTGTACTAGTTATTAAAAATAATGACTCTCTTGAATTCTATGTCCACAGGAAGGAAACCACCACTCTAAGTTATATTCAAAATGATCCATATTATACCGTTACACAAAAACGGCGATTTTTTAGTAAATAGATTAATACAATTTCCCTTAAGTAAAAGTAGATATAGCAGATAATTTGAGTATATTAAAAACCTGGCTAGATATAACAGATATTTGCATTGCTTAGTGGAAAAATTAATTAATAGACACAGAACAAAGAAAATGTTAGTCGAAAAAAGTTTGTTTGCTTACCATTTGAACCGCGAGTCACAAGAGCCCTCGAGAGCATTAAAAAACTGATTTGCAGTCAGCTATGTCGATAAAAAATAAATAAAAATGTTTTTTTAGGTAATACAAAAGGATAAACTCACTGAAATGTCAGGTATCTATGAGATAGGTTGTAAAAATTGTAATCTTAAATATGTTGGACAGATTGGAAGACCAATTAAAACCAGATGTAAGGAACATTTGGCACAGCTGAGATACGGTAGTATAGACAAGTCATGCCTGACACAACATATTTTGGATTAAAACCACCGCAGGGATCAAGAAAATCTTACGCTTATCAAAAATGTTAGACAACAGGTGAAATTGGATGCCTATGAGAGTACTTATATCTCTAAATCCATGAAAAGTAAAAATTCCCTAACCGAACTCCGCCACTGATTAATAGCTCGCTGTTTGTACTGCCTCTTTGATATAAAAGAGATTCCGAAACTCTGTTGAGAAAGTTAAAGCGAGATTTTAAAAAGGACGTCTGGTAATTAAAATATACACGCAGAAAATTTGCTTGGGATTATTGCCTCTCTGTATCAGCCTTTTACCTAACACGTGGTATAAATTTGATGTCTGGTAGTTAAGTACTTTTGAATTTTTCATCCTCTGGTGAAGGTAACTTTGTTAGTGAAACGATCATCAGGTCTTTAAAAGATTGATTTTCCGTAGTGTACTTAATAGGAGTAGCTTGGATTCCCATAGTAGCATTACCTTATCGGAAATCGCCATTTAATAATAGCCACTGATTAATTAAGACACAAAATATTTTGTAAAGTAAAGGCTGGTACTACCATATCAAAAATTAATTGCTCATGTTCTGCTTAAAGTTTTTCTACTTTAATGAACACTTGTTATGATAACAGTTTGCAGCAATTAATTATTTGTCGAGACGAATTTTTGTTTTAAGAAGTTTTTAAAGTTCTATTAATTTTGCCGTTTATTCTAACGCGTTACACAAACTTTGTCTGCTTCCGTCATTTCTACAAACACATTCTGTGTTATAAACTTTGTCTCTAATATCTAAGTTTATATCTCAGGAGAAAACTATTTTGTTAACATTGTTAGAACTTATGTTTAAAACCCATTTTATACAGTGTGGAGCCCAGTTATGAAATAAAAAAAAATTAAAAAATGAATGAAATAAGAAAAAATAAAATTTATGATTCGAAGAAAAATGTTTTTTATGAAAAACGCTCAGACACGTCAGCATTTTTTTTGTTTTACACCTTATAGAATTAGTTTGGCATTTTCACCCCTGACCACTTCACTCCTACCTCATGTTTTTTTCAAATAGCAAGTTTATCACTTGTCGACGGAAATTCAAAGAGAATATTTTTCCATGATGGTGCCAACAATTTGAATCCAAAAGTCATAGACCGCGACACAGGTTGAAAATTTAATGACTAACTATAAAACTTTAACCGTTTATTCTGAAATTGACAGCTATTAAATAGTTCATGATAATGACTAATTTTTACTGGCAACCTGCCACGAGAATAACGTTGGATACTCATCAGAAATCAAAAAAATATGGATTTTTAGTGAATTTTCTTTAAAAAATTCACTAATGAGAAGATCTCGACTTTTGAATTTTGAAAAATGTTTTTCAAATGAGCACGAACTAGGCCCCTAAAACACATACCCAGTGTTAGTCCCAATTTATATATACATACACACACACACACACACACACACACACACACACACACACACACACACACACACACACACACACACATATATATATATATACATATATATATATATATATATATATATATATATATATATATATATATATATATATATATGGGTGTGTGTGTGTGTATCACAACGATAACTCAAAAATTAATCGGCAGATTATAGTAAAGTTTGGTTAATAACTTCCTTTTGAAAGAGGTATACGTTCTGCTGTGGACATTTCTCAGTAAAATAGGAATTATTTTAGAAAGATATATTAATGTAATATGGATGTTTATATGTATGGATGTGAGAGTAATGTAAAGTAACAGTTAAACGTAGCAAGTAGTTAAATGTAGTTATATAATCAATGTTATTAGAATTAGGATTCCTATTGTCGAACCTTGCGTTTACCAAATCTTACCGTGGCCCAAGTCAGTATGTCGATGAGCCTTGCTTGGTGGGTCTCTAGGCGATATGTGTCTCAGGCAATTCCTAATTGTGTTGAAAAGAAATGTATATATATATATATATATATATATATATATATATATATATATATATATATATATATATATATATATATATATATATATATATATATATATATATATATAGTTTAGTATGTAGCTATAATGCTTGCTATTAGCAGCATTAATTTCCGATCGCAAATGTAAAAATAAAAAATCTGTGGTCAAAGAACGAAAGGTTCAAGGCCATCCAGAAATACAACTCAACTCAAGTCAACAGATTCTATTAAGTATTACAGACATTATTTTTTCAAGGCGCAAAAAGGTCAAGAAGTACGAGTAAAATTACTTTGCACATTTTATCATTTTTCTCTTGTAAATGTCAAACTGGAGATTTGAAATGTGAAAATTAGTATAGGATAACTATTGCGGTTTCTGAATGGTAAATATTGCACCAAATGTCTATTAGGACGTTCTAGATTTATACTAGTTTTCTAATTTGTTAAAATAGTTGCAAAACATGCCTCGAAAATAAACCTTACATATTACAAATAAAAAGCTAAAGTCCATTATCGGTTATCTACCTTTTATTGGACTTTACTTGCCAAGCCTTAGGGTAGTCAAGGGGTTAGCCGGCTGACTCATGAGGATTCAGACATCACTGTTGACTGAATTTCTCTTTCAACTTTTTTTTACTTTTTTTCGTCATTGATTCGATTTTAACGTTTGATTTGATCAGATTGTGCAATTCCGATATTTTTTAGCGATTTTCTGTTGAAAAAATCAATAACGAAAGATAGGTCTTTTAAGACTTCTATTCAAATTGAATATGAGTTACTGTTGCCCCTAGTTAATAGAACCGTTCCACAGTTAACACAGACGTAGAGATTTGTGACTTCAGAAGAGTTTGTTTTCTTCTCTGAAAACGCACTCAATTTTTACAGTATCGACAGGCTGCAGAATTTTTTTGTGAAGCCACATAACTATATCTGTATTTAGATAATATTTTTAATATCTTTAATTTATTTTTATTGGTGAATTTTCTTATACAAAATGTTCTTTTAATACCAGATTTTCTTAGAAATGAATTTAATGAATTTTCTTTGAAAATACATTTGTTTCGAACTTTTGTATGAAAACTTATTACATTTTTTAAACGAAATTCGTCGAAATGAGCTTTTTATGGATTTTCATGCAAACAAATTATTTTATTTTCAATTTTAATTCAATTTTTGAATTTTATGTATTCTTTTAGCAAAATTTCTTGTAAATAGGTTGATACCTTTCCCCAGTTAAAATATTTTTAAAAAGGAGTGGACTAAAAATAAAGTTACCTGTTTTTTTTTAAATTAACTGTCTAATCTACAGATAAAAATAACAGTTTTTTACTTAATAAGGCGCACCAAACATTAATACCAAATCTTTCTTGCAATCGTCTTTCTTCCTTTATTCATTTGCCCAATAATGCCTATTATGGCGATTATACACACCACAATTTGTAAATCTGGATTCATCGGTCCATATTATTTTTAAATATAAATTTTTATCTTGCTGACATTGTCTTTGATACCATCTGCACAATTGAAGTCGCTTAGGGTAATCGTCAACATTTAAGCTTTATACGATTGTAGGTTTGTATGGATGGTAATGACTTTGTTTTAATACATGGTGTACCATATTTTTTAGAACGTCAATTTGTTTACCATAAAACCGAACAGATTGCGGAGGGTTTTCGTTTGAAACCTGTCAGACGGCATTATTTCTTTCTTCATTTCTAGGAATTGGTAGTTTCTTTGCGTGGAAGCTACTGTCGTTCAATAGATTGGTCACTATCCTGCGAAATATTTTGGTGTTTGGTTGTTGTCTTTCTGGGTTCTTGTTTTGATATAAATTTGCAGCTGCCTCAGTAATTCGGTTAGAACGAATATAACATTCCAACATGTCAAAATATTCTTCATTACTGAACATATTGTTGAATAATATTTAAAATAAACAGGAAACGAACTATTTAGTACAAAATGTTAACGTGTTAAATACACCTCAAATTGTTTAGATAATTAAGAATCACACTATTCTTAATTGTCGCGATAGTGTTATATCCATAGCTACCTTTCTTCTGTTGTTTTTCAGTTGACTAACGTTTAAAAATCAAACAATTTTCAAAGGCGTCTCCGTAAATCATTAATCTACTTTTTATTGAGTTCTGTTAGTAAATTTAATTATTTACTAGGTTTACTCATTTAATTAAATTATAACAATGTTTTAGGATAATGTTGTAATGTAAAATATCATTTGTAATAATTGGTGTGCTCAAATTTCCTATTTTTTTTATCGTGAATCATAACGGAAAATTATGTTAAAAGTAGAAGTCTATTGTTAGACTCCATGGCCGATTGATTTTTGAACACTTCTTTTTGTCATTTGTTTTCTGGTATTGGATTTCATAGCCTACTATCCCCAAAACGGGTTATCTCAAAATTGTCAGTGCAATTACAAGATTTCTCAAGCATGTTGTACATCATTGGAAAGCTCTTTTCACAGGCTATCACATGAGCAAAAAATACAATATGGCTGTCATAATAAAAACAAACGTTGATACCTGTAGCTCCAAAACAAATGACAATCCAAAGTTGAGAGAGCACAAAAAGATTACTCTATAAAAAGTGTCCTGATAATGTGCAAGTATTAGACATGTCAGATCAACGCCTACTTAGATATTGAAGAAAAAAGAAATCGACAAATTTTGTTTTTTTCAAAATAACTCGAAAACGAAAAGAGGCAGGGCAAAATACAAGTCGTATTTGGAACGAGCATGAAATTCTACAAAACATTGCTAATTTAACTGTCTCTCTATCTCTAATAATAACGGAGATAGCAATACATCCCCATCCAGTTTGGGACACACTGTATTCTCGAAAGGAACAAAATATCCTGAGTGATGCATGACGTTTTCCAAAAGTGCAATTTCAGTCATGACTGCTATCGGTAAATCATCACCCTTATATGTGGTGTATAATATAGTATAAGATACCTGTTGAGTTCACTTATGTTAATTTTTCGAAGCTTACTAATCAATCTAATCTAATCTTCCATCATTTGCTATAATACTCTGTGATTTGAGGCCCTGAATAACTATTTACTGCTATTAAAATTATTTTTCTTTGTTTTTACCTTTAAATAAAGGGTTTCCTAGCTAAACGCAAGAATATTTCATTTATATTTATTGCGCACATCTGGGAATAGTGTAAGGACAATTTTGGTGGGCAAAGAAGCGTTTGTTGCGTGTGAACTTTGCACAAACGTGAAATGTTCATTGATTGGCAAAGTTCAAAAGTTTCCAGTTTGCCCACCTCATATTTTCTTTGTGAAATGGCAAATAAAAGCTCAGTTTGAGATAAAAAAAAAGTGACTTTACGTACAGAAGGCATTGTCTGACACTCACATGTCTTCAATACAGAGTGTACTTATGAAATTATTCGAAAACATAGGGTCAACAATAAGCAAAGTATGGTGGTTTAGGGTACCTTGGTTGACTTAGCTCTTTTTGCAGTTCTTAGATGGTATGTCATAGTATTGTGCAAATCAAACTATCTACCAGAAATTTAGTTTCTGACAAACAACTTTTGTACTTTTAAATTATGTTTCTCATAAGATGAAATTTGCGAGGCCAAAACGCGTTGGAAAGTCCAATAATTTATTTTCTGGAAGTAAAGCTACCAAAGTGCGAAGTAAGTTTCTTTAAATTATTGGATGATCAAGCGATTTAGGTAAAACAAAACTAACTTTACTTTAATGCTACTGAAGACCCATTTGCATTTATGTTAAAAATTTCTTGACCTGCAAAATATTTTCTATGCATTTTAAAACTAATTTTTTTGAATTAGTGGACTGTAACTCGTTTTGTTTGCAACAGTTAGCCCTTCCTGAAAATTGCAAATGAAGCAAACATATTAGAACGACAAATTTACCATACATACTACAAAAATTATTAACTTTTATGCAACCTGAGCTCGTAATTTAAGCAATTTTTGTTAATAGATAGCGGTTGATTTTGCGTAAATGGACTTGCATCAGGACTGGATATAAATAGATTTTGAATGAATATTCTAGAAATATGTTTGGGAAACGTTTTCAATAAATGATTAGGTAAAACCGAATGGTCAGATTTAATTGTTATGGTTTATTCAACGGTCTCAGCATTCCACCATACCCATGTCTTCCGGTTAGTGACGTAGATCATGTTAATATCGGGTCAGTATGACACAGTAGTTTGGATTTAAACAAACCTTCATTAATTTACAAATCGTCAGATGTGAAAGATACAAATTTAAAACCTTTTTTACAACTATACATTGCACATGCATTTGATAGTGTGATTTAGCTTAATTTACTTAGAAAGTTCGTAATAAGGAGATCATGATTGTACAACTTCCAAAAAATGTGTTTCTGAGAAGAAAAGCTATTCGATAAAATGTTGTATTAAGGTTGCCTTTGTAGAGGCTGATAAGTATAGTATAAGTGAAGTTTTCAGGCGTAAAAAATACTTATAAACATTAAAAATTTCAGGTTGCATTCGACGTTGCTGAGTGCCGAACACCAAATTTACTTTTTCTTGAGCAATGTCACTAGAACCAAATGAAGTGCGCTAATTGTTATTTGAAAAATTACCGCCTCTTTAAAATAAGTAGGTTAGACAAAAATTAACCGACACATTATATTTGAGTTTTTCTAAATATAACATATTTCATACAGTGTGGAACAGCCAAATAGAATAAATTCAGATAGATCAACAATTACATCCTGCAACGTGAAAACTTCGCCCCTACAGTCAACCGCCAGCGATTAAGAGTCGCAACCCCTAAATTTGTAAGCAGAAAGTAGGGGCTCCTGATACCTCATTGGAAAGACCTATTGATTCTCTTTTCAATTGTGGCATGGTTTTAGAATCTATTGCAAAAAATAACAGTGAAATTAAATTAACCTGATTGACGAAATTCGCTAGAACACGCTAAAAAATGAATAACTAATCGCGTTTCATTCTTGATAATGAGAAAAAAATTTAAAAACACAGCAATATCAAATCTGATGTTCAAAATGCATGCCCTGGACGTTCTGGCAGCATCCTAATGGTATATAAAAATTTATTCTACGCTAATCAACATCTTAGGCGTGACCAACCTAATCGCATTCGTTATTCTTTTCAAGACAGTTAAACCGCATGGTTTAGCTTTCTGTACAATAGTTTTTACATATCCTCATAATAATAAGTCTAATAGTGTAAGATCAGGTGATTGTGCTGGCCATTCTAACAATCCTCGCCTCTCTATTCACCGATTTAGAAATATTAAGTCGAGGTACTGCCGGATATTGATTTGGTAATGTGCTCCATCCTGCTAGAACTTGTGGGTTTGCTCGATCAGGATATAAGTTTGCCAAAGTTGGCATGACATAGTTTTGGAGCAGTGTTAAATTATCTCCATTCGAATTGAAATCAGTAAAAAACGAGGGTCATAGAAACAGATCTCCTGTTATTTGAACCCACACGTTTATTTTTTTGTTGTCTCTGAGTGTAAAATTCTTGAGTCCAGTGAGCATTCTCTGCGATCAATATCTAGAAATACGGCGATTCACTGCCGAAAAAAGTAGCCTTATTTGAGAAAATGACTATTAAAAAAGTAGGGATTTTCACCACATCTTCGTAGAACTGCAGTCTTTATGTAATTCGTGAATTAACTGAGCTGTGTAAAAATGAGTCTTTTTCTTTTAATAGCTGAATTATTAAGATTGTACTTTCAGGCCAACTGCCTGGTAGAAGTGTGAGGATTTTCTTAAATTTCAAGCAGAATGTGTAATTTTACAGTTTCAAGTATATTAGGCCATTTTTGTCGAGACCAATGTTTCACACTACTAGTTTCACCAATCTCAGAACTACCCTGGTTACTGCAGCCCTGAAAATAGGCGGTCTATTAGGATGTTCTTGAATAAATAAATTACAAGCCTTAGCGTGAGATCTTATTTGATCTGCATATACAACCACCAAAAAAACTTCAATTACCCTTCTTTAACTTAAACAGTCCTTTTTTACAGATACTAGGAATTTTAAAATGTAGCTTCAAACTCTTTGGTAATTAATTTTTTAATGTGTACACAATCAAAGTTGATATTTCCAGACATGGTTTTCACTTGAAACGTTATGATAGACTGATCTATCTATACACAAAAGATAAGAATAAAGCCACTTAAATGTCAGGTATATATGACATAAGTTGTAAAGATTGTAATCTTTAATATGTTGAGTGGACTAAAAGAACGATCGAAACAAGATTTAAGGAACATCTGGCACAGCTAAGATATATAATATAGACTCAACATATTTGAGATAATAATCACCACATAGATAAAGAAAACCTGAAACTTATCAAAATTCGTTAAACAACTGGTAAAATTAGACGCCTATGTTAGTACTTATATCTGTAAGGCCATAAACAGCAAAGTTTTCCTAAATTGTGCTCCAGCACTGATTAATAGTTCGAGATTCGCACTGCCTCTTTCATATAAGAGACCGAAATTCAGCAGAAACAGCTATAAAATGATTGTAAAAAGATTTCCGGCAAGTTTGTGATTTCTCCCTCTCTGAGCAATCGGCCTTTTACTTAACACGTAATATAAATACAATCTGTAGTAGTTAATTAATTTAGAATTTATCATCCTCAGATGACGCTAACTTTGTTAGTGAAACGATCGTCGGGTCTTTAAAAGATGTGTTGTGGTGCTTTAGGTTCTCCGAGTGTACTTATCTGTACTTATTATGGCAGGGATAATTTTTATTATTATCTTTTTTTTTTGAAATTACGGGTTTTGAAGCGAAAATTGTATCAACTTAGTCGACGTTTTCAACTAAATAAACACTGAAAATCAAAGCTCATTATTTATGTTTTGAATTAAGGTTTTTTCTTACACAAAAAACCCTGTATTTTTTGAGCAGTGAGCAATAGATATCTGGTATGGAGTTTCGTTGTATCCTGGTAGAAAAGGCTGCCATCTATGAGAAATGTTAATGACGTCACAGTTTAAAAATAGGATAAAATAAAAAATAGTTTTTATGTTGAAAGACCTATTTCAGGGTTTCAAAAATAAACATTCACTAACAATCACTTTTTCGACAGATCACCCGTTTTTTGAGAAAATTGAGATTTTTAAGGTTGATGTCAAAACAAAATTATGTCCCTTGAAGACTTTATTAAACACTAAGGTCTAATAGGCGATGCCTTGGGCGTTCTGCAAGTCAGCTGTTGCTAGGTTAGAGATGTTGTCAAATCTGACATTACTTAAATTTATTAAGTTTACAATAGTTATTGTCTTGTGTTTCTTGTTTTCTTTTGTGATAAGAATTTGTTGCTCAAAATGGCTCGAAAATTCTCGGTTAATGAACAAGTCGATATGATGATGGTATTAATGTTTTGCGTGGGTAATTGCCGCAGAAGTGTAGAGGTATATCGAAGATTTCCTAATGGTAATCTACCATATTGTCAAACGTTTGCCAATGTTGAAAGTAGAGCTCGGGAGACGGGTTCCTTTTCCATAAAAAATGCTGGAGGACGCATTCATGCAGTGAACCCACGAACTGAGGAGCGTCTTCTAGTCTGTATTGAGAGTAAGTGTCAGGCCAGTACCAGACGACTATCCACTCAGTTTCATATAACACAAGCGACGGTCCATAGAATTATCCGACGCAATCTGCTGTATCCCTATCACCTTCAAAAAGTGCAAGAACTGTTACCGCAGGATTTAGAGTCTAGGCTGTTTTTTTGTAATTTCGTCTTACATCAGAACATTGATTTTCCCAAGGCCATTCTTTTTCCGACTGAAGCTTGCTTTACAAGGAGAGGGATTCCGAATGTGCACAACTGCCACGACTATTCGGATGTAAATCTACATGCTACAGTAACCCATCATTTTCAAAGAGAATACATGTGCGGGCCGGTATTCGATATTGTTAGAGGACATTTGGTTGGGCCGGTTATTTTACCGAACGGCTTAAACGCACAACATATTGGCCTTACTTGCAAAATGTTCTTCCTGAGCTACTGGACGAGCTGCCCTTACAACTGCGCAGCGAAATGTGGTTTATGCATGATGGAGCGCCACCATATTTCACTACAAATGTTCGTGGATTTTTAAACCAACAGTTTCCAAAACGATGGATAGGTCGTTGAATTAATTGCTCTCAAAATTGGCCAGCACGATCATCAGACTTGAATAAATGTCACTATTTTCACTGGGGGGCTCTAAAAGAATCTGTGTATTTAACGCCAGTTCAAATTAAGGAAGATTTGTGAAGTCGCATCAATAATAAGTGGAACATTATTAAAAGTGATATCCAATTACTTAACAGGGTCGATTTTAATTTTCGACGAAGGGTGCAGTTATACGTGAGAGAAAATGGAGTCATTTTGAACAATGTTTTTAGTGTTTATATGGATTTTTTATTTATTAGTTTTTGATAGAGTTTGTTAAATTTTAGAAATGTTAGTGTTTAATAAAGTCTTGAAGGGACATAATTGTGTTTAGATCTCAACTCTAAAAATCTAAGTTTTCTCAGAAACGGATGGTTTGTTGAAAAATTGGCAAGAGGAGAAAAAGGTACAAAATTTCATTTTCTATAAAATTGATGCACTTTGACTTTAAATTAGGTTAGGGTTTAAAAAAATAAATAATTGAAATGGCGACCTACCCCTAATTCACCCTCTTTTGAGTTTATATCCACTTAAAATTTTTGTCCAATAAGGATGTTGATACCTAAAGGAAAACCATCTACCAAATTTGGTTGTTCTATGTTAGGGCACTGCTGCTAATAAAATTAAGTCATGTCAGTTTTGCCAACAACTGTAACCTAGCAAAAGATGACTTGCAGACTGCTTAACGCATCCCCTATGAGGCATTAGTGTTTAATAAAATCTTCAAAGGACATACTTTTGTTTTGATCTTAACTCTAAAAATCTCCATTTTCTCAAAAAATAAACGGGTGGTTTGTAGAAAAAGTGACAAGAAGATAGAAAATTTAATTTGATATAAAACTGATGGACTTTAACTTTTAATTAGGTTAGGGTTTAAAAAAATCAAATCATTAAAAGGGTAGCCCTCCCATAATTCACCCCATATTGAGTTTATATCTACTTCCAATTTTTGTCAAATAACGACGTTGAAAACCACCCACCAAATTTGGTTGTTCTATGTTAGGGCACTGCTGCAATACAGTTGTTTCTTGTAATTAATAAAGAATTTTTCGAGGTCAATATCTCACCAACGATGGGCGTCAGAGAAATAAAAAATCGGCGTCTTTTGAGATCCTGTACATCCACACATTCTATGTCCATTGCGTTGTAAATCAGCCTGCATATGTATATATATATATATATATATATATATATATATATATATATATATATATATATATATATATATATATATATATATATATAGGGTGGCGCATTGAAAACGAAACAGACCGATTTGCGTCCAGAGAATTTTTGTTAAGAAAACTGGAACACGTCAATTTTAATATTGAGAGGGACATGTTTTGACATAAAACTCAACTTTGTCACATCAACCCCTTAAACCCTCGTTTAAAAATTATTCACTGTTGAAGATGCAAAAACGCATTTCACTCATTCCGATAAGAGATGTGCTGATAGTCAATGTTTTGTTGGTCTGTAAACAAAAATTGACTATCAGAACATTTCTTATCGGAATGAGAGAAATGCGGTTTATTATTTCAGTTTAACGGTCGGTTTGATATTTGATAGTACTGCCGACAATTAATTTCACAATGGTGTATTCTGTAGAAGAAACAGCTGAAATAATTACTCTTTTTTTCAAAAACGATGACTGTGCCAACCGTAACGCAAATTTGTTTAATGAACGACAGCCGAACAGACATGTTAACAGAAAATTTTGGAGTTAGTTGCAAAGTTTCGACGAAGTGGTTCAGTAGCCAACAAAAAAAACGGGATCCTGAACGTGAATTTCCGGTTAGAAATTAGACTACTGAGATGGAAGTGTTAGGACAAATTGCTGCAGACCCAACTTTGAGCACGAGAAAAGTGGCCACTGTTTCAAACATCAAAAGAAGAACTATTCAGCGAATATTGAAGCATCATAAATTTCACCCGTATAAAATTCATTTTGTACAACAACAAGAATGAAGATGATTTTGATCGGCGGCAGGAGTTTTGTGAAGTAATGACTGCACGAATAGCTGATAACAGGAAGTCCACACTCGAACTCCACAGAAATTGAATGTCTGGACCGGCATTTTTGGAGACCGTTTAATTGGACCAATTTTTCTTGATGGCAATTTGAGTGGCGAAACGTATTTGGGGTTACTAGAAGATATCGTTTACCCTCTACTAATTGACATTGTTGAAAATGATAATCGCTATCAAGAAAATCAATTTGTGTTTCAACAAGATCGAGCTTCTCCTCATTTTTCACAATGTGTTATTAAGTGTTTGAACAGAGAGTTTCCAGAGCAATATATTGTGCGTAGAGGTGCTATTGAGTGGCCCCTAGATCACCGAATTTAACTCCTTTAGACTTGTTTCTATGGGGTCATTTAAAGAGTAGAATTTACGCAACAGAACCGGAGTCTCTACTCTAACCCCACAAATGCTCCAGAATATCAGAGCTCGTTTTGAACAAAATTTGTATTTTGTATGGAAGCTGGTGGTCAACAATTTCAACACTTACTTAACTGAATAAACATTTTTGAACGTTTGGTTTTGTTTTTTAGTTTTTTGTAACGAAAAATTAACTAATTAGTGCATTTCTTATCACAATGAATGAAATACGTTCTTGCAACTCCAACTGTGAATAATTTTTAAACTAATTAATAAAACTTCAAAAAAAATTAGTGTGCTGAATTCAGAAAAGAAAGAGCTTTCAAATGATGTAACACACGACCCATGTTCCCTATTTAAAATATAAGGCTTGTTATCACCACCCTTAAGGGGGTAATGTGACAAAGTTGAGTTGTATGTCAAAACATGTCCCCCTCAATATTAAAATGACGCGTTTCAGCGTTTCTTAAAAAAAAATCTCTGGACGTAAATCGGTCGGTTTCGTTTTCGATGCGCCAGCCTGTATATATATATATATATATATATATATATATATATATATATATATATATATATATATTAATACATAGGGTTTAGAGCGACCTCCAGCAGTTACAATAATTAAATCTCATCTGTGATCACTATACAAAGACCCATATAATACAATATTATCCCATAATCGAGAAACTGGCTTAATCTTCAGTGGCTTAAAATTAAATCAATAATTTTCAATATCTGCATCATAATGTGGGTAATCTATGGGGTCTTTTCAAGCCTTAACCATCGAAAGTTGTTAGGTTCCAAATGGGAGATGGCCTGGATACGTTTGCTATTGATTCTAATCTTCATTGTACGTTATTGCACAAACAGTAATATACTAGGCATATATGTATGTACGTGCATGCTGATATGCTACAGACTGCTACTATAATGAGAAGATGCTGATTTATATGTGCCAGTTGTTATATACTTGCTGTTTGGGATAGATTAATTACGTAAGTGGTCGACTGTCATGTGTATTAGCCAATATTAGTCTATAATTGCCATCCTCCCAAGTTTACACAGGATATTCAAAGGGACTTTTGCGATCCCTGTATTGATTTTGATGAGATATTCATTTTATCGACACGGCTCCTTTGATGTTTGTTTGTTTTTTTATCAACGGTCATTTATCTTAAGCATCTTTATGTATTTTTTTAAAACAAAAGTATGTATTTAAAAATTATTTTCAAAAAATATATTAAATTTTTCTATGTTTTTATCTATACGGTGTTCTGTCCAAATACCGACACAAAGAATAATATATATATATATATATATATATATATATATATATATATATATATATATATATATATATATATATATATATATATATATATATATATATATATATACGTATAAAGAACACTAGTATAAACTTTTAAGTACACTTGGAGAATCCAAATCACCACAACACATCTTTTTAAAGACCTGAGGATCGTTTCACTAACAAAGTTAGCTTCATCAGAGGATAATTTTGATTGAATTATGACTCCCAGGTTAACAGAACTGAATCTTTACCTTTATTTATCCCTCTGATGACGCTAACTTTGTTAGTGAAAGGTCTTTGAAAAGATATGTTGTGGTGATTTGGGTTCTCCAGGTGTACTTATCAGTGCTCATCACAGGTTTCAATTTTCCCTTAGTATAAATTTAGCCAACAAATTATCGCAACGTTTTTAGGACCAACATATTTGCAATTATTATAATAATTTTAATAATTACTATAATGTACCTTTATTTATATAATGTACAATAATATGCAATAATGTCCACATATACAGGGTTGAGATAAAATACGGAACAAAGCAAATAACTTTAAAACGAAAATGACGATATTTATGAAACTTTGGGTGAGCTGAATAAAAAGGCTTTTTCTTTCCAAACAAATATTTTATTCCTTGTCCCGACGCATTTTGACCCTTTTTAACTGAGTTTTCCGGTAGGCTACTTCTGCGAGGGTACAACAGCGGAATACAAGATAAAATGAGATAACAACAACTAACCCCAAGACTAAGTCAAAAGTTAAAGGTTAAAACTGTCAAGCTACAAAGCTATAAAAGATTACAGGTATACAGTCATAAACTACTACATGCAATAAAATGAAACAAATACAAGTCAAATTGAACTACAAGAAAAGCTAATTTTCCCTGAGATTTTAAATTATAATAGGTCTGACTCTAAAAACTCATAAAAGCCTAGAAATTCTTTAAAAATTCTTTAAAACGTCTCCCTTGACAGGGTTTTTTAAAGTTCCAGCTGAAGGCAACAATCGGAGCGAAAGCAAACAGCACAAACATTAGCAAGTCCTGCAGCTGAGAAGAGACTTTCAGAGAACATTAAACCCATTAACCGAATGAGAATTGAAACAGAAGCGAATTTTTTACCTTTTTATGAAACATGAAAACGCCAAAATGGCGAACTTACTTACTCGTCTTGTTAAACAAGACTAAAAAACTATACAGTTGAATGTCTAAGGAACATGCTTCATCATAAGTGTTACTAACTCGAAAAGTAGCAACATTTATTGAAATTAAGAATGAATTTTTGTTTTAACATGTAAAAGTTGAGATTAAAACGGACGTCTCACGCGATGACGAACACGAGCAGACCAAAACATCTAGGCGCAAGATTGGTTTTAAAACCGAACACGGAAATGACAAGTGACAACTGACAGAAGTGACTTATCGACTAGGAAATGTCAAGACGCTAAAATCGAATGACAGGTCCGGAGTAGACCAAAACAACAAGACATAAGATCGGCCTCGAAACCGAGAACGGAAAAACGACAACTGACAACTGACAGAAGTGACAAATCGACTCGAAAATACACGGACATAAAAATCAAAATGACAGGTCTGAAAATCACCCAGCAGACTATCTCACAGAGTTACCTCATGGTCTACTTGAATGGTGTGTGGATTGGTGATCTGCTAGTTGACTATATAAGGTTAAGAAACCTGTGACGTGTGTATTGGAAACATTAAGTATGTTTTTGTTAGAACAATTAATATGTTTATAAATTTCCATCACTTCAACGACAAACTGTTCAAAGCCAAAATTGGAAGGATGCAGAATTTTTGCGTCATTTTCTTTTCAGGGCGGCCTGACTCTCTTAAATGACAACTAAAGATTGAAGTGTTGTTATCGTGTTGATTTCTGCTTCTTAGGTGTTCAGCGATTCTCCAACTCAATGGTTTCCCTGTCGTGCCGACATAGACTGTGTTGCAATCGGGTTCACCACACTTCAAACAAACGCGTCGGGACAAGGAATAAAATATTTGTTTGGACAGAAAAAGCCTTTTTCGGCAACCATCCGGGAAGTACCCACTTCCCGAATGATTTTTCTTTGAGAAAGTAGCATTTCTCCGGCCTAGTCCGGGAAGTACGTACTTCCCGGACTAGGCCGGGAAGAATCACATCGTTGTTGTCATTGTGAATATGAAAATCTTGATAGGTATGATTTTGATAAATACTATTAGCAATTGCTTGAATTTTAATATAAATATTAATATAAAAAAGAATTAGAATGTTTCTGTTAGTACCTATTTTCTGTTCGAATTTCAATATTTAATACAAATAAGAATTAAAATGTTCGAAATTTTGTTCTACGAAGAAATATAATAAAGAAATGTGTCTCATTAGTAGGTAACACCCCGATTGAGACCCGATACCCCCAGCAATCCGGCTCTCTGATTGGTCCACGTGACCCACCACCCAGAATCCCTGCTCTCTGATTGGTCGAAACCCGACCACGTGACCCATTTTAGGGGGAATCCCCCAAATTTTTGTGCTCACGGCCGTCACACAGCCTGGTCTCCAGATGTGAATTTCACAATAATATCTGCGCTCGGCGCGAACGTCTGTGCGGTCTACATCCTCAGTGGATTTATCATTATTTTTGTCGTCTCCAAGATCCTATTTGCTAAAGGGCATTGCGATATCTATTTCGAAAAACATCCTCAGTGGTTAGATTATCGAAAGTGCACAATTGCTTGCGGTTTAAATTTTCGAAAAACAACCTGTCAAAGTTTATTCTCAGTGGTCAGACTATCATTTATTTTTGTCGTCTCCAAGATCTTATTTTTCAGTGGTTATCTTGCTCGAGGCATTTAATATCCTCAGGGTTATCATTTTGAAAATGCACAATATTTTGCTTGCGGTCTACATTCGAATCTCCATTTTGAAACCGCATTTTGAAACCTCATAAATATCAGCGCTCGGGCTGGCACGTCTGTAGTCATGTCTAAAATAATCGTCGTGAACGATCATCTCAAGCGAAACAATCGATTCAGTTATACTAAACGACGTTTGAGTTTTAAAATTGTTCAGCCACCAGAAGATCAAGACCCCAGCCTGTGGGTGAGACAAGCCGTGGACGAAGCGGTCCTCCGAGTGGGTGCCGATATAGAGCCTGACGACAAGGTTGGTTTCTCTTTTGAGGGTAGCAATTTGGATTATCCGATATGGATGCATTTCCGCGAGGCCAGCACCCTGACGAGTAGGTAATGCGGCACTTTGGACAGACAGGAAGTGGGGGCGGAGCCCCACCCATAGCCCCACTCCTAGCCCCACCCCTAGCCCCACCCCTTCTGGCCACGCCCCAAGATGGCGGCCAGCCACGCCCCCAAGATGGCGGCCAGCCACGCCCCCCAAGATGGCGTCCAGCCACGCCCCCAAGATGGCGTCCAAGATGGCTTCGTAACCTGTATTCTAAGGTCATTGACCATGGAAACTTTGGCCAGACAGTGACGTCACACGACTTGGGCCAGACAGTCACATTTACATTTAGCCTTGTTATGTAACCTGCATTCTAAGGTCATTGACCTGTCTAGGAAACTTTGGCCAGACAGTGACGTCACACGACTTGGGCCAGACAGTCACATTCCAAAGTGTCTAACCTATTACTTCAAATTATTATATTTTGAAAAAAACCATTTGGAGCAGGTGAGTTTCGAACCCGGGGCATTCAGATGGGAGGCAACGATGCTACCCATTGAGCTAAGCAGACGCTTGTTAATTTATTGTTTTAGGCTGGTATATATATATATACGACTTTTAATTACAAACAAACCATACATAAAGTTTTTGTTATTATTAGACAAATGGATGATTTACAAAATAATAATTAATATGTTTAATATTAGAGGCGGAACCAAAACGGAGGAACCAAAATGGCGGAATTCGTCGACGAAATTTACACAAAAGCTTTGGAGTTTGCAGAAGCTGAAAGCGGATGGATGTTGGAACAGTTAATGTGGTTGGAAATAAATATTAATAAATACAGCTTCAAACGATAGTGGTATCAACATCTATAAATTGTTCACTACACACTGTTAAACTCATTCAAAATTTAGTTATCGTAGAGGTAAGACGTGCTTCAGTTAACTCTAACGTATCCAAGTGCTCAGTAGTGTGTTTAAAATGGCTACATTAAATGATGTGTGCTATCAGCAAATTAAAGACAACTTCTGGTATGGTTTATTTGGAGACTTTCAATTAATTATTGATAAAAACACTGGTTATTTTAATGCGACTAAGCTGTGTAAAGATGGTGAGAAAAGATTCAGACATTGGTTGGAAAATAAGAAAACTAAAGAGTTGATTACCTATTACAACGGTCAGGTGAAGAAACATTTAGGTAGCCAGAATACCGATTACCTAAATATTTCAACCGAAGGTGTCCACTTAGAGTCACATCTAGGGGGCCGGAATTCCGGCCCCCTAGATGTGCTGGAAGCAACATCTTAACTAACACCTACAACCGCTACATACTTGGTGGACTTTGGTGGAACACAGACTGAAAACAACTTGATATCTGGTACATATGTCTGTAAAGATTTGATATTAAATTTGGCTTGTTGGATATCCAATAGTTTCTATGAAAAGTGCAACCAAATTATTTTTGATTTTTTCGTAAGTGAATTTAATCAAAAATACAAGGATAACCTCAAAGAAGTTGAAGTGAAATTAATGGAGATAGATGATGAAGTGCAGCGTATGCGAGAAACAAATGCTAAAATCACAGAACATTTAGAAGATATATCTCCAAAACCAAGCAACCCTGGAAAACTTTGTGTTTTTGGTTTGCTTTCAAGAAATGAGAAGGATGCTACCTATCCATATCATGCTGTAAGGACTCAGAAGAAAAGTTTTAAAAGAGCTGTCAAGAACTTTAAAAATAAACACCCTGATTCCGAAGTAGTTTTAAACATGTTGTATGATCCAAATTCTGTAAATCTCTTTAACAGAATAAAGACCGAAGTCGAATACCTCAAGGCGAAGAGAAACGATCTACAGATAGCAGATGTACCTCAGGAGAAGTTTATTCAGGATATTATTGATTTACGACATAAATTGTAATTGTTCACTTAGCTTAATTGTATGTAACCAGATGAAAAAATAAAATAACATTATTTTAATAAAGACTTTTATTTTATTCTAAGTACATTAATACATTAAATATATAAGCTTATTTAACATCATCTGAATTTATCCAAGAATTCTGTGATTTATCAAAACCCAGCCATTTTACATAGAGCTGCTTGCCTTTCTTCCTCAAGATGCGTTCAACCAGATAGATGTCTGTTTGTTTAGTCGTTTGTAGTTCTTCCTCGTAAAACCCTCCACTGATTGGTTTACCCTGCATGTCTTCAAGAAAGTATGTTACTGGATTTGTGAAATGAATACTAACAATCTTGAATAATTCTGTTGACCAGCGAGGTGTATACCCCTTTTCAAATTGAGCTTTTGCTTTACTTATACGTACAACATCACCCACTTTAAATTTATTTTTGTTAAACACTTTCAGATTTGAGTAAACTTGTTTCAGAATACAATAATTTGTTTTTTGGTATTAGATGGTTCAACAGTTTTGCGTCTCATGGCGATGTTGGATTTAAAAGTATCCACTTATCATGTAAATCTTTTAGTTTACCGTCTATTTCTCCCAGCTTATTCTTTAGCTTCTTATTCTTTAACACATCAACATCTTTTAAAACTTGAGCAGTTATGTTCTTAGCTAAAATTTTCAATTTATTTTCAAATTCGTTTTTTAAATCTTCCAACTCAGGCTTGTGTACAGCTTCAAGTAGTATGGCAATGATTCTTTGTTTTACCTCATCTTTGTTCTTCTGATAGTCGTCTATCCATACATCAACAAATTTTTTATTTACACCATCTGTTGCATCGACTGGATCAGCTATGTTACACAATCTATGGCTTTGCAAATCAAAATCACCACTATCAGTTCTTGGGAAAATCTCTCTTTCAATAATTTTAAACTTAGAACCTTTATTGGATTGGGAACGTCCGAACTTATCGATAGACATTTTTATACTAAGCATTAAGGTAGGTATATCTGTGATATATGTAGGTATATTAGGCGATAACACCAACCTCCTTCAGTTCTTCAATGATTGACTGAATTTCATTGTTATGAGCATTATTACCAGCAGCTTGGGAAGCTACTAAAAGTCTAAGTCTATCAACCAGCTCATTTATGTCATCCCAATAGACATATTCTATTTGTTTGTTATTTTGTAGCATATAGTTGTTAGTGTTGCTGCTTACATTCTGAGCTCTAGGTTCAGTTTTTTGTTCTGCGTTATGATGTGTGTCGTAACCAAAACCTTGAGGAGTTGAGGATCTTCGTCCTCTTGGGTTTATAACTGGTTTTATTAGAGTCAGATACTTTTCCGAGGAACAACCCTTGGTTCGTGCGTTGGGATCGTAGTTCATTTTATGAACACTAGTTGCTTCTAGAATATCTCTATAGTGTTGAAGATCGTCATAGGTATACCCTCTAGGTGTTTTCATAAATATCAATTCTAGCAGACCTTGTGTTTGCGGATATCTCCTTTGACCCAGTCGAATATCATTCTCAGTAAAGTCCAAGTGTTTATTGCCAAGACTCCAACTACCAGTATCTTTAGCGTAGCGAGCACCATACGTTTGATCAATAGTAGCAAGCCTCGGTGGTTCAGTAAAATACTTGTCTACATAATATCGAACACGTTCAGGATATTGCTCCAAAAATTCTTGATATGCAGGGTTGGATGTGACAGTTTGTAGGTCTGCCTCAAGCTCTTCAAATGTTGGGATATCCTCATCGGAACTTGTCTCCTCAGCCTCTTCCCTTGGTTCAGCTTCAAAAACTTCATGATCTTTAAGGAACTGTACTTGGGGTTTCGTTTCTGGTACCGCTTCTTCTTTGATTTGTTCAGCCTTTGGTTGTTGCTGGGGCTGCTGCTGCTGCTGTGCTGCTGTGTTTTTAGATATTTCACTTAGGGGCTCAACAAGTGGTTTATATAAACGTTGCAGAGCATCATCATTCTCGGCTCTGTTAAGTTTAAGCATTAAATGTTTTTTTCGAATATTGTCAGCAAGTTGTAAAATCCTTTTCTTAACTTTTCGCTCTTCCTTACCCAACACTTCCATTGTGCTACAACTGGTCGGTATTACCAGCTGGTCTAATAATTTGTTTGAGCGATACAGGTTGTGTGGTGGTTTAACATATACTGACTCCTTCATGGTACATGCCTTCTTATTTATCACGATGTCTGGCTGTCTTGTTAGACAGCTGTGTTAGACAGCTGTGTTAGACAGCTGTGTTAGACAGCTGTGTTAGACAGCTGTGTTAGACAGCTGTGTTAGACAGCTGTGTTAGACAGCTGTATGACAGCTGTATGACAGCTGTGTTAGACACCTGTATGACATCTGTGTTAGACACCTGTGTTAGACAGCTGACTGTCCTGTCTATCATCGTTTGTTAGAATAATATATATCTATCGAATCCTTTTCTATATCGACCTTTGTGTACATCGTTTTCCTTCACAATCACCAACACACCATACTTATTATCTTTCCAGCATTGGTGGCAGATAGTTTTAAATTGTTTAAAGTCCATATCGGTGGTCACATGATCGTCGTACACATGTTTTAAATTGGTTTCATCTTGCTTGAATAACACAATAACATTGGTGTTGTCACGTACCAGATGTTTGGGTATTCGTGTATATGTTTGACAGAGATAGAATGAATCAATATTCTTATGTCTGCCCATACTGAAGTATGCTCTTATTTTATCTTGTTTGTCACAAGCTACATCATCAAATATAAACACAGAGTTGTCCTTGGCATCTTCCGGATCTAATATTTCATCGTTTTCTCGATAAGGATAGTAACCAACACCTTTTGTGGCATTCATCACCTCCTTTAACATCTTGTATTTCGGTTGATACAGAGACTTTGAATACACATACACGTTATCAAATTTTAAACCGTTTGCTTCAAACAACAAACTCAGCATGACATTAGTTTTACCACACCCACTCGGACCACATATGATACAGCGAACGGTGTTTGGAAAGAGAGGACCATGCCTCAGTTGTTGTTGAGCTGTGTCCGTAACAACATCGTCTATATTTGTAATGGGTAAGGCAGAAGCGTGTTTGCTGGTACGCATCTTAACTTAAACTAAACTATATTTTATTTGGGTGTGTATATATATGAATGCAAGTGAGACACCCAGTCAGTATGCATGTTGGTGTCACAGAGTGAGGGTTGTTATTAACAAAGACAGATACAGGTTTTGCTGAAACGTTGCGGGGCGTTACAAACACCATGAAAGTTAACAGAAAACTTGATGAGGGGTTTTATGTAATCAACTCGAAGCCAAAGAAGAAGGTTCCCTTTAAAAACATACTAAGTCTGATTGAGGAAGTTATAAAAGATAGAAATCTTATTCCAACAGCGAACGCCGTATTTGATATAGCTCATACAATCGTTAGAAACATTGGTGGACGTAAGAATGTGCAGAAACCTCGAGTTATTCCAATACCTAAAAGTGGAGGCTTCCTTCCGCTGTTGCCTCTGATATTTGGTGGGCTGTCAGCACTAGGAGCTCTGGGTGGTGGTGCTGCAGGTATTGCCAAAGCCGTGAACGATGCCAAATCAGCCAAACAGAAACTAGAGGAGGAAGAACGGCACAACAAAACAATGGAAGCCATCGCGATGGGTAGGAGAGGGAGTGGCTTGAAATTTAAGCCAAAATGCAAGAGACTGGGCAAAGGCATGTATCTCAAGAAACAGCGCTCCGGTTATGGGTTGTATCTGCAAAAACCGTTGCAATAAAAGACTCAAACAGTAGCCTGTGTGTATCAGTTATGGCGCACACCTTTGTGTTGAAAGACCGCAGCTCCCATCTGTCGTCAGACTACCATCCACCAATTGTTTTGGATGGTAATTATGCTGTTGCCTTGATAGGCTTTCACATCTACAACAACATACCCAACATCTATGAAGGTAAAAACAAATTTCATGTAAAAGAAGGAACCGGTTGGCGAACCATCACGATACCCACCGGTGCTTATGAAATAACACACTTGGAAGAGTTACTTCAAAATGAACTTGTTGGTGCTACAGCAACACACGAACAAAAGCAACAGGCTCTGATTCTGAGACCTAATCCGAACACCATCAAATGTAGACTAAAGTGTTATACAAATGTCAGTTTTGAATTTGATGGTTCGATTGGGCGAATGTTGGGCTTTTCAAAACAAGTTCTTCAGCCGGACACCTTTTATGAATCAGATTTACCTGTTGATATAGTGGATGTTAGACAGATTCGCATCGAAACCAATATTGTGTCTGGTTCCTATTATAACGGACAACCCTCACATACGCTGTATGAGTTTGCTCCGATGGTTGATCCTGGCTACGCAATCGACATAGAACCTAAAAATTTAATTTACTTGCCGGTGAACAAGCAAGAGATTTCCAATATAAGCATCGACATCGTCGACCAAGATTCAGTTCCTGTCAACTTTCAAGGTGAAGAGATGTCTGTTCGCTTAAAACTTATAAAAGTTGCTTAGTATGTTGGTCTTCAAGGATATAAAAGCAAGTGCATCTACCACATCAAATTCAGTTGAGTCAGACACGTCAAAGGGTACGCGTCGTCCCGATAATATTGAGTTCCTGCAAAGCCTGGGTTATCATGTCGTCAAAACTAGAAATATTCAAAGAACCCGTGTTTGATGATGGCATCGATCGAGAAGAGCTGCGCTCTTACTATTCACCAACTAAATCGTTTGGTAACAGCGATGAAATTGAAATAGCCATCAACCAACAAGATGCGTTCGCATGTCTGGCCGAGTCAGCTCTAATAATCGAAGGTGCTCTGGAACCTGTAGCAATCCAAAATGCCACTGGTGCTTGTTATCTGTCAAATAATGGAGGAGCAGCTCTGTTTGAATCAATGACCTATGAGTTAAATAACAAGGAAGTGGAACGAGTACGAGACCCATACACCACAACCATCATCAAAAGTCTGCTATCGTTCAGTAAGAATGAAGCCCAATCTCTTAGCAACGCCGGTCTGAATGTGTCGTCGGAGCACATCACCTTAAATGATAACAAGTTTCACATGCTCATACCTGTCTGGTTCCTCTTCAGTTTCTTTCATCATTTCAAAGGAGTTCTCTGTGGCAAACATACTTTCCGCTTTACAAGAAGTCGAAACGATTCCAACGGCTATTACAGCACAGGTACGGCACGAGCAAAAATTACCGTAACCAATATGTTTTTAAAGGTAAAACATGTATTTCCCAATGATAAAATGAAATTGGAACTGATGGATAAAATAGCCAAAGACACCTCTATATTTCTCGCATACCGCAAATGGGACATATATGAGTTACCAGCACTCAGAGATATCAACAGAGATGTGTGGGCTGTTAAAACTGCAACCAACTTGGAAAGACCTCGATATGTGATTATAGCATTTCAAACAGATCGTAAGGATAACGTGAAGAAGAGGTCAGACTATTTCGATAACATTGGTATGTTGGACCTCAGAGTGTTTCTAAATTCAGAATGCTACCCTTATGAATCTATGAATATGGATTTTGAGAAATCGAAATATGCAGAAGCCTATAACATGTATACAGATTTTCAAAAAAGCTTCTGTTATAAAAACATGTCGGAGCCTATCTTGAATTATGACGAGTTTAAAGACAGAGCTCTATTTGTGATTGACTGTCAGCACCAGAACGAGTCAATCAAGTCTTCAACGGTGGACATTAAGGTGGAGTTTATGAGTCACGCCAACTTCCCAAAAAATACTCGTGTTTATTGTTTGGTTATTCATGACAGTGTAATGGAATATAAACCTCTAACGGGCATCGTTAGAGCCATTATGTAATAATAGTATGTCATTTATGTATGTCATTTATGTATCAATATGTACAACTTAATTAATCCTAATAAATTTTTATTGTATGTAAATCAGTTGTTTTATTTTTATTTTGTTGCATTTTTATTAACCCCTTTCTGTAAGGTTAACAACTGTAAAAAACGTTGTTTATCCTTTGTAAGACCCCCTCTCTCTTACATCAGTTTGTTTCCTCAATACAAGAGAGAGAGACACTTGTTCAGTATGTGTTAAGTCGTGAAACAAGGATGACGTCTCTTGCTGTATGTAAGTACACTCTTCTTATTATGTCTGTTTGTATTCAAATAACAAATACAAACATAACCTTACTAACAATTGGATGGCAGGGTAATCAGCCTGTATACGAACACCTAATCTTAATAAACAAATACAAACATAACCTTAATAAACAATCAGATGATTGGTAATTGTTATGTTATTAACTGTACGCATTAAAAGGTTTTGATATTGGTTTATTAATTAATATTAAATTGGAAAGTTAAAATGAATAGAAGTAGTTTTTACATTGCCATTTTATATCTCTGACATCACAACGACCTTGGTGTTCTTCTTTAATGCTGGCTGTCAATTCAACCATAGAACCTCCTGCTTAGGCAACACTCTATTGTTGAAAAGTCAATACAACACACTAACACAACAGTAATCAACATGTATACGAACACCTAACCTCATATGTAAACAACAACTGGCTTTTGTTTTATATATACAACAGCGAACAAACTTTTATCGTGTGCGTCTGTGGAGCTATTGGTTTAGGGACAGTGTATATCTGAGAAAGCTGTCTATGGCCGATTCGAGGTTCGTGGGTTCAAATCTAAGTTCAAGCGAATGCTTTTCTTTCAAATACACATGCATCTGTCAGTTTAAGCAAAGACTTTGAACTGTCATGACGTGTGTTATATCCTTTCAAACAGCATGTATAAGCTTCAACAATGGCAATCAGTTGCCTGTCTGTCTGTTGAAGTTTTTTATCTCAGTTTCTTGTAGGCCTTGTTACGAAACATACATTTTTGAAGTCGGTTCCTTTCTATCACTTTCCGTTGAAAAGATATAACGATTTAAAGTTTAGACCGGAAGTGGCCATTTTATTGTATATTCCACTTTGATTTGACCTCCTTAACACCGTGCATGTATTGGTTCTATCGTACATCTCACGGATCTTCCGCGATAAGGGTTTGAAGTTTTTTATCTCAGTTTCTTGTAGAGCTTGTTACGAAACATACATTTTTGAAGTCGGTTCCTTTCTATCACTTTCCTTTCAAAAGATATAACGTTTTAAAGTTTAGACCGGAAGTGGCCATTTTATTGTATATTCCAATTTGATTTGGCCTCCTTAACACCGTGCATGTGTTGGTTCCAGCGTACATCTCACGGATCTTCCGCGATAAGGATTTAAAGTTTTTTATCTCAGTTTCTTGTAGAGCTTGTTACGAAACATACATTTTTGAAGTCGGTTCCTTTCTATCACTTTCCCTTCAAAAGATATAACGATTTAAAGTTTAGACCGGAAGTGGCCATTTTATTGTATATTCCAATTTGCTTTGGCCTCCTTAACACCGTGCATGTATTGGTTCTATCGTACATCTCACCGATCTTCCGCGATAAGGATTTGAAGTTTTTTATCTCAGTTTCTTGTAGAACTTGTTACGAAACATACATTTTTTGAAGATAGTTCATTTCTATCACTTTCCGTTGAAAAGATATAACGATTTAAAGTTTAGACCGGAAGTGGCCATTTTATTGTATATTCCACTTTGATTTGGCCTCCTTAACACCGTGCATGTATTGGTTCTATCGTACATCTCACGGATCTTCCGCGATAAGGGTTTTAAGTTTTTTATCTCATTTTAGTCACCATTTTTTAATTCTGCTTACTTAGACGAGTAACATGACACTAAACACGAGGGGTAGAAAGGAATTGAACCTGTAACCAACCAAGCTTACTGCTTAGTTATTCAGTACCTCTTTGTATTTGACGCTACCATATCAAGGAGCCAGGAATCGAACCTGTATCTCTTTCAAAATAAAATCAACTACTTGCCGTGCCCACACATAAGGCTAGTTCCTATTTTTCAGAGTTGAACCTGTTGTCCATTTTGTTTCTGAGCTTCTTTGTTTTGCCAGCGACCTCTATTGTCTCTACGATATTTGGTTTCCTATTTGAACCTGTTATCTATTTTGTTTCTGAACTTCCTTCTTTTGTTTGACAACGACCTCTGTGTGTTATTTTTAGAACCTAAATCATGGAGTCCTCGACCTATACCATTATTCTCGCTTATCAACCTCACTCTCATTTGTCGGCTCTAAAGGTTGGGGTGACGTATCTTTAAATAATGGAGTCTTCAACCATCTTTATCAGCGAAAGGCACCATCTTTAAGAACGAAAGCCGCCATTTTTATAATGTCAGGGGTGTCAGCTTAAGGTATCACAGGCTTCCATCTTTCATTCCGCCATTTTTTTATTCCGCCATTTTGGTTCCTCCGTTTTGGTTCCGCCTCTAATATTAAACATATTAATTATTATTTTGTAAATCATCCATTTGTCTAATAATAACAAAAACTTTAATTATGTTACATGTATGGTTTGTTTGTAATTAAAAGTCGTATATATATATACCAGCCTAAAACAATAAATTAACAAGCGTCTGCTTAGCTCAATGGGTAGCATCGTTGCCTCCCATCTGAATGCCCCGGGTTCGAAACTCACCTGCTCCAAATGGTTTTTTTCAAAATATAATAATTTGAAGTAATAGGTTAGACACTTTGGAATGTGACTGTCTGGCCCAAGTCGTGTGACGTCACTGTCTGGCCAAAGTTTCCTAGACAGGTCAATGACCTTAGAATGCAGGTTACATAACAAGGCTAAATGTAAATGTGACTGTCTGGCCCAAGTCGTGTGACGTCACTGTCTGGCCAAAGTTTCCATGGTCAATGACCTTAGAATACAGGTTACGAAGCCATCTTGGACGCCATCTTGGGGGCGTGGCTGGACGCCATCTTGGGGGGGCGTGGCTGGCCGCCATCTTGGGGGCGTGGCTGGCCGCCATCTTGGGGCGTGGCCACAAGGGGTGGGGCTAGGGGTGGGGCTCCGCCCCCACTTCCTGTCTGTCCAAAGTGCCGCATTACCTACTCGTCAGGGTGCTGGCCTCGCGGAAATGCATCCATATCGGATAATCCAAATTGCTACCCTCAAAAGAGAAACCAACCTTGTCGTCAGGCTCTATATCGGCACCCACTCGGAGGACCGCTTCGTCCACGGCTTGTCTCACCCACAGGCTGGGGTCTTGATCTTCTGGTGGCTGAACAATTTTAAAACTCAAACGTCGTTTAGTATAACTGAATCGATTGTTTCGCTTGAGATGATCGTTCACGACGATTATTTTAGACATGACTACAGACGTGCCAGCCCGAGCGCTGATATTTATGAGGTTTCAAAATGCGGTTTCAAAATGGAGATTCGAATGTAGACCGCAAGCAAAATATTGTGCATTTTCAAAATGATAAATGCCTCGAGCAAGATAACCACTGAAAAATAGGATCTTGGAGACGACAAAAATAAATGATAGTCTGACCACTGAGAATAAACTTTGACAGGTTGTTTTTCGAAAATTTAAACCGCAAGCAATTGTGCACTTTCGATAATCTAACCACTGAGGATGTTTTTCGAAATAGATATCGCAATGCCCTTTAGCAAATAGGATCTTGGAGACGACAAAAATAATGATAAATCCACTGAGGATGTAGACCGCACAGACGTTCGCGCCGAGCGCAGATATTATTGTGAAATTCACATCTGGAGACCAGGCTGTGTGACGGCCGTGAGCACAAAAATTTGGGGGATTCCCCCTAAAATGGGTCACGTGGTCGGGTTTCGACCAATCAGAGAGCAGGGATTCTGGGTGGTGGGTCACGTGGACCAATCAGAGAGCCGGATTGCTGGGGGTATCGGGTCTCAATCGGGGTGTTACCTACTCTCATTAATTTGTTATTCTACACGGTTGCCGAAAAAATAGTGTACGCAATACGTCCGAAAACAGTTTTTTTGGACTCGCAGACTTCCAGGACTCGCCTACGGCTCGTCCTAGAATTTTGTCGACTCGTCCAAAAAACAATATTTTCCGGCCTTGTAACGTAAATTACTATTTTATTCAGCCCACCCAAAGATGCCCACCCCAGACATTTTGACGTTTAGGAAAAATAGTGATGAAACTTTCTAAGCAAGTGTAATGGCGCCTAATATCTGCAGAGATGTTTTTTATTGTGAATATACTTCCGGTTTAACCGGAAGTACCGTCAGCTTTATTAATTTGAAAGGAAAACCCTGTATATTGTCGCAAATTATAATTGACCTTTCTTTTCTGAATTCGTCCATACTGGGCTAGGTATCAGTATCTGTAAAAACGGAAAAGAGAAAGCGCTTTACGTTTACTAAACAATTAAATTTTCTCATCTAAACGTCAAACAGCCTGGGATAGACATAATCAAATGGTCCATGAAAAGTCTTCTTATCCAGACAATTCAATTTTTATTACTTCCCTACGTGTTTCGGCCAACTAAGTGCCCATCTTCAGAGGTAAATCTAAAAACACAATAAAAAGGTCTGTCAGAAAACATTGTTTTCTGATAGGCAATTGTACTGGTTAGAGCACAATGGTTTGAAAACGATCAATACAGAAAACGTCAAAGTTAACATCTAACAGTCAAACAAGCTTTATAAAGCTACAGTAAAAGCTAAGAAAAACTACAGTAAAAGCTAAAAGCGTTGCACAAAAACAAGCTTAAAGCTAAAATAGAGTTAAATATGCAGTTAAAGCAGATTAAAAGCATCCGAGTAAACTAATACACAGCAAACTGACGACAAGGTATAAAATTTACTGCGAAATAAAAAATCTATGGAGTCAACTGACAGAGAGTAAACACAACAGGAGGCCCCACAGTTAAGCAGAAACACCATGAGAACTCTTAAGCGGTGCAAATTTTTGCGAAATAAACACAAGAACAAAATGGCTTACATACTTACTTTTCGATTTTTGAAAATTGACGTTAAAACTATACGAAATGGTAACCAAGCTGAAACTTAATCTATTGCACCAGAGGTCCAACATCATCGCATCCGAATGTACCAGAAATCGATTCACAATCTAGACCCAATCAATATAAAACTGCGGTTTAACCACAAAGCAGGAAGAAAAGTCGGCCATTTATGAAAACTTGAAAACGGGAGACAGTGCCGCAACGGCAGAACAGCCAACTAAACAAAATGACAGAAGTGACAGATATGTAAAAGACAAACAAGCGGACATGGAAGGAGAGTCACAGAACAGCCGTCTTCGTATCCATAATAACTTTGGCCACAGAAAATTCATAGAGTTCAGGAACATTGTACATACATTGTACAATCATATAGTTAACTAGTGTTCCAGATCTCTATGAATTTTCTGTGGCCAAAGTTCCAAAGTTACTATGGATATGAAGATGGCTGTTCTGTGCCTGCCCTTCCCCGTCTGCTTGTTTGTCTTTGACACATCTGTTTCTCCTGCCCTCCTCTACGAATTAATTCACATTCAGCGACCATTCTTCCCATCAAATCCTGCAAAGTATTCCAACGTAAACACGTGATTTGAGGTAACCCAAAAGGAAATAATATAGGGAGTAAGGTCTGAGAAACGAACAGGCCACTCTGCGAATCTTCTACGTCCAGTCCATAGATTTGGAAAAAGAACACCTAAAAATGTCTTCGCGTCCCGCATAATGAGGAGGCGCTTCATCCTGTTAAAGAAAAAAAAATGACGTAACTGCTCATTGTGTCGAAGGGCAGGAATTCCTATTTAATAATGGGGAGGCGCTCCATCCTGTTAGCGTCAAAAATTTTGAGGTAACTGCCCATAGTGTCGAAGGGCAGGAATTCATATTTAAATATCCGTCTATAGACAATGAACATATTAGCCTGTTTTCTACGATACTCATCCAAACACTTAACTTTTGTGAATCTTGGGTATGAGCTCCACAGAATCCATTTATTTATTTGCCCAGTGCATTGAATGATTGCAGGATTGCAGGATTTGCTAAATTTAAATAACTATTTACTGTTATTTATGTGGACCGCAGGTTTCAAGTAGTTTTGAGTACATTGATAAGATTCTTGTTGTAATAATAAAAGAATAAAAATGAGAAAGGGCTTTATAAAAAACCAACTGCTACATTTGCGCACGTAGCGAAATAAATCGGAGACAAAAGCACTTTTTGAATTTTCCAATTTTCCGGGAAACTTTTCCAATATTTATTTCCCTAAAAACATCATTCAGACTATTATAAATATTTTCAAAATAAAATAAGCGAAATCGGCATAGCCGTTCTCAAGTGCTGCGCTTACCAACCAACAACATTTAATTTTTTTATATATAGATAACATTTATTAAATTTAAAAGGCAAAGCAGAGTTTTCTGGGACAAACAAGTTAACGATTGCTTATATGTTTGAAAAATATTTTGCATAAAAAATTGAAAAGCATCAAGCATATTCTATAGTTAATGGACTTGTGTGTGTGTATGTGTGTGTGTGTGTGTGTGTTTGTTTCTTTAACGTCGGTTTATTTTCGCGACTATGGACAATCACCGACGACAGAGAGCAGTTTCACCTCACTACCCTGAAATTTTGCCGAACCCCTGCCTTTCTGTAAGGAGGGTAGGGACATGTAACGTCCCTAACGTTGCGTGGACGCGGGACCGTCGGCTTTATGCCCTCTCCGAAGGAAGGAACGTGCAGACATTCACCTTGCCCAAATACAATGCCACAACCTCGGTTTATGTTAATATTACAATATGTACTGAAAAAGTTAAAGGAGAACCCTGGGATCAATTGCATTACCCTTCGGTTCAGAGGCACAAAACTCAAACTTAACAACATTTATTGATCTGACTGGAATAATATACAAGAATGTACATGAACGGGTTCTATAGATTATTTACAAAGTTACAGCTAAACATTGTCACAGTTGATTACAAATGTAAATAAAATGCTTAAAATTCTTATTATTATGACCTATAAAACACATATATGGATGCTTATATTTCTAATTAGTAACGTATAAAATATCAATCTATTTACAGGAAAAAAGGTGCTATATTAAAAAACCTGCGTATATTTACATCAAAAAATATGGTTGGATCAGTAGTTTCGTACTGATCGGTATTTCTTTAGACTGGTATTAGTATTATAGTCGTCATTTTAATTATTTTTGTTTCTTCATATAATGATGTCTATGGATTTATAAAAAATGCGAAACACATGTTTTTATCACCGGGGCTCTCGTTAATGAACTTAAAATATGAATAATCACTGGCGGTTGCCGAACATTTACTATTTTGGCTAAAGTCAAAATGTAAAGTTAAAACTCAGGAATATCTACAAATTAGACGTGACATAACCTAGCCTCACCTAGTTAGGTTTCCATGTTTTAATCGTTTGCTCTGAATTAATATACTGACATCAGTTATTATCACAACCTGAGTTTATTGAAGTAAATTATAAATATTAAATTCAATGCAGTCTTTGGCCTAATATACTGTGAATAATGTGGAAAAGAGCAGAGATGAGATTTTAAGACATTTAATACTCGAAAAGTTACCGATTGCTGTGCAGGTTTTTATTTAATTTCGGTAGAACAGATTCGTTGAGAGATCTTTAATTCCGTTTAGTCAAATTTGCATACTGAATCACTGTCAGCGGCGGTGTTAATTCAATTTTCTCTGTTTAAAATCTAATTCGAAAAAATTTGCAACACATTTTCATGCTATATGTGTATAAGGTATAACTACTCACATCTTTCTACGCAGAATGAAAAATTCAGCCGCTTTTAGTAACGAACACAAAATGAAAGTAACGCAATGCATAACAAGCAGTTAGTTGAAGGGTTAGTCAAGCTACCCCTCTAGAATTATAAAGTTCTACATCTACCTCTACTAGAATGTCGGCGTACGCAATCTACGCAACATTTATTATAATACAATATCATATCCATGTGGATTCCCTCTACCCAATATAAAAGTCCGCAAGATATATGTACTCCTCCTTAACTTATTCTTTACTGCATCTTACGACGTCCATGAATAATTATAATAAACGTCTCTACGTTTTTATGCTTCTTCCATTTCGCTTGACGGATGACTCCACTTTGTTACAGAATTAGTATATACAAAAATGATGCGTGAAAAATAAAGCAATGAAAACTTCCTTATCTCTACAAATTTCCCACTTTTGTTGCAGCAAACGAAGCTGGGTATTCAAATTTTCCTGTCACACAATCCAAGATTTATTGATTATTATTTATATTATTGTAAATACACCGAATAATAATAGAAACTGGATGCGAGGATCGACTGAATGTAAACTTTCCATTAGATCTAGATTTAAATTTATTTATTGAGCCAGTCGACAATCAAAATTCTATAAGCCAAGTCGTTAAAAACACAAGTAATTAGTTATACATAATACAAGTAAGTAAGAAAACTTTTAAAACGAACAAAGTGAAGATTGGAACTGTGATAAATACATGAGCACACTTGGATAACAGAAATCGCCACACCACATTGTAAAAAACCCGACGAACATTTCACTAACCAAGTTAGCGTCATCAGAGAATGAATAATTCTAAATATCTTATTTCTGCACTCAATTTATATTCTTCTGCAGGTAGTTGGGTCACTGACGATAGTGAGGTTCAACGACACAAAAATTAACATATTTCGTTTGGCAGAAATATCTGAATTCTCTTATTATCTATCAGTCGTGCTTCTGCCTGTATTTCTTGTAAAGTAATCAGTATACGTATGGGAGGTGGAGCTAAATTTATAAACTTTTAATTATTACTATATATATATATATATATATATATATATATATATATATATATATATATATATATATATATACATATATATATATATATATATATATATATATATATATATATATATATATATATATATATATATATATATATACATGTATTGGAAAGCGTTTAGCTGTCCTGGTTGTCTAACATTTTTTAATAATTCTAGATGACCCTTATTGACGTGGTAATTATTATCCCAAATATGTCGGGCAACGGAAGATTTATAATATAGTACCGTATCTTAATTGTGCTAAAAGTTTGTTGAATCTAGTTTCAATAGATCTTTTTGTTTGTCCGACGTATTTAAGATCACAACCTTTACAACTTATTTCACAAATTCTTGACATTTTAGCGGTACTATCCTTGTCTTTTGGGTTACTTAGCAAGTTTTTTAAAGTATTTTTTGTCGAGAATGTTAGTTGCAATTGGATTTTTTTTAAAACGCTATCTAGACCCCTCGTGGTTCGTGGTTCAAATGGTAAGCAAACAAAGTTTTTTAGGCTTTCTCTCTTCTAAAGGTCGTTGATTCCGCGAACATTTTCTTTGTTTTATGTTTGTTAATTAATTTCTCCACTAGGAAAGCAGTGTATCCGTTATATTCGGCCACATTCTTAATATATACTAATTCTCAGGTATATATATATATATATATATATATATATATATATATATATATATATATATATATATATATATATATATATATATATATATATTTCAAATAAAGTTAATTAATATGTTTACTAAAAATTCAGACTGGTAATTTTTTGTGCGTACGTATGATGTGAGTCATTCGAAATGTAACCTAGAGTGGTGGTTTCCTTCCTATGAACGTCGGATTTCAAAGAGTCTTTATTTTTTATAACTAGTACGTCTAGAGAGGGTAATTTATTATTAATTTCTAATTCATGGGTAAATTTTATAGAATCAAATTTATTGTTTTATTTATTCTTATTTATTTAGCAATAAAATCGTCTCTTCTGCAGATCTTTGTGTTAAACGCTGCGAAAATATCATCCACATAACGAAATCGCACTCTAGGAAAATACTTACTTTCACTTTCAAGACCTGTTTCGAACCTACTCATGAAGAGGTCTGCAATAAATGGCGATAGGGGGTTGCCTATTGCCGTGCCTTGTGTTTGTTGAAAAAATTCATTGTTGAATTGAAAAATATTTTGTTTAATACAAAGGTTTGTTAAAGTTAACTATTGTTTGCAGAACTTTTCATCTATGTTATTCATTTTTAACAACTCTTCTTAATACGTTAACGTTTGCTTCTTGGGAACGTTAGGAAACAATGAGGTTACATCAAATGAAATCAAAACTTCGCCTTCAACCAATTTAACCTTTAAATTCAAGTCGATTTGTTACTGAAAAAGATTTTTGTCTGGCAGGCAAGCTTTGAAACTCATATGTCAACCACTTTGCGAAATTGTGTGTCGGGGAATCTATAGTCGAAACAATAGTCTCATTGATTTTTCCGGTTTATGGATTTTTGGGAGACAGCACTTTTTGGGGACTTTTGGATTTGCAGCTTTTAGTTTACTCCCTATGTCTTTTGTTATAAGGTTGTGATACCTGACTTTAAAGTGGCATAACTTGTGTTTTTCAAATGGAACACGCTATATTTTATGGATTGGTCAGGTAGGCCATTCAATTCTGCATCGATGTATTATGGGTTTCCATATATCTATAGTTGATAGTTTTCGGGTTATAGTGGTTTGTTTTACTTTCGCTTGTAAAAACTGTATTCTGTCAGATACAAGAGGCACAGAGAACATAACAACTGATATTCATTGTGAGATGACAGATAAACGCCACTAAAATTTCTAAAATAGTTCTATTGTATCGTCTTTTAATTCTGGTGGATTCTACTAGAACAATTAGTACCACAAGTCCCTATAATATTTTTTTTTTGAAAACTCACAATTAGCAGAGTTACGGGCCTTTGATATTTTTTATTAAACCAATTACTTTTAGAAGGAAACAAGTACAGAACTATTCAATGTTTTTGGTACACAGGATTAAGAGATTTATGCCCTTTTCCAAAAGTGAAATTATGAAGATTTAATCCACTAAGGTGTTGGTTACTTGCTAGATAACTGTTGTGTCAATAAATACATTTTACATTTTGCAGTTCTAAGTCAACAGGCATCTCACTTAAATTTCAGATTCATTAAGTCAATGTCATGTCCAACTTGTTAGCCAAATTGCTTTATGGAGTTAATGTTCCACTTTACATATTATCAAACTTTATATGTAATCTTAGAGTGATTTCGTTTTGTAATTATTCTGTAGAGCTAGTTTCCCTAACTACAAGTTGTATTTTATTGAATGTAACTTTAGACGAAGTCGCATAGCAACTTCTCGAGATTACATTTAAACACTGTTAGAGTCGAAACCACAACCAGTTTATAGGTTGCCAATGGACCATTTATGGATTCGATCATGTATCCATTTAATACTGTGTCTGTGTAACAGAATTATGAGGTTGATAGCCGGTCAAACTATCCACGCCAATACTAATTACTCTTCTAATTCGGTTAATGCTCATGCAGTTCCAACCTGTAATGCAGAACTGACATTTCCAGATATCAAATTCACGCATATCTACTACTAAATGCTTGTTGTTGGCCCTAGTCTCTCATCGTCTTCGTAAACTGCTATCCTGGGACACTTCAATTTAGGGCTGATTATAGTGGAACATGTTTTACCAAGTTTCCAGTGCAAACGTGGATTACGTGGTTTTTAGAGGACAAACTAATTGAGTATTTAAGCTCTGCAATTGTCTTCTGTTAAATATACTTGCGACATTCGAAACAATTTGTCGATGTAATTTATAAATTCTCGACTAATAATAATGGTATCCATGTTTCTGTTTAAAAGAAAAAACTCAGTTATTTTCTTTTTAGTAAATTTTCATTAAGAAAATGTTTATATATACACACTTATATATATATATATATATATATATATATATATATATATATATATATATATATATATATATATATATATATATATATATATATATATATATATATATGTATATGTATATGTATATGTATATGTATATGTATATGTATATGTATATGTATATGTATATGTATATGTATATGTATATGTATATGTATATGTATATGTATATGTATATGTATATGTATATGTATATGTATATGTATATGTATATGTATATGTATATGTATATGTATATGTATATGTATATGTATATGTATATGGATGTATGTATATATCCAACCGATAACTCAAAAAATACTTAACTGATTTGGACCAAATTTGGGAATTACCCTCATTTTGCCAATGGCTTGGATGAGTTCGTTCATCAAATCGACCAATTTTTCTTAATAAAGAATATATATATATATATATATATATATATATATATATATATATATATATATATATATATATATATATATATATATATATAACATTGTCTAAGTGATTGAAACAAAAATTTACAGCTTAAAAGAAAATAGACAGACGTGGTTGTATACCAATTTTCAAGTCATTTGATCAAAGGAAAATAAAGTTATTCGAACTTAATAATAAAATATTCCCCGACATCACTTCAGATTCTGTAATGGAATATCTACAATGTTGGACAAACACAGATGACGTTATTTGTACTGCTATGTTATTTAAATAAATCGTAGATAAAAATATAAACAATGGAAGTTATTGCAACATGTCAGACTGGAGAACATTTTGAGAGATACGACAGGGACGCCGTCTCGGTGCAGGACCAGGTAGTATGTTGTCACGACATCTCTAGTGTTCACAAAATTTTATAGATAGAGCTGTGTACAATGTACAACCAAATTGTAAAATTTTAGCCTTGGACCATTACTTTCGTAATACCGGGACAAAGCTTGCGTCCAAAAGCGCTAAATTTTAGCATGCGAATGTATACTAATAAATAAAAAATTTAATGAAAGTGATTCAGTTTGTTTAAACGCAACCTAGAGTGACGTTTCATTGTGTATAAATATTAAGCTTCCTATTCTTTACGTTCACGGTATTTAAAATATTGTATGTATTACCTGGTAAACTCTATACAGAATTCACTGGTAGGTATTACGAAAGTGAAACAAAAAATATTTTAAGAAAAAATATACCTACCTCAAACTAATACAGCAAGTACTTATAATATCTAGGTAGGTACTACAAAGCACATACATCACTAGTTACAATTATGTGTGTTTTGTTTCTTTAACGTCGGCCTATCTCCGCGACTATGGCCAATCACCGACGCCAGGGAGCAGTTTCACCTTCCTATCCTGGAAATTTTGCCGAACCCCTGGCTTTCTGTAAGAAGGGTGGGGATCTTTGACGTGCCCAACATCGCATGGACACGAGACCGACGGCTTTACGCCCCCTCCAAAGGGCGGAATGTGCAGACATTCAACTTGCTCAAATACAATGTCAGAACCTCGGTTGATGTTAATGTTACAGTTTGTACTGAAAAAGTTAAAGGAGTACCCTGGGATCGAACCCAGTACCCTTCGGTTCAGAGGCGCACGTTCTTACCTCTGAACCACCGAGGTTATAGTTACAATTACATAAACTGATGTTTAGGTTAAATTATTAAAATTTTAATTTCAAAATTTTGTATTGTTTATATTGATCTCCTTTTCAAAAAGTATGGATACAGCAGTAGATAAGTGTTAAAAAGAGTTCGAGTGCGTTCTGGTAGCGAATTTGCATAAAAGTATTTCAAATGTTGATAACCCAATTTCCCATTAAACTAGAATCTTCAATTTTGATACATACTAAAACCTATATAAAAGCAGCGTGGATACTTTTCGTTTCACTAACCAACTTAGCGTCTTCAGAGGATGAAAAATTCCAAAGTTAACTACGAAAATTAATGCCCAATAAAAATAATGGGGGGTATTTAAATTATTATATATAAACAAAATAGCAGCACAAATATAATAAAAATGTTACTTGATCGTATGTTCTATTTGAAATTTAAGGGTGAGTCTTACCCTCGTTAGGAGGTTACGGTGTTGAAATTGGTAATAAAAAGTTTCCCGCTTGACGTATCAAATGACCTGTTTCAGCAATTAAAAAAAAACGAAGGTGGATATAAGGGTGTTACGTTTTTACGGGACACCGGTATGTTTAGCTTGTATCTCCAGACGCGGTGTTCCATTGTTGCCTAAAATGTAAATTATCTAGAAAAGTGCATTTTTTATAACATTTGATTTCACCATTACACATAACTTGAAAAATAACAAGAAACTCGAAACAAATAAATATTATGTTAGTCACCCTGTACGAAGAAAGACTCTGTAACGTGCTTCTTTTGTCATGAACTAACATCTTTAACTTTCACAATGTTTTCTGACTAGATTTGATATTTTTCTAAGCATGCTAATTATGAATAAAATGCAAATGGCATTGATATTAAACGCTTGGCATTAAAACGAGCTCCTTTCGATGTATCTAATATCACAAAAACGATTTCCTTGGAACTTAATACTCCGCCACTTATACCGCCCTCGGAAAATCTTAACAGATATGAAAGAGGTCGTTTCACTTACTTAGCCAGCCGGAAAAACAATTTTTACCTTTTACTAACCCGTAAACTTGTAAAAAAATATATAAATGTGTAAGACAAACCGTCCTGTTCAAATATAAAATGGATCTGCAACGGTGTTCCCTAAAACAAAATGATGTTAATTGTCATTCGAAAGAAGCGATTTGACCTTTCAGAACATCCTGCCTTGATATCCCCGGAGGTGAATGCAAAATGGGGTTGATGGCTGAAATTAAGGCAACATGGTACGCTGTCGAATAAACTACGTTACATGGATACGCAGCCGCGATTGGAAAATAAAAATAAAATACTCTCTCATATTGCAACGCTCGAGGTTGTTTTAAATAAGACATTTCCCTTTGAATTTTTATCACTAGATGCACTAGATACTTTATTATATCTATACCGTGTCCCATTGAATCCTTACGTTAAAAAAAATTTATTTGTTTCAACTCCTATATCTTTTTATTTCTGTTTTAAAATTAGAATATTTTAAATATCTCACATCTTTCTTCTGCCATTAGTAATTTTTAGGAGCGAAGCTAAAAGGGGCGCTTGGATTTTTAGTGAATTTTTATTTTAAAAAAATCACTAATAGAGAGGAATCGATAGTGAGGCTTTGCAAAACTTTTATCAAATGAGCGCGAATTTGGGCCCCTAAAACCCATATCCGGGGTCAGTTTCAATTTTTAGATGTTTATATATATATATATATATATATATATATATATATATATATATATATATATATATATATATATATATATATATATGTATGTATATGTATCCAACCGATAACTCAAAAAATATGTACCTGTTTTGATGAAACTCGGCAAGTGCCTTTCTTTTATTAATAGCTTGGATGAGTTGTAAGCCAGGAAATGGGACAAAATTTTCCGGGAAAATTTTGAGTTTTCTTTCGAAAAAATTTTTTTTCTCGGAAAATTACAAAGATATTTAAATGAAATTTGGTGTACTTGTTGCTTTCAGAAAGACCTAACTATGTACCAAAATTCAGATTTCTATGGTTACAGAAAATTGAGCTATTCAAATTTGAAACATTTATTTTTAATATCACCGCGTTTCATTTACAATGGCAAACCTGGCTTATAGGTATATGAGATATAATATGTCTGAGCCGTTGCCTGGCAACGGAACATTTGATATTATTGCGCAGCTTTGTTACACGCTATAACTGACGTTTATCGTATGGTATTAGATTGTTTATCTGTTGCAGTTGACAAACTGTTTGTGTTTTTGGGAATTTTTATATACGTGCAAATTATTCCTTTACGATTTTATTATGTTAGTGGGTGGACTAAACAGTGTTTGTTATGTTTTGTCAACACATATAAAGGATCGAAGTTTTACAAAAAGGGCTGATATGCAACAGGTTAGTTATTTTCTCTCTGATGCTTTGGCGTTAGTTTTAGTTAAGTTTATGGTTTAACGGTCCATAATTTTTAGCTAACTTTCGTAGAAAAATCGTCAATGAGGAGACCGCGAGATAAATAGAGCCACAACAACAGGCTATTGTGCAACAATGTATCCTGGCCTCCTTAGAAACCGCAGTGTCATCATAATAGTGAAGTGGCGCCTGTAAGAATGCAGGCGTAAAACCAGCAAGTGTGAACGGAATATCTCCGGTGACATTCAGCATTAACAGATCCAGGTCACCTCCAGAGACAATAGTGCCACGCCTGGAAGGGAAGCCTATAAATAGGATAAGCACCGAGATAGGAGTGTTCATTACTTGTTTCCTAGTTAGTCTGGCACATGGCGTGTCAAGTATTTTAATATCACTTATATATATATTTTTGTCTCATTATTGTATTAAGTAATCATTGTGTTTAAGTAATAATAAATTGTTTAAAAAAGTTAATTGTCTTAACGCTAACGTTAAGTGGCGCAGTCGTTAGTATTGGTTAAGAAACCGAAAGAATATCGATTTCTAAGCGTATCGACGCCCAATAACCAATCAGAACCAAGTTACGCAGAAGTCATAGCCAAGCAGCCAAATGGGAGCAGAAACCATCATAGTATTGTAAGTTGTTTACTGCTATCCAATTTCACATTTTCCAGCCATATTTTTCAATTGTATGTGTGTGTATTGATATAATTATATGTCAGACTCAGAAGACGAGTCACAAAGCTTAAGGAATATTGAATACAGATTGAGATCGATAAGTATAAGCGATAATATCGCAACAGTAACTAATTCAAATAGTAGTAATAGTAGTAGCAACATGACTGACCAGTTCAAAGAATTTTTCTTAAAAGCTATTCCCGAATTTGACGGGCAACCAGCTAATGTAGGTAATTTTTTAAAATCATGCGACCTCGTAATGAACCAATTTTATATGCCAAACGAGAATTTATATATGAATCATTTCTTATTAAATTACATTCAAACAAAACTCACGGGAACAGCGAGGCTTATAATTAACACTAAGATAATAAACACATGGACCGACTTGAGAAGCGCTATTGTGGACAATTTTTGCGATCAGCGCGATTCTAGTAGCCGACTTGCAGAATTATTCACCTTGAAACAAAGGAATGCGGAAGATGCCCTTGCATTCGCTAACAGATGCAGGCATATCGAACAATTACTCATATCTAATCTAATAGCTAACGAAGAAAACGAAGGCGTTAAAGTAATAAAAATGAACATTTACCAGGAACAAACATTAAAAGCATTTTTAGGTGGAATTAGGAACCCGTTAGGTCTAGCCCTTAGAAGTAGGTCACCAGGTAGCATAGAAGACGCCCTAAAGTTTGTATTCGCAGAAGAAAATTTCGACTATAGGGACAAAACAGTACAAAAAATTTTTAATCAGAATAGGTCAGACGGACAAAAATTCTTTCCAAGACAAAATAACGCACCGTTTAACAATGTGCAATTTCAACGACCGTTTCAACCTAATTTCAGACCTTTTCAACAACACAATAACCAACAACATAACCCAACAAACTTTCAACCTAATTTTAGACCATCTCAGCAACAAAATAGACCGCAATATAATCAAACGAGTTTTCAAAATAGACAAAACCCGCAATTTATGAATAGAACAAATTTTTCAAACAATTTTAGACGACAGAATTTTAATAACCCACAGGGACAAAACCCTATAATTAACAATAGGAACTATCACGAGCCAATGGAAGTAGACAGCTCGAATACGAGGTTGTCACAAAGACGAGCAGCCCCATTACATAATACAGAGTTTAGCGATTACAACGTAACCAACGAGGGTTACGAATCAAATAACATAGACTACGAAACAAACGATACAAATTACGCAAATTATGAAGCAAGCCAGGGAAATTCACCGGCTGACGAATACGATAACCAACACGGAAATTTTCCCATAGCGAGCACCTCCCAACACGACACGTAGTCGATGTACTTAATATTAATGATTTAAATAGGTTACCATATATAGAAATTAAAGAAATTAGAGGAAAATTATTGATAGACAGCGGATCGTCGAAAAATTTATTAAACCCAACAATAGCCCATCAAGATTTCGCAAACAAAATAAGGACACAACCCTTCATGATTCGAACCCCGCACGGGACTTCAAATCACTCAGAACGCATAAATATCACCCTTAAATCAATTTCGGACAAGGCACAAGAATTCTGCCTTTTCGAATTTAACCCTTTATATTCAGGTCTCATTGGAATCCAATTCCTAAGGGACAATGAAGCCAGAATAGATTTTAAAAACGAAGTCATGCATCTAGGTAAACAAATCATTAAAATTCAATACCCTCAATTAAACAATGTCAATCAACCGGCACGAATAAAAGCCAAAGCAGATGACCCAGATACTACAGCCACTGTAAACAATATCATAACAAAAGAGTACTTCAATTGCAATGGAGAACTTGAACTTGTAAATTACATGTTAGCGCACAAAGACGAAGCTTATGAAACACCGCGGAACCTACAGACTAGCCGATTACGTAACCAATATAAGTATCACGTTACAGAGGAACGTAAGCGCAGCTCAAGGACGCCCACTATAACACAAGATAATGTTATATCGACAATTCAACCATATAATACGAATACTCGACATACAGGGAGCGAGCAAAAACAGATTAACTGCGCAAACATTATAATGAAACAAATAGACGTAGATTACTTAAACGATGAGGAAAAACAGTTGTTATTTAATTTGTTATCAGAATATAAGGACATATTTTTAAACAAGGACGAACCATTGACGCACACAAATGCTATAAAACATAGAATAAGGACCATTGACGACATACCAGTCCATTCTAAATTATATAGATATCCATACATACATAAACCGGAAGTAGATCGACAAATAAATGACATGCTAAGGCAAAAAATAATCAGGAAAAGTCACAGCCCATACAGTTCACCCATTTGGGTCATATCAAAAAAACTAGACAAGTCAAATAAACAAAAATGGAGGATTGTAGTGGACTATAGGAAACTAAACGAGAAAACAATACCGGACAGACACCCAATTCCCAAAATAGATGAAATACTGGACAAAATTGGACGAGCTCAATATTTCTCGACAATCGATTTGATTTCTGGATATCACCAAATTGAAATGGACCCCCGGGACATAGAAAAAACGGCGTTTACCACCGATACGGGGCACTGGGAGTACACTAGGATGCCTTTTGGGTTATCAGGGGCTCCAGCGACCTTTTCCAGGCTCATGCAGAACGTGTTAGAGGGTCTAATTGGCCAAACATGCCTTGTATACATGGATGACGTCATAGTTTTCTCCACGTCATTACAAGAACACATAGAGAAACTAAAACTGGTATTCGAACGTTTCAGACAAAGCAACTTAAAGATCCAGCTAGACAAAAGTGATTTCCTAAAGAAGGAAGCCGAGTTTCGGGGACACGTCGTGAGCCCAGACGGGATCCGTCCGAATCCGAGGAAACTAGACGCAATAAGGAAATTCCCGATACCAAAAACCCAAAAAGAGATTAAATCATTTTTAGGACTAGTCGGATATTACAGAAAATTTATTGAAAATTTCGCACACGTCACAAAACCACTAACCAAGTGTTTAAAAAAGAATTCTAAAATAGACGTTAATAACGAGGAATACATTGGTGCCTTTAACTCATGTAAAGACATCTTAATGAATTCACCCGTGCTTATACCACCCGATTTCTCTAAGGATTTTATACTAACAACCGACGCTTCAAACGTGGCGATAGCGGGCATATTAAGCCAAGGGGAACCCAATTCAGACCACCCTATAGCCTATGCCAGTCGTACCTTAAACGAAACCGAATCTAGGTATAGCACCATAGAGAAAGAATCGCTAGCCATCGTGTGGGCAACTAATTATTTCCGTCCATACTTATACGGACGCAAATTCACTATATATACGGACCATAAACCATTAAAATGGCTATTTTCGTTAAAACAACCAAATTCAAAATTACTCCGTTGGAGATTAAAATTAGAAGAATACGAATTCAAAATTGAATACAAGAAAGGAAAGCTGAATTGCGCAGCGGACGCCCTTTCTCGAGTAGAGATCCACCCCATAGATATAGACAACCAATCAATGGCCAATAATGTCGACGAGGAAGAAGAAATAATAGAAATAGAGGACGACGAAGGTGTAATAGAAATAAAAGAGGACGAAACAGCCAATTCAAATGCGGATTCTTACTCAGCACCCGGTATACCAATATTAGAGGAAGAAATTATTAACAGTAAAACAAATCAAATAGTCTTTAAAAACACAGACAAACCAGAAATATTCGCAGTAAGGAAAGACAAATGAAACTTTATTTATGCAAACTTCAATTTAAATGACCCCAATCAAATAGAAAAATTTATAAAGGAATACTGTTTACCACAAAGAAAATATTATTGCCTTTTCGTAAATGAACAAGATTACGAACTAGTCAGTTCGGCAATCAACAAAAACTTTAATAATGTAGAGTCACCAAAATTTTATAGATGTTTAGGAATGAGGGAAGAAATCCAGGAAGACGAGCTAACGGATATGATAGTCAAATATCATCAGGGTAAGTCCAACCATCGCGGGGCTGAGGAGACTTACTTAAGAATAAAGAGAAAATACTATTACCCCAATTTAAAGAAACACATAGAAGAATATGTAAAAACGTGTGAGTTGTGTAAAACGTGCAAATATAACAGGAACCCGGTACAGATAGCATTAGAACACACTCCAACAGCATCCAAACCTTTAGAAACACTCCACGTAGATACGTTCCAAATTGAACGAGCAATATTTTTAACCATATTGGATCCATTCAGTAAATTCGGTCAAGCATTTCCCATCAAAAGCAAAAACGCTACAGAAATTGCAAAAAACTTAATTAAATACTTTTCACAGTACGGAGCGTGTAAAACCCTAATTGCGGACCCAGGAACGGAGTTCTCGAATTTAGTAGTAAAAGAACTACTAGAGACATACCAAATAGAATTGCACACCACAACACCCCAAAACCCCGAATCAAACGGACCCATAGAACGATTTCACAGCACCATCATTGAACATTATCGATTATTTAAGGAGAAATTCAAAAATATGAAACCCATAGAATTAATACCCTACTGTATATTCGCCTATAATTCCACGATACACTCACAAACACTAAAACCACCATTCGACTTAATATTCGGCTATATACCGGAAATGTTTAACTACGACCCGGAAGTAATAATTAGGCAAGAGTATAACGTAAAACACAAAGAAATTATGAAAATCATCTACGAAATGGTTAGAAGTCGCATAGAAACGTCAAAACAAAAAACCTTACAACGAACTAATAAAAACACGAACCAGCCGTTCAAGGAAGGCGACGTGGTATACAAACAGATACCATCGGGATTTCATAAAAAACATGAAAACCCCTTTTCAGGACCCTATTCAATAATATCCTTATTAGAACATAACAAAGCTATTCTAATAAACCATAAAAATGACGAACAGACAATAGCACATCTAAGAAATTTACGTCTTGCAGGTTCCTTGCCGCAGGAATAACAGCCCAAATACAAGACTTGACGGACAATCCAGGTATGCTGCCAAAGAAATTAGGTACAGCATACACAGAGACTAGCAGCTGGAACTTGATACATATACATGACCTGACACAACTACACGAAGACTATAACCAAATAAAAAGACATTACATAAACACAGTTACGTCTATGACAAAAGATTACCACGACGAATACCATAATTTTATACTAACATTAAATTTTACTATAGATAATATAGACGATACATTTTATAGGATATTCTTAGGGAGAGATAACATCAATGAGAGACAGAGACGGGGCATAATCAATGGGCTAGGATCGATATTTAAATCAATAACTGGCAATCTCGATTCACAAGATGGCGAACGTATATATCAGGCAATAGAAATATTAAGTACAGACCAAAACAAAATTCATGATCTTTTTAAATCGCAAAATTCGATAATGCTAGAAGCAATTGGAGAGTTCAATAAAACGATCGTAGGGTTGAGTCACAATCAGGGCACGATAATAAATAGAATAAACGAGTTAGGTAACACAGTTGATAGCCTTAGGAGCGAACAACTAACGCACTATCATCGCATCAAAATCCTAGAGCTGCTGACCCAGCTGGGACATTTATTGAATAATATTCAAGAATTAGCACTCACAACTGAGAATGCAATCACTTTTTCAAAATTAGGAATTTTTCACACATCCATATTAAAACCAAAATTTATAATAAAAGAAATCAATAGAATACAAAAATACGTAACAAATGCTAAACTAATAACAACCACTGATCTGAATCTGTATGAAAAAATATTCAAAATAAAAGCAGTACAAAATAAATTCCAAATTATATTTCAAATAGAAATACCTCTAGTTGAAGAGTCAGAATATGATTACTATCAGTTATACACATTACCTATCCCAAAAAATCCACACACCTTTACCATGATAATCCCTAGAACCAAATACTTGATCCTAAGCAGTAAACAATATGCCTTTCGAAATGAAGAATGTCAAAATTTAAAGAACAAATTATATTTCTGCCAAGACGACAATCCAACAGCCATGAATGATCAGAACCCATGTGAAATAAAACTAATAAAATTTCAAAAGCCTATCGATAATTGTAACCAAGAATTAGTCAAAATTAAACAAACCACAGTTTCGAGATATGGAACCAGTCAATACATCATCTTAGCGCCAGAAGAGACAAACGCCAGAATAACTTGCCAGGAACAAGAGTGGACCAATATCATCAAGGGTACCAAATTGGTCAACCTCCAACCAAACTGCCAATTGAAAGTAGGAAACAAAATTTATAAAACCGGCCCCACTACAGCGGAAACACAACAACTATTCAATCTCCCCAAATTAGAAACCACCACTACGAAGGAAGAAACAAATTACGAAAAGGTACCCGAACTCAAATTAGATAACGTACAGCTGCATAACATCGAGCAGACCCAACACCAACTCCAAAACATTAAGAAAAATATACCAGGCCGAATGGAACTACCACTACATCACCTGAGTATATGGACCATATTATTGTACGTGGCTATTTTAACCGCCATCATAATGATAGCCGTCAGATGGGGAGTCATAAGAAGAAGAACCACTAGAAGAACTACGAAGATCAACCCAAGAACCGACAAGGGAGAATTGAAGATCAACCCAGGAACCACCGAAGCCGGATTTCCCTTGAAAATCCGGAACGAACCGTAGCTTCGTTCTTCAAAGGGGGGAGGAGATAAATAGAGCCACAACAACAGGCTATTGTGCAACAATGTATCCTGGCCTCCTTAGAAACCGCAGTGTCATCATAATAGTGAAGTGGCGCCTGTAAGAATGCAGGCGTAAAACCAGCAAGTGTGAACGGAATATCTCCGGTGACATTCAGCATTAGCAGATCCAGGTCACCTCCAGAGACAATAGTGCCACGCCTGGAAGGGAAGCCTATAAATAGGATAAGCACCGAGATAGGAGTGTTCATTACTTGTTTCCTAGTTAGTCTGGCACATGGCGTGTCAAGTATTTTAATATCACTTATATATATATTTTTGTCTCATTATTGTATTAAGTAATCATTGTGTTTAAGTAATAATAAATTGTTTAAAAAAGTTAATTGTCTTAACGCTAAAGTTAAGTCGCGACTTTAGAATTTTAAAAAGATTTCTTCAAATGAGCGCAAACTAGGCCCCTTAGAATCCATATCCGGGTTTACGTTCAGTTTTTATTTGTTTACATATATACAGGCTGACGCATTTCTGCGGTAAAGCTCAATATAATTATTATTATACAAGAGACAAGAAAAAAATTATATAAGTTGATTACAGGTGTCTTGAACTGCATTAAATTATTTTGACAATCACAGGCTGGCCCATAAGTCGTTGGTGATCCCTACAATTTTTTTTCGGACACGCTTATTTTATTGCATTTTTCATCGAAATATGTTTGTAAGAAAAAAAATCGAGACGCAGTAAGCGCCTTTTGCTAGCAAATTTTTATTGCTTCAATGCTTCAAATTTCAATAAGTCAATTTGCTGTTAACCTAAGGTTTGTTGGCTAGGAAACCAACATTTGAAGTTTTTTGTCGGAAAATTTTTGTACATTTTCAAACAATAAGTAATTTTGATAAAATATGGCACATTGTTTCTACTATATAGGTTATACCGTTAACCAAATTGATGACTGCTTGCATTAAAAAGACATATTTGCTATTGAAAGCATTTTAATAAAAAGTCACCTCCATAACGCACTTGCTGCGTCGAGACTCTTTTAAATATCACCCTTTTTACGGAAAAATATTTCTGCCCATCTTAACCTCATTGAAAGGGTGACAATCTTTAGAAATTTTTTAAATATAAAGTAGAGTCGTGTGATACCTCTTTTAAAGGGCAATTGATTTTAGCTTTACACTATAAAAAATTCTCAACCTTGCTGAATGTCGCTCGAAAAAAATAAATGACTTTTAAAGCTTAAAAATCAATTAAATCTTGATTAAGTGTATTACTAAGTGTATTTAAAGAAAGTCTGAACGCAGAAAATACGGTATGGTAGCAAATTCTGATAGAAACGGCAAATGTCCTCAAGATGGGGTGGCGAAGTTAGGTTCGGTGATAAATTGCAATGTACATTCCGGAATGCTTTTGGCGACAATATGAATTGATTTGTCTAGGGCAGGGTTGACCACACTATGCTGTTAGAAAGTTGAAAAATATGGGTTTCAGTGGTAGTGAGCTTGAACTTCTCAGGAGGTACTTAAATGATATATTTCAGTGTGTAGCCTTAAGAGGTTGCTACAGTGAACCACGAGAGTTAAAACATGGAGTACCTCAAGAAAGTCTTCTCGGACCTATTCTGTTTAATGTATATATTAATGAATTGCACCAACAATGATTTTAGGGTGATTAGCTACGCGGACGATACTGCAGTTTTCGTGAATTTTCGTAGATTCCTTCAACTGAGCACGAAATAGGACCTCTAGAACCCATATGCCGGGTTAGTTACAATTTATATGTAAGTATATGTGTCCCACCGATAAATCAATAAGTAATGGGCCGATTTTGATAAAATTTGGCAAATGCCTTTCTTTTGTAAGAGGCTTAGATCAGTTCGTTAACCAGAAAAATGAGATCAGGGTTTCCGGGAAATTTTTCGGTTTTCTTTCAAAAAAAATTTATATCCTAATAATAAAGCTAGGGTCATCAAATTTAACACGTAGGTTTACGTTATGAATAGTAAAGGATGCATCTAAATTCAGATTTATATGTTGAAAAATAGTTATAGGCATTTAATTAAAGAAACTGTTATTATTATTATTATTATTATTATTATTATTATTATTATTATCGACTTTAGCCTGAAGGGCTTTCACACTCCCTCAAAGAGAAACATTCACTCATCCCAGGTATCTCAGATACCAAAGGGACTGAGCTCAGATGGAGCCCTTCCCAAGTTATCGGGCCCTGAACGACAACGCGACACATCCTCATTTCCCAGGAATCTTTGCAAGGTGTGGGAAGTTGCAAGTATTACCGCCTTCTGTACAACCTTATAAAGATGCTCTCCAAGACCCAATCTCTTAATGTTCTCTCGAAGATTCTTAGGAAACACACCAGTTGACGACATGGAATCACTCGGACACTATCTGCCCTCCACTGTCTCTTTACTTGTATCTCGAGGTGTCTGTACTTAAAGATCATTTCGTTCTAATTTATATCTAGAGTATCAGTATTTGGAATGGCCACATCAATCAGCGTCACTTGGTTGCAGGACTTATCCACTATTATTATATCTGGCCTGTTATGTGAAACTCGTTGATCTGTGAGCACGGTTCGATCCCAGTACAACCTGCATCATGAGTTCTCTAGAACAGGCTCAGGAGTGTATCTTTAGTAGGGCACCTTACTAAGGTTTAAAAGTCCTAGTTTCAAAGCCAGTTCTTAATGAAGTATCTTGAAAACTGCGTCGTGCCCCTCTTTATACTCTCTTGCAGAAAACGCTTGGCATCCTTCTGTGACGTGCTGGATAGTATCTGATGATTGACACCCAAATATACATTTGCCATCTTGGACCGAATTATCTCCAACTATATACTTCAGGTAGTTTCTTGTTGGGATGACCTCATCTTGTATGGCCAGCAAAAACCCCTCTGTCTCTGGAAACATCTGTCCAAACACCAACCAGTAGTTCGACGCGAGTTTGTCGACATGTGCCTGGGAGGTCTCATTCAGATGTCGCCCCTGGAGAGGCTTCTGCATCCAAGATTTATTTTATTATTATTATTATTATTATTATTATTATTATTATTATTATTATTATTATTATTATTATTATTATTATTATTATTATTATTATTATTATTATTATTATTATTATTATTATTATTATTATTATTATTATTATTATTATTATTATTTATAAAGTTTGAACAAATCTTGGCGGTTTATAAAAGCAAGTTATTCTAGGATGAGAGAAGAATGTTCAGAATGGTTGTGTCTGTATCTGTAGCAGCAGAGAAGTTGGAGAAATGTGTGGGCTCTCGCAAAATCACAGAACTAACAGTACGTACATGATAAATTTTTTACGTTTACAGTTTGGAATATTCTGCGTACAGACTTTTTTAAATTTATATTTCATAATGCGAAATATAAATGACAGAAAAATAATCACAATAACAATAATCTGAAATATTCTTATGTTTACGAGATATTGTTGCCAGTATCAGATACATTTCATTTGTAAAGTCCTAGGTGAATAAAGATTTCACAAAATTAATTTGTTTTGGGAGGCTAGGTACAACCAGAAAAACACAATAGAATATAAAAAAAACTCTGAGTACATTTTGTTTCATATTTAGATGGATTTAAATCACTGTCGTTTACATAATGTCGACAAAGACATTTGGCCACAAAGAAAAATCAAAACAATGCGTTGAATTTTTATATTTATTTAGCTTTATTGTAAACGACAGTAATGGACAGTTAACTTTGTGTATGGGAAGGAACATTTGGAGCTTGTCACTTTTGACGTTTATGATGTTGTCGCAGCTTAATTTAACGAACAAATAGCGTTGCTGTATGCGATTCGGAAAATGTGGATGGCATAAATAAAATTGTACAGTAGGGACAAGTCGACGCGAACATAGCCCAAGGTGGTTCGAGCGAGTTTTCAATGGTTTTATCTGAACGCTCTTGTAGACTACGACTTGATTTATTGTTGAGTGATACAATCTTACTAGTTACATTTCACAGAAGTACTGTCTCGATCTTGATCATCGATTATAAATTGCCTCATTTTTCGCACGTAGTCTGCATAATTATAACCAGTATATATTCATATGTCTCGCCTGATATTCTGTGGCTCCCTAGAATCCCATTTTTATGGAATATGTTTAAGATAAAAGCCACACAGAGTAGTACGAATAGACACCTCCACACAAAGAATAATATCGTTTGTGCTTCTTGAATATTCTTAAGGCCAGCTCATACAGTTTTTATTAATATTGTTCTCCAATTATGGCCCAAAGGGACGCTCCGGTGTAGCAAATACGTTAGAGGAAAGGAACCAAATTTGAGATACTTTTTTGAAAACTAAAATAAAATTTTGAAAATTTTCCGAATTTTGTTTAATTATAATTCAATACTAACTTTCTTACATAACATTGATATTAGAAGATACAAGAAAATATTTATCACTTGATTAAAACAAAATGTATAAAAATGTTTACAACAAATCTGTGAAAAAATACGTATCCTAATCTGAGGTAGGTGGGTATCCAAAACACCCTTAATTTCTTTGGGTGAGTTGAATAAAACGGCTTTTTCTTTCCAAACAAATGTTTATTCCTTGTCCCGACGCGTTTCGACCTGTTAATCGGTCATCCTCAGGGGAATCTAGAATTTACAAAGAGAAGGAACTAGTCTTCAAGGTTTTCCGTATACCAATTCAATGACTTCCTGGACTTGGAATGTGGACGACATTCTGGTGGTTTGGTCTGGAACCATTAGGCAACTCCATCTGTTTCTGAGCTGGTTGAAGAACTTACACGTCAACATTAGTTTTACAATGGAACTAGAAGTAGGGTCGTCAATCAACTTCTTGGACCTGAAGCTGAAGAAGAATTTACCCAAATTTAGGTCTGTAGGTGAAAAGACGAAAAAAGTATAGGCATTTAAAAAAACTTGAGTTTTTTCTCAAAACGTCCAAGTTGAGATTTGAAACGCAAAATTGGCAACATTTAGGCAACGAACTTGAAAGAAATACGGCTTATGTAAAGAGTGTTCTGCAAACCCTTAAGGTTGAGCTTCAACCATCATTGCCCTTCAGTTTACTAAAATATTTCCAAAAAATTCATTTCAAATAGACCCTTTCTCTCATGCATTGTCAGTAGTTTTACTTAAGTTTATGGTTGAACGGTATATAATTTTTAGCAAATTTTCGGAGAAAAAATTCGTTAATGAGGAGACCACGACTTTTGAATTCTAAAAAGATTTTGTCAAATGAGCGTAAACTAGGCTCCCTAGAATCCATATCCGGGTTTACTTTCTGCTCATTGCATTTTTACATTTTTCATCGAAATATGATGGATGTTTGTAAAAAAAATCGAGACGCAGTATGTGCGTTTTGGTAGCGAATTTTCATGAAATGCTAAAAGTTCAATAACTCCATTTGCTATTAACCTAAGGTTCGTCGGATATAAAACGAGTTTTCTCGGAAACATTTGAAGTTTATTTTCGGAAAATGTTTGTACATTTTTAAACAAGTTATTTTGATAAAATATGGTACATTTTTTCTACTATACAGGGTGTTCTACAAGCTCTATGACACACTTTGCCAGATAATAGCTCTCATAAATTAAAAAAAAAATTCTTAATGAACATGGGTCTGATTCGCTTTTGTTAAGAATTTACAAGCATTGAACCTTTATTAGCGATTAACGATAAAAATTTAAATTAAATGAAAATTACAAAACTTAAGACTATAATTTTTTTTCGAAATGTCCACCCTCGGCGTGAATGCAAGCCTCACAACGACGAACTAAAGATTCGGTCACTCGAAGGATGAGATTTGGATCATTTCTTATTTGGTTAGCTGCATCTTGAATTCTTTTAAGTAACTACTGATGGGTAGTGATTTCAACATGATAGACCAGCTGCTTCATGTGTCCCCATAAATAAAAATCCAGAGGATTGAGATCGGGGCTACGAGGTGGCTATGATATTGAACCTCCTTGACCTATCCATTTATTTTCGAAATGCTCATTTAACCAAGCAGCAACTTGTCTCTATGTGGTGGTGCGCCGTCGTGTTGATACCACATATTCTGAATAATATTGAATTGTACGTCATCAATGAACTCTGAAAGGTCGTGTTCTAAAAAATGTATATACAGATCTACATTTAAACGATCATTTAGAACATGCACAGGTAATAGATTATTGTTTAAATGCCACCCCAAACATTGACACTGAATCGTTGCTGAAATCGTCTTGATTTAATTGAATGTTGGTTTTGCAACGCCCATAGATGTTCATTATGATTATTAGTTATGCCGTCCCTAGTAAAGCACGCTTCATCAGACCACATGACTAGCGAAATGAATCATTTTGTGCTTGTTGCTGAAGTAACCAGTGACAAAATTCTAATCGCTGTGGGGATTTCTAGCATGCAAGGCCTGTACATTTTGGCGATGAAACGGATGTAACATTTCTCTGTTCGATACACGCCATGCAAAGTTCGGTGATACGTGAACGTTACTAGATATACGCCGAACACTAATTGAAGGATTATCAAGGGCAGCATCTATTACATTTTCTTCATCTTGTACATTTACTTCAGTAGGACGAATGCCCTTCTTTGGAGCCGGGTTACCTGCTTCTCGAAGTCTACGAAATGATGCACTAAACACCGTGAGGGCAGGTTGGTGTCTATTTGGATATCTGCGTCAAAATTATTGAGCTGCTTCTCTGGCGTTCCCATTGGAATACCCATATACAAACACAATATTTGCATATTCCTCAGTTGTGAATAAATGCATTGTTTATTTAGAACTTTTACACGAAGTATCAAATATTGTACAATTACAATGACACTAACAATAATTATTGTCATGACAACTGGCATTTTTATTTATCAGCCTACTTTTGATTGCAGTAGGTGTACCTATATTTTATAGGTGTGCATTGTTTCACATTCAAATGATTTTGTGTCACTACTTGGTTGACTGGAAAACTTATGATTCTTTGAATGCTTGTAACTTTCAAACAAAACGAATCGGACCCTTATTCATTAACAAAAAATGTTTAGAATTTTGATAGCTATCATCTGGAAAAGTCTGTCATAGAGCTTGTAGAACACCCTGTATAGGTTATACCGGTGACCAAATTGATGCCTGCTTGAATTAAAGAGACATATTTGCTGTTAAAACATTTTTATGGAAATTTACTTCCATAACGCACTCGCTGCGTTCGGACTTTTTTAAAAACCGAAATATTAAAAATTTAGAGAAGATAACAAACTTACACGGATCACCTTGTCTTACCGTAAAGGCTTGCCTACTATGTAGACAACTACACTGGATGAAAAATGGATACTTTTGTAATTGGAACTAATCGGCGATGATCAGGAGACATAGTCAGAACACCTAGCATCTGTCATTCCGGCAATACTCATATATCTCTTATACTTATAGAGACAAGCAACGCAAGTGTACTAAAATATTTCACATTTGGCATGTAGACGCACACACAGAGACACAGGCTACGTATCTATAATGTAGAGAGCTAAAGCATAAATCTCCCAGTCCGTTGTCTGCTAATTAGAAAATGCATCAAGCTGATTCACTGATAATAGCGTCAATCCCTTGAGGGTGGTGGGCGGAGCGTGGATTAGGTACCCTGTGTATCCAGTATCCAGTAACTCCATAATGTATTCTATATTCTAGTTAGCCGGTTGACTGGTAGACCTGTATAGAGCAGCAGATCGTGTAGATACTATCGATACTCCACTGAAATGTTACAGGTTATGGGCCCTTAGGATCTAACCACTAAAGAGAACAACCCAATCCACGATCAACGACTAATTGAATCAGTTTTTATCTAATTTAGCCATACTTCACGTAACGATATATTATATACTAGACAGAGATGTTCTGTGTAATATATTCTTATTTATATTTTAAGGATGGGGTTATTTTTCTTTCATGGCAGAAGAATGTGCTTACATAATGAGGCACTGATATAATAACAAATTTTATCCTAAACGTCGTGTACGCTAGGATACCCAACCCAGCGATTCTCAAACCCGGGGGGCGCGAGGATATTGAGAAAAATGTCTAGACGCAGCAAGTGCGTCATGGTGGCGAATTTTCGTACAAATGTTTTTCAGCAAATATGTCTTGTTTTTAAAAAGACATTCCGTTGGCAGTATAACCTATGTAGTATTAACAATGTACCATATTTCATTAAAATAGCTTTGTTGTTTCAAAAAGTACAAACCTTTTCCGAAAATCAACTTAAAAAGTTCCAGAAAAAACTGGCCCGATTTTAATTACAGGGATTTAAGGCTCAACAGTGGGAGGTCTGTCTGTATATCTTCGTAGAGGACGTTGTTTGCAACTGCTTGGCAACTAACATATAAATATTTTTTCTGGTTTTTATTCGCTTAGTTTATTCAACCCTCTGATGACGCTAACTTTGTCAGCGAAACGATCGTCAGCTCTAAAAACTGTATTGAGACGAACTATGATAAACTATTCATCTCTCTGCTGACGCTAACTTCGTTGGCGAAACGATCGTGAGGTCTGAAAATTGTGTTGCGTTAAATTGGTTTATCTAAATTGTACTTATCAGTGCTCATCACAGGTTCTAATTTTATCTCATCCAGGTGATTCAACCCTTTTTAATATAGCGCCAAATAATTCATGGTTGCTTTAAAAATCGGTAAGGCGTGTCCATTGGCTCAACGATAGTCGTGACGTGGCGTCATCCGGTCTTCCGTCATCCCTTATTGCATCATCCAATATTGAAGCATCCGGTATTGCCTCATACGGTATTGCGTCATCCGGTATTGGATCATCCAGATTGCCTTACCCGATATTGCATCATTCGTAGTTTAGATATATAAGTAGGATAATTTTGCTCATACAGGTAGCGACACCTACTGATTAAGACAACTTCGTTGTGGAAATACGTGTCTAGCGCATAACACTATGTTATTTTTGTTGGTTTGTGGGGTGATTATACTTTGTGTTAAAGTTTTTATTATTTATAAAAAAGCCTTGACGCAGCAAGTGCGTTATGGTAGTGAATTTTCATAGAAATGATCTGGCACCAAACATTTTATTATAACTTTTTTTTCTTGTAATATAGGATTCTAAATTTTGGTGTATAGTTTACTTTTTATATCGTAAACCTACCTACGAAATTTTGTTATCATAGCTTTTTTAATTTTAGAGATAATTTTTTTTTCGAATGGAAACTCAAAATTTTTTCCCGGAAAACTTCGTCCGCTGCTCCTAACTAACGAACTTATCCAAGCCACTTACAAAGGAAAGGTACATGCCAAATATATATATATATATATATATATATATATATATATATATATATATATATATATATATATATATATATATATATATATATATATATATATATATATATATATATATATATATGACATACTTGGTTCTCGGGTTAAACCGCGTCCAGAATTTATGAAAACTCGTCGTTTCGGCTCCTGTTTTGGAGCTAATTTAAAGAGGCCTAGGGTTGGACACACTGAGACCTCACAGACGATCTCCGGCGAGATTTGGGGAGTAGGCAGATTGAGGCCCCGTAATCGAGCTACAACAATCCAACCCACCTTTGTCCACCGCTCTAAGGAGTAGGCAGATCGAGGCCTTAGAGTGTCGTTACATATTTACTTTACCTACCCAGGTCCACCACTCTAAGGAGTAGGCAGATTGAGGCCTTAGAGTGTCCTCACATATTTCCTTTATCCACCTTTGTCCACCACTCTAAGGAGTAGGCAGATTGAGGCCTTAGAGTGTCCTTACATATTTCCTTTACCCACCTTTGTCCATCACTCTAAGGAGTAGGCAGATTGATGCCTTAGAGTGTCCTTACATATTTCCTTTACCTCTTGAAAATGGCTCCAAAACAGGAGTTTTCATAAATTCTGGACGCGGTTCAACCCGAGAACCAAGTATGTCTCACATTAAAGACGGCGGAAATCTTTCTAAACATATATATATATATATATATATATATATATATATATATATATATATATATATATATATATATATATATATATATATATATAAACATATAAAAATTGAAACTGACCCCGGATATGGATTCTATGGGTCCTAGTTCGCGCTCATTTGCAATTTTTTTCAAAAGTCGGGATCTCCCCATTAGTGATTTTTTTCTACGAAAATTCACTAATACATTTCTTCAGTAATATTTTATTGGAGAATATACATTTCAATCTCAACGTAGGTGTAGCGAGCCATCGCATTTATACAGTCTTGTATAAAAAAAGATAAACATTTCCAAGCACAATTACCTTTAGAAAAATCTTATCAAAACATCAGCAGTGTGTAAACTGCTCTAGCAACGCGATAGTATTTATCATTATCACTATTATAATCTTCTATTGGGTTATTGATTTGGCAGTGTTGTATAGTTCTGATCAGATATATACACATATCAGACATAAAATACGGAATCCTTTCAAATTTATATCTGTATTCTACATTAGCTGCAAATGGAAATTACGATTAAAATTTTATGACTACCCAGATATAACAAACGAAAATTGACACTTGGAAGTGAACAAGCCGTGTTATCCGATAACATACAGAGACGATTTTATAATATAATCAGAAATTAATATCAGATTATATTTCTATACCTAACCTCAAAAGATGATTGTATTTCTAACAACAAAATTTCCTGCTAACCTAAAAATCAAACTTCAATTTTACTACATAACAAAATTGCGCTATAAAGCAAATGTACTACATTTCATCAAAACAGCTTCATCATTTTCAGAGGGAGATTTTTTTTAAATGAATGTTTTTGGAAAAAAATAGTTCGATTAGATTTGCTAAATAGGTATTTACAAAATAAACTGGCACGTCAAGTTTGATAAAAATCGATCGATTACTTTTTCACACATGCATACAGTGAGCGGTAAAATTAGGGAATAAATTCATTAAAATCTGAGCGATTTGTGTTTTGACGAAATGCTGGGACACGTCAACTTTAGTTTTTCAAAACACACAATTGTGCATTAAATTTACGTTGTTCCCAGTCCTGTTTCCAAATATGACGACATCAACATCTTTTAAGTGAATTTTCTTAAAAAAATTCACTAATGAGGAGATCCCGACTTTTGAATTTTGAAAAAATTTCTTCAAATGAGCGCTAATTAGGCTCCCCAGAAAACATATCCGGGGTCAGTTTCAATTTTTATATGTTTATATATATATATATATATATATATATATATATATATATATATATATATATATATATATATATATATATATATATATATATATATATATATATATATATATATATATATATATATATATATATATATATATATGTATCACACCGATAACTCAAAAAATAATGGGCCGATTTTGATCAAATTTGGTGAAAAAATTCCCTTTGCAAAAGGCTTGGATGACTTCGTTAGTCAGGAAAATCTGCCCAGGTTTTCCCGGAAAATTTTGTGTTTTCTTTCGAAAAAAATTTATATCTCCGGAATTAACAAAGTAAGGACAACCAAATTTGGTACGCAGGTTTACATCCTTATAGGTAAGTTACTTACCAAAATTTAGCTATGTGGGTCTAAAGACAAAGAAGTTATAGGCATTTAAAAATAAATAAATTGGGGTTTTCCTCAAAACGTCAAAGTGGCGATTTAAAATGTCAAAATTGGCAACATTTAGGCAAATAACTTAAATCTAATACGGGCTATAGAAATAAAATGTCTCAAGAAGGATGTTTTACAAACCCTAAAGTCTTAGTTTCAACCGTCATAGTCCTTCATTTTACTAAAATATTTGCAGAAAATTCATTTCAAATAGACCCTTTCTAAAGAGTTTATCATTTAATGGTATATAATTTTTGTCGAATTTTCGTAAAAAATTAATAAAGCCAAAATATACGTTATTATATAAGATATGAAGAAAATTTGTATATATTAATTATAGGGTGTCTTGAGCTACATATTAAAATAATATTTCAGCAATCACAGGCTGGCCCATAAGTCGTTGGTGATACAAATTTCCTTTTTTTAATCAAACACGCCTTATGTTATTGCATTTTTGCATTTTCCATCGAAATATAATGCATATTTGTAAGAAAATAAATTCTGGACGCAGCAAGTGCGTTATGGTAGCGAATTTTGATCAAATGTTTCATATTTGAACAGCTCAATTTGCTATTAACCTATAAGGTTGACCAAGAAACGTGTTTTTTTGGGAACATTTTAAGTTTACTTTTGGAAATTTTTGTACATTTTCACACAATAAAGTTATTTTAATGGAACATGGCACATTGTTTTTACTGTATAGGTTATACTGGTAACCAAATTTGATGCCTGCTTTCTTAAAAAAACACATATTTGTTATTAAAAAGATTTTTATGAAAATTCACTACCATAACGCACTTGCTGCGTCCCGAATTTTTTTAAATGACAACCCCCTGATAGATAGACCATTGAATTGTCGACAAGGTACCATCAAAATTTTATTAAATTTTGAATGTAAGTCATTTAAGCAGTGGAAAACAAACTCTATTCATAACAACAATCAAAAGGTAACGGCTCTTATTCAATAAGTCAAAGTATTGTTTCCTTTAAATAAAAAGTTCTAAATGTAATCCACCGACTTCTTGACAATGAGCAAATTTGTTGATAAATTCCTCTTGTATATTGCAAATGGCGCCAGGGCTAATTTAACTCATTTCACGCCTAATTCGATTTTTCAAATATTCTAGCTTATTTGATTTGTTAACATATATTTTTGATTTGAAATACCCACATTGGTCCCTGCTGACATCAAATATCACCACTTGGTAAATCAAAATCATCTTCATTTGGAAAACTTGCATCAAGAGTAGGAATAAGCTCATTCCTTAGGAAATTATGATATCGCCTCCCAGTGAGAGTTTCTATGATTCTATAGTGGACCATTCCTGCCCACAAGTTAACTTTACGAGGGTGTTGTGTATGTGCTTCAGTCATCCAGTAAGAATTCTCTATACTCCAATACTTTTAATTTTTATTATTCACTGCTCCAGCTAGCCACAATGATGCTTCGTCCGAAGAAATAATTTAACAAATAAAGTTTGGATTACGGATGCATAAGTTTTGCATTACTTTACAAAAATGCATTTGTCGGTCAGTGTCATCACCATTAAGTTCGTGTAGCAGCTGTATTTTGTAAGGATGGTGATTTTCTAATTTTAATGCAGGTAATGCTGTTCTCTGAGAAATTTCATAGTCTGCTGCAGTTGATCGAGATGCAATATGAGGATTCTCACCCACACCTAATAAAAGATCAAGTTTTACGCCTTTATCAATTTTGTTAGGACGCCCTGTAGTTTGCGTTAAGCGTAAACAGTTTTTCTGAATTTCTTCTCGATGTTACTCACAGTGGATTGGCTGATACATCTATCTGGATATTTCACATTAAAAAAATTGCGCACATTTTACTATGTTCGGGTTTATCACCGCATCCAACAAGAGTTCTAATTTCTATACACCGGGTTTCACTTAAATGTGCCATACTTAATTAACTTGTAAAACAGATTTATGTTACAAATAACGTTCATTTGACAATGACGTCCACTTGATTTCTCTATTATTGGTTAGTACCTATTTGTGGATACAATTTTACACCTTTTATTTACATGAAATTATTATCTTTTGGTTCACTATGTGAAGACTGGAACTTGTGATGAGCACTGATAAGTACACTTGGAGAATCCAAATCAACACACTACATCTTTTAAAAGACGCTACGATCGTTTCACTAACCATGTTAGCATCATCAGAGGGTGAAATACTTCTAAACTAAATTACTGCTACGCTGTATTCATGAAACTCAGATGGACGAAAAAACCGAAGGTAAAATTGTAGTCGAAGGCCCATCGTTTGTCTATTGTATCTCTGTTGAACAGACGAGGTTGACGAGCTACCTTAATCTCCTACCTGACAGATTTATGAGTTTTTATCTAATTTAAAGGATAACGGGCTTGAAATGAAAGGTGCCGCGTTATTTAAGAAAGTTCACGAGCCCTCTTGATCTATAAATTCACTACCTGCATACTGGAGCCTGTGATGAGCACCGACAAGCACATCTGGAGACATGCTAATAAGTGCCGCACATATTTTTTAAATAATAACGACCGTTGCGCCCACAACGTTAACTGCATCAGAGAATGAATATTCTAACTAAAATTCTACAACTCAACAAGTATTTATATTGATTTCTTAGCTACGAAAGAATACTAAAGCGGATTTTTAAGTCGAGGGCAAAACGAAGTGCCTTGTATCAGTATAGACCGGACGAGGGTATTGAACATACTTTATGTTTAAGTCGAGGTCACAACGAAGTGCCTTCTATCAGTATAGACCGGAAGAGGCTATTGAACATACTTTATCATTCTGCCCGACAAATTAGGAGTGTAGCTAGTAAAATGCAAAGTGAAAATAAAGGGCTTGAAATCAAAGGGGCTGCGCAGTTTAATGACGTTTTGTTCGTAATCAATCTGGAAATATATACGCTTTCATACGCGAGAAGCATAGTTCGATGTCTAACATTTCTGACAAGTTTCAAAGTTTCCTTGTCAATGCGGTGATTATTATCCCATATATGTTGTGCCACACACGATTTGTCTACCGTACCATATCGTAGATATGCGAGATGTTCACGAAATCTGATGGCTATTTTTCTCTTGGTCTGACCCATGTATTTAAGATTGCAATCCTTGCAACCTATCTCATATATGCTCGACATTTCAGTGAGTTTGTTCTTGTCTTTCGTATTACCCAACAAATTTTTGAAATTACTTTTCTTGTCGAAAAAGTCAACTGTAAATCGGCTTTCTTAGAAATACATTCCAAACCCTCTACGATACGTGGTTCATAAGGTAGGCACACAAATTTGTACTCTATTTTATTTTTCTTGAATGTCGTGCATTCAGATATAGTTTTCTTCGTTCTGTGTTTGTCAACCAATTTTTCCACTAAACAAACCGAATAACCGTTATATCTCGCCACGTTTCTTATGTACTTTAATTCTATATTAAATCTAACTCAAAAAAGAATGGTCCGATTTTGATAAAATTCAGCATGTACATTCTCTTTGTAAGTGGCTTGGATAAGTTTGTTAGCCAGCAAATTCCAACCAGGTTTTTCCGATAAAATTTTGGGTTTTCTTTCGGATTTTTTTTGTCTCGAAACATAGAAAATCTGTGATAACCAAATTTGGTACGTAAGTTTACGATATTAAAAGAAAACCATATACCAAAATCTATGTTTCTATGTTAAAAGAAAAAAGAGCTATTTTCCTAAATCTTTTGTGATACGTTATGGCATCTCTTTAAATTGTTTTTAACCTCAGAAGGCATTTTTGGGAGATGGTTTCAATTTAGTTTTTAATACGGTCCTGATTCTATTGCGTTATATACTCCAACTTTATAATCGTTTTTGTCTAAAATCACATCCGAATTACCTTTGTCTGCTTTAACATAAAAAACATTTTTTCTCTCCCAGTCGTTTAACTATATTTATTTAGGTTAGGATTGTGTGAAGACATTTTGGGGACCCCTGTATATGATCTATAAACGTTTTGAGCAATTAGATTTTTAGTACCAAATTATTTGAGAAACAGAGCTTGTAAGAGATTAAAGGAAAATATTTTATTTGTAATTTATTTCTTGTTATTAGACAGAACATATAGATAACATATGCAGCAACTCACTACTTTTGCAATGTTACACAAGGCGTTCCCATGGCTTTATAAACATAAAATAAAGTGAATCAGGACCTTAGTGTTTCACAGATAAGCCTACGGATTTTCGAATTCTGCTACAGGGTAAAAACACATGTAATAGAAAAAGAAAAGAGATAAAGAATATTCATACAAAATCTGTTTATATTTCCTTAAGTTGAGGTAAATCCTTTTATATTAGGTGTGTACATACCATCTGTTGGCGGATTTAGAGAATACATAATGCAAACAGCAGTAGCTAAGTCATACCGCGATGGTGCGAAGAACTCGGAGTGTCGACCTCTCAGACCTAGGACTGAATGCATAATAGATAACTAAGTGGATATGCTACAGCCGCATCCGTATTGATGCCGTCTGCCATTCAAAATACAACTTTGATTTACATTATGTCACATTTACATTGTCATTTCATTTGATGTGGCAATTGCAAACTGTTTAGACTACGTCTTCATTCATTTAACTAAGGAAATCAATTATGATACATAATAGACTACATTTACGTAATAGTCTTGCACAATTTATAGGGTTGCTGATGAAGGTGCGACTTCAAAGGCTTAGTTTATGTAATATTCATTTGTGTTGAAGACCAAAAAGTGTAAATAAACCTAATACTGACGCCTTTTGAATAGGTTTGGTCATCTGAAAAGGTGCCGCAGCTTCTAATCCAGATTACAATAACTTAAAAAAACTCTAGACGCAGCAAGTGCGTTATGGTAGTGAATTTTCATAGAAATTATCTGACACAAAACGTTTTTTCAATAAAATGCTTATAACTGTTTTTCTTCTAAGATATATATCTAAATTTTGGTATATAGGTTAACATTTATAACACTAACCCACGTACCAAATTTGAGTACCATAGCTTCGTTATCTTCCGAGATAAGAACCCAAATTTTTGCCGGAAAACCTGTACCCACATACTTCTGAAACGTTATATGACTCGAGTTTTAACGAAAAAATATAAATTTTCACCAAGTCACCGCTCATTTATCTCCTATCCCCTAAAGCGTTTTTATCCAAAAACAACTGTTAGCGTTCTTTTGTCGGTTTCTCACTCCATACCAAATTTGAAGATGATATCTCAATTCGTTCGAAAGTTATTGCGCCTACTAAAAGACAGTCTGACAGACCGACCGACAGACAAAAAAATGTTGTTTCCAGGATCAAGTTTTATATATGTTTTGAGACTTTCTACGCTATTTAAGCAAAAAAAGTCGAAGACGCAGCAAGTGCGTTGTGGTAGTGAATTTTCATAAAAATGATCTGGCACAAAATATTTTATTATAACTTTTTTTTCTTGTAACATAGAAATCTAAATTTTGGTGTATAATTTACTTTTTATATCGTAAACACACCTACCAAATTTGGTTATCATAAAGTTTTTATTTTTTAAGATAAAAATTTTTTTCAAATGAAAACTCAAAATTTTTCCGGAAAACCTCGTCCGATTTTTCTGATTAACGAACTTATCAAAGACATTTACAAAAGGAAGGTACATGCCAAATTTTATCAAAATAGGCCCATTATTCTTTGAGATAAAAATTTTTTTTGAATGAAAATCAAAAATTTCCCAGAAAACCTCTTCCGATTTTCCTGGCTAACAAACTTGTCAAGGCCATTTACAATAGGAAGGTACATGCCAAATTTTATTAAAATCGGCTTATTACTTTTTGAGATAAGAATTTTTTCTGAATGAAAACCCAAAATTTTCCCGGAAAACCTCGTCCGATTTTCCTGATTAACGAACTTATCCAAGCTATTTACAAAAGAAACGTACATGCCAAATTTTATCAAAATCGGCCCATTATTTTTTGAGTTATCGGTGTGATACATATATATATATATAAATATATATATATATATATATATATATATATATATATATATATATATATATATATATATATATATATATATATATATATATATATATATATATATATATATAAACATATAAAAATTGAAACTAACCCCGGATATGGGTTCTAGGGGTCCTAGTTCGCGCTCATTTGCAAAAATTTTTTCAAAATTCAAAAGTCGGGATCTCCCCATTACTGAATTTTTTCTACGAAAATTCACTAAAAGCCAAATTTCTCCCACCGATATTGCACCACCACACATTCAACCCCTAATTTAATGTCACCACAGAATACCAGATGTTTGATGAAATTGAAAGTTTTCTAATAAACAAACCCTAAAACGTTATATTACTCCAGTTTTAATTTTAAAAAAGTGAATTGGTTAGCAAATCATCCACCATTCATCTCCTATACCCTGGAACGATCTTACCCAAAAATAATCCGAACCGTTCGTTTGTGGAGTGTATACCAAATTTGAAGACGATATCTCAATTCGTGCTAAAGTTATCAGGACTACAAATAGACAGATATACAGAAATGTTACTCTAGTTTTAACGAAAAAAAAATATGTGAATTTGTCACCAAATCATCCACCATTCATCCCCTATACCCTGGAACGATCTTACCCAAAAAGAATCCGAACCGTTGTTTGTGGAGTGTATACCAAATTTGAAGACGATATCTCAATTCGTTCTAAAGTAATCGGGGCTACAAACAGATAGATATACAGAAATGTTTTCTAATGTTTTGATACTTTTTACGACATTTTTTGACATTTTTGTCACCGATGCTATACTTCTACACGTATTAATGATAAGGCTAGATGCATTGTCGCAACAATTAGAAATTGTTGCGAGAATGCATCTAGCCTTACATACTTTGTCCCTATATTGGGGTAGAAATGGGCCAGGGCTGACAATTTTATAAATTGTTAGTTAGTTGTATACATCCTCTATTTTTTTAACACTTTGTGTTATTTGGAACTGGCGTGACAACATACTACTTGGTTCCGCAACTAGATGGCGGCACGTCCACCACTCAGCGTATTGATGATGTTGAAGTAAAATAACGAACCCATTCTTCCACTGTCCAGTCTTTGTGTCCCATAATTTATTTTTGTGAAGGTTGAGTGTGTACTACAATTATCTAGTGAGCTTTTGCCCATTCCAAGAGCTCTGGTGGTTATATTTTCCATTTAAGCAGAAACCTGCTTCTTTTGGAAGGACCAGAATGAAAACCTTTTTGTGTAAACTAAATTCAATATTATTTTTAAAAACTCTAGAAGTTTGTTGTAAGGAAACCCAACTCTCAAAGGATAGTACTTTTATTTTCTCAATAATCTTAGTACTGACTGACATCGTTTTCTGCAGTAGGTTTTTGGAAAGCATACATAGAGGTTTCCTTGACTCTCACAAGAATCTTAAGATCTCTTCTCCAAATAACAGTAACATTTCCCGTTTCCTTTGATTACCTTTAAATTTGATGGCGCCATTGAAGATTAAATAAATGTCAGAAAATGATTTAAGTAGATATAAGTGTGTTAAATATAAACATATAAGTCTGGACGCAGCAAGTGCGTTATGGTAGCGAATTTTTATAAAAAGATTTGAAGTCACGTAGTTTTTTTAATTTTTTATTTATTTCAACAACACACCACGAGGGCTCACAGCCTAAATACTATTGTACCATGGAGTCGACAAGGAGGAAATAGGCAACTTGTTAATTTTGGACTTGAAGGTTTGGAGGTTCGGAGGATAAGAAAAAATCTGTGCCGGCAAGGAATTCCACAACTTGGAAGTCCTCGGGACAAAAGAGGGGGCATCACAAGATGTTCTATGTATGGTGACTTGAACAGTAAAAGGGTGCATTCGCTCTGTTCCCTGGTAGATCTGTTAGGGGCAGCAGGTGGAGGAACTATGGAAGAAAGCTCCTCTGAGCAGTGCCCGTGTAGATATTTATAAAAGAGACAAAGGTCACCAACAACACGTCGGTGGGCAACTGATGGCAGCCTTTGGGTGAGCATAGCGTCACCGATAAGACGAATAGTTCTCTTCCAAATGGAGTACAGGATATCGAGTGTAGAAGCAGTATTAGAGGTTTGACCTTATTTGTGAAGTATATAAGGTATAGAGATTAGCTGGAGAAAAGTATTTGCAAGCCCAGAAGAGGAAACATAATTTATTAGCAGCCGCTTCTGAAATTGATGTGACATGTTGTTGCCAATTGAGATTTCGATCCACAGAAATACCAACAAGTGAAAAGGACTCATTACTTTGAATAACTTAGTTGTTCATTGTGATGGGTCTAGGGCTGGTGCATCTCTTATAAGATAGAAAGCAAGACTGAGATTTTGTGGAGTTGAATTGTACAAGATTTCTACTTCCCCAGTCTAATATTTTTTGGAGATCCACAGAGACAGAACCCTCCATGAGTCTGCGATCCTCATCTAATTGGGCTAAAGAGACAGGCTTAGAATGTTGTATATTTGAGTGGTGCGTGCTGTCATCCGCGTAACTGTGAACCGGGTTGGATGTGCTAGAGAGGGGGTCATTGATGTGGAGAAGAAACAAAGTAGGCGCTAAAGCTGAACCTTGAGGGACTTCTGCATTAATTGGATACAGTTTAGAGAAATATCTACACACGACAACAGAAATGCTCCGGTTGGGGAGAAAATTTGCTGTCCAGCTACATAGTTTTTGTGGTAGGCCATAGGCCGGAAGTTTATCAAGCAGCACTGCGTGCCATACCTGGTCGAATGCTTTGGATATGTCTAGAGCGACAATCTGGGATTCACCCTCTAGTTCCATAGACTTGTTCTAAGAATGGGTGACAAAGGAAAGGAGGTCGGCAGTTGATCTGCGCTGACGGAATCCATACTGCCTGTCGTGGATTATACTGTTTTTCAAGGAATTTTAGTAATTCGGTGAGATCAATGGAAGGAGCGAAATAGGCCTGTAGTTGCTAGGAAGCGCTTTGGATCCTTTCTTGGGGACGGGTTGTACTCGAGCAGTTTTCTAGTTACTAGGGAATAAGCCTCTATTGTAAGATGTGTTTCATTAAATGCTTTTACCTTTTTTCTTTTAACTTAGAGATCTTAGTTTTGGTATATAGTACAGGTTTTCCAATAAAGATGTGCGCACTAAATTCGGTTGTTATAAATTTGTTATTATTGGAAATACGAAAATTTTCTGAAAAGCAACGCAAAAGTTTCCCGGAAAAACTGGTCTGGTTTTCCTGGCTGAAGAACTGATTCAGTATATTTACAAAAGGAATACTTTTAAAATTTAATCAAAATCTTCCTATATAATTTTTTTCTACGAAAATTCGAGGCGCTTCAAGATTCTACAAAATCGAGAAGTAGATTTTTTACATTTAGCCCACCTTCAAACATAACTAATTGCGTAAACCAGGTAACAGTAATTTTTTCTGATTTTTTTGCAGACGCCATAAAGAAAGTTTTAGGAATATAAAATTTGACGTTCACCTAGTCACCAACTGGGTTGGTGCCATATACACATACTAACAAAATGAACCGCTGGAAGCTATGTTATTTAATATTTAACAAATCTTGCAGATACGGTCTCTGTAAAACTTCGGTAAGCGATTATGCTGTAATTAAACGAGATTCTGTGTAGAGTAGCGTTTCCCAAATCGTGCCTGACTAAGAATTTATTCCAGTTATCATGTGTTAGCCACTAGTTTCCATAATATGGACGCAAGTGTTTGAAACTTTTCATCAAAATCATCTGATATTACACTGTTTCAACTATGCTGAAAGTTTTCATTTCCATGATAAAAACGTACAAAAATTCTTCTATCTCCAACCTATAAATAGTTTTAACCTATTGTCATAAAAACTACTTTCCATTTCCTGCGCGTATTTAAAGTAGATACAGGGTGGGGCATTTATAACGAAATATACCAATTAGCGCCCAGAGAAAATGTTTTTTTAAGAAACGCTGAAACACGTCAATTTTAATATTGAGGGGGACATGTTTTGACATAAAACTTAACTTTGTCACATCAACCCCTTAAGGGTGGTGATAACAACCCTCATATTTTAAATAGTGAACATGGGTCGAGTGTTACATCATTTGAAAGCTCTTTCTTTTCTGAATTCAGCACACAAATTTTTTGGAAGTTTGATCAACTCGTTTAAAAATTATTCACAGTTGGAATTGCAAGAACGTACATTATTTATTGTGTTAAGAAATGTGCTGTTAGTCAATGTTTTGTTGGTTTGTAAAGAAAAAAATGACTATCAGAACATTTCTTATCGGAATGAGAGAAATTCGGTTTATTATTTCAGTTTATCGGTCGGTTTGATACTTGATAGTACTACCGAAAATTAATTTCACAATGGTGTATTCTGTAGAAGAAAGAGTTGAAATAATTACTCCTTTTTTCAAAAACGATGACTGTGCCAACCGTACCGCAAATTCGTTTAATGAACGACATCCGAACAGAGAGAAAGTTGCAACGTAATGCCCCCCTTTTTGTGCCTGACAGTTTTAATTTTAGTTCAGTTATTGGTAAGATAATCGATGTTTTGTAACTGGATTTTTTTCCAAAGTTGATGCACATATTAAATCTATTATAACAAAGAACTTTTCTATTGTATTTGTTATAAAAATTAATTAACCTGTCTTTATTTTTAATACCTGGGGGGGGGGGGGTGTCGCTGATCCTTCAGTCTGTGTTGGAATCTACTTCCTCATGAAGGTACTTACCAGCCAAAATCCGTTTTCTGGTTCTCCACATTTCAGTCCGGAACTACGTACCTCAACTTCCATTTGTCATGTGTATTTCCTTTGATAAAATTATTGGTCTTATCTCTCTCTAATTCCGCTTATCATTTTTCTTTTTGTCTCAACGCTGCTTTTACGTACCTATGTATTGTTTCCCATTCCTCTTTGGTCTTTAGCATGGCGTTTACTATATTTATAACTGCAACTGCTGTTCCGGCCATTAAGATCATCTTCTCTCTTTGCCATGTCCATCTACGGAACCCAAAAATCATGTTATGGTGTATCCATTGCTCCGCAGTACCAGCATTCGTTCGTGTCATTTAACGGCATCCAAAAATCATGTTGTGGTGTATCCACCAGCTTTCGTTTGTATCATTTAGCTTCAACTTTTGTAAAAGCACCCGTGTTCACTTAGAAATTGGGTAATATGGTAGTGCACGTCTTCATGCTTACGATTTACGCATGCTCCGACATCTCATATCAGCCAATCGTCTATCTTGCCTTTTCCGTGTCTTGCTCCTATATATTCTTCCACTTATAAATTGTTTAATACCTTTCTTGTTCTCTTTCTGCCACCTCTAAACCCTTTGTCTTTCCCAGCTTTTTCACGAGGAGTTCTACTGGCTTAATCCCGTAATTTTCTGGATCGTATATATATATATATATATATATATATATATATATATATATATATATATATATATATATATATATATATATATATATATATATATATATATATATATATATATATATATATATATATATATATATATATATATATATATATTTATTTCACAGATACAGCATAAAATCTGTTCGTGATAATGTCAGTATAAGCGATACATCAGTAAAACTAAAATTAAAATTTAAAATATAGCACGGTACAAACATGAAGCACATCACTTAATCTAAACGATTAAGTCCTCGAGAGAGTAACAGGTCTTTTCCAACAGAAAATTTTTTAGGGTGTGCTTAAAAGTATAAAAAGTATTAGAGGCTTTCACAGCAGATGACAGTTGGTTATAAAATTTACATCCATTATAATAAACATTCTTCTGGTATAGGGAGTACAATGTGCACTAGGCCTCAAAATGTCTCTATTTCTGGTAGCATAACCATGATAAATTTGATTTCCTGTGAAGTAATGATAATTCTTATGAACAAAGCAACAAATTTCATATATGTAAGCGTCGTAAAAGGTGAGAATAGAATACTTCTTAAACAAAGGTTTACATGATTCACGAAACTCCGCACCAGCCACCATTCTTACAATCAATTTCTGTATTAAAAAGACACGATTAGAGTCAGACACAGCACCCCAAAAAATGATTCCATAGCGCATAAGTGAGTCGAAGCAGGCGTGGTATACACTCAACAGGGTGCTTTCACCGCAGACATTCTTTAAACATTTCACTGCATATACACAACGCCTCAATCTAGTGCACAGAAAATCGACATGAGGTAGCCAGCGCATATGACTGTCAATAAATACTCCCAACATCTTAACATGACTGGAAAAACCGTAAACCATATCATCAACACATCTCATACCACCTGATCGAAAGCAAATTTTCACAGTTTTTTCGTGATTTAAGACTAATTTATTCTTGCCAGCCCATACATTCACCCTTTCGTACACCAAGCTACATTTCTGGGTCAGTTCATGGAAACTATCTGCCCTGACAAGAATATTTGTGTCATCTGCATAACACACAACTGTTATGCCTAAAATGTGATGAATGTAAAGAAGAAGATCATTGACATAGATCAGATAAAATAATGGCCCCAAAATTGAGCCCTGAGGCACACCCAATTTAATCGGCAGTGGTTCGCTTACAGTGCCATCTGAAAGCCTTACCCTCTGACTCCTGCCCTGAAGATATGAAGATAATAACCGATGAGGCCCTCCCCTAATACCACATCTAAATAATTTGCTCAATAGAATGTCATGATCAGCTCGATCAAAGGCACTTGAAAAATCCAAAAACAGTCCCAAGCAAGGTTCCTTTTTATCTATTGACTCTACAATTTGAAATATGAACTCATATAAGGCTGTGTTGGTACTTCTACCATCAGTAAAGCCATGCTGCCACAATGAAAAAACTGAATTTGCAGAGAAGAACTTACGCAACTGATTATTAATAACACCTTCAAAGATTTTTGAAAAAGAGGTTAACAGGCTGATTTGTCGATAATTCAAGAAACTTTCAGGGTCTCCTTTTTTGAATAGTAAGAAAACTAAAGCCTCTTTAAGTTTGCTAGGAAACCTACCCATCTCGAAACTCAAGTTGACAACAAAAGCAATTGGGCCACAGATAAGATCACTTACTTGTTTAAGCAAATTATTAGAAATACCATCACAACCCGATGAACTGGAACAGTTAAGACCCCCAATAATATCCACAATATCAACATCAATTACTGGGGAAAGGAAAAAAGATGCGTCAACAAAAGGCACACAGGACTCCAAAAAATTCCAATCCACAAAGGTATCATCATCAAGATGCATAGTAGTATACTGGTGATTTAAAAAGTCAGCCAAATTCTGATGGGCAAGCTGTACTCCATCCACTTTTATTCCCAAATCATTTGAATCTCTCTCTCTCTCTCTATATATATATATATATATATATATATATATATATATATATATATATATATATATATATATATATATATATATATATATATATATATATATATATATATATATATATCTGCCGAGATGGTACAGTATACACTTCCAACTCACATTACAGCTTTCTCTGCAGCCTAGTTAATATGTTTCTATATGTTCTATATTTCATGACACTCTCTCAAACTAGTGCTGCATATAGTATTATAGAGTGGGCTACAGAAACCGATTTTTTTTGATCGAGCAGGGACCTCTAATGTTTGGCACGACTCTGCTGAGAATCAGCTCAGTCTTTTTTGCCAATTCAGTCACATGCTCTCTTAGATCTCTCGCAGAGTAGACTCCAAAGTATTTCACACTTCTGGTTCTTTTAATTGTAGTTTCGTTTATTTCTAGTGTAATGTTCTTGATGCTGCGTGGTTTGTACATTATCACAGCTTCTATTTTGGTCTTGTCTAAGTGCAGCTGCTTCTTCTTTATTGTTCGCTGTAGTCTTTACAGTATGATGTTAACATTGGTCTTCAATATGTTTTTGTACTTGCCGTCACCACAATTGTCATCTCATCATCGTAGCGAATTAGTAGTAGTCCTTCCAGCGTTGGGGTTCTTAGAATAGTATCATAGTATAGTATCCACACCAGTGGTACAAGGATTCAACCCTGCGGTACTCCAGCGGTTACTTTGACTTCTTGGCTCTTTGCAATTATTTCTCGACTTTTATAACATTCAAATCCACATCATTATGGAATTTTCCAGTGCCTCTCTTGCTTCTTTCCAGGGTACACAACTAAAAGCATTTTTTTGTCCAGTGTTATCAGCCTGGCATATTTTCTATTTCTACATATTTCCATCTATTTATCTATCTATATTATTTTTATTATTATTGTTGCTGTTATAAACATAATATAAATCCCAGCTTTTTGCAATTCTCTCAAGAAGTTCGCTGCTAATTTTTAAACAGGGTTCTAATGTATTGGTCCCCCTTATAAATGTTTTATTCTTCTATAGTTTTATAAATAGGTAGGTAAGTCGCTTTTTATGTAGATCAGTTTAGTTTGAAAATGTTGTAAAAGAACCTATGTGATTTGAATGTTTAAGGTGTTTCCTATGTCTTTAGTGGTAATTCTGTAATGAGAAGATGGCTTAAATTAAGAGGCATAGATATCAAACAGGTAATTTTGTGGTGTTAGACGGGAAGCTATCATGATGCGTGCCCTATTATTATGAGCTGCAGAACTACCGATGGCTGATTGTAAAACGATTTTATAACGAGGATAAAAATATCGATAACATGTAAATTGCAGACCAGGCCGGAATATGGAATGAATCAAATGAACGAGCTGCTTGGCAGGTTTATTGGCTCGAGGAGGAACATTGGGGTGGTGATAAAATGGCTGTTCGTGGGAACAATGCGTCGCCCTGTCGGCCCGTCTAGGGACTTGTCTTGTACAATTCATGTTGCGGGTTCATTCTGCAACTTCTCTTCTAGTTGCTTTGCTGCTTTGCCTGCTTTCAGCTCTGCTCTGAAACAGAAAGCTGAAAGCTAAAAGGAACTCGAACCGTTCTCTTCTTCACGCATGGGACCGTTTAATTCATGTCTCTTCCCTTAGCCAACCTGCCTAATCCCGACACCAATTAGCCTGTAATTTGCTCTAATCGTCCTCTTAACATATTATTTCATTTCATCGGACGCTTCCTTTTAAACTAATTATCTAAAATGGTAAATACAGTTTGTCCAAATTCTCTTTCTCTTACTGGCAGATTACAATGATTATAAATGAACTACGTACATTTATAAAATATGTTACTTAATGTTAGCAAGTAAGATAAATACGCTACCAGAAAAACAAAGCAGAAGCTTAAAGTACACTTTGATACGGCTGGTTTTTAAATGATTTTATTTAATTTCACAGCTGTCTAACAATCAAAGCTTGTAATCGACGTTTAGCTCACTTCCGATTATCCAATCGATTTAAAAGCCTGGACGCATCAAGTGCGTTATGGTAGTGAATTTTCATAGAAATGATCTGGCACAAAATATTTTATTACTTTTACTTTTTTTTCTTGTAACATAGAAATCTAAATTTTGGTGTATAGTTTACTTTTTATATCGTAAACCTACCTACCAAATTTGGTTATCATAGATTCATTATTTTTTAAGAATTTTTTTTTTTCAAATGAAAACTGAAAATTTTCTCGGAAAACCTCGTCCGATTTTTCTTATTAACGAACTTGTCAAAGCCATTTACAAAAGGAAGGTACATGCTAAATTTTATCAAAATCGACTTATTATTCTCTCAGAAAAAATTTTTTTAGAATGAAAACTCAAAATTTTTTCGGAAAACTTCCTCCGATTTTCCTGACTAACAAACTTGTCAAAGACATTTATAAAAGGAAGGTATCTGCCAAATTTTATCAAAATCGGCCTATTATTCTCTGAGATAAATTTTTTTTAGAATGAAAACTCAAAATTTTCCCGGAAAACCTCGTCCGATTTTCCTGACTAACAAACTTGTCAAAGCCATTTACAAAAGGAAGGTACATGCCAAATTTTATTAGAATCGGCTCATTATTTTTTAAGATAAGAATTTTTTTCGAATGAAAACTCAAAATTTTCCCGGAAAACCTCGTCCGATTTTCCTTACTAACGAACTTATCCAAGCCATTTACAAAAGAAAGGCACATGCCAAATTTTATCAAAATTGGCCCATTATTTTTTGAGTTATCGGTGTGATATATATATATATATATATATATATATATATATATATATATATATATATATATATATATATATATATATATATATATATATATATATATATATATATATAACATATAAAAATTGAAACTGACCCCGGATATGGGTTCTAGGGGTCCTAGTTCGCGCTCATTTCCAAAAAATTTTTCAAAATTCAAAAATCGAGATCTCCCCATTAGTGAATTTTTTCTACGAAAATTCACTAAAAGGGTGGAAACTATTCAATTCCGGAGAGAATGCAATATTAAGATACCGTCGAACTTGTAGGAATTCAAAATGGCGGCCGATGAAAATGGCGGAATATTTTGTTCTCAACAAATCCCTTGATATGAGTATCAAATAAAAGGGTCTCACGAGTAAAATACAATTGGTTAGATGATGCTTTCATAATTTCAATATGGCAGCTGACGCAAGATGGCGAAATATATTTTTCTTCACGACTCCCTTGATATTGGTATCAAAATAAAGGGTATCACGAGGTTAATACAATGTTCTAGGTGCAGCTTTAATAAATTCAATATGGCGGCCGACACAATATGGCGGAATATATGGTTCTTTACAATCCGTTTAAAACAAGTATCAAAGGAAATGACTTAACAAGTAAAATACAGTGTGATGGGTGGAATCTGACGTAAAAAGACGGATAATTTCTTCCCTAGAAACCTACGTGATATGGGTATCAAACGAAGGGTCTACAAGAGTAAAATCAGTACCGTTATTTTTAAACGATTTTATTTAGTTTCACTGCCGTCTGACAATCAAATCTTGGAATCGGATTTTAACAAACTTTCGATTGTCTGATGGATTTGAAATTTTGCAAACTTCTTTATTGACTAACTACAAGTTTATCGAGCTTAGGCCTGTTTGATTTGTCTCAGTAAGTTCCTCAGTAACATATTGTGAGGAGGAGGGTCAGATGATGGAGGAGTGAGGTCGTCATAGGGAATCCTCAAAATTTTTCACCTATTTCAAATTGTGACAACGCTTTATAATAGGTAATTCAAAATCCTTTTCACTTACCTCTAATTGTAACAATACAATATTATCCGGTGACAATATATTATTATAGTACCATCGAATTTCTATCATCATGGACGAGGAAGGTGGTTATAGATACCCCTTAATGATTATCGGTGAATCCAATGAGCTTGGGCTCCTTTGACTTGTCTATGAATCCTTTGGTTACATATTGTGAGGAAAAAGGTCAGATGATCGAGGGGAGAGGTGGTCATATGGAATCCTCAATCCTTTTCACCCGCTTCTAAATACAATACAATATTACCCGGTGACTATAAGCGCCGAAAAAAGCATTAGTACAGCTCAAAAACTGAAAAGTAATAAATAAAATAACTTATCAGATTAGTAGTCAAAAATATGAATACATGTTATTATACCACTTACTGGTTTTTTTTACACTTCAACAACACACCACGAGGGCTTATAGCCTAAATACTATCGTACCGTGGGTGTCGACAAGAAGGAAAGAGGCAACTTGTTAATTCTGGACTTGAAGGTTCGGAGGTTCGGGGGAGAAGGAAAAACACGTGGCGACAAGGATTTCCACAACTTGGAAATCCTCGGGACAAAAGAGCGGGCATACCAAGATGTTCTATGTCTGGTGACCTGGACAGTAAAAGGATGCATTCGCCCTGTTCCCCTGGTAGATCTGTTGGGGACAGCAGGTGGAGGAACTATGGAAGAAAGCTTCTCTGAGCAGTGCCCGTCCGTGCAGATATCTATAAAAGATCGAGAGGTCACCAACGGCACGTCGGTGGGCAAGGGATGGCAGCCTTTGGGTGAGGGTAGGGTCACCGATGAGATGTATAGCTCTCTTCCCAAATTTGGTCCAAATCAGTGAAGTATTTTTTTAATTATCTGCTTGATACATACATACATACATATATATATATATATATATATATATATATATATATATATATATATATATATATAATATATATATATATATATATATATATATATATATTGATATATTTGAGCGCTAATGTGTTAAATGTTTACTCCGATATCTAAGTCAAATTGACCGAATCGAGTAAAGAAAAAGTGCAAGAAACAGTTAGATAGTGAGAACATTGGCAGGAGATCTTAGGTAATTGAGAAGATAAATAAATACCACAGCCACCGTGAGTAAATTGAGTTTAAAGTACTGTTTAAAGGTTAGGGGCATTGGAGCATAAGGTTCAAAGTTGAATGCAGTGTCTTTATTGATAAGCTGAAAGAATACAACCGATATTATAATTCAGCCCCCGACGACGTCTGGATAGGCAACACGTTAAACAGCAAAGTGTAAGGAGAGTTGTATAAGATGGGTGACAGTGAAGACTATTCTGCTGATGAGGGAAAACGCAAGGCTTTTCCAATATCTGATATTTTCCAAAGAAGTAAGAAAATGGCACGAACACCAGAAAAAAATATGAAAAGCGAGAGTAATAAGTTGGATATAATGTTAAACATGCTAACGGATTTAACAGAGAAGATAACCAAAATAGAAGACAAACAAGATAAAATTATAGCTGAGATGAAAGTGATTAAAGAAGAAAATAAAAACATGAAAATGGAAAATGATCAATTAAGAAAAGAGGTAAAGGATATTAAAAAGAAATTAAATATTCTAGAAGAGGAGAAGAAAAGAAAGAATATAGTTATACAGGGGCTAAAAATGAACACAAACGATGCAAAGAGTTTAAAAGAGAACATGGGTATTTTTTTGAAACAGAATTTAGAAGTAAATGTTGAAATAAAACAAGCTAGGAGACTCAGTGAAAAGGTTTGTCTTGTTGAACTTTATAAAATAGAGGAGAAAATAGAAATTATGAGAAATAGATATAAATTAAAAAATTACAAGAATGAGATTGTGTATATAAATGATGATATGTCGAGGGAAGAGAGAAAAATTCAAAACGAATTGAGAAACGTAGCAAAAGATGAAAGAGCCAAAGGTAGAACTGTCAAGATTGGGTTTAAGAAGTTAATAGTCGAGGGACAGCTTTGGAAATGGGATGAAGAAAATGGCCTGGTTAAACAGGTAGAATATAATAGTGGTACGCATGAGACAAAAAATTAGGCAAGAATGAGTGGAAAAAGAGAACTGAACAGGCGAAGAAAAGGGCTACGTATACGGAAAAAGATGTTGGCATGTCAATAAGGGCTAGGGAGTTGTATAGGGACACGAGAGGAGCAAACGCAAATACCAATAAAGATAAAGAACACAGTAACCAAACAAGAAAATACCAGGTGAAACCGAAAACCGAGTATCTAAATCTGGGTACGTGGATCGTAAGGGGTTTGTATGAAGAGGGTGCTTTAAATAATCTAATTATGGAGGTCAATAAATATAGTATGCAAGTAGTGGCGTTACAGGAAACACACTTGAAAGGAAATGATATACAAAGGGTTGGAAACTATATCCTATTTACAAGTGGTAGTGATATGAGAAGGTATGGAGTCGCATTCTTAATAAGCGAAAAGCTACAAGATAAAGTTAAATGTTTCAAACCAAAGTCAGGCAGATTATGTTCCATAAGAATTAAGGCAGAAGATAAGATGATTAGTATTGTAAATATGCATGCTCCAACAGAAGAAAAAGAAGAAGAAGTGAAAGATCAGTACTACGAAGAGCTGGAAAAAACGCTAGAAGATATACCAAAAAATGACGTGATAATTTTGATGGGAGACGCAAATGCAAAGATAGGCAATGAAGACATATATAAGTCAATAACAGGAGGTGAAAGTAAACATACGGCGAGTAATGACAATGGAGTAAGGTTGATATCTTTAGCAATAGAACAGAATATGAAAATAATGAGTACACACTTTAGAAGAAGAGATATACATAAGGGAACATGGACGATACCGGGACAAAATAAAACAAATCAAATAGATCACTTGTTAATAAAGGAAGAACATGCTTGGCTAATCACCAATGTGAAAACACGTAGGGGTGCGGAAGCTGATTCAGATCACTTCTTGGTAAAGGCTGTTTTAAGATTCCCAGATACGATTAAACAGACACAAAAAAGGAGGGCAGAAACTAGATACAATGTTAATGATCTACGAAAAGAAGAAATAGCCCTCAACTACAAGAAAAGAATAGACAAAGCTTATAGTAGTGATATGTTCCTGAATACAGACGGCATTGAAGAAAAATGGGAAAAGATAGAAAAGACGGTGACTGAGGCAACGAAAGCAACCCTGGAAAAGAGACGAAAACAAATAAAAAAGTACTGGATGAATGAAGAATGTAAAGCCGCACTAAAAAAAAGAGCAGTATTAAGACATCAAATGCTTCAGGCGCAAACGGAGGAAAACCTAGAAAAATATAACGAACAAAGAAAGAGAACAAAAAATATGTGTAGAACCCAGAAACGAAAATTTCTGGAAGACAAAATAAAAAATATTGAATATAAATATCAAAAAAATGAAATACGTAACTTCTACAAAGACGTGAAAGATATAAAAAGAGGCCACCAAAGCAAAGCAGTGTTCTTTAAGGATAAGGAAGGCAATTTGCTTGGAAACGATAAAGACATATGCAGAAGATGGAAAGAACATTTCGAAGAACTGCATAATGATGGAGATGAAGAAGAACTGAAAGAGTGTCATCAAGAGTTTTATGAAGAGGAAGAAGTTACAGAAGATCCAACGAAGCAAGAAATAGAAGAAATTATACAAACAATGAAAAACAACAAGAGTCCAGGTGAAAATGGCATTATGGCCGAAAATTTTAAATACGGAGGGACTGCTTTGGTTGCCATGATGTATGAGCTAATAAAAGAAATTTGGAAAACAAAAGAAATGCCAAAAAAATGGAATAAGACCATCATGGTAACTTTATTTAAGAAAGGAGATATAACAGAATGCACCAACTATAGGGGGATAGCGTTACCAGATGTGGCCTACAAAATTTTAGCAACACTAATAAAGAAACGGCTAGAAAAATATATAGAGCCTTTGCTGGGGGAATATCAGGCTGGTTTTCGGAAGGGTAGGTCGACAGTTGACCAGATATGTCTGCTAAAGCAGGTTTTGACAGGCTGTTACGAGTACGAGATTCCAGTACACATGATCTTTGTCGACTTTAAGACCGCCTACGATTCAGTGAAAAGAAGTAAAGTAGTTGATATACTTAGAGAGTTCAGAGTACCCGAGTATATTGTGAAACTGGTAATAATGACACTATGTAACACCACGTGCGCAGTAAGGGTAAACGGAAATCTGACAGAAGAGTTTGATGTGAGAAGAGGAGTGAGGCAGGGAGATCCGCTGTCAACGTTACTATTCAATATAGTTCTGGAGAAAGTGATAAGAGAGAGTGGTATAAACAGAACTGGGAGCTTGTTTGACAGGAGTCATCAGTGCCTTGCTTATGCGGATGATATATTGTTACTGGCCAGAAATAGAAAAGAGCTGGAAAGTATCACTAGAAGTTTGGTGGAAGTAGCAGACAGTGTGGGACTTCAAATAAATAAGGACAAGAGCAAGTATATGGCAATTAAAAAGACTAAAGTGACTAATAGTGAACCTTTTACAGTGAAAATGCGAGGGGAGAGAGTCATAGAGTTCGAAGAGGTTAATAATTACATGTACTTAGGTTTATTAGTAGACAATAGATGTGATGAGGAGGTAGAAATTAACCTAAGGATAGCAAAAGCCAACAGATGTGCAGGAGGGCTTAACAGCTTCCTTAGATCAAAGAACATCTCGCGTGCTGCGAAACTCAGAGTATATAGGACTGTGATAAGACCAACCTTGACATATGGTTGTGAAGCATGGACAATGAACCGAAGACTGGAGGACAGAATAGCGATATGGGAGAGAAAGGTACTACGCAGAATCTTCGGAGGCAAGAAAGTAGATGGCATGTGGGAAAGACGTCCAAATGTGGAAGTGTATGAAATGTATGGAGAACCGCCGGTGTCTCAACTGGTTAAGGCACGCAGACTACAGTGGCTGGGACATATAGAACGAATGGGTGTGGAGAGAATGGTGAAGAAGTGTGTCTGGTCAAATCCAGAGGGTAGAAGGAAGAGGGGAAGACCAAGAAAAAGATGGCTTGATGCAGCACAACAAGACTTGCTAGAAAAAGGAGTCCAAAACTGGAAGACGATTGCACTGGATAGGAAGCAATGGAAACGTATTACCAAGCTATGGGCCTAAATGGCCTGTGAATGCTTCATATATATATATATATATATATATATATATATATATATATATATATATATATATATATATATATATATATATATATATATATATATATATATATATATATATATATTCTCTTAATGAAAATTCACTAAACATTGGCTGACATTCGTCAATAAGTGGGTTTGAAAGAGAGGTTATATCAAAAATTCATTACGAAACAAATTCCCTTTTTTTCTATTTTAACGTCGGTCTATTTCCGCGACTATGGCCAATCACCGACGCTAGGGATCAGTTTTACCTCACTATCCTGAAAAATTAGCCGAAAATCTTCCTTTCTGTAATAGGGCTCTTTAACGTACCCAACATCGCATGGACACGGGACCGACGGATTTACTCTCCCTCCGAAGGGCGGAACGTGCAGACATTCAACCTGCTCAAATAAAATCTCACAACCTCAGTTGACGTTCATTTTACATGCAGTATGCACTAAAGAAAGTGAAAGGGGAACCCTGGGAATTGAGCCGAGTACCATTCGGTTTAGAGGCACACGTTTTTACCCCTGGACCACTGAGGCCTTAAAACATTTTTTATGCATTAATTTTTCAAACTAACAAAGGTCATTTTTTTTTGTTATGAATACCAATTTAACGTTTTTGAACAATTTCATTTGAAGGGAATAAAGTTTTATTTGACGAAACTTTTATCGTGTGATTGTGTTTTAATATAACAAAATTGTTCTTTGACAAATAGATAGTTCTTGCACCAAGTGGCGTGGTTGCTTGAATTGGTTGAGCATCTCAATTGGATCCGTTTGTCCAAAGAAATATTAGGTTTCTTCAAACAAAATTTGAATTTAAAAAAAACAGGGAAAATATTTTCCAATAAATTCATTAACATGTTTCTTTTACCAAGGCTTGACTATGTTTAAAAACTGATTCTAACTTAATCAAAAATCGAATTATTAATAATTATTAATTGTTGCCGTTACTGGCTGAAAACGTTCCACACTAAATACGTTTATAAATGCAACATGGATATTTTTTTCGTTTCAGTATCCATTAATAAAAAGAGCCTTCTTTTAAAATAATTATCAGCTCCTAATTTATTATATTTGAAAATATATATCAAAATTCGCTCCTTGCTGGGTCAGAACTTTTGACTTCGTTAAACCGGTATATTTAGATTTCTTCTGAGACATATATGTGGTGTGTAAATATAATATTAGTATTAGCGAATTTTTATGCAAAAAAAATTCGCTATAGACAGGTATCGATGTGGTGAGACGCGAATTTGGGCCCCTAGAACCCGAAATCAAGGCAAGTTTGAATTTTGATATGTGCACGAAATTTTACACATATCCTCCTTTTGTTAAGACCGCGGACGAGTACGTTAACCAGCCAGGTCGGACCAGTTTTTCTAAAGGTAAAAAAAGAGTAAGATGCTTACTGGCAATTAGGCCATTGCTGACCCTTTTTTCTTATCTAAACTAACCTACCCTCCACCTTGAGCTCGATCTCAACGACGACAGTGATTTTGAAAAATCATCCGCCGCCGGTGAGGCTCGAACCGTCGACCCCTGAGTCCGTATTGGAAAGTCTGAATCGACTTTCCCGCACGGCCACGGAGACGCTTAGTTTTTCTAAAAAAAATATATTAAAAAAAGTTAGGGACGCAGCAAGTGCGTTTAGGTAGTGAATTTTTATTAAATGCTTCAAATTTGAATAACTCAATTTTTATAAAGTTAGAAAGTTGAATTTTGGAGCGTAAGAAGGTATTTCGCAAGGCAACATATCTCTTAAATTTCATCAAAATAATTTTGTAATTTTTTTTCCGAAAAAAACTCAACATTTTCCCGGAAAACCTTGTCGGATTTTTCTGGCTAACGAACTTATCCAAGCCATTAATAAAATAAAGGTACTTGCCGAGTTTCATCAAAATAGGTTAATTATTTTTTGAGTTATCGGTTGGATATATATATATATATATATATATATATATATATATATATATATATATATATATATATATATATATATATATATATATATATACATATAAAAATTGAAACTGACCCCGGATACGGGTTCTAGGGGTCCTACTACGCGCTCAGTTGAAAAAATGTTTGCAAAGTCTCACCATCGATATCTCTCTATTAGTGATTTTTTAAAAATAAAAATTCACTAAAATTTGTATATCAAAAAATAACAAAGTTGTTTTGATCAAAGTTGGCAGATATTTGGCCCTGTAAATGTGTTATTATACACCAAAATTAAGCTTTCTAAGTTTGTACCATATTGAGTAATTTAAATTTGAAAATTTTAAAAATTCGCTACCATAACGCACTTACTGGGTCCCGAACTTTATTGATTTGTCTGTGAGAAAGAAGAAGTAAAATACAGTAAATTTTAACCGATTTGACAAAAGTGTAGAATTTGCATGTTAGTATACATATACGCAAGTGCTATAAAAGAAAAGAGAAATTCCCCTTTCCAACACGTCTTGCTTTGGATTTGGTATTAGTCTAACAAGAGTTGAAAGGTTCGGTGAATTCGCATGTCAGATTCATTCAGATCTCTCCCCTCAATGCCTGAGAGATTCAGCAATAATAACAGTGATGTGCAAGAGGTGTTTGTTGACTTTATGTTCAAATGTAAATTTTAGATAATCAATGATAATCGAGTCAGTCTTCGCATATTATTTGTGCAGCTGTCTGATTTTCGACGATTGTCCTGTATTTCTCGTTTCGTCGATAAGGCTCTTTGTTTAGATAAATGCATTATATTGTAGATGCTCACTTAATTATCAATCTGATTACGTATTGTACTAGGCAAATACTTATGAAATATCATGCCAGTAAATATTCCTGACGGCTTAAAATTAGAAACTACTTTATCATCATCATTACAGTGGAAAGGCTATATGGCCCTGTCGTTGCATTCATGATTCTGTGTTTCCAGGACATTTCATTGTAACTTTCAAACTTAATCAAGTCTTCCAGGTTTATCAGAAGTTTTTCTCTTTGTCTACCTTTTCCCTTTTTTGCGAATCTTCTTAAAAAAAATCACCACTGAGGAGGTCCCGACTTTTGATTTTTGAAAAAAATTATTCCAATGAGTGCGAACTAGGCCCCCTATAATCCATATCCGGGGTCAGTTTCAATTTTTATATGAATCCTATAAAATTATTCTGACAACCACAGGTTGGCCCATAATTCGTTGGTGTTACCTACATTTTTTTTGAACATTCCTTAATGCATTTTTGCATTTTTTTTCAGTGCATTGATGCCTTGGCACCCACATTAAAGTTACTTTGTTGTAGGTAGACAGTTGCTTCAAGGATTTGTTGGATTCCCAGGTCGGTGTAGATTTGGTTTTGAAAAAATGTAGACTCTTTAGTACTGCCTGACTGTCTGACCAGATGTAGATCTTCTTTGTATGCACACAGAGATTTTTAGCAAGCATTTATGGATGCAAGATGGTGGAAGTTTTGCCTAGGCACTTAGCAATTCTGAAGTTGGGTCCTCGCATTCCCAGTCTTTCTCCCTCAATTTATTTAGACCTGTCGGAGCACCATACCGATAAGTATTTGCCAGCCTTTTACCGTTTTTGTACGATGTTTGGTACTCACTTATGTCCACGTCAACAGGGCTATGAAGTCCAGTTTAGCTGAAATTTGATCTGTTGGTTTGGCAAGTGACTCCGATGAAATAATTTCTAAGATCTTCAAGTGGCCAACCAAGTCTCCTGGTCTGAATTTTTTTGTCTGTCCCTCGCTAGGGGGTTAAAGTTGCAGTGTTAAAATTTGTCATCAAAGTGTCTGCCCCGACATATCAACTGATATTTTTCACAGATTTTCAAAGAAATTAAAATAAAAGTTGGGTAATGGGGTATTGAGATGGTTCTGTTTTAAATGGGACACTTTGTATATAACTTTCAAAGTAATTAAGTTATGAAGCACTGTAGCATTAATAGAAGTATTTTTATTTGGCAGAGCCTGCGCATGCCAAAATTAAGCAAAATCTTAATACTAAAACTGTAAAGTGAGACGTCGTTGCGAATAAATTTCCGTAAACTCCTTTATCATTTCTTTCGCAATCCTTCAAGCGAGTTGTGTTTGTGATAATTGAATTGAGGTATTTTTGCAAAATGCAGAGATAGACATAATTGAGGGGGGTTTTTTGCATGGTAAAGTCAGGACTTTATAAACATAATAATAACTGAGGCACTTTCTGCTCAGTGACTTCCGTCACAATGTCCAATGCCTTTCTGGTCTTTGAAAATAAAATAAAATAAAGAAAGAGGTATTTCGACATTTCTAAAGCAAAGAGTTTTGAATACATTCGACAAGTAAATTCTAAAACGATGTGAATATAATAATTTGAAGTAACTCTCTAATTATTTCCAACTCCAGAAGAGACTATGTTCTGTATTGCTGTAATTCAAAACTAAAATGATGTTCAGTTTCAGAAGCAGATGCATTATTATATCAAAATTTCGTAAAAGCGACATAAAGACAAGACGAAATTCAAAGTAATTCTACGTAATAATAATTGCTCGAAACCCTCAATGTTACACTTAGAGAAAGAGAAAACCTTTTTACTTGATAATTACCAGTTTGAAGGATAGAAGAGGAGAAATTTTCTCTCGTCTACTTTCAGCTTTATTTGAGTCCTCCGACCTGCCGGCACAAAGTGTACACAAGACCTGGAGTCGCTGGTGGAGCGGTAAAACGGAACCAAACCTATGCCAACATTCTGTACGCGTAAGATGAAGCCAAGCAAAACTGTGAACGTGACTTCGAATAAACTCTGCTCGACAAATATTTGTTGCGTTTTCGGATCTTTGCACCTGTGCACTCTGCAAACAGACAACGTGGTCGAAATCGAGATAACTCCACCACAATCTCGGTACAACCGACTGAGACTCTTCACTCTAACAAAACATCTTAAATAAATGTAAGTACTGCGTTCGTTTTAATTACATTACTAAGAACCTGTAAACACTTGGCTCGATGAAAATGTTCAGACGTTAAGATGAATACAAACCTCCACCTCACTCTCTGATAAGCTTTACACTAATTTGTTCCCTAAAAGAAATCTTTTACAACCGCATAACATTTTTATTATGCAACGTTTAAAAGGTACAATAAAAAAACGTTTCCAGGTTAATTTGTCAGCAGTTAATATTAGGCGAGATTTTTTACATAAACGTGTTTACTGTTAACAATTTTTGCTTAAGAAATCATTATACAGTGTAGAACGCCCAAATGGAATAAATTCAGTATCTATCTCAATTATTGTGCAGATTCATCAAAACACGTCAATTTTGGACTAAAAAATGACATCCTGCAACGTGAAAACTTGGACTAAAAAATGACATCCTGCAACGTGAAAACTTGGACTAAAAAATGACATCCTGCAACGTGAAAACCTGGACTAAAAAATGACATCCTGCAACGTGAAAACTTGGACTAAAAAATGACATCCTGCAACGTGAAAACTTGACCCCTACATTCAACCCCCTCTGAAATACAGTTGCAATCTCTAAACTTTTGGATGGAAATTAGAGGCTTGCGAGACATCATTTGAAAGCTCTCTTCATTCTCTATTTAAAAATGCTATGGTTTTCAAATGTATTAAGAAATTAACACTATGTGTGTATGTGTGTGTTTTGTTTCTTTAACGTCGGCCTATTTTCGCGACTATGGCCAATCACCGACGCCAGGGAGCAGTTTTACCTCACTATCCTGGAAATTTTGCCGAACCTCTGCCTTTCTGTAAGGAGCGTAGGAATATTTAACGTTCCCAACATGGCATGGACACGGGACCGACGTATTTACGCCCCCTCCGAAGGGTGGAACGTGCAGACATTCAACTTGCACAAATACAATGTCAGAACCTCGGTTGATGTTAATGTTATAGTTTGTACTGAAAAAGTGAAAGGAGAACGCTGGTTTCGAGCCCAGTACCCTTCGGTTCCGAGGCACACGTTCTTACCTCTGAACCACCGAGGCTCAAATTAACACTAAAAAAGGTAATTCCTCTGATTGACGCACTTCGCTGCAATACACTAAAAATTAATCACTAATCGCGTTTCATTCTTGATAATGAGAAAAAGTCTGGACGCAGCAAGTGCATTATGGAAATGATTTTCATAAAAATGTTTTTAATAGCAAATATGTCTTTTTAATGCAAGGAGGCATCAATTTGGTAACCGGTATAACCTATATAGTGGAAACTACGTACCGTATTTAATCAAAATAACTTATTGTTTGAAACTGTGCAAAATTTTTTTGAAAATAAACTTAAAATGTATGGGAGAAAACTGGTTTCCTAGACAACGAACCTTAGGTTAATAGCAAATTAAGTGATTGAAATTTGAAGCATTTAATAATAATTCGCTACCAACCCGCACTTACTGCGTCTAGATTTTTTTCTTACAAGCATGCATAATATTTCGATGTAGAATGCAAAAATGCAGAAATATAGGGTATGTTCGAAAAAAAATTGTAGGTATCACCAACGACTTACGGACCAGCCTGTGATTGTCAAAATAATTTTATAAGATGCAGGTCTTAGGCGGCTATATCAAAAAACGTGGGGGCTAAGACCTAGTATGGCCTACTGGCTATACACAAGGGTGCTCAGACCATCGTTAACATGCGCGGCACTGGTCTGGTGGCCTAAGGTGACAATCCAGTGCCAAACAAAAACTAGGCCAGATCCAAAGGATGGCTTGCCTACGCATCACAGGGGCGATGGCTTTAACCCCAACAACTGCCATGGAGGTGTTGCTGGATCCTCCCCCCTACACTTACTTATCATGAAGGGGGGGGGGGCAAGGCTAGGACTATACAGACCAGCTGGCAATGATAGAATGAAGATCAACCTAGGTTGCAAGGGCCACTGCAAAATTCAGGAGATCGTGAAGGAGTTCATGCTTGAAATGACGTCAGACTTCGCGAGCCCGCAAATCTGCAGGAAAAACAATTTTACAGTGGAAATCCCCGACCGCGAGGCATGGCGGTGGAAGACGCCGGGCCTACCAAGGGACGCGCTCGTCTGGTTCACGGGTGGATTGGGCGAGGAGCGTGGGGCGGGGGCAGGCGTTTATTCAGGAGGACCGACGGTAAGTCACAGTATTTCCCTTGGAACTCATGCAACGGTCTTTCAGGCCGAAATGTACGCCATCCTGCACTGTGTGTGAGAGAACAAGAGGAGGGGCAACACCAACAAGCGGATCCTCATAGCCACAGACAGCCAGGAAGCCCTCAAGGCGCTAAGTAGCCCAGTGGTAAATTCCAGGTTGACAAGTGAATGCCGAGACGAGAAGAGCCAGTAGAAAGACTAGGCATGCACAATAAGCCAAAAGCTGCAGTGCTATCGGGGCGGCAAAGACGCGGACTTCCCCTATATATATATATATATATATATATATATATATATATATATATATATATATATATATATATATATATATATATATATATATATATATATATATAACATATAAAAATCGAAACGGACCCCAGACATGTGTACTAGGGGTCCTAGTTCGCACTCATTTGAAGACATTTTTTCAAAATTTAAAAGTCTCTCTTCACTAAAAATTAAAAATACGTCAATCTTAATTCAGGAAATATTCAAAATGCATGCCTTGAACATCTTGGCCGCATCCTAATCTTAAGTAAAAATGTAACGTTAATCAGCATCTGAGACGTGACCGACCAAATAGCAATCGTCAGTCGCTTTCTTAAGTCAGTAAAATCACGTGGTTTAGTTTTCTCTACCCTACTTTCACATATCCTATAAGAATAAGTCTAACAGCGTAATATCGGGTGATCGTGCTGTCCATTCTAACTATCCTGGCCTCCCTATCCACCCATTATTAAGTCTAGGTATTGCCGGATATTGACTTGATAATGTGCTCGTGTTCCATCCTGCTGGAACCATATCAAATTTGCTGGAACGCTAAATAATTATCTCTATTCAAATCGCCATGAATGAAAAATGTACCCATAAGATGGTTTCAAACTATCCTGCTCAAACCTTAACCTTTTTAGGGTTATGCGTATGTTGTTCTCTCCTCCAGTGTAGATTTGCTTTAGACCAAAGCTAAAAATTTGACGATTAGCATGGACGTGTAAAACTGCACTGATCAGAAAACAAAACATGTTCTAGTTGGATAACATTGTTATCTAATATTTCCATCATTTGTTCACAAGAAAGACGTTCTTCTATGAAAATCGTTTTCCTTGAGCTCCTGAGTTTGTATCAATTTAAAGAGATGCATTTTATTTTCTTTTAATATTCCACGAATGGCTAACATTCAATGTTCGATGTCGACTCGAAGTATGTAGGTTTTTCGCAAACTTAAGCATTACATCCGATTTGGTACCATTACTTAGTGCATTAGAAGGTTTCTTTTTTTGTATCTCCTTTACATGTCCAGGATTGCGAAATTGCTTTTTAATTTTACTGATTGTCCCTTTGGATATAGGCGGCAAATCGGAAATATCTGCGAAAACTGTTGGTATATTTTTTTTACACAAAATTTTGCTAAAAGGATACATAAAATTCAAAAATTGAATTAAAATTGAAAATAAAATAATTTGTTTGCACGAAAAATTGCACAAAAGTTCTAAACTAATGTTTTTTTAAGAAAATTCATTAAATTCATTTATAGGAAAATCCACTATTAAAAAAAACATTTTGTATAAGAAAATTCGATAATAAAAACAAACTAAAATATATTCAAATTCTGATCTAAATACAGAAGTAAATACTTTTTCTGTGGCTTCACAATGATAATTCTTTTACCTGTTCATGCTGTAAAAATTGAATCCGGTTGTAGAGAAGAAAACAAACTCTTCTGAAATCACAAATCTCTACGTCTGTGTTAACTGTGGAACGGTTTGATTTACTAAGGGCAACAGCAACTGGTATTAAACTTGAATTGAAAGTCTTAAAATTCCTTATCTTTTATTAGAGATTTTTTCAACAGAAAGTTTCTAAAAATATTGGAATTGCATAATCTAATCAGATAACGTTAAAATTGAATCAAAGACGAAAAAAAAGGAAAAAAAAACTTTAAAGAGAAATTTAGTCAACAGTGAGTTTTGAATCCATGTCCCTTCGCTCATCAGCTAGCCGCCTGACCCCTCCACTACCGTAAGGCTTGGCAAGGAAAGTGCAATAAAAGGTAGATAACCCATAATGGTCTTCGGTTATTTATTTGCAATAAGTAAGGTGTGTTTTCGAGGCATTTTTTGCAACTATTTTAACAAATGAGAAGAATAGCATAAATCTAGGACATCCTAATATACATTTTATGCAATATTTACCATTCACAAACCGCCATAGTTATACGAATTGTCACGTTTCAAATCTCCAGTTTGACATTCACCGGAGAAATATTATTATAAAGTGATTTTTCTCGTACTTCTTGACTTTTTTGCGCCATGAAAAAGTAAACATTGTCTGTAATATTTAATAGATTTTGTTTAACACATACAATATTTTGGTATTCCGTCTTCTCTGACTTTTAGTGGCACTAAAATTTTGCTTCAGTAAATGCCTATAACCTTTGTTTCTTTTAACTTACAAATCTATATTTAAGTTTGGTGTTTACAATATAAATTTATATATTCATATATATATATATATATATATATATATATATATATATATATATATATATATATATATATATATATATATATATATATATATATATATATATATATATATATATATATATATATATGAATATATAAATTTATATTGTAACCAAGAATACATCGTTTATATATTTTTTCGTTTTTGAGTTATATGGAAAATCCAATTTTTCCGAAAGTCTTTTATATTATTTCCCGTTTAATTTTACAGACAGGAAAAAACTTTAAACCTAAATTGATTACAACTTTTTCTGTTTTTTTTCCTATCATGGTGACCATAAATTTGAAATGCGACGTTTCAACTTTAGTTTTAAAAATTTTTTATATAAATATGACAATTTGCAAGGTGTCACCGTGACATTATACAGGGTATCCGCACATGATGAGCAAGAAATTCAGAGTTATGCTACGCCAAAAATTAGTGCCACAATTTCCTATATCATATTTTTTTGAAAATTCAAAAATAACGAAGTTACAGGGTCTTAAAAATTATCATTATTATTATTATTACTGTTATTCATCTTATTTTATAATTAACCTGGGCTATTTCGCAAGTAAAATCACAACAAACTATTATCTGTCAAAACTGAGGAACATGATCTTGTTTACCGTGAGTATTTTCAAAGCACACTCTGTTAATATTGAAAATGAAATCGGTGATTTTGTATTCAACCAATACCAGTAAATCTTTAAGAACGTTCTTCTCAAAAACGGTGAGTTTTATCGTGATGTGACATAATGACATTTTTTGACGATTTATGATGCTCTTTAATCTTGTGTTGTTAGATTTGTGACAAAAATTCAAGCAAAAAAGTTATGAGTCAATATGGGTCGGTCAAGGGCAGTTTCAGCCTTTAGATTTCAAGGTATACCAATGAAATTTACCACATAAATACAAAATTATATTATATACAGGTGCACCAAATTTGAAGAGAATCGATTCACGACAAAAAAGCTATCAATAAAAATTTGATACGAAATTTTTTTGAGACCCTGTAACCCCGTTATTTTTAAGTTTTCAAAAAATGCTATAGGAGCATGTGGCACTAATGTCACTTCAATTTTTGCTCATCATTTCCGGACACCCCGTATAAATACTAATTATTAAAACTTTTTTTTTTAAATTTAAATTTAAATAAATACTAACTTACAAAATCCTGTTCACTGCGCCAAGTTAAAAAAAAATAACATTGCGAATACGATTTAACTTTATAATAATATAAATCAGCAACAGCAGATAATAAGCTGCATCAGATGCTTTCAAATAATTTTCACAACGCTTGTTTATGGGAGGCAAATTATAGGTAGAACTTCTTTAATCATAAGCTTACGGTTTCTCTACTGCTGCTTTCAGAACTGGTAGTTTCATAAGTCGGTGAGTATACACAGCTAAAGCTGTAGAAATAAATTGACATATTTCTCTTCTAGACTGAGAGGATTATTACCTAAACTCTGTTAGACTTGAATTATGAGATTTTCCGACTAGCGACTTCTTAGTAAAACGATGTTAAAGGTCAAACAGTGTTATTTTGGAGATAATATCGTCAGGTTTATTCTGCAATAAATTTATTCTACTTAATTTATTCTTATAATAGCCTCGGAATTTTTTATTGTCCTTTTTGCGAGGACACACCCAAGTATGTATCCATTTTTAATTTTAATTTGTTAATTAAATCCATATTCTTCGTCCGAAGGAATTTTAGATCTATTACTCTGTGTCTATAAGTTGATTGAACATAATAGAATAATATTTATTTTTTATTTTTTATTACTATTAATGCAGACATAAACAGAGGCCAGGGGCTTATACTGTATAATATTAAAAAATTCGGGACGCAGCAAGTGCGTTATGGTAGTGAATTTTTATTAAATGCTTCAATTTTGAATAACTCAATTTTCTATAAACTTAGAAAGTTTAATTTTGGTATGTAGTAAGGTCTTTCCTAAGGCACGATATCCACAGAATTTCATTTAAATAACTTAGAAAGTTGAATTTTGATACGTAGTTAGGTCTCTCCCAGGGCAACATACCCTTTAAATTTTATTAAAACAGCTTTGTAATTTTCGGGGAATTTTTTTTTCCCGGAAAAGCCTTTCCGATTTTCCTGGCTATCGAGCTCATCCAAGCCATTAATAAAAGAAAGGCACTTGCCGAGTTTCATTGAAATCGGTTTATTAATTTTTGAGTTAATGGATGGATATTTGAAAAAATTTGTGCAAAGTCTCACCATCGATACCTCTCCATTACCGAATTTTTTTAAATAAAAATTTACTAATATTTTGGTTAAAGGATAAGCAATTTGTTTATTTTTTTTGGTAATGCATTTTTAATCCTATAGTGTTGGAAGGGACCTGCTGACCTTAGTATGATATCTTAGGCAGCACACAATACACAACATATAAAAACATTGTGTTCTTTCTTATAAGTGTTGCTTTATGTAATGTGTCGCAGTTTGGACGTCAGTTTACAATGCGAGAAATCTTAAAACAACGCAACATATTCACCAAATTTCATCCAAATAGCTATGTAATTTTCACAGACAACCATTTTTTTTTGAAAGGAAACTCAAAATTTTCTAGAAAAACCTTGTCCGATTTTCCGGGCTAACGAACTTATCTACTTATCTAAGCCATGATTAAAAGAAAGATTCTTGCCGAGTTTAATCAAAACCAGTTAATAACTTTTTGAGTTATCGTGCGGATACATACACACACACACACACAAATATATATATATATATATATATATATATATATATATATATATATATATATATATAAATTGAAACTAACCCCGGATATGGGTTCTCGGGGTCATAGTTCGCGCTCATTTGCAAAAATGTTTGCAAAGTCTCACCATCGATACCTCTCTATTAGCGAATTTTTTTAAATAAAAATTCACTAATAAAACAAACCAAACAGTATATCCCTCGTGCTTTAAGTAACCTTATTATGACAAGCAGATACACCATTTTAACGTTTTAAATAAAGTGGTTGAAGTATTTTACATAATATGTTGATAATTAATTAATTTATAGAATATAACATGATCATTTTCAAACACTCTCCCAGTATACAACATAATATTACTACTCAGTCAATAAATTAACTTTTTTCATTCTGCTTCATCAAAACTACATTTAGTAAATTTTAATTTTACACTACAATAACGACTTGTTAATGCATTCTCCAGAGCACACAGAAGCACAGAAACGAGATAAGGTTATGAGCAAAATATATAGTAGAAACAATGTGCCATATTTTATCAAAATAACTTATTGTTTGAAAATGTACAAAAATTTTCCGACAATATACCTTAAATGTTGGTTTTCTAACCAACAAATCTTAGGTTAATAGCAAATTGAGTTATTGAAATTTGAAGCATTTAATGAAAATTTGCTACCAAAACGAACTTACAGCGTCTTGATTTTTTTTCTTACAAACATATTTCGATAAAAAATGCAGTAAAGTAAGGCTGTTCGAAAAAAAAAATTAGGGATCACCAACGATCGACTTGTGGGCCAGCCGGTGATTGTCAAAATAATTTTATAAGATGCAGTTCAAGACACCCTATAATTAACTTATACGATTTTTTCTCGTCTATTGTATAATAATAATAATTATATTCAGCTTTACCGTAGAAACGCGTCACCCTGTATAATATCAGCCCTTTTGTAAAACTTCGATCCTTTATATTTATTTATTCAATATGCAAATACACAGTTTATAAACCATTTACGTATATATGTGTTGATAAAATATAACAAACACTGTTTAATCCACTCACTAACATTATTAAAGGAATAATTTGCACTTGTATATAAAAATTTCCCAAATGACACAAATAATTCGTCCGTCCCCTCAAACAAATAAAAAATAAAAAATAAAATATAAACGATCATATCATTATCATACGGCTTACGCTAAATGTCAGTTATAGCGTCTAACAGACCTGCGCAATAATAATCATATGTTACGTTACCATGACAACCACAACTAGATCTCATATAAACTATTCAATGAAAGGCGGTGAATCTAAAAATAAATGTTTCAAATTTGAATATCTTAATTTTCTGTAACCCTAGAAACCTGAATTTTGGCACATAGTTAGGTCTTTCCCAAAGCAATATGTACACCAAATTTTATCGAAATATCTTTGTAATTTTTGGAGAAAAATTTTTTTTTCGAAATAAAACTAAAAATTTTCCCGGAAAACCGTGTCAGATTTTTCTGACTAACGAACTCGTCCAAACTATTAATAAAAGAAAGGCACTTGCCGAGTTTTATCAAATTCGGTTAATTATTTTTTTAGTTAGCGGTTGGATATATATATATATATATATATATATATATATATATATATATATATATATATATATATATATATATAAACACATAAAAATCGAAACTGACCCCGGATATGGGTTCTAGGGGCCCAAATTCGCGCTCATTTGCAAAAGTTTTTGCAAAGTCTCACCATCGATACCTCTCTATTAGTGAATTTTTTAAAATAAAAATTCACTAAAAACTAAAATATTGCTACAGATTGCGAAATTTGTATTGCGATTAAGTGAATTTAAAAAAAATTCGTGACGTAGCAAGTGCGTTATAGTAGTCAATTTTCATAAGAATTGTACACTATTATTATACGGCATATTAGTAAAGTTAATATTTTAAACTTGCACAGACCTTGAGGATCGATCTAGAGGTCCTAGTACCCCCACATTTGAAGAATTAGCAAAAGTTAGGCATTATGCCTCAAGAAACCTGCGCTAACATGACTTTGTCCATAAAATCTAGCATAAATATAAAAAACCTGGTCTCGTAGACCAGATTATCACTCGGAGGATATTTCAGTATGAAGAAAGAGCCATAATTCCCTGGCGATGCTATTCATATCAATTAGGTAAACGTTGGGAATGTATCACGTTATGAGCCGCAAAAAAATTAAATGATCGACGGCCCGTACTTGACAAGTATGCCGGTGGACATTCAATTTCATGAACTCATTAGAGGCTGTTCGATCGATGGAATATCTAATTTGAGTGTATTAAATATCGAACGAAACCACACGCCGTGATTTCACATTAACATAATTGCTACTAAAGTTAAACTGCTAAACAGGCTACCGGAAACTAGGACTATGGAAGTGAGTGACTTCGTAGACAGGTTAGAATACAAAATGGAGATCACCTTGTCATGCGTCAACTATCTTCCTCTACCTAAACTGTCATTGCTAGAGTGCAGTCTGCGGAGCATTAAATATATTGGAAATTAATATGATTGATATGTCATTAATTCACTGTCAGAATGGCATTTCTATGGCAGAATAATCGATATCGTCAAATTGTGCCTGTTACTGATCATATAATAAATTAAACAAATAACTAGACATCTTGAGAACGGTATAATGCTTTCCACTGGTATACCAGCTCTTGGTAAAGGTGTACTCCCGAAAATTAAATGGCTTTTGTTTACACGTTAATTATTGAATTAAGACTTAATTAGCATAACTCATCTAATTAATGTCCTAGATTCTATATCATTTAAATGTTTGTTTTCTAGTATTACAACCATATCTTTAAAATTTGAGTAAGTGAGTGTGATTGGTATTGTTAGCCAATTTTCGTAGAAAAAATCAGCTAACGATATTTAAATTTTGAACAAAGTTTCTTTAAATAGGCATAAAATAGGCTCTCTAGAACCCACATCCGAGGCCAGTTTCAATATATATATATATATATATATATATATATATATATATATATATATATATATATATATATATATATACAAGCTGACTGGTAAGTGGTTGCATTCCTTTGAGACAGTGATAGTCCATCTCTTTTGCAACATAATAAACCATATGTAACATTATACAAAGTCCTCAGGTTTTTGAGTTAACTTTTAATGATTTTTAGAAAATTCATCATGTGGTAAGCACTTCCTCATTTTTTTTTCTTTTAGATAGTGTAGACATTAGCTTACGCTGTGCAATCGTTACCATGTTGAACAGGATAATAGTAAAGAAATGTGAGGGCAAAAATTATCAGTATCGTGAAAAAATTCAATACAATTAAACATTTCAAAGACCCTTATTTTGAAAATTTGATGAAAAAAAATTTCTACAAATACTGTAAAAAACTTCGCCGGTCCTCTAGCTTTCTAATGATGTACGAATTGTTATATAGATATCTCGTATGCAATGATACGACATGGGTATATCTTATTCATTCGCCATATAGTTTGCAAGTTTAGGATAGAGTTTGCAAATTATTTAAGGTTACTATGGAAATAATAGCAAAACGTCAATTATAATTTACTGAGACATTTGTCACATTTGATTGTTAACGCGGGTGATGCGTAAGTTGTGGCTTACGTGAAAATGTTGTTTGATTTGATGATGGCAACACTTACGAATGCTGAATATGCAGATATTTTATTTATTTACGGTTTCTGTAATGGAAATACGGCTGAAGCTCAACGTGAATATGTACGGCGCTTTCCAGATAGGCACATTACCTCATTCCACGGTGTTTAGAAGAACATACAGACAGATTCACGAAACTGGCTGTGTTAATGAAATTCAGCGTGAAGTTTCAACCTCGAAGCTCAATTCTAGGGTAGATGAGGAAATTTTGGACTCTCTCGCAGTGGAAAATATGGTCAGTTCTGTATCGGGAAGAACAGCACCCTTACCATTACACGCCAGTTCAAGGATTGCAGCTAGGTGATCCAACAAGAATGCTCCAATTTTGCCATTTCCCGTTGAACGCTGATAATGAAGATAGAAATTTACTGTCTAGAATTCTGTGGACCGACGACCTAAAATTCACTAAAGAACGAATATTCAATTATCATAATTCTCATTATTGGTCTATGGAGAACCCGAGATTAACTAAGATAACAAGTTATCAAAGACGATTCAGTGTGAATGTTTGGATTGGAGTGATTGGTAGCAACCTGGTAGGTCCGTAATTCTTTCCAGACAACCTAAATGGTGAAGATTATGAAAATTTCTTATCAATGATTATATGGAGTTACTGGATAACGTACCACAAGCAAACAGATGTGATATGATTTTCCAACAAGACGGGTGTCCGGCACACTATTATCGCAACGTGAGGGCGCTATTGGATCGCTGGTATCCAAACAAGTGGATTGGGAGGGAAGGAACGTGAGGTCGCTATTAGATCGCTATCACGCTATGCACTCATTACTATGTTGAACAGGATAATAGTAAAGAAATGTGAGGGCAAAAATTTTCAATATCGTGAAAAAATTCAAATCAATTTAACATTTCAAAGACGTTTATTGTAAAAATTCGATAAAAAAATTCTACAAATACTGTAAAAAATTTACCATAATTAAAAAAGCCTTACAAACTATTCTGAAAATGGTTACCTCCATTTCTTATACTCGCTCGAGCTCGTTTACAAATTTCTGTTTTAGCAATCCTACTAGAAAACATACTTTTGATTTGTCCTGCTGCTTGCTGAATTCTGTAAATCAGTTGCTCTCATGTGCGAATCTCCACTTCGTAAACGATTTTCTTCATAAGACCCCATACTTAGAAATCTATTGGAGTTAAATCTGGACCCCTTGGCGACCACGCTATTGGTCCTCCCATCCCAATCCACTTGTTTGGAAACCAGCAACCTAATAGCGCCCTCACGTTGCGATAATAGTGTGCCGGACACCCGTCTTGCTAGAAAATCATATTACATCTGTTTGCTTGTGGTAAGTTATCCAGTAACTCCATAATATCATGTGAAAAAAATTTACATAATCTTCACCATTTAGGCACTGCTCAGATGAGCTTTCTTCCATAGTTCCTCCACCTGCTGCTCCCAACAGATCTACCAGGGGAACAGCCCGAATGCACCCTTTTACTGTACAGGTCACCAGACACAGAAAATCTTGTTATGCCCGCTCTTTTGTCCCGAGGACTTCCAAGTTGTGGAATTCCTTGCCGGCGCATGTTTTTCCTACTCCTCTGATCCTCCAATCCTTCAACTCCAGAATTTACAAGTTGCATCTTTCCTCCTTGTCGACACCCACGGTACAATAGTATTTAGGCTGTGAGCCCTCGTGGTGTGTTGTTAAAATTAAAAAAAAAAACTAACCTGTTTACTAAGAAATTTAGTAAACAGGTTGATTTTTCCTTTAAGTAGAAGTAGATATTTCCTTTAAGTAAAAGTGGATATACCAAATAATTAAATTATATTAAGAACTTGGCCGAATAAGAACCTCGGTGGTTCAGGGGTAAGAACGTGTGCCTCTGAACCGAAGGGTACTGGGTTCGATCCCGGGGTACTCCTTTCACTTTTTCAGTACAAACTTTAAAATTAACATCAACCGAGGTTCGGGCATTGTATTTGAGCAAGTTGAATGTCTGCACGTTCCGCCCTTCGGAGGGGGCGTAAAGCCGTCGGTCCCGTGTCCATGCGATGTTGGGCATGTTAAAGATCCCTACCCTCCTTACCGAAAGGCAGGGGTTCGGCAAAATTTCCAGGATAGTGATGTGAAACTGCTCCCTGGCGTCGGTGATTGGCCATAGTTGCGGAAATACGCCGACCTTAAAGAAACAAAACACACACACAACCTGGCCGAATATAACGGATACACTGCTTGTTTATGGAAAAATTAGCAGAATCAACTACATTTATAAGGGAGAAAGCGGAAAAAACCTTTGTTTGCTTACCTCAAATCACGAGGGGTCTGGATAGCATCTTAAAAAAGCCCATTTGAAATTAACATTTACGACAAAAATACTTTAAAAAACTTGCTAGGTAACCCAAAAGACAAATGTCGGGAATTTATGAAATAGGTTATAGAGATTATTATCTTAAATATGTCGGACAAACAAAAAGATCTATTGCAATTAAAATACGGGACCATAGATATATCTACCGTCGCCCGACATATTTGAGGTAATAATTACCACGTTAATGAGGAGAATATAAAATTGATAAAAAATGTTATGAAACCAGGACAATTGAACGCATTCGAAAGTATATATATATATATATATATATATATATATATATATATATATATATATATATATATATATATATATAATAGTAATAATAATATGTATGAATCTCGCACCACCTCCCATATCCGGTGATATGATAGGGAGCTTTGTAAAAAAATATATAAATACCGACAAAAGCGCGCCCGTGAGATAAGGAAACAATACAGATATTTCCGACAAACGAAAATATCAGCAATGGATCACTAAGCTGTCAGCTGGTGTAATAAAGGGAATCTCAATAACCTTTTCCGGCAATTGATGATATAATACACAAAAGTGGCGTCTGCTACTTAAAAATTCCACTTTCGTTTTCGGTCTTTTACCTGAAAGTCTATATAAATACGTGTAGAAGTGGGAATCAATTAGAGCATTTTTTATCCTCTGATGACGCTAACTTGGCTAGCGAAACGATCGGTAGGTCTATTGAAATGTGTTTCAGTGATTTGGGTTCTCCAAGTGTACTTGTCAGTGCTCATCACAGGTTCCAATATTCACATAGTGTAGTTCTCCAAGTGTACTTATCAGTGCTCACTGTCGAAGTCACCAGCATCAGAAGGTAACAGTAATTGAAATACTCTATAATGAACCTCTCCATTTGGCAGCAAGTATGAATTACAAAGATGATGGCAATGGGAAGGAAGGGTGAAAATTTGTTCGGTGAATGTCATGGAACATGAAACATGTGTAAATTCCAAGCTAAAACCTAGAAGGCACCACGGTAGAAGTCTTAGCGCGCAGCTAATATTATCCAACCTGTACTGGCATGCCGCGTTTTGCGATTCTCAAACTCTGTCAGTATGGCTCTAGAAGCCAAAGGAATAACTGGACATCGACTCTGTCTGAAAGCAGTGCTGTTATAGCGCCAACTCGGATTCATTCTCTGTCACGTCCTGTTTTGTCCCGCCATTCTTCATTCCATATGCATAGAAACTTAATGGCATTTCGAAGCCCGATGTAACTTCGCACAGCAGCAAAATGTTGTTATCCATATCATCTGCCATGCAAATCAAATGCAAAATTATACACCTTATTGCCACGGTACGGTGAGCAAAGCGTTCTGCCCTTACTGAAAATACACGGCTTTTGCCGTGTTTACAGAACCACGGAGCTCGCCTAAATACAACTTTCCGAATTGTAAACACGTAGCGTTTCAATCGCGGTTGTGTCTACCGCAACTTGGCAGTCTCTACTAATATTATGGGCCCAACCAATCTGGGCACTATGCAAACCATTTCGCTGGTCAGTTACGATGTTACCACTATTAATTGTAGCCTGCCATCTATATGATTCTAAAGAAACTGCAAAGCTTACTCTAATTCTGTTTTATGATACGCCATTTGTAACCATTTGGTAACTTGCTTTGTAAATTAGTGTGCGCGTTATTAAAAAGTTACTAGATAAATAAATCTATTCCAAGCAACAAATGAAGTCGTGTTAACCAGCACTCGAGTCCAAATAACCTAATCAAGTTGTAATTTAGTTATAATTAACCAAAATGTTGGCTCTATTGTCATAATCACTACAAATTCAAGAATGCAGCTTCCAATTAGCCTATTTTTAACTATTAAAATTACTCCAAAGTCAAGTAACTTACAAATAACTAAATTGGGGAACATTTGGTTTAATTTTACCTATATATATATATATATATATATATATATATATATATATATATATATATATATATATATATATATATATATATATATATATATATATATATATATATATATATATATATACTTAAATAAAATTTTCAGTTTCAACGCCACAATTGGTATTTTTTAGGTCAAAGTGTGTCCTAAATTGGACTGAAAACTAAATCCAGATACCTGTAATACGTATTTTAAGGTAATTTATTAAAATTTTCTGGCATTTCTTGATAATTTTTTACCAAATATGTTAAGCTTTGTATGTAATATACAATAGATTTTGTGATCAATACAAAATCTTTTGTTTTTGTGTGTTTCTCTGGTCATCAGTGGCAACTAATTTTTTTAAATTCAAATGCCCATGAGTTTTTTTTTCTGTCAACTTAAAGATCTAAATTTCCGTACCTAATTAACTTTTAATGACGTAAACCAGCCTACTAAGTTTGGTTGCCATAACTTTGTTATTTCCGGAGATATAAATATTTGCCGAAAGAAAACACAAAATTTTCTGACAAAAACTGGACCGAATTTCCTGGATAACAAACTAATTCAAGCCATTTACAAAAGGAAGGTAATCACCAAATTTTATTGATATTGGTCTATTAGTTTTCTAGTTATCGGTGTGATTACGTATATATATATATATATATATATATATATATATATATATATATATATATATATATATATATATATATATATATATATATATATATACATATATATATATATATATATATATATATATATATATATATATATAAATATATATATATATATATATATATATATATATATATATATATATATATATATATATATATATATATATATATGTATGTAAAAATATATAAAGATTGAAATTGACCACGGATATGGGTTCTAGGGATCCTAGTTTGTGCTCATTTGCAGAATTTTTTCAAAATTGCCATCTCCTCATTGGTGATTTTTTTAAATTTTTTGAAATGACACTTGCAAATGTGATTTTTAGATAAAATTCCAACTAATTCAAAAACCATAAATTTTACATATATCAAATCTGTGATAAGAAAGTTGGTTTTATAATCACGTGTGTAATGTAAAAATCGAATAATACACAGGCTAGAACATTGTGAGAGTACAACAGAGTCGCCATCTCGGTACGGAACTAGGTAGTAGTAGTAGTAGTGGTGGTGGTGGGGAGGCCAACGCGAAGCAAGTAGGCGATAATATGCCCTTTTTGTCAACCCCAGCAACCCAGGAACCATGCTCTACACTTCCTCGGTTCCGTCGCCAAACCGCCTCGACCTCGAAATGAAGGCCGCGACGGTCTTCAATTGGACAGTACTTACCTTCCTCTGCAGAGTCCTAGAACCGAACAATTCTGCTTGAAGACACACAAAAGCCTCGCATTCACACAGGTAGTGGTAGGACGTTTCTTCATCCTCGCCGCATTCCTGGCAACTGGGATCCCTCTCTACGTCTATCAATGTGAGGTGTCTTCTAAGGGCGCAGTGGCCTGTCAGCACCCCAAGGATACGGCGAAGCGTAGGTCGACTCCTACCGAGTAGCCAGACAGTTTTATCTCTGTCCGGCCCCTCCACGAAGTCCCTCGCCTGCCTGCAGCCACCAACCAACCACCAGGGACTCTCCATGGCCTCCTCAGTTCACCTGTCTAAGACGACAGAGACCGTCTTCCAACTTACGCCTATAGCATACTCCGGGCCACAGAATGGTCGCCGGGAACCAAACCTTGCGAGATCATTCGCTACCTCATTCTCCGCTACGCCACAGTGTCCCGGAACCCACACCAGTTGCACCTCTTTGCCCCGGCTAGTCCGTTAATGGCGTCAGCGAACTCCTAAACCAGTGTTGACCTGATTCTGGCCGCGCAGACTGCCCGGAAGACCGCCTGGCTATCCGAGCAAATGTATACACATTTATCGGGGCTCATCCTCACATCCAGTCTATTGACCACAGACAGGATAGCGTACACCTCCGTTTCGAATGCCATGGTATATGCGCCCAGAGCATAACTCTCGCGCACCCCCAGGCCCTCGATATACATTCCTGCCCCGGAGGATTGTTGATCCTCCAGCCGCGAACCGTCGGTGAAACAGGCCAGGCTTGCGGGCTAGAATGCAACCTCATTTTCCCTCCACTGATCCCTACTTGGGGATCCTGAGGCTATATGGCCTAGTCAACCTAATATCGTCCTCTGCATTGTGTACCTTGAGGGGGGAAATCTGAATTTCCTTTTTCACCTCCTTGGCGACTCTTGCATGTCCTATTATTGCTCCCTCTGCGCACTAGTATCCAGAGTTTCGCATTCTAAGATGCGACGCCATAGCCTCCCTTCTGATACAGATGGGAAGCGGTGGCAGCATTAGCATGACCTCTAGCGCGGCTGGGGGTGTCGACGTCATAGCGCCTGTGATACCCAGGATTGCCAGCCTTTGGAGTTTGGCCAGCTTCCTGGTAGTGGTTTGGTTCACACCACACCACCAGACCAACGCCCCCATAGAGGATCCTCGGCCTGACGATCGCAGTGTAAATCCAATGAAGGATGCGGGGGTTAAGTGCCCAGGTCCTCCCTATAACTCGACGCAGCTTCCAGAGGGTCGCTACTTTCTTCCTCACTACTCGTTCTATTTGCGACCCCCATGTTAGTTTGGAGTCCAGGACCACCCCAGATTTTTGACCTCCTGCAGTAAAGCTAAAGGTTTTACAAACATCACGGGCGCCCTGAACCTCTCCATATTCCTCTTGCGGAACCAGGTAATATGTTGTCACGACTGCCCCAAAAGTAATACGGCTATGGTAGTCGTTGTACACAGTCTCTATTTTATAACATTGTGTATTATTTGAAGCTGTCGTGACAATATACTATAAGTTCCGCATCGAGATGGCTACCCTGTCGTGCATATCACTATGTTCTAGGAAGCTGGCTACCACAGCCGTATTACTTTATCGGTGTGTTCTCGCTGTAATTAATATACCGTACTGATGAGCTTTGTGTTTCTAATTATTGTGAGAATACATCTAACGTTAAATACACAGGCTATTCCAATAAAAATAGCATCTTTTTTTCTGCTCTGCCTTTTTTAGCACACTCTATAAAAGCAAAAATAATTTTAAAATGCACACATTTGGTAACCTTTTTTTAAAAGTTTTTTTATTTCAACGACACACCATGAGGGCTCACAGCCTAAATACTATCGTACCGTAGGTGTCGAGAAAGAGGAAAGAGGCAACTTGTTAATTCTGGACTTGAAGGTTTGTAGGTTCGGAGGAGAAGGAGAAACATATGCCGGCAAGGAATTACACAACTTGGAAGTCCTCGGGACAAAAGAGCGTGCATGTTCTATGTCTGGTGACCTGGACAGTAAAAGGGTGCGTTCGCTCTGTTCCCCTGGTAGATATGTTGGGGGCAGCAGGTGGAGGAACTATGCAAGAAAGCTCCTCTGAGCAGTGCCCGTGCAGATATCTATAAGAGAGAGAGAGAGAGAGAGAGAGAGAGAGAGAGAGAGAGAGAGAGAGGTCACCAAGACAAGGGCTGGCAGCCTTTGGGTGAGCGTAGCGCCACCGATGAGACGTATGAATGGAGTCCAGGGTAGCGTGTGTAGAAGCGGCAGCGGCACTCCAGATGTGGGAGCAGTATTCGAGGTTTGGCCTTATTTGTGAAATATATAGGGTATAGAGATTAGCTGGTAAAAAGTATTTGCGAGGCCGGAAGGGAAAACCTAATTTCTTAGCAGCCGCTTCTGCAATTGATGTGGCATGTTGGTGCCAATTGAGATTTCGATCCACAGAAATGCCAACAAGTCAAAAGAACTCATTACTTTGAATAACTTGGTTGTTTATTGTGATGGGTCCAGGGCTGATGTATCTCTTATGAGATAGAAAGCAAGACTGAAATTTGGTGGAGTTGAATTGTATAAGATCACCATAAAATATATTATATACATTTTATTTAAAAATTATACTCATAACCGACAAATTCACTTTATTTAATTACTGACTGACCCTGTGCAACTTAAGCGAAATTGATAGGTTTGACTCGGAGTAGAGGCATTATTTAACTTTTTGCACTACATACCGTAAAATCAAGATCAGCCGAGGTTGTAGCATTATGTTTAACTAGATTAAACGTCTGCATGTTTAGTGCCTCAAAAGATGCGTAAATTATCGGTCTTGTGTACCTTGCGATGTTGGATGCCTTAAAGGTCCATATATTTCTTACAGAACGGGGGGTGTTTGTCAAAGTTTCCATTATAGTAAGATGAAAATGTTCCCTGGCATCGAAGATACGTAATAGTCGCGGAAATAGGCCGACATTAGAGAAACAAAACACACACACACAGATACATAGAGAAGTTTCTTGAAAAGTCTCGACTTACCCCGTGTTTACCCCCGTTTTATTTAATAAATATGCTTTTGGTATCAGTATCATGTTAATTACCGGGATGAAATACAAAATAAAAGGATTTATTATGTTATATTATAAGATAAAGCGACCATTTTGAGTAAATTGAGGTAGGATCTTGATTAAAGTAAAATGACAAGTAAGTTTCAAACGTAAAAATCCAATTTACTTTTGACTTTTACAAGACAGATATCGGAAAGAAATTTGATCTTGAAAAGGGACATATAGAAATATGTGCCGTGCGTATTAAATTTAAATTCCGCCAATCCTAATCTCCTTCGTTATTTCCATATTTAAATTTAGCTCAGAAATGTTGATGGTGTCGTAATTTCATATATGTTTTGCAAGATGTCATCCAACGAATGAACACGTTGCGGGCTAGATGATTTTATCTGTCGGAATAAATTGCGAAACAAAAAGAAACAGAAGACAAAACAACGCGGTACATAAAATTTTAAAAAGGCACGTTCATTTAAGATGCCACGATGTTTAAAAGGCATATGGCAGCAAATGTAATGTTTATGTAGACAACCCCAATAAAATAGTCTTATGATAGTAATGCCTTTCGTTCAAATTGCAGCGGCAGAGAATGAAAAAGTATGCTGGCTTAGCAATTCTTTCCGTTTCGCTACGTAATCCCCAGAAGCATCAAGCTTCACTCGCGGTTTCAGGGTCGGCCGAAAACAAACAGAATTCAGGCATTCACCAGTCAGAATCAAGAGATCCAGAAATCCAGACAGCCACGCTTCATCCATGTTGCTCAGAGTGTGTAGTGAGTTGCCTATAACACACAACTTCATGGTTGTTAAGCCTGAGCTACCCGACTCAGCATTTAGCACCTTTTTATTTCTTCTTGCACTGATAAATCCAACAGACTGACGGTGCCACCTAATCATGCTCAATGCAGTGGCGTGCAGTGCGGCTATAAAAAAATGAAGGGAGACAATCGCAATAAGAAATTTTTACTAAACATTATTTTAATGATTTTTCATAAAAACTTTATGTTAAACAAAAGGAGTTACAAGTTAGGGATTATATTAAATTACATGTAAAAAACTTGTTTAGGTGGAGTAAAACAATGATAGAGATTGCAAATACCTAAGCATGTATTTTTTTAGCAAAGTTTTTTTACACAAAAGTCGCTAATGAGGAACGTCGTAAATTTTGAATTTTGAATTCACACCGGCAGCGTAAAAAAGAATGCGTCGATTTTGATGAGTTTCGGTAAGTAATTTCATCTTGTTTGCTAGTCAGAAAGATTGGAGAAGTTTTCGCTGGAAAATTTTTGGTTTTATTTCGGGAAATGCTTGTATTTCCGAAAATTACACAGTTATGGCAACCAAATGTGGTACACAAGTTTCTATTATAAAACGTATATTATATAAGAAAATATTGTTCTATGTTAAAAAAAAGTTCGGACCAAGCAAGTGCGTTATTGTAGTGAATTTTCATAAAAATGTTGTTAATAGCAAATATGTTTTTATTTAGAAAGCAGGCATCAAATTTGGTTACCAGTATAACCTATGTAGTAGAAACAATGTGCAATGTTTCATCAAACTAACTTTATTGTTTGAAAATGTACGAAAATCTTCGAAAGTAAACTTAAAGTGTTCCCGGAAAAACTCGTTTCTTGGTCAACCCTATAGGTTAATAGCAAAGTGAGCTATTCAAATTTGAAGCATTTAATTAAAATTCGCTACCATAACGCACTTGCTGCGTCCCGAATTTATTTTCTTACAAACACGTATTATATTTCGATTGAAAATGCAAAAAGGCAATAACGTAAGGCGTGTTCGAAAAACGAAAAAAAAAAGAAAATTTGAATCACCAACGACTTATGGGCCACCTGTAATTGTGTAAATATTTTATTAAAATGTGGCTCAAGACACCCTATAATTAATGTATACAATTCTTTTTAGTATCTTATATAATAACGGATATATTGAGCATTATTGATTTTTTTACGAAAATTCGACAACAATTATGTATTTACATACTTATATACCATTAAATGATAAACTCTATAGTCAAGACTACTGCCAAAGCATCAGAGAAAGGGTCTATTTAAAATGAATTGTAGTTTTTGAGTTATCGTTGTGATACACACACACACATATATATATATATATATATATATATATATATATATATATATATATATATATATATATATATATATATATATGTATAAACATACAAAAATCGAAACTGACTCCGGAGATGTGTTCTAGGGGGCTTAATTAACGTTCATTTGAAGGAATTTTTTCAAAAGTCGGGATCTCTTAATTAGTGACTTTTTTTTAAAAGAAAATTCACTAATAAGTTAAAAAAATATTGGGTACCACTGGATGCGAGAGGAGGGCGCAAGACGAAAATATTATGTGCAGAATCAAAATCCTTAAAAAATTATAGACAAACATTAAATTTTCTTGACAGAAAAGTCAAAAAGGACTAGCAAAATTAGTTTGAAAATTTTTAATTTTTCTCCGGTTGGAGAGGATATTTGCCGTCCAGGTGCAAAGTTTTGGTGGTAGGCCATAGGCCGAAAGTTTATGAAGCAGCGCTGCGTGCCAGACCTGGTCGAATGCTTTGGATATGTCTAGAGCGACAATCTGGCATTCACCATGTAGTTCCATACACTTGTTCCAAGAATGGGTGACAAAGAAAAGGAGGTCGGCAGTTGATCTGCGCTGACGGAATCCATACTGTCTGTCGTGGGTTAGACTGTGTTTTTCAAGAAATTTTAGTAATTCGGTGTTTCTATACTTTTCCATCACTTTAGAGACGACTGAAAGGAGAGAAATAGGCCTGTAGTTGCTAGGGAGCGCTTTGGATCCTTTCTTGGGGATGGGTTGTACTCGAGCAGTTTTCCAGTTACTAGGGAATATGCCTCTATGGCAAGATGTCTGAAACAAACGAGTCAGGACAGGAGCAAGTTCTGGTGCGCATTTTTTGAGAACAATTGCTGGGATCTCGTCAAGGCTAGAGGCTTTCTTGGTATTAAGAGAAGAGAGCATCTTTCTTACCCTTTTAGTTTTGAAAATGATATCCGTCATTATATGCGCGACATAGGCGACTGTTTGTGATTGAACATTTGGAGGTGGGTTTAGAGTAGAATTGCCGGGGAACAACGAAACAAAAAGTTCAGCCTTGCCCAGGGGGTAGCCACAATTTCATCCCCGGAAACAAGAGGTGGGAACGTACTCTTGCAGAGATTATTCCCAATAGATTTAGTAAGAGTCCAGAAGGGTTTGCTACCGTTGGAGCTTAAGAGGACTTTGTTTTTGATGTGGTTATTGAACGAGTGTTTTGCCTCATAAATAATGCGGACCTAGCGGTTTCGTGCGTCGTTAAATGTTTGACGGTTTTCTTGACTGGGATTGTGTAGAAGCGTTTTGTGAGCTTTGGCCTTTCCAAGTCTGGCCTTGTCACAGGTTTTAGAGAACCAGGGCTTTTGAGTGACTGAAGAGGTTTTCTCTGTACGTGGAATAAATAATTTCATGCCAGCTTGGATAATTTCGGTGACGTTTTGTGAGATATCAGAGGGGTCGGGATGAGAGAAGCAGAAAGACGCCCATGGAAATGAGAAAAAGTAATCCCGCATTTCGTCCCAGTTCGCGGACTTGTAGTGGGTGTGATGACTGTGTGACCTCGGGTTGCATTGCGCAGGAAGCAGTGACCATACCGTGGTCTGAGCAACCAAGAGGGGCGGTGACTGATATCTTATAGCATTCAGGTTTTGTAGTAAGGAGGAGATCCAAGGAATTTGAGCTGTTTTTTGGGTTGCGAGGAAAGTATGTTGCTGAACCATATTGGCTAAAGAATTGCTGACTGCAAAATCCTCCGCTGCTCTACCTTGTGGATCGGTTTTTGAAGATCCTAGCCATTCCTTATTATGAACATTGAACTCAGCAAGAATAGTGACCTCGAAGGAAGGATATTCAGAAATCAGATGGTCGGTTTTTTTAGAAAGGTATTCGAAGGGCTGGACAAAGTTGTTGTCAGAAGATGACCGGTAAATGCAACAGATGAATTTAATTGCAGCCCTGAGAGAGAGAGAGAGAGAGTTTCATCCAAAGTATGTCTTTTCTTCCAGCTTCTAAATTGGGGAGTCTGGTGCAGGGTAGATTGCTACGGACGTATGCGCACACGCCTCCATGCAATCTAAATGAAGTAAAGAGCTCATGCCCCGGGAAATTAAGGTGATTTGTGGCTGTTTTGGCACTGGTTTGTGTTTCGGTGAGGAAGAGGAGTGTGGGCCTATTAGCCTGAAGGAAACGGTGGACGGAATTCAGGTTAGAATTTAGGTCACATATATTCGAGAAGGACATGTTAAATCTTGATGCCCGTGCCCCCTGCACACCCCTCTTCCGGAGATCCCAAGGGGGGGGGGGGGTATTTTATCTCCGGAATCTTTTGTACAAGGAGGAGTCATCATTTTTGTTTATAAGGGAAACCGACTCATACACCAGAACCGGAAGTGTTTGTTGGGACTTCACCGGCCCCTTGATGTAAGCGGTGGTACCTCCTCGGACGTGAAAAAATCCTTCGCTATCGCGTAAATGAAAAGTCCACTACCACCTGCCTAGTCCAAAATGACTAATGTATCGGTCCGCTGTCAAACGACCGTCTTGAAAAATTGAATATCTCTGGAACAGGATAAACAGACGATTAAAAAATGAAATACTCGGAACACATAATGCTATAAGACTGTACAATTTTAATCTTTCTGTGTAACCTGATATTGCCCGCAGAAGGTGTTAAACTTTGATGAAGAAAAGATGGCATTATTTAAGCGCCCTGTACATGGTGACTACTTTATTTTTTGGGAATCTCTTGACTACTGGAAATTCTCCACTAACAGAGCTATTACGATTTGGTACAAAAATCTAATGGGATCACGGGATGGGAAAATATTCAGAGTCAAACTTTGGGGAATATTCTGGTTATGCGTTAATTTTGCGGTGCTGCATATAAGTTTAAATGTATTTTAAGTTAAATATATCGTTTAAAAAATGTATTTGCGGTAACAAAAAGTAAATACCAACTTGTTTAAAATTCCATGGTGCATAATATAAAATATAAATTATGTTTGGTGAATGTTCACAGTAATATATGTATCACGCCGACAACGCAAACAATAATAATCCGATGTTGACGAAATTTAACAGGTACCTTCCTTTTGTAAGTGACTTGGATAAGTTCGTTTGCCAGAAAATGCAGACCAGGTTTTCCGGGAAAATTTTGGGTTTTCTTTCGGAAAGTTTTTATCTTTGAAAACAACAAAGTTACGTAACCGGATTTGGTTATAAAAAGTAAACTACCTACATAAATTTAGATCTCCACATTGTAACAAAAAAAAAGTTATAAGCATTTAAAGTGTAAAACTTTGATGAGGAAAAGATGACATTATGTAAGCGCCCTGTATGTGGTGATTACTTTATTTTTTGGGGATCTCTTGACTACTGGAAATTCTACACTACCAGAGCTGCTATGATTTGGTACAAAAATAATATAAGATGATAATTATGTCATTTCTGCTGATAAATTAACAGAAACGTAGTTATGTCAGATACGTAATCATTTTACATTAGGCTTTGCTACACACTGGTAATGTTGACATTTTATTGACATCGAGTTGCCTCTTTCCTCCTTGTCAACACCCACGGTACGATAGTATTTAGGCTGTAAGCCCTCGTGGTGTGTTGTTGACATAAAAAAAAAAAAAAAAATCGAGTTTTTTGTATTAAATTTCGCTAACCCAACGCACTTACTGCATTCGACTTTTTTTAACAGCCATTGTAACAGAGTTGTCTTTTTTCTAATATGTTTATGGTGGCATAGTTGTTAGCATTTTAATTGGAAAATATTGTCGATACTGTGCTTGATTTTTCTTTTTATTTGCTGCTTTATGATTAAAGAGTTTTCAAGTGTAAACAACCTGATGTTTAATCAACATGAGAGATTGCTATAAAATAATAAATAGCTTGAGTTATCTATAAGGACAGCGTAGATTTAACGAATGACGTTAGATGTTTAGCATACTGACGCTAAATACAGATCCTCAATTTCCTGAAAATATGTAATTGGATCTGTTTAATCTTAAAACACTACGCTGAACTTTTTAGTAAATTAACCAAATTACTTGAGTTAAAATTAACATAGTTAAGGATATTGCTTCTAGTTTTATTACGTAGTATTTCAGCTGTTAGTGCCGTTAGCGAATGAATAGAAAATCAAATGGTTCCTGTAATGTCTCGTACAACAGAAAAGCATAAGAGGAGCGAATGGAATTAAGTTTGTGAGATAAAAGGCAACATAAGAGTATGAAAAATGCGACATTTTATTGGTAGAAAATGGATGGCAATTTAGCTATCTAGCAATCTGGCGAATTATGCGTGATGCATACTCATCTGGAATTTCGTATAGCATCCCCGAGTAGGGAAGAGAGGGCAGAAACAGAGGGAAGAGTGAAGTTAGGGCATGGGAGAGATCACAGAATGGGAGATCACAGCATGGAAGTTGATTCGAAGAAAGACTCCAACGGGAATTCCGTTGTAATTGCTACCATAAATCCGTTTGCCATATCGCAATCGCTCACAGTACTGCTCCATGCAACGGGGACTGTGAGAAGTACTGAATTTGCATAATTGAACAAGTACACGAAAGTTACCGCGTCTTTACAGACCTTGCTCACTCATTCTTATTTCGTTCTCGTGTTATTTCCAACTTCAACCCGACGTTTAGTTAACTTCGTTTAAACTTCCACGTTCCTAAACAACTACCTATTACATACACCAGAATTTTTCCTTGTTCCCTCAAACTCTGATGTACGATCGACGGATTTACGGTGCCACATCTATTTTAGTCTCTTCAATTAAATCTCTCCCTTGCTTACCTGACTCTTATACAAATTAAAATCGAACTCCTTACAATCTAAACTTACAATCACAATTCGCTTTTCGAATTACAACTAGAAAGTTAGACGTTTGTCTGAAAAACTATCAGTCCAGTACCAACCCAATGAAAAAGCCAATCGAAAATAAATGCTACTACATCAATTGACTAAACTCCATAACAAAATTTTTTCTATCTGCAGTGTGTGCACAAACTTAATTCGTTAGATTACTTACATTAACATTGAAAGTTATATAGGTGGTCTAAAAGTAATAGTAATAGTAGTCTAAAAGTTTATATAAGTGGTCTAAATTGTGCACAGAGCAGAAGTATAGCATTAAACTATTACAATTTAGCCAAACGTAGCTGAGTCTAAAGGTCTATACAGGCCGGTTCAGAAGTAATAGTGCACAGAGCAAGAGTAGATTTTTTTATTTTATGATCTCTTTACACTTCGTTTTAAGACATCCTGCTAATTTTTAACTTATTATTTAAAACGATTAACTTTGGAAAAAGTGTGACTACATATAATAACTATGTTTTCTTTTGAAAAACGCTCAAATACGTCAATTTAGTTGTTAATTATCCTACCTTTTCATCTAATTTATTTGTTTTTTCATTGACGGCCATCAAAGGGATTACGTCATCGATTTTTTTTATTGCAGTATGCGGCTTGTGATACATAAAATCTCTTATCTCCGACACTTTGCTCCTAAATATTGCTGAGATTTTATCATGTATTTTCAAAATGGCGAACTTTTTAGTTAATTTTCTTTAAAAAAATTCACTAATGAGGAGATCCAGACTTTTGAATTTTGAAAAAATTTCTTTAAATAAGCGCTAATTAGGCCCCCTAGAACACATATCCGGGATCAGTTACAATTTTTATATGTTTATGTATACATATATATATATATATATATATATATATATATATATATATATATATATATATATATATATATATATATATATATATATATATATATATATATATATATATATATATATATATATGCGTGTGTGCGTGTGTGTTCCTTTTGCAAGTGGCTTGGATAAGTTTGTTAGTCAGGAACATCGGTCCAAGTTTTCCCGAAAAATTTTGTGTTTTTTTTAGAAAAAAATTCATATCTCCGGAAATAACAAAGTAAGGTCAACTAAATTTGGTACGCGAGTTTATATCATTATAAGTAAATTATCTACCAAAACTTAGCTCTGTAAGTTAAAAGATAAAAAAGTTATGGGCATTAAAAGAAAAATTTTTGGGGTTTTCTTCAAAACGTCAAAGTCGCGATTTGAAACGTCAAAATTGGCAACATTTGGGCACTTTGGAAACTAATAGGAGCTATGGAAAGAAAATCTCTCAAGAAGAATGTTTTAAAAAGCCTGATGTCTTTGATTCAACCTTCATTGTCCTTCATTTTATTAAAACATTTCCAGAAAATTCATTTCAAATAGACCCTTCCTCTGATGCTTTGGCAGTAGCCTTAACTATAGAGTTTATCGTTTAATGGTATATAATTTTTGTGGAATTTTCGTAAAAAATCAATATATCCGTTACAAGATACGAAAAAAAATTTGTATACATTAATTATAGGGTGTCTTGAGCTACATCTTAAAGACAAATTCTACAATCACAGGCTGGCCCATAAGTCGTTGGTGATACATTCTCTCTTTTTTTAATCGAACACGACTTATTAGATTTTTCCATTTTCCATCGATATATAATGCATGTTTGTAAGAAAAGAAATTTGGAACGCAGCAAGTGTATTATGGTAGCGAATTTTCATTAAATGCTTCAAATTTAAATAGCTCAATTTGCTATTAACCTATAAGGTTGACCAAAAACCTAGTTTTTCGGCAACACTTTAAGTTTACTTTCGGAAATTTTTGTGTACATTTTCAAACAATAAACTTATTTTGATGAGACATGGAACATTGTTTCTACTATATAGGTTATACTGGTGGCCAAATTTGATGCCTTCTTTCTTAAAAAACACATATTTGTAGAATTTGTTAAGATATCAGAAAAACTTGTCGATTATTCAACGAAAGATATCTTAATTTGCTCCGAATGAACGTAACAAAATTTAAAAGAAAATAGTCAAATTTTATACGCTATGCAAAAACAACCAAGCCAAGTTCATTTCTTAACATGAAAATCTGATTTTATATCTCGAGAGAACACTATTAGCTGTTTGTATGTACCGATTTCTGTACTGATTTGTTGCTAAATGGCCGAGATGGAGATTTTGTTAATTGACCTCATATGTCAATTTTTTTGAAGAAACTTGAATTACCCAAAAAATCCTATTTTTTTGCCAATAGTGTCCCAACTGATTTAGGCTAGAATTTTACGTACGATTCAAAAATGTAATAACATCAAGGGTATGCCATTTAAAATAGGAGAGTTGCTGGCAAATTCCGGCATAACCCGAAGAGCAACCATTTTAAAACTATCTCATCTGGAGAGAACTTCAGCCATAATGGCTAGATTCAAATTTTCAGAAAAAAAAATATTTTCTTATTTGTTATTTTATTTCAACCACACACCACGAGGTCTCACAGCCTAAATACTATCGTATTGTGGGTGTCGACAAGGAGGAAAGGGGCAACTTGTTTATTCTGGACTTGAAGGTTTGGGGGTTCGGAGGAGAAGGAAAAACATGCGCCGGCAAGGAATTCCACAACTTGGAAGTCCTCGGGACAAAAGAGCGGGCATAACAAGATGTTCTATGTCTGGTGAACTGTACAGTAAAAGGATGCATTCGCGCTGTTTCCCTGGTAGATCTGTTGGGGGCAGCAGGTAGAGGAACTATGGAATAAAACTCCTCTGAGCAGTGCCCCTGCAGATATTTATAAAAGAGAGAAAGAGAGAGGTCACCAACGGCACGTCGATGGGCAAGGGATGGCAGCCTTTGGGTGGGGGTAGGGTCCCCGATGAGACCCATAGCTATCTTCTGAATGGAGTCCAGGATAACGAGTGTAGAAGCGGCAGCATCACCCCAGATGTGGGAGCAGTATTCGAGTTTTGGCTTTATTTATAAAGTATTTAAGGTATAGAGGTTAGCTGGTGAAAAGTATTTGCGAGCCCGGAAGAGGAAACCTAATTTCTTAGAAGCCGTTTATGCAATTGATGTAACATGTTGGTGACAATTGAGATTTCGATCCACAGAAATGCCAACAAGTGAAAAGGACTCATTACTTTGAATAACTTGCTTGTTCATTGTGATTGGTGTAGGACTGGTGTATCTATTATGAGATAGAAAGCAAGACTGAGATTTGGTGGAGTTAAATTGTACAAGATTTCTACTTCCCCACTCTAACATTTTTTGGAGATCCACAGAAAAAAAACCCTCCATGAGTCTGGGATCCTCATATAATTGGGCTAAATAGACAGGCTTAGAATATTGTATATTTGAGTGGGGGGTGATGTCATCCGCGTAGCTGTGAACTCGGTTGGATATGCTAGAGAGGAGATCATTGATGTGGAGAAGAAACAAAGTAGGGGCTAAAGCTGAACCTTGAGGAACTCCTGCATTAATTGGATACAGTTTAGAGGAATGACCATCCACGATAACAGAAATGCTCCGGTTGGAAAACTAGCAGATCCCGTTAATCACTTTGTATAGATAAATTATAATACTTGCCCAATTGGATCTATTACTGCTACATTGGTTTTCGGCGAGTTACTGATAAACCATAATTATTTGTCGAATTCGGAATATTCTATAGTTCTCTCTCCCCCCCCCCCCCTCCTCTCTGTGTGTGTGTTTCTTTCTGTTTGTTGTTGAGATTGAATATCCTTTGTATTTAGCTGATACAAAATGTATCTGTATAACCTTGTTAAACTACTTTTTTGCTATGTATGTTAGGAGTAAAAATAAGAGAATATAAGTTGAAAAACACAAGATGGTTTTTGGTGGTATCATAGGTAAACATTCGTGAGGGGAATAAAATAATTTTCAGACGAGTGTTCATATGTGTATTCTCTTCAGGTAAGCACATGCGTGCGGTCAGTTAATCAAGATAAATATTACGTTTTCTTGGTAGAGTAAATAAGGGAATCCAAGTGAATTTATTTGTAGTTAATTTGTGTAGCGGTCACGTAACCAAACAGCCAAGAATTAATTGAAGAGGCCGAACTCCATGAATCCGAAAGTACAGAAGTCTGGAATGGATGTGACAGTGTAAATCCTTTACTCCTATAAAATCACTAGACAAACAGGTGGTAGCTCTTACCCTATTACCGTGTGATATACAAAAAAAAAGGACGAAGTAGGCCATGGACTCTCCCAATTTGATTCTAAGTTAGTTCAAACTGAATATTTAAGTGGACAAGTCTTGATGTGGCTTATTTTTTTAACAAGCGAAAGCATATAATTGACGTTCTTGATTCAATCTTGTTAAAAGGATAAATATAAAATATGTATACTGAACCATTAACCCAATAAATGCTATTATTATTATTATTATTATTATTATTATTATTATTATTATTATTATTATTATTATTATTATTATTATTATTATTATTATTATTATTATTATTATTATTATTATTATTATTATTATTATTATTATTATTATTATTATTATTATTATAATTATAGCCTGAAGGGATTTCACACTCAGGGGGGAACATTCACTTGTCCCAGGTATATCAGATACTAAAGGGATTGAGCTTAGATGAAGCCCCTTCTAAGTTATCGGGCACTGCACGACAACGCGACACATCCTCATTTCCCAGAAATTGCCACACGGTGTGGGCAGTTGCAAGTATTACGGATTTCAGCATAACCTTATACAGGTGATCTCCAAGACCCAGCCCCTTAATGTTTTATCGAAGATTCTTAGGAACTACACCAGTTGACGACATGACTACATGACTATCGGGATCACTTGGACACTATCTTACCTCCACTGTCTCTTTACTTGCATCTCGAGGTCTTCGTACTAAATGATGTTCTCGGTGTATTTTATATCTAGATTACTGGCATTCGAAATGGCCACATTAATCAGCGCCACTTGTTTGCATGACTGATCGACCATTATGATATCTGGACTGTTGTGGGCAACTCGTTGGGCTGTGTGCATAGTCCAATCTCAGTACAACCTGTATCCTGAGTTGTTTAGAACAGGCTCAGGAGTGTATTTATAATAGGGCACCTTATTAAGGTTTAAAAGTCCCATTTTCAGAGCCAGTTCTTCACGAACTATACTCGCAACTGCATTGTGTATCTCTTTGTACCCTGTTCTAGCAAACATCCTCCGGTGACGTACTGGATAGTCTGTGATGACTGACATATAAATCTGAATTTGTCATCTTGTACCGAATTATCTTCAACTATATACTTTTCTTCTTGCAATGACATGATCTTGTATGACCACCAAAAACCCCTTTGTCGCTGGAAAACTCTGTCCGGACAGCAACCAGTAGCTCGACACTGATTGCTCGACATGTGCTCGGGAGCTCTAATTTAGATGTCGCCCATGAGGAGGCTTCTGCATCCAAGATTGAAGCTTGTCCTGTTCAGTCCTATGGCGACTTCATTTTATCTTAATTATAGCAGTGTTGACTCATCTTTTTTTATTTTTTGTTATTTCAACAACAAACCACGAGGCTAACAGCCTAAATACTATCGTACCGTGGGTGACGACAAGGAGGAAAGAGGCAACTTGCTAATTCTGGACTGGAAGGTTTGGTGGTTCGGAGAAGGAGCAACATTTGCCGGCAAGGAGTTCCACAACTTGGAAGTCATCGGGACAAAAGAGCGAAAATAACAAGATGCTCTACGTGTGGTGAACTGAACAGTACAAGGGTGCATTCGCTCTGTTCCCCTGGTAGATCTGTTGGGGGCAGCAGGTGGAATAACTATGGAAGAAAGCTCGCCTGAGCAGTGCCCGTGCAGATATCTAAAAAAAGAGAGATGTCACGAACGGCACGTCGGTGGGCAAGGGATGACAGCCTTTGGATAAGGGTAGGGTCACCGACGAGACATATAGGTCTCTTCTAAATCGAGTCTAGGATAGTGAGTGTAGAAGCGGCAGCGGCACCCCAGATGTGGGAGCAGTATTCGAGGTTTGGCCTTATTTGTGAAGTACATAAGGTATAGAGATTGGCTGCAGAAAAGTATTTGCGAGCCCGAAAGAGGAGACCTAATTTCTTAGCAGCCGCTTCTGTAATTGATGTGACATGTTGGTGCCAATTGTGATTTAGATCCACATAAATGCCAACAAGTGAAAAGGATTCATTACTTTGAATAACTTGGTTGTTCATTGTGATGGGTCTAGGGCTGGTGTATTTCTTATGAGATAGAAACCAAGACTGAGATTTGATGGAGTTGAATTGTACAAGATTTCTACTTCCCCAGTCTAATATTTTTTTGGAGATCCACAGAGACAGAACCTTCCATGAGTCTGCGATCCTCATCTGATTGGGCTAAAGAGACAGGCTTAGAATATTGTATATTTGAGTAGAGGGTGCTGTCGTCCGCGTAACTGTGAACTGGGTTGGATGTGCTAGAGAGGAGGTTATTGATGTGCAGACGAAACAAAGTAGGGGCTAAAGCGGAACCTTAAGGGATTCCTGCATTAATTGGATACAGTTTAGAGGAATGGCCATCCGCGACAACAGAAATGCTCCGGTTGGAGAGGAAATTTGCTGTTCAGGTACATAGTTTTGGTGGTAGGCCAGCGGTCGGAGTTTATTAAGCAGCGCTGCGTGCCAGACTTGGTCGAATGCTTTGGCTATGTCTAGAGCGATAATCTGGGATTCACCGTGTAGTTCCATAGAGTTGTTCCAAGAATGGATGACAAAGGAAAGAGCGTCGGCAGTTGATCTGCGCTAACGGAATCCATACTGCCTGTCGTGGACTAGATTGCATTTCTCAATTTTAATAAAATTTATACATATAGTGTGTTTAATCAAACTGGACAAATTATTACATTTTCAAACTAAAATAATAAAAAATAACAAAGTTATTTAACCATGAGTGGGTGGTTTCTTGTGCATTCGATAACTCTTCGAAGCATGCTTGAAATTAATTTTTTTATGGTAGCCGGAGGAACTCGGAGACAAAGGTCAACTAGGTTACTTGGTGATTGGGATAAATTACTCAGTCGATTACCAATCATATCCCATATGTTCGATTGGTGACAAGGCCATGAAGGCTGGGTCACGTTATTTGTTGTAACCCTTGCTGTATGAGGACGCACGTTGTGTTGTTGCAAACGGGGTTGAATTAACCCTAGTAGGTCTAGCATGGCCACAAGCTGCAGCACGTTTCGTATGCAATCATTTGCATTCAAATTTCTGTCGATAAAAACTAGAGGCACATCATTCCATCACCCCCACGCGTAAGAGTCGTATGCCGTTCCACAGCAAATTCTAAAATTTTGCGATCTCCACATAATCGTATTACTTTTCTGCGACCATCGTGCACTTAAAGGCAAAATCTAGACTTGTCAGAGGACACAGCACGATTCCATTTACCATCCCAATTTGATCTGTCGGTGCACTATTCAAGCCGAGCAGTGCGATGATAAGGTGTCATAGAAATGGTCTATACATATATAAACGAAGTTTAAAAGCTCGTATTCTGCGATATATCGTTGCCATTGACCCTCTTTGTTGTAAAACTCCCAACTAAGCATTCCCAATCGACCATGTTGTGGAAAATCTGCCTTGTAAAGCCGCAATTCTCAAATGGCGATCTTTCCGTGCTGAAGTTGCTCGAGGTTGTTCGGAACCATGACGACGGTTATGGATTTCTTCTTCAGACCGCCTGGACCAACACTGTAACGTGTGGGTGTGCGTGTTCACGTGTGTGTGCGTGAGTGTGTGCGTGCATGAAGAAAATGCGTAGATCATTTTTTAAAAATTCGCCAACAACGCACGTGCGGCGTCCAGTTTTTTTTTAAATTTTGAGATGGATTTAAAAGAGATGCATTAAGGTCAATGATTTAGCCTCATTTTAGGGGACCGTAACTTCTGAACTTTCGAATAAAAAACATTTCAAATCTGCGTTACATTTTTTAGAAAATCTTCCCCTAAGTTTTCTGTACGGAATACGGAAACGGCTTGTAAAAGCTGCAAACAATTTTTTTCATTTAGGTATATTTATTATTTCCGCGTACCTTTGGCATGCCTACGTCATCTTAGATATTAGATTAAATCATGAGAATTGTACTAGAACTGTATTGGATTCAGAATCCAATATTGTCAGGAGAAGTCTCCCTTTACGGGGAACACGTCTGTGACAATATCTCTAATGCTATATAAACACTATTTCAAGAGAAAACCTTGGGTTGCAAAGTAATAAGAACAAAGGTCCACTTAGTATTCATCGAGGGTAGTTGGAGCTCGTTCATTATATTCCAGACATCCTAAAATCTATTGGAATACCATTTGTTAGAGTGGTGGAAATCTGAATTTTTGAATCTATACTAGCGCTCTTTACATAACTTATACACTTTTATAAAACTGTATGTTTCAAAATTACCACGTCTCTCCCGTAGCTGCCACTTTTATTTGCAATCAGGTAAACGTTCAGGACTTTGTTATTTACTTATTTATAACATTTATAATCTAATAAAAGTAGATCCAACCAAATCCTATAAAATATGAAACTTTCATTTAGATAATTCTTACCAGGACATTAACGATAATAAATATTCACCTATCTATTAGTGAATTTTCTTAGAAAAGATTCACTAATAGGGAGATCCCGACTTTTGAATTTTGAAGACATTTGTGCAAACGAGCGCGAACTAGGACCCCTAAAACCCATCTCCAATGTCTCCGTAAGTTGGAAAAATATGGAAAACTTTTTTATTATTAATTTTAGGAAAAAAAGTTATTCTCCATTAAAAGTTCTGCATGTTTATTTATTTTATTACAACAATACACCACGAGAGCTCACAGCCTCAATACTATCGTAACGTGGGTGTCGACAAGGAGGAAGGAGGCAACTTGTTAATTCTGGGCTTGAAGGTTTGGAGGTTCGGAGGAGAAGGAAAAACATGTGCCGGCAAGGAATTCCACAACTTGGAAGTCCTCGGGATAAAAGAGCGGGCATAACAAGATGTTCTATGTCTGGTGACCTGGACAGTAAAGGGTGGATTCGCTGTGTTCCCCTTGTAGATCTGTTGGGGGCAGCAGGTGGAGGAACTATGGAAGAAAGCTCCTCTGAGCAGATATCTATAAAAGAGAGAGGTCACCAACGGCACGTCGGTGGGCAAGGGATGGCAGCCTTTGGGTGAGGGTAGGGTCACAGATGGGACATATAGCTCTCTTCTGAATGGAGTACAGGATAGCGAGTGTATAAGCGGCAGCGGCACCCAAGATGTGGGAGCAGTATTCGAAGTTTGGCCTTATTTGTGAAGTATATAAGGTATGGAGATTAGCTGGTGAAAGGTATTTGCGAGCCCGCAAGAGGAAACCTAATTTCTTAGCAGTCGCTTCTGCAATGTGACATGTTGGTGCCAGTTGATATTTCGATCCACAGAAATGCCAACAAGTGAAAAGGACTCATTACTTTGAATAACTTGGTTGTTCATTGTGATGGGTATAGGGCTGGTGTATCTCTTATGAAATATAAAGCAGGACTGAGATTTGGTGGAGTTGAATTCTACTTTCTCCGTGTAATATTTTTTGGAGATCCACAGAGACAGAACCCTCCATGAGTCTGCGATCCTCATCTAATTGGGCTAAAGAGACAGGCTTAGAATATTGTATATTTGAGTGTAGGGTGTTGTCATCCGCGTTACTGTGAACTGAGTTGGATACGGTAGAGAGGAGGTCATTGGAGTGAACAAGAAACACCGGCATTAATTGGATACAGTTTAGAGGAATGGCCATTCACGACAACGAAATGCTCCGGTTAGAAAGGAAATTTGTTGTCCAGGTACAGATTTTTGGTGGTAGGCCATAGGCCGGAGGGTTATTAAACAGCGCTGCGTGCCAGACCTGGTCGAATGCCATGAATATGTCTAGAGCGACAATCTGGGATGCACTGTGTAGTTCCATGGACTTGTTCAAAGAATGGGTGACAAAGGAAAGGAGGTCGGCAGTTGATCTGCGCTAACGGAATCCATATTCCCTGTCGTGGATTAGACTGTGTTTTTCAAGAAATTTTAGTAATTCGGTGTTTATATACTTTTCCATCACTTTGGAGACGACTGAAAGGAGAGAAATAGGTCTGTAGTTGCTAGGAATCGCTTTGGATCCTTTCTTGAGGACGGGTTGTACGCGAGGAGTTTTCCAGTTACTAGGTAATATGCCTCTATTGTAAGATGTCTGCAACAGACGAGTTGCATCAGGAGCAAGTTGTGGTGTGAATTTTTTGAGAACAATTGCTGGGATCTCGTTAAGGCCAGAGGCTTTCCTGGTATTAAAAGAAAAGTGCATCTTTCGTACCTTTTTAGTTTTGAAAATGATATCGGTCATTTTATGCGCGACATTGGGGACTGTGAAACGTGCTCTTGCAGAAATTATTTCCAATAGATTTAGCAAGAGTCCAGAAGGGTTTGCTGCCGTTGGAGCTTGAGAGGACTTTGTTTTTGATGTGGTTATTAAACAAGTTTTTTGCCTCAGAAAGAATGCGGACATAGCGGTTTCTTGCGTCGTTAAATGCTTGACGGTTTTCTTGACTGGTCTTGTTCTGACTACGAAGGCCTCCACTGCTCTCCCTTGTGGATCGGTTTTGAAGATCCTAGCCATTCCTTATTATGGACATTCGAGTCACCAAAAATAGTGACCTAGGAGGAAGGATATTCAGAAATCAGATGGTCGATTTTTTCAGAAAGGTAGTCGAAGAGCTGGACAAAGTTGTTGTCGGAAGGTGACCAATAAATGCAACAGATGAATTTAGTTGCAGCCCTGAGAGAGAGAGAGAGAGAGAGAGAGTGTTATCCAAAGTATGTATTGTCTTTTAGCTTCCAAATTGGGGAGTCTGGTACAGGGTAGATTGCTACAGACGTATGCGCACACACCTCCAATCAATCTAAAGGAAGTATGGAGCACATACCCCGGGAAATTAAGGTGATTAGTGGCTGTTTTGGCGCTGATTTGGGTTTCGGTAAGGAAGGGGAGTTGGGGCCTATTAGCCTGGAGTTTAGGCCACATATATTCGAGAAGGATATGTTAAAGATTGATGCCGGCGCCCACTGCACACCGTTCTCCAGGAGATCCGAATGGTGTGGTATTTTATCTCCTTGAATCTTTTGTACAAGGAGGAGCCATCATCATTTTTGTTTATAAGGGAAACCGACTTATACACCAGAACCGGAAACGTCCGTTGGGACTTCACCGGCGCCTTGATGTAAGGGGTGGTACCTCCTCGGGCGTAAAAAAATCCTTTACTATCACGTAAAGGAAAAGTAGGTATTGCGACACTTGGGACAGACAGTGACGTCACAGGTAGTGGGTGTAGGAGTGGGGGGTACCCCCACTCCTCCCCTAGTGGGCGGAGCCCCACCCCTAGCCCCACCCCTAGCCCCACCCCTAGCCCCACCCCCGGCCACGCCCCCCAAGATGGCGTCCAGCCACGCCCCCAAGATGGCGTCCAAGATGGCTTCGTAACCTGCATTCTAAGGTCATTGACCTGTCTAGGAAACTTTGGCCAGACAGTGACGTCACACGACTTGGGCCAGACAGTCACATGCAAACATTCCAAAGTGTCTAACCTATTACTTCAAATTATTATATTTTGAAAAAAACCATTTGGAGCAGGTGAGTTTCGAACCCGGGGCATTCAGATGGGAGGCAACGATGCTACCCATTGAGCTAAGCAGACGCTTGTTAATTTATTGTTTTAGGCTGGTATATATATACGACTTTTAATTACAAACAAACCATACATGTAACATAATTAAAGTTTTTGTTATTATTAGACAAATGGATGATTTACAAAATAATAATTAATATGTTTAATATTAGAGGCGGAACCAAAACGGAGGAACCAAAATGGCGGAATAAAAATGGCGGAATGAAAGATGGAAGCCTAACCTGTGATACCTTAAGCTGACATATATACCCCTGACATTATAAAAATGGCGGCTTTCGTTCTTAAAGATGGTGCCTTTCGCTGATAAAGATGGTTGAAGACTCCATTATTTAAAGATACGTCACCCCAACCTTTAGAGCCGACAAATGAGAGTGAGGTTGATAAGCGAGAATAATGGTATTGGTCGAAGACTCTATGATTTAAAGTTACGCCCCCCCATTAAAACAAACCATTCATAAAGCTTTTGTTATTAGACATAAGACATAATAATTAATATGTTTAATATTAGACAGACTATTAGATTTCGCATAGAAATTAGCCGAACGCCACAATTGTTATATGGGTAGGTTCTAAAAATAACACACAGAGGTCGTTGGCAAACAAAAGAAGGAAGTTCAGAAACAAAATAGACAACAGGTTCAAATAGGAAACCAAATATCGTAGAGACAATAGAGGTCGCTGGCAAAACAAAGAAGCTCAGAAACAAAATGGACAACAGGTTCAACTCTTAAAAATAGGAACTAGCCTTATGTGTGGGCGCGGCAAGTAGTTGATTTTGAAAGAGATACAGGTTCGATTCCTGATACCTTGATATGGTAGCGTCAAATACAAAGAGATACTGAATAACTAAACAGTAAGCTTAGAAACAATGGTTGGTTACAGGTTCAATTCCCTTCTTCCCACGTGTGTCATGTTACTCGTCTAAGTAAGCAGAATTAAAAAATGGCGACTAAAATAAGAGAAAAAACTTAAAACCCTTATCGCGGAAGATCCGTGAGATGTACGAGAGAACCAACACATGCATGGTGTTAAGGAGGTCAAATCAAAGTGGAATATACAATAAAATGGCCACTTCCGGTCTAAACTTTAAATCCTTATATCTTTTGAACGGAAAGTGATAGAAATGAACTGACTTTAAAAATATATCGTTTCATAACAAGCTCTACAAGAAAATGAGATAAAAACTTTAAACCCTTATCGCGGAAGATCCGTGAGATGTACGAGAGAACCAATACATGCACGGTGTTAAGGAGGCCAAAGCAAATTGGAATATACAATAAAATGGCCACTTCCGGTCTAAACTTTAAATCCTTATATCTTTTGAACGGAAAGTGATAGAAATGAACTGACTTTAAAAATATATCGTTTCATAACAAGCTCTACAAGAAAATGAGATAAAAAACTTTAAACCCTTATCGCGGAAGATCCGTGAGATGTACGAGAGAACCAATACATGCACGGTGTTAAGGAGGCCAAAGCAAATTGGAATATACAATAAAATGGCCACTTCCGGTCTAAACTTTAAATCCTTATATCTTTTCAACGGAAAGTGATAGAAAGGAACCGACTTCAAAAATGTATGTTTCGTAACAAGGTCTACAAGAAAATGAGATAAAAAACTTCAAATCCTTATCGCGGAAGATCGGTGAGATGTACGATAGAACCAATACATGCACGGTGTTAAGGAGGCCAATGCAAATTGGAATATACAATAAAATGGCCACTTCCGGTCTAAACTTTAAATCGTTATATCTTTTGAACGGAAAGTGATAGAAAGGAGCCGACTTCAAAAATGTATGTTTCGTAACAAGGTCTACAAGAAACTGAGATAAAAAACTTAAAACCCTTATCGCGGAAGATCCGTGAGATGTACGATAGAACCAATACATACACGCTGTTCAGCAAAGCAAACTCTATAAGCATATTCAATAAAAATGTTACTTCCGGTAGACACTTCCGGTATAGCCGTTCTTAGAGCTAGATACATGTGTGACACCTCAAAATCATCGGCTTGTTGAACAGAAGAAATATAATATTTAAGTAAGTCAGAACAAGCTGTGTTAACACCTAAAAACAACACACTCTCTCTTAGACTTAATGAAGTTACTTTCAGAGAAAAGTTCAACCATACCAGAAAGAACAGTAATCAATAGCGTATTTAAATGTTGACTACATCAAGTGATGCGTGCTACAGACAAATTTTAGTACACCCTCTTAGACTTATTGAAGTTGACGGCACAGGCAGCTGTCAAGCGTACCTAACAAACCAAAGTAAATATGTCTTGAAGAACAGTCTTCAATTGCCCTAAACCAACACATCTCTATCATTTCAGAGTAATCTTAGCCATGTGACCAGTTAAACTAAGTATCTTGAAGTGTAGCTTTTATGTTTATGAGATAGAAAATAAGAAAACCAAAGAGTTAATTGTCTATTACAACAACAAGCAGAAGGGGTTGACTTGGTACCTACAGCTGCTACATACTTGGTAAAAATGGCTGCCACTAGCATTTCAGAGTAATTTTAACCACACAACACTCTAACTAACTGTATTGAGACGTGGCTTTATGTGTTAATGGGTGGAAATAACAAAACTAAAGAGTTGATTGTCTATTACAACTGTCAGCTAAAGAAGCATTTAGGTAGCCGGAATACCGATATCCTAAATATTTCAAGAGTAATCTTAGTCATACAACACTCTTAACTAACTGTCTTGAGATGTGGCTTTATGTGTCGTCATTGGTTGGAAAATAAGAAAACTAAAGAGTTGATTGCCTATTACAACAGTCAGCTGAAGGAACATTTGGGTTATCGGAATACCGATATGCCAAATGTTCTAACCGAAGGAGCCCACTTAGAGACATCTCCAGGGGCTCGGAATACCGATGCCCTAGAAGTGTCGGAAGCAACATTTCAATTAACACCAACAACCGCTAAATACTTGTTGGACTTTAGTATGTTTGGTATTAAATTTGGCTTGTTGGATAACCAATCATTTTTATGAAAAATGCAACAATTTTTATTTCTGCGTAAGCGAATTTAATCAGAAATATAGAACCAACCTTCAAGAAACCGAAAAAAGAGGATAAGAACATTAAGAACAAACATTCCGATACCGAAGTGATCCTAAACACACCATATGATGCAAATTCTGTAAATCTCTTTAACAGAAGGAAAACAGAAGTGAAACACCGTAAGACAAATAGAACCGACGTACATAACAGATGTATTCAGAACCTTATTGAGTTTACTAAGTTTTAAGTATACGAACATAACAGTCTATGTACCAACCAACCAAGCAACCAACTGTTTTTGAGGTGTAGCCTTTATGTATGTATGTATGTAATTTAATTTTCGATAGTGTAAAATAAAATTAAAAAGTGTGATATATGAAAAAATAAGAAAACTAAAGAGTTGATTGCCTATTACAACGGTCAGCTGAAGAAACAATTAGGTAGCCAGAATACCGATACCCTAAATATTTCAACCGAAGGAGTTCACTTAGAGTCACATCTAGGAGGCCGGAATACCGGCCCCCTAGATGTGTCGGAAGCAACATCTCAACTAACGCCTACAACCGCTACATACTTGGTGGACTTTGGTGGAACACAGACTGAAAACAACTTGATATCTGGTACATATGTCTGTAAAGATTTCATTCTAAATTTAGCCTGTTGGATATCCAATCTTTTCTATGAAAAGTGCAACCAACCAACTAACCAACCACCCAACCAACCAACCAACGTTGAGGGGCGTAGAGATAGCAAGCTATCTACAAGTGGACCCCTCTGAACCTATGATGTTAATAATGGATTAAGAGATTGAATTGGTACGTGTTTATATTGAAGGCTTGCAAGCTACGTACAAGTGTCTGAATATATGATGGTAATGATGGGTTAAGATATTTAATTGACATGTATTAAAGGCTTAGCGGTTTTCACTTGAGTCATCGTCATTCGAAAACTATTAGAACGAAAACCAGGTCCTTTACTCTGGTATATCTTACTCAGTAGGAACCAAATGTCTTCGAAAACAACATTCTTTGCTTTTCTGAAAGGCAAGTGAGCAGCCCCCTTGTCGAACCTCTCCGAGCTAAAGGTAAACCCCACTCTGTCTTCGGGATCGACATCATGGACTATATGACTCACAATATCTTTAATACGATCTTTGACCCACTTCTCTGGATCGTTGACATCGTCAGGTATATCTTGTAGTCTAAAGCATACGCTTCGTCTATCAAGTTTAAACTTCTTATTGGAGGTCACTGTATCTTCAAGTATTTGGAATGCCATTGTTTCGTGCTACACAACTGACTGTGTTGGTTAAAGGACCGAAGTTTAGCCTCGTGTTTATTAAAGAACAAAGTTTAGCAGGTACTATTTGTTTTCACCTTCACTGTTGGCTACCGACTGAACCTTAGCGGACGCTCCTCGTCTTAATATTCGACAAACAACACAGACAACACAACTTATTGTTTTCACCTTCACTGTTGGTTAACGACTGAACCTTAGTGGACGCTTCACGTCTTAATATTCAACAGACAACAACGACAGCTGTCATACAGCTGTCTGACATGACATGACAGACAGCTGTCATACAGCTGTCATACAGCGGTCATACAGCTGTCTAACACAGCTGACTAACACAGCTGTCTAACACAGCTGTCTAACACAGCTGTCTAACACAGCTGTCTAACACAGCTGTCTAACACAGCTGTCTAACACAGCTGTCTAACACAGCTGTCTAACACAGCTGTCTAACACAGCTGTCTAACACAGCTGTCTAACACAGCTGTCTAATACAGCTGTCTAACACAGCTGTCTAATAGGACAGACTTATGTCTAACACATGTCTAGCAGATGGGTAACAGTCACTCTTTTGCGGAACATAAGCTGAATGTTTTTGAGCCAAACAAGAAGAATACAATTTAAAACACATCTACGACAACCATGAGACAACCGACATGGACTTTGAACAATTTTAGTGTCGCCTATCTGACCCGACCGTTCCACCACCATGACACTTAGCTGACCTGACTGGTCCACCACCTTGTCCTGGACCTAACCCGGTATTAACCTGGAAAGCTTAGAGGTCTAACCTGAGCACATGCACCACCGTTTCTTGTGACGTCACTCGCTTCCAGCATCGTTTTTATTTATAGCGTCAGCTGTGATTGACCTGGTTGGTTGATCAACTAACCTGGTCGCATCTATATTTAAAATTGTTCAAAGTCCATGTCGGTTGTCTCATGGTTGTCGTAGATGTGTTTTAAATTGTGTTCTTCTTGTTTGGCTCAAAAACATTCAGCTTATGTTCCGCAAAAGAGTGACTGTTACCCATCTGCTAGACATGTGTTAGACATATGTCTGTCCTATTAGACAGCTGTGTTAGACAGCTGTATTAGACAGCTGTGTTAGACAGCTGTGTTAGACAGCTGTGTTAGACAGCTGTGTTAGACAGCTGTGTTAGACAGCTGTGTTAGACAGCTGTGTTAGACAGCTGTGTTAGTCAGCTGTGTTAGACAGCTGTTAGACAGCTGTATGACCGCTGTATGACAGCTGTATGACAGCTGTCTGTCATGTCAGACAGCTGTATGACAGCTGTCGTTGTTGTCTGTTGAATATTAAGACGTGAAGCGTCCACTAAGGTTCAGTCGTTAACCAACAGTGAAGGTGAAAACAATAAGTTGTGTTGTCTGTGTTGTTTGTCGAATATTAAGACGAGGAGCGTCCGCTAAGGTTCAGTCGGTAGCCAACAGTGAAGGTGAAAACAAATAGTACCTGCTAAACTTTGTTCTTTAATAAACACGAGGCTAAACTTCGGTCCTTTAACCAACACAGTCAGTTGTGTAGCACGAAACAATTGCATTCCAAATACTTGAAGATACAGTGACCTCCAATAAGAAGTTTAAACTTGATAGACGAAGCGTATGCTTTAGACTACAAGATATACCTGACGATGTCAACGATCCAGAGAAGTGGGTCAAAGATCGTATTAAAGATATTGTGAGTCATATAGTCCATGATGTCGATCCCGAAGACAGAGTGGGGTTTACCTTTAGCTCGGAGGGGTTCGACAAGGGGGCTGCTCACTTGCCTTTCAGAAAAGCAAAGAATGTTGTTTTCGAAGACATTTGGTTCCTACTGAGTAAGATATACCAGAGTAAAGGACCTGGTTTTCGTTCTAATAGTTTTCGAATGACAATGACTCAAGTGAAAACCGCTAAGCCTTTAATACATGTCAATTAAATATCTTAACCCATCATTACCATCATATATTCAGACACTTGTACGTAGCTTGCAAGCCTTCAATATAAACACGTACCAATTCAATCTCTTAATCCATTATTAACATCATAGGTTCAGAGGGGTCCACTTGTAGATAGCTTGCTATCTCTACGCCCCTCAACGTTGGTTGGTTGGTTGGGTGGTTGGTTAGTTGGTTGGTTGCACTTTTCATAGAAAAGATTGGATATCCAACAGGCTAAATTTAGAATGAAATCTTTACAGACATATGTACCAGATATCAAGTTGTTTTCAGTCTGTGTTCCACCAAAGTCCACCAAGTATGTAGCGGTTGTAGGCGTTAGTTGAGATGTTGCTTCCGACACATCTAGGGGGCCGGTATTCCGGCCCCCTAGATGTGACTCTAAGTGAACTCCTTCGGTTGAAATATTTAGGGTATCGGTATTCTGGCTACCTAATTGTTTCTTCAGCTGACCGTTGTAATAGGCAATCAACTCTTTAGTTTTCTTATTTTTTCATATATCACACTTTTTAATTTTATTTTACACTATCGAAAATTAAATTACATACATACATACATAAAGGCTACACCTCAAAAACAGTTGGTTGGTTGGTTGGTTGGTACATAGACTGTTATGTTCGTATACTTAAAACTTAGTAAACTCAATAAGGTTCTGAATACATCTGTTATGTACGTCGGTTCTATTGGTCTTACGGTGTTTCACTTCTGTTTTTCTTCTGTTAAAGAGATTTACAGAATTTGCATCATATGGTGTGTTTAGGATCACTTCGGTATCGGAATGTTTGTTCTTAATGTTCTTATCCTCTTTTTTCGGTTTCTTGAAGGTTGGTTCTATATTTCTGATTAAATTCGCTTACGCAGAAATAAAAATTGTTGCATTTTTCATAAAAATGATTGGTTATCCAACAAGCCAAATTTAATACCAAACATACTAAAGTCCAACAAGTATTTAGCGGTTGTTGGTGTTAATTGAAATGTTGCTTCCGACACTTCTAGGGCATCGGTATTCCGAGCCCCTGGAGATGTCTCTAAGTGGGCTCCTTCGGTTAGAACATTTGGCATATCGGTATTCCGATAACCCAAATGTTCCTTCAGCTGACTGTTGTAATAGGCAATCAACTCTTTAGTTTTCTTATTTTCCAACCAATGACGACACATAAAGCCACATATCAAGACAGTTAGTTAAGAGTGTTGTATGACTAAGATTACTCTTGAAATATTTAGGATATCGGTATTCCGGCTACCTAAATGCTTCTTTAGCTGACAGTTGTAATAGACAATCAACTCTTTAGTTTTGTTATTTCCACCCATTAACACATAAAGCCACGTCTCAATACAGTTAGTTAGAGTGTTGTGTGGTTAAAATTACTCTGAAATGCTAGTGGCAGCCATTTTTACCAAGTATGTAGCAGCTGTAGGTACCAAGTCAACCCCTTCTGCTTGTTGTTGTAATAGACAATTAACTCTTTGGTTTTCTTATTTTCTATCTCATAAACATAAAAGCTACACTTCAAGATACTTAGTTTAACTGGTCACATGGCTAAGATTACTCTGAAATGATAGAGATGTGTTGGTTTAGGGCAATTGAAGACTGTTCTTCAAGACATATTTACTTTGGTTTGTTAGGTACGCTTGACAGCTGCCTGTGCCGTCAACTTCAATAAGTCTAAGAGGGTGTACTAAAATTTGTCTGTAGCACGCATCACTTGATGTAGTCAACATTTAAATACGCTATTGATTACTGTTCTTTCTGGTATGGTTGAACTTTTCTCTGAAAGTAACTTCATTAAGTCTAAGAGAGAGTGTGTTGTTTTTAGGTGTTAACACAGCTTGTTCTGACTTACTTAAATATTATATTTCTTCTGTTCAACAAGCCGATGATTTTGAGGTGTCACACATGTATCTAGCTCTAAGAACGGCTATACCGGAAGTGTCTACCGGAAGTAACATTTTTATTGAATATGCTTATAGAGTTTGCTTTGCTGAACAGCGTGTATGTATTGGTTCTATCGTACATCTCACGGATCTTCCGCGATAAGGGTTTTAAGTTTTTTATCTCAGTTTCTTGTAGACCTTGTTACGAAACATACATTTTTGAAGTCGGCTCCTTTCTATCACTTTCCGTTCAAAAGATATAACGATTTAAAGTTTAGACCGGAAGTGGCCATTTTATTGTATATTCCAATTTGCATTGGCCTCCTTAACACCGTGCATGTATTGGTTCTATCGTACATCTCACCGATCTTCCGCGATAAGGATTTGAAGTTTTTTATCTCATTTTCTTGTAGACCTTGTTACGAAACATACATTTTTGAAGTCGGTTCCTTTCTATCACTTTCCGTTGAAAAGATATAAGGATTTAAAGTTTAGACCGGAAGTGGCCATTTTATTGTATATTCCAATTTGCTTTGGCCTCCTTAACACCGTGCATGTATTGGTTCTCTCGTACATCTCACGGATCTTCCGCGATAAGGGTTTAAAGTTTTTATCTCATTTTCTTGTAGAGCTTGTTATGAAACGATATATTTTTAAAGTCAGTTCATTTCTATCACTTTCCGTTCAAAAGATATAAGGATTTAAAGTTTAGACTGGAAGTGGCCATTTTATTGTATATTCCAATTTGCTTTGGCCTCCTTAACACCGTGCATGTATTGGTTCTCTCGTACATCTCACGGATCTTCCGCGATAAGGGTTTAAAGTTTTTATCTCATTTTCTTGTAGAGCTTGTTATGAAACGATATATTTTTAAAGTCAGTTCATTTCTATCACTTTCCGTTCAAAAGATATAAGGATTTAAAGTTTAGACCGGAAGTGGCCATTTTATTGTATATTCCACTTTGATTTGACCTCCTTAACACCATGCATGTGTTGGTTCTCTCGTACATCTCACGGATCTTCCGCGATAAGGGTTTTAAGTTTTTTCTCTTATTTTAGTCGCCATTTTTTAATTCTGCTTACTTAGACGAGTAACATGACACACGTGGGAAGAAGGGAATTGAACCTGTAACCAACCATTGTTTCTAAGCTTACTGTTTAGTTATTCAGTACCTCTTTGTATTTGACGCTACCATATCAAGGTATCAGGAATCGAACCTGTATCTCTTTCAAAATCAACTACTTGCCGCGCCCACACATAAGGCTAGTTCCTATTTTTAAGAGTTGAACCTGTTGTCCATTTTGTTTCTGAGCTTCTTTGTTTTGCCAGCGACCTCTATTGTCTCTACGATATTTGGTTTCCTATTTGAACCTGTTGTCTATTTTGTTTCTGAACTTCCTTCTTTTGTTTGCCAACGACCTCTGTGTGTTATTTTTAGAACCTACCCATATAACAATTGTGGCGTTCGGCTAATTTCTATGCGAAATCTAATAGTCTGTCTAATATTAAACATATTAATTATTATGTCTTATGTCTAATAACAAAAGCTTTATGAATGGTTTGTTTTAATGGGGGGGCGTAACTTTAAATCATAGAGTCTTCGACCAATACCATTATTCTCGCTTATCAACCTCACTCTCATTTGTCGGCTCTAAAGGTTGGGGTGACGTATCTTTAAATAATGGAGTCTTCAACCATCTTTATCAGCGAAAGGCACCATCTTTAAGAACGAAAGCCGCCATTTTTATAATGTCAGGGGTATATATGTCAGCTTAAGGTATCACAGGTTAGGCTTCCATCTTTCATTCCGCCATTTTTATTCCGCCATTTTGGTTCCTCCGTTTTGGTTCCGCCTCTAATATTAAACATATTAATTATTATTTTGTAAATCATCCATTTGTCTAATAATAACAAAAACTTTAATTATGTTACATGTATGGTTTGTTTGTAATTAAAAGTCGTATATATATACCAGCCTAAAACAATAAATTAACAAGCGTCTGCTTAGCTCAATGGGTAGCATCGTTGCCTCCCATCTGAATGCCCCGGGTTCGAAACTCACCTGCTCCAAATGGTTCTTTTCAAAATATAATAATTTGAAGTAATAGGTTAGACACTTTGGAATGTTTGCATGTGACTGTCTGGCCCAAGTCGTGTGACGTCACTGTCTGGCCAAAGTTTCCTAGACAGGTCAATGACCTTAGAATTCAGGTTACGAAGCCATCTTGGACGCCATCTTGGGGGCGTGGCTGGACGCCATCTTGGGGGGCGTGGCCGGGGGTGGGGCTAGGGGTGGGGCTAGGGGTGGGGCTCCGCCCACTAGGGGAGGAGTGGGGGTACCCCCACTCCTACCCCCACTACCTGTGACGTCACTGTCTGTCCCAAGTGTCGCAATACCTACTCACTATCACCTATCATGTTCTAAAATTTTGCTCAAGAGTAAAAAACTTTTATTTTTAACAATATCGAAAATTGTTACTGAAATTGATTGAATTGAAATTTGAAAACAAAATTATCTAAATGTGCGCGGACTAGGACCCCTAGAATCCATATTCGGGGTGAGTTTCATCATTGTATGTTTATATATATATATATATATATATATATATATATATATATATATATATATATATATATATATATATATATATATATACATACATGTGTGTGTACTACACCGATAACTTCAAAATACTGGGCCGATTTTGATAACATTTGGTAAGTGATTTTCTTTTGTAACTGGCTTGAATAAGTTCGTTGCCCAGAAAGATCGGTACAGTTTTTATTCGAATTTTTTTAGTCTTGTATTAAATTTTAACGTTATCTGATCAGATAATGTAATACCATATGATTTTTTAGTGATTTTTTTTGTAGAAACAATTAAATGAGTAAAAATTGGTACCTGTGATGAGCGCAGATAAACAATTCACTAATGAGGAGCTAAGGACTTCTACGAGTTGAGTCAACTTTAACAGCTGATCAAATTGTTGTTGCCCTAACTTGGTGAAACCGTTTTATACTTAATATATAGGTAGATGCTTTCCTGTGGCATCACAGGTGCGTGTTTTCTGCTTTCCAACCGGTTTCGTTTTTTACGACATCTTCAGGAAAAAAAAATGTGTGAAACCACAGGAAAACGCTCTAGATCAGATTGTATAATTTTTAGTTTATTAGCAAATTTTTATGCACAAAATCTTTGTGTTACAGCGGCTTAACAAACTTCCTTGAACGAAACAATTGTTTTTCTTTTTCTTAAAAAAAATTGGTTTCGGATTTTTCTGAGAAAAAATATTTTGCAAAATTTTAATGGATTTTTGAAAGAATTTTGTAAAAAAATGTTTTAGTGAATTTTCGAGTAAAAAATATGTTTTAGGCGATTTTCAAGATAAGTATTTTATCTAATTGTGTGCATGTTGGTTGCAACAATTTTTGAGAAATAATATTTTTTAACGAACAAAAATTTGTTGTCGGATTTCTGTAAACAAGTTTTCAGCGCATTTTTGTGGATCTTCTAATTTTCCTGAAAACCACTTTTTTAGCGAATCTGTGTAGAGAAATTTCGCTTATGACGAGGTCACGAATTTGATATTTTCGAAAAATTTCTTCCCATGAGACACTTAGAACCCACATCCGGGGTCAGTTTGAATTTTTAAATGATAATATATACGTATTTCATAAAAAAATGTAAATCATTTTTAAGAAATTTCGCTACCATTGCTGCGTCCCAATTTTTTAAATTTTCATTTATAATGAGTTGCGGAGGAGGCCATTAAAATGCAGAAATTAATGTTAATTAATTCTTTTCCGAAAGCAATCACTATCTTTTTCTATGAGTTTTTTACTCCGGGACTATTAATAAGGCTTCTTTGTTTTATTAGAGCGCCCCATTTCATTCTTAGGTCATTTTTTGTACAATTTCTTTATTCTGACTTTACGCTGTATAGCGTTGCTTTCCTAAAAAGCTTCTGCTATATGAAATGATTACTCTTGCTGCACTTAATTGTTCCTACGGCCATTTAGCTACTTTGCAAGCTACGTCTACCAAATGCAAATACGATGTTGACTTGCTGAAAGGCTATTTATATTTTATGAGAAATTTGAATAGAACGTCTCTAAATAAAAATATTTATTGACTTTTATTTATCACCAGTTGATGTACTCTGTTTAATTTTAGCTAGGTTAAAGCGTTATATTATTTGGCAGATTTTCTTTATTTTTATAAAAAAGTTAATGGAAGACGAAGGCTATGTATATTGTAGACGTTATCAGTTTGATTTTGTGTCACAAAATGGATTTTAATTCGCTTTTCGCATAGCTTAAGATTCTCTTTCCAAAAAAATATATAATGATTGGAAGGGCATTTTAAAGTTTAGATGATATACGAAAGAACGAGGATTCGTAACGGACTGTTTGAGTAGGCAACTCGCCACCAGGGGCATGCGCGCTTGAGCTAAAACAAATTTTCGATTGAAGGTGGCAAGTGGAGGAACCAACAGAGCAATTTCTAAGATGGTAGTATTTATAGGAGATGTGGAGATATCCAACCTAGCATCTTTGATCAGGGAAGTAAGATCTACTGTGATAGATCTATATCTTCTATAAGACGAACAACCTGATTTTAAACCTAATTAAAGACAGACAAAATGGTCTTAAATTTAGCATCCCGGACACGAAAACAATATTACAACTGTGGATGTGTCTGTAAGCTATTGGTTGTAACAAACTGCTCTTGGAAAAACAGATGTTGGTTAAATACTGAATGAAAAGATTGAACAAATGGCGATGATGTGTTTCTTTATTGTACAACTTTTATTAGTTTAGTTTCAGTTTTATATTTGTTTATATATATATATATATATATATATATATATATATATATATATATATATATATATATATATATATATATATATATATATATATATATGTTCAGAAAGATTTCCGCGGTCCAGAATTTATGGAAACTCGACGTTTCGGTTCCTGTTTTGGAGCCATTTTTACGAGGTAAAGAAAATATGTAAGGACACTCTAAGGCCTCAATCTGCCTACTCCTTAGAGTGGTGGACGAACGTAGGTAAAGGAAATATGTAAGGACACTCTAAGGCCTCAATCTGATTACTCCTTAGAGCGGTGGACAAAGGTGGGTTGGGTTGTTGTAGCTCGATTACGGGGCCTCAATCTGCCTACTCCCCAAATCTCTCCGGAGATCGTCTGTGAGGTCTCAGTGTGTTCAACCCTAGGCCTCAGAGAGATCCCTCTCTGAGTAGGCAGATTGAGGCCTTCGAGTGTCCTTACATATTTCCTTTACCTCTTGAAAATGGCTCCAAAACAGGAGCCGAAACGTCGAGTTTCCATAAATTCTGGACGCGGTTCTATATATATATATATATATATATATATATATATATATATATATATATATATATATATATATATATATATATATATATTATATATATATATATATATATATATATATATATATATATATATATTCATATACATATATATATACATATATATATATATATATATATATATATATATATATATATATATATATATATATATATATATATTTATATATATATATATATATATATATATATATATATATATATATATATATATATATATATATATATAATAGTGCCTTTTTTAGCGAATTAAAAAAAAAAGCGCTTATAGAAAGGTATCGATAGTGAGACTTTGCAAAAAGTTTTTCAAATGAGCGCGAATTTGGGCCCCTAGAACCCGAAACCAAAGTCCGTTTGAATTTTTATATATGAATAATATATATATATATATATATATATATATATATATATATATATATATATATATATATATATATATATATATATATATATATATATATATCCAACCAATAACTCGAAAAGTTATTAACCGATTTTGATTAAACTGGGAAATAACCTTTCCTTTATTGATGGCTTTAACAGGTTAGTTATCCAGCCATATCGGACCAGTTTTTTTAAAAAAAAATCGATTTTTTAGAAGAAAAAACATATTCATATGTTGCCCTCGTAAATAGTTTACTATGTATTAAAATTAAACTTTATAGGTTTATAGAAAATTAAGTTAGATAAATTTGAAGCATTTATTGAAAATTCGCTACCACAACGCACTTGCTGAGTCCAGTTTTTTTTTCAATAACGCACCTATCCATCTAATCCAATCCATCTTTCTTTATTGTTTGAACCAATATTTTCTGATGCATGTTATCCAATGCTTCTTCTATGTAGTTTACAAAAGTAATAAACTCATTACAACTTTTCTAAAGCTTTTCTGTTGCAAGTTACAGCGCTCCTCTCCTATTTTCTCTGCCGGGTGTTAATCAGAACTCGTCTTCATCAAGGCAACTTTTGATTTTGACTTTTATTCCATTTTCACTATGATTAAAGTATTAGATTAATATAAATAAACACTATTAAAAAAATACAAACCTTTTTGCCCCACAAAAGAACTAGCACCTTAGATAGTTCGGATTTCAAGAAATAAAATATTATCATTACAAATAACACTCCAAACACCATCAATTATATTTTCTAAAACTTGAGTGCACAATTTCTACACACAACAAATTTAGTGTTCTTTATCAGTGAATTTTTATTTTAAAAAAATCATAAAAGAGAAATTGTTAAAAAAGTCGGCAAATAACTCCTGAAATGCGTCGAAATATTCGCTCGGATATGGAGAAAAGATTTTATAATTGTATGGAAGTGAAGGGAAAACAACTTTTACATTTAATTAAATAACATCCATTCGTAGATATTTTGTCTTATTCTTTAATTGATAATTATATTGTCGTATCCAAACCGAAATCTTAAAAGTCGTTTGTTGAGGTGAGCAGAACTGAGAAAGTTTTAAAATGAGGCGTCACTCAACATGGGATGTCATTTAAAACGTAAGGGTACTTTACGTCACTACCTAAGGGGTAGGTTCCAAGACATCAAAACATACGCGATCATGTGTCCCCTAGAAAATAGCGTCGACGTGTCTCTGCTGTTTTTTCTATTTTTTTAATTGTGATAGTTTTTAGGTGGGAAGTTTTAATTGGCACACCCTGTATACCTAGTCTCTGTAAATAAATAAAAAAAGACTGATAAAGAAATAAATAGACGAGATAATGTATTTTGAAAAATATCTTAACCGAGAGGCAGTCGACTATAAGTTACGGGTACCAAGTGAAGTTGGTAACCAAAAGCAAAGCTTTTGTATGTGAAAAAAGTCTGGACGCAGTAAGTGCGTTATGGTAGCGAATTTTCGTTGAAATTATTAAAATAGCAAATATGTCTGGTTTTTAAAAGGACATTTTATTGGCATTATAACGTATCTAGTACTAACAATGTACCATATTTCATTAAAATAGCTATGTGTTTCAAAAAGTACAAACGTTTTCCGAAAATAAACTTAAAAAGGCCAGAAAAACTGGTCCGATATTCCTGGCCAACGAATCTCTTCAAGCTCTTCAGACACCTGCCACGATATAATTATTCACAAATAGCTTCAGGACCAAAATTTAAAAAAATATATAAAAATTTGTCAAAATTCCTTTTACAAAAATCCATAATTTTTTTTACAGAAATTGCCTTTAGTAATGTAACACTAAATTATATTTTTACAAAAATTCGTCAACTTATTTTTTACAATAACTTACTAAACATTTATTATTAATTACCAGCATATCACAAAAATCTTACAAAACATGATTGCTACGGAAATATTTGGCAGCCACTATTTGATAGCGCCAGTATACGGCAGCTCGATTTTTTCGACGAGTAATACAAACAAAAAGCTCTCTAAACGCGTCATTTCTATGGGGCTCCAGTATCTACTGGTAAAAACTCTGTATTACGATTTGTGTTATGTGTTTGTGATATGTACAAAAACGTGAAAAGTTGCAAAACAATTGAAATAACTCAAAAACGATGAACGATATCATTTTTTTCCCTTACAAACATGAACTATAATTCCATGGAAAATACAAAAATGCAATAACACTAGGGGCGTTCTATTCAATAAAAAAAGGGTGTATCACCAAAGACTTATGGGCCAGCCTGTGATTGTCAAAATAGGTTTATAAGATGCAGCTCGAGACACCCTATAATTAACGTATATAATTTTTTCTCATATCTTGTATAATAACGGATATATTGAGCTTTACCGTAGAAATGCGTCACCCTGTATTAGTGTAAATAGACAAAAACCGAAACTGACCCCGTATATGGGTTTTAGAGGTTCTAGTTTGCGGTCATTTGAAGAAATCTTTTTAGAATTCATAAGTTGCGGTCTTCTAAATAACGAATTTTTTCTACGAAAATTTGCTGAAATATGGAGTATTAAACCATAAACATTAAGCTGAAACGACTACTAAAGCATGAGAAAGAAGGTCTTTATGAAATCGATTGTCCGAAATCTTTTTAGTAAAATGAAGGACCATGATGGATAAAGCGGAAACTTAAGGCTTTGTAAAACACTTTTGTTATGACATTTCTTCTCCTTAATCCGTATTTGTTTCAGATTATTTGTCTGAAAATTTCAAATTTTGACGTTTCAAATCGAGACTTTGGCGTTTTAGGAGAAAATTATAAAATGTTCAAAATATTTTTTCTGCTACTTCTTGACCTTTTTACGCCAACAAAACTTAACCGTTGTATGTAATATTCAGTGGTTTTGTTAATCAAAATAAATATTTTGTTCTTGTGCTTTCCTCTGATCATAGTGGCACCCATTTTTTTAATGCCTATAACTATTTTTACTTTTAACTTAGAGTTCTAAATTTCGGTATATGTGATAAGTTTGATAGTAGAAACGTATGCAATTTGGTTGTCGTAGCTCTGTGATTTTCGGAGATACAAAAATTTTCCGAAAAATTTCAGGAAAAGCTGTTGCAATTTGCCTGGCTAACGAACTTATCCAAGCCACTTACAAAAGGAATGTACGTACCAAATTTCATCAAAATCGGCTCATTATTTTTTGGGTTATCAGTATGATATATATATATATATATATATATATATATATATATATATATATATATATATATATATATATATATATATATATATATCCTCATTAGTGAATTTCGTATTGCGAAAAATTCGCTAATAGCGCCTCTAAAGGTTTTCGATGTAGTAGTACTGAATTATTATGTTGCAGTAACAAAGAGGTCAAAATAAATATAAAACTCAATTAGACATCTCTACAAGCTTCATCAAGACATTCGTTTTAATCACTCGGTATAATCGAACAAGAAGACCTAAAGTTAAACTCTATTAGTTTCTATCTGTTATCACCTCTCGTTTCTGGTGATATTAGAAAGAAGTCCATTTCCAGATAATCTGCTACTGACATACTTCATAATGGGTCTGTCTTGAATAGCCCGACCAATCCGTGTTAGTGGTTGAAAGAAATCTCATTCTGGAGTTAGAAATAATGCAATCCATAATAATACGTGTGAATGAAGAGAGTTGATCTCGCAAAGGCCAACACAACATAGGTGAATTGTGAATTCTTCTCATCTGTGGGACAGGAAATGAGCAAGCCAGCCAGAGCTGAGTGATCCGAGCGACTCTTCCAGTAGCGGTTCTATGAGGGGAACGTTTGAGGTTCAAAAATATAGAATGTTTCGTTGTAGGTGAGCGATTATACCTATTCAACTGTGTTTTAAAAATAAAGTGAATTTTCATTGTTACATCAACAGAAAGTTAACTCACATCGAGGGTTGGTGAACTGAGACCTAGTGTGTGAATTACGTGCAGAAAAATATTTTAGCGTTGATTTTTCGTTATTTTTTAAGCCTGAGTTATTTTTTGTACATGGTGAAGTCACACTTATAGCTCTACCTGTTCATTTGATTACTCAGGATATCAAATTAGGATTTGCAAAAACACAAAGAACTCCTATTAAACAGTTCTTGAAAGGCATATATATTTCAACAACACACAACGAGGGCTTATAGCCTAAATACTATCGTACCGTGGGTGTCGACAAGGAGTAACTTGAAGGACTTGAAGGTTTGGAGGTTCAGAGGAGAAGCAAAAACATGTGCCAGCAAGGAATTCCTCAACTTGGAAGTTTTCGGGAGATTTCGATCCACAGAAATGCCAACAAGTGAAAAGGACTTTTGAATAACTTGGTTGTTTATTGCGATGGGTCTAGGGCTTGTGTATCTCTTATGAGAAAGAAAGCAATACTGTGATTTGGTGGGGTTGAACTGTACAAGATTTCTACTTCCCCAGTCCAATATTTTTTGGAGATCCACGGAGATAGAACCCTCCATGAGTCTGCGATCCTCATCTAATTGGGCTAAAGAGACAGGCTTAGAATATTGTATAATTGAGTGGAGGGTGCTGTCATCCGCGTAACTGTGAACTGAGTTGGATGTGCTAGAGAGGTCATTGATGTGGAAAAGAAACAAAGTAGGGGCTAAAGCTGAACATGAGGGACTCCTGCATCAATTGGATACAGTTTATAGAAATGGCCATCCACGACAACAGAAATGCTCCGGTTGGAGAGGAAATTTGCTATCCGGGTACAGAGTTTTAGTGGCCGGCCATAGGCCGGAAGTTAATTAAGCAGCGCTGCGTGCTAGACCTGGGCGAATGCTTTGAATATGTCTAGAGCGACAATCTGGGTTTCACCGTGTAGTTCCATAGACTGGTTCCAAGAATGGGTGACAAAGGAAAGGAGGTCGGCAGTTGATCTGCGCTGACGGAATTCATACTGCCTGTCGTGAATTAGACTGTGTTTTTCAAGAAATTTTAGTAATGCGGTGTTTATATACTTTTACATCACTTTAGAGACGACTGAAAGGAGAGAAATGTGCCTGTAGCTGCTAGGAAGCGCTTTGGATCCTTTCTTGGGGACGGGTTATACTCGAGCAGTTTTCCAGTTACTAGGGAATATGCCTCTATTGTACACTTGGAGAACCCAAATCAGCACAACATATCTTTTTAAAGACCTGACGATCGAAAAACCGTATTACGGTCGGCTTTTTTTAGCTACCGTACCATTCTGCTGATTCTACAGAATCCCTAAGAGAAGTTTAATGACCACTACGCCTTTTTAAAGTAAATAGCGAACAAACTATCGAATCAATAAAAAACCGTAAAAATTCACTACATAATTATTTGGTAAGCACCTTACTAGTCTCCCGGTAGAGAATAAAATCTTTTAAATCAGATCTAACGGTCAAAAGGGTGAGATAATATTCTTATATTTCATTTTCGTTAAAGGAAATTATTTGGTAAATAAAAATTTCTTCACGCATAAATCAGGTGATTTGTGGGTCAGTTCTGACAGCTGCGAGACATGCCGACAAAGCTTGCCGCCAGCAAGAAGTAATAGATAAAACAGCTCGCAAGCGGGTGCGTGAAAACACTGCGCAAAAAAGGCCTACTCTCTCATACACGAATGAACTAATGAGCAGGTAAAGGACAGAAACATTTACTTTCGGAACCGTTGCCGCCGACTCAAGACCTGGTCGGGTACTTAAGACGGTGGCAAACCTGGCTCCGGGTCAGATTTTCGGTGGTTGTTAGATCGACAACAACAGTAACTAACGTCAGCTACCTAAAATAAGTTCCTCGTTAGGTGAGATTTCGATGAGTGGTGTGCCTAGTGCAGTCACTGCTAAGGTTGTTACTAGCGCTATATATTTCTGTTTCAGGTGTTTAACTGAAGTTTTTGAATTTGAGTAAGCCCCGTTGGAATTAAACGGTGAGATAGTTTATTTCTTTGACGTAAATTGCAAAGTTTCGACGGTAATCGTTCCTATTAAATTATCTACACTGCTCTGGCTTACTGTTCCGGCGTACTGCTCTGGTTTCCTGCTCTGGGTTTCGTTCCTGGGTGTGTCCTGATCCATTACTGGTCATGTTTCTGGTTTTGGTTCTGATTTTTGGCCTGTTTCACTTTTTTAATTTGAGTATGATGTCTAAGTACTGGCTCTGGGCTTAAAATTACAGTATTTTGAGCACCGGTTTAAAGTCTAGCGCCACTCAGATCTCCAGGCTTTTATATGCCTTAAGTCTAGCTGCAGCACCTGATGCTCTGCTCATTAAGATAATTTTGACGTCGTTTAAAGACAAGTAAGTCCTGTTCTAGTTCAGTGTTTGAGTCAAAATTTCTTACATCATATGTGAACTTCGTTCACGATATAAACAGAGATCAGACTAAGGTCAGTTGAAATGCAGTCATTTTATGCACAGTTTTATTGGAAGTGACGTTGCTGCTATAAATATTTCTTTATTTAAAACTTAAGCTGTAATAGGTACCATAAATATGATTAATTGATAACGCACTTTTATATATAATTATTGTTGATCTAAGAGCCGCTGCAATTTAACCATTGCTATTTTTGTCATTGTCAATCTGTTTTCAAAATGTCATGAATAAAATATAATACTTAGCTTCATTATACTTATTTTATTAATAGACTTTCAGCTCTGACAATATCTATTGCAGATTTATTTGGCCAGAAAAGCAAAAATAAATAAAATACTGAAATTAAAGTTAAGAAACTTTCTCTTTTTCATTTATCAACTAAATTTCAATTCTGGTCTTTCGCTAAGGATTATAAATACATTTAAAAAAATCATAAATAACACTTACAAAAGTTTAATTACATATATATTTACTAATGGTTTATAAACTTGTATTTGTGTTTTACTTCTGCTTTTTAATTTAACACCAAATTCCTTGATAAGTTCCCAGTAAGTCGAAGAGCTTTATAAATCTTGATAATATCCAGATTTCTTTATTCACGAACATCTATCGAGTGCCAGAGTCTTGAAGTGAAGGCCTTACAAATATGAGATTTTGGTTCAGATCAGGCTGAGTTATTTACAAAAAAAATTGTCTCGTATCTGTCGCTAGTTAACTTTCTTGTTAACACACTTGACTTTTTAAAAGAATTTATTGATTATAGTTACATAAAATACTTATGAATAATAATAAAAAATGATAAATATAAATTATGACAAGTTAAAAGAGACTCAAGCAATAACAATGTAGGAATGTCCGTCCGTGGTCTGGTAACTTCCATATATAGTCTCTGGTGGGGCGTGGACCGAGAGGCGGTTTCCACCTAAGTTGCAGTCTTGAAGGTGATCCTGGCAGGTGGCTGGTTGCTCATTTGAAGGTCTAGTTGTTTACCCATCTATGAATAGTCTATTATTCTAATTGCCCTGCTATTAATTAACCCATTCGTCAGCGACCTTGGGTGTTGAATCGGGATCTGTACTTCTTATATACATTGTATGAGTTGGCTATTGTTATCTCGCGTGAAATAATTAATAAACAATTTAAATTCGAAGCTTAGATTAATTAATGTTGCTGTCTTTGCCTTTTGAAAGTGGCTCAACCGACAGTACAAATGAAAATGACATTATACTACTTTTTATTATGTGTACAAAGTATAAAAGACATACTAATTGGTACTTTTCTGTTAATTTACATAGGCCCTGCGTACTATCCGGAAAAACGTTTAGCAATATACATCAGCACTTATGCAAATGAGTGCTGACAAAGCACTTAGCTTAGTAGTGTATTGTAATGTGATTGCAACCCCCTATCTCGTTTACACAATCAGAGCAGGTATTTAAATGGTCAGATGCTACGTTTAATTCAGTTATTGAAATACACTATTGAATACGTATTCCATCAGTTATTTGCACTCACAAACATTTGTGCGTTTACACGCAATGCCACACACGCACCCATGCGCATACACTCGCTACCATACACACGCACTCATAGATTTTTTAATTTTTTATTTATTTCAACAACACAACACGAGGGCTCACAGCCTAAATACTATTGTACCGTGGGCGTGGACAAGGAGGAAATAGGCATCTTGTTAATTCTTGACTTAAGGTTTGGAGGTTCGAAGGAAAAAGAAAAAAAATGTACCGGCAAGGAATTCCACAACTTTGAAGTCCTCGGGACAAAAGAGCGGGTATAACAAGATGTTCTATGTCTGGCGACCTGGACAGTAAAAGGGTGCATTCGCTCTGTTCCCCTGGTAGATCTGTTGTGGGCAGCAGGTGGTGGAACTATGGAAGAAAGCTCCTCTGAGCAGTGCCCGTGCAGGTATTTATAAAAGAGAGAGAGAGAGGTCACCAACGGCACGTCGGAATGCAAGAGATGGCAGCTTTTGGGTGAGAGTAGGGTCACCGATGAGACGTATAGCTCTCTTCTGAATGTAGTCTAGGATAGCGAGTGAAGAAGCGGCAGCATTATTCGAGGTTTGGCCTAATTTGTAAAATATATAAGGTATAGAGATTAGTTGGTGAAGAGTGTTTGCGAGCTTGGAAGAGGAAAACTAATTTCTTAGCAGCCGCTTCTGCAATTGATGTGACATGTTGGTGCCAATTGAGATTTCGATCCACAGAAATGCCAAAATGTCCAAAGTACTCATTAGTTTGAATAATTTGGTTGTTAATTGTGATGGGTCTAGGGCTGGTGTATCTCATATGAGATAGAAAGCTAGACTGAGATTTGGTGGAGTTGAATTGTAAAAGATTTTTACTTCCCCAGTCTAATATTTTTTGGAGATCCACAGGGAAAAACCCTCCATGAGTCTGCGATCCTCATCTAATTGGGCTAAAGAGACAGGCTTAGAATTTTGTATATTTGAGTGGAGGGTGCTGTCGTCCGCGTAACTGTGAACTGGGTTGAATATGCTAGAGAGGATGTCATTGATCTGGAGAAGAAACAAAGTAGGGGCTAAAGCTGAACCTTGAGAAACTCCTGCATCAATTGGATACAGTTTAGAGGAATGGCAATCCACGACAACAGAAATGTTCCGGGTGGAGAGGAAATTTGCTGACCAGGTACAAAGTTTTGGTGGTAGGCCATAGGCCGGAAGTTTATTAACCAACGCTGCGTGCCAGACCTGGTCGAATGCTTTGGACATGTCTAGAGCGACAATCTGGGATTCACCGTGTAATTCCATAGACTTCTTCCAAGAATGGGTGACAAAGGAAGGGACGTCGGCAGTTGATCTGCGCTGACGGAATCCATACTGCCTGTCGTGGATTAGACTGTGATTTTCAAGAATTTTTTGTAATTCGGTGTTGATATACTTTTCCATCACTTTAGAGATGAGTGAAAGGAGATAAATGGGCTTGTAATTGCTGGAAATCGCTTTGAATCCTTTCTTGGTGACGGGTTGTACTCGAGCAGTTTGCCAGTTACTAGGGAATATGCCTTTATTGTACACTTGGAGAACCCAAATCAGCACAACATATCTTTTTAAAGACCCCGATGATCGTTTTACTAACAAAGTTAGCGTCACCAGAGGATGAAAAATTATTTTTTTCATCCTCTGATCATGACGAATAATCGCGGGACTTTTCACAGGATATAGTCTAGAAAGATATAACCTTATGAAGATGGGTAAGGCGGACAGTGAAAACTGCAGATACTGCGCTTAAGCTGCAGAAACAAAAGAACACTATGCAATTGCATGGCTGAGTTCTGTAGAAGGATCAAATACCTTGGAGGGGTAATTTTAGCACCTCAGGAAATAGGTTAAATAGCTTCCAAAAAGATATTAGACTGTATTAAAAGTCTGAACATTTTGGACCGCTTTGTAACGTCAAAATTGGCAACATTTAGGCAAGGAACCTGAAAGAAACACGAATTATGTAAACAGTGTTCTGCAAACTCTTAAGTTTCAGCTTCAACCATCATTGCCCTTCATTTTAATAAAATATTTCCAAAAAATTTATTTGAAATAGACACTTTTTCTGATGCGTCGGCAGTACTTTTAGTTATGTTGGTACTTTTAGTTAAGTTGATGGTTTAATGGTCTATAATTTTTAGGTAATTTTCGTAGAAAATATCGTTAATGAGGAGACCGTGGCTTTTGAATTCTAAAAAGGTTTCTTCAAATGAGCGCAAACTAAGCCCGCTAGAATCCATATCAGGGTTTACTTTCTGTGTACATTATACTGGGTGACGCATTTCTACGGTAAAGCTAAATATAATTGTTTTTATGCACGATATGAGAAAAAATTGTATACGTTACTTATAGGGTGTCTTAAGCTGCATGTTATAAAATTATTTTGACAATCACAGGATGACCCATAAGTCGTTGCTGATACCTACAATTTTTTTTAACCTTCCTTATTGCATTTTTGCATTTTTCATTGAAATATGATGCATGTTCGTAAAATAAATCGAGACGCAGTTAGTGCGTTTTGGTAGCCAATTTTCATTAAATGCTTTAAAATTCATTAACTCCATTTGCTATTAAACTAAGGTTCGTCGGCTAGGAAACGAGTTTTCTCGGAAACATTTTAAGTTTATTTTAAGAAACTTTTTGTACATTTTCAAACAAGTTATATTGATAAAATATGATACATTGTTTCTACTATATAGGTTATAGCGGTGAACAAAGTAATGCGTGCTTGCATTAAAGTGACATATTTGCTATTAAAAACATTTTATCAAAATTCACATCCATAACGCACTTTCTGCGTCCAGACTTTTTCAGATTTAAGACTCTGCGAGATGATATGTTAGGTTTGGTTATAATATGATACGACTATTTCAGTCCCACCACTGCTACTTTAGGGAAGGTACTATTCCATATATAAGCCTGATTGAAAGTTTGTTCTACCTGGTAGCATACTTGCATAACTTGTTTTATAGAGGTTTAACTAAATTTCCATATCGCCCGCGAAACCTATTTTAGGTCAGGATCTTCTAAGTATTGGTGAATTTTCGTAGAAAAAATTCACTAATGGGAAGATCGGGGCTTCTGAATTTTGAAAAAATTTTTGCAATTGAGCACGAACTAGGACCCCTAGAACCCATATCCAGGGTCAGTTTCAATTTTGTATGTATATATATATATATATATATATATATATATATATATATATATATATATATATATATATATATATATATATATATATGTATGTATCACACCGATAACTCAAAAGTGTCCGATTTTAATCAAATTTGACACGAACCTTTCCTTTGTAAGTGGCTTGGACAAGTTCGTTAGCCAGGAAAATCGGACGAGGTTTCCCGGGAAAATTTTGAGTTTTCTTTAGAAAAAAATGCTTATCTTAAAAAAATAAAAAAGCTATAATAAACAAATTTGGTAGGTAGATTTACAATATAAAAAGTAAACTATACATAAAAATTTAGATTTCTATGTTATAAGAGAAAAGTTATAATAAAATATTTGGTGCCATATCATTTCTATGAAAATTCACTACCATAACGCACTTGCTGCTACAAAACTTTTTTTTAATGTACCTAAGTATGATTCTATTTCGATTTCTATGGTTTTATTATTGTTTGTATTTTCTCATTATTGATATAAGATTATGTTGTAAATCAATGTATCTGAACGTGCCCTGTTGTACTTGTGGCGAAATAAAGTGTTATTATTAATAAATATAGACTTAGATACTTCTTCTATGGCTTCAAAACTGCTTGTTTTTTTTGTGAACACAGAGGAGTCTCTACATATGTAGTTAGTGTGAAATGGATTCACCAAATAAGCAACAACAACTAATGAAGTTATTATGGCTAATAAGTATACTTTGGTTAAGTACACTTTGAAAAAAATCCAATTTACCACAGCACATGTTTTTAGACCTAACGATAGTTTTCTAAAAGGTATACTTTCATATGCGTTTAATTGTCGCGATATCTTGACACTTTTTAAGCTTGAGATTTTTTCTATCTACATGCTGATTATTATACCAAATGTTGATCAGTACATGATTTAGCAATGGCGCCATATCTTAGTTGCGCTAAATATTCTTTAAATCTGGTTTTCATATATCTCTTACTTTGCCCAACATATTTAAGTTAACCACTGTTACAACCTATTTCATACATCCCCGAGATTTCTTTATCGATGTATTTCTGGTAGAAAATGTCAGCTGTAAATTGTTTCTCTTGTAAATGCCATTGAGGCCTCTCTTGATTCGCGGTACAAATGTTAAGCACACAACGTTTTTATCCGTTTCTTATTCTTTAATTTCTCTCCGTTTCTTATTCTTTAAAAGTTGCGAATTCTTTAAAAGTTGTATGTAAAAGTTGTAACATCGTCTTTTTAGTGTATTTTCTTAAAAAAAATTCACTAATGAGGAGATCCCGACTTTTGAATTTTGAAAAAATTTCTTCAAATGAGCGCTAATTAGGCCCCCCCAGAACACATATCCGGGGTCAGTTTCAATTTTTTATGTGTTTATATGTATATATATATATATATATATATATATATATATATATATATATATATATATATATATATATATATATATATATATATATATATATATATATATATATATATATATATATATATATATATGTATCACACCGATAACTCAAAAAATAATGGGCCGATTTTGATTAAATTTGGTGAATACCTTCCTTTTGCAAATGGCTTGGATAATTTCTTTAGTCAGGAAAATCTGCCCAGGTTTTCTCGGAAAATTTTGGGTTTTCCTTCAAAAAAAAATATATCTCCGGAATTAACAAAGTAAGGGAAACCAAATTTGGCATTCTGGTTTATGTCATTATAGGTGAGGTGCCTACCAAATTTGATCAAAACCGGCCCATTATTTTTTGAGTTATCGGTGTGATACACATGTATATATATATATATATATATATATATATATATATATATATATATATATATATATATATATATATATATATATATATATATATATATATATATTTGGTGAGTGCCTTCCTTTTGCAAGTTGCTTGGATAAGTTCGTTAGCCAGTAAAATCGACCCAGATTTTCCCGGAAAATTCTGTGTTGCTTTTTTTTTCCAAAAACATATATGTCTCCGGATATAACACATTAAGGGCAACCAAATTTGCTACGCGTGTTTGTATTATAAAGAGTGACCTATGTACTAAAGTTTAGCTCTGTAGGTCAAAAGACAAAAAAGTTATGGTCATTTAAAGAAAAATAAATAGGGGTTTTCCTCAAAACGTCAAAGTGACAATTTAAAATATCAAAATTCGCAACATTTATGCAAAGAACTTAAATCTAATACGAGCTATGGAAAGAAAATGTCTTAAGAAGAATGTTTTACAAACCCTGAAGTCTTAGTTTCAACCGTTATTGTCCTTCATTTTACTAAAATATTTCCAGAAAATTCATTTCAAATAGACCCTTTCTCTGATGCTTGGCAGTAGCCTTAACTATAGAATTTATCGTTTAATGGTATATAATTTTTGTAGAATTATCGTAAAAAATCAATAAAGCTGAATATATCCGTTATTATACAAGATATGAAAAATATTGTATACATTAATTATACGGTGTCTTGAGCCACATCTTAAAAAAATATTGCTACCATCACAGGATGGCCCATAAGTCGTTGGTGATACAAATAATTTTTTTTTGTGGAAAACGCCTTATGCTTTTGCATTTTCCATCGAAATATAATGCATGTTTGTAAGTTAAGAAATTCTGGACGCAGCAAGTGCGTTATGGTAGCGAATTTTGATTAAACGCTTCATATTTGAAAAGCTCAATTTGATATTAACCTATAAGGTTGACCAAGAAACGGATTTTTTCGGTTACATTTTAAGTTTACTTTCGGAAATTTCTGTACGTTTTCAAACAATAAAGTTATTTTGATGAAACATGGCACATTGTTTTTACTATATAGGTTATACTGGTAACCAAATTTTATGCCTGCTTTCTGAAAAAAAAAAAAACACATATTTGCTATTAAAAACATTTTTATGAAAATTCACTACCATAACGCACTTGCTGCGTCCAGAATTTTTTAGCATTAATTGACAAGTTTGTTACTAAATAGACAGACTTGACAATATACTCAGCTACGTTTTCACCGTATTCCAGTTTCTTGTTATATCTACCTTAATGCAAGAAAACTTTATCTATGTATGAACCAGAAAATTCAAACATGCTGTGTTTTGTGCAAAACCATGGTTTGAGTCAATCTAAATAAAACTCAGAGTGATATTTTTCTTTTCTTGATCTCAAATTCTAAAGTGTCTCTATTTTTGATTGTCAATTCATCAAGAAACATTAATTTAGCATTAATTTTTATTACATGGGTAAACTTGATGGGGTCAATTTTATTATTCAATCTGGCGATAAAATTATCTGCTTTGAACACTTTTGTATTAAACACTCTGAAAATATCGTCCACATAACAAAACCATACTATCGGAAAATATTCATTTTCATTTGCTAGATCTGTTTTAAGTCTACTGATAAATAGGTATAAAATAATTTAAGAATAATTTATAAAAATTATATGTTTCTTTTAGAACAATAGCTCACGTATTTTTTATTTTAATTCCTTACGTATTTTTTAGCTTAACACCTACTAAAATTACCAAAAACATTGTTAGTGCTTATGGATGATTTTGCCTTTATACAACAATTTAACAGTATTTTATAAAAATGTAGATTTTCGTTTTTGAACAGTTGCTTACGCGTTTATTAGTGAATTTTCGTAGAAAAAATTCACTAATGGGGAGATCCCGACTTTTGAATTTTGAAAAATTTTTTGCAAATAAGCGCGATCTAGGACCCCTAGAACCCATATCCGGGGCCAGTTTCAATTTTTATATGTTTATATATATATATATATATATATATATATATATATATATATATATATATATATATATATATATATATATATATATATATATATATATATCACACCGATAACTCAAAAAATAATAAGCCGATTTTGATAAAATTTGGCATGTACCTTTCTTTTGTAAATGGCTTGGATAAGTTCGTTAGTCAGGAATATCTGATGAGGTTTTCCGGGAAAATTTTGAGTTTTCATTCGAAAAAAATTCTTATCTCAAAAAGTAATAAACCGATTTTAAAAAAATTTGGCCTGTACCTTCCTTTTGTAAATGGCTTTGACAGGTCCGTTAGTTAGGAAAATCGGATAAGGTTTTCCGGGAAAATTTTGAATTTTCATTCGAAAAAAATTCTTATCTCAAAAAGTAATAAGCCGGTTTAAATAAAATTTGGCATGTACCTTCCTTTTGTAAATGGCTTTGACAAGTTTGTTAATCAGGAAAATCTGACGAGGTTTTCAGGGAAAATTTTGAGTTTACATTCGAAAAAAAATTTTATCTCGAAGAATAATGGGCAGATTTTGATATAATTTGGCATGTACCTTCCTTTTGTAAATGGCTTTGATAAGTTCGTTAATCAGAAAAATCGGACGAGGTTTTCCGAAAAAAATTTAAGTTTCCATTTGAAAAAAATTTTTATCTTAAAAAATAAAAATCTATGATAACCAAATTTGGTAGGTAGGTTTACGATATAAAAAGTAAACTATATACCAAAATTTAGATTTCTATGTTACAAGAAAAAAAGTTATTATAAAATATTTTGTTCCAGATCATTTCTATGAAAATTCACTACCATAACGCACTTGCTGCGTCCAGGCTTTTTAACTTTAATTGGTTGCGTATGGTTTTATACTTTTTTTGTTTAATTTAAGGGGTTTTGGCTGCGGCGAAATGGTATTCGTACAACTGACCATGTTTATTTTAAGCTTAATGCCTGCTCAAATTACAAAACAATTCATTGAGCGTCAATGGATATATTTTGTTTTTCCATGCCCCCTGGAAGTTTCCAACTACGCGCCTGAAGTGTTGAACATGTCAGTTTGTATTGACTGTTGCTCTCTTTGGATTTAGCCTTTGGATCAGCTTTAACTTTAGCTGACTACACAACGGGAGCTGTTACAACGCGTTTGATCTGTACGTACGAACGTGAAAATTGCATATCTTATATTTTCTGCTAGAGCTTTCAAATAAATGTTCTGCTCTTGTCAGATCCCTTCTTTATAATAACTTGCACTCTATCAAATGTTAAAATGACATTTTTCTTTTATTTCCTAGTCTGTTATTTCAGGAAATGTGTTGCTGGATGTTTGTTTTGACCCACAAAAAATACACCTGCAATTGAATTCTTTCTTGCAGACACTATAAGAATAAAACTAAAAATGTTGTTATTAAACTGACATTCCGTACATAAAAGAAGAATCAAAATAATTGCAGTATTAACTACAAAAGTTCACTAAAGCTAGATCTATTTTCACCATAATTAGAACCGCAGACCGGTTTCGCTCTAATTTCCAATAATTACAGCGAGAGTACACCTATAAAGTAATACGGCTATGGTAGCCAGCCTCCCAGAACATTGTGAGATGTACGACTGGGTCGTCGTAATTCAGAATACCGTAGTGACGAGTCCTAATTAGAGCGGAACCGGTCTGCGGTTTTAATTATGGTGAGAATACATGTAGAATTACATACATTGTCCCTTTATTAGGGAAGAAATGGGCTAAGGCTCACAATTTACAAAATTTTTACTTGGCTGTACACAGTCTCCATTTTATCACATTTTGTGTTATTTGTAGCTGTCGTGGCAACATACTACCTGGTTTCGCACCGAGATGGCGACCCTGTCGTACATCTCATGATGTTCTACAAAAGCCAATTTTAAAATCCTTTGTTTTTAGTGAATTTTCTTAAAAAAAATTCACTAATGGGGAGATCCCGACAAAATTTCTTTAAATGAGCGCTATTTAGGACCCCTGGAACCCAAATCCGAGGTCGGTTTCAGACTTTATATATATATATATATATATATATATATATATATATATATATATATATATATATATATATATATATATATATATATATATATATATATATATATATATATATATATATATATATATATATATATATGTCACCTATAACTAAAAAAATAATGGACTGATTTTGATAAAACTTGGTGAGTACCTTCCTTTCGCAAATGGATTGGATAAGTTCGTTAACCAGGAAAATCCGTCGAGGGTTTCGGGGAAAATTTTGTGTTTTCTTTCGAAAAAAATCGAAAAAAAATATTATATCTCCGGAATTAATAAAGTAAGGGCAACCAAATTTTATACGCGGATTTATATCATATAGGTAAGTTACCTACCAGAATTTAGCTCTCTAGGTTAAAGGACAAAAAAGTTACAAGCATTTAAAGTAAAATAAATTTGGGTTTTTTTCAAAACGTCAAAAGTCGCGATTTTAAACGTCAAAATTGGTAATATTTAGGCAATGAACCTGAAACTAATATGAGCTATGGAAGGAAAATGTCTCAAGAATAATGTTTTACAAAGCCTGAAGTCTTAGTTTCAATCGTCATTGTCCTTCATTTTACTAAAATATTCCCAGAAAATTGATTTCAAATAGACCCTTTCTCTGATGATTTGGCAGTAGTGCTGGCTATAGGGTTTATCGGTTAATGGTATATCATTTTTGTCGAATTTTCGTAAAAAATCTTTAAAGCTCAATATATCCGGCATTATGCAAGATACGAAAAAAAATTGTATACATTAATTATAGGATGTCCTGAGCTACATCTTAATAAAATATTTCTAAGTCGTTGGTGATTCAAATGTTCTTTTTTGGTGAATTTTTTTAAAAACATCCACTAAAGGGGAGATCCGTGTTTATATATATATATATATATATATATATATATATATATATATATATATATATATATATATATATATATATATATCGTACCGATAACTTAAAAAATAATAGACCGATCTTGATCAAATTTGGTGAGTACCTTGCTTTTGAAAGTGGCTTGGATAAGTTTGTTAGCCAGGAAAATCAGACCAGGTTTGCCCGGAAAATGTTGTGTTTTCTTTCTAAAAAAAAATTTTTATTTCCGGAAATAACAAAATGAGGGCAACCAAATATGGTACGCTTATTTATATTATAAAGAGTGAACCATGCACCAAAATTTAGGTCTCTAAGTTGAAGAACAAAAAAGTTACGGGCAGCTAAATTAACAAATTTTGGAGTTATCCTCAAAACGTCAAAGTCGCAATTTAAAATGTCAAAATTGGCAATGTTTAGGCAAAGAACGTGAAACAAATACGGATTGTGAAAAGAAAATGTTGCAAGAAGAGTGTTCTGCGAACCCTTAAGTTTCAGATTCAACCGTCATTGGCCTTCATTTTACTAAAATATTAAAAAAAAATTCTTTTCAAATAGACCCGTTCTCTGATGCTTTGGCTGTCGGTTTAGTTAAGTTGATGCTTTCGCTGTAGGTTTAGTGAAGTTTATGGTTTAACGGTCTATAATTTTAGCTAATTTTCGTACAACAAATTCGTTACTGCATTTTAGCATTTTTTATCGAAATATGATGCATGTTTGTAAAAAAAAAATCTGGACGCAGTAAGTGCGTTTTGGTAGCAAATTTTCATTAAATCCTCTAAATTCCAATAACTCAATTTGATATTAACGTAAGGTTTGTTGGTTAGGAAACCAACATTTAACTTTATTTTCGGAAAATTTTTGTATGAACGCAGCAAGGGCGTTTTGGTTGCGAATTTTCATAAAATTTTTCAAATTTCAATAACTCAATTTGCTATTAGCCTAAGGTTCATTGGATAGGAGACCAGTTTTCTCAGAAACATTTAAAGTTTATTTTCTGAAAATTTATGTACATTTTCAAATAATTATTTTGATAAAATATGGTACATTGTTCCTACTATATAGGCTATACCGGTAACCAAATTGATGCCTGCTCGCATTAGAGCGATATATTTGTAACTAAAAACATTTTAATGAAAATTCACTTCCATAACGCACGTGCTGCGCCCTGAGTTTTTTAAACCTTAAATGATTGATGTTGAACACTGTTGACGTAAACGGGAACAAAGCAGAATCACCCAAAAAATCAAAAAATTTATGACAAGGAGCTATGCGACATCTACGTATTTCGGCAATGAAGTTGGCTTTATCAGTATATGTTGCTAATATAAGACTATGAGCTAAATTATCTTACTGAAATATTTTAATTACGAAAGTTTCTCAAGCAGATGAATTTTTTTACTGCTAATTTTTGCAATAAATTTTAAAACCATAGCATTTTTAAATATAGAATGAAGATATCTTTCAAATGATATATCACGTGCCCCTACTTGCTATTTAACAATCCGGGGGTTGAAACTGTCAGCCAAAGAGGGTTGAATGTAGGGGTGAAGTTTTCATATCACAAGATGTCACTTTAGTAAATTTTCCTTAAGAAAATTCATGAATATAAAGGTACCAATGGTGAGACTTTGGAAGAATTTTTTCAAATCAGCGCTAGTGCCCCTAAAACCCATATCCAAGGTTCTTTGAGATTATATATATATATATATATATATATATATATATATATATATATATATATATATATATATATATATATATATATATATATGTTCAGAAAGATTTCCGCGGTCTTTAATGTGAGACATATTTGGTTCTCGGGTTGAACCGCGTCCAGAATTTATGAAAACTCGACGTTTTGGCTCCTGTTTTGGAGCCATTTTCAAGAGATAAAGGAAATATGTAAGGACACTCTAAGCCCTCAATCTGCCTAATATTTAGAGTGGTGGACAAAGGTGGGTAAAGGAAATATGTAAGGACACTCTAAGGCCTCAATCTGCCTACTCCTTAGAGTGGTGGACAAAGGTGGGTAAAGGAAATATGTAAGGACACTCTAAGGCCTCAATCTGCCTACTCCTTAGAGTGATGGACAAAGGTGGGTAAAGGAAATATGTAAGGACCCTCTAAGGCCTCAATCTGCCTACCCCTTAGAGCGGTGGACAAAGGTGGGTTGGGTTGTTGTAGCTCGATTACGGGGCCTCAATCAACAGTATTCGACGATTTGTGTGTCATATTTATGATTTTAATGAGAGAAAAGGGTACTTCTTATTAAAAGACAACTTTGACACTTTGGATTATTTAACGTCAAACTCAGAGCCTCCTTAGATGGAAAAAGTGTTTAACTTATAAAGACCCAATTTTCTGACAAATAAAACATGGCCTCCTTAAATAAGAGTTAATTTAACGAAGTGTGATATTTCGATAATATTCAAATATTTTATACACTTGTGAGACACTACTAAACTGGATATTTTGCGCTATTTCCAAAAATCGAAATATCCAATATGGCGGCCATAAGAAAAATGAAAGTTGAGGCGGGTTGCAGGATAACAAAAGACGATAGAGACATGTCATACACGCCATCTTATTCGTCTTAAAGAAGTGTCCGAATAATGTCACATTTTGACAGCTGTCAATTTAACGGTTTCGGATTTACTGGCGAAAAACGAAATCCGCCTTTTTCGATTTTTCAGCGATATTTCCAAAACCAATTGACCAATCGTAAACCTGAAGCCAGATATTGAATGCAGTAAGCGTCCTCTAAAACTTTCCTCATTTAACTTTTGCTATAGGTATAATAGGACCCGAGATACCTGTATAGAGAAGCGAATTTCACACAGACTGTATTATATATATATATATATATATATATATATATATATATATATATATATATATATATATATATATATATATATATATATATATATATATTGTACCACAACGAATACTCAAAAAATAATATTCCGATTATGATAAAATTTGACCCGTGCCTTCCTTTGGTAAGCGGCTTGGACAAGTTTGTTAGCCAGAAAAATCGAACCAGGCTTTCCGGGAAAAGTTTGGGTTTTCTTTCAGAAAAAATTTTATGTCACAAAATGGGAACGATATGATACCCAAATTTGGTACTTAGGATTATGATATTAAAAGAAAGCTATGTGCCAAAATATTTATTTCTATGTTACAAGAAAAAAAGGTTATAAAAATATTTGATGCCAGATCATTTCTAAGAAAATTAACTACCATAATACACTTGCTGCGTTCAGACTTTTTATAAATGTGCACATAAATTGAGATACAAATTTGTTCCGTTTGGCTGTTCCAACTGTTTAAGATAACATATTGTCACATCTATATGAGAGTTAAGTATTTTACCTGTATGTCATTTTTGAATTGATAAGACGAAGGAGTAAACCATAAAGTATGTGTGAAATAACCTGCTATTGGATGAATATAAATAAAAGAAAAGCTTAACTGCTTAGAATAGAAAGGTAATAAACCAAACCTTCGATAAAAAACGACTTATACTTTATTGGTGTTATTGGTTAAAGATTAGAAAAGGTATCCAACGTATCCAACCGTTAAAAAAATACGTTGGACAAGAGTTTCAGTGCAGATAACACATGTAATAAAGTATAAGGATATATGTTTTCTCGGATCCAATATAGCCTTATAAATGTCACGAAACCCAACGGAAACATGTCCGCCCAGCCGGAAACACTAACAAATGAAGTGTGCTCAAGTAACGTCGTGTAGCCTAAACTATCAGTATTCTAAACACTTGTTATTGCAATATATATATACCCTTGTAATATCTCTTAAAAAAAGAACTTCAGAATAAAGATACTAGAGTAGCTTCTATTTGCGATTACTTTCAGAAAAAAAAATTAAATATGTTTTGTAACTGACCTTATTTTTTTTAGAAATTGGATTTTAGCAATAGAAGTAATTTTTTTCATTAACTAACCTCTCATTGTATTTCTGGCTCAGACTTTTTTGTTTATAAATAGCGAAAAGGTGCCTGCAAAATATGGCACACCTAAATGACAAATTTATTATTTTTTGCGATAATATATTTATTATGGAAAAACGTTACTTACTAACAAAGTTCTATATCGTTTTGAAACAATTATTCAAAAAGTTTCAACTATTTATTAAAACAACCAATTTCAAATAAATTAAATTTTAAGTGAATTGATAAGATGTGGTAGCTGTTTTATATATTTGGAACAAAATTATGAAAAATATTTTATAATAAGATTAAAAGCTCATAATTTTTATATTATAGTTGATAATTATAACTGATTATTGAGTTAGCAGCAATACAAAACCGATATATGTGGAAGACAAAAGCTTTACCCCTGTACCACCATACCTAAAAATAAATTACCATAACTGACATTACATAAGATAATATGAAAGTAAACTGGTCAAAATAGACAAAGAAAACAGATATCATAAATAACGGTAATTTAGTGACAGTTAATTTTCACAATTTGGCCACACTGTACTACATAGCAATCACTATATAGTACTGAATTAAATGCAACATTTCATGGAAATATTTAAATTTTACATGTATAGTTCAGATAATACGTTTTAAACTCACGTCGCAAACAGAAAATGTTATATAAATTTTACCTAATAACCAGGGAAATTATACTTCTGTGTTTCCTTCATCAGCGAGTTATGTAGATCATTACGGTTACCAGAACATAACGGCGTAGTGGCATTTATAACCAGCGGATTTATTTTTTATTTTTTTGGTCACATCATAAAACCTGGTTCTTAACAAAGGGACCAGCCTTGGGAGTATCTACTAGTATGATGTGTCCCTTAGTTGACCTAATAAAAAAAATTTGCCCTTTGGACGAAAGTCCACTTGATAATTAGAACAAATGAACTACTTTTTAGATGGGAACGACAATTAAGAAAACACTGGATAGTTTTCATCAACTGAAACGAAGAGCTGGCCACGGATCCGCTTATTTCACCAATAAAAAAGGTATTTTGTTGACTTGTTGCACCAAAAACCCCCCGGCAAGTGAACTGTCAAACGTTGAACATTCAGCTCGTACGGAGAGGCAAAGGGGGCGATTGCGGCAAGCGGCGATCTCTTCTGTCATTGGTTTCAAGGGCAAGCTCAGGCACTTTTATGCGCGCTGCGTGTACTAAGATACTACGTCTACTAAATACAGACGTGGTGACTAATTCTCTGGTTTCTCTAAGATTGATTTTCTTTTCTGTAAATTTACAGAAAATCATTGAAGCTGGAGCAATAGTCTCCACGTCTGTATTTAGTATTTAGTATGGAACAGTTTCACCAAGTAAGGACGTAAGCAAGCCACAAACAGACGTGTAACTAATATTGCGCATTCATCAAGAAAATGAAGGCAAGGAAAACATTGCTAGTTAATTAACATATTGTTTAATATATATATATATATATATATATATATATATATATATATATATATATATATATATATATATATATATATATATATATATATATATATATATATATATATATATATATATATATATATAGGTAGATAAAATACAGAAACATAGAAATCAAACCTTAAAAGGCTGAGGCTGGACACTGTGGCTGGAAACTGAAACAAAAAGTAGGAATAACCCAAAAAACCACAAAAATATTAATAGATCTATGCGCTAGATACGTATTTAGACAACGAAGTTGTCCTTATCAGTAGCTGCCGCTAAAGTTTTTAACGCTAAAAACCACAAAAATAATAACCTAGAGATGCGCTAGATACGTATTTCGACAACTAAGTTTTCTTCATCGGTAACTGTTGGTAAATTATTTAACGTGTTACTGTTTAACTCTAAACAGTTCAGCGACAGCTACTGATGAAGACAACTTCGTTGTCGAAATACGCATCTAGCGCATAACTCTCTGTTATAATTTTTGGAGTTTTTGGGGTGATCCTGCCTTCTGTTTTAAATAAAACCATGTATAAATAAAATGCAAATTTAACAACAAAATGTGTAAATGAAATATTTGTAGAGATTATATTAAAACAATTTTTAAACACAAACTCCGTTACGTACGCACAATGGGCATTTCTACAATTCATTTATATAACTATTTATTTGTTCTTTTAAAGCCACAACTCAGAGCCTCTGTGGTTCAATGGTAAGAACCTGTGCCTCTGAACCGAAGGGTACTGAGTTCGATCCCAGGGTACTCCTTTTACTTTTTCAATACATACTGTAGAATTAACATCAACCGAGTTGTGGCATTTTATTTGAGCAAGTTTAATATCTGCAGGTTCCGCCCTTTGGAGGGGGCGTAAAGCCGTCGGTCCCGTATCCATGCGATGTTAGACACGTTAAAGATCCCCACCCTCCTTACAGAAAGGTGGGGGTTCGGTAAAATTTCCAGGATAGTGATGTGAAACTGCTCCCTGGCGTCGGTTATTGGCCATAGTCGCGGAAATAGGCCGACGTTAAAGAAATAAAACTCACACACACACACTCACACTAAAGCCACAACTTTTCTCATATGATTTACTTCAATATCTTATGTTTAATTTTTCAATCGACTCTGTTTTTTGAAAATTAAAATGCAATTTTTATAAAAATTTGATACTTCAAATCGGTATAGTAAACTAAAGGATTACTTATTTACGTGAGCTAAACGTTAATTTCTAAAACATCTCTTAAATCTAGAACATTGTGATATGTGCGACAGTGTCGCCGTCTGGGTGCGGAATACCTCGGCGCGGAACCAGGTAGTATGTTGTCACGACAGTTCCAAATAACACAAAAAGATAAAATAGAGCCTGTGTACAACCAACTAACAATTTTGTGAATTGGCAGCCCTGGCTCATTTCTTCCCTAAGATATGGACAGCGTATATAAGGCCAGGTATTCTCAGGATAATTAGAACCGCAGACCGGTTTCGCTCTAATTAGGGCTCGTCAGTGCGATATACTAATTACACCGAGAACACACATACAAAGTAATACGGCTATGGTAGCCAGCCTCCTAGAACATTGTGAGATGTACGACAGGGTCGACATCTCGGTGCGGAACCTGGTAGTATGTTGTCACGACAGCTCGAAATAACACAAAATGTTATAAAATAGAGACTGTGTACAACCAAATAACAAATTTGTAAATTGTCTACCCTGGCCCATTTTTTTTCTAAGATAGGGACAAAGTACGTAAGGCTAGATATACTCTCACCTTAATTAAAACCGCAGACCGGTTTCGCTCTAATTAGAGCTCGTCAGTGCGATATACCAGTTACAGCGAAAACACACCTACAAAGTAATACGACAATGGTAGCCAGCTTATTAGCACAATGTGAGATGTACCACAGGGTCGCCATCTCAGATAGTATGTTGTCACGACAGTTCCAAATAACAAGTCTCTGTTAGTTGTGATATTTATCCTCAGTTCCAAGCAGATAAATCACTGAATATAGAAAACGCTGCAGATGTTGTGCATTGGTTAAATTTTCCGCATATTCATCTATATTTCAGACAACTAAATAATTCATTTGTTTCTACATCAAACATTGCCACAGCAAAAATTGGGTTCAAAAAATAAACGGACAATCAATTAAGCGGTTTAATATTTTATATAGGTAAAGTAGGTAATTTGTGACTTCTACCGAAAGCGCTGCTGGGAGAAGAGTGGCAGTAATTCAATCAGTAAATAGAGCTTAAATTTACATCCAAATATTGATAACGGTATGGTATGTAGAAAATACCTAGCAACTGTAACTATTGAAAATGCTATGCTACGTAAGAAATTAAACTGACAAGTTGTTCTACAATACTAAGTGTAATGTTTTCAGTGAAATCAGCTTAACGCTTTCAGGTATTATGGCGATATTATTGGCTTTCTACTCTGCACTAGTACAGACAGTACAAAACTCAGTTTTACAGACTCGTTTTTATTTATTCCAAGTTTTTTGTCTTTTAGATTGTTAGTGAATTTTCGTAGAAAAAATTCATTAATAGGGAGATCCCGACTTTTGAATTTTGATAAAATTGTTGCAAATGAGCACGAACTAGGACCCCTAGAACCCATATCCGGGGTCAGTTTCAATTTATATATATATATATATATATATATATATATATATATATATATATATATATATATATATATATATATAAATGGCTTGGATAAGTTCGTTAGTCAGGAAAATCGGACGGGGTTTTCCGGGAAAATTTTGAGTTTTCATTCGAATTTTTTTTTATCACAAATAATAAAAGAGCTATGATAAGCAAATTTGGTAGGTAGGTTTACGATATAAAAAGTAAGCTATACACCAAAATTTAGATTTATATGTTACAAGAAAAAATGTTATAGTAAAATATTTTTTTCCAAATCATTTCTATTTTTCCTACAACTCGCATCGTTTTTAGTCTATTGTTATTATTAAAAGTCAATAGTTTCTTCCTAAAATTTGCTCTTACCGAAGACACGTGGCTTCCATTGACTTCTGCTTCTGCCGCTGTTACAGTCTTTACTCTTAACATGACGCTTTGCTGACTCTTACTGCTACTGCTATACTATTTTACATACGTATCACCCTACAAATACCTACTTGTATTCCACCGCATCGAGCGTTCCTGTAGCTTCACTTTCGGTTTATTTTTCTCTCTTTCTTCTTTATGATTCATTTGCAAAGCTCACTGGTCTGTTCTATCAAGAATGAAAATTGTAGAAGCATCCTCTTACTAGGCATCGTGTGCCCATTTGCTATGATTGTACCTTTAATTTACACTGTTAGTCAATGCTCGCTCTCAATGTAACTTTCATTTATGTGACCTAACAAATGACTTGCAATTTCTTTTTACGTACCTTACGTGGTCTCGTGCTACATTCATCACCTTTATAAGGTGAGGCCACTTACCATTACATTTCCTGTTCCCCTAGTTTAATCATCACAACGAGCAGATTTCGTCTTTGCAAATAGCTATTAGTCAATGATCCGTTCTGCAGATAACGTACCATTTCTGCCTAGCATACACGGTTGCGACCATCCTCTCTATTTTGTCGTTTCTATTGTTAGTCAATGCTTGCTATTCATATTCTCTTTAGTGAATTTTCGTAGAAAAAATTCACTATGGGGGAGATCCCAACTTTTGAATTTTGAAAATAAATTTGCAAATGAGCGCGAACTAGGACTCCTATAACCCATATCCGGGGTCAGTTTCAATTTTTATATATATATATATATATATATATATATATATATATATATATATATATATATATATATATATATATATATATATATATATCACACAGATAACTCAAAAAATAATGGGCTGATTTTGATAAAGTTTCGCACGTACCTTCGTTTTGTAAATGGCTTAGATAAGATCGTTAGTCAGGAAAATCAGACGAGGTTTTCCGGGAAATCTTTGAGTTTTCATTCGAAAAAAAATGTTATCTCAAAAAATAAAAACCTATGATAACCAAATTTGGTAGGCAGATTTGCAATATAAAAAGTAAACTATACACCAAAATTTATATTTCTATGTTACAAGAAAAAAAAGTTATAATAAAATATTTTGTGCCAGATAATTTCTATGAAAATTCACTACCATAACGCACTTTCTGTCTCCAGGATTTTTTTGCCTAGAACAGTAGTTTAAAATGAAATAATTTGTAAAAAAGTTATTAGCTTATTAGGATTCGTAATAAGAGACCATCTTCGTGGTAGGATCCCTAGGGACTCAGCCTCCTTCAAAAACGTTGTTAAGCACATTTCACGAATTTAAGCATCATAAATATCTTTATTCCATCGAATTGAGCGACACCTAGCAAACAATCGACGTACTGTGTAATAGGTGACTGTAAAATTAGGTGGTTGATTCCCAGGCTGCAAAACAAGCAAGATTGCATGGGGTATCTTATTACACTTACCTTACTAGTTAGACTTTGTCTTTAGGTTAATGATATGATATGTAGGTAAAAAAATGTGTAATAAATAAATAGAGATATAAATAAAATTCTGGCTTTGAATGGATTTGAAGGACTGTTGAACCATTTTAGATAAACCCTTTTTAATTGTGTAATGTTACTAAAACTTAATAAGTTAAACTCTTCGTGTATAAGTAGATTGTATGATTTTTGCTTGTGTTTAAATAAATAATTATCTGTTTGATGACAATAATTGCTTCAACAAAATATAAAATAAATACTTTAAACTCTTGGATTCATCCAATTAAAGTAAAAGCCTCTTTTGAGTTCTTTCAACGTGTTAAATAAGCGCATACTTGACGTGCCTATTTCCAGGTTGGATACAAGAGCTTAGCTTGTATAATTTATAAATCGAATTAATGAAACGAGTGCAATATAATCAGCAATTATGTTAATAGAGTATCAACGAGTAAAGGCGTAGCGCCTGATTGTTAATGTAGTTATAACCGGGATCCTTTTCCGTGTTCTCGATTCCCGGATTTCCTGAGCGGGAGTGTCGCAATCGGTTATAGGCGCTCCAGGATACTTCACTACTTTGTGGTTACACGCAACTATCGACCATTTTTATGCTGACGATCAAACACTTCAAGGAGAAGTGCATTTGTGGCTATTGGCTTTTTATCCTCATCTCAAATTACGCCTAGTTATTACAATTCCAAACACAATTTACAAGACTTCCTACCACGAAGAAAACATGTTCAGTGTTATCATAAATTACATATATTTATTGACGAAATTAGCCAGAAAAAATATAGAATCTTTGAATTATATGTGCAATAATAAGAAGAATAAATAAATAAAAAGCCTGGATGCAGCAAGTGCGTTATGGAAGTGAATCTTCATTAAAATGTTTTTAATAGCAAATGCGAGCAGGCATGAATCTGATTACCGGTATGGCCTATGTAGTAGACACAATGTCGCTACTCACTTGCTCACTACTCGTTCTATTTGCGACGCCCATGTTAGTTTGGAGTCCAGGACAACCCCCAGATATTTGACTTCCCGCACTAAAGCTAAAGGTTTTCCAAACATCACGGGCGCCCTGAACCCCCCCATATTCATCTTCTTGGTGAATAGGATCATTTCTGTCTTCGTCGGGTTTACGGAGAGTCCCAGCTGACCGCAATTTTCAATTATGCTACAGGCAGCTTGCATGCACTCACAGACGACGGCGAGGAATTTGCCGGTGACTAAGACCAGGCCCATCATCAGCGTACGCCTGGGCGTAGCGCCATTCTCGGAGAGCCGCTCCAAAATGCGATACATGACCAGAAACCATAGATAAGGCGAAAGGCAGCTGCCCTGAGGACAGCTGCCTATCACCCCAACGTCCAGCCCCCGGCCCCTCAAGGTCAGCGAGACTCTCCTCTCCTCCAGCATGCTTGCCACCTAGATTATTAGGGACCTCGGGGATCCCCTATCCTGTAGGGCGGCACAGACCGTATCCGTCCTTGCCCTATCAAAGGCCCCCTCCACATCGAAGAACACAGCCAATGTGCTCTCCCCGCAGTATAGAGCCCTTTCCACCTTTCGCGTCACAGTGTGGAACGCCGTGTCCGTCGATTTCCCCCGCTGGTATGCGTGCTGACTTTTATGGAAGGGGTGATCCCTGAGGATCCCTCCCAACATAAAGCTATCTACTATATTTTCCATTGCCTTAAGTAGGAAGGATATAAGGCTGATTAGCCTGTACGCCTTGACCAGCGTGTACTCCTCTCTTCCCGGTTTGGGAATGAAGACCCCGCCTTTGGGACATAGCCTTACCCCAAGCTGGCCCAGAAAACCACCTTTGCGTTGGGCAGCAGTATATCCAGGCCCCTTTGGAGCAGAGAATTTATTTTATCTCCGCATGATGGTGCTCCGTAGCATAATGTGGTGATTGTAAATAATGAACTTTCAAAATTTTTTGGGAATAGATGAAGGGCAGATAACACTTATCTTCCCTTTTACATATTACTCCATTGATTTCTTTCATTGGGAAACATTCCAAAGACCCGCTACTTGCTGCGTCTCCAATATCTAAGCTAGGCGATCAAAATTGAGTTATAGATCTTTTCATATCCTCAACTTAGGAGGCTGAAAAAAAAGGAATCAAAATGAATGGAGCACGCATCGCCTAAGGTACGCATATGACATAGTGCTGATATCAGAAATCGGGAAAGGATTAAGAAAGATGCTTAGTGTGCTTAATCTTAAAAGCAGATCAAAAAAGTTACTTGATACTGTGTTAGGGAAAAAATTTCAAAGTATTTAAAAGTTGGGGTAGGTAATTTTTAAAATTTATTCCGATGAAGATAGTAACCTAATTATTCCTTTTTTAATGTATTTTGGATATTATTATTATTATCGATGGTTTTAATCATGAATCAATTAAATCCTGAGTGTTTTTGTTGGTTTTCTAAGCGATTAAAAAAGCAATTTTCTAGTTGTTTGGTTTCTGAATTATTACAAATAATCTTGTGATGATAATAACGATTTATAAACAAACCAAGTAATGTTATTTTCTAAAGCTCATGTCCGAAATAAAACGCAAAAAATGCACTTGGAAAATTGTTACATTTGTTAAGGAAAATGCTTTAAAAACACGCCAATTAGTTAAGTAGCGTTTACAAAACTAAACTAAAAGTGACATAAGACACAAATTGAAACTTATGCCATAACGTTTCCAAATTTTATGGTGGAAAAGCCTTTTCATTGTAAAGTAGTAAAGAGAGTTTTCTGGGAATTGGATTGCCGTCAGATCTAGGACGTACAGATAAATGTGTTCTACGAATCCACGTATTTCGTTTTCACTAACCCACTATTTCTATAAAGATAATGTTGTTTGTTTTTAGTTAAACCAGAAAATACGGCGGCAATGTATTCTGCAGCTAAATGAGAACGGCACATTATACGCCTTTTTTATTTTATATTCTGTTGCTAGTTTCGTTGGGTGTCAGTTGTGTTAAAGGAAAAGCACTGCCTTCAAAGCTAAAATATTTTTTGTGTTCAGGTATACTTGTATTGTTACAATAACTCGAAAAATCAATAGCAGATTTTGATGAAACTTTAAGGGCTTCTTCGCTTGGTAAATAGCTAAGACCATCGTTTATAAAACTTTCAATATTTGCGACCTAATTTTCATCTACAATTCTAATCTCCCCCTCCCTCCTCTTACGTCCATCATTCTCGCAAGCTCTTGAGAAGTTCGGATTTGTTTCGAACATTCTAGAAGGTTTGCGCGGCGTGTACAAATGCCGCATCTCGTTCAGTTACAGCCAGTCTCAGTCCAGTCAATCCTTTTACCAGGAATGTGTATGTTGTTATTTGCGTGCTAACTGCAATTCACGATATTCGAGTAGCAGTAGATTTATACAGTGTACACAGAATCGTGTATAAATTCTTAAGTTGACGTAAGCGAGAAATTGACGATAGTGAAGCATCAACAAGTGCACAGACGTTTCTGAAACAAAAATCAAGAAAATATTCTCAGGAATATTAAATGTTTGGGTTTACCAGCACTTAAGTAACTGAAGAAGAAAGCCCCCGGATTGTGTCATTTGCTCAACAATTTTGGCAGCAGCCAGCATGAAACCTAATAAGCTTAAACGACATTTGGAAACGCTTCATAGTGAGTACGTTAGCAAACTCTGAGAATTTTTGGAATTACAATTGTGTGTGCCTGTATTTTGTTTATTTAACGTCGGCCTATTTCCGCGACTATAGCCAATCACCGACGCCAGGGAGCAGTTTCACCTCACTATCTCACTATCACTATCACGGGAACGACGACTTTACGCCCCCTCCGAAGGGCGGAACGTGCAGACATTCAACTTGCTCAAATACAATGCCAGAACCTCGGTTGATGTTAATGTTACAGTTTGTACTGACAAAGTGAAAGGAGAACCCTGGGATCGTACCCAGTACTCTTCAGTTCAGAGGCACAAGTTCTTGCCCCTGCCACCGATGCTAAATTACTATTAAAATCATATGAAAAGCAGAAATCATTTTGAAAAACGAACGTTGTCTGTGACTGAAACAGTTTTACTTCTCTCCTAAAAAGTTTAAGATCAGATAGCCAGATGTAAAAAGCCTCACACCATTGGTGAATAGCTTATTCTGCCAGCTGAAATTGAATCGTGGAAACTATGTTTTAAGATAATTTTGCCACACAATTGCGGTCCATACCTCTATCAAATGATACTGTTGCCTGTCAAATTGGTGATATACATGAAGATGTACAACGTCAGTTTTTCGTGGAGTTTGTGACAAATTCTTTCAATTCAGCTTCATGAGGTAACAAATGTTCGATTTTGTGATGGTATGTCAGCAGTAGGAACTACTATTCTGCAAATCAATAGAACTCAAAGCAACAGCACTTGCATAATTTGTTCTTAACTGATTTTCTAAACGAGGCAAACATAGAGTGGAAAATTTGCCCAGAGTAGACATAGATGGTGCTTGTACAAGCACCATCATCCAGACATTGGTCTGGAAGATTCCAAAGTATACAAACACTTGCGAAATAAAAATATCCACAGTGTATCTGGACACATTGCATGATCCACAAAGAAGCTCTGGCTTCCAAAGAAATCAATCCTGGTCTCAATATTGTGCTAACGACGGTGGGTACCGTAGTAAATTAATTAAAAATGAGACTCCTCAAATTAGGAATCTTTATGCACTTTGTAAAGACATGTGGGACATTTTTGCAACGTGTTTATGAATTAAGAGATGATATCGTCATTTTTCTAGAAGAGTAAAACCCACCATAAGCCGAGAAGTTTCAAGATGATCTATTTGTGATGAACTTAAACTATTTGGTCGACACATTCGAGAAATTATATGTCTCGAATCATCAACTCCAAGGAGCAAATGCTTATTTGTTGGGTACAAGTAATAAGGTTAATGCGTTGGAAAGCAAAAAAACCTAGAAATATATGGAAATGTGGATAAATATGTTAAAGCTTACAAGGCCGAAGAACAACATGTGGAGGTTGTTTTTGTAACCATTGAAAATCATTTATCCATGCTGGCAAAGAATTGTAAAAAGTACCTATTCTCTTGCGGACTTCAATAGCAAGTTGCGAGTGGGTTAGGTAACCCATTTCAAAATACTCCCGAAGGTTTCTCAACTTTCGGAGACTCTTTATAGACTTCGCGGAAAGTGGTGAAATCAAAAGACAATTTAGTAATAAATCATGATGAATTGTCTGCAATGAAAGCAATAGTATTTAGTATACTATTACCATTTTCAACATCCTACCTTTGCTAAACCGGAGTTTCTAGGGTGGCTGCTTTGAAGACAAAATATAGATCTCAGATAAACATAGAAAAAGAGTTTAGAGTGTCAGTTTCTAATATCAAACCTTGTTTCGAAAAACTTTGTTCCACAAGACATGCTCAAGGGAGTCACTGATAACAGTTAATCTTGTTTTTAATATAATATTGATAAATTGGATTTTGTAATAATACCAGCGCTGAACTTCTTGCATGAACACGAAACTGCAGAAGTTTGGTATCAACAAGATGGAGCTCCACCACACAACTCACAGATAATTAGCGATCTACTACAGGAAATATTTGAAGACCGATGGATAGCTAACGGCGCTCCTCATCGTTGGTCGGTCCGCTCACCAGACTTGACTTGTCTGGGCGTGCATTAAGAACAAAGTTCACCGGGAAACACCTACTACAAAAGAAGATATTATAGCTAGAGTATTAGAGGATTTCAACGCAGTGGAGCAAGATTACCTTTCTCGAGTCACGGGTACCATCATTAAAAGAGCCATCAAATGCCACGAATTGAAAAGTGCAAATTTCGAACATTTATTGTGAAGTGATAACACAAAAATCTCTTTGTTCCCTAATAATGCTTTACTCGTATGAAATTTTAGACGAAACACTCAATTCTTAGGATTTTTTAAGTAGTGTTCTGATCATATAACGAGTTGATCTGTCTTTATTTGGAAATTTCTTTGGAACCACACGACATCTTGTATTAATTACTCGATTATACTCCTCGTAAATAAAAGTCGTCGCATATTTTACTTATGTCGGAAGATGACGTTTAAAATTTTCATCTTCTAGGCAACCTGATAAACTGACTAATAATTATTTTTTATCGCAAATAATTTTTAAATATCTTCCAATCGGTGGGACTTAGGTATAGGGAAACGCCTCCGTGGCCGTGCGGGAAAGTCGATTCAGACTTTCCAATACGGACTCGGGGGTCGACGGTTCGAGCCTCACCGGCGGCGGATGATTTTTCAAAATAACTGTCGTCGTTGAGATCGAGCTCAAGGTGGAGGGTAGGTTAGTTTAGATGAGCAAAAAGGGTCAGCAATGGCCTAATTGCCAGTAAGCATCTTACCTTTACCTTTACCTTTACCTTTTAGGTATAGGGAATGCTGATACCAATCGCAAGAACAATAAAAAGTACATGAACTAACGTTATAAAATATAGGGTGTTCTATATATAATAAGAGAGTTATTAGGTTTTAAAGTTGTCACGATTGACCGGTCTATTTCGGACACCCTGTCTAACATGTACTAGCTTTAGTTTTGTTGTTTTATTTTGTGACATTTCAGAATTTGCATTTTAAAATTTCAACTCTTCAGGTTGAAAAATAAGAGAGATACAGGTGTGTAAATGTGACAATGATTTTTAAAATTTTTTTAAAGAAACTCAGTTATCTCGAAAATGGTTAAGAAACATGACATAATCTGTTTGTAAAACCTACCATAAAATTTGACGATAAATCTAGATCCGTAATAAAAAACACCATCTTTTATTTGAAATAAGAAAGTTGACGTCTACTTCCGGTATAACCAGAAGTCCCATACTAACGTCAATATTTTCAGTGAACTGGAAATTTTGAGAAACTCCGGTGCATGAATTTTCAGAATTCAGTTGTGAGCCGTACTCGAGAAACGGCTAATGGCAAATCTACGTGGGACACCTTCTATTTATTGTGTAAATCGTTGGCTGATGAATAATGATTATGTTATGTTATCGAAATTTTCTTCCATGCGCTCCTGAGTTGGTATTAATTTATAGAAATGCATTTTATTTCCTTTTAATATTCGAATAATGTATGAATGGCCAATATCCAATGATGTGGCTGCCTGTTGACTGTAATATGTGGGTTTTCCGCAAACTCAAGCATTATATCCAATTTAGTATCATTACTAAATGCATTAGAATGTTTTTTGTATCTGTCTTACATGTCGACGCCCGCGAAATTTCTTTTGAATTTTACTTATTCTCCCTAGGGATATAGGAAGAAAATCGGAAAATTTTTCTTGAGAAAAGGAGAGCAACTTCGTTCTGTGATCGTCTTTTATCTCCGTAACCAGTCGTCTGTATAGAATTGTCATTTTGTGCGTTTCTGTTGAATAAACCACGTTACTGAAATACATTTAACAACTGACAACTACGGTCATGCCGTTGCAATCACAAAGCAAGTTGCTAAGGCGTTTTAAACAAAACTAACGCCGCCAACTATGAAGATCGTTGATAACTTTTTATGTCCTCTTTTTAATTGATATCGTCCAAAAGGGACACTGAGATTGTTTTTGGTTGCTTTTAGTGAATTTTCCTTGAAAAAATTAACTAATGAAAATATCCCTACTTTTGAATTTTGAAAAAAATTTTCTGCAAATGAGCGCTAATTGGGCCCCCCAGAACACATATCCTGGGTTATTTGCAATTTTTATATGCTTTTATATATATATATATATATATATATATATATATATATATATATATATATATATATATATATATATATATATATATATATATATATATATATATATATATATATATATATATATATATATATATATATATATATATATATATATATATATATATATATATATATATATATATATATATATATATATATATATATATATATATATATATATATATATATATATATATATATATATATATATATATATTTCAACAACACACCACGAGGGCTTACAGCCTAAATACTATCGTACCGTGGGTGTCGACAAGGAGGAAAGAGGCAACTTGTTAATTCTGGACTTGAAGGTTTGGAGGTTCGGGGGAGAAGGAAAAACATGTACCGGCAAGGAATTCCACAACTTGGAAGTCCTCGGGACAAAAGAGCGGGCATAACAAGATGTTCTATGTCTGGTGACCTGGACAGTAAAAGGGTGCATTCGCTCTGTTCCCCTGGTATATCTGTTGCGGGCAGCAGGTGGAGGAACTATGGATGAAAGCTCCTCTAAGCTGTGCCCGTGCAGATATCTATAAAAGAGGCTAGGGTCACCGATAAGACGTATAGCTCTCTTCTGAATGGAGTCCAGGATAGCGAGTGTAGAAGCGGCAGCAATACCCCAGATGTGGGAGCAGTATTCGAGGTTTGGTCTTATTTGTGAAGTATATAAAGTATAGAAATTAGCTGGTGAAAAGTATTTGCGAGCCCGGAAGAGGAAACCTAATTTCTTAGCAGCCGCTTCTACAATTGATGTGACATGTTGGTGCCAATTGAGATTTCGATCCACAGAGATCCCAACAAGTGAAAAGAACTCATTACTTTGAATAACTTGGTTGTTTATTGTGATGGGTCTAGGGCTGGTGTATCTCTTATGAGAAAGAAAGCAACACCTTGATTTGGTGGGGTTGAATTCTACAAGATTTTTACTTCCCCGGTCTAATATTTTTTGGTGATCCACGGAGATAGAACCCTCCATGAGTCTGCGATCCTCATCTAATTGGGCTAAAGAGACTGGCTTAGAATATTGTATATTTGAGTGGAGGGTGCTGTCGTCCGCGTAACTGTGAACTGGGTTGGATGTGCTAGAGAGGAGGTCATTGATGTGGAGAAGAAACAAAGTAGGGGCTAAAGCTGAACCTTGCATTAATTGGATACAGTTTAGAGGAATGGCCATCCATGACAACAGAAATGCTCCGGGTGGAGAGGAAATTTGCTGTCCACGTACAGAGTTTTGGTGGTAGGCCATAGGCCGGTAGTTTATTAAGCAGTGCTGCGTGCCAGACCTGGTCGAATGCTTTGGATATGTCTAGAGCGACAATCTGGGATTCGCCGTGTAGTTCCATTGACTTGTTCCAAGAATGGGTGACAAAGGAAAGGAGGTCGGCAATTGATCTGCGCTGACGGAATCCATACTGCCTGTCGTGGAGTAGACTGTATTTTTCAAAAAAATTTAGTAGTTCGATGTTTATATACTCTTTTATCACTTAAGAGATGACTGAAAGGAGAGAAATAGGCTTGTAGTTGCTAGAAAGCGCTTTGGATCTTTTCTTGGGAACGGGTTGTACTCGAGCAGTTTTCCAATTACTAGGGAATATGCCTCTATTGTAAGATGTCTGAAACAGACGAGTCAGGACAGGAGCAAGTTCTGGTGCGCATTTTTTGAGAACAATTGCTGGGATCTCGTCAAGGCCAGAGGCTTTCCTGGTATTTAGAGAAGAGAGCATATTTCGTACCTTTTTAATTTTGAAAATGATATCCGTCATTTTATACGCGACATTGGGGACTGTTCTCCGGAATTAACAAAGTAAGGGCAACTAAATTTGGTACGCGGGTTTATATCCTTATAGGTAAGCTATGCACCACCTCTGTAGGTCAAAAGGCAAAAAAGTTATAGGCATTTAAAGAAAAATAAATTGGGTTTTTCCTCAAAACGTCAAAGTTGCGTTTAAAACGTTGAAATTGACAACATATAGGCAAAAAAGTTGAATCTAATATGGGCAATGGAAATAAAATGTCTTAAGAAGAATATTTTACAAACCCTGAAGTCTTAGTTTCAACCGTCATTGTCCTTCATTTTAATAAAATATTTCCAGAAAATTCATTTCAAATAGACCCTTTCTCTGATGCTTGGAAGTAGCCTTAGCTATAGAGTTTATCGTTTAATGGTATATAATTTTTGTCGAATTTTCGTAAAAAAGCAATAAAGCTCAATATATCCGTTATTATATAAGATATGAAAAAAATTGTATATATTAATTATAGGGTGCCTTGAGCTAATCTTAAAAAATTATTTCTACAATTACAAGCTGGCCCATAAGTCGTTGGTGATAAAAATTTTCTTTTTTGTTATCCATCGAAATAGAATGCATGTTTGTAAGAAAATAATTTCTGGACGCAGCAAGTGCGTTATGGTAGCGAATTTTGATGAAATGCTTCATATTTGAATAGCCGGATTTGATATTAACCTATAAGGTTGACCAAGAAACTAGTTTTTTCGGGAACACTTTAAGTTAACTTTCGGAAATTTTTGTAAATTTTCAAACAATAAAGTTGTTCTGATGAAACATGGCACATTGTTTTTACTATATAGGTTATACTGGTAACCAAATTTGATGCCTGCTTTCTTAAAAAAAACACACATATTTGCCATTAAAAACATTTTAATGAAAATTCGCTACCATAATGCACTTGCTACGTCCAAACTTTTTCATTATCAAGAATAAAACGAGATTAGTTACTAATTTCTTACTGTGTTGTAGCGAAGTTATTCAACCGGGAGAATTTCTTCTTTTTTTTTGTTATTTTCAGGAATAAATTTTACACCATAGCATTTTCGAATAGAGAATAAATACATATTTCAAATGAGGTGTCACAAGCCGCTACTTTATATTTAAAAATTTAGGGGATGCAACTGTCACTCGAAGGTAGTTGAATTTACGGGTTGAGCTTTTACGTTGCAGGATATCATTTTTAATCTAAAATTGAGATGTTTCGGGATTTTTTACAAATATGTACCTACAATAATTGAGATACTGAATGTATTCGATTTGGCGGTTCCACACTGTATATTGTATTAATCATTATAAAATAACAAGTTAAAGCAAAAACTATTCTTTATCGTTTTAAAGGAAGTGAACAGTTGCTTATCGTAATAAGCAAAAAATATCTGTGAGAAAAACGAGTTAGTTTGTAGCAACCCATCAGTTCCATTTACATCATCTACAATAGCTGTCTCTAAAATTATTGTCTGTGTGCTAATTATTATTTCCTAATCGAAACTGCTTTCGTTTGGGCTAAACCAATATTTTCGCGAAGTGCATAGTCTAAGAACTTTTAGGTCTGACGTCTTTAATTTGTGTTAGCAATTCCAACGTTATTCTTTAGTTATTATGTGGGAATCTTTGATTATTGGCAAAGTGTGTTTATATAGTGGTGAATTCGTGTTTGCTGAGAATCGTGACTAACATAACAAGGTGAGTTGCTTTTAGTGAAAGTCTAATTTCTATACTTACATTATGCAAAATTTAACAAAATATTTTATATAACACTTTTTTCAGTTAAAAATTACGAAAATCTTAATTAAAAATACGCCCAAATATCGATTTTACATTTAATTCTTATTTTTAAAACTGATTTTTGAATTTTTGTGTTGAAGTTATCTCTTGCCTTTGGATATATCCGAAAAAGGGTAGACATGTATAATTTATTGTGATTTCACACCATTTTAGGATATAATGATATGTAATTTGTATATACTTAATGTAGGATTTTTCATTCTACTATTATATTGCACAATGCTAGTCTTTTAGGATGACAAATGACAGATTGTTAGGTTACTACATAACCACAAATTTATTAAGATGGCATTGATGACCAGCCAAATAAATTGATCCTACTTTAAAGATGTTCTAAATTAATAATATATATATATATATATATATATATATATATATATATATATATATATATATATATATAATATATAATATTCTTTATTGGCCATAATTATACAGCATGTCAATACATATAGGTCGTTGACTTGTGAAGTATTTCGACATAATTTTATCAAACGTCATTCCAAAAATGTTTGACAGCTGTCCTCTGAATAACATACTTCAATTTTTGACATACTAATTTTCTAATTTATTTCTGCCTCTTTCTTTCTACATCTAAAATTTCACCCAAAACCTTTACTGCCTCGTATTCCTTTCCATATAACAATACTTTAGAACAAGCAACTTTTTTTCTGTTCCATATTTTTGCCAAAATAACAAATTTTGTGAAGAGCCAAGTAACATTGACTTTTACAAGGACGAATGCTCTGTTTTTTTTGTGAATTAACTAATAAATTCAAAATTATTTTAGTAGAAGGATTTTGCTTTTAGTGAATTTTCTTTAAAAAAATTCACTTTTGAATTTTGAAAAATTTCTTCAAATGAGCGCGAACTAGGCTCCCCATAACCCATACCTAGGGACAGTTTCAATATATATATTGCTATGGTATTCTACTTTACTTTATGGGTAGCATATACCTGCAAAAATTTATTATAGAGCTGAGAACATACGTCCTAATCATCAGGTTGGGTTCCTTATAATTACAGCTAGCTTCTACTAATTAAAATTCACTAATATGTGTTATTTAAATTCATTTATTGATTTTCACTTGATCAAAATTACTATCGCTTTGCACAGATGGCTATATAACAATTTTGCTGATTAAATATCAACCAAAAACAATACTTCCGTTAATTACAATCTGTTATACATTCCATTTAATTTATTACACAAATTTTACGGTGTCTATTTGACACACATTAAACACAAACAGAAACGTTTAAAGCATTCAATACATAAACATAAATTGAAAAATCCTATTAAGACATTTAACTGTGCCGATATGACACTTGTTAAATACAAAGAGATATTTTAAAACATTCTTTACATAAATATAACTTGAAAAATCCTATTAAAAAAAACATTCTGGTAACATTATAACTAATTACACAATTAATTAAACATGGATACTACATAATCAATATACATCGATAATTCTACAGAACGGTCTCTTTCCGTTTATTTCAAACAAAATTTTTGTTTTTGAATTTTATTAGCACAAAAATATTTGATTGTTGTTGTAAAAATGGTGAAATTCCACCCGCACTGGTCAATTTAAGAAAAGGTAACACTTACTGACATATTTTCCATTGGATTATTTATTGTTCTTCCATTAATACGGACCTTGATTAATTATTATTATCTTTCTCATTTGTCCATGCCATTGATTATTAACGGATTTACTTCGTTAACATATTGATATATTTATTCCATAGTCGTAGCACTCTGGAGGTGTTTTATACCCTCACTTCGATGCACTCTGGAATCTTAGTTATGACGATGATCACCTGGTCTGGTAAAGTGATACAGATGATTTCACTGGATGGAAAAGACAAGACAAGCTCCGGACTCTCTCGGACCGTTGCTTTTATTAACTCTCCTACAGGTGAAAAAACGCTATTGTTCGTCACACACCTGTGTTTAAGTTTTCCGTCAAACCTTTAACGTCTTTTTACGTTTTTTTCTGACGCGCACATCACCTTAATATTCTACAAACCTTTGTTTTTTATAAATGACCTCCGCTCTTTCACTATGGTGAGTCTTTAGCTAGCTTGGTCATATCTAATTTTTTTTATACAATAAAATCAACAGAACTACACAATTATATTATCTACAATCTCATTCTCCCTACAAAACTGAAGCATTGTTCTTGGTTTCTTTGTGGATATTTCTAGAATATTTAATTTTTTTATTACTCGAATGTAACTTAACATCGAGGGTTGCTACATGGGTCACTGACATTCATGTCGGGCGTTGACATCTCCTGCCAAAACTCTTTCATTGCTACATTAGGGTGTATACACTTATTTTATATATACTAGTATGCATAAATTTCCCGTTTTCCTATTAAAATTTCGTAATATTTCCTATCATTTGCTATCTATAGCAATTCCCCCTTTCTAAAAGTGAGTCTGGATACTGTTTGCTAGTCAGATCATCTTTATTCATTGACTAAAATATTTTGTTCAAAATCGCCTTTTTTGACATTCCAAAATTTTTATTTTATTCTAAATCGACTTTTATGACATTTCAATCATTACCACCCTTTATTTTATTTAAAATTGCCTTTCACGACATTCTAATATTAAAACTCTTAAATTTAATTCATAATCGACTTGTATGACACTTTAATAACTAAAACATTTTATTTTATTCAACACCGCTTTTTATGGCTCACCAATTGGTTTTATATATTTCTCTCTTTTGGCAAATCAATTGATTGTTCTATATGATCTAAATTTATGCCATCCCCTGGTTATTTCGACTTATTTAACGTTCCCTCAGATTTCATTTCAATAAATGACAGTTATTGGTATTTTTATTTGTCATATTTTTATGGGGTTTCTTTCCTTTCAATCTTATTTCATTATGCTAAATTATTATATCTTTATACTACCATGGAATAGGACTATGTAATACTTCTATTATTTATCAACTTCTAATAATTTATCTTTTCTACATAACATATACGGTCTCCCTACTTCTGACTTTTCACATACCCCCTATACATATTTCACTATTACTTGCATCATATTATATTTTCATTATTCATTCTATATACTTTCAATATTCTTTTGAATATTTTATTCACATATATACTTCAATAACTCGGGACCGACCTCTTTGGGATCGCCCTTATACTATACTTCATTTTAAATGACCGATATCTTTGTATCGTTAATCATTTTACTTCAACTTTTTCATATTTCAATCTTATCGCTACACCATCTATACAAATTCTTTCCTATCAATCCGACCCTTATATATTCTATCTTTTTGCTAATTATAATTATTTCTCGGTACTTAACCGGTTTCTGTCTTTTAGACCTTTTACATATTTTTCTCGTCTACTGATTCCATGTTTCCTATTACTCAATAATAATAATAATAATTTTCTATTTTGTTTTAACTTATTTCCCCCTTTTTACCGTTGAATTATGATTATATTAATTGACTTATCCAATAACTGCATCTAATTCGAGCATTGCTCCTTATTTATTATCATTTAAATTTTCTTATGAAATTTCGCTTCTCTGATTCGTATTTCTTTGGGTCATTATTTAAATGCCTACTTGTTTTATTTTCTATACTCAGGGTATAAATTCTTCGGGTTATTTAAATGCCTACTTGTTATATTTTCTGTACTCGGGGTATAAATTCTTCGGGTTATTTAAATGCCTACTTGTTATATTTTCTGTACTCAGGGTATAAATTTTGCGTAATTATTTATATTTTAAATTGACCAACTTTTCGTCATATAGTTCTAACTAATCAATTTTATTTATTTTAGGAGAAATTTCTTTGTCTGGTAATTTTATTATTTATTTTGTACATTAAAATTCGTCTATTCGGCATGCGATTATCCTTTTCATTGCTTATGTCATATCGGATTCGATCAAATTCATGCAGATTAATTTTTCTTTATCTTAAATTTTTGCTTTTTGCTTTCGAAATTAAAATTGCTATAGTTGCAATGACGTGTCTTACTATTCAAATTATTATGCCAAATATGTCTGTTCTTAAGTTCCGGCTTATACCTTTTAAATTTATTATAATTTCCAGAATCTTTGTTTTTATAAAATTTCTGACTATGACTGAATTTGTATTCATCGTGAAAATTATTGTTTTTAACGAAAAGGTTTCTAAATTTATAGTTGCGGCTATTGCTATTATTTTCTGAATAATTTTTATTACATTGAAGCATAGTTTCATTTTTCTGGTCATTTCCAATATTGATCCAGTAAAAATAATGTGTTGCCCTTATTAATTTTTCTTCGGCAGTATATATGAATTTTTCCGGGCTCATTTCTAGTATATTTTCGTCTGGTAGTAATACCTCTTCTATGTATTTTTCTGGGCTTGTTTCTGGTATATTTTCTTCGATTTTAATTAGTTGTTCCTCAGTTTCCTGCTCGACTCGGGCTTCATTTCCGTCAATTGGCTCCACACGCGTTTCGACCTTTTTAATGTCGTACCGCATCATTTCCGTTTCTTCCTGTATTTCGTCACGGCACGACTGTATTACCGTGTCCAGTTCCGTCTTGATTATTTCATGGGTTTCTTGGCATTTTTCTTGCGTTACTGTTACCTCAGTATCCAGTTGATAAATTTTATTCACTTCTGTTAAAATCTCTGTTTTGTTCTGTTGTTTTTCCAACTTGCCAATATCTTGTTTAATTTCGTTTTTATTTTCTTCGAATTTATTATTTGTTTCTTTTCCCCATTTGGAAATATTTTGTTGGTATTCCTTGAATTTATTGTTTATGTGTTGTTGGTATTCCTCGAATTTATTGTTTATGTCTTTTAGGTTTTCCTCCCTTTTGTTGTTGTTTTCTTTTTTATCGTCTTCCATTTTCTTAAACAAGACGGCGAATAACTTCTCCATTTTTGATTCTTGCCCTTTTGGTTCATCACTTTCTAACTGTTTTTCCCCGGACATTTTCAAGCTTGATTTATTTAATTTCCTTGTGAATTTAAAATTTAATTGTCCCCCTTTCTAAGCTTTGACCCTTTCAAATACACCACCTATATTTATTTTTCATAAAACCATTGGTTATGTGTGCAACTTACTGTTTCATATTAAAATATCATACGGTATTAGAATTTTTGCTAATTTTCAATAAATCGGTTGAATTGATTTATTTAAGTTTACTGTATTTAAATGAGTCGTGCTAATTTATTTAAAATTGGTTTATTTCTAAATCCCTTGTATTTAAAATACTATTACGTTTTCATGAAAATTTGCTTTATTCTAACGTAATTAAAATTTTATTAAAATTTAACAGAAACCCTGTATTTGTGCCAATCATGTGCTATATTGCGAACAAATGTTTATTTTATTAAAATTTTCTATGAAAATAACTTTATTTTTACACACAAAAAAAATTTTTTTTAATCATGTTCTTTTTAGGTCAAATTTTTTTTTTAAAAGTCCCACGACTTGGGCGTCATTTTGCTTCAACTTTACTTTATGGGTAGCATATACCTGCAAAAATTTATTATAGAGCTGAGAACATACGTCCTAATCATCAGGTTGGGTTCCTTATAATTACAGCTAGCTTCTACTAATTAAAATTCACTAATATGTGTTATTTAAATTCATTTATTGATTTTCACTTGATCAAAATTACTATCGCTTTGCACAGATGGCTATATAACAATTTTGCTGATTAAATATCAACCAAAAACAATACTTCCGTTAATTACAATCTGTTATACATTCCATTTAATTTATTACACAAATTTTACGGTGTCTATTTGACACACATTAAACACAAACAGAAACGTTTAAAGCATTCAATACATAAACATAAATTGAAAAATCCTATTAAGACATTTAACTGTGCCGATATGACACTTGTTAAATACAAAGAGATATTTTAAAACATTCTTTACATAAATATAACTTGAAAAATCCTATTAAAAAAAACATTCTGGTAACATTATAACTAATTACACAATTAATTAAACATGGATACTACATAATCAATATACATCGATAATTCTACAGAACGGTCTCTTTCCGTTTATTTCAAACAAAATTTTTGTTTTTGAATTTTATTAGCACAAAAATATTTGATTGTTGTTGTAAAAATGGTGAAATTCCACCCGCACTGGTCAATTTAAGAAAAGGTAACACTTACTGACATATTTTCCATTGGATTATTTATTGTTCTTCCATTAATACGGACCTTGATTAATTATTATTATCTTTCTCATTTGTCCATGCCATTGATTATTAACGGATTTACTTCGTTAACATATTGATATATTTATTCCATAGTCGTAGCACTCTGGAGGTGTTTTATACCCTCACTTCGATGCACTCTGGAATCTTAGTTATGACGATGATCACCTGGTCTGGTAAAGTGATACAGATGATTTCACTGGATGGAAAAGACAAGACAAGCTCCGGACTCTCTCGGACCGTTGCTTTTATTAACTCTCCTACAGGTGAAAAAACGCTATTGTTCGTCACACACCTGTGTTTAAGTTTTCCGTCAAACCTTTAACGTCTTTTTACGTTTTTTTCTGACGCGCACATCACCTTAATATTCTACAAACCTTTGTTTTTTATAAATGACCTCCGCTCTTTCACTATGGTGAGTCTTTAGCTAGCTTGGTCATATCTAATTTTTTTTATACAATAAAATCAACAGAACTACACAATTATATTATCTACAATCTCATTCTCCCTACAAAACTGAAGCATTGTTCTTGGTTTCTTTGTGGATATTTCTAGAATATATAATTTTTTTATTACTCGAATGTAACTTAACATCGAGGGTTGCTACATGGGTCACTGACATTCATGTCGGGCGTTGACATCTCCTGCCAAAACTCTTTCATTGCTACATTAGGGTGTATACACTTATTTTATATATACTAGTATGCATAAATTTCCCGTTTTCCTATTAAAATTTCGTAATATTTCCTATCATTTGCTATCTATAGCAATATATATATATATATATATATATATATATATATATATATATATATATATATATATATATATATATATATATATATATATATATATATATATATATATATATATATATATATATATATATATATGTCACACCGAGAACTCAAAAAATTATAGGCTGATTTTGTTAAAATTTGGTAGGTACCTCCTTTTTCAAGTGGCTGGGATAAGTTCGTTAGCCAGCAAAAGCGGCCCCAGCTTTCCCGGAAATTTTTGTGTCTTCTTTCGAAAAAAATTTATATCTCCGTAAGTAGCAAAGTAAGGGCAACCAAATTTAGTACGCGTGTTTGTATTAGTGAAGAATGTATCAAATTTTTAGATATTTAAGTTAACAGGCAAAAAAGTTATAGGCACTGACAGAAAAAAAAAACTGGCGGCTTCCTCAAAACGTCAAAGTCGCAATTTGAAACGTCAAAATTGGCCACATTTAGGCAAAGAACCTGAAACGAATACGGATTATGTAAAGAAAGTGTTGCAAGAACAGTGTCCTGCAAACCCTTAAGTTTCAGCTTCAACTGTCTTTTACCTTTATTTTACTAAAATATATCCAGAAAATTCATTTTAAATAGACCCTTTCTTTGATGCTTTGGGAGTCGTTTTAGTTAAGCCTATGGTTTAGCGTATCTAAATTTAGGCTCAGTTTCGTAGAAAAAATTCGTTAATGAGGAGACCGCGACTTTTCAATTTTGAAAATATTTCCTCAAATGAGTGAAAAATCGGCCCCCTAGAATTCATATTCGGGTTTAGTTTCAGTTTTTATCTGTTAACATATATACAGGGTGACGCATTTCCTCGGTAAAGGTCAACATAATTGTTACTATGTAGGATACGAGAAAAACTTGTGTACGCTAATTATAGGGTGTCCTGAGCTGCATCTTATAAAATAATTTTGACAATCACAAGTAACCCATAAGTCGTTGGTGATACCTAAATTCTGTTTTTTGAGCATTTCTTATGTTAATGCATTTTTGCATTTTTCATTGAAATATGATCTAGGTAAAAAAAAATCGAGACGCAGTACGTGCGTTTTGGTAGTGAATTTTCATTGTTGGCGGAAAGACTTGTTAACATATTTTACCACAGCCAGAATATATATATATATATATATATATATATATATATATATATATATATATATATATATATATATATATATATATATATATATATATCGTATCGATAACTCAAAAAATAATGGGCCGATTTTAATGAAGTTACCTTCCCTTTGTAAGTGGCTTGTATAATTGCGTTAGCCAGGAAAATCGGACCAGTTTCTCCGGGAAAATTTTTGATTTTTCTTCGGAAAATTTTTGTATCTCCGCAAAGAACAGAGCTATGACAACCAAATTTGGCACGTACGTTTCTACTGTCCAGCTTACCCTACGTGCCAAAACTCAGATCTTTAAGTTGTAAGGAAAAAAGTTATAGGCATTCTAAGGAAAAAAAATTGGGTGCCACTGGTGATCAGAGGAAAGCACAAGAACAAAATATTTTGTGTGATTAACAAAAACAATTGAACATTACATCCAACGGTTAAGTTTTCTTGACGCAAAAACGTCAAGAAGTAGCAGAAAAAATATTTTGAAAATTTGATAATTTTTCTGCTTCAAACGTCAAAGTCGCGATTTGAAACGTCAAAATTTGCAATTTTCAGATAACGAATTTAGAACAAATACGGATTATGTAGACGATATCTCGTAAGATGTGTGTTTTACAAAGCCTTAAGATTCAGCTTCAACCATCATTGTCCTTCATTTTACTAAAATATTTTCAGAAAATCCATTTTAAGTAGACCCTCTTTCTGATGCTTGGTCAGTAGTTTCAGCTATAGAGTTTATGGTTTAATAGTCTATATTTTCGCAAATTTTAGTAGAAAAAATTCGTTATTGAGAAGACCGCGACTTATGAATTTTAAAAAGATTTCTTCAAATGAGCGCGAACTAGAACCACAAAAACGCATATACCGGGTCAGTTTCAGTTTTTGTCTATTTACACATATACAGGGTGACGCTTTTTTACGGCAAAGCTCAATACATCCGTTATTATACAAGATATGACAAAAAAGTATTCATGTTAATTATGCTGCACCTTGTAAACTTATTTTGACAATCATAGGGTGGCCCATAAGTCGTTGGTCATACACACTTTCTTTTTTTAATAGAACACCCCCTTATATTATTGCATTTTTGTATTTTTCAACGAATTATAATGCATGTTTGTAAGAGAAAAAATTTATATCCTTCATCGTTTTTGAGTTGTTTCAATTGTTTTGCAATTTTTCACGTTTTGGCACATACCGCAAACACATATCACAAATTGTAAGAGGGCGTTTGTATCAATAAATAGCGGAGCCCCATGAAAATGACGCATCCAGAGAGCTTTTTGTTTGTATTATTCGTCGAAAAAATCGAGCTGCCGTATACGGGCACGCTTAAATAGTGGCTGAATTTTAAAAGTTTTCGTAGAAATGTTTTTAGTGTTTCTGTGGAACTTATTGTTGTTTAATTTTTGTGATATGTTGGGAATTATTAATAAATGTTTAGTATGTTATTGTGAAAAAAAGTGGTCGAATTTTGTGAAAAATATAATTTAGTGTAACATTGCTGAAGGCAATTTCTGTAAAAAAAAAATGGTGATTTTCTGTAAAAGAAATTTTTGCAAATTTTCATTTTTGTTTTTTTCAAGTTTGGTCCTGAAGCTGTTCGTCAATAATTATATCCTGGCAGGTGTGTAACGGCTTAAAGAGGTTCGTTGGCCATGGAAATCGAACCAGTTTTTTCTGGAACTTTTAAAATTTATTTTCGGAAAATGTTTGTCCTTTTTTAAAACAACAAAGCTTTTTTAATGAAATACGGTAGCTTGTTACTAATATGTAAGTTCTAGTGCCAACCAAATGTCCTTCTTTTAAAAACAAGACATATTTGCCATTAAAAGCATTTTTACCAAAATTCGCTACCATAACGCACTTGCTGCGTCCAGACTTTTAATTAATCATTGGGCAGCGTTAAGTGCTGCCACTTATCGTAATTTGATAACAGTAATTCGATAATTCACAACAGTTAACATAATATTAGGTTTGTAAATATTTAAGTATTGGGGAAAATGAATGGAATCTAAAGAAAACAACCGTTGTGAGGCAGATGAAGTTACAAGACAAGACCTGTTGCCACCCTTTGCGGCTTCTTGCCAACAAAGCTATCTTCCCAATCCTCTTAGCGACACGCTTCCTCTAATACACCAATTAATGACTATTGATAAAGCACTCACTCTACAATTACAGATTCCTCAAATGAGGTATTAACATAAAAATGAGAAATTAAGGCAATCTTTTAACAAGCGCTTCGAATTTCACCGGGACTTATTTTTATCACTCATTTAGGTCATTTATTCAGTCTTCTATCGATTTATATGTTTTAAATGCTACTGCAATTACTGAGATGACACTTTAACGTCTTTAAAAATCACTGCTTTAAAAATAATTCCAGAATGAGTACCAATTAGACTTCCAAAATACATATAAAAGGTACATTTTTAGTGAATTTTTATTTTAAAAATAATAATTAATAGAGCGGCTTCGATGGTGAGACTTTGCAAAATTTTTTTCAAATAGCGCCATCCGATAACTCAAAAAGTAATAAACTGATTTCGATGAAACTCGGCAAGTGAATTTCTTTTATTAATGGCTTCGATTAGTTCGTTAGCCAGGAAAATAGTATAGGGTTTTCTGGGAAAAATTTGAGTTTTCTTTCGAAAAAAAATTTTTTCTCCGAAAATTACAAAGCTGTTTTAATGAAATTTACTAGATATGTTACTTCGGCAGAGGCCTGACTACGTACCAAAATTCAACTTTCTAGTTATTCAAATTTTCTTTTGAAACAAATTTTTTTCTCCGAATATTACAAAGTAATTTTAATAAAGTTTGGCGGATATCTTGAATTAGAACCTTACTACATACCAAAATTAAATTTTCTAAGTTTATAGAAAATTGAGTTATTCAAGTTTGAAACATTTAATAAAAATTTACTACCATCCCAAGCAACAAATTAAGGCAATTTAACCAGCACTCGAGTCCAAATAACCTAACCAAGTTGTAATTTAGTAATAATTAACCAAAATGTTGCCTTAATTGTCATAATGACTACAAATTTGGAAATGCGGCTCCGAACTAGCTTATTTTTGACTATTAAAATTACTCCAAAGTCAGTAACTTACAAGTAACTAAATTGGGAAAAAATTGGTTTAATTTTACTCATAAAATATACTTGAATATACTTTTGTGTTTCAATTCCAGAGTTGGTAATTGTTAGGTCGAAGTGTGCCCTAAATTGGACTGAAAACCGACTACCAAGCCCAGATACCTGAAATACCTATTTTAAGGTAATTTATTACCTAATATTAACCTGCAATATGTCTCTGTGGTATAGTAAATTGGAGGTCTTCTTATGAAGTTCAGCTTACATATATATTACCAATTTCATTGCAATACAGCACAGGAAATATTTTAGGCACTGAGCTAACCTAAAATGGCTTTCTGATCGGCTATAAAGTCATAATTACTGCAGAAATGGTCTTCCAAGTCAAATTGCCTACCTTCAAGTTGAAAATACCCATAAAATCTGACTTGAAATAAAAATTGTCCTCAAAGTTCAATGTGTACAGCAGTTAAATACATTTGTGAATCTTAAAGGTGTGTCAGTTGATAAACTTCATCAATAAAAGTTTATTCTTGTTGTTAATGTGCGTGCACCAGTAACAAATATAGTGTTACAATGCCCCCTTTGAAACCAATAAAAGTTTACAGACATACTACAAACTATTATAGAGTAGTAATGCTCACAGAAAAATAATGATAGATGCTGATCATTCAAAGTGGCTTACATCAAATCAGCACGTTTCCCTCTTCAATATAATACATCCCTTTTCATGCCAAATAGAGTGAAGCAGTGGCAACACGATCAGCTGTCATGTTTATGTTTATTTACTTATTTTATTTTGTTTCTATTTTCTATTAATGTCTATATATTATGGAATCAAAGACCAAAAGCGCTGTATAATCTTTCCTATATGTCTCTCGGCTATGCACGGATGTAAGTAATATATATTTCTATACACGAAAATGTTTCATTTCTTATAATTTCGAACAAAATTCGTTTACCATATAGTTGAAATTCCCATAATAGGACAAAATGCCTTCAAAGTTTGGTTAGTTTGCCCTGTCATTAGAAATTGTGACTTATAGGTAAAAAAATAGGGCAAAATTAACTTTCAGGTAAATAATGTTAGAAGGGCAGCCATATTAAATTAATTTTGCGGTATCCATCTTGATTGTATTGGAAAATGAAAAATAATTTTTTGTTTAATATAGTGTAATCAAATTTTAGTTCGATAAAAACAGTAAATAATGATTGTATACCATGACGACAAGATAGTTTTGTGTTGTTTACATCACCAACATTTCAAAATCAGAATTTCAAGAATTTTGAATAATTTTTTATTTTCACTAATTTTATTTTTTATACGGGCGCTCGAATTTTATCGAAGTATCATCATCATGTTAACAGAAAAAAACATAACCGCAGTGGGTTTTGTCTTTATACAGTGCTTTTATCATTGTTGCAATTATTTGAAGTAAGTTCTTTGATCATTCAAGATGTCATTTTTTGACAAAGATGGACAATATCTCTACTACTCTACTGTTTGTTTATACATACATAACCACATATCCTGCAGAACCGAATAATGTCACATGCGTAGTTTGTTGTTAAGAACGTCACGCCACTCGGCGCCTAGATGTCAGATTCAAGTAAAGCGTAGCACATATTTACCAATATATTACGTCCATTGGCCCAATGTTGAATGAAAATGCCCTAAATATAACTAAAACCCCTTGGTCGAAATGCCTTGCTGGACCTATTATCGACTTCCATATTACTTTGACTTTATTCCCCACCTTGGTAATATACACTTAAATTTTACTTGAAAATGACCTGTGGTGATTTGGTCGCCGACCTATTGGTAGGGCGATTTTACGTCAATTCGACTTTAAATGTTGCTTGGGATAACGCACTTGCTGCGTCCCGAACTTTTTTCTCTCTATTACTATGTAATGAGTAATTCAAACAAAGTGGTTTTTAATCAAAAAGCTGATTACAATTGAGTAAATTTTGTGATAATCTGTTTTAATAAAAATGAACAAATTTTAAGTACTAAGTGAATATTGGAACCTGTGATGAGCACTGATAAGTACACTTGGAGAACCCAAATCACCATAAAGCATTTTTTTAAAGACCTGACGATCGTTTCACTAACAAAGTTAGCGTCATCAGATGATAAATAATTCTAAACTAGTTACAGCTAAATATCACCTTTTGTACTGAGTCTTAGGTAAAGACCGATACCGAAGAGGAAACGAAATCGCAAGCAAATTTTCTATGCATTGTACTTTAATTGCCGGACGAGGTTTTTGAACTTCCGTTATAACTTCACCTGCCAAGTTTCAGAATATTTACTGTATCAAAAACAAAATGCAAACAAAAGGCTATAAATCAGTAGCGACGCTCGGTTTACGGAACATTTGTTTTCTGTTGCCTTAGAAATATAAATACTCTCGTAAGCATCCTAGCTTCGCTGGTTGATTATACAGGGTGGTATCAAGATTAGGGGTTTCAGGAAAAGTAAAAAGAAATAACATTGTAATAGCAATATTTTAAGATAGCAGCCTTCGGAAAGTTTCATCCGAAAAAGCGCAGTCTGGTGCCAAGAATAAGAAAACAAAAAAGATTTCTTGGATTATACTTTAAATAGCTTTCCGAATAATTTTTTCCCAAAGCTCTAGGTGCCATTGTTACCGAGATATGAATGTCGCTGACCTAATGAATCACCCTGTATATCTCAGCTACGATGCACTTTTGAAATATTTTTTTACCACTGTTACATATGGTTTATTAGGTACTATCAAATGATGTTGTTTCATTCGTGGCCGCTAAAAAAATCATCCCCAAATGACCATACCTCTTTGAATTTCTGTTTCGTGTAAAAAGTTTTGTTCTTATCACAGCAGCCTCCGATGCCGTAGTGGGCACACATACGTCTATATTTGGAATATTGTTTTAATGTCTGAGATGCCGCCCTAAAGATAACCTTGTTCATCCTGGATTCTATTCAGAAACGAACTGTTCGCATTATAAGAAATTCATACGCCATAGTGAATCTTACTTGTCTAAACTACAGAAGAACGATTGTAGATCTCTGCCTCTTTTATCAACAATGATTTTCAGAAATTGCTTCGTTAGGAACTCCACTTGCAACATTTAATACATTTTGGTCTGAAAGCTCATGCTTTTAGTGCCAAGTTACCTACTTGTGGAACAGCTCTTTATTCGCCTTCGTTATTTTTCAAAGCGTCTAGGCTTTATTTATATGCAAAAAAGCCTTCATACACAAGCTTTTATTCAGAGGTACTAAAACGAAACATAGTAATGGCCCAACATAAAACTTTACTTATTCTATTCGTTTTGATAAACCTAGTTGAATGCTTGTTCTTTATTTTTTTTTTAAATCTAATATTATTTTAGGTTCAATTTTATATCCGTTGAAAACTATTATAGCACTGAGCTGGTAAATAAATATTCTTAAAAAAAGTAAAAGTCTGTTGCAAGACGCAGCCAAAAAGCACATGAGCCACTGAGCTACTGGGAACTGTTGTTTTATATCGCAGAAATAATTTGGTTTACTACAAGCTATTATTTAAATCAAGCGAGAGGTGAAACACTTTAAAAACCTTTAAATAAAGTTGAGAGTGTAAAGCTTAAAGCTTTTATAATAACGGTAGGTTAGTGAAATCGCATTTGATTTTGTGTGGAGGTATAAAGTTTCCAGGATCTGGGATTTTCAAGACCAAATCGGTGCTTGTGTGCCGGCTATTCGAGTTGTAGGTTGGAGAGTTTGCCATCTCACGCCACAACATCTACTCAACGAAGTGGGAGACATTCATTATTTCAATACAATGAACTGCACCATTTAGCAATTTTACACCAAGATTACACACGTTAACACCAATCTTCTGAACCCCTTTATTATTTCTACAAGATTTAATGTCCGCACTTGAACATGCCATGCAAGGTGGCTGGCATATAGTAGTACAAATAATTTTTCAAGGTATAAAGGTTTCCATATAAAGGTTTACAATTTGTGAATATGCCTATCAAACTTTAACAAAAATAATAATTTAAAAGTCTGGATGCAGAAGATGTGTTATGGTAGCGAATTTTCGTAAAAATGTTTTTAATGGCAAATATGTCCTGTTTTTAAAACAACGACATTTGGTTTGCAGTATAACCTATATATCAAAAATTCCCTTTTTTACAGAAATTGCCTTCTGTAATGTTACACTAAATTAAATTTTCACAAAAATTCGTCAATTTTTTTTTACAATAACTTACCAAAAATTTATAACTAATTACCAACATATCACAAAATTCATACCAAAAATGAGTTTTGCGGAAAATGTAAAAACATTTGTGCGAAAAATTTTCAAACTCAGTGATTATTTGAGAGCGCCTGTATACGGCAGCTAGATTTTTTCAACGAGTAATACAAGCAAAAAGCTCTCTGAATGCGTTATTTCCATGGGGCTCCACTATCTATTGGTAAAAACGCCGTATCACAATTTGTAATATGTGCCAAAAACGTGAAAAGTTGCAAAATAATTGAAATAACTCAAAAACGATGAACGATATCAATATTTTTTCCTTACAAACTTGCATTGTAATTGGATGGAAAATGCAAAAATGCAATAACATAAGGGGTGTTCTATTAAAAAAAGGAAGTGTGTATCACCAACGACTTGACCCATTGTCAATTAACGTATATAATTTTTTCTCATATCTTGTATAATAACGAATATATTGAGCTTTACCGTAAAATACGTCACCCTGTATATGTGTAAACAGACTTAAACTAAAACTGACTCCGTATATGAGTTTTAGGGGTTCTAGTTCGCGCTCATTTGAAGAATTTTTTTCAAAATTCATAGGTCGCGGTCTTCTCAATAACGAATTTGTACTAAGAAAAATTTCTTAAATATAAACTATTAATCCATAAACTATATAGCTGAAATTACTGCCAAAGCATCAGAAAGAGTGTCTATTTGAAATGGATTTTTCGAAAACATTTTAGTAAAATGAAGGACAATAATGGTTGAAGCTGAAACTTATAGCTTTGTAAAACACTTATTACAAAATTTGTTCTACATAATTCGTAGTTGTTTTAGATTAGTTGTATGAAAATTGCAAATTTTGACGTTTGAAATCGCGATTTTGACGTTTAATATAAAAAATTAAAAAATTTTCAAAATATTTTTTCTGCTACTTCTTTACCTTTTTACGTCAAGGAAACTTAACCGTTGTATGTAATATTCAATTGGCTTTGGTAGTCGTACAAAATATTTTGTTCTTGTGCTTTCCTCTGATCACCAGTGGCGCCCAAAATTTTTTCTTTAAATACCAATAACTTTTTTCTCTTTTAAATAGAGCCCTGAATTTTGGCGTGTAGGGCTAGTGTGATAATGGAAACGTATGTGCCAGATTTGGTTGTCATATCTATGTTACTTTCGGAGATTCAAAAATTTTCTGAAATGAAAGCCAAAATTTTCCCGGAACAACTAGTCCAATTTTCCTGGTTAACGAACTTATCCAAGCCACTTACAAAAGGAGGGTACGTATCAAATTTGATCAAAATCGGTTCATTATTTTTTGAGTTATTGGTACGATATACATACAAACAGATCTCATCATTAGTGAATTTTTCGTTTTACGAAAATTTCGCTAATACGTGCATAACCAAATTAAAAAAGTCCGGTTCCAGCAAGTGCATTATGGTAGTGAACTTTCATAAAAGTGATCTGGAAAGTACAATTTGGAAAACTCTATTCATCACAATACAGTTATTAGACCTGACGATCGTTTCGCTACGAAAGTTAGCGTCATCAGAGGGATAAATAAACTAAGCGAATAAAAACTAGAACTACTATTGTATGTTAGTTGTCAAGCAGCTGCTAACAGCCTTCTCTATATTCGGTTAGTTTATTCATCCCTCTGATGACGCTAATTTTGTTAGCGAAACGATCGTCGGTTCTAAAAGTGTATGGTGATGAATTGGGTTTTCCAAATTTTACTTATCAGTGCTCAGGTTCCAATCTTCACTCATTGAATGACCTGGCACCAAACAATTAAATTAAATGTTCATGACTTTTTTTTCCTGGACGCCTTCGTGGCGCAGGTGGCTAGGTGCCAGCCTGCTAAGCGAGAGGTCCCGGGTTCGATTCCCGGGCGAGCCAATTTGACTCTGTCTAGAAAATTTAAAAAAATATTGAATGATGGGAAAAAATGTGCTAATGGCCTGATGCCGCAGCCAATAATATTAAAAAATAAAAATAAAAAAAAAAACTTTTTTCCTTGTAACATAGAGACCTAAATTTTAGAACATAGTTGAACTTTTAAAACGGTAACCTACCTACCAAACTGGGTTACTATAATTCTGTGTTTGTGGGAATAAAAACTTTTCCGAAAGAAACCAAATTTTTTCCAGGAAAACGTGGTCCGATATTTCTGTATAACGAACTTGTCTAATCCACTTACAAAAGGAAGGTACCTGCCAAATTTGATCAAAATCGGCATATTATTTTTTATACCTTCCTTACAGAAAAAGGGATTGTATACAGGGCGGGCCAAACTCGATGGCGTATTAAAACTATATAATAAACCAAAATTGATAGAAATGTGAAATTTGTTAAGGAGAAAAAAACGGATATGGTGATCGTCAACGATCGTTGGAAGAAGTTCGCACTTTATTTAATACTGTTCATTCGGATAGGCAAATTAATAAAAGTACGGTTGCAAAACAATTGAAATAACTCTAAAATGGTGAACGATATCAATTTTTTTTCTTACAAACATGCATTATAATTCGCTGAAAAACAAAAAAATTCAATAAAATAAGGGGGAAAAACAGAAAATGTGTATCACCAACGACTTATGGGCGACCCTGTGATTATCAAAATAAGTTTATAAGATGCAGCTCGAGATACCCTCTAATGAACGTATATACTCTTGTGTCATATTTTGTATAATAACTGATATATTGATCTTTGGTGTAGAAAAGCGTCACCCTGTATATGTGTAAACAGACAAAACTGAAACTGACTCCGTATATGGGTTTCTGGGGTTCTAGTCCGCGCTCATTTGAAGAAATCTTTTTAAAATTTTAAAAGTCGCGTCTTCTCAATAACGAATTTTTTCGACGAAAATTTGCTATAATATAGACTATTAAACCATAAACTCTATAGCTGAAACTAATGCCAAAGCATCAGAAAGTGGGTCTATTTGAAATGGATTTTCTGAAAATATTTAAGTAAAATAAAGGACAATGATGGTTGAAGCTGAAACTAAAGGCTTTGTGAAACACACTTCTTACGACATATCGTCTACATAATCTGTATTTGCTCCAAATTCGTTGTCTGAAAGTTACAAATTTTGACGTTTCTAATCGCGACTTTGAAGTTTTAAGAGGAAAAACTATAAAATTTTCAATATAATTTTTCCGGCATTTCTTAAACTTAGTGGGCCAAAAAAAAACTTATCTGTCTCTGTAATATACAATAAATTTTGTTATTCCCACAGAATATTTTGTTTTTGTGCATTGTTCTGGTCATCAGTAGCACCGAATTTTTTTTTCTTCAAATGTCTATTACTTTTTTTGCTTTTAACCTAGAAAAATCTATGGTACATTGTATACTTTTCATAACATAAACCTGCGTGCCAAATTTGTTTGCCATACTAAGTGAGTGGTAAGACACGAAGCAACGTGCCGCCACCTAGTTGCGGAACCAAATAGTATGTTGTCACGCCAGCTCCAAATAACACAAAGTGTTAAAAAATAGAGACTGTATACAACCGACTAACAATTTAGTAAATTATCAGCCCTGGCCCATTTCTATGTTTGCCATAGCTTTGTTATTTCCGGAGATAAAAAAAATTCCAAAAAAAAAACAAAATTTTCCGGGATATTCTTAAGATATTCCTGGCTAACGAACTTTTTCCAAATCACTTACGAAAAGAACGCCCTCCCTATATTTGATCAGATTCTGCCGTTTATTTTTTGAGCTATCCGTGTAAGAATTGAAACTGATCCCGGAAATGTGTTCTAGCGGAATTTCTGTGGCTAATGGTATTAAATTTCGAAGCTAGTTTACTGAACTCCAACGGAAATGGTGTTCTAGCGGGCCTAGTTCGCTTTCATTTGAAGAAATTCAAAATTTAAGTCGCGACCTCCTCATGCGTGAATTTTTTTACGAAAATTCACTAATACTAAGAAAGTTTCTAGCGCAAGCCGCATTATGTTTAGTTTTACGTGTAAGTAAACAAGTTGTCAATATTCATAAAAACCTGAAACTATTTTTCAGGATCTATGTACAATGTTCAAGATACATCGAGCGAACGAGGTGTTAAAGCTCTGAATATATTGACATCCATAGACTTATATGCACAATTTTTCATAAGAAGGAGCTTTTCAACCATGTAGATGCTTGATATAGGCGATGTCATACACGACTTTCTGGCACGCAGTATGTCTGCCATGTAGATATTTTAATATCTAAACAAATTTGCCTTTATTGTGCATACTTTGTAGAATAGTCCCTTGAATACAAGCATAAAACAAATTGAATATATCTTGCATAGTCTACTTAACAAAAATATGTATACAGGGTGCACAAAGAGTCATGCACAAGATGATCGTGATAAGGTTTTACCTTCCTTTACTTTTAAAAAATTGTATAAATATATTTGTAGTATTTTCTGTTGGGTTTAGTTCACATTTTAGAAAAATAATAAAGCGTCGCATTTTTGAGACACCAGCTTAATAGGTTCCTTAACGAAAGACTATATTATTTTAGTGAATTTTCTTTAAAAAAATTCACTAATGAAATCCTGAATTTTGAAAAAAACTTCTTCAAATAGGTCAGTTTTAATTTTTACATGTTTACATATATATATATATATATATATATATATATATATATATATATATATATATATATATATATATATATATATATATTAACAACACACCACGAGGGCTTACAGCCTAAATACTACCGTACCGTGGGTGTCGACAAGGAGGAAAGAGGCAACTTGTTAATTCTGGACTTGAAGGTTTGGAAAATCGGAGGAGAAGGAAAAACATGTGCCGGCAAGGAATTCCACAACTTGGAAGGCCTTGGGCGTAACAAGATTATCTATGTCTGGTGACATGGACAGTAAAAGGGTGCATTCGCTCCGTTTAGCTGGTGAAAAGTATTTGCGAGCCCGGAAGAGGAAACCTAATTTCTTAGCAGCCGCTTCTGCAATTTTGTTGTGACATGTTGGTGCCAATTGAGATTTCGATCCACAGAAATGCCAACGAGTGACAAAGACTCCTTACTTTGAATAACTTGGTTGTTCATTTTGACGGGTCTAGGGCTAGTGTATCTCTTATGAGATAGAAAGCAAGACTGAGATTTGGTAGAGTTAAATTGTACAAGATTTCTACTTCCCTAATGTAATATATTTTGAAGATCCACAGAGACAGAACCCTCCATGAGTCTGCGATCCTCATCTAATTGGGTTAAAGAGATAGGCTTAGAATATTGTATATTTGAGTGGAGGGTGCTGTCGTCCGCGTAACTGTGAACTGGGTTGGATGTGCTGGAGAGGAGGTCATTGATGTGGAGAAGAAACAAAGTAGGGGCTTAAGCTGAACCTTAAGGGACTCCTTCATTAATTGGATTTTAGAGGAATGGCCATCATTTTAGAGACGACTGAAAGGAGATAAATAGGCCTGTAGTTGCTAGGAAGCACTTTGGATCCTTTCTTAGGGACGGATTGTACTCGAGCAGTTTTCCAGTTACTACGGAATATGCCTTTATTGTAAGATTTCTGAAACAGACGAGTCAGGACAGGAGCTAGTTCTGGTGCGCATTTTTTGAGGGGGATCTCGTCAAGGTCAGATGCTTTCCTGTTATTGAGAGAAGAGAGCATCTTTCGTACCTTTTTAGTTTTGAAAATGATATCCGTCATTTTATGCGCGACATTGGGGACTGTTGGTGGTGGAACATTTGGATGTGGGTTGAGAGTAGAATTGCCGGCGAACAACGAGGCAAAAAGTTCAGGTTTGCCTAGGGCGGTAGAAACAATTTCATCCCCTGAAACAAAAGGTCGGAACTTGCTCTTGCAGAAATTATTCCCAATAGATTTAGCAAGAGTCCAGAAGGATTTGCTGCCGTTCGAGCTTGAGAGGGCTTTGTTTTTGATGTGGTTACTAAGCGAGTTTTTTGCTTCAGAAAGAATGCGGACATAGCGGTTTTTTGCGTCGTTAAATGCTTGACGGTTTTCTTGACTGGGATTGTGTAGAAGCGTTTTGTGAGCTTTGACGTTTTCAAGTCTGGGCTTGTCACAGGATTTAGAGAACCAGGGCTTTTAAATGCACGTGGAATAAATAATTCCATGCCAGCTTGGATAATTTCGGTGACGTTTTGTGAGATATCAGAGGAGTCAGGATGAGAGAAGCAGACAGACGCCCATGGAAATGAGGAAAAGTAATCCCGCATTTCGTCACAGTTCGCGGAGTTGTAGTGCCAAACGATACGTGGGTGTGATGACTATGTGACCTCGGGTCGCATTGCGCAGGAAGCAGTGACCATGCCGTGGTCTGAGCGACCAAGGGGGGCGGTAACTGATGTCTTATAGCATTCAGGTTTTGTAGTAAGAAGGAGGTGTTGGGATGCGAGGAAAGTAAGTGAGTTCCTGAACCATATTGGCTAAAGAATTGCTGACTGTAAAGGCCTCCGCTGCTCTCCCTTGTGGATCGGTTTTTAAAGATCCTAGCCATTCCTTATTATGGACACTGAAGTCACCAAGAGTAGTGACCTCGGAGGAAGGATATTCAAAAATCAGATATATATATATATATATATATATATATATATATATATATATATATATATATATATATATATATATATATATATATATATATATATATATATATATATATATATATATATATATATATATATATATATATATATATATATATATATATATATATATATATATATATATATATATATATATATATATGTATCACACCGATAACTCAAAAAATAATGGGCCGATTTAGATTAAATTTGGTGAATAAATTCCTTTTGCAAGTGGCTTGGATAAGTTCGTTAGCCAGGAAAATCGGGCCAGGTTTTCCCGGAAAATTTTGTGTTTTCTTTCGAAAAAAAATTATATCTCCGGAATTAACAAAGTAAAGGCAACCAAATTTCATATGAGGATTTATATAATTATATGCAAGTTACCTACTAAAATTTAGCTCCCTAGGTTAAAGGATAAAAAAGTTACAGGCATTCAAAAAAAATAAATTTGGATTTTCCTCAAAACGTCAAAATTGCGATTTTAAACGTCAAAATTGGTGAGTACATTCCTTTCGCAAGTCGCTTGGATAATTTTGTTAGCCAGGAAAATCCGCCGAGGTTTTCCCGGAAAAATTTGTGTTTTCATTCGCAAAATATTTATATCTCCAAAGTTAACAAAGTAAGGGCAACCAAATTTGGTAAGCTGGTTTATATCATTATAGGTGTGCCACCTACCAAAATTTAGCTCTGTAGGTCAAAAGACAAAAAAGTTATGGGCATTTAAAGAAAAATAAATTGGGGGTTTCCTCAAAACGTCAAAGTGACAATTGAAAACGTCAAAATTCGCAACATTTAGGCAAATAACTTGAATCTAATACGATCTATGGAAAGAAAATGTCTCAAGAAGAATGTTTAACATACACCGAAGTCTTAGTTTCAACCGTCATTGTCCTTCATTTTACTAAAATATTTCCAGAAAATTCATTTCTAATAGACCCTTTCTCTGATGCTTGGCAGTAGCCTTAGCTATAGAGTTTATTGTTTAATGGTATATAATTTTTGTCGAATTTTCATAAAAAATCAATAAAGCTCAATATATTCGTTATTATACACGATATGAAAAAATATTGTATACATTAATTATACGGTGTTTTGAGCTACATCTTAAAAAATTATTGCGACAATCACAGGGTGGCCCATAAGTCGTTGGTGATACAAATAATTTTTTTTGGTCGAAAAGGCCTTATTTTTTTGCATTTTCCATCGAAATATAATGCATGTTTGTAAGTTAAGAAATTCTGGAGGCAGCAAGTGCGTTGTGGTTGCGAATTTTGATTAAATGCTTCATATTTGAAAAGCTTAATTTGCTATTAACCTATAAGGTTGACCAAGAAACGGATTTTTTCAGTAACACTTTTGGTTTACTTTTGGAAATTTCTGTACGTTTTCAAACAATCAAGTTATTTTGATGAAACATGGCACATTGTTTTTACTATATATGTTATACTGGTAATCAAATTTGATGCCTGCTTTTTTCTATATAGGTTATACTGGTAACCAAAATTGATGTCTGCTTTCTTAAAAAGAAAACACACATATTTGCAATAAAAACATTTTTATGAAAATTCACTACCATAACGCACTTGCTGCGTCCCGAGATTTTTGTGATTTTTTATTTGTCACACCGATAACTCAAAAAAGAATGGGCCAATTGTGAATAAATTTGATGAATGCATTCCTTTTGCAAGTGCCTTGGATAAGTTCGTTAGCCAGGAAAATCGGCCCAGTTTTTCCCGGAATGGTGGTGATGGTCTGAACATTTCACAACCATTTAACAGGAGTAGGAAACCATTCAAATAAATGCTGGAGCATTTTGACCACAATTTACGAGAGTCGATTGAATGTCAGATCTGACACCTTGAATTTACGAGAGTCGATTGAATGTCAGATCTGACACCTTGTCATTCGTCAAGGCTTATTATACCGTTAACAGGCTAAAAAGACAAAGTTTCATGATTTTTTGCGATACGTATAATGTTCAACTTTTGCCTTTTCAAATTAATAATTAAATTGCTGGTAAAGAGCGTTTATTAATCGCTCAAAAAATTGAAGTTTTAATGATGATTGGTTATAGTGACAGGATCCGAACTCAGGCAGAGGTGTGTATTCTCTTCAATACTAAATATCCGGATATGTCGATCAAGCAATCAACAGTGAATCGAAAAGATAAGACATTTCGAGAAAGTGTGGAAGATTTTCCCAAAAAAGGTCGCCGGTCTATAAGTGAAGAAGTAAATTTAAACGTCTTATTGGCAGTGGAAGAAAATTCCCATAGCAGTGTTCGGAAAATTGGCCGTGACGATGGAATTCCATTTTAGATGGCACATAAAGTATTAAAACTTGAAAAGCTTCATCCTTATGAAATACAACTTTCGCAGGAGTTACCAGATGACGATCCAGTCCGAAGGATGCAGTTTTGTGCAACGTGCATGGATAAATGTAATGAAAACTCTTTGCTAGTACCTAATATTCTGTTTTCGGACGAATCTACTGATACACTATGTGGAGAAGTTAACCGTTAAAACTACAGATATTAGACAAGGGAAACTCCAAGACGGATGCAACAGAATCACACACAATATCCATAAAAGGTAAATGTTTGGGCGGGAATTGTTAGGAGTAGGAATATTGGTCCCTACTTTTTTAATGAGACTATAAATGGACCATGATATTTACAATTTTGACATAATTATCTCATTCCGACAATATTGAACTTATTTCCTGTTGGACATAATGCTGGTATGATAAATCATAACTTGTGGTATCAACAAGATGGTGCCCCGCGCATTATGGTGTTAATGTTCGACAGTATCTGGATCAACAATTTCTCAACAGATGAATTGGGACACGGGGTGCAATCGAGTGGCCAGCAAGATCACCTGACCTAACTCCCTTAGATTTTTTTTCTGTGAGGTCGTTTGAAGAATTTGGTATTCAAAAGTAAACCAGATACGATCGACGAATTGAAAACAAGAATTAGAACTGAATGTACCAACGTTTCTTCAGAGATTTTAAATAGAGTCCTACAAGAATTTGTTGAGCGTTTGGGACATTTTCAAACATTTGGTTAGATAAAACTGTACTATGTCAGTCTTCATAGGCTTCACTTGTGTTAGGTGTTACTGATAATAAAAATGTTATTACTCACTTTATATTATTCCAACAAACAAAATTGTGTTGCTGAATAGAGAATTGGATTAGCTATAAATCACACTACCCACCATCACATCCAATTTCAAAATTAGAGCTGACCCCAAATATTGTTTCCAGGATCCTAGTTCGCGCTCATTTGAAAAAGCTTTTTTAATATTCAAAAGTTACAATTACCTCAGTTTTTATAGAAAACTTTCTCCAATAAAATTAATCAAAGCACCTTTGATTGAAATTTCTAAAAATATTTTACTAATTAGTTCATGTGCATTAGGAAATTAGTGATTCAAAACACGATAGCACTTTGTCAAGTTAAGGTAAGGCAAAAATAAAAAGGCGCCTCCTTCTTTTGTAAGTTGTGTTTTTACGAAAATGCTGTTAGATAAATTGTTGTGACGGCAATGAGTCTAGTTTCACAAAAGTAAACACAAAAGCGTTGTAGAGGGACAAAGAATTCGTCGCTGCAGGCTTGGCTAATAGGAATATAATAGGATGTAAATCTTGGAATGGCTTACGAAAACAAAACGAAAGTGATGATAGTGATTTATTGATATTTGGGCATAAGTGAATTTGCAAGCCGGTCCTGGATATGTAAACCTCGTCATAATCAGAGTTGTTTCTCAATTTATACACCATTTAGGCGAAAATTTATAGTAGCTAAAGTATAAAACGAAGGAAATACAATGGACAAAGCTCTTTGTGTGCGTTACATTTAAAATTTAGTGCACTTCGCTCAAGTGAATTTACAGTTAAATAGGTTAGTCCTTACTCAAAATTCAAACTCGATTCATTCCTTTACTTCCCCGGTTTGTTTTTGAAGTTATTCTTTGTACCAATTCTAACGAGAAGTTGATTACTTCGTCTCAAATGTTTTAAATTTCATTTCGCATGAATGCTAGAATTTTACACTAAAGGCATTTTATAAAACGATGTGTTTCTGCTATCTACGTATATAAGTCATTTCTGATTTTATTGTCTTAATATTTGCTAAATAATATAACTAGTTTCATAACTGTACGTTGTGTTGTTAGTATTTTCATTGTTCTCAGGTTTCATTTCAGGTTATTAAGACCAAATATTGTTTATATTGCCAACACATTGAACAAAAAAAATTAAGATTGAATTCAGCTTCACCGAATTCTATTTTACCGAATATCTATTTTACTTGAGCAACGTTACTTATACCAATATATGTATATATATATATATATATATATATATATATATATATATATATATATATATATATATATATATATATATATATATATATATATATGTATATATATATATATATATATATATATATATATATATATATATATATATATATATATATATATATATATATATATATATATCTCGAAACACACTATGTTAAGAATTTGTCAAAAACTTCCGAGCATGTGAGAAAAAAGCTAAATACAAAGTATGACCTCCAGATTGAGTAATTACAGCTCTACATATATTGCTCATAGACAAAATGAGATTGTCAAGGTCTCCTTGTGGTAAACGTGCCACCTCTGCTGTCAGAAGCTCCTGGAATGTTAACGCATTATTGATGTTACCCGTATGTAGAGTAATTCTTTGTTGTAGCATATCCCAGATATGCTCTATCGGATTCAGGTCTGCGGATTGTGCTGGCCATGGTAAAACGTCAATTCCTGCGTTATCCAACCAGTTGGTTACGATACGTGCGGTATGTGGACGCGCATTATCATGCATTAGGCGAAAGTTTTGACCAACAGAGCCTGCAAATGGATGCACGATGGTTGAAGAATTGTATCCAGACATAGCTGAGCTGATAGGAAGCGATTTGGAAAAACGAGTTCAGTTCTTCCGCCAATAATTATTCCGCCCCATGCCATTATTGTACTACCTCTGTTTGTGTACACTTCCTGAATATGTCTTAAGCGTTCCGCATTTCCAGATCGTCCCCACATCCTTATTCGACGAAAATTGGGATGGAAACCAAACCTAGATTCGTCTGTGAATAAAACTGTAGCTCAGTTATCTGCAGTCCAATTCATATAATTTTGACACTAGTCCAATCTTGCAGCACAACTGCCTCTGGAAATAGGTGGGCATCTGAGTGGGCATCTACTAGAGAGGTTTGCTTCGTGAAGACGATTTCTTACAGTACCTCGGCAAATGGTTACATTATGCGCTCTTTGCAGAGTCGTAACCAATTCAGGTGCCGTAATTGTAGGCTGCCTTCTGACAGTTAACATAAAACTTTATCCTGACCTGCCGTCTTAGAGCATCCTCGTCGTGGATGTTGCTCGGCCGAACTGCCAGTTTCCCTAAAACGCCTCCATAAACGACTTGACTTCACACTTATCACACCTATCCGCTCAGCTACTTCATTTTGTCGCATGTCCGCTTGAAGAAGGCATACTGCTTGATTCATTTCGTCTAAAGCCAAATGTCGCCGTTCCATGGTAAAACACAAGATTTTATATGCAGCTACTAAACAACAACTGAGAATGACTGAATTCGAAACTAAATTCAACGGTACATATGACACTTCTACTTTTATCATATATCGGGTTTATCAATTTTTATATCATTTTAACTTTTTCTTAACAACAGATGGTTTTATATTGAGTGATTGATTAAATACATACACCGTGAGTGCAATTCGACCGATTCTAAAATCAATCTGTTTCCTTTTTTTGTATTATTTAAAAGTATCCCTAGATTTTTCCGATGTGTGTATTTCGATAAACTTTTTTCTTGTGGTTGTTATTTTAGCTATAGCTAATTGTAGACAATTTTGTTTAAATAGATGGGTTAAACAAAAACAAAATTACAAAAATTAAAGCTTATGTCCTGTTCTTTAGCAAAACGTTTTATGTATTGTATTTTTAACAGATTAAAAAAAAGAGTAGGTTATATGTTCGTCTGTATGTTTTTTATGTACGTTCACCGATATTTTCGTCAATTGTGGACCAATTTAATATATATATATATATATATATATATATATATATATATATATATATATATATATATATATATATATATATATATATATATATATATATATATATATATACAGCGTTAGTTTAAGGTATGGAAACATCCGAATATCTCACAAATGAAAAACGATAAAAACATAATTTTGACACACGTTGCAAGGTGGCCGTGGGTGCATATTCTCACGTTACGAAAAAACATACAGGATGGTCCTGAAAAGCGGAGTGGTTGCAATGATTGATTTTTTAAGTGGAACACCCTATATATTATATCATTTAATGAATCCTTTAGACCTCTAGATTAACCTTTTTATAAGATACCCTCTGCCCAGATTCTATGGTTACGCAGATATCGGCACTTCAATTATTGCATTACATGTATTGATAAAACTAATGGTAACACATATAAATCTTATGCACGGAAAACGACAAATAAAAATCTTTTCACAGGTATTGGGGGGTTGCCACGGAAATATAAAACACATGAGGTGGTAATAAAATGCGTAGCCAGTAAGCCTTAAAATGTTTATTCTAGTATTACAGCTTGAATCCTATTAATAAAAATAATCAACATTTAAAGAAATAAAGAAAAATAACCAAACAAATTCGAAAGTAAATGTTCAAAGTGCTAACCATTTACGATTTGACAGTATCTAAGTCTTTTATAAAATTGTGTAATGAGAGGAAGCACCATCTTGTTGATACCATATATCATCAGAAGGTAATATGGGATTGCTTGGATTGGGAAATATGGCTGCTATAACTGGCAGAATATTATTTCTTAACAGGTCCAGTTATCTGTCACCATCTAAATTACCTTCTATAAAAAAGGGTCCGATTATGTAATTATTAATAATCCCCGCCCAAACATTTATTTTCTGCGGCCACTGCGTTTGTCTCTCCCTCATCCAACGTGAATTGCGTCTAGACCAAATCCGGCAATTATGTCTATTTACTTCTTCGTTGAGGCAAAACGTTGCCTCATCAGAATATACAATTTTGTTTCCAAAATTAACATCAACGTTCTTTTTTCTTCAACTCTTTCACAGAACTGCATTCTGCGGTCTGGATCATTATATGTAAGTTCTTGATTGTAGTGAATTTGATAAGGTTTCATTTTTTCTGACCTCAAAATTCTTATCACTGAGCGATATTGTTGTCTAGCGCCAATTGGTTTGAAGGTATTTGAGGATTTTCCTCAACTTGGTGTAGCACATTTAGTTTTGTTTCATCTTCTGTGGCAGTTTTCGTCCTCTCAGGTTTAGGACAATTTTTAAAATTTTCAGTCTCCTTATATCTCTTGAGAGTTTTAAAAACGGTTGATCGGTTAATAACGTGTTGAGGATCCAATTCATTAAATATGCGTGTAACTTCTTCATACGTTCCTTCCTTGCCGCCAAATCCTCGTAAAAGTAGGATTTGTATGCGTTTTGTATCACTAAGATATGCCATTTTATATAGTGATTGACGTTAACTAATTTTGACAGTTCACCAATCTTTATTTACAGAGCATAGTCAACTTTGTGAGAATAAGTACTTATTATGTAATTGTCGACATAAAACCATAAAATTTGGCTATATGGTACCTTATAACAAAGTTAATCTAGAGTTCGAAATGATTCATAAAATGATATAATATACAGGTGTTCTATTAAAAAAACCAATCATTGCAACAATTACGCCTTTCAGGACCATCCTGTATGTTTGTCGTCAAAATATGCACCTATGGCAGCCTTGCAACATGTGTTAAAATCTCGTTTTTATCGTTTTCCGTTTGTGATATATTCTGATATTTCCATACTTTAAACTAACCCTATATATATATATATATATATATATATATATATATATATATATATATATATATATATATATATATATATATATATACATATTTGTTTAAAAGTATATACTACTGAGGTGGTCCCATTTTCACAAAATGATTTCTGTAAGGCGGGTAGGGATCTTTAGCGTGCCCAACATCGCACAGACATAGGACCGACAACTTTACGCTGTCTCCAGAGGGTGGAACGTGCAGGCATTCAACTTGCTCAAATACAATGCCACAACTTCGGTTCGTGTTAATTGTACGGTATGTACTAAAAAAGTGAAAGGAGAACCCTGCGATCGAACTCAGTACCCTTCGTTTCATAGACACGCGTTCTTACCACAGAACCACTGAGGCTCTAATTGGTTGTTTTGAATAGAGTTTATGCCTCCGCTCTTTAAATAACTTTCATTCGAAAATTGAATAATGTGAGGTATCAAAATTTTGAATGTACCGCTTAGACAATTCAGTGATCTATCAAAATAAAAAATAAAGAGCGGGGGTTGTCATTGAAAAAAATGTCGATGACGTTTTACTTAAAAAGCAGGAGTGGGGACAACGTAAGTTGACGTGTCCGAGCATTTCGTCAAAACACAATTCTCTCAAATTTTAATGAATTTATGTCAAAATATATATATATATATATATATATATATATATATATATATATATATATATATATATATATATATATATATATATATATATATATATATATATATTTGAATTTACAATAATATGTACTGAAAGACGATTTGACGTTTCTACAGGAAATTGGACCCGCCCTTGAATCTAGAGCCCCAGTCCCTGGACCACAGAGGCTGCGATCTTAAGCCTTTAAAAGGCGACAATACGTTCTTTAAAAAAATGTCTCTGTATATTGTTTATATTAATTTTTCGTACAAAATTTGCCAAAAAAGCACACTGACTAGTTTCTAAACTCTGTAGATAACCAATTTTTCAGATTTCTTTGGAAAGTTGTATAGATTCAGTGTGGACTGTAGACTTTTGGTATTAGATAGGCCATTGCCATTTTGATAACAGTTGGATAAAATATGTTTTAAACTTAGGTAACAAAAATGTGATTTTCGTCTGCAACAAAAATAGAGTGCTTCTCTTTACTATCGTAATAAAAGTTAGAAGAACTGCAAATAGACTTTTCCTTGATACAAAATTAAGTCCTGATTATTAGTTTTTTACTTCTTGCTGTTTGTATCGCGTGCTTGAGATTAAGCTGAGCTTGCACAACTTAATCAGCAGTAAGAAAAAGCTATTGATGCAAAATACTAATCGATAAATTCTTATTTCTATAAATATCTGAATACATTTCAGATATGCGTTTGGAGTTTGGTAGATTACTTTTCGGAATAGTATAATATTCTTTGGTTGGAAATTACAATCAATCGATTGTGTAACGAAGTAGTAAAAGGAAAGTTCCGATTTCACCACTTGCCTAGACGACATCAAACTAAGAGAAAACCTTTTGCTATCTCGCATATGTGACAGCGAAACTTTGTTGTAATAGACGTCACCAGTTGTTTACCCCGTTTGTATTATAAATCCAAGTCGTTTTGATCTTTCCAACAAACATTCTTTTACTACCAGCATCACCGATTTATTTATCCCTCTCTGTTTTCCTCAGATTATAGTCTATTTTTCAAACACGTCAGCATCTTGTGAAATTTGCTCGGACAATTTAAGAAATACCTTCTCTTACATATTTGAAATCTCATTAGAATCATATGGAGCTAAAACTTCTGTGGGGGTTTTGCGAGAATTGACAACTAATTCTATTTACAGACCCGAATAATTTAACACATCTCATTTCCCTAATTTTATTACATAGTCGCCCTAAATTCGTTTAGACATTGAAGCAAATTAGGGTAAAAGTAAGTTTTGGGTATTCCGCCCAATAAAAAATTGCATTTTCATCTTACAGTATTTGGTATATTATATATGTAAAAAGAAAGTGCTGACAGCAAGTGCGTTATGGTGGAAAATTTTTATACAAGTAGTATATATAAAAGTGAAGTTATTTGGTTAAACAATTAAAAAAGTCTTGACGCAGCAAATGCGTTATTGTAGTCAATTTCCATAGAAACACTTTTTATTATATATATATATATATATATATATATATATATATATATATATATATATATATATATATATATATATATATATATATATATATATATATAACTGACCGTGGATATGGGTTCTAAGAGACCTAGTTCACGCTCATTTGAAGAATTTTTTTCAGAAATCAAAAGTCTGGATCTCCTTATTAGTGAATTTTCTTTAAAGAAAAATCACTAATGTTGCAAAAAATGTCTCTAAAATAGACCTTACGTATTACAAATAACTAAATGAAGACTATTATGGGTTATCTACCTTTTACTGCACTTTCCTTGCAAGCCTTACGGTAGTCGAGGCCTTAGACGGCTGGCTCATGAGCGGAGGAACCTGGATTCAAATCTAACTGTCTACTTAATTGCTCTTTCAACTTTTTTTCGTCTTTGATTAAATTTTAACGTTATCTGAGCAGACTTTGTAATTTCAATATTTTTTAGCGACTTTTTGCTGAAAAAAATAACTTATGAGAGATAATGACGTTTCAGACTTTTAAATGAAGTTTAATAGCAGCTGTTCTTGCCCTTAGTTGGTAAAACCGTTCCACAGTTAACAAAGACGTAGGCATTTGTGACTTCAGAAAAGTTTGTTTTCTTCTCTACAACCAGATTAAATTTTTACACCATCGACAGGCAAATAAATTCTCTGTCAAGCAACAGGAAAAGTATATACTTCTGTATTTAGATCAGATTTTGAACATTTTTTAATTTATTCAATTTATTTTTATTAGCGAACTTTCTTGTACAAAATGTTCTTTCATTGGCGAATGAATTTGATGAATTTTCTTTAAGGAAACGTTTTGTTGCGAATTTTGTATGAAAAATTATGCAATTGATGGAACATTTTTTAAACGAAATTCGCCTAAAAAAAAGGTTTTAATGGATTTTCGTGCAAACAAATTATTTTATTTTAAATGTTAATTACAAATTAGGTATATAATTTGAATTTTATGTATTATTTTAACAAAATTTTGTACAAAAAAATATTTAGCCAGTTTTCGCAAAAGTTTTTTGTGGTTCCGTAGAAATCATTTTGTGTAAGGTTTTTTTGTGAAATTTTCGTAATTCATAAGAAATCTTTAATAAGTTATAAAAATATTTTAGAGTTTTCTTGAAAACATTTTTTGCAAATTTTAATAATTTTTTTTAAGTTTCGTCGAAAAGGTTTTTGTTAATAATTATATTTTTGTAGGTGGGTAAATAATTTGAAGAGGTTCGTTGACCAGGAAAATCGGAACAGTTTTTTCGGAAATATTTTAAGGTCATTTTCGGAAAAAATTTGTACTTTTTCAAACAATAAAGTTATTTTGATAAAATATGGTACATTGTTTTTACGTTATGGGTAACCAAATTAGATGACTGCTTTCATTAAAAAAATACATATTTTCTATTAATTTTTTATGAAAATTCACTACCATAACGCACTTGCTGGGTCCAGACTTTTTTTTATATTGCCGAGCTTTCGGTATTATTTATTTTTACCTAAGGATATAAGGCGGTTTTCAAATTGAACATTGGAACCTCGGTGGTTCAGGGGTAAGAACCTGTGCCTCTGAACCGAAGGGTACTGGGTTCGATCCCAGGGTACTCCTTTCACTTTTTCAGTACAAACTGTAACATTAACATCAACCGAGGTTCTGGCATTGTATTTGAGCAAGTTGAAAGTCTGCACGTTCCGCCCTTCGGAGGGGGCGTAAAGCCGTCGGTCCCGTGTCCATGCGATGTTGGGCACGTTAAAGATCCCTACCCTCCTTTCAGAAAGGCAGGAGTTCGGCAAAATTTCCAGGATAGTGAGGTGAAACTGCTCCCTGGCGTCGGCGATTGGCCATAGTCGCGGAAATAGGCCGACGTTAAAAAGAAACAAAAAAAAAACAAATTGAACTTGAAAAATTATTTAATATTGGGACATTTTTTCTACGAAAAGTCACTAAAGCAAAGGATTAGAAAAAGGAAATCCCTATATTGTTTTTCGATAAGTTGTCGAGAATCTGTTGGCTTTCTACATTATATACATTAATGTTTTCTAAATTATTCTGTAGATTTTACCTCAAATATTTTTTAACCAAACTTAGTCGTCCCCTGGTCAAGATATAAAGGTTCTCTTAACAAAATACACGTTAGTACATAATAATAAATAGATACTTGTTGACAAAAATTTATTGAAAAACCATAAATTTTACATATATCAAACCTATGATAAGAAAGTTTTTGAATTACACGTATAGTTCAACAATAGAATAATACATAGGGCGTTCCATAAAAACAATTTTTACTGCCCTGCTCTTTTTGTCAGACTCTGTACAATCCACAATAATTATAAATGTGTACACTTAGTAACCATTATGACATAATATGTATATGTTCTTTGAAAAATTTACCCATAAACGACAAACCTACTTTGTTTCAATCGTTGCCTCACCGTGTACAAATCGTAAATAAGGTAAATTGTTAGATACGATTTTAAAAGTGTTTTGGTCATAAGACAATACGATCTGGACTTGATAAATCTAATTTCAGTAATCATTGCATCAAGAAACAGTTCTATTCTCAGCAAGTTTAACCAACTGTAAGTAAGACTGACACGATTGCATCAAGAACTTTATGAAGTGTGACAGATTGCGAATCAGGTTAACAAGCTTGCACAAACCATTAGCTGTATAGAACAGTTAGTGTTAATGCAATAAAATGTGGCTGCTAACCTTTTGCTTGCTACTTGCTGTCTGTCAACCCATCACGTATATCAAAATTCACCTTAGAACGCGTCAAAGTAGCTAACTTATTGATCGAACGTTCCTCCAAAAATGAGCTACGCTCTTGCTAGCGCTCATCCTATTGCTTAAACAATCTGACTAATTGTCTACCTCTGCTCCATGCAAATTAAGGCTAATTTACTTAGACAGCTTTGTCTTGCAATGCGTTTTGATTGTACTTGTTTTAACCCCGCGGTACTCGCGCGGCGTTTTGTTACGTAAAGGGTCGCGTGGGATACGCGTGTATCCCTATTAAATTTAAAGTAAAATAGTAGCATACTGTTAGGCAAAGTAATAACACCATGGTAATATACTGATAAGCATATAATGAAAACCTAGTAACCACAAAAATAACGAGTTATAGGAAATATGTGAAGAAACTTTTAAACTTGTATAAACCAAAATGTCCTTTTTAGCACAATTTATTTATTTATTTAACATTACACTACCCAACAGGACAAGCCCAATTATTGGGTAGGAAATACATAAATGACCTACAAAAATAGGATTAAAGCTAAAATTAAAACTAAAAATAAGCATTTTAAACCATAATTTACAATTACATAACAGAATGTAACTAAAATAGAAAAATATAAAGAATCACAATAATCAACAATGAGTAAAAAATAATCAGAAACACAAATCAGTCCTTCATAACTGTGAAATACAAACCAGTCCTTCACAAACATGAGACTGCCAACCCTTTGAGCAACCTTGGATCCGACACAAAGATATCAATGAAAGACGCGTGCCTGTTGGCAACAGAACACAAAATAAAGCGGTGAGAACTTCACAAGATTAGTTCGGGGCGTAGGTAACCAAAAGGTGACCGGATTTCGCGAAGACATTCTTGGAACATTAAAGTTTAGTTGCTCAAGTAGACGAGAGCAGATCCCCTTACTAAAGCTTTTAAAAAAATTAATGCAGCTTGTTCCCTTCTAGATTCTAGACTTGGCAGCAAGAAGTCTTGCTGCATATACTCCGAAGGGTAACCCACAAAGGGATATATACCATTGAGGCGGAAGTCAAGATATTTTAGAAAGCGTCTTTGGATCTTTTCCACCTGGAGATTATCATTCTAGTAACCCGAAGACCATACAACTGAAGCATACTCAAGTCTATTACGGATAAAAGTACAGAAAATCATTTTAAATGTGTCAATATTACTAAACTCGCGGCAATTCCTAATAATAAAGCCCATTAGTTTAAATGCGTTGGATACAACATTCTTAATATGAGATAAGAAAGACAATTTTCTATCAAATATTACGCCCAGATCACGGATAGTTACCCCCCTAGCCAGAGACACATTATTAAGACAATAATCAAATTGTGTGGGCACCAACCTAAGAGTAAAGGAAATACAGCTACATTTGGCAATATGTCAAGAAAGATTATTTATATTGCACCACTCCTCCACATCCTCTAATGCTAATTGAAGTCGAATACAATCATCCACCGACTTCACCTCACAGAAAATTTTGATGTCATCGGCATACAGGAGACATTCAACCCTCAAACCACCAACGAGATCGTTAATGAAAATATTAAAGAACAAAGGACCCAAAATCGACCCCTGAGGGAACCCTGATGTGGCTGAAATATATTTTGATCTGCAGCCATCCACAACCACATATTGCTTCATGTCTATAAGGTAATTCGCAATCAGTTTTCGGAGTGATTCAGATAAGCCAAATGCTTCTAATTTACGTAGCAGAATAGCAGGATCAATGCGGTCAAATGCCTTTGACATATCAAGGTAGATGACATCGACCTAACTACGATTATCTAAAACTATCCGGAATGTATTGCGTAGCACAAACCAAGTTTGTAACTACTGATCTGCCTGGCATGAAGCCGTGCTGAGAAGAAGTTATGAAGCTCTTTATATGCAAGAATATATGCCTGTGTAATAACATTTCCAAAGCTTTAAGGAAGTTACAGGATAACGATATCTGCCTATAATTATCTATAAGTCTTTTATTACCAGCCTTATAAACTGGACAGGATTTCCATATCTTCCACACTATTGGAATTTTACAGTTTTTTAAACATAAATTAAACATAACTTGTAAGGGGGAAGCTAAAACGGCTGCACAATCCTTCAAAATAAATGATGGGATTAGGTCAGGACCTGACGTCATATGAGGCTTAAACGCCCGAAGAACCTCCTCAACTTCTGAAAGAAGAAAACTTACTATTTGTAATGAAGTATAATCATTGTCTTTCAAGGTGGTATTTACCACAGATTGCGGTGCAGGTGTGGAGTGTCGAGATACATATGTAGACTGGAAAAAATCAGCAAAACTATTAGCAATCTCATCAGATTGATGAAAGTTGAGACCATTATACTCCATTGTTTTGGGAAGAGAATTATGTTGCTTCTTAGAGTTCAGAAATGACCAGAACTTCTTTGGGTTATTAGAGACTGAAACTTTACAGCTCATGAGGTAATTATTATATTCAGTGTTCAACAGATCCTTAAGCTCAGACCTTAACCTCCTAAACTCATCATAGTCAGCTGACTCCCCAGAACGTCTATATATCGATAGACTCTTAGTTTTTAGCTCACACAGCTTCACCACCTCCCTAGTAAACCAAGGAGCTTACTTAGAAGATCTAGCAGTGGACTTTGAGACACAAGAATCAAAAGTATCATAGAGAATAGAATACATACATACATTACACAACTTGGCGGTAAAATTTTCTGGTGCTCTTGACATACCCACATGTAACACACAGCACAGAAGTTTCTAGTACGCTTACATTTCTTCCGTGGACATAAATAGCATCGCCCATTTCCACTTTTTTTTTGCTTGGGTTCATCGGTATCGTCGGCTGTGAAAGTTGAAGCTTCTTCAATGCCAAGAATAAGTCAGCACTTTTGCTTGAGCGGTCTAGGAATTTATTGCAAATAATATTTTCTACTTAGTTGTGGTTTAAGCAAATATAGAGCTGGAGTATGTCAACATTCACGACGAACTATTGAAATGTTGCGATTGTTTGGCTGATATAGTAGTGGTGCATTTATAGCTCCTATATTCATCAGGTTGAAAAAAACACTTAGCGGCCATCTTCTGTTGTTTCTTGCAACGCTATATGGCTTGCATATATCTGATCTACGAGGTCAACTTCATATTTGGTATTATTGTAATCTACTATCATCATTCAGGATCAATTTTGTCATCTACGTTGGTTGTGGCCAAAACTAAAACATTTTTTCTTTTTAGGAACGTATGAAAGTAAGGTGCAGTCTTCATGGAATGTACATTGACAACTTGTTTCTGATCTCTTCGTCGCGTTTACTAATTCGGTTGGTATTTCTTTCTTGTTCTTGCTTAGAGTTTCCAACATGGTGAGTTTCAGATCATATTCTAGATCAATTGCGAGTTGAAAACTAGAAAACCAATTATCCACTGTTATATGGCGATACGTACCGCTGAGAAATTCTACAAGACGTTTTACGACATCGCCTGGACTATTTGATATGCGAAACGGACCCTGGCTGTGTACCAGCATAAATCTAAAGATTTAGAGTATACATGTTACTTGAGTTGACCAAAGCAAACACTTTAATACCATATTTAGCAGGTTTTTAAGGCATATATTGCCTAAAAGGACAGCGACCTTTAAAAGCGAGAAGCTGTTCGTCAGTAGTTAACTCAGGTCCGGGAACTACTAATTTCTTAACATTTAGAAAACATCTCTTACAGCCGATAGTTCGTCAGTTTGTCTCTTTTCATCGCGTGTAGTTTTATCGTCAAATCTCAGACAACGTAATCAAAAACGAAATCGGTTATATGACATTGTGCAGTAATTAACGTCCATTCCAGTATCATCTGGTCTCCAGAAATCCGTTATATTCTGTCTACTGGACTTACAAACTCCCAGTGGTATAACATTCCCAACAATGCTTTAATTTCACAGGTAACAGCCGGTTTTGTATCTCTATCGCGTTGATGCTTTTCTTTTATGCTATCCACATAAACATTTGTTGACTGAGTCACACTATGTGAAAACTGGAACCTGTGATGAGCACTAATAAGTACACTTGGAGAACACCCAAATCACCACAACACATATTTCAGAGACCTTACGATCGTTTCGTTGACAAAGTCAACATCTTCAGAGGAAGAAAAATTCTGAACTGAATTTTTCTTCCTCTGAAGATGTTGACTTTGTCAACGAAACGATCGTAAGGTCTCTGAAATATGTATTGTGGTGATTTGGGTGTTCTCCAAGTGTACTTATGACTGAGTCACAGCTTAAATAATCTTTTCGGTAAAGAATATTTCAAAACATTCTAAAAGGGTCTTCGCATTGGCAGCGTTATTTACTGGGCCGAATTTCATGTGAAATATATTGTATACTTTAGTTCTGGGTATTGCTGGACACACTTTTCTCTATTGAGTTACCTTATCTTTCCCCAAATAATACGGTGCCCCATCAACATTACCTGGAGTATGTTCATCGATTTCGTCTTCTTCATTAGCACCTTCTTCTGACTCAGAGTTATGATTACTTTCTTCACAATGGTCACTTTCATCTGCATCAGGATCAACTTCTCTTAATATTTCTTCTTCCTCTTCAATTTCCTTAAGCCATTCCATCCATTTTTTTGAGATCCTGGCTCGTCATGCTCAAGCAACTAAAATACACTGAAAGATAAAAAAGTTAAAGACGAAAAATCACCAAATAACTTACCAAAATACAACCAACAAACGCTCTAGGCGGTCCTGCGGGATACACTCGCATCCCAGTAACGAAACTCACAAAAATCACGACAAAAAAAAACAAAACAGACCCACCGCACGCTATCATCTGCAAGAGTGTATTATTGAGTAGGATTACCTAGAAGCCGACGTGTGTCGGAGCCCCCCACTACCGAGTATGCGCATCTAGAGTACGTTTGATAACGTCTACAGAGTGCTCAGTATAAACCGACCAATTTAGACAAATTCAATCCCACATTGTTATCTTGAATAGAATACCGTGTATTTGATGATTTTATTTGATAGAGATTTTAATTCCCTTTCGATCAGTGTAAGCACAGCATTTACTTAAAATCTACCGTTTTGGAGTTATTTGAATATTCAATCCTATGGCCTATTTAAAACAATCGATTGTGTTATTCTTGAGAAGAGGCTAGTTCAGAATAAAAGTGTAACGAATGTACATAATTAATTAGCCCTGTTGCCACCTGTTTAGGAAAATCCGCTTATTAGCGCGCGTGATATTAGCAGAAATTTAAATATTTCCTAATCATCTGCCAGTAGAACCATATGATTGTAAGGTGACAGAGTTTTATTTTGTCAAAAGATGGAAGAGCTAATAGGAAATCAACCTACTTTTTTTAATTACGGTGTGTTTAGCGATGAGGTTACTTTTAAAAGCAATGGCTTACTGAGTAGATACAATATGCATTATTACCAAACAGAAAACCCGCACTGGATGAGACAATTATCAAAGTCGATGGTCGTTGAACGGTTGGGGCGGTGTTCTAAATAACTATATGATTGGAGCATTTTTCTTTGATGTGACACTTACAGGGGAAATCTTTTAAACTTTTCTTATACAAGAGCTACCCCCTTTTTGGATAACGTTTCCCAAAATACTAGGCAAAATTTATGGTTTCAACAAGATTGCGTCATACCACAATCACAGAGAAGTTAGGTGCTTTTTAAATTTATGGCGGCCAAATAAATGGATAGAGAGAAGAGGATTTTTTTTTTGCCAGTTTGCTCCCCAGACTTGACATTTATGTACTATTAACTTTTGGATATGTTAAATATATGGAAGATTCTGAAGCGCCAACAACTGCCGAAGATATGAGGGAAAGAATAGAAAGAGCATTTCAAACAGTATCCCCAAAAACGTTAGAAAATTGTAGACAAAACTTCCTAAAGCGTATACGACTTTGTATAAGAGAGAATGGAAAATTTTTTGAACATATGTTAAATTAGGTTCTATATATTTATTTTAGTGTATCACTAATGAGGAGATCCCGACTTTTGAATTTTGAAAAAATTTCCTCAAATGAGCGCTAATTAGGCCCTCTAGAACATATATCCGGTGTCAGTTTCAATTTTATATGTTTATATATATATATATATATATATATATATATATATATATATATATATATATATATATATATATATATATATATATATATATATATATATATATATAGGTGTCCCACCGATGACTCAAAAAATAATAGGCCGATTTTGAAAAAAATTGGTAAATACCTTCCTTTTACAAGTGGCTTAAATAAGTTCATTAGGCAAGAAAATCGGCCCAGGTTTTCTAGGAAAATTTTGTGTTTTCTTTCGAAAAAAAATTATATTTCCGGAAATAACAAAGTAAGGGAAACCAAATTTGGTACACAGGATTATATCATGATAGGTAAATTATCTATCAAAATTTAGTTCTGTATGTTGAAAGACAAAAACTTATAAGCATTTAAAGAAAAATAAATTGGAGTTTTCCTCTAAACGTCAAAGTCGCGATTTAAAACGTCAAAATTGGCCACATTTAGGCAAATAACTTGAAATTGGTACGGCTATGGAAAGAAAATGTCTTAAGAAGAAGGTTTTACAAACCCTGAACCGGACAATCGTCATTGTCCTTCATTTTACTAAAATGTTTCCAGAAAATTCATGTCAAATAGACCCTTTCTCTGATGCGTTGGCAGTGGTCTAAGCTATAGAGTTTATCGTTTAAAGGTATATGAATTAATTATACGGTGTCTTAAGCTACATCTTAAAAAAATATTTCTACAATCACAGGCTGGCCCATAAGTCGTTGGTGATACAAATTTTCTTTTTTTTTTAATCGAACACGCCTTTTGCATTTTCCATCGAAATATAATGCGCGTTTGTAAGAAAAGAAATTCTTGACGCAGCAAGTGCGCTATGATTGCGAATTTTCATTAAATGCTTCAAATTTGAATAGCTTAATTTGCTAATAACCTATAAGGTTGACCAAGAAACCAGTTTTTTCGGGAACACTTTAAGTTTACTTTCAGAAATTTTTGTACATTTTCAAACAATAAGGTTATTTTGATGAAACATGGCACATTGTTCTTACTATATAGGTTATACTGGTAACCAAATTTGATGCATGCTTTCTTTAAAAAACACACACATATTTGCTATTAAAAAACATTTTTATGAAAATTCACTACAATAACGCACTTGCTGCGTCCAGACTTTTTTCATTTTAGTTGATTTTTTTCTTTTGTTTATTAATGAAGTTGTTATAGTATCATTAAAATAAAAACCGTCTTCTGAATGCGGTTTATTTCGGTTTAACAACTGGCATTTGATTATTAACAATGAATAACTAAAGGAAAATTAAAGGCTTTTTTACTACCAGACAAACTGATCAGTTTTTTTGGTAGTAAAAAGCCTTTAATTTTCCTTTAAACATGTCAAACCCAGACGTTATGACGTTCAGAAATAATATAATGAATAACTACGATTTTTTTCCCAACCTAAATACTCTGAAGTTGAGTAGGTGAACGATTATGCGAATCACTCTGTATAAGACAGGAAAGTTGTTTCTAAAGATTGAGTTTGATTTTCACTATGGTGCATGTTATTTTGAAACACTCAATATTTTGAATAATTCCAGAGCGCTGTATTAACCCTAGCACTAGCAAATCAAGACAGATTGATAATTAAATGATGTAAATGTATGTTCCAAATTTGAACATATTTTAGGTTAGAGGCATGTGATACTGGTGTGCCACTTAACACATATAACAACACGCAGGCAACGCAATTCCGACCGCTTACAAGTTCTGGGCGACCGCAGCTGTCAGCCACTGCGACCTCGCAAGCTGGTCCCATCCTCTTAGCGCCCTTCATTCCTGATGTTTCCGCTATTCCTGCTGTCTGCCTACTGCTGTTGCTCTTGTTCCTGCTGATTCTACATCTACAGCCTTTTGCCTCGTACACTCTCAGTTTAGCATACCCTCTATTACACGAATATATCTGCTCACAACTGGAACAGTTTAGTTTTGCTCTTATCAGACGAATTTGACAATTTAATAATCCACCAACTGGCTTTTGTCTGGCTCAATATTACTGATTGTTATTATAATATGATTAAATAGATATTTATTTGCAATGTTTTACATATAAAATCACAATTCAAGTAATTAATGAAATGTAAAAAAAGACACAACATTATGTTAAATCCAAATTCAAAAACTAAACACAAAATATGTTGGTGCGAAGTCTAAGCAACTTAAAATACAACGGAGGGGTCTATGTACAGAGTTTACGGATTTCGTCGATTTTGTGGGGCATCTCGGTTATAAGTGGAGATTAAAGGTTAGGTTTTTACAATTCCTACGTTTTTTGTGAAACTTACAATGCCCAATACAAAGCTCACCTAGCAATCTTTTTTTAAGCTACGGGGTTAATTTGAAAATTTGTCATTTTAAGGCACCCCCTGTACCTTTTTTTGTGCGATGAGATAATAAAACTGTGAAAGCTAATTACAATATAATTTTTTACGTAAATTTTAATGATGTTAATATGCAATGAAAAATAGTTTTATTGTATTAAGCACATATTTGGTGATACAAACCAAATATACGGTTATTTAAATGGAACACCCTGTCTATTTTTGTGTTATTTGATCCAGTGCGTTGAGAGATTTTTACATATATATCATTGGAAAAATATGTTCTTTTAAATAGCTGAGTAAATTCATTTTTGTATATATATATATATATATATATATATATATATATATATATATATATATATATATATATATATATATATATATATATATATATATATATAAATTTCAACAACACACCACGAGGGCTTACAGCCTAAATACTATCGTACCGTGGGTGTTGACAAGGAGGAAAGAGGCAACTTGTTAATTCTGGACTTGAAGGTTTGTAGGTTCGGAGGAGAAGGAAAAACATGTGCCGGCAAGGAATTCCACAAGTTGGAAGTCCTCGAGATAAAAGAGCGGGCATAACAGGATGTTCTATGTCTGGTGACCTGGACAGTAAAAGGGTGCATTTGCTCTGTTCCCTGATAGATCTGTTGGGGGCATCAGGTGGGGGAACTATGGAGGAAAGCTCCTCTGAGCAGTGCCCGTGCAGATATCTATAAAAGACAGAGCGGTCACCAACGGCACGTCGGTGGGCAAGGGATGGCAGCCTTTGGGTGTGGGTAGGGTCGCCGATGAGACGTTTTGAATGGAGTCCAGGATATCTAGTGTGGAAGCGGCAGCTGCACCCCAGATGTGGGAGCAGTATTCGAGGTTTGGCCTTATTTCTGAAGTATATAAGGTATAGAGATTAGCTGGTGACAAGTATTTGCGAGCCCGGAAGAGGAAACCTAATTTCTTAGCAGCCGCTTCTGCAATTGATGTGACATGTTGGTGTCAATTAAGATTTCGATCCACAGAAATGCCAAGAAGAGAAAATGACTCATTACTTTGAATAACTTGGTTGTTCATTGTGATGCGTCTAGGGCTGGTGTATCTCTTACGAGAAAGAAAGCAAGCCTGAGATTTGGTGGGGTTGAATTGAGCAAGATTTCTACTTCCCCAGTCTAATATTTTTTGGAGATCCACGGAGACAGAACCCTCCATGAGTCTACGATTCTCATCTAATTGGGCTAAAGAGACAGGCTTAGAATATTGTATATTTGAGTGGAGGGTGCTGTCGTCCGCGTAACTGTGAACTGGGTTGGATGTGCTAGAGAGGGGTCATTGATGTGGAGAATAAACAAAGTAGGCTAAAGATGAACCTTGAGGAACTCCTGCATTAATTGGATACAGTTTAGAGGAATGGCCATCCACAACAACAAAAATGCTCCTATTGGAGAGGAAATTTGCTGTCCAGGTACAAAGTTTTGGTGGTAGGCCATATTCCGGAAGTTTATTAAGCAGCGCTGCGTGCCAAACCTGGTCGAATGCTTTGGATATGGCTAGAGCAACAATCTGGGATTCACCGTGTAGTTCCATAGACTTGTTCCAAGAATGTATGACAAAGAAAAGGAGGTCGGCAGTCGATCTGCGCTGACGGAATCCATACTGCCTGTCGTGGATTAGACTGTGTTTTTCAAGAAATTTTAGTGATTCGGTGTTTATATACTTTTCCATCACTTTAGAAACGACTGAAAGGAGAGAAATAGGCCTGTAGTTGCTAGGAAGCGCTTTGGATCCTTTCTTGGGGATGGGTTGTACTCAAACAGTTTTCCAGTTACTAGGGATTATGCCTTTATTGTAAGATATCTGAAACAGACGAGTCAGGACAGGAGCAAGTTATGGTGCGCATTTTTTGAGAACAATTGCTGGGATCTCGTCAAGGCCAGAGGCTTTTCTGGTATTAAGAGAAGAGAGCATCTTTCGTACCTTTTTAGTTTTGAAAATGATATTCGTCATTTTATGCGCGACATTGGGGACTGTTGGTGGTTAAACATTTGGAGGTGAGTTGAGAGTAGAATTGCCGGCGAACAAGGAGGCAAAAAGTTCAGCCTTGCCCAGGGCGGTAGAAACCATTTTATTCCCTGAGACAAGGGGTGGTAACATGCTCTTGCAGAAATTATTCCCAATAGATTTAAAGAGTCCAGAAGGGTTTGCCGCCGTTGGAGCTTAAGAGGACTTTGTTTTTGATGTGGTTATTAAACGAGATTTTGCCTCAGAAAGAATGCGGACATAGCGGTTTCTTGCGTCGTTAAATGCTTGACGGTTTTCTTGACTGGGCTTGTGTAGAAGCGTTTTGTGAGCTTTGACCTTTTCAAGTCTGGCCTTGTCACAAGATCTAGAGAACCAGGGCTTTTAAGTGGATGAAGAGGTTTTCGGTGTACATGGAATAAATAATTCCATGCCAGCTTGGATAATTTCGATGACGTTTTGTGAGATATCAGAGAGTAAGAATGAGAGAAGCAGACAGACGCCCACGGAAATGAGGAAAAGTAATCCCGCATTTCGTTTCAGTTTGCGGAGTTGTAGCGCCAAACGATACGTGGGTGTGATGACTGTGTGACCTCGGGTTGCTGTGCGCAGGAAGCAGTGACCATGCCGTGATCTGAGCGACCAAGGGGGGCGGTGACTGATATCTTATAGCATTCAGGTTTTGTAGTAAGAAGGAGATCCAAGGAATTTGAGCTGTGTGCTGGGATGCGAGGAAAGTAAGTAGGTTACTGAACCATATTGGCTAAAGAATTGCTGACTGCAAAGACCTCCGCTGCTCTCCCTTGTGGATCGGTTTTTGAAGATCCTAGCCAATGTATATATATATATATATATATATATATATATATATATATATATATATATATATATATATATATATATTGAAACTTACCCCGGATATATGGAGGAGGCCTAGTTCGTGCTCATTTGAAGAAATTCAAAAGTTGAGATCTCCTCATTAGTGAATTTTTTAAGAAAATTTACTAAAAGGGGGAGAAATGTCGGCGTCAAAACAAGCAGGAAAAAATATAAGGAGAGATTCGACCAAAGTCCTAAAAAAACAAGGAATTTTTATTTTAAATGTTAGTCAAAAGTTTGATCACTGACAAGAATTTATGTTTTGAATGTTGTGGATTTGACGAGCATCATAGTCTATCTGAACCGATCGAATGTGTATCTTTTAAAGTGTAAACGTAAATACTTAGCTGTGGAATATTAGTCAACATTGATCAAATACTATTGATTATTGGTTAATATTTGGGGAACCAAGAAGCTTAATTGTGCTAAAAAATAAATAGAAATTCACATAAGGTATGAGTGTATTTTATTGTTCTGTTTTGAGTCTCTAAATTAATTCTAAGTAGTTAGAAAAGAGAAATTTCCGAAAAATAATATACTTCCAGTCGAATTTGTAAATTTAATCCAAGATAAACTTATCGCCTTCTGATATACAATTAATGTTTTTTTAATAATTAGCTTGATTCCCAGTTAATTCTGCTGTCGAAACAAAAATTTTAAAAGTCTGGACGCAGCAAGTGCGTTATGATAGTGAATTTTCATAGAAATGACCTGGCACCAAATATTTTTTATTACATTTTTTCTTGTAACATAGCAATCTACATTTTGGTGTATACTTTACTTTTTATATCGTAAACATACACACCAAATTTTGTTGCCATAGCTGTTTTATTTTTTGAGATACAATTTTTTCCAAAGAAAACTCTCTGACATGCTGTGCTGAAGCACATCGATGGGGATATAAATCAGTGTCACTAATATGTGCCCCATTACGATCTCTGAGATGTCTACAGGTCTGCTCAATATTGCACAATTCACAGTTTGGGCACCAGACTCTATACACAACGTCACTAACTAGGGATCTTGGCACACGGCTCTTGGTCCCGGAAAACAACGAACCCACACTATTCAACGATCTCTCCACAAAAATAAAACTGGGGATGACTTTGAATACCTGTATGAGCCTGTAGGACCATATATCAATTTTAAGTTTTGAGACCCTAGTTACTGGATCGCCATTTGACTGGCTGTGGACGTCGGCCATTTCATCATCGTCATTGGCACCTTGCAATGGGTTATTACGTGGATCAGCTGTGGTAAACAGCAATTTCCTCAGCATGCTCTTTTGGATAAGCGTTTTGTAAAAGAATGTTTTAGAGTTTTCTGAGATTAGTCTCATAGAAACTATGGTGTAAAATTCTCTGTATGCGATAGTTCATACCAAGAAAGAAATTATTTTTATGCCTATCCTGTGGTTGGATTTGTAATTGATGTACCCGCCCGAGCTACTAGGTTTTCTGTACCAGTCGATAGTGATACTGTTGGTATCAGTTCTGATGACGAATATATCCAGAACGCTGTTCTTCGATTCTTTTTCTACAGTAAACTTTATGCGTTGGTAATTGTTAAGAATATCCAGCATGTCATCCTGTGGAATAGCACGAATTATGTCACCAACAAACATCTTGATAAACCTGGGAGTGAAATAAAATTTCGGTAAGCACTCTAGTCTTTTATTGTCGTAGCCCTGATGAAGCGGCCAAGAAACTGCAAAGGGTAGGCTTCTTAAAACAGTAAAGTGTATTTCTAAGTAAACACACTTGTGAATCTCTGAAGTTTCAGATATTCATGATTTTGTTATATATATATATATATATATATATATATATATATATATATATATATATATATATATATATATATATATATATATATATATATATATAATTAAATATTGGGTCATTATACATCATTCCTTAGTCATGTTTCCTCCCCAGATACCTGTAACAAGACCGAACACATTTAATATTACAATGAAGATCACACTATATTTAATCTTATTACTCATTTTATTTATGCGGCTTAACTGAAACAACGTAGAGAGCGTATCACAGAAAATTATGATTGTCCATAAGGTGTTTAATAGGCACCATATGAAGCTGCAGTTAACTATTCGACAATGTGTATTCTGTGTTCTGTATTCGGTGGAGGATCGATACGACCCTATATGTATCACATAAGTGGTTTCGCTAGCAGCAGGTTGTGTGTTACTAACTATGTATGACTGCACCAACTGCCCGTCCTGTCCGTCTCTCTTCCCACTCATATCTGCCTAACAAAGTCTGGAATATCAGATGCCTTCTCTCCATACACGTGTATAACGATGCTGATCCTTTCCAACTTTTGAACATTTTGAATCAGCGTCTCTACAAATTGTTCGAAAGCACCAGATTATTATCTATTCACGTGTCTGTAACATTTGATTTCCCATTGAATGTCGTGGGGATTTACTCGATGGCAGTATCTTTTATTTACGTAACTTGAATCAGGCATTGTCATTATTTATAAAATTCGCTGGCGTTTTTTTTTAATGTTCCGTAAGGCACCAATAGTTTGATTTTTGCATGAAAGCATTCTGAAATTAAAATATACATTTTTATATTTAAATGAGCTATAAATAAATCCTACAAAATTATCTTACGAAATGGACCACAAAGGAAGCTTAAGAAATTTCGTTTAGGTCCGTTCATATTTTAAATTTATTACCAATGCCAAAAAATTTTATTCAACAATAAGACCTGAAACTGGAAAATGCACTATATTTGTCTTATTTTTTTATGCTCTTTCCAAATCTTAAAACATATTTTTAAAATTTTCGATACATGATGTTCTTTTTGAGATTTAACAATTCGGCCTCATTTTTCTGATCTGACCTGTATTTTGATTCCGCTAAATCGAGAAATCGATATAGCTGATTGAGTAAAATATACACACCAAATTTTGCTTCTTTATACCTAGTGGCTCTGAAATTATGGTCCAAGCCAAAATAGGAGAAATCAATAAAACACCCTGTATCTTGGTAATCAAGGAATATTAACGCACTTACAATAGGTGCCATGGAATTGCCCAAGTGGCATACACATTCAAGTGAAGTATGTACACTTACCAATAAATCACCCCGTTTAGTTTTACCGCGCAATTTTAAGTTTAAGGGTCCTGGACGTCACAAGAGTCTGCCATAACTACATTGTATTGTGCGCATCGAGAAAAAATGCTTGGTGTAGGTTGACGGCGAGTGGGAAACCTACGTTGATATTCCCGACAAGCAGCTAGAGCATTTCCATCAGCATATCCGTAGATAAAAATTATATCGGCATACTCTTCTGAGGTGTACTCCATTATAAGAAGTAAAAGAGTAGAAAATTTTGCAATTTGATAAAGTTTACCACTAACACCTATTCAAAATAATAACTAGTTAACTTAAACGTCAAGTGAAACTTAATGACAACTCTGCCAAACCAGACTACTACTTACTAAAATACAACAAAGATAATCGTCGTACAACAAATTATCAAGACATTAAATTTTCCATATCAAAAAGATGTCGTGCGTGTATTCAGGCCAATAGAGGCATAAAAGTGTATCATTGCGATTTTCTACCAAACAACGACTGGTTAAAAATCATGAACTGTGCTCTAAAACACTTACCTGATTCATTGCTTACTCGACAAATAAGCGTCTTACAGAAAATTATCAAGAGAGTCATTTTGTTCACGAATGAAAGTAAGATTTAAAAAATAAAAAATAAAAAAAACATCATTGGCGTACCCGTCTTTTCTTGAGGGATAACCAATGACATATGGGTACGCGCGCCACTGCTGGATAAACCGATTCAATTGTTATGGTAGAATACGCGCCTTCCATAACAGCATACACATGCGAAGTTTCAGCAAAATATATGTACTACTTTTTAAAAAATTGGGATTTTTTTTGTTGAAATTCAACTTCAACACCCTGTATCTTTTTAATGAAGCATTATAGGAAAAATTTTTTATGGGACATACCCTTTCTAAAATTGTTAAAAGAACATGTGGTTTCATTTTTGGTCACCACTTATGAATCAACCTGTATATATATATATATATATATATATATATATATATATATATATATATATATATATATATATATATATATATATATGTAGCACACTGAGTAGTCAGAAAATAATCGGTTGAGTTGATTTTGATCAAATTTTCTCAGTATCTTCCTTTTGTAAGTGGCTTAGATAAGTATGTTATCCAGGAAAATCGGCCCAGGTTTTGCTGGAAAATTTTGTGTTTTCTATAAAAAAATTATGTGTACGGAAATATTTGTTATTTGTAAGGGCAACCAAATTTGGTAATCGTATTTGTATTATAAGGAGTCAACCATGTACCAAAATCTAGGTCTTAAAGTTTAAAAACAAAAAAGTTATGGTCATTCAAAGAAAAAAAAATGGGGTTTTCTTCAAAACGTCAAAGTCTCGATTTGAAACGTCAAAATTGGCAAAATTTACGCAAAGAACCTGAAACAAATACGGATTATGTAAAGAAAATGTCGCAAGAAGAATGTTCTGCAAACCCTTCAGTTTCAGCTTTAACCGTCATTATCCTTCATTTTACTGAAATATTTCCAAACATTTTATTTCAAATAGATACTTTCTCTGATACGTTTCCCGGAGTTTTAGTTAAGTTTATGGTTTGACGGTCTATAATTTTTAGCTAATTTCTGTAGAGGAAATTTGTGGATGAGGAGACCGCGGCTTTTGAATTTTAAAAAGATTTCTTCAAGTGAGCGCAAACAAGGTCCCCTAGAATCCATATCCGTGTTTAATTTCAGTTTCATACTAGAAAAAAAAATGTATACGTTAATTATAGGCTATAAGTCGTTGGTGATACCTACAATACGTACAATTTTTTTCTGAACACCCTCAAATTATGGAATATTTTGCATTTTTTAACGAAATATTATGCATGTTTGTAAGAAAAAAATCGTGACGCAGTAAGTGCATTTTGGTAGCGAATTTTCATTAAATGCTTCAAATTTCAATAACTCAATTTGCTATTAACCTAAGGTTTGTTGGCTAGGAAACCAGTGGTCTTGGAAACTTTTTAAGTTTATTTTCGGAAAATTTTCTACATTTTCAAACAATTATTTAATAAAATATAGTACATTGTTTCTATTATATAGGTTATAATCAGATTGATGCCTGCTTGCATTAGAGAAAGATTTCCTATTAGAAACATTTTTATGAAAATTCACTTCCATAACGCACTTGCTGCGTCCAGACTATTTTTTTCGTTTCACCACGTCTATTTGTATTAGTGAATAATTAATTTGTTCTTCGTGTTAATAGATAACAAAGAGATTATAATCAGATTAAAACTTGAAGTTCAAGATGTTTGTTAAAATCAACTTGCTCTAATAAAGAGGCATGTCCTAAATATTTAAAACTTTAAAATGTTAGCAGGAAAGAAGTTTTAAAGTCCTCACTAAAACCAAATAAAACATTTTTTCATTCAAATAATAAAAATACTGATTTAGCTTAAAGAAAATCGTGTCGTATATCAATGTAAATTGTAATACTAACAATGTAAAACAGATTTGAATGCAGCGTAATCCAAAGTCCTGTGATAACTCAGTACTCAATTTTCCAAAGCCAACTTTTATTTTAATTCTTACGCTCTGGAAATCTACAGTGGAGAAATAAGTCGGCGCTTATTTATCATGGAAGAGTGGCATTCAATTTCAAATTAATTTTTTCCTTTTCATTCATTTTATTTTTGATTACTTTTGAGTAAAGCACCTTACCAGGTCACCTAAAAGTACATTAAAACAACGAATGATTATACTTCTTTCGAGGAAGCTACAGGAAATATTTAAAAGGTTTTCTGATTTTGTAAAACCTTATTTACGAGAAGAGATGTCAAGTCTCCCACTTCTTGTGTTATTAGCAAATTTTACATTTTAAAGCTAATCTTTTTTATCTTAAAAAATAAATAATATCATATAAATGTACACAGTGAGTTTATACCTCGGATGAAGTTCAGTTAAGCAACTACAGATGGTTTTTTCAAAAATTATCTGATTCGTGGATTAGTATTTTAAGTTGTGGCACTGGGGGAGAAAGAGCTTGTTCTATTTTATATCCCCAATGAGTTGCAGGTGGAATGATCTCACCGTTGCTAATTTACTGGTAGCGCTGAAGATTATGTTGAAGTGTGGACTGTATTTGAGCTTTAAGTATACTGGGTTCCAGGAGACTCCAAAATAATACAGTTTGTTTCAGTTTTACATTATATATATATATATATATATATATATATATATATATATATATATATATATATATGTATGTATATATATATATATATATATATATATATATATATATATATATATATATATATATATATATATATATATATATATATATTGTTACACCCGTCTCTATGAGAATTAAGTTTATGAACTTGTTTACTCTATGGTCACAGGCATCTTGTGTGTTGGTAACAGGGAACACTGGAATTATATTTCTAGAAGGGACCAGAAATGACAGGTGTAGAAAAATGTAGAAGGTGTAAAATCTCTATCAACAGTATAAATACGCGAGCCGAAGACAGAGGGAGTCAGTCAGTATTAAGTTAGTGTTGATGCATAATAAGCGATCATAGTCGTATAGCAGAATATAGTTCTATGGAAATTTAGTAATAGAGAGAAATATTTCAGTTGATAGTGGTGTTAGAAAATAGCTGGGTATAATAAAATAGTAGTTTGAAAAGCTGTGTTTTGTTAGTCAACAAATCCAGAACCCCGAAGAACGTAGCAACTGGGGTCAGAAGTGGGATTTTAGCTGATAAAGAAGATATTTTCAGGAAGATTCGTTTTGCAACGTGTAAATTTCTAAACTATCTGGAAGATTGATGTTAGAAGTAACCTATAATATAACTAGTTGTATTTTTGGACAGAACAAATTATGTACCAGCGTCAAGTACGTCTATGCCCAAGACACGTAGCAGAACAGCTAATATGGACACCGAACTGTTAGAAATGTTTTTAAAAAATTGAGGAAGAAGCTAAAAAGAGACATGAGTTTACACGAGAAGAAACAAGAAAAAGACATGAATCAGCAAGAGAAGAAATGCGAAGGAGGGACGAATATGTCAGCCAAAGAGGTGAAGACGCAAAGGAAGAAATGAGAACAAGGGATGAAGTAGCAAATGAAGAAATGAAAAAAAAAATGATGAAGAAGGCAGAAAAAGAGACAAATAACTCAGAAAAATAAAAGAAGAAGCAAAGGAAGTAGTGAGAAGAAGAGATGAAAAAGTATGGACGCATCAAGTGCGTTATGGTAGTTAAATTTCATAAAAATGTTTTTAATAGCAAATATGTGTGCGTTTTTTTTAAAAGTAATCAGACACAAAATTTGGTTACCAGCATAACCAATATAGTAGAAACAATGCGCCAGGCCTCATCAAAATAACTTTATTGTTTGAAAATACACAAAAATTTCCGAAAGTAAACCTAAAGTGTTCCCGAAAAAAACTGGTTGCTTGGTCAACCTTATAGATTATGGCAAATCGAACTATTCAAATTTGAAGCATTTAATGAAAATTCGCTACCATAACGCACTTGCTGCGTCCCGTATTTCTTTTCTTACAAACATGCATTATATTTCGATGGAAAATGCAAAAATACAATAACATAAGGCGTGTTCGATTAAAAAAAAGAAAATTTGTATCACCAACGACTTATGAGCCACGCTGTGATTATGGAATTTTTTTAAGATGTAGCTCAAGACACCCTATATTTAATATATATAATTTTTTTTCGTATCTTGTATAATAACGGATATATTGAGCTTTATTGATTTTTTACGAAAATTCGACAAAAATTATATACCATTAAACGATAAACTCAATAGCTAAGGCTACTGCCAAAGCATCAGAGAGAGGGTCTATTTGAAATGAATTTTCTGGAAATAATTTAGTAAAATGAAGGACAATGACGTTGATTCTAAGACACCAGGCTTTTTAAAACATTCCTTTTGAGACATTTTCTTTCCATTCGTATTAGTTTCAAGCTCTATGCCTAAATGTTGCCAATTTTGACGTTTTATATCGCGACTTTGACGTTTTGAGGAAAACCTCAATTTATTTTTATTTAAATACCTATAACTTTTTTGTTATTTAACCTATATAGCTAGGTTTTGGTAGGTAATTTATTTATAATGACATAAACCCGCGTACCAAATTTGGTTGTCTTTACTTTGTTATTTCCGGAAATTTTCCAGGAAAATCTGGGCAGATTTTCGGGGCTAACTTGTTCAAGCCACTTGCAAAACGAAAGTATTATAGTAGTAATATTTTTTGGGTTATCGGTGTGATTCTGGCCAATCACCGACGCCAGGGAGGGGTTTCACCTCACAATCCTGGAAAATTTTCCGGACCCCTGCCTTTCTGTAAAGAGGGTAGGGATCTTCAACGTGCCCAGCATTGCATGGAGATGGGACCGACCGCTTTACGCCCCCTCCGAAGGGCGTAAGGTGCAGACATTCAGGTTGCTCAAATACAATGCTACAACCACGGTTGATGTTAATTGTATAGTATATACGGAAAAAGTTGAAGAAGAACTCTGGGATCGAACCCAGTACCCGTCGCTTCAGAAGTACATGTTCTTACCACTGAACCACCGAGGCTCTAAACCTTTTCTATTTCATCTTGTTTCCTTCTTTTTAGTTTGAATTTTATACACAGTCGGGTCTTGTTATTAGTGAATTTTTATTTAAAAAAAATCACTAATAGAGAGGTATCGATGGTGAGACTTTGCAAAAATTATTTCAAATGAGTGCGAACTAAGACCCCTAGAACCCATATCCGGGGTCAGTTTCAATTTTTATATGTTTATATATATATATATATATATATATATATATATATATATATATATATATATATATATATATATATATATGTATGTATGTGTGTATATATATATATATATATACATATATATATATATATATATATATGTATGTATATATATATATATATATATATATATATATATATATATATATATATATATATATATATGTATGTATATATATATATATATATATATATATATATATATATATATATATCGTCTGATAACTCAAACAATAATGAACCGATTTCGATGAAACTTGGCAAGTGCCTTTCTTTTATTAATGGCTTGGATGAGTTTGTTATCCAGAAAAATCGGACGGGGTTTTCCGGGAAAATTTTGAGTTTTCTTTCGAAAAAATGTTTTTCCGCCGAAAGTAACAAAGATGTTTTAATGACATTTACTACATATGTTGCCTCAGGAGAGATTTTACTACGTACCAAAATTCAACTTTCCAAGTTTAGAGAAAATTGAGTTATTCAATTTTTAAATTTTCTTTCGAAAAAAATTTTTTTCTCCGAAAATTACAAATCTATTCTAATGAAATTTTGTGGATATCTTGCCTTAGGAAAGACCTTACTACGTATTTAAATTAAACTTTCTAAGTTTATAGAAAATTGAGTTATTCTAATTTGAAACATTTAATAAAAATCACTACCATAACGCACTTGCTGCGTCTCGAGTTTTTTAACAACTTTTTTTAATTAAAAGCATATCCGTAATTATTTTTGCATGATTCACACACATTTGCTGTTCTACCTTGAACTGCTGGGGTTATTGATTGAATAAACGGTCCACTAGTAAATAAACAGGTAACCAATAAGAATACGAAAAAAATTCTATAATAATTTTAATTGTTGACGAACTGCGTTTTGCGCATAATTAGATTATTAAGTAAATTCTTTGCTTATTATTGTGAGACGTCTGGCATGTTTTTCATTAAAACTTATAAATCATGTTCATTTTGTATTTAGGCGGTTGATTTGGTCTTATTCCGAACGGAGATGCTCGGCAAACACATTTGGATGATGAAATAAGCGGGAGGGAGAAATGTCGAGGTAATTATGTATTGATAAATAGGGTAGGGTAGGGTAGATTCTCTGTTTTGTTCTGTTCTGTTGATTTGGTAGAGTGTAATATTAGAAAACTGAATATGAAGGAGCATTTGTCAGTAAACATTCGAATTGCTTTCCTAAAGTTTCATTTCTAATCATTCTATGACAAAGAGGGAATTGTTATCGTTACGCCAAACTATATTTAAGCCGCCGGTTCTAACAATACACTTCCAAACAGGCTTATACCGCCCTGCTATATCTCGCGAAATGAAATGATATTGCCATTTTTATGAGATAGGCGAAACCGTATTTATCACAATATCTTGCTGCAGCAGAATTTCTAAAAAACAACTTCGATTGATAGAGTTTTTAACGACACTATTTCATTGCTCCAATCGTATAATGCAGTTTCCCTGCTTGGGGCAGAAAGCTAAGGAAAGTTTTGCTCATTGTATTCGATTCGAGTTGCATTCAGGGGATAAAAATGTTCAACTCAAATCAATCTAAAGTAATCTTACTACTTTTATTACCTACTGTAGGTATACATACCTTAGTGAAAATTAACGAAGATAACAGCCTGTCAGAATCTAATATGCTTAAATAGGAAAATAGTTGACAGTTGCGCTACAGTCAACACTAAATAAGATTATGTAACAGAAACAATTAAATGAATGTGTTGGCGCAGACAGTTACTATAAATATCTGGGTGTATACATTGATGGGCATCTTACATGCTCAAGTCACGTTGAACACATAAATAACAATGAGAAAGTTGATACGTATATTTAATAAACTTAGAAACAACATGGATAAACAAAATTTGATTTTTTTTATATTTCAACAACACAGCACGAGGGCTTACAGCCTAAATACTATCGTACCGTGGGTGTCGACAAGGAGGAAAGAGGCAAATTGTTAATTCTGGACTTGAAGTTTTGGAGGTTCGGAGGAGAAGGAAAAACATGTACCGGCAAGGAATTCCACAACTTGGAAGTCCTCGGGACAAAAGAGCGGGCATAACAAGATGTTCTATGTCTTGTCACCTGGACAGTAAAGGGGGGCATTCGCTCTGTTTCCCTGGTAGATCTGTTTGGGACAGCAAGTGGAGGAACCATGGAAGAAAGCTCCTCTGAGCAGTGCCCGTGCAGATATATATAGCAGAGAGAGAAGTCACCAACGGCACGTCGGTGGGCAAGGGATGGCAGCCTTTGGGTGAGGGTAGGGTCACCGATGAGACGTATAGCTCTCTTCTAAATGGAGTCCAGGATAGCCAGTGTAGAAGCGGCAGCGGCACCCCAGATGTGGGAGCAGTATTCGAGATTTGGCCTTATTTGTGAAGTATATAAGGTATAAAAATTAGCTGGTGAAAAGTATTTGCGAGCCCGCAAGAGGAAACCTAATTTCTTAGCAGCCACTTCTGCAATTGATGTGACATGTTGGTGACAATTGAGATTTCGATCCACAGAAATGCAAACAAGTGAAAAGAACTCATTATTTTGAATAACTTGGTTGTTCATTGTGATGGGTCTAGGGCTGGTGTATTTCTTATCAGATAGAAAGCAAGGCTGAGACTTGGCGGGGTTGAATTGTACAAGATTTCTACTGCCACGGTCTAATATTTTTTGGAGAAGCTGAAATTACGAGACAAGACATTGCCAGGACGTTCTTCCTAACGTTCACCTTCCAACGTTTCTTCTCACGAACGACAGTCGATCAGATACATAAACCGCAACAGAGAAATTATAATCCTACCAGCTGACAAACGCACCGCTACAGTTATACTCGACAAAACAGACTATATAAAAAAGATGGACAATATACTAAACAGCAGAGACTACAAACAAATCCCTAACGACTCTACAGCTTATCTCGAAAAGAAAACCAAAACTATCATCAACAACTCCCAACTCAGTCCTGACCTCAAAACAAAACTAATCCCCCACGAAAAAATCATATCGCATCCCTAGAAAATAAAATCTCCTGAAAATTCATAAGCCTGATATTCCCCTTCGCCTTATCTTGCCCATCGTTCACCCACACAAAAACGTGCAAAACATCTAGCCAAAACTTTCACACCATTAGTAGAAAACGCTACATCCTATGTCAAAAACTCCACCCATTTTATTGACCTTTCAAAACAACACCATTTCTCAAAACGACATCCTAGTTAGCTTTGATATAGTTTCCCTATTTACTAATATACCTCTATCTGAAACCCTTCTCAAAAATAAACACAATATTTCATATGATATCTTAGCTCTTCTAGAACACTGCACATCTAACCCTTATTACCCTTTTCAAACCGAGTTTTACCAACAATTTCTATGTGCTCCAATGGGTTCACCACTCTCTCCTGCATTGACTATCGTTTTCATGGAAAACTTCGAGACACAAGCCCTCAATTTATCCCAACTTCAACCAACCTGCTAGTTACGATACGTTGACGACATTTTCGCTGTCTGGCCACACGGTAAAGAATCTCTAGACGAATTCCTTTCTTACCTAAATAAGATCAACCCCCAAATCCAGTTCACCATGGAAATAGAATATCATTTTTCGATGCCTTACTTAGATGTACGCTAATCACTAAAAACCCAGTCAAAGGATTTTCTTACACTGTCTACCGAAACCAACCCACCCTAATCGTTATCCTAACGCCCAAGCTCACCATCACCCTTCGCAATTAAATTCCGTGGTTCGAACACTAGTAACACGATTCTTTGGACTAACGGACAACAATAATAAATAGACAGAATTAAACTTTTTAAGGCAGACATTGCTAGAAAACGGATACGACAACAATCACATACAACGAAACATTAGAAACGCACAACAACAAACCACTACACCACAACAAGAACAGACAGTCCACACAACAACAGACAGCGTTTTTACTATACATTAAAGGCGTCACTGACAAAACTAGCCGAATTTATAGAACCCATAATATCAAAGCCATATTCACAACAGAGCAAAAACTGTCAAATCTGATAAAAACTCCAAATTATACGATTCAAAACGAATCCTACGGAGTTTACGAAATTCCTTGTTCCGACTGTTCCTGAACTTATATAGGAGAAACAAATAGACGCATCCACAATAGAATATATGAACACACCCTCGCAGTTAGAAAATACGGCCCCCTCATCGGCGTTTGCCATGCATCATATTCATACAGGACACAAAATAGACTTCGACAATACCAAAACAATAGCCCTGGTTTATAACTTCAAAATCAGAATTATCCGCGAAGCGATCGAGATCGAAAAACGTCTTGATTGTTTAAATAAGAGAGATGATGGTTTTGTCTTCAGATTACTTGAAAAAATATTATATATTCATTAGAAACACACAAAAAGACAATTAATCCAATAGACAATTTTATTGCTAGTTTGCCTGACGCAACAAATACCTGCAATCCTCTTAATCATTTGCCTACCGTGACCAAATCCCCTGACTTAATTGACGTGACCCCACCAGTTACACCGATAACGAAGCAGGTAGACGAAACGGTATATACAATACAATACTTGCAACGAACTTCCAGATCTCTCTTAGGCCTAGGGTTGTACACACTGAAACCTCACAGACGATCTCCGGCGAGATTTGGGGAGTAGGCAGATTGAGGTCCCGTAATCTAGCTACAACAACCTAATCCACCTTTGTCCACCGCTCTACGGGATAGGCAGATTAGAGTTCATGTCCGTACATATTTCATTTATCTCTTGAAATGGCTCCAAATCAGGAGATGAAACACCGAGTTTTAAGAAATTTCGGCCGCGCTTGGACCCGAAAACCAAGTATGTCATATATATATATATATATATATATATATATATATATATATATATATATATATATATATATATATATATATATATATATATATATATACAAATTGAAACTTACTCTGGATATGGGTTCTAGGAACATAGTTCGCGCAGATGTGAAGAAATTTGTACAAGGGTGGGGATCTCATCATTATTGATTTGTTTTTTAAAAAAAATTACTCAAAATCAAATGCTGTTTGTTGGTAAGCGCACCATTAAGAACGGGTGGACCGATTCAGCTAATTTTATTTTTAAAATGTTCGTAATAGTGTGAGTAGGATTTTTAGGGAAAGAAAAATTGGACAAAATTCCGGGAAAATTGGGCAATCCGGGAAAACCTTGAGGTGTTTTTTTTTCAGAATTATTTACGGTACGTGCGCTAATGTCTTTTGACATATTGAAATTTGGACAGAACAACTTATGGCAAGTCAGCTAGTTACAAACAAAAATTGCTTATTCGAATGTTTTGATAAGCTCAGATATCAGACAGATTAGGCTACGTCTTGTCCAAGTGTACCCGCAGAAGTAAGACGTGTGCGCGGGATCACTCGCATCGGGACACAAGGGAAACCAGTTAAATGTAACAAATACACTACAAAACAAAACACAACGTACAACAATAATAATGTGGTAACGCTTATATGCACTAGTACACAGCTTTATTGCATTGCAGCCTTCACGTTCTCACAAATTAACACCATCCGGTGACTAATACATCACTGACATCAAAAGAACCAATTTATGTAAACAATGAAGACACGGTTCTGCAAACTTCAAAAGCCTGGACACAGCAAGTGCGTTGTGGTAGTGAATTTTCATAGAAATGATTTGGCACAAAAGATTTTTTTATAACTTTTTTTCTTGTAACATAGAAATCTAAATTTTGGTGTATATTTAACTTCTTATACCATAAACCTACCTACCGAATTTGGTTATAATAGTTTTTTATTTTTTGAGATAAAATTTTTATTGGATGAAAACTCAAAATTTTCCCGGCAAACCTCATCCGATTTTCCTGACTAACGCACGTATTCAAGCCATTTATAAAAGGAAGATACACGCCAAATTTTATCAAAATCGGCCCATTATTTTTTGAGTTATCGGTGTGATATCTAATATATATATATATATATATATATATATATATATATATATATATATATATATATATATATATATATATATATATATATATATATATATATATATATATATATATATATATATATATATATATATATGTATGTATGTATGTATGTATAGGGTTGCGCATTGAAAACGAAACAGATCGATTTGCGTTCAGAGCAACTTTTTTTAAGGAACGCTAAAACACGTCAATTTTAATATTGAGGGGGACATGGTTTGACATAAAACTCAACTTTGTCACATCAACCCCTTAAGGGTGGTGATAACAACCCTTATATTTTAAATAGGGAACATGAGTCGAGTGTTACATCGAGATGTGTGCAAGGGAAAGTTTAAAAGACCTGTGCACAAACAAATCGATAAAGATATATGCAGATAGCCAAGCTGCAATAAAGGCTCTTGGTTCCTACCGGTGTAATTCAAAGACGGTATGGAGTTGTAAATCTGCCCTGAACGAATTGGGCAGCTGTAATGAGGTGTCGCTGGTCTGGATACCGGGTCACTCGGACCATGATGGCAACGTTGCGGCCGACGCGCTTGCCAGGAGTGGTGCCCAGAGTGACTTTGTCGGACCAGAACCGGTGCTGGGAATAACATCTTGCACAGCAAAACGCACCTTAAACACCTGGACAGAAAGAATGACAATCCAATATTGGCAAAATCTTCCAGGATTAGCTCACTCTAAGGCCTTCATAAATGGCCTGTCTGAGTCAAGGGCTAAGGAACTTCTAGAGATGAACAGACAACAACTGAGTACTCTAGTCGGCCTGTATACAGGACACTGCCGCTTGCGGCATCACATGCACCGTATTGGGGTCGGTCAGGAGACCGAGTGCCGGCTGTGTATGGAGAATGACGAGACAGCAGAGCACGTGCTGTGTTCCTGTCCGGCAGCGGACAGGACTAGACACCTGCTCTTTGGCAAGGTAAAGCTTGCTCCAGAGGATCTGGATCAACTTTCGCCCACAAAGATTATCGACCTCTGTAGGAGGCTGTATTTGTTGGGCGAAATATAGACATTAGGCCTGAGCTACAATAGACCTTATGGTCGCGGTGGAGGGACCGATATGGACCACTCACATTCAAACCCCCCCTTCATCATTTGAAAGCTACTTATTTTCTGAATTCAGCACACTGATTTTTTTGAAGTTTTATCAACTCATTTAAAAATTATTCACAGTTAAAGTTGCAAAAACGCATTTCACTCATTCCGATAAGAAATGTGCTGATAGGCAATGTTTTGTTGGTTTTTAAACAAAAAAATTACTATCAGAATATTTCTTATCGGAATGAGAGAAATTCGGTTTATCATTTCAGTTTATCGGTCGGTTTGATACTTGATAGTACTACCGAAATTTAATTTTACAATGGTGTATTCTGTAGAAGAAAGAGTTGAAATAATTAATCTTTCAAAAACGATGACTGTACTAACCGTATCGCAAATTTGTTTAATGAACGACATCCGAACAGACATGTTAACAGAAAATACATTTTGGAGTTAGTTGCAAAGTTTCGACAAAGTGGTTCAATAGCCAACAAAAAACGGGATCCTGAACGTGAATTTCCGGTTAGAAATTGGACTACTGAGATTGAAGTTTTAGGACAAATTGCTGCAGACCCAACTTTGAGCACGAGAAAATTGGCCACTGTTTCAAACATCAAAACAAGAGCTATTCAACGAATACTGAAGCATCATAAATTTCACCCGTATAAAATCCATCTTGTGCAACAACTGAATAAAGATGATTTTAATGGCCGTGGAGTTTTGTGAAGGTATGACAGCACGAATAGCTGATAACAGGAAGTTTCTGTTCAATATCTGTTTTTCAGACGAGTGTGCGTTTTTATTAAACTCTACAGTCAATCGTCATAATTGTCGTTATTGGGCAGATAATAATCCAAGAAACTTTCACGAAGTCCACACTCAAACTCCACAGTAATTGAATGTATGGACTGGCATTTTTGGAGACCGTTTAATCGGACCAATTTTTCTTGATGAAAATTTGAGTGGTGAAACGTATTTGGAGTTACTAGAAGATATCGTTTACCCTCTACTAATTGACATTGTTGAAAATGATTATCTCTATCAAGAAAATCAATTAGTGTTTCAACAAGATGGAGCTCCTCCGCATTTTTTACAACGTGTTAGGGAGCTTCTGAACAGAGAGTTTCCAGACCAATGGATTGGGCGTAGAGGTGCTATTGAGTGGCACCCTAGATCACCGGTTTTAACTCCTTTAGACTTCTTTCTATGGGGCCATTTGAAGAGTAGAATTTTCGCAACAGAACCGGAGCCTCTGGAAGAATTACGACGACGCATTGTTGAAGAATGCCGTCTAATAACTTCACAAATGCTCCAGAATGTCAGAGCTTGTTTTGAACAAACTTTGTACTTTTGCAAGAAAGCTGGGGGTCAACAATTTGAACACTTACTTAATAATAATAATTTTTGAATGTTTGGTTTTGTTTTTAGTTTTTTTAACGAAAAATTGACTATGATGTCTGCGAATAATTTTTAAACGAGTTGATAAAACTTCCAAAAAAAATTTGTGTGCTGAATTCAGAAAAGAAAGAGTTTTCAAATGATGTAACACTCGACCCATATTCCCTATTTAAAATATAAGGGTTGTTATCACCACCAATATGGGGTTGATGTGACAAAGTTGAGTTTTATGTCAAAACATGTCCCCCTCAATATTAAAATCGACATGTTTCAGCGTTTCTTAAAAAAAAATTCTCTGGATGCAAATCGGTCTGTTTCGTTTTCAATGCGCCTCCCTGTATATATATATATATATATATATATATATATATAAACATTTTTGAAACTGACCTCGGATATGGGTTCTAGGGGTCCTAGTTCGCGCTCATTTGCAAAAAATTTTTCAAAATTCAAACGTTGGGATCTCCCCATTAGTGAATTTTTTCTACGAAAATTCACTAATAAGAACACAGTTCACACACACACACACACCTACTCCATATGTACTCTACCCACTGTTTGCTCATCACATTATATGTCTCATTTCTATTAATTCTGTCATTTCACGCCTGGTCTAAGAAAGAATCCATTTTTAGCATACGTCATATATATGAGAATAGAGTTGAAATCCTTTGTGAATAGCAGTAGGATCCGTATAACTTTGGCACAAGATAAACAAAAGGTCTCTGTAATACTGCTTTTGGTGTTCTAGGTATTTTAATATCTACATCGCCTCTGTATCCTATTTTGTACCTGTGATTTATCTTCTTCAATCTTTTATGCTGACACTGGTATAGAAACAATAATTTTAAGGCATACATCTGCGTAACATCCAATATATCAGACTCCAGATACAACTGATAAGAGGGGTATATTATTAGTTTATTGAACATAATGTTTGCTAACCATTTTTGTGTCAATTCGAGATTATTTATATCCGTTCTTGCTATACTTCCCCATGCAATGATGCAATAATTGAGTAAGCTTTTAGCAAGGGCACAATAAATAATTATGAGATGTTTCTCCGAAAATAAGCTGAATACCTTAAAGTTTACTATGATACATTGCAGCTTTTTTACTAACGTGTCAACATAGAAGCTCCACCTCATATGTGTGTTCCCACTTACGTATTTAAATAAATTATTATTGGTTTGATTTCACCATACTATTTTAAGCCTTTAAAAAATACTACAAAGCAATCAAAATGTATGAGATATTTTAAACAAACCTAAAACTTGGAATATATCTTATTGACCGTTCCAATGTTTAATTTATACTACTGTATGTAAGTTCCCATTTACGATATTAAAATACATTTTTTAAAGTCGTGAACTTATCACAATCTTTTAGTGAATTTTTCTTAAAAAAATCACTAATGAGGAGATCACGACTGAATTTTATATATATATATATATATATATATATATATATATATATATATATATATATATATATATATATATATAAATATATATATATATATATATATATATATATATATATATATATATATAAATATATATATATATATATATATATATATATATATATATATGTATGTATGTATATTTGGACTATTACGAACATTTAACAAAAAGATTAGCTGAATCGGTCCACCCGTTCGTAATGATGCGCTTACCAACAACAGCATTTGATTTTTAGTGAATTTTCTAAAAAAACAAGTCAGGAATGAGGAGATCCTGACTTTTGTAAAAATTTCTTCACATCAGCGCGAACAATGTTCCTAAAACCCATATATATATATATATATATATATATATATATATATATATATATATATATATATATATATATATATATATATATATATATATATATAGGGTGGCGCATTGAAAACGAAACAGACCGATTTGCGTTCACAGAATTTTTTAAGAAACTCTGAAACATGTCAATTTTAATATTGAGGAGTACATGTTTTGACATAAAACTCAACTTTGTCACATCAACCCCTTAAGGGTGGTGATAACAACCCGTATATTTTAAATAGGGAACATGGATCGAGTGTTACACTATTTGAAAGGTCTTTCTTTTCTGAATTCAGCACAGTAATTTTTTTGGAAGTTTTATCAACTCGTTTAAAAATTGTTCACAGTTGAAGATGCAAAAACGCATTTCACTCATTCCGATAAAAAAATGTACTGATAGTCAATGTTTTGTTGGTTTGTGAACAAAAAATTGACTATCAGAACATTTCTTATCTGAATGAGATAAATGCGGTTTATTATTTCAGTTTATCGGTCCGTTTGATACTTGACAGTACTACCGAAAATTAATTTCACAATGGTGTATTCTGTAGAAGAAGGAGTTGAAATAGTTACTCTTTTTTTCAAAAACGATGACTGTGCCAACCGTACCGCAAATTTCTTTAGTGAACGATATCCGAACAGACATGTAAATTGGCTACTGTTTTAAACATCAAAAGAAGAACTATTGAGCGAATATTGACGCATCATACATTTCACCCGTATAAAATTCATCTTGTACAAGAACTGAATGAAGATGATTTTGATCGGCGGCTGGAGTTTTGTGAAGTTATGACTGTACGAATAGCTGATAACGGGAAGTTTCTGTTCAATATCTATTTTTCAGACGAGTGTACGTTTTTATTAAACTCTACAGTCAATCATTATTATTTTATTATTGGGCAGATAAGAATCCAAGAAATCCACACTCAAAATCCACAGAAATTGAATGTCTGGACTGGCATTTTTGGAGACCGTTTAATCGGACCAATTTTTCTTGATAGCAATTTGAGTGGCGAAACATATTTGGAGTTACTAGAAGATATCGTTTACCCTCTACAAATTGACATTGTTGAGAATGATGATCGCTATCAAGATAATCAATTAGTGTTTCAACAAGATGGAGCTCCTCCGCATTTTTGACAACGTGTTAGAGAGTTTTTGAACAGAGTCTCCAGAGCAATGGATTGGGCGTAGAGGTGCTATTGAGTAGCCCCCTAGATCACCGGATTTAACTCCTTTAGACTTATTCCTATGGAGCCATTTGAGGAGTAGAATTTTCGCAAAAAAAACAGAGTCTCTGGAAAAATTACGACGACGCATTGTTGAAGAATGCCTCCTAATAACTCCACAAATGCTCCAGAATGTCAGAGCTCGTTTTGAACAAAATTTGTACCTTTGTATGGAAGCTGGTGGTCAACAATTTGAACACTTACTTAACTAAATAAACATTTTTGAACGTTTGGTTTGGTTTTTTAGTTTTTTTTAACGAAAAATTGACTAATTAGTGCAATTATTCAATCACAATGAATGAAATACGTTCTTGCAACTCCAACTGTGAATAAGTTTTAAACGAGTTGATAAAACTTCCAAAAAAATTAGTGTGCTGAATTCAGAAAAGAAAGAGCTTTCAAATGATGTAACACTCGACCCATGTTCCCTATTTAAAATATAATGGTTGTTATCACCACTCTTAAGGGGTTGATGTGACAAAGTTGAGTTTTATGTCAAAACATGTCACCCTCAATATTAAAATTGACGTGTTTCAGCGTTTCTTAAAAAAAAATTCTCTGGACGCAAATCGGTCTGTTTCGTTTTCAATGCGCCTGTATATATATATATATATATATATATATATATATATATATATATATATATATATATATATATATATATATATATATATATATATATATATATATATATATATATATATATCACACCGATAACTCAAAAAATAATTTGATTTAGACCAAAATTGGGTGAGTACCTTCCTTTTGCAAGTGGCTTGGATAAGTTTGTTAGCCAGGAAAATCGGCCTAGGTTTTCCCGGAAAATGTCGTGTTTTTTTTCTGAAAAAATGTATATCTCCGGGAATAACAAAGTAAGGGTAACTAAGTTTGGTGCGCATGTTTGCCTTATAAAGAGTAAACCATGTACCAAAATTGAAGTCTCTAGGTTTAAAGACAAAAAAGTTATGGGCAGTTGAAAAAAAATTGTAGTTTTCCTCAAAACGTCAAAGTCGCGATTTGAAACATCAAAATTGGCAATGTTTAGGCGAAGAACGTGAAACAAATACGGATTATGAAAACAAAATGTTGCAGAAAACCCTCATTGGCCTTCATTTTACTAAAATGTTTACAAAAAATTCATTTCAAATAGACCCTTTCTCTGATGCTTTGGCAGTAGGTTTAGTTAAGTTTATGGTTTAACGGTCTATAATTTTTAACTAATTTTCGTAGAACAAATTCGTTAATGCATTTTTGCATTTTTTATAGAAATATGATGCATGTTTGTAAGAAAAAATCTAGACGCAGTAAGTGCGTTTTGGTAGTGAATTTTCATTAAATCCTTCAAATTTCAATAATTTAATTTGCTATTAACCCAAGGTTTGTTGGCTAGGAAACCAACATTTTAAGTTTATTTTCAAATTTTTTTTAAATTTTTAAACAATAAGTCATTTTGATGAAATATGGTACATTGTTTCTACTACATAGGCTATACCGGTAATCAGATTGATGCCTGCTTGCATTTGCTAGTAAAAACATTTTTATGAAAATTCACTACCATAACACACTTGCTGCGTCCGGAATTTTATATTTATATCTTTATTTGCGATAACTGGAAAAAAATCGGTTGAGTTCACTCACTGTATGTATACCACTATTAACAATTTGTGATAACAATTAGAACAATAATAGCAAATGACAGAAAGTCTCTATTTAACAGGTATTTCCGATATTTGTGTGGCATTTAGACATATACGAGCACTGTATAGCTTCGGTTATAACAGATTATAGAGCCTCCAACCGCAATAGTGAATGCTAATAGCAGAACATCTCTGGCAGAGTTAACCTGCCTGATGGCTACGTGAATTATAAATCTGATAGCTTAGCTGTGATTGCATTTGAATTGGCACTAAGTATGATGAGGCGCATATACATAATACTCCACGCTTTATCATTTTAGTGAATTTTCGTAGAAAAAATTCACTAATGGAGAGATCCAGACTTTTGAATTTTGAAAAAATTTTTGTAAATGAACGCGAACTACGCTCCCTGGAACCCATATCCGGGGTCAGTTACAATTTTTATATGTTTATATATATATATATATATATATATATATATATATATATATATATATATATATATATATATATATATATATATATATATATATATATCTATACCAGCCATCTTCTAGTCCGAACTCTAGAGCTACTCACCTTTCAACTTTAACTGAGCTATTCGGCCTGTCTGGACACTTTTATGTTGGGGGCACTTTATGATCTGCCATTTCACTATAAAATGAGTTTTTCTTTTGGAAAGTTAAAATGAATTAATTTTAGTTTAAATCTGCCTATCTAAAACTTAAAAATAAAATTAATAAACGAGTAAATAAGAGCCTTTGGTAATATTAAAAAAAGTCTGGACGAAGCAAGTGCGTTATGGTAGTGAATTTTCATAGAAATGATCTGGCACCAAATATTTTATTATAACGTTTTTTTCTTGTAATATAGAAATATAAATGTTGGTGTATAGTATAGTATACTTTTTATATCATAAAGCTACCTGCCAAATTTGGTTATCATAGTCTTTTTATTTTTTGAGATAAAAATTATGTATTACATCAGTATAATATATATATATATATATATATATATATATATATATATATATATATATATATATATATATATATATATATATACATATATATATATATATATATATATATATATATATATATATATATATAATATATACATATATATATATATATATATATATATATATATATATATATATATATATATATATATATATATATGTATGTATGTATTACACCGATAACTCAAAAAGCAATTGGCCAATTTTGATAAAATTTGGCATGTACCTTCGCTTTGTAATTTAAAAAAAATTGAGTTTTCATTCTAAAAAAATTTTTATCTCAAAAAATAAAAAGACTACGATAACCAAATTTGGCAGGTAGCTTTACGATATAAAAGGTAAACTATACACCAAAATTTATATTTCTATGTTACAAGAAAAAAAGTTATAATAAAATATTTGGTGCCAGATCATTTCTATGAAAATTCACTACCATAACGCACTGTTATTAATATTACCAAAGGCTCTTATTTACTCGTTTATTAATGTTATTCTTTAATTTTCGATGGGCAGCTTTAAACTAAAATTACTTCATTTTAACTTTAAGTAATAAGTTTTAACTGGCAAAATACTGTCATGTAAAAATAGTTTTTTCCAAAATAAAATTTCATTTTATAGTTACAACGAAATGGCAGATCATAAGGTGCCCCCAAGATAAGAATGTCCAAACAGGCCGAATAGCTCAGTTTGCGAAGTTAAAGTTGAAAGGTGAGTAGCTCTAGAGTTCGGACTAGAAGGTGGTTGGTTCGAGTCCTTTATTCACACAGTCGGTTTTTTTTACTCGAATGTGGAAAGGCCGACTTCTGATGAGTTATGTGTGGTGTTCTTTGTGTATATGTGTATGTAAGCTCTCCCCGCACAAGTCTTACGCTTCTGGGTGCGAAGTTTGTGTACTCTGGTGTTATTAGTGAATTTTCTTTAAAAAAAATCACTAATGAGGAGATCCCGACTTTTGAATTTTGAACAATTTTCTTCAAAAGAGCGCGAACTAGGCCCCTAGAACCCATATGCAGGGTCAGTTTTAATTTTTATATGTTTATATATATATATATATATATATATATATATATATATATATATATATATATATATATATATATATATATATATATATATATATATATATGTATCACACCGATAACTCAAAAAATAATGGGCCGATTTTGATCAAATTTGGTACATACCTTCCTTTTGTAAGTCGCTTGGATAAATTCGTTGGTCAGAAAAATCGGGGCAGGTTTTCTTTCGAAAAAAATGTATACCTCCGGAAATAACAAAGTTAGGGCAAACAAATTTGGTACACTGCTTTCTGGTATAAAATGTATCCTATGTACCAGAATCTCTATGTTACGAAACAAAAAAGTTAGAGGTAAATTAATTTTTAATGAATTAAATTTGATTCAAGACAGTTAAAACGTCAAAATTGATAATTATGGTACAAGTACGAATATGAGTGAAAAATACGACAAGAAATGACTAACAAGCTCCTATATATATATATATATATATATATATATATATATATATATATATATATATATATATATATATATATATATAATTCAAAGTCTCCATTGTAAATCAAAATTGTTTTGTGTAAATAGTACAGACGTTAGAAGATTAACATGTATTATGGGATATATCTACTACTACATATATGTCGAGCGTAGCCAAGTTGGCTAAACCGTGTACATCAGATAAGCGACTCCTACATGACGAGTTCTAATCCTAGTTAGTAACTTTACTTTTTTATCATTTTTTTAAAATCTCATTTCACCTTACCGTTATCTAATCAGATTGTTGTTATTCCGATGAATTTTTTAGCGAGTTTTTGTATAAAATAATCTGATAAAGAGGAGTTGAAAGTTTTAAGACTTAATTCAATTAGCTTACCTGGTTGTTTGTTCTAGCCCTAACTTAGTGAAACCTTTCCATATTTAATACAGTCGTAGACTTTTCCCGTGCCTTCACAAGTGCTTGTTTTAGTGAATTTTCTTTAAAAAAGTCAATAATGAGGAGATCCTGACTTGTAAATTTAGAAAAAATTTCTAGAAATGAGCGCGAACTAGCCCCCCTAGAACCCATATCCAGGGCCAGCCTCAATTATATATATATATATATATATATATATATATATATATATATATATATATATATATATATATATATATATATATATATATATATATATATATAAAGTGTGAACCATTTACCAAAATTTAGGTCTGTAAGACAAAAAAATTAGGCATTTGAAGAAAAAAATTTAAAACGTCAAAATTGGCAACTTTTAAGCAAAGAACCTGAAAGAAATACGGATTATGTAAAGAGTGTTCTGCAAACCCTTAAGTTTCAACTTAAACCAACATTGCCCTTCATTTTAATAAAATATTTGCAGAAAATGCAGTTCAAATAGACACTTTCTCTGATGCTTTGGCAGTAGTTTTAGTTGAGTTTATGGCTTATCGGTCTATAATTTTTAGCTAATTTTTGTAGAAAAAATTAATGAGGAGACCGCGGCTTTTGAATTCCAAAAAGATATCTTCAAATAAGCGCAAACTAGGCTCCCTATAATCCATATCCGGGTTTACTTTCTGTTTACATATATACAGGGTGACGCATTTCTACGGGAAAACTCAATATAATTGTTATTTTGCAAGATACGAGAAAACATTTTATACGTTACTTATAGGATGTCTTGAGCTGCATCTTACAAAATTATTTTGACAATCATAGGGTGGCCCATAAGCCGCTGGGGATACCTACAATTTTTTTTGAAAATTCCTTATGGCATTTTTGCATTTTTCATCGAAATATGATGCATGTTTCTAAAAAAACCGAGATGCAGTAAGTGCGTTTAGGCAGTGAACTTCCATTAAATGATTCAAGATTCAATAACTTCATTTTCTATTAACCTAAGGTTCGTCGGCTAGGAAACGAGTTTTCTCGGAAACATTTTAAGTTTATTTTTGGAACTTTTGTACATTTTCAAACAAGTTATTTTGGTTAAATGTGGTACATCGTTTCTACTATATTGGTTATACCGGTGACGAAATTGATGCCTGCTTGCATTAAATAGACATATTTGCTATTAAAAACATGTTTATGAAAATTCACTTCCAGACTTTTACTATTATTGCCTTTGTTTTTTCTTTACATTTACATAATTGTCGGGATTTTTGATTATCCAGGACAAAAAGTACTTGTACACACTGTGAAAGGATCAAATGTTATGAAGAAGTCAGAACACTCCGGTGACTGGGATAGGAGTCGCACACAATCAAAGATATCCCCCTGTCGTTGTCCATGACCAAATGTACACGCTATGAGAGGAGCAAATGGTGTGAGGAAGTGAAAACACTCCGATAACCGGGGATAGGAGTCGCAGACAATCAAGTCTATGACCAAATGTATTCGGCAATGCTTATTTATGATATCGGGTTCCTTTGCAACCTTTGGGAGATTGTTTTTAGTTTAGACTTAAAATTTGCCGACAATGATAGTAAAGCAGCCTTTTGCATTGTATGCATATGTTTTTCGTGAAGTTGCAATCTCTTTCCACCTTCCCGTTATCCTTTTGACAGCAATCCAATTGCAGACACTACTATTGGAACTATCTCCACTTCTCGCAATCTGTACATATCTTTTAACTCAACAACTCAACTTTTTAGCAACTGTTGGTACAATGTCGTCATCCATGGGGACCGCCGCATTAATTATTATCGCTTCCTTTGCTAGCTTATCGAATACGACAATATCAGTTCTGGTGGCCTCCAACTAGTTTCAGCGGTGATCTCACTATTTTATAGAATCCTTGCTCGTTCATTATTATCATTATCGACTGAAGGGTTTTCACACTCCATCAAAGGGAAACATTCACTCATCACAGGTGTCTCAGATATCAAAGAGACTGAGCTCAGATGGAGCCCAAAGTCCAAGTTATCGGGCCCTGAACGATAACGCGACACATGCTCATTTTTCAGGAATCTCCCCACGCAATTGCAAGTATTACCGCCTTCTGCACAACCTTGTACCCTCCAAGATCAAGTGTCTTGATGTTCTCTTAAAAATTCTTAGGAACCACACCAGTTGAAGACATGACTCGGACACTATTTGCCCTCACTGTCTCTTTACTTGTATCTCGAGGTCTCTGTACTTAATGGTCTTCTCGTCGTACTTTCTCTCTAGATTATTAGTATTCGGAATGGCCACGCCAATCAGTGTCACACCGATGCGGAGGTCCCAACTTTTGAGTTTTACAAACATATTTCACTTACTTTTGGTGTAAGCAATGTTTATGCACTGTATGACAGGAAGAAACTAAATTTTACAGATATATATGTGTCAGAGAGAATGAGGCAAAGGCATGGCAATGGTGAAATTAGTTTATAAGGAGTGAAAGTTATGTCAAAGACAGAATGGACTGCAGGAAGTGATATAACGTATATAAAGTATATGTGTGTATTAACTATAAACCAAGAGAATGTAAATATGTTGTATTTATTATTGTTGTTTACTAGCTGTTATGTAATTTAAGATGATGTTTGTTAACGTAGTTTTAGGAAATATAAGTTGTTATTGTTTGTTAGAATTAAGGATATTGTTTGCTAATTGTAAGAAATGTCATGTCATAGCCTTAACCTAGATATAAGATCAGCTGTTCAGTTACGACAAATGTCAAACCGACAACAAAATTATAGTATAGGTTAACAGATAAGAATCACATGTCAAACTGACAGAAAATGTAAAATGTAGGTTAACTAATCTGTCAAAGAGCAACAACAATGATAAATTATGTATCCCTAGCAATAATGAAGGCGGTTAGTATTGTATAGAAATTTGTTATGATTTTTGGTTTGAAAGAAGGGATAAAGCAGTTTTTTAATTAATAACGCTGGTGACGGGAAAAAAATAATAAACAGAGGTGAAAAATATTATTAAATTATAAGATGGGAAAATTTTGATTAAATTGTTAGAAGGAAAAATTTTGTTTGAATTATTAGATGGGAAATTTTTTTATTAAATTATTAGATGGGAATTTTTTGGTAGTGAAAAGAAATAGTTTGAAAATTTGGATAAAAGTGATTTAAAAAGAAATTTAGTAGCAAGAGGAGATTAGTTTAGACTACAAGAAATAAAAATCTACAAGGGTCGCTGATCTGATAGTCCAACTCAGCTACAGGAAAGGTAGCAGAAACAATAATCTGAGTGAGTAATGTAAAAGTGAAAAACATACCATTATTGTTCGATATCTCCAGCTTCAAAATTAAAAGAAAGGAGTAATAAAACTCGCCAATGCTAAATAAATAAAGCAGAAATAGAGAAGTGCAATCGTGCAAACTGTCATTCTGGTTTTGTACGGTAAATTCATGGCATTTGCAGGGGCATGGGGCCATCTCTTGGCTTCAACTTATAGTCAGCGTACCCAGTTTGTAGAATTCTGTGTCTATTGACTAAGCGCCACAATACGGTGTAACAAACCATACAAACATCAATAGGTGTCGGTACCGTTTTTTTTTCTTTTTATAAGAAGTGCGTAAAATTAAAATAGATATAAGTAATACGTAAGTTTTAGGTTTTTTGTCATCTATTTTAATTTAATAAATATTTAAGTTCTGTGAGCATATAAGGACTTTTGCTTTATTTTCTTTAATATATACATATACATCTGTAAGTATTTTAAGCAAAGATCATAGGGCAATATATTTCAAAATTTAAAATTTAATCATACTTTTGGAAATAATAATAAAAATTTTGGTAGGACTTGAACCCACCAGCTTAAGAAGCTACCTGATTTGAGAGTCCAAATAATCCATGCTATAAATTCGTTTAGATTCCAGGCAGAAATAAAAGACATTGGGTACACCAAGGTCTAATTTACACACAAACCTTTGGTGAGCACACACATTTACAACACATATCACTAAACTTTACAGGCAAATAAAACTTAAAAGCTAAGATACCTAAAATATAACTAAAAAAACTAAATCTATATCAAATCTATATATTAAATTAAATTTAAAAACCCTAGCTTACAAACTATCTTTATCAATATATATATATATATATATATATATATATATATATATATATATATATATATATATATATATATATATATATATATATAATGAAAAGTCTAAAACTAACGTTCGTGGGGTTTACCTAGTTCGCGCTCATTTGAAAAAATATTTTCTACGAAAATCGCTAAAAAATGTTTCATGGAAATTAAGACTGGTCGTTTTGTTCATTAATTATAAATTTCAATTCAACTTGATGGTGACGTTGATATTCCAAATGGGCTTTGATTGAAAGGAGCGGTTAAAACCAGAATTATAGTTAATGAATATTACTTTTCAAATTGGATAATTGCGAACCTGTCGAATAATCAACTGTATAGCAATTAGGCTAACAATTATCTGAGTGAAAGCTTTAACTTATTTAGAATGACAACATAATTGAATAATGGATATCTATTTCTAATCCTTGATTTTGTCATTTATGGAGATAGATTCATATTTAATTGAATTTTTTTAATGTTTCAGCTGTGGTTGAAGAACCTGAATTCACTGACGTTATCGAGAATATTACAGTAGCCGCAGGACGAAACGTAAAGTTCGCTTGTTCCGTTAAAAACTTGGGAACGTACAAAGTAGGTAACTTAGATGTTAACTTTATATTTTTTATATTAATGGCAAAATTATATAGAAGGTAAAATAGTTTTTTTTAATTTAAGAAATGTATAAATTTAAAGTTATGTAGGAAAAATAGGTGTGCGAACTAAAACACAAGAAACACGAAGGTACCCAAAGTGACTCTTTAGTGACCATACCATGGGAGTTAAGCACTTTTAAAGGTGTTCTTTAAAGGACTACAAGGACTATTACACTAGTTTATAAATAAAATTAAAAAATATCCTAATCGAATAACATTACCTTTTTTTTTAAATTTAGGTGTGCTGAATGCATACAGGAGTATAAAAAAATTTCATCATGTCAGGACTTTAAAATATCAAACTCAGACCCCACAAGAGGATTTTAGCAAGAAATATATGTTTATATACACATTAATCTCCGCTTCTTAAAGCTTTGTTACCATATCGGCTTTATGCAAACTCAGTGAGAGCAAAAATCTTATCTGCTGTGTTTTATTATTATTATAGTGGAGTCGCAGTTGCATTTTAGATAACTAAATCATAAAATCTATAGAGATCTTTGAGCTTTTTCTTTTTCATAGCTCTGCTAGAAACATGCCAACACTATTTGTATTTATTATCAATTAGACGATATATGAAGCAGTTTGTGACAACGTCAGCTCCCTAATGAAACTTACGCTGTACTTGGGGTATTTGGCCACCGCGACCGCAACACAATCAAGACCCTTCAAATCATCCAGAATAAAATTCTGAGAATGGTTACCGGAGCGCCATGGTTTGTCCGAAACAGTCAGATTCACTCTGATCTGGAAATGCCTTTGATACTTGAGTTAATAACTCAACTATCCATAACTCAGTTCGCAAAAGCCGCTTTTCACCCAAATGCTCTTCTCCGTAGTGCGACCGAGTACGATGAGCAACTTCCACATAAGCATAAGCGTCCACAGCTTATACTTACCAGCTAACGTCCCCACGGCAAAAACAGAATGGAAACATTCAAACCCAAAAAGTCATTGTGTGAAATCTTTCCATCGGAGGTATGCGCTAAGGTCCAGTATTCCTATGGAGGGGGTTTTAGTGAGTACAGTCTCACAGTACCTCGATATACCACGGCACTACGGTGTCTGCATGAGGCGAATGGGGTCTGCATGAGCATTTCTCTCTCCTGTATCCAACAAATAAACTTGGGGTATTCAAGGAAGGTCAGCCTTGATATACCGCTTAAAGCAGTTAAAAAAAAGAAATATATCAATTTTGATACCTACTAAACTCTGTTGTAGCCGTGGCTGCTTCTTTCACTGACATGTGAATTATATAAGATAGTTTGCGCACCTGCTAGTGTGTAGACTGTCAACGTCTAATATGTTTGGTGAGAAATTAGAAACAAGCGTTCAGAAAAAATGTGGGACGCAAATAATTATAATATATATGTACTACGGCATAAATACAATAGCTGTGTTATAAAATAGATACAATGGTTTGTGTACCTAGCGGCAACAACTTTTTTTGAAAGCATTGTAATTATACCTAATTCTTGAAACAAGCTATTGTACCGACCTGTGATCACAGAGCGTTTACATACAAAATAAAACTATGCTAGCTAACAGCAAATGTCGCAGTGGTTGTTGTTTCCAACAGTCAGGTGGCTAATAAGTATTAAAAGGGGTGGTGAAACTTATCTGCCTTCTCTCCACTGTTGTATTCATTATACTCAGACGTGTTTGTTGGAGTTCCATTAAGCAGCAATCCAATTGTTAGGCAAATGGAAAACCACACACTACCCAAAGCCAGCATATAAGAAAATTCAGTATAACTGGAAAAATCCAGTTTATCAAAACAAATCCAGTCTATCCAGGAAAGTCCAATCTATTTAAAAATATTACCAGTCTATTTGAAAACTATAAACCAGTCCTATATATATATATATATATATATATATATATATATATATATATATATATATATATATATATATATATATATATATATATATATATATACATATCCAGGGGTTTCAATTATTTAAAGATGGTATCTTGTGATGAATTTAATAACTCCCACTAAAGTAGTATATTGTAGAACCTTTGTGGTAGAAATATTTAACAAGAACTTAGATGAGATCCAGCAACTGCTGCAGGTAATTACAACCTATGTTTTTCAAGTTCTTTCATTCATTATCTGTTTTCCATTATATCAATTTTTTGCTTATTTTTTCTTTTCAAGATAATAAATTTGAAAGAGATATGCCGATAAAGATAAGGCTGATAACAACAGGCAAGTTGGAAATATTTCAGTAAATATAAAATTTAAAGTTCTTTATCTAATATTTTCTTGTAGTCTGTTTCCCAATTCATTGCTGTAAATATACTTATAGTCGGTGTCACCATTTATTTAATTATGTCTGAGCAATGAGGTTTAAAAATTTGAAGGTGATGTTTAGAACCGTCACACTTCCCCTCCTCTTGGGCAGAGGTGAACCTTTAAAGATTTACCGATAAGCCAAGTTAAAGGATAGGTAACCTGAAGGAAAATCTACCCATGACAGCATACCAGTCAAAAGACCCAAGCAGCCTGGTGGAAAGCCAGGTATCGTAGCCACTAGCCCATACCAGAGAAATACTGGAAAGATAAAATATTGAAAGCCTGAAGGACTATCAAACCATTGTCGAGGCAAGTCAAAAGTTTGGTAGTTTGAGGAATAGTTAACTCGTAGTCATCGCAAGGTAAAAAGGTTTGTGGAAAATGGTACAGTAGCTGAAAAGTCGACCGTAACAACTTGTGATAAAGAAAGGGGGAATATTGTCAAATCTGTAATATTTTTTGAAGTGAATGAGAAATGGATTACCAACATTGGTCGATAGATTATTCTGACTTTTATTGTTGTAATTCGGAGGATGTCGTCAGAATCGACTCACAAAGAACTTTCGTCGCTAAGTGGCTAACTACTGCCTATGTTATTCTATTAGCAAAGCAAAGCGTACACTTCTTTAGCTATTTTTAACATCGCAGCTATTTTTAAGAACAAAAACTGGGCACTATAGTTCTAGTAAGAATTGAAACATCTATTTGAATTTTCGTAACGACTTTTTACGAGGATAATAAGATTGGAAACAAAGAAAAGATCATGACCTACATGAAACTGGTAAAGTGTGTTAAGGAAGAATATCTCCATATCACATATCTCTGCGTAATCACATACAGTGCAAATCTCGTGGCATATTCTCAAATCTCAAATGTCGAATGTCGAGTGTCGACGGATAGAGCCATGGCAATACGTTGCATGATTGATTTGTTCATGGACATCAGATTCGAATCAGTCGAAATGGTTGTAGATGCCGTTCACAGGAAGCTTTTTCACCACTCAATTTTCTTAGCCATGCCTACATGTCGGTCTGGTCCGACATTACTTTTTTAATACATCAACCGCCGACTTCACTTCTAAAGAAATTGGACACTGTTTTTCGTATAAAGGTTCCACTGATATCTTACGATTGAAAGGAGTTTTTTCACTTCCCGTAATAGCTGTCCGTATATTTCAGGAATAAAAGACGTTTCATTTAATTTTCAGTGTGCCCTAGGCAGAAAAAGAAAACAAATTTATTCCTGCTGGAAGGATCGTTTTCTGCATTCATATTATACGTCAAATGTGATTTATTAATGCAAATATCATATCTTACAGCGGGAGAGGGATCATCTCACAAAGACAACATTAATTGAATTGAGATATAGCTTGTCATGTAAAACGCTCAATCTAATATTTAACAAATCAAGATTGGTAATGCTAAAGCTTATCTCTTTCATACTCTACACACGCAATTCGTCAACTACGAGCCTCCCTTTATTTCCAGTTTTCAACCCCCCAATCATCAGTATAAATTACATGTAATAATTACTTTTTTTATTCCCGCATCGAAAACGGATAAATACAGGGAACACTTTAATATAATATGCTTCGAATGGAAACCAATTTATGAAGGCAATTCATGAAATTGAAACGACGAAAAAAGGTGTAAATAAAACTAATAAACCCAATTAGTTCACCGACTAAATTTTACAAACGAATGGTAAGGTAAATTGCCTATGAGCGTTGAATGTAAATAGGAAAAGATTTTAACATATTTAACACAAAAAATAACAAATTATGGTTTCAAATACTGATACATAAATGTTAATTTAATATTACTTAAATTTTTTTAAATATATTTCAACAACACACCACGAGGGCTTACAGCCTAAATACTATCGTACCGTGGGTGTCGACAAGGAGGAAAGAGGCAACTTGTTAATTCTGGACTTGAAGTTTTGGAGGTTCGGAGGAGAAGGAAAAACATGTGCCGGCAAGGAATTCTACAACTTGGAAGTCCTCGGGACAAAAGAGTGGGCATAACAAGATGTTCTATGCTAGTTACCTGGACAGTAAAAGGGTGCATTCGCTCTGTTCCCCTGGTAGATCTGTTGGGGGCAGCAGGTTGAGGAACTATGGAAGAAAGCTCCTCTGAGCAGTGCCCGTACAGATATCTATCAAAGAGAGAGAGAGGTCACCAACGGCACGTCGGTGAGCAAGGGATGGCAGCCTTTGGGTGAGGGTAGCATCACCGATGATACGTATAGCTCTCTTCTGAATGGAGTCCAGGATAGCGAGTGTAGAAACGGCAGCGGCACTCCAGATGTGGGAGCAGTATACGAGGGTTGGCCTTATTTGTAAAGTATATAAGGTATAGAGATTAGCTGGTAAAGAGTATTTGCGAGCCCGGAAGAGGAATCCTAATTTCTTAGCAGCCGCTTCTGCAATTGATGTGACATGTTGGTGCCAAGTGAGATTTCGTTCCACAGAAATGCCAACAAGTGAAAATGACTCATTACTTTAAATAACTTGGTTGTTTATTGTGATGGCTCTAAGGCTGGTGTATCTCTTATGAGATAGAAAGCAAGACTGAGATTTAGTGGGGTTGAATTGTACAAGATTTCCACTTCCCCAGTCTAATATTTTTTTGAGATCCACGGAGACAGAGCCCTCCATGAGTCTGCGATCCTCATCTAATTGGGCTAAAAGGACAGGCTTAGAATATTGTATAGTAGTTGAGTGGAGGGTGCTGTCGTCCGCGTAACTGTGAACTGGGTTGCATGTGCTAGAGAGATCAATGATGTGGAGAAGAAACGAAGTAGGGGCTAAAGCTAAACCTTGAGGGACTCCTGCATTATTTGGATACAGTTTAGTGGAATGGTCATCCACGACAACAGAAATGCTCCGGTTGGAGAGGAAATTTGCTGTCCAGGTACAGAGTTTTAATGGTTGGCCATAGGCCGGAAGTCGAATGCTTTAGATATGTCTAGAGCGGTAATCTGGGATTCCCCGTGTAGTTCCATAGACTTGTAACAAGAATGGGTGACAAAGGAAAGGAGGTCGGCAGTTGTTCTGCGCTGACGGAATACATATTGCCTGTCGTGAATTAGACTGTGTTTTTTAAGAAATGTGAGTAATTCGGTATTTATATACTTTTGCATCACTTTAGAGACGACTGAAAGGAGCGAAATAGGCCTGTAGTTGCTAGGAAGCGCTTTGGATCCTTTCTTGGGGACGGGTTGTACTCGAGCAGTTTTCTAGTTACTAGGGAATATGCCTTTAGTGTAAGATATCTGAAACAGACAAGTCAGGATAGAAGCAAGTTCTGGTGCGCATTTTTGAGAACAATTGCTGGGATATCGTCAAGGCCAGAGGCTTTCCTGGTACTAAGAGAAGAGATCATCTTTCGTACCTTTTTAGTTTTGAAAATGATATCCCTCATTTTATGCGCGACGTTGGGGACTGTTGGTGGTTGAACATTTGGAGGTTTGTTAAGAGTAGAATTGCCGGCGAACAACGAGGCAAAAATTTCAGCCTTGCCCAAGGCGGTAGAAACAATTTCATCCTCTGAGACAAGAGGTGGGAACGTGATCTTGCATAAATTAATCCCAATAGATTTTGCAAGGGTCTAGAAGGGTTTCCCGCCGTTGTAGCTTAAGAAAACTTTGTTTTTGATGTGGTCATTAAACGAGTTTTTTGCCTCAGAAAGAATGCGGACATAGCGGTTTCTTGCGTCGTTAAATGCCTGGCAGTTTTCTTGACTGGGATTGTGTAGAAGCGTTTTGTGAGCTTTGACCTTTTCAAATCTGGCCTTGTCACATGATTTAGAAAACCAGGGCTTCTGAGTGTCTGAAGAGGTTTTCTGTGTACGTGGAATAAATAATTTCATTCCAGCTTGGATAATTTCGATGCTGTTTTGTAAGATATCAGAGGGATCATGATGAGAGAAGCAGACAGACGCCCATGGAAATGAGGAAAAGCAATCCCGAATTTCGTCCCAGTTTGCGGAGTTGTAGTGCCAAACGATACGTGGGTGTGATGACCTCGGGTTGCATTGCGCAGAAGGCAGTGATCATGCCGTGGTCTGAGCGACCAAGGGGGGCGGAGACTGATATCTTATAGCATTCAGGTTTTGTAGTAAGAAGGAGATCCAAGAGATTTGAGCTGTGTGTTGGGATGCGAGGAAAGTAAGTAGGTTGCTGAACCATATTGGCTAAAGAATTGCTCACTGCAAAGACCTCCGCTGCTCTCCCTTGTGGATCGGTTTTTGAAGATCCTAGCCATTCCTTATTATGGACATTAAAGTCGCCAAGAATAGTGACCTCGGAGGAAGGATATTCAGAAGACAGATGGTCGGGTTTTTTAGAAAGGTATTCAAAGAGCTGGACAAAGTTGTTGTCAGAAGGTGACCGGTAAATACAACAGATGAATTTAGTTGTAGCCCTTAGAGATAGTTTTATCCACAGTATGTCTTTTTTTTTTCAGCTTCTAAATTGGGGAGTTTAGTGCAGGGTAGATTTCTACGGACGTATGCGCACACGCCTCCATGTAATCTAAAGGAAGTAAGAAGCTCATACCCCGGGAAATTAAGGTGATTAGTGGCTGTTTTGGCACTGATTTGGGTTTCGGTGAGGAACAGGAGTTGGGGCCTATTAGCGTGGAGGAAATGGTGAACGGAGTTTAGGTTAGAATTTAGGCCACATATATTCGAGAAGGATATGTTAAATCTTGATGCTGGCGCCCCCTGTACACCCCTCTCCCGGAGATCCGAATGGAGGGGTATTTTACCTCCGGAATATTTTGTACAAGGAGGAGCCATCATCATTTTTGCTTATAAGGGAAACCGACTCATACACCAGAACCGGAAACATCCGTTGGGACTTCACCGGCGCCTTGATGTAAGGGGTGGTACCTCCTCGGGCGTGAAAAAATCCTTTACTATCACGTAAAGGAAAACTCCACTACCACCTGCTTGACGCCGATTAGTCGCCTCGTTCGACAGGCAGGAATTACCATGGGCTTATTCTTTTATATAGTCCCCGTACCACAGGGGAAAGCTTATTTAAGTATATTTTACTTTATAACATTTTTTTCCAGTGGTAAGAACGTGTGTTTCTGAACCCAAGGGTCCTGGATTCGATTCCCAGGGTTTCCCTTTCACTTTTCAATAAATACTGTAAAAATAACATCAACCGGTTGTGACATTGTATTTGAGCAAGTTTAATGTCTGCAGGTTCCGCCTTTCGGGGGGAGCGTAAAGCTGTCGGTTCCGTGGCATGCGATGTTAGGCACGTTAAATATCTCCACTCTCCTTACAGAAAGGAATTGATTCGGTCAAACTGCTTCATTGCGTCGCTGATTGGCCATAGATTGATGTTAAAGTACAAAAAAACAATTTGTAGAAACAATGTACCACATTATGTCAAAATTACTTTATTCTTTCAAAAAATACAAAAATTTTGTGAAAATGAACTGGTGTTTCCGCAAAAACAGGTTTGATTTTCCTGGCCAACGCTCTTTAAGCTATTTACAAACCAGCCAGGATATAATTTTATTCCCAAAAATTTCTGAAGAGAAATTGAAAAAAAATTAAACAATTTTCATCGCGAAAATCCGAAATTTGTTTTAACTGGCTTATGTAATGTTACAAAAAAATATTATTTTTTACGAAAATTTGCTAAATAGTTTGTCACGAAAATTTGAAAACAATTTTTTTTATGGTAACTACTTAAACGTTAATTATTAATTACCAGCGTTTCATAAAATTAGAAAAAAGTATTTCTACGATAGCTAAAAACCATTTCTGCAAAACTTTAGGCTAGGTGCCAGCCTGCAAAGCGAGAGGTCCCGGGTTCGATTCCCGGGCGAGCCAAGTTGACCTTGTCTGGAAAATTTGTAAATAATATTAAATGATGGGAAAGAATGTGCTAATGGCCTGAGATGCCGCAGCCAATAATATGAAATAAAAAAAATAAAAAAAGCCCCTATCAGGAAAAACTCTTGTAATTAGACACCCTACAAGCACAAATATTTGCAAAATATTAATTATAAATTAACTTTACTTACAATGTTCTGGCAGTTGTTCAAATTATATAATTTTCAATTTATTATTAACTCTTAGAACATTTTTGCAAAGACAATTGTTTTTGCAGACTCTCTTAAAAAAAGCATAGTTCTTTTCTATGAAAATTCGCTACCATAACGCGTTTGCTGCGTCCAGTATTTTTAGTGAATTTTTTCTAGAGAAAATTCACTAATGGGGAGATCCCGACTTTTGAATTTTGAAAAATTGTTTGCAATTGAGCGCGAACTAAGACTCCTAGAACCCATATCCGAGGTCAGTTTCAATTTTTATGTGTTCATATATATATATATATATATATATATATATATATATATATATATATATATATATATATATATATATATATATATATATATATATATATATATATATATATATATATATATATATATATATATATATGTATCACACCGATAACTCAAAAAATAATGGGCCGATTTTGATAAAATCTGGTACATATCTTCCTTTTGTAAATGGATTAGACAATTTCGTTAGTCAGGAAAATCAGACGAGGTTTTCCGGGAAAATTTTGAGTTTTCATTCGAAAAAAAATTTATCTCAAAAAATATAAAAGCTGTGATAACCAACTTTAGTAGGTAGGTTTACGATATAAAAAGTAAACTCTACACAAAAATTTAGATTTATATGTTACACGAACAAAAAGTTATAATAAAATATTTTGTACCAGATCATTTCTATGAAAATTGACTACCATAACGCACTTGCTGCGTCCAGGCTTTTTATTCTTGTATCCATTGCAGGTAATAGTATCGAATCTACTGAATATGTTCCTTATCTAAATAGCGCAATTAATGACGCATTAGCAACTATAGAGTTGCCTAGCAAAAACCACGGACCCTCCGACCTTCGTGAATTCCAGAGCTTGCTAAACACCGAACGGCTGCAAAAAATCCATCCTGTTTGTCAGTATTAATTAGCGCAACGAGATGTTCCTGAAATGTTCCCGGGATATAGGGACGATGTAAACATGATGTGGATACAAAGTCTTTCAATAATGGGATGTTTTGCTTTCTTATTATATTTCACAGCTTTAGGAGTAGATACCTTTGACTACGTTTCACTCTCATCTAACTAAAATATTCGCCATGAACTCTGGATATTAGAAATTACTTGGAAATTAATTTATCCTTGAGGTAAGACTGATAAATTCCACAGGAAGTCTTTAGATATTAATTGTACAGGAATCGATGTCTTTCCACTGATTCAACCTGCGTAATTCGATGAAGTCGATTTTTCGTTGATGAAATTTTTATTTTATTTTATCTCCAACCTACCGAGGAGACGTATTAACGTATCAACCCGTATACTTAAAAAGACTTATAAAATGATTAAACGTTTATAGAGACCGCTTCCATAAAACTTTAGAGACACATATAAAATAAAATAACGATTTATTTCTTAAACGTTGTTTGTAAGTTTACACTCGCTGCTGAGGAAATTGTTAAGCCAGAGGTAAATACTTGAATTTTAATGAGTTAAACAAAATTTTTAATTACAAAAGATTTTGACGCAAGTAGTGCGTTATGGTAGCGAATCTTCATACGACCCTTTTTTATGTGTGTATCTAAATATTTAGTTTTTTCTTTCGGTCTATTTTTTCGACTCTAGCCAAGAAACAGTTTTACTTTACCATCCTGGAAATTTTGTCAGAGCCCTTTCTTTATGTAAGGAGAGTAGAGATCTTTACTTTTCCATCGTCTTACGGTACACGGAACCGCCAGATTTACGCGACTTAACTTTACGGTTAAAACGTTAAGCTTTTTTAAACAATCTTTTTTTAACTATTACACAACTAATATATAAAATACAATAATAACAATAATAAGATATTAACATAACTGTGATTTTAATAAAATACAATACTGCAGCACGCGATGTGCAAAGTTTTTTTATATTTCAACAACACACCACGAGGGCTTACAGCCTAAATACTATCGTACCGTGGGTGTTGTGACATGTGACATGTTGGTGCCAATTGAGATTTCTATCCACAGAAATGCCAGCAAGTGAAAAGGACTCATTACTTTGAATAACTTGGTTGTTCATTGTAATGGGCCTAGGGCTGGTGTATCTCTTATGAGATAGAAAGCAAGACTGAGGTTTGGTGGAGTTGAATTGTACAAGATTTCTACTTCCCCAGTCTAATATTTTTTGGAGCACCACAAAGTCTGCGATCCTCATCTAATTGGGCTAAAGAGACAGGCTTAGAATATTGTATATTTGAGTGGAGGGTGCTGTCGTCCGCGTAACTGTGAACTGGGTTGGATGTACTAGAGATGAGGTCATTGATGTGTCGAAGAAACAAAGTAGGGGCCAAAGCTGAACCTTAAGGGACTCCTACATTAATTGGATACAGTTTAGAGGAATGGACATCCACGACAACGGAAATGTTCCGGTTGGAGCGGAAATTTGCTATCCAGGTACAGAGTTTTGATGGTAGGCCATAGGCCGAAAGTTTATTAAGCAGCGCTGCTTGCCAGACCTGGTCGAATGCTTTGGATATGTCTAGAGCGACACTCTGGGATTCACTGTGTAGTTCCATAGACTTGTTCCAAAAATGGATGTCAAAGGAAAGGAGGTCGGCAGTTGATCTGCGCTGACGGAATCCGTATTGCCTGTCGTGGATTAGACTGTGTTTTTCAAGAAATTTGAGTAATTCGGTGTTTATTTACTTTTCCATCACTTTAGAGACGACTGAAAGGAGAGAAATAGGCCTGTAGTTGCTAGGAAGCGCTTTGGATCCTTTCTTGGGGAAGGGTTGTACTCGAGCAGTTTTCCAGTTACTAGGGAATATGCTTCTATTGTAAGATGCCTGAAACATACGAGTCAGGATAGGAGCAAGTTCTGGTGAGCATTTTTTGAGAACAATTGCTGGAATCTCGTCAAGGCCAGAGGCTTTCCTGGTATTAAGAAAAGAGATCATCTTTCGTACCTTTGTAGTTTTGAAAATGATATCCGTCATTTTATGCGCGGCATTGGGGACTGTTGGTGGTTAAACATTTAGAGGTGGGTTGAGAGTAGAACTGCCGGCGAAAAACGAGGCCACATATATTCTAGAAGGATATGTTAAGTCTTGATGCCCGTGCCCCTTGCACATCCCTCTCCCGGAGATCCGAATGGACGGGTATTTTATCTCCGGAATCTTTTGTACAAGGAGGAGCTATCATCATTTTTGTTTATAAAGGAAATCGACTCATACACACACACATTGGGGAGTCTGGTGTAGGGTAGATTGCTATGGACGTATTCCCACACGCCTCCATGCAATCTAGAGGAAGTAAGGAGCTCCTACCCCGGGAAATTAAGGTGATTAGTGGCTGTTTTGGCACTGATTTTGCTTTCGGTGAGGAAGGGGAGTTGATGCATATTAGCCTGGAGAAAATGGTGGACGAAGTTCAGGTTATAATTTAGGCCATATATATTCGAGAAGGATATGCTAAATCTTGATACTGGAATCTTTTGTACAAGGAGAGGCCATCATCATTTTTGCTTATAAGGAAAACCGACTCATACACCAGAACCAGAAACGCGCGTTGGGACTTCACCGGCCCCTTGATATAAGGGGTGGTACCTCCTCGGATGTGAAAAAAATCCTTTACTATCACGTAAAGCAAAAGTCCACTACCACCTGCTAAAGTATTAGTATGGGAACAAAAATGAACGCCCCGCTGAAGGCGAGTTGTCTATTTATAATGTTTCACTTCGGGAGTGGCTCTATTGTCTTTGGAGGTGACTTACGCTCGGCAGACGCACACTTCACGGCGTAGTTTCCCAAGGTGCCTACCGATCCGCTGACTCTGGTGTCTGCATAATTGGGTTGCTACATTGTTTGAATAATGCCGTTATGGGTCCATTGATCTCCTCCTCCCTTTAAAGAACGGAGCTACGGTTCGTTACTGATAGGTACTCACCAAATTTGATCATTATTTTTTGAGTTATCGGTGTGATACATGCATGCATACAATATATATATATATATATATATATATATATATATATATATATATATATATATATATATATATATATATATATATATATTTGTGTATGTATATGTGTGTGTGTATTTTAATTTTTGAGTGTTGATATACTGACTACAAAATTTAAATTCTTGATGGCTCAATGGTAAGAACGTGTATCTCTGAACCCAACACTCCCTACAGACGAATTGTGATAGTGTGGGCTCTTTCCTTTCGGATCGAGGGTGGAATTGGTAGCAAATATACAGGTAGATAGATCGGCCTTTTCTTTTAACGACACAGAGGATACTAAATCATTTGACACCAAGGGAGGTGGTGGTTTTAGGTTGATGAAAGAACAATGAAATTAATATTGACGAGCAAACACAACAGATTTGTAATAAATTTTAATGTCAATAATATTATTAATTTGGAGCCAGTAATTTAAATTTGTTTTCGCAAATTAAAACTGTGATAAATTTTAGCTAAACAATTAAAACTCTAATTAATTTTCGTTTTCATTTCAAAAGACAAGAAGTAACAGAAATGACATCGTTTGATATATAGAAGTAGGTTGCAACAAACGAAAATGAAATGTAAGAAATGTAATTCAATAAATTTCTATACAATTTGAGAATTCCCCCTTATTGTGAGAAAAATAAATAATATTGACTTTGCAGTTACCGTTAGAAGGAAGTTAATTCCTTTGTTTTGAGGATTGATTCAAAGAAAAGTGAACATAGTATACAAATAGTAGGCTATGGCTTGTGTGGAGTGACGAGTGCTGCGAGGACTGAAACCGTCAACCGGGGGACGCACAGCATCTTCCATTATTCGCTCCAAAGCATCGCAACCTCATTTTCTCGACCGTTGATTTTGTGTCCCGTCTCGGTATTTTCCCTCTCTTTCCTGTCACACAGAGGCGTCAAATTAAGGTAGGGTTCCAGGTATTTTATTTTAATACATCACCTCTATTCACACATATATAAATTCAGTTTACTTTTACACTTAGTTGAACTACTTTATATGGGGTGTTCTCCCTTTTTATTGTGGATTTTTTTGCTTGGTTACTTCTTTGTGTGCGTTTATTCTGCGCCTAGAAATATATCAAATTTTTCGATTGCTTCGGAAAGATATAGTTTGCATTCCTGTTGAATCAGACAATTAAATTTCACAAAATAAATCATTTCTTTTTTTTTAAATGATTCCATATTGAAGTTACTCATTGTTTAATATTGTGAATTTATATATGCACAACAATAATTCGTTAATTACGAGGAGCAAAGAAGAAAAACATGCTGCTTAAAATACCATAACAAAATTTACAATTACCCCGTTAGAGGGGGTAACCGTAAACATGTATTCACAGCTTCAAATTCCGCTGGTGTTGCGTTGTGTAATTGGTAACAAGGGATTATTAAAAAATATATAGATTCCTATTAAAAAAAAACTATTCATTCTCGAAACGTTTAGTAACATCTAACCTGACTAATTTAAAGATGATTTTAAAATTTGGATTACCTAATTTAGAGAAAGAGAGCGAGAGAGAGAGAGAGGGGGGGTGAACAGAAAATGATATGGATATATATATATATATATATATATATATATATATATATATATATATATATATATATATATATATATATACAGGTGGTGCATTGAAAACGAAACAGACCGATTTGCGTCCAGAGAATTTTTTTTAAAAAACTCTGAAACATGTCAATTTTAATATTGAGGGGGACATGTTTTGACATGAAACTCAACTTTGTCACATCAACCCCTTAAGGGTGGTGATAACAACCCTTATATTTTAAATAGGGAAGATGGGTCAATTGTTACATCATTTGAAAGTTCTTTCTTTTCTGAATTCAGAACACAAATTTTTTTGGAAGTTTTATTAACTAGTTTAAAAATTATTCACAGTTGGAGTTGCAAGAACGTATTTCATTCATAGTGATAAGAAATACACTAATTAAATTTTTGTTAAAAAAACTAAAAAACAAAACCAAACGTTCAAAAATGTTTATTCAGTTAAGTAAGTGTTCAAATTGTTGACCACCAGCTTCCATACAAAAGTACAAATTTGGTTCAAAACGAGTTCTGACATTCTGGAGAATTTGTGGAGTTATCAGACGGCATTCTTCAAGAATGAGTCATCGTAATTCTTCCAGAGTCTCCGGTTCTGTTGCGTAAATTCTACTCTTTAAATGGCCCCATAGAAAGCAGTCTAAAGGAGTTAAATCCGGTGACCTAGGGGGCACTCAATAACACCTCTACGCCCAAACCATTGCTCTGGAAACTCTCTGTTTAAAAACTCCCTAACACGTTGTGAAAAATGCGGAGGAGCTCTATCTTGTTGAAACACTCATTGATTTTCTTGATAGCGACCATCACTTTCAACAATGTCAATTAGTAGAGGGTAAACGATATCTTCTAGTAGCTCCAAATACGTTTTTCCACTCAAATTGCCACCAAGAAAAATTGCTCCGATTAAACAGTCTCCAAAAATGCCAGTCCAGACATTCAATTTCTGTGGAGTTTGAGTGTGGACTTCGTGAAAATTTCTTGGATTATTGTCTGCCCAATAACGACAATTATGACGTTTGACTGCAGAGTTTAATAAAAACGTGCACTCGTCTGAAAAACTGATATTAAATAGAAAGTTCCTGTTATCAGCTATTCGTGCAGTCATAACTTCACAAAACTCCAGATGAGTTTTATACGGGTGAAATTTATGATGCTTCAATACTCGCTGAATAGTTCTTCTTTTGATGTTTGAAACAGTGGCCAATTTTCTCGTGCTCAAAGTTGGGTCTGCAGCACTTTGTCCTAAAACTTCAATCTCAGTAGTCTCATGTCTAACCGGAAATTCACGTTCAGGATCCCGTTTTTTGTTGCCTACTGAACCACTTTGTCGAAACTTTGCAACTAACTCCAAAATGTATTTTCTGTTAACATGTCTGTGCGGATGTCGTTCATTAAACAAATTTGCGGTACGGTTGGCACAGTCATCGTTTTTGAAAAGAAGAGTAATTATTTCAACTCTTTCTTCTACAGAATACACCATTGTGAAATTAATTTTCGGCAGTACTATCAAGTATCAAACGGACCGATAAACTGAAATAATAAACCGCGTTTCTCTCATTCCGATAAGAAATGTTCTGATAGTCAATTTTTTGTTTACAAACTAACAAAACATTCACTATCAGCACATTTCTTATCGTAATGAGTGAAATGCGTTTTTGCATCTTCAACTGTAAATAATTTTCAAACGAGTTGATAAAACTTCCAAAAAAATTAGTGTGCTGAATTCAGAAAAGAAAGAGCTTTCAAATGATGTAACACTCGACCCATGGTCCCTATTTAAAATATAAGGGTTGTTATCACCATCCTTAAGGGGTTGATGTGACAAAGTTGAGTTTTATGTCATAACATGTACCCCTCAATATTAAAATTGATGTGTCAGAGTTTCTTAAAAAAAAATTCTCTGGACGCAAATCGGTCTGTTTCGTTTTCAATGCGCCAGTCTAAATATATATATATATATATATATATATATATATATATATATATATATATATATATATATATATATATATATATAGAGAGAGAGAGAGAGAGAGAGAGAGAGAGGAGGAGAGGTGGTGAGATGAAGAGAGGTAGGGAGAGTATAAGAATAACTTGAAAATTAAATAAAAGCGTGCATTAGACAATGCGATAAAGCGATTAGATTGTAACGATGGATATACTTTACTTAAATTTTTCTAAAGGGAATATAACTCAGTTTGCTCTTTCTAACACCACGATATTGATGGTTAATTTAAAATTGCACTAACTTGTCCAACGGAAATGTATATATATATATATATATATATATATATATATATATATATATATATATATATATATATATATATATATATATATATATGTATGTATATGTATATTTTAAAGTGATAGGTGACTTAAATGGCATGGAAGCATAAAGAAATACAATAACATTTACCTTCCAAATAACGTAAAGGGTAATGGTACCTCACAAAAACCAAACACAGTTTTTACAAGATTTTATTTAACTTCAATCTTGCAAGTCAATGATGTTGGCGGACGCTCCAAGATGGCGGACTTTTTCTTTTCTGAAAAAATATTCTTGGCATGGATTATAAGTTAAAGGGCTTTACGAGTAAAATACACTAAGCTAGGTAACGCTCTTATAAATTCAAAATGGCGGCTGATCAAAAGTGTAGAAATATTTATTTCTCAACAACCCTCTTGATATGGGTATGAAATGAAACGTCTTTTTGAGAAAAGTACAGTGAGCTAGGTGGAGCTTTTATACATTAAAATGGGCGGTCGACGCAAATAAATGGAATATTCGTTTGCCAACAGCCCCCTTAATATTGGTATCAAATGGAAGGTCTTTACGAGAAAAATATAGTACGCTTTTATAAATTCAATATGCATATTTTTTTCGTTTTAGTACACCTTATTAAAAAAGTTTTTAAACGAATTTTTAACACATAATTTTCTAGTTAATTACTTATCTCTATTTTCGTCTCAAACAGCCAGGGTTACACGAACAAATATACGCTCTAAAAACAATAGCTTTTATTATTATACCTGTATCTATATTTAAGTAAAAGTGGGTATGTTATATGCATTTTAAAACGTAATTTTTTGTTGCTGGTGGGTCGTTTTAAATATGTAGCGGTAAATACACAGGGTTTCTCACGTTAGTCTCTCGTTAGAAGTTTGCGTGGTTAAAAATATTAGAATTGGGAATTTTTTGAATTGAAAAATTCTCTTTTATTTCAAATTTAAGAACTTCCGCTTTAAATGGAACATAGATAAGATTTTCCAGTGAAATAATATTTAGGGATATTCTTAGACCAAAAATTGAACTGAAGCACACACTTGAAAAAAAACTCTTTTGAGAGCTACAATGGCAATACGGACTCGCCGTACACTTGTAGGAAAGACATGGGAGCTGAATCCCAGGATGGTATATTGGATATACCACACTATGGTTAAACCCATGGTCACTTATGCATCCATAGTATGGTGATCAAAAACGAAACAAGCTTCAACACAGAGCAAATTGCAAACATTGCAGAGAGTGATCTGTCTTAGAATAACGGGAGCTATGGTATCACTCATTGCAGCTGAAATAGAGGCAATGCTGAACATTACTCCACTGATCTGGGACTCAAAAAATGTATAAAGCAGCTGGCTACAAACAACAATGAAACTTTGATGTGGGTACCAGGTCATTAGGGGATTGAAGAGAATGAGAAAGCAGATAGCTGTGTAAAAAGAGCAGGAATAGCACTTTTATCTGGTTCAGAGCCCTATTATCGACTAACAAAAAGCCCCATGTAAGAAAATTGCTTGATATTTTGGAAAAACCCAAATTCTTTCATACTAGATAAAAACGTCAGGCTTAAGGCAGGCAAAACGGTTCATCACCACATCAACAGAGAAATCTGCACTGTTTCTTGAATTGAACAGGGACGACTTGAGAACAATAACGGTACTTTTCACAATACACTCCCCAGTAACGTGTGACCTTATGAGGATGGGTAAGGTGGACAGTGCAAGCTGCAGATACAGCACTAAAGCAGCAGAAACAACAAACACGTACTATGCAACTGCATGGCTCAGTTCTTCAAACGGCTCAAATTTCTTGGAAAGGTGACCCTAACACCCCAGGAAATAGGGAAAATAGCCTCCAAAAAGATAGTGCACTATATAAAATGTCTAAATGTTTTGGGCAACTATTATACGACTCATCAAACAATCTACAGTATATACAGGGTGAGTTTTCTCCGATGGAGAGGAAAGACTCTAGGAAACAGTAAGAGATACAAAGTTGGTCTAAATAAATAACAATTGCAGAATTTCGAGCTGAGTTCAAATCAGTTTTCAGATTTAGAAAATCGAGTAGTTCCGGAGTTACTCGAGAAAAACAGAAATTTGGAAAAATAGATTATTTTTTCTCATATATCCGTTACTTGTTGTGCATTTTTGATAATCTAAACTCAGTTTTACACAAAATAATGTGACGAATCGAATGGTGGTATTAGTTTTGTCGATTTCCGTCACATTTCCGAAGGACGTTAGCCAACATTTTTTTTCTTATGGCCTTCATACTGGATTTTGCAATCAGCGGATAGAGTTTTTTCTGAATATTCTGGGGTATCATATGTCACACTTCATGTAAAAAATTGCATGAAAAGGCAAATTACTATATAGCACACGATAAGGTTAACTGGAAGAATAAGCTTGTTTCAGCCATTATCTCTGTTGGTTATCACTTAATCATCGTTACCTATTATAAGACATAAGAATATAGTTACATTGGTAACGAGCTACACAACATATCCGGGGTCAGTTTCAATTTTTATATGTTATATATATATATATATATATATATATATATATATATATATATATATATATATATATATATATATATATATATATATATATGTGTGTGTGTGTGTGTGTGTGTGTGTATCACACCGATAACTCAAAAAATAATGGGCCGATTTTGATTAAATTTCGTGAAAAAATTCCTTTTGCAAATGGCTGGGATAAGTTCGTTAGCCAGAAAAATCTGCCCAGGTTTTCCCGGAAAATTTTGTGTTTTCTTTCGAAAAAAATTTATATCTCCGGAATTAACAAAGTAAGGGCAACCAAATTTGGTACGCAGGTCTACATCCTTGTAGGTAAGTTACCTACCAAAATTTAGCTATGTAGGTCAAAAGACAAAAAAGTTATAGGCATTTAAAAAAAAAAAAATTGGGGTTTTCCTCAAAACGTCAAAGTGGCGATTTAAAATGTCAAAATTGGCAACATTTAGGCAAATAACTTGAATCTAATACGGGCTAGAGAAATAAAATGTCTCGAGAAGAATGTTTTACAAACCCTGAAGTCTTAGTTTCAACCGTCATTGTCCTTCATTTTACTAAAATATTTGCAGAAAATTCATTTCAAATAGACCCTTTCTCTGATGCTTGGCAGTAGCCTTAGCTATAGAGTTTATCGTTTAATGTATATAATTTTTGTCGAATTTTCGTAAAAAATCAATAAAGCTCAATATATCCGTAATTATAAAAGATATGAAAAAAATTTGTATATATTAATTATAGGGTGTCTTGAGCTACATCTGAAAAAAATATTTCTACAATCACAGGATGGCCCATAAGTCGTTGGTGATACAAATTTCCTTTTTTTTTAAATTAAACACGCCTTATGCTATTGCATTTTTGCATTTTCCATCGAAATATAATGCATGTTTGTAAGAAAAGAAATTCTGGACGCAGCAAGTGCGTTATGGTAGCTAATTTTGATCAAATGTTTCATATTTTAACAGCTCAATTTGCTATTAACCTATAAGGTTGACCAAGAAACGTGTTTTTTCAGGGAAACTTTAAGTTTACTTTTGGAAATTTTTGTACATTTTCACACAATAAAGTTATTTTGATGAAACATGGCACATTGTTTTTACTATATAGGTTATACTGGTAACCAAATTTGATGCCTGCTTTCTTAAAAAAATACACATATTTGTTATTAAAAACATTTTTATGAAAATTCACTATCATAACGCACTTGCTGCGTCCAGAGTTTTTCAGTATAAACTGTAACATTAACATCAGCCGAGGTTCTGGCATTGTATTTGAGCAAGTTGAAAATCTGCACGTTTCGCCCTTCGGAGGGGGCGTAAAGCCGTCGGTCCCGTGTCCATGCGATGATGGGCACGTTAGACATCCCTACCCTCCTTACAGAAAGACAGGGGTTCGGCCAAATTTCCAGGATAGTGAGGTGAAACTGCTCCCTGGCGTCGGTGATAGGCCGACGTTAAAGAAAAAAAAAGCTTATTCTTCCAGTTAACCTTACCGTGTGCTATATTCCTAGAACCGTTATAAAATGCCGCATCTAATGCGGTTATAACGAGATAAGATTAGGATATCATGGATGCTTGATTTTAGGTCCATAATACAAATTTGCCTTGTCATGCAATTTTTCACATAAAGTAAGGCATGTGATATACCAAAATATTGAGAAAAAAATTCTGTCCGCTGATTGAAAAATTCAATATGGCGGCCATAATAAAAAGTTGACTATCGTCATTTGGAAATGTGACTAAAATCGACAAACCAATACCATCACTCGATTCGTCACATTATTTTGTGTAAAACCACGTTTATATTTTCAAAAGCGCACCACAAGTAACGGAGGTATAAGAAAAAAATCGATTTTTCCAAAATTCTCGATTATCTCCGGAACAACTCAGAATTTTGTAAATTTGAAAACTGACTTGAACTCAGCTCCAAATTCTGCAATTGTTTGACTTGACCAACTTTGTATCTCTTATAGTTTTCGAGATCCATTCACTACCCATCGAAAAAAGTCATCCTGTATATACAGGGTGTTGCTCCAAGAATTTTATTTAGCCGTTTCTCAATAAAAAGTCCAATTTGAAATTTGAAAATTTACACCCATACGTTTGAGACAAATTCCAGTTCACTGAAAATAGTTTACTTTAGGCCAGACCTCCGGTTTAAGCGGAAATGACCCTCAACTTGCCTATTTTAAATACAACATGGTGATTTTCATTATAGCAAATAGAGCCGTCTAAATCCAACACAAATTAAATCATGCCCTCCAAGAACACCCCACCTAAAATTGCAGAAACTGAAAATGAAAGCTGGTACTGTGAAATATCTGAAAAAGCGGAACCTGAAAAAATGATTCAATGCATGGGGTGTCGAACTTGGGCAAATGTTGCTAGAAGCATTAAGAGATATTTCTGCATTGACTGTAGCTCAAGAGACTCGAATATTATTCATATGAGTTTCAGAGTTTTGTTTTGTTAATTGTATCATTTGGTTTTGTTCAGCTTTTTAAGGCGTCCAAATAAGGAGACTGGCGGTCCGGTATACTATATTAAACAAGTGAAAAGGACTCATTACTTTGAATAACTTGGTTGTTCATTGTGATGGGTCTAGGACTAGTGTATCTCTTATGAGAAAGAAAGCAAAACTGAGATTTGGTGGGGCTGAATTGTACAAGATTTCTACTTCCCCAGTCTAATTTTTTTGGAGATCCACGGAGGCAGAACCCTCCATGAGTCTGCGATCCTCATCTAATTGGGCTAAAGAGACAGGCTTAGAATATTGTATATTAGAGTGGAGGGTGCTGTCGTCCGCGTAACTGTGAACTGGGTTGGATGTGCTAGAGAGGGGGTCATTGATGTGGAGAAGAAACAAAGTAGGGTCTCAAGCTGAACCTTGAGGAACTCCTGCATTAATTGGATACAGTTTAGAGGAATGGCCCTCCACAACAACATAAATACACCGGTTGGAGAGGAAATTTGCTGTCCAGGTACAGAGTTTTGGAGGTAGGCCATAGGCTATAAGTTTATTAAGCAGCCGTGCGTACCAGACATGGTCGAATGTTTGGATATGTCTAGAGAGACAATCTGGGATTCACCGTGTAGTTCCATAGACTTGTCCAAGAATTAGTGACAAAGGAAAGGAGGTCGGCAGTCGATCTGCGCTTACGGAATCCATACTGTCTGTCGTGGCTTAGACTGTGTTTTTCAAGAAATTTTAGTAATTCGGTGTTTATATACTTTTCCATCACTTTAGAGATGACTGAAAGGAGAGAAATAGGCCTGTAGTTTCTAGGAAGCGCTTTGGATCCTTTCTTGGGGACGGGTTGTACTCGAGCAGTTTTCCAGTTACTACGGAATATGCGTCTATTGTAAGATATCTGAAACAGGCGAGTAAGGACAGGAGCAAATTCTGGTGCGCATTTTTTGAGAACAATTGCTGGGATCTCGTCAAGGCCAGAGGCTTTCCTGGTATCAAGAGAAGAGAGCTTCTATCGTACCTTTTTAGTTTTGAAAATGATATCCGTCATTTTATGCGCGACATTGGGGACTGTTGGTGGTTGAACATTTGAAGGTGGGTTGAGAGTAGGATTGCCGGCGAACAACGAGGCAAAAAGTTCAGCCTTGCCCAGGACGGTAGAAACAATTTCATCGCCTGAGACAAGAGGTGGGAACGCGCTCTTGCCGAAATTACTCCTAATAGATTTAGCAAGAGTCCAGAAGGGTTTGCCGCCGTTGGAGCATAAGAGGACATTGTTTTTGATGTGGTTATTAAGCAAATTTTTTGCCTCGGAAAGAATGCGGACATAGCGGTTTCTTGCGTCGTTAAATGCTTGACGGTTTTCTTGACTGGGATTGTGTAGAAGCGTTTTGTGAGCTTTGACCTTTTCAAGTCTGGCCTTGTCACAGGATTTAGAGAACCAGTGCTTTTGAGTGGCTGACGAGGTTTTCTGTGTACGTGGAATAAATAATTCCATGCCAGCTTTGATCATTTCGGTGACGTTTTGTGAGATATCAGAGGGGTCAGGATGAGAGAAGCATACAGACGCCCATGAAAATGACGAAAAGTATTCCCGCATTTCGTCCAAGTTCGCGGGGTTGTAGTGCCAAATGATACGTGGGTGTGATGACTGTGTGACCTCGGGTTGCATTGCGCAGGAAGCAGTGACCATGCCGTGGTCTAAGAGACCAAATGAAAATAGAATAACCACTGTCTTCAGCTGGCAAGGGGTTTAATAACAAACTCGTACCCAAATACTTTGGTCCGTATGCTACATTTCCCCTGGTGTCTTCTAATTAATAAATAAATCCACTAGAGCGAAGATCTCAAATGTCCACATTAAGAATCTTGAACCAGCAGGACAATATGTAGATTCATGTCTATGGGGTTAACATGGAGCAGAGGATGATGCAGACCGATACCATTTAGGTGGAACCGGTTAGGTCTATTCAGGTCTGCTCAGATCTCGACCCGTATATATACATATATATATATATATATATATATATATATATATATATATATATATATATATATATATATATATATATATATATATATATATATATATATATATATATATATATATATATAAACTTTTCAAGTCATGAAAATGCGCTAGAATGTTCTTTGACGAACAAATTGGTTTTCCGTTGCTAATCTCAAAAACACGAACTTAAAACACATAGTGTTTACCAATTATCAAGACGCTCTGTGTTTAAATACAATTTGAAGAGGCGCTTGTGCACTAAAAAGTTGATATTACAAACTTAATAGATAATTTAAAGTCTTAAATTTCTTTCTAACATCCGGTTGCTGCAAGGCTTGAAAACAAAGGAAACATTTTGCCACATAAAAGTAAGCTGAGGGACTTGCACGGGAAAAAGAGACATGTTTTGTAAAATGGTGTAAGGTAATCGGTTTTGGACGGTTTATCTGCGCCTCTGGCTCAAGTGAAGCGCGCTGTCTGATTGTGGCCACTTGTATTTAGATGGCTCACAAGCCCCATTAGACTGCAGGCCTCCGGCAATTCTGACAGTACTCGCAGTTGTACTGCATTATGAACTCTTACACCAATTGCTTTTCAACTCATCACACTTCATAAATTGGCCAGATTTCAGTTTCCATTTATTCTCTTTTTGTCCCTTGAATAACTCGCTTTAATTTTGCGCTCTCTTTCTCTTAAATTAAAGGCTCTCAGGAACTATTTTCAGAGTTTACGAATTTTCATATATGAACCGGAATCTCGCTTAATTAATTTTATGAAAGCATTTTGCCTGACACAAAATTCAAATATTCTCTAAAATAGCACGATATTTGTATAGATGATAACGGTATATTTTATTCCAACAAGTTGAGCATGTGAAAAATATTTCTACAATACTAGAACGCATGATTTAAAAAAAGTAGTAACGGAGCAAGTGCTTTATGGTAGTGAATTTTCGTAGGAATGATTATTATTTTATGACAGTGAACTATATGTAGTTCACTGTTTTATGGTTACTGCATGACAAAAAGTTTCAAAAATCGTGATCTTGTCATAAGCCTACTTTTTCTATGAAAATATGTTAAAAATAACCCTTCTACAGAAATTGGTCAAACACTTTTACGTAAAAAATTCGATGAAATATTTTTCACATGTTTCCTTAAACAATTTTTTTGCACGAAAATTCTTTGAAACACTGTTTTTCACGTTTTTCGTTAAAAAATATTCCATCAAAACTACGCTGAATATTCTTTTATACAAAAATTAATAAAGTGAAATTCATACAATCTGATCTAAATAAAGAGGTAGAGACTTCTGCGGGTCTCCAAAGAAAATATTATTTTCTCTGACGATGCCGTTAAAATCAAAACCGATCGCAGAGAAGAAAACACGCACCTGTGAAGCACAAAAAAATATCTACAACTGTATTAAGTATGGAATGGTTTAACAAAGTTAGAACAACAAAAACAACCTGATCTGCCATTGAAATTTGACTCAAAAGTCTTAAGAATTGATATGGTTATTACATTTTTCGCAAAAAATGTATTGCAATCACATTATCTGATCATATAACGTTAAAAAAATTAAGAAAAGATGAAAGTTGACACACCTTTAGGATTTGAACCCGCGTCATCCCTGAGTTTAAGTATCATACCCGCCGTCTAACGAACCCGGCTATGGAGCACATGACAAGTTTGTTGTAATGAACGAGTTATAAGCTTGTATGTAAATTGAGGTTTTAGCATAAATAATTTCGGTTTCAAATGAATTGTTTACAAATATTTTATCGAATGAAGAAGAGTAACACTTTAAACAGGAACCTGGGACTTTGTAAAAACATTTAATTTAACATTTCCAAAGCGCCTCCGTGGCCGTGCGGGAATGTTGATTCAGACTTTCCAATACGGACTCGGGGGACGATGGTTCGAGACTCACCGGCGGCGGATGATTTTTCAAATCACTTCTGTCGTTTAGATCGAGCTTAAGGTGGAGGGTAGGTTAGTTTAGATGAGCAAAAAGGGTCAGCAATGGCCTAATTGCCATGCCATTTTCCATGCATCATGCCCAAACCTTTGTTAAAACCCATTGGGTTTGACGTTTTAAATCAAAAGAAAGACTATAAAATTTTTAAAGTAATCTTTATCACACCTTGACCTTGTTGAGCCAAGAAAAAATAGTCATTTTCTAGTCTTCAGTAGATTTTGTTTAGCACACACTATTTTGCTCTTGTGGAATTCTTTGATCGCCAGCAGCACAATTTTGTTTTTAATCCTTATAACTTTTATTACGTACTACGTATGGACCTAATTTTTGTACTTAGTTAGGACCCCTAGAACCCACATCCGGTGTCAGTTCCAATTTTTATATGTTTTATATATATATATATATATATATATATATATATATATATATATATATATATATATATATATATATATTGTTATGGTATTTTGCACTTTTAGTTGTTGAGCATGAGAATTTTAATCATAATGGGTTTTCCTCTTTCTTATAAAGTACTCATTTTTATTGCCAATTTAAAGTATTAACATTGATAAAAATTAAATTATTGCCAATATTTCTTTTACGTACCGTTGTATCTGCAAAATTTTCTTTTATCTCACGGGTAGAGGTTTAAAATTGGGCTAGCATTTTTGTTTTGATATACCTTATTTGTATATATTTCTTTTTATATTCATGTTACTCCAGTGTATTAGAAATTCGATTAAAACATTCTCAATTAAGTTTAAAAAATTTTATTCTTTCAATTGATAATTATTTGAATATATACTTATTCAGTGATATTTTCATGGATCAAATTAATCAGACTATATAAATAAAATCTATAGTGTTTTCTTTCTGAATATTTAAATTCTGTTAAAAAAAACATAGCTATATATATGAAAAATATTGATCGTTAAATCAAACAAATTAAAATCTTATTGTAACAATGAATTAAACTATATTCTAGGACTTTGCCATTAATTCGGCCTTTATCAGCATATCCCCTTAATGTTATAAATATACACAAAAATAATAATAATAATAATAATAATAATAATACAACTTTATTCATAAAATCCCAAACGGGCAAGGAACACGTCAAAACATAATATGTAGCAACTCGTTACACAGAGCATTATATATAAACATTGCAAATCCATAATAGGGACTCAATAAAAAAGGCCCCAAACCTACAGTTAAGGAGTCATTATCTAACATACAAAAAAAACATATTAAAACAAACCCATGAAAGGGCATAGAATGCAGAACACGCGCAAACAAAACAACAATTAACCCACACAACACAACATACGCTTTTACGCATGCACACTTCAACAAATACACCATCATATGTTTATATTAAAGTCTATACAATGTATTAAAATGGGACAAGACATACTAATAGCATCACCCAATATTAAAATATTCATTTATTGAATAAAATGGGTGGTCTAAAAAATATTTTTTTAGCTCTCCCTTAAATCATCATCGTAACAGAAAAATCCTTAAAACTATACACACAATATATAAATCTGCAAATTTATAATTGCAATATTCACAAAATTGACTTACTGCTTGATGTCTCTAATTGTTTCTTTATTTGAGTTTTCGATTATTCGCTATTGAACCGTCTATACTTGGATTTGACTCTCGCCACCATTATATTGTGATAACTAATTATTTTCGAGCTTATTTTTGATAGCCCTTTTGTACTGAGAATTTTCTTCTATCTGGGTTACTATTATTGGTTAATATCCATATGTTGCTGGTCTTTACTATTGTTCCATTATCTTTTCTTTATTAAAAGTTCTTTACATGCTGGCAGTTACAGCTCGAATGCTAATTACGTTGTTACTTCTATTCTCACAGTTCCATCTTGAATGCCCCTTTAATCCTGTTACTTTCTACTCTACCAGTTCCACGTTTAATCTCCTTGAATAATTCACTTTTCACTTTAAATACCCTGTCTTCTCTAAAAAAACTCTCTTTCTAATACAAGCTGTGCGACAGAGTTCATTCGCACGCCATCTTGCTATTGCCCAAACTTCCTATTGGGTATAAAAAAATCGTCTCCGCGTTTCACTGCTAACATTGTGTGTCTTTTTAGAATTTATTCACAATAATTTTTACCTTTATCATTATTTATAAATAATGTGTCTATACACACTTTATATCTATTCAATTTGACCAGAAAAAGTCTTTTCTTTATCCAAAACACTATAAATATAAACAAAGCATTGTTCTGTGTTTTATATTCCAACGACATTTACTATTTAACCAAAACAATATAAATAAAAACAAATCATTGTTCTGTATTCTTTATATTCCAACAATATTTGCTATTTAACCAAAATATCCAACACACTTTTATATAGACAGGGTATTTAAATTTCCGGATGCATAAATTCAATATGCATGACTCGTTTCTATTTTCAATCCATATTTGCTATTTATAGCAATATATATATATATATATATATATATATATATATATATATATATATATATATATATATATATATATATATATATATATATATATTACACCGATAACTTAAGAAAATAATGGGCAAAATTTAATAACATTTGGCACTTACCCTCCTTTTATAAGTGGTATCCAGGCAAATCGGATAAGCCTTTCCGGGAAAATTTTGAGTTTTCTTTCGAAAAAAGTTTGTATCTGAAAAAATAAAAAAAGCTATGATAACCAAATTTGGTAGGTAGGTTTACGTTATAAAAAGTAAACTATACACCAAAATTTAGATTTCTATGTTACAAGAAAAAAGTTATAATAAAATATTTGGTGCCAGATCATTTATATGAAAATTCACCACCATAACGCACTTGCTGCGTCCAGACTATTATAATATAAAGCTGCGTACCGAATTTGGTTGCCATATCTTTATTATTTAGGGAGATACAACAATTTTCTAAAAGGAAACCCAAAATTTTCCCCAAAAATCTCTTCCGATTGTCGTTGATAAGGAAGTTATCCAAATCACCTACAAAATGAAGGTATCTGCCGAATTTCATCAAAATCGGCTAATTAATTTTTTAGTTATGATGAATGTACGTTCCAACTGGATGGTTAAGTCAACCGCCATCATTTCCGCTACTGGAGTGGTGAAAATCCAAGAATAGAAACTCATAAGCAGCATCCGGGGAAATAAAATGTTTGGGAGGGCATACTCAGAGACTGCCTCATAGGCCCTCTTTTCTACCGAGAAATCTGGATCAAAACATGTATCTGGAGCTACAGGGAACGCATAATCTCTGCCTGACGATTGTGGAAGTATTGGAAAATGACCACACTTTGGTAGATGATATGAGGTTTCAGAAGGATGGTGCTACACCAGATTATGCCGCAGCTGTGCGTGATTTTCTTAATCAGAACTTGCCTTATCACTCGATGGGACTCAGAAGTTCAATTGAGTAGCCTTCCAGATCGCCAGATTTAACACCCTTAGATTTTTTCTATAGGGAAACTTGAATTCGAAAATTCATGTAACACGATCAAACTCACGTGGGAAGCTTCGTCGGAGAATTGTTGAAGGATGTCGTCAGATAACGCCCGAAATGCTTCGAAATGTTCGTTCGAAACTGAAACAAATATTTTATAATTGCATGGACGAGGAGGAAAAACAGTGTACACATTTAATTAAATAACATCCTCTTATTCATTTATATTTGTTTTATTCTTTCATTGATTTTTTTATTGTCATATCTAATCCAAAATTCAAAAAAAAATCTTATGTTTTCGTTCGCAGAATTGATAAAGCTTTAAGATGAGGTGTCAATCAACATAGGGTGCCATTTGAAATTTAAGGATACTTTACGCTCTTGCCTAAGTGGTAAATTCCAAGACACTAAAACTTACGCCATCATGTGTCCAGGTTAACAAAGTCGTCGTTTCTCGGCTTTAAAAAAATATTTATTCCGATATTTTCTAGGTAGGGAGTTTTAGTTGGCATAGCCTATACATAGTATACGTATAGCTCAACAATTTCAAGTTCAGATATTGATTGACAATATGAATTGTAAGACCTCCAGTGGTTAATTTATAAGTTTCCTGTAGTTTCGAATAACTAATCTTCTCAAAGGATCAATCATTCAAGGTCAAATATAACTTTACGAAAGTTATCGAACCTATATCAAATATATCAGAACTTACCAAACTATATACCGAATTACTTGGAAATCTGTTGTCTATAATGATTGAAAACTTCAGCTCTATACGGTTAAAAACTTTGATATATTTGCATATAAATGTGGCAAAATGTTTCTATACAATAATAGTTCAAGAAAATATTTTATAATGTGCACTGAAAAGTTATTAGGTTTTAAACAACTTTGCATCTGAGGTAGTGCTTCAAATTCAAATTTGGTGAAATAAACGAAAGGTATACTAATGAGTCTGTTAACGTATTTATAGTCATATTCTACGAAATTGAGCCACGTAATACGGAAATGCATTTTAAAAACTCCGTTTAAAGTTGTCATTTTAAACGTTTATAAAAAATGGCTATTGAGGCGACTGCGACTTCTGAATTTAAAACAAATCTCCAAATTAGCCCAAAGTATCTCCCCTGAAATTTATGTCCCAGGTCAGTTTCAGACTTAAGGTCACCTTAAATGACAATTCTGAGAAGACAATCGTCCAGAATGTACCGCATTTTGCCTTGTCCTTTTTAAATTCTGGTCTATTTGATTTTATTTTCTTAGGTATCTTTGTCTCTATGAGTCTGATCGTTCTCCATGCGATGATTCACCTCGATATGACATATGTTAATCTTAAGTCCCAATCAACCATAGCATTGTGACATCTATAGGCAGACAGCTGTTGAGTATCGTGTCAGAAACCTTTTATATATTATATTTTTAGCGAATTTTCATTAAGAAAATTGGGTATTAGAGATGAAAAGTTTGTGGAAAAATTTCTTCAGATAAGCGCGAATTTTGGTCCCTAGAACCCAAAACCAAGGTCCCCTAACATTTATATATATAATTACGTAACCTAATAGCCGATTGCCAGAAGACAATTAGCATGGTATACATTCCGATATCATCCACTCAGCAAAACATTACAGAGTTCATTTGGAAACCGCATAATAATCAATCTTAGTTTATAAGTATCAGTTATGTTATATTTAGATTCATTCTTTACTTATTAATGTTATTAGCAACATTCATTGTTCGTTACTAATAAACTTGTAATTAATCACGTTGTTATTTTTGTTGTACTTTTGGTTGAAAATAAATTATTTTTTATCAAGAAGCCATATATATATATATATATATATATATATATATATATATATATATATATATATATATATATATATATATATATAATATAATATATATATATACATATATATATATATATATATATATATATATATATATATATATATATATATATATATATATATATATATATATATATGTATATATCTGTGTGTGTATCCGAGCGATAACTTAACTGCTTTGAACGAAACTTGGCACATATTTTCACTGTATTAAGACCGCGGACGAGTTTGTATATCAGCTATAACGGACATTCTTTTCCCCAAAAATATACAAAAATATTTTTGAAAACGCTATATTTTTGTAAGTATCAGAGTGACTGGAATGAGACTTTACATGTGGCTAGAAATGGTATAAGTAAAAATATGTTGTCAATTTCAAGTCATTTGGTACACAATATTTAGAGTTTTTTCTAAATTAAAAATAAAATCTGAGGGCCATGCGTTGAAACGACTTAGTGGTTAAAGTCCGATGTCTGACAGACAGATTAGATAGTTAACTGCCACGCGTAGATTAATTCATACAACATGTATAAACCATACATCAACGCTAACCAAACTAAATAAATGACAGACATAGAACATAATACCCGAACCAACAATCGTGAAATCTCGGCCACAAATATGGAAAAAACAGACCACATAAAATTAAAAATTTGCTTGGTGACTGTTATTTAACTAGGGGATTCAATACATTTTTAAAATACACTTATATTTGTTGCTTGATTAACCACAGCACAGATATATTATGCTGTGGTTTTGGACTGAAAGTGTAGCATAATATAGTAGAAGTCAAGCCAGTACTCTATAAAAATGATTCTAAAATAGTTTCTTTTATCTTTAAATTTAAAATAAGACTTCATATAGCAGTCGTGGGATGTATTTCAATGATAATTCTACTAATTCTGTAATTAATTGTTACATATACTTTGAATATAATATGCCGGGCATGAAGCCGAGCTGGAGTATCATGTAAACAAAACGTTAGTTAACATGTGCATAGATGGCGCAGAGACAGCGTGGTTGACTGCTAAGCAGAAGGTTACGCGATCGATTCCAGCTCGATCAAAAGTATACATTTTTTAATTTTGCTATTTGGAGAAACAATAGTGCACAGATTTCATACCTTTTGAACAAGATCTCATTTTTGTTTGCAACGCCTGTATAACTTTGTCACCTTTGAATCTAAAATGATAATTTTCAGCAGACATTTTAGCGAACTTGTATGAAAAAAAAAATCGCTAATGGAGAGGTATCGATGGTGAGACTTTGCAAACATTTTTTCAATTGAGCGCAAATTTAGGCCCCCAGCACCCCATATATATATATATATATATATATATATATATATATATATATATATATATATATATATATATATTGTGTGCGTGTTTGTGAAGAGGTAGCGAACCAATGACTCAAAAAGTTTCTGCCCGATTTTGAGGAAAGTCGGCAAGAATCTTTCTTTTATTAATAGCTTGGATGAATTCGTTAGCCGGACTAGTTTTTCCAAAAAAAAAGGATTTTTCTGAAAAAAAAATTGTATCTCAAAAAATAACAAAGCTATTGTGATAAAATTTGATTGATATATTGCCCCCGTGAACGCGTTACTACATATCAAATTTCAACTTTCTGGGTTTACATAAAATTGAGTTATACAAATTTGGAGCATTTAATAAAAATTCGATACCATAACGAAACTTCCTGCGCTCCGAACTTTTTTAACTTAGTTACCCTTGTAGTGATTTTTAGTGCATTTTCTTTATGAAAGATATTTGGGCACCCACCTTGAACTAACTTTCTTCAGGTCTAAATGTCCACGTAGGATTCGGCGTCCGCTTGTGCCTGAAAGCCTAACATTTTTGATGATTCTTTCACTCCCAAACGTCGATAGCTTAATACGAGATCCTCAACAAGGGCAATCTTGTCCGTCACCACTTCCGGTTCTCGCGACATCTTCCAAAGACTCCTGACCTACAGAAACCGTTTTGACCAATCTTCTAGTACAGGGTGGCCCAAATTCGAGCCTCATCATTGGTATCACGGAAACTGTAAGAGATACAACGTCGGTTAAGTTATGGCAAAGTTGCGTAATTTCAAGCTCAGCAAAATGCAGTTTAGAAAATTTGAAAATTCCGAATACTTCCGCTGATAGTCGGAAAAAACCGCAAACTCATAAAATCTGTTATATTTTTTTTCTGGCGTTATTTGAAATGATATACATAACAAAATGAATCTCACTTCATCTAAGTCACTTTTCCTCCTCTACAAATGACATTTTCAAATTTGAAATCCGATGTTTCGTCTTTCAGAAACCATCATCAATTCCATTTTTTCAAATACGGCCTTGGATTTTTGATTTCATATTTTGTTACCTTTGGACTACCTCAAAACAATGCCTTATCACAACTTTTGAATTTCAAACGTTTTGATAACAAAAAATGACATTTTCAGTATTTCTTGAAAATATTTAATGCTTACTTAACTTTTAAAATGGACAAATTAAAAAACCTAAAGTAAATGCTCGAATAAGCCCCCTTGGACTTCTATGCATTTTCGCATATGTCTTCGCAGATTGTTCGTAACAGCCCGGTGGATTATTCTTTCTCTTGCTCGTAGAGTTGTGAATTCTAACACTAACTTTTGGCGCAAAATGTTTATATCATTCGGAAAAGTATCCTTGAATAAGCGATTTTTCAAGAATCTCCATGAAAAATAATCCAGCGGGGACAAATCAGGACTTCTGGCAGCCCAACGCACCACTCCTTGGTTTCAAATCCATTGATTGGGAAATATTTCATTAAGAAACTCGGTTACTGCCCTTCCATTATGGGGTGGTGCACCATCCTATTGCCACCACAGCTGCCGCAGCATATTCAGCGGTTCATCTTCAAGCGCATCGAATATATAATTATGGATTAAATTAAGATACCGTTCAGTATTTAAGTTTCCATAATAAATAAATGGCCCTAAGATTTTGGTTCGATACATTCCAACCCAAATATTGAATGATTTTCGTCCATGTCTTCGAACTTGCCGATTTTAGTACGGATTTTCTACTGCATAATAATGCTCATTGTTTCTGTTAAAAAGGCCGCTTGTGGAAAAATTACATTGATCTGGCCAGATGATTTTATTTAAGAAATCATCATCTTGTTGCATTTTTCCATCAAGCCAATTGCAGAATTCAAGCCTTCTGTCCCTGTCTCCTGGTCTTAGTTCTTGGCAAACATCAAGTTTATAGGGATAATACTTATGTTGTTGAAAACCTTCTGCATTCGGCTTCTGGTCATATTCAGTTCTGAAGCAAATTGCCGTTTTGAACCACGAGGATTTTCCGTAACCTTTAACAAAACGTTTTGGTGAAACATCTTTGACATGTTATCGCAAAATATTATAGTAATAAAAGACTGCATAGCATCATTTTATAACGATACTTACAGCATTTAAAACAGCTTCTTCATCTTCAGCTTCCATTCGTTGGCCGTACGAATTTCTAGGTTTACCAAAACTACCAAAGAGACATAAATTTCTGTCCAAATTGTTAAAATATGAATAATTGGGTTGTGGACGCTCGGGGTATTGCTCTAAATACCGTTCACATGAAATGTACGAGTTTCTGTTATTACTGCAGTAAATCAGAAGCATATCACGTTTATCGAAATTGGAAAACACCATTTTTGCTCTCTTAATGTTTATTTTGAATGTTAAATTGTCAAAAGTCCTATTGTCTTATTATGACAAGCAAGCTTGATATTTCGGAATATCAAAGCCGCCGAGATGAACGAACAGACATGTCATTGCATTGCATTGGATTGAACTTAAAATATTTGACTCATAATCATAAATTTGGGTTACCTAATTAAATTATATTATTGAAGAAATATTTTGTTTCAAAAGCAGAGTCGTATTAAATATTTTCAAGAAAGACGGAAAATGTCATTTTTTGTTATCAAAACGTTAGGAATTCAAAAGTTGTGATGAGGCATTGTTTTGAGGTAGTCGAAAGGTAACAAAATATGAAATAAAAAATCCAGGGCCGCATTTGAAAAAATGTAGTTGATGATGGTTTCTGAAAGACGAAACATCGAATTTCAAATTTGAAAATTCCACATTGTAGGAGAGAAAAAGTAACCTAAATGAAGTGTGATTCATTTTGTTATATCTTTTCAAATAATGCCAGAAAAAAATAAAACACATTTTATGAGTTTTTGCTTTTTTCCGAATATCACCGGAAGTATTCGGAATTTTCTAAACTGCATTTTGCTAAGCATCAAATTACGCAACTTTGCTGTAATTGAACTGATATTGTATCTCTTACAGTTTCCGAGATCCCAATGAGGAGGCTCGAATTGGACCCACCTGTACAGAACAAGAAGACTGAGAATTTTCCCTCTACACCCCATCCAACCGATCTTTGATGCTTTGAGGTGTAAGACCTTCTCGTGTAAGGAAAGTAATAACAGCTCCATACTCAATTTATGTGACTTTGGCACATCGTGATGAACAAGTATCAGTTATACAAAAACTAATTGACATAAGATCCATTTTTGTTTTTTCCAAAGCTAATTAGACATACCAAAATTTGGACCTATGTGCCGGAAAATTGTGGCGCTTACCGCGTAAATCACATTGGTGATAAGCTGCCAGAATTGCATTTATTAGAAATAATATGCATGCTGTTTACATTTACCCCGATTCTAGACCTATCCCACCTGACCTTAATCGGGACCTTGAATTATTGTAAAAAAAAAGTATTACAATTTTTCTTGCAAAATATGACAATGAAAATGAGTAAGTAGTGAATGTGGTAAAAGCTATGTGTATATATGACTAACTATGAATAAAATACTAGATTTAGAAAGCTTTTATGATATGTAATTTCACCCAATTTATTTCCATTCGAATTACGATTTTGATTATGGCTGTTGTATTGAAAAGACATTACATAAATGAGTATTTGGTCGTTACTTGAATTTACTGTAGCTTAGAATAGAGTAGACGACTTGACGAGTTGTCCTTTTTTCACCCTGGAAGGAGTCCGCTAAATATTGCACACAAATCTAAAGTATTTACTAAGTAAAGTGGTGATGAAAATTGATGGGTAACTAAAGTTATCTACTAAAGAAAAATGTCTAAGTTTCACAACAATTTAGATATAAAATTTATTTTATGTTGGACAACCAATACATTTATTCGGTAGCACGTTGTAAAATTCACGATAGCTATTTTATTTGTTATATGACACTTGGATACTTTCTGGCCAATTGCGACATTCTGACTGTGAAGTGCATTCTATCAAGACAGAATTCATTATAGCAATTTTAGCACCCGACGATTGTTAGTATCATCGACATAGAATTTGAGTAAAAAAACTCGGGACGCAGCAAGTGTGTTATGGTAGTGAATTTTTATTAAATGCTTCAAATTTAAATAACTCAAATTTCTATAAACTTAGAGAGTTCAATTTTAATAGCTAGTAAGGTCTTTCCTAAGGCAAGATATCTACAAAATTTCATTATAATAAGTTTGTAATTTTCGGAGAAAAAATTTTTTTCGAAGGAAAACTTAAAATTTAAATAACTCAATTTTCTCTAAACTTAGACAGTTGAATTTTGGTACACAGTACAGTCTCTCCTCAGGCAATATATATATTAAATTTCATTAAAACAGCTTTGTTACTTTCGGAGAAACAATTTTTTTTCGAAGGTCAAAATTTTCCCGGAAAACCCCGCCTGATTTTTCTGCCTAACGAACTCATTCAAGCCATTAATAAAAGAAAGGCACCTGCCAAGTTTCATCGAAATCGGTTATTTATTTTTTGAGTTAGCGGTTGGATACATATATATATATATATATATATATATATATATATATATATATATATATATATATATATATATATATATATATATATATATATATATATATATATATATATATATATATATATATATATATAAACATATAAAAATTGAAACTGACCCCGGATATGGGTTCTAGGGGTCCTAGTTCGCACTCATTTGAAAGAATTTTTGCAAAGTCTCACCATCGATACCTCTCTATTAGTGAATTTTTTAAAATAAAAATTCACTAAAAGCAAAATCTACCACTTACATGCACTTTCGAAGCTACCTTACAGAAAAATATAACTAAAAATACTATATGGTTAGAGGAATAATTAAAAGGCTTCTCTACCAGATAATACGTTTAATTTTTAACGTTACGCGTTTCGGCCCTTATCGAGCCATATTCAAAGGTTAAGACCTGGAATGTAAGAAGTTGGTTGTCCGAAACTACGTTTCTGGTAGGTATAACATGCGAGCAGTTACACTGAAACTACAGAAAGCACAAGGTCTAACAAAAGCTAACATCAAAACGAGCCCCAATGGCAATGCAAAGTTAAACTGACATAGTGTCAGGAGTTATAAAATGTTTTCACAAATATATATTTAAACGGGACTGAAGTTCCACAAAAGAAAATACTCCGATGGAGTCAAAAATACATGTTAAAAGTCAAGTTAATCAACTAGTTAAAAGCAAAGAACAAGCACAACATAAAAGGCAAGCAGGCTCAGCCGAGCGGAACCACCGGAGAACATCTGAACAAATCAAAATTCAGAAAGAAACCGAAAAGAAAACAGGTGGTAATTAGGCAATTGATACTTACTAATTCCTGTCTTCAGTTACAGACAATGTGCTGTATCGGATGTTGGCCAAATTTGGGTTTTTTATCTATTATCTTCAGATTTCCAGACGAAAATAGAATTAAACGAGAAAACAGAAACATCACCAGACTTGAAGCGGTTAGAGGGTGAATATAAACGACGCTTATTATTATTTTATTAAAGCAGCAAAATGGAGTCTGTGCACTTATAAAAACAAAACCTGAATGATGACTGAGAATCAAAACGACAAGTGACAGATGAACACTGGCAAGCAAAAAAGTGTCAATGAGAAGGACAGAGGGACCAACGAACAACGGGACCAAACTTGCTTAGCTCCATGGTTGAAATCGATCATCAACCAACCGGAGCATTATTATGAAACCCTATTCTATCAGGTATGTGAAAGGAAAGTTTGTTGGAGCCATGTATGTATTCATAAATCTCCATTTCCTCCAGGACTAATTTTTGGGTGCGAAAACTTGATGGGTAAAGGATTCTGGCGTTGCTCTCCCTGTCTAAGGTGTCGTCGCTCTCTCTCAGGTAGCAGCGGAAACTGAAGTAGTGTTGTCAGCATTATTTTTGCTTCTCAGATGTTCAGAGACTCTGGTACCCACCGCTCTTGCCGTTCTTCATATATAGACGGTGCTAGACTGGGGATCACCGCAAGTGAGACAGTACACCCCTGCCTTTTTCAGGTGGGGAATATAATCCTTGTTGTAAACCAAAATTTTCTTAATGGTATCTGTTGACTTGTATGCGAATTTAATGTTCTCTCTCTTCAAGACACAAGAGACTGCATTTCATGGGGCCACGGTATGTGAGCGGAAAGTATAAAGGACCTTCAGGCTGAGCGGACGAGAGGTTGAAGCGCGTTTCCCTCAAGAGCTGACGGATCTTTTTTCTTAACAGTTTGTCTGATAGGCAGACCGGATAATCATTATTTACGGCGAGTTGTTTAATAATATTGAGCTCTTTATTCAAGTTCGTCCCCGACAGTGGGACTCTAAACTGCCTATCTATCAAATATCAAATGAACGCCAACTTTTGGGACGTGGTGACAAGATCTATATAGAATTAAGTGGTCAGTTTGTGACGGCTTCCTGTAGATGTCGAATTCAGTTGAGTTGTCGTTCTTTGTTAACTTTAGATCCAGAAAACTGATGGACCCGTTCTCTTCTAGTTCTATGGTGAAGCTAATATTGACATGTAGATCGTTCAATCAACCCAGGGACAGGTGAAGCTGCGCTAAGGTATCAGACACCACATGTGTCATCACATGTCCCACAAGTTGGCGTCCATTAGATATTCAATAGAAAGGCTGCTTAGAGTCCCACTGTCGGAGACGAACTTTAATAACGTGATTTTCCTGTCAGCCTAGTAGACAGATTGATATTAAAATATCATAGATTTTTTATTTTTTAAGATAAAAATTTGTTTCAAATAAAAACTCAAAATTTTTCCGGAAAACCTCGTCCGATTTTTTTGATTAACGAACTTGTCAAAGGCATTTACAAAAGAAAGGTAAGTGCCAAATTTTATCAAAATCGGCCCATTATTCTTTAAGATACAAATTTTTTTCAAATGAAAACTCAAAATTTTTCCAGAAAACCTCGTTCGATTTTCCTAACTACCAAACTTGTCAAAGCGATTTACAAAAGGAAGGTACATGCAAAATTTTATTAAAATCGGTTTATTACTTTTTAATAAGAATTTTTTTCGAATGAAAACTCAAAATTTCCGGAAAACCTCGTCCGATTTTCCTGACTAACGAAGTTATATATATATATATATATATATATATATATATATATATATATATATATATATATATATATATATATATATATATATATATATATATATATATAAACATATAAAAATTGAAACTGACCCCGGATATGGGTTCTAGGGGTCCTAGTTCGCGCTCATTTGCAAAAAATTTTTCAAAATTTAAAAGTCGGGATCTCCCCATTAGTGAATTTTTTCTACGAAAATTCACTAAAAGAGCCGTTAGCTCTTCAGGGAAACAAGCTCCAACCTCTTGTCTGCTCATACTCATACTTTCCCCTGCCATACTGTGGCCCCATCAAGAGGTCTGCTTTCAATGGCTATCTAACGCAAACTAAATGCCCCAGCTTGTTCAAGATTTGACAGCAGTCAACTAAAAGATGCTCGTTGACAGAAGCAGTGTTGCCCTTCCTGTGAAGAGGCGGGAAATTTAAAAAGTCACGGACTTATTGACCCACCCTCGTACGTGCGCAGTTGTAATATCGTTTCCATATCTGGGTTGCTGCCCTAAGACAACGTTGTCCCTCCTAAATTATATTCATAAATGAGCTATTCGCCTTATTGGATATTTATCTACCACACTACATGTTAGCCCTCTTGACCACAGAGGAATATTGGATATCTCTGTCTTTTCTATGGTTACTAACATCGACATTGCTTCTCGGTTACTGCTTCTTTAGTTAAAAAGCCCATGCTTGTTGTGTCAAATCAGTCACTTGTTCAAAAGTTTGTTACGGATCATCGTCCTTGCCTAAAGCGTCTAAGCTTTGGAATTCCCTGCCGGCAGACATATTTCAGAAGACATAAGGTCTCCAAGAAAGCGTGCTAACATCCATCTTGTGGCACAGAAATCAAGTTCATGATGTCTTAGACATACATAGCCCTTGACTTCCATGAACTATATGATTTAAAAAAAACTGCACCAGTTTCTTTACATTTTTCGAATATTCTCGAAACATGAGGATCACCTACATTTTTGTCTGAATGGTTAGAATTAGAAATACGAGCAGTTGTCCTACTGCGCCGACGCTCTTTAAAACCGTAAGTCATTTCGGTGTTAAATTAAAGTATTTTCAAATGCGGTTGTGCTTTATAACACTGTATTAACCACCTCCAAAACCGGTAATTTTTTAAATATAAATTGCTGTAATAAATTGATTGGTTTCTCTTTGATGTTGCAAAACCCATAAATAAATTACATTATAATAAACACAGGCCTACGACAACTCCTGTTTTTAAAAAGATTAAATATAGGTTTGTTTGCCAATAATTTATGTTCAGTTCGAAATCATATTAATAACCGAAAGAGTATATATGGAAATGTATACATTCCGCGGTGGAATCCCCACGCGGTGACAAATAATATTTATTAAGTGAGAAATGCGGCGATATCCAGGTGGAAAATTTAATTGGAAGGAAAGTCTGCGCATTTTGCCGGAGTAGTAGTCATGATTTTATGGTGAGGATTTATACTAGTGACAGCCGTCCCCAAGGCCTACTTTACAACTTTATTGACGCCTCAACTCACTAAAGTTGTGTAAAAACCAAGCCACGTTTGTTTAATGCTTTTTTATTGTTTATGAGTCGTCAAGATGCAGTTAACGCATATTATATCCTTTTTATACTTTAGGGTTGAGCATTTGAATATTTGATTATTTGCCGCTTCCTATTATATTGACCTAATAAAACACTTTAGTGGTTAGAAATTCTCTTAGCTGCAAATGGTACATATTCTATATAGAGCATTTCACACTTATAGATTGATAGATAGATATTTTATTCACTCGCTCTAATGCACAATCAAACGCATGAAGCACATCACAATAAATAACGTACAAAACACTAAAGTACCACATAGGCAATAATGAGATAGAGTAAAACAATGTGCAGCTAATAGAAATTACATCATCAACAAATATGCAAATATAACGATAGCGGAGAGTGTTCCACAGTGAAACAGTTTTCTAATTTTCATGTGCAAAAAATATGACTGACCTTAAAAATGAGGTTTAGGCCAATAAATTGGACAAGTATATATTTGACTTTAATACAGATAATAAAAAAATAAAATAAATACGATTTTTCTTTAAATATGATATTTTTTTAAAATAATGTTATTTGTTTCACTGTGGAACCTATGTGGGGTACTATGAAGCAACATTGAAAAATTGAAAACATTTAAACCGTCTAGTGCGCAAGACGCGAAATCACGTCTTGCGTGCTGCGCCACGAACGCTCATGACGCGATTTCGAAACATTACAGCGGGCATGCACATACAGTGTTGTTCCCGCTAGCACGATCGTGCCAGATTTAGCACTGTGTCTTCAGATTTGACACTCTAGCACCCCTTTACACTTTTCTGGCACATTTAAAAAATGTCAAACTACACTCCATTCTCAAGTCAGGCACAGATATAAAACATACACACATGCATGAACCGCATTCGTAGTTTCCGTTTTCCGCATGCGCATTACCCATCTACCCGTTACTCGATGGTTAAATTCATTATTATAGGTTGGCATTTTTAGTGCAATGACAGGAACAACACTGACCCTTTCTGACATTTTGTAATGTTGATGTTAAACTCAAAGTCAAGATAGACTCAAAATGGGTTCTAAACAAGATAAATAGATTAAACCTGAGCCAGAAACTGTGGACAACAGTGCATCAAAACATCAGCAACAATTTTTCGCTCCCGTTAATAATGATGAAAATAAATATAAAGTGCGAAGTGTTAAATTTAAATGTTACCAAGTCTAAAAAGAAAAATAAAGTTGTTGAACAACCACTAGTGGATACTATTGAGCAGGAGCAGCCACCTGAAGAAAAACTTAAAAAGGCTAGGCAGAAAAAACGAAGCAAAGCTAAACAAACCGTGATTTCAAGTGAAGCTAAAGAAACTATTGTGCCAAGTGAAGATGAGCAAACTGTTACTTCAATTGAACCTGTTAATTTATCTGGAAATTATGAGAGCATGAACAATATTAGTGCAATTCCACAATCACCTACTGCAAAGAAAAAAACTCGGGACGCAGCAAGTGCGTTATGGTAGTGAATTTTTATTAAATGCTTCAAATTTAAATAACTCAATTTTCTATAAACTTAGAGAGTTTAATTTCAATACGTAGTAAGGTTTTTCCTAAGGCAAGATATCCACAAAATTTCATTAAAATAACTTTGTAATTTTCGGAGAAAAAAATTTTTTTCGAAAGAAAATTTAAAATTTGAATAACTCAATTTTCTCTAAACTTAGAAAGTTGAATTTTGGTACGTAGTAAGGTTGAGGCAACATATATAGTAAATTTCATTAAAACAGCTTTGTTACTTTCGGAGAAAAAAAAATTTTCGAAAGGAAACTCAAAATTTTTCCGGAAAACCCCGTTTGATTTTTCTGGATAACGAACTCATCCAAGCCATTAATAAAAGACAGGCACTTGCCAAGTTTCATCGAAATCGGTTAATTATTTTTTGAGTTATCATATATATATATATATATATATATATATATATATATATATATATATATATATATATATATATATATATATATATATATATATATATATATATATATATATATATATATATATATATTAACATAAAAATTAAACCTATTTACAAATGAACTTTAATAAGATATTATGCTGTGACAATACCTCTCTCAAGCACCCTAAAATATAATCAAAATGTGCACAGTTATATATGTTTTATTTCTTTTTCCCTTGTCTTAATACACTACATATTTTATGACAATCGATTTAATTTACTTATTTGATTTGATAAATAGTCGGTTAATAGTGACTTGGAATGAAGTAGACACCACATCTTCAAACATATTAAGAGAATATGAGTAAATCAACACCAACTGGGAATAAATTTGGTCAGTCCCCCAGCCACGTGGTTAAAAAACACTGTTTGTATGAGTGGTTACAACTCTACCTCTAAATAAAAGGACTGTAACAGCGGCAGAAGCAGAAGTCAATGGAAGGTGTGTGTATTCGCAAAGAAACTATTGACTATTAATAACAACAATTGACTAAAAACGCTGCGAGTTGTAAGAAAAAAAATAATTATACTACAGAGGTGATAAATGATAATAAATTACAATAGGGTTATATATAATCGTAAATGCTTCCAATGATTAACAATCAGTGAATTCAGTATTATTGACATTTCTCTAAAAGTTAAAAATGAATTTCATGAGTCAATGACAATCACAGAAGCATTGACTAACCAACAGCAACCACATACTTATGATTTAAACATAAATGTTTCAAATTTGAATAGCTCAATTTTCTGTAACCCTAGAAAGCTGAATTTTGGCACATAGTTAGGTATTTCCCAAAGCAATATGTAGACCAAATTTTATCGAAATTTTCGGAAAAAAAAAATTTTTTTGAAAGAAAACTCAAAATTTTCCCGGAAAACCCCGTCCGATTTTCCTGGACAACGAACTCATCCAAGCCATTAATAAAAGAAAGGCACTTGCCGAGTTTCATCTAAATCGGTTAATTATTTTTTGAGTTATCAGACGGATATATATATATATATATATATATATATATATATATATATATATATATATATATATATATATATATATATATATATATATATATATAAACATATAAACATTCAAACTGACCCCGGATATGGGTTCTAGGGGTCCTAATTCGCGCTCATTTGAAAGAATTTTTGCAAAGTCTCACCATCGATACCTCTCTATTAGTGAATTTTTTAAATAAAAATTCACTAAAAGACAAAAGCAAGAAAACAACTGTGATAGAGACTGTAAGTGATCCTGTAAATATTGATACTGTTAATAACATAAACATTTTACAAGACATTGTAATCTCTGACTGGCCATAGGGGACGAACGTTGTCCCCCAGTACATATTTCAGTTGAGTTGATGCGTTGTCGGTTGTGGTACATAGGTTGGCATACCTTTTCAACTTTTGCGTGTTGCAAGAAATGTTTTGGATTTTTATTTTATTTTGTAAGAGAATATATTTGTTTTTATTTATTTCAAAGAAACTTATTTCTTATTTTTTAGTTTAATTATCGTTTTATCATCATAAATATGAATAATTTCCCCCTCTTTCATGAGACCTTTTAGGGTCTTTAGAAGTCTGGGGATATTTTAGCACTCAAACCGCAAATTTAGTACCGAAACGTCCCTAAATTCAGCACTTATAATTTCATGACAGGAACAACACTGTGTACATACCGTTTTCAGTATTAAGCCGCCGTTGTACGCGTGTGTTGTATTGTGAGCCTGTTCAACACACATCGAGGTATCGTTAATTTGTGCTGGTTCGAGTTCTCAATGGATTCGACTGGGGCAGGGCCATCCTGAGTAAAACGACCAAAAATAACAAAAAATAAGTACAAACTTCGTAAACCACTTTCTGACGCATTTTACTGGACTCTGACGATGATTTTAAGGATCCAGATTATTTGGATTCGAAATTTGAAAAAAGTGATTCGGATATTTGAAGACGTTCCTGTTGAGACAGAAACTGATTTAGGCACTACTTTTCAGCAAGTTACTGTTCCAAGGTCCAATGATGAAACTGTAAACTGGACCCAAATACCCAGCAAGAAAACGCTAGCTTTTACAACGAAACAAGAGCTAAAAATACTACCAGACGGTGAGACTATTTACTTTACGATACTTCACACATTTTTTATTGAATAAATAGTTTTTAATTACAGGGAATAGGCCAATTGATTATTTCAATTTATTGGTTGACGACAGCTTTTTGAATCTTGTTGTTCAGGAAACGAATCGCTATGCAGTCGAGGTATTCCAGTCTCCCAACGTGGGCGAATTTTCCAGAATTGCTCGTTGGCGCGAAACTTCGATACCTGAAATGGGTTTTTTTTGGATTGTTTCTGCACATGGGGACAATTCCACTCGGTCGAATGCAAGACTTTTGGAAGAAAGACAGACTTTTCAATCTTCCATTTTTTTCGACCCACATGAGCAGAGATCGCTTTATTATCATTATAAGATGCTTGCATTTTGCAGAAAACCCAAAACAAAACGAACCAAAACCTAAAGACAGGCTATTCAAAATTTGACCTGTGATAGATTACTTCAATAATAAAATGGTGGATGTCCATTCCTCAAACCAAGATCTTTCTCTCGATGAATCCATGGTCTTATGGCGCAGGAACACTATCCCATACTCATAAAATACTATAAATTAAATCTCGAATGATAAAATAAAGTCACATAACGTCTAAAAACTATAGCAGATATAACATACATTTAAGTAAAAAGCATTGAAACTAGCCTCGACAATTCTACAGTTTAGCGCTCCTTACCGGCCAGATTCTTGTGTTCGAGTCTACGTGGTGTTTCCACTTCCTTCCTCTTTATCAACTTAATAAAGTATTTAATATATAATGTAATAAGATGCATTATTCTTAAATTTTAATTTTATGGGAGTGACCTACGTACAGTTCACTGTTTTATGGCTCCTTCTTTACTTTCTGTAATACAAAAATTAAATTAAAGTAGGTAGCACTTGGAATACGTTTTGTTTTTATGTAAATGTATACACCTTAGGTACACTAAGTTTTTTATGACAAAATAAAAAAGGGTGAATGCAGCAAGTGCGTTATGGTAGCGAATTTTCATATAAATGGTATAGACATTTTTCGAAAATTATATATATATATATATATATATATATATATATATATATATATATATATATATATATATATATATATATATATATATATATATATATATATATATTAACATATATAAATCAAAAAAGACCCTGGATATGTTTTATAGGTGGCCTAGTTCGCGCTCATTTAAAGAAATTTTTATCAAATTCAAAAGTCGGGATATCTTTATTAGTGAACTTTTTCTAAGAAAATTCTCTAAAGACCAAAACCTGCTTAAACAAATATTTGTACCAAAACTGCAGTCAAGAAACCCTTTGACATCGTAGAAAACTGATTCACACGACAACTTTTTCAGTTTGGTTCCAAACAGTTCTGATTTGGCACGTATCTTTTTGCAAAAAATTAAGTTAGATACCAAAATTTAGATCTCTATGTTGCAAGAAAAAAAGTTATAAGCATTTAATAAAAAAAAATGTTTGGTGTCAGATCATTTCTATAACAATTCACTACCATAACGCACTTGCTGCTTCCAGACTTATAAATATAATTGTTACAAAATAAATGTAGTTAGGATGTCACAAAATATGTATGTTAAGACTAAAAAAAAAAATTGGACGAGATTATGTTTTAGATTACACATTAGATTAAATGAACCAAATTTAGGAAGCACTAATTATTATTTATTACTAATAATTGGTATCTTCTCGCGGGTTTATTGTCTGTCAAATTAGCACCAGACAATGTACTTAGCTAATGGAAAACACAGATTTTGATAACTATTTGTTAATTGTATTAAATGTATTAACTGAAAAACTCTGCTTTTGAAATCGACGTTTCCGCACTTGTTTTTTCTACTTACTACAATGTCTATAAATTCATAGTATTTTTTTAATTAGTAGTCAAGTAAAACAGAATATCGTTAACTACGAACAAATGTCGACAACTGAAAACAAAGTTGAGAGATAAATATATCCTACGTTATGAAGAGAATAATATGTCCTCTCGACTCGAAATCATATTATATAAAGGACGAACAGGCATCGTGCCTAACGAACTGTGTAGATCTAAACTGTTTTCACAGTTCCTAAGGAAGAATTAATACGTGAAACATTACTAACACCAAAAATGTTACCTTTAATAAAAGAAGCCTTCTTTTCTTTTCAGTATAAGAAATATAACGCCATAACAGTAAAATAAAACACAATGAACTCCACTTTCAGTGGCGTGTTTTCAGAAAATCTTTGAGAATTACTTGCAAATTACTGAACTTTATAGTTCAAGGTCACGTCGCATATATCCAAGTCACACGAGTAACAAAATAATCGTATTCTTTTAGTGAATTTTCTTAGAATTATATTATCGATAAGCCAACTTCTGGAATATCATTAATAATATTAATCGTAAAACAAATTATTAATAAAGAGGTTTAAAAAGTTTTGACCACACTATTCCACCCAAAAAGTCGAAAATTTAAAAAAAAAAAACAGACGGTGCACTATTGTGCACACATCACAAAATTTAGGCGCCAAAAGACATTAGGACTCGATGGACTCCAATCAATAGTTCATGAAATGTGTTACACAGCATGATACAGTTTTGCAGGAATTTTGGTAGCATAGAGCCTACGGAATAGGTGATACCGTAACAGAACCGTTTTAGTGAATGTTTATTAAAAAAATTCACTACCAGAGAGGTATCGATGGTGAGACTTTGCAAAAATTTTTGCAAATGAGCGCGAATTTGAACCCTTAGATCCCATATCCGGGGTCAGTTTCGATTTATATATATATATATATATATATATATATATATATATATATATATATATATATATATATATATATATATATATATATATATATATATATCCAACCGATAACTCAAAAAATAATTAACCGATTTTGATAAAACTCGGCAAGTGCCTTTATTTTATTAATAGATTGGATGAGTTCGTTAGCCAGAAAAATCGGACACGATTTTCCGGGAAAATTTTGAATTTTATTTCGAAAAAAAAATTTTTTCCCCGAAAATTACAAAGATATTTCGATAAAATTTGGTGTACATATTGCTTTTGAAAAGGCCTAACTATGTCCCAAAATTCAGCTTTCTAGGGTTACAGAAAATTGAGCTATTCAAATTTGAAACATTTATGTTTAATAACACCGGGTTTCATTGTCAATAGTTTATATGAGATCTAGTATGTCGTCGTGGTACCGGACATTTGATATTATTGCGCAGGTTTGTTAGGCGTTGTAACTGATGTCGTATGGTATTGGTATAAGATTATTTATATGTTTATTTGTTTGAGTCGACGAAATATTTGTGTCATTTGGGAAATTTTTATATACAAGTGCAAATTATTCCTTTATTAATGTTAGTGGGTGGATTAAACAGTGTTTGTTATGTTTTATCAACACATAAAGGATCGAAGTTTTACAAAAGGGCTGATATGCAACAGGTTAGTTCTTACTCTCTAATGCTTTGGCGGTAGTTTTAGTTAAGTTTATGGTTTAACGGTCCATAATTTTTAGCTAATTTTCGTACAAAAAATTTGTCAATGAGGAGACCGCAATTTTAGAATTTTAAAGATTTCTTCAATTGAGCGCAAACTAAGCCCCCTGGAATCCATATTCGGGTTTACGTTTAGTTTTGATCTGCTTACATATATACAGGGTGACGCGTTTCTACGGTAAAGCTGAATATAATTATTATTATACAAGAGACGAGAAAAAATTGTATAAGTTAATTATAGGGTGTCTTGAGCTGCATCTTATAAAATTATTTTGACAATCACTGGCTGGCCCACAAGTCGATCGTTGGTGATCCCTATAATTTTTTTTCGAACAGCCTTATTTTATTGCATTTTTTATCGAAATATGTTTGTAAGAAAAAAAATCAAGACGCAGTAAGTGCGTTTTGGTAGCAAATTTTCATTAAATGGTTCAAATTTCAATAACTCAATTTGATATTAACCTAAGATTTGTTGGCTAGAAAACCAACGTTTAATGTATGTTGTTGGAAAATTTTTGTACATTTTCAAACAATAAGTTATTTTGATAAAATGTGGCACATTGTTTCTACTATATAGGTTATACCGGTAACCAAATTGATGACTGCTTGCATTAAAAAGACATATTTGATATTCAAAGCATTTTTATAAAAATGCACTGCCATAACGCACTTGCTGCGTCCAGAGTTTTATATTATCGTATTGAATTTTGGCAGCGTGGGTCTAAATATGAAAACTCCCTGGTTCTTTTTTTTTGTATTGGCCTCGAGGTGAACTCATTCAGCCACGGTGACTTTTATTTTCATTGGCTTCTTCGCTGACTATTTTTATACCCTTAGTATATTGTATACCTATATTACACATATGCACTTATGTCCTGCTACAATTTACATTTTATTTATTTATATTAATTATCATCTTAAACTAAGCACCAAAACCGGGACACTCGCTTCATGCCTTGGGGTCGTTCAAGACAACTTTATATAAACACAGAACAGGTGACCACGGGTAAGGTTTGGGTAGACATTAGGAAAGATATTAGGAGCTTAGAATCTAAACGTTTATTATTAAAACTAAGAATTAAAATTTTACAGCTTGAAATTATATGTAACATAGTTATACATACCATGCACCCCAAATGGATACAGAGCTCTCATCCCTGGTTCTATTTGAATATAATTATAAACCCTCTTGAAATCTGTCCAGTAAATATAGAATGAGTAGAACAGAAGATCGGAGTCTTAAGGTCCCAATTTTGCTACCTATCTGGGCCCCGTATACATTAGTAAATAAGTTACCATTTTTCATCATTTTAATTCAAGGGTTTTTGTTTTTCGGCTTTTTAATGAAACACAGTTTTTAAGTTAAAAAGTTCCTTAACTTGAATCTAATTAAATAGACGTTAAAAATGACAATAAAACAATGAAACATTACGTTCAACAAGGTCCTAGGGATATTTCATGTTTTTTCAATTCTTTTAGTAAATTTTATTTAAAAATATTTACTAATGAGGAGATCCCGACTTTTGAATTTTGAAAAAATTTCTTCAAATGAGTGCAAACTAGGGGCCCTCCGAGAACCCATATCCAGAGTCAGTTTCAATTTTTATATGTTTGTTTATATATATATATATATATATATATATATATATATATATATATATATATATATATATATATATATATATATATATATATAGGTGTCACACCGATAACTCAAAAAATAACAGGCCGAATTTGATAAAGTTGGGTACGTACCCTCCTTTTTCAAGTAGCTTGGATAAGTTGGTTAGCCAAGAAAATCGGCACAGGTTAAAATGTTGTGTTTTACTTTGGAAATATTTATATCGCCGGAAGTAACAAAGTAAGGGCAACCAAATTTGGTACGCTGGTTTCTATGTACTAGAACTCAGATCTCTAAGTTAAAAGACAAAAAAGTTATAGGTAAGCCTTTGCTTCAAAAAGTTAACACGTCAAAATTGATCACTATGTTAGTTGTATTAATGTGGTTGAAAAATACGACACTAAATGACTAAGAAGCTCCTAGATATTATGTCTCTAAGTCGTCACATACAAAATTAACAATTTGGATGAAAATATCGGCTATAAAAAAAGAATTTTAGTTTGAGAAGTATTGTGAAAGGATGAAAATCAATAAAGAGTGAAGGCAAAGACTGGTGTATTAGATGGAATAAGTAGAAGGCAAACAAATTTGGTATGTCAAAATTAGAAGTATGTTATATTTGTATGGAGTTTTCAAGCAGTTTTTGGTAGAATTTTATTAAATTATGTTAATATATAGCACAAGCCTCAAGCTATTGGACATGTTGTACGATTTATGATAATAAGTAAGTAAATCAAAGCAAATCATATATATATATATATATATATATATATATATATATATATATATATATATATATATATATATATATATATATATATATATATAAGCATATAAAAATTGAAACTGACCCTGGATGTTCTAGGGGGCCTAGTTCGCGTTCACTTGAAGAAAGTTTTGCAAAATTCAAAAGTCGGGATCTCCTCATTAGTAATGTTTTTCAAGAAAATCCACTAAATGAGGGGGTTCGTTAAAAAAAACGTCGAGGACGTCATATTTGAGAAACAGAAGGGGGAGAAACGTAAGTTTTATGTAAAAATATGTATTTTTGAAAACTGGAGTTGACGTGTCTGAGCATTTCGTCAAAACACAACTCGCTTAAATTTAAATGAATTTAATCCATAGTTCTGCCGCTCACTGTATATGGTTACTGCACATTGAATTGATTTAATTCTAGAAGATTATCTTCTGTATTTTTTTAATAATTTCTTTACATGTACGCACAAACAAGTAGTTACTTTGTTGGATTATACATGTGTTTATTCCTGTTTTGTCCTCTTGCTAAATTGTATACTAAATGCAATTGCATGTAGAAAAAAAAAACGTAATTTTTATTGGTTTTGGTGTTAAATATAGGCTTCGTACACGTCTAATTATCGAGATTGTCTGATTGATTTTATTGGGATTTTCCCTATCTATCTGGTAAACTATTGCCAAATATGTTGATCAACACATGATTTGACCATAGGGTCAAGAACCTCGGTGGTTCAGGGGTAAGAACGTTTGCCTCTGAACCGAAGGGTACTGGGTTCGATCCCAGGGTACTCCTTTCACTTTTTCAGTACAAACTGTAACATTAACATCAACCGAGGTTCTGGTATTGTATTTGAGCAAGTTGAATGTCTGCACGTTCCGCATTCCGAGGGGGCCTAAAGCCGTCGGTTCGTGTCCATGCGATGTTGGCCACGTTAAAGATCCCTACCCTTCTTACAGAAAGGCAGGGGTTCGGAAAAAAATTCAGGCTAATGAGGTTAAACTGCTCCCTGGCGTCGGTGATTGGTCAGTGTCGCGGAAATAGGCCGACGTTAAAGAAACAAAACAGACACACACATCCATAGGGTCATATCTCAGTTGCGATAAAGGTTCTACAAATCTAATTTCAATAGACGTTTTAGTTTGCTGGGCATATTCCAGTTTACATGAATCCTGAACATTTCTCTGGTTGAAAATATGTGGTAATAATAAGTTGGGTTCTACAAAGTGTACTTTTTACTGTATGTTATAAGGGTTTACTGTTGTTATAATTATATTATTTTAAAGATACGCATCTTCCAAATAAGAGTTTTAATTTGTTCTTCATAAAGAAAGTAAGCTCGAAAGTTTTTTTTCAGATTTGCAGATATCAGCGAGAAGTATCGAAATGGGGTATTTTAACGTCTGTAGGCAATACCTAATCCTGGAACGTTTCTGTGAGTGAGTTAGGGCGAATCCTTGATTACAGAGTTGATATTATTTGATTACAAACCCCGGGCAAGGTCCGTTGACTCAGTTAAACCTACCTCGCATCAATAACAAATATGGTTTTGTTGCGACAGATTTAAATTAAATGTGTAAACTTTGTTGATTCTGAATACTTCATATACAAGTAAACCTTGCAAATTGAGCTTTCTAAATCTGCAGCATACATTCATACAACAAGCTCACCTTGATTATGAAATGACTAAATTGCTGTGAAAACCAATCGAAATCTGGATCCAGATAAAAAATAAGCGCGACTGACACTTGCCAAATTAGCCAGATCTCCAGTCGAAAAGTTCTTAAAATTTTTTTTCCATGTCACATCCCCATTGCTCATATAATTTAATAAGTATGATACTGTAACAGAAATTATATTAAAAATTCGTTTTACTTTTACAAACAACAATCAGGACATCTTTTGTAGATTTTAAACTAAACTGATGATTTTCGTTTATGTAAACTGAGAACATAGAGAGAGGTTAGTATCGGCTTCAAAATTTGCTTATCATAGAATATATATATATATATATATATATATATATATATATATATATATATATATATATATATATATATATATATATATACATAGGGTGAGTCAGACCACCCGTACCAGTCGTTTATTAGCCTACTGGATCCTCTAAGAAAAAAAAGATATGTTAGTATACCCAAATGGGATACACTCTATCGATTGGTGATGGCGTCAACTTCCGGCACAAGCTGAAAATGGGTCGTTCTGACCCAAATATTAGATTTTTAAATGGAACATGGTATTTTTTATTACAGATTTAGGTTACATGTAAAAAAGTAAGAAACTTTCATCCGAACCACTTTCTCGATAGATGTCACCACTAACCTTGAAAATTAATTTTAACTGCTTTTGACACAAATCAGACCCAACGACAAGGACGTGGCTGTTATCTGTGGGGAGAATGGATGGCAGAAAATATAATCGTTGGTAAATGTTCAAAGTGTCTGTCACCTTGATTCACACATTCCTGGATCCGTGTTCGAACGCTGTCGGTAGTTCGCAGGATCTCTACGTCGCTCAACGACTGGCAGGCTTCCTGGATTCGCATATTCATATAATCTTTTGTTGTGGGTTGATGTCCGTAAACAATATCTTTGACCCGGCACCAATGAAAAGAATCCAAGGGTGTCAAGTCAGGGGATCGAGGCGGCCACGCTACAGGTCCTCTTACGATCCACCGTCCAGGGTACAAGTTATCAATGACATTACGTGCTTCCAGCAAAAAATGACTTAGACAACCATCCTGCTGCATTCACATCGACTTTGGTGTATTGAGCGGGACGTCTTCCAAATGTTGACAGGGGACTTTGTCGACGAAGTCAGCGTACACACCGTCACATAGGTCTGGTCAAACAATGGGTCTTTCTGACCTGATTTTGGATTCATAAATGGAACATGGTATTTTTTATTACAGATTTAGGTTACATGTAAAAAATAAGGAACTTTTATCCGAATCGCTTTCCCGATGGATTTCACCGTTAACCTTGAAAATAAATTTTAACTGCTCTTAACACAAACCAGACCCAACAACAAGGAAATAGCTGTTGTGTGTGGGGCGACTGGATGGCAGAAAATGTAAGGGTTCATAAATGTTTAAAGTGTCTGCTACCTTGAGTCCCAAATAACTGGTTTTCAAAAACTAAAACAAGTAGGATTAGGATTAGGATTAGGTTTATTGTGAGTGGACTATTCCAGTCCCTCTACCGCGACCTTAGGTCTATTGTGGCTCACGTCTAATTATCTAAGTTTCACCCATCAATTCCAGCTCCCTGCGGGAGTCGATCTTTTCTTGAGGGTAAAAGTTTGTTTGGCAGGTGTGCTGCCATCTCAGTGAAGTCTGCACTAGACCCCCGCCAGTGTTCATTGTCTCGAGGCAGTATCATGAAGTCCCGCCCTCGAGCAGCATTCAAGTGGGCGAGCCTGACCCGAAGCCCCCAGAGTGGGCCCAGCTCTCCAGGTGTAATCCACCCATAGAGACCCCAGCCACCTCCGGGCCTATCCAGGCCAACGACAGCTAGCGTTTGCTTAAATTCCACCCAACAAACCGAGCCCCCGGCAGGAGACGATATTTGCGAGGTGAAACTTTGTTTGACAGATGTACTGCGATCTGAGCGAAGTCGCTTGCCCATTTCAAAGCTCAAAGAGAGATAACCTCTCTCTGAGTTCGTCTGGACCAGACATCCGTCAGTCTTTGACCCGAAGCAGTATGATGAAGTCCCGCGTCCGAACAGCATCCAAGTGCGGTCGCTTGTTCGTTTAGGAGCTCACAGAAGAGGCCTCAACCCCTAGTTTTAATCCATCCCTAGAGATCTCAGGTGTCCTCCGGGTTCGTCTAGATTCGACACCTGCCAGTACTAGCCTTAAGGCGACATCCCATCCAGTCCCGCTCCCGAGAATCGCCCAAGCGAAGCCGTCCGTGCGTTCCGAAGCACTCAGTGAGGGCCCCAAACTCCGAGTGTATACCACTCATCAGAGATCTCAGCCCCCTCCGTGTCGTCTGGACACGCGACACCCGCCAGTACTCAACCCAAGGCGGTATCATCTGGAACCTGCTCCCGAGTAACACCCATGTCAGGTCAATTGTCCGTCTCTAGGCCCACAGTGGGGGCCTCAAAATCTGGGTGCACATCACTCCCCAGAAATATCCGCCTGTCATTTTGGCTGCTGTTGCTATGAACCACCATGTTTCAACCAGGAGGATCGCGGTTGATTCCGGTGTGAGTCAAAGGTCAATATGGAGGATTTTGAAAGATATTCATTATCATCCCTATCACATTAAGTGCAACATGCACTTGAACCGAGGGATTACCAAAAACGCATTGATTTTTGCTAATGGCTATTAACCAAAGAACTTAAGTTCCATCGATCGAACCTCTGGATCAATAAGGCTATATTCAAAAGCAAAGGGAAGGTCAATATTCACAATGCCCATTGTTGGTCTCAAAAAAATCCTCATTGGCTGCGAGATGTGGACAACCAGCTTTTGTGGAGCCTCAACAAATGGTGTGGCCGCATCGTGTGCCAGATCATAGGGCCCTACTTTTTCGATGGCATCCTAACTGGCCATGTGTACACTGACTTCGTCGACAAAGTTCCCTGTCAACAACTGGAAGACATCTTGATCAATACACGAAAGTCGATGTGAATGCAGCAGGATGATTGTCTAAGTCATTTTTCGCTGAAAGCAAGTAATGTCATTGATAACCTGTACTTTGGACGGTGGATCGTAAGAGAAGGGCCTGTGGCGTGGCCAATTTGATCCCCTGACTTAACACTCTCGGATTTTTTCCTTTCGTGCCGGGTCAAAGATATTGTTTACGGACATCAACCCACAACAAAAGATGATATGAAGATGCAAATCCGGGAAGCCTGCGAGTCGTTGAGCGGCGTAGAAATCTTGCAAACTACCGACAGGGTTCGAACACGGATCAAGGAATATGTGACTCAAGTTGGCAGACACTTTGAACATTTACGAACGCATATATTTTCTGCCATCCATTCTGCCCACACACAACAGCAGCGTCCTTGTCGTTGGATCTGATTTGTGTTAAGAGCAGTTAAAATTAATTTTCGAGGTTAGTGGTGACATCTATCGGAAAAGTGATTTGGATAAATGTTTCTTATTTTTTACATGTAGCATAAATCTGTACTAAAAAGTACCTAGTTTCATTTGAAAATCCAATATTTGGCTCAGAACGACCCATTTCCGGTACCTCAAAAAATAATGGGTTGATTTTGATGATAATTTGGTGAGTACTTTCTTTTTGCAAGTGGCTTTGACAAGTTTGTTAGCCGGAAAAATTGGACCAGTTTTTCCGAGGAAATTTTAAATCGCAAGAGGGCACAAGATTAAATTATTTGTATTTTTGTGTTAAGCAACTTCCACTAAATATTACAAACAAATAATATTTTTTCGTGATGCGTGTATTGTTTCGTGAAAAAATTAGAAAAATAGATCTTTCTATGAAATTTTATTACCATAAAGCAGTTGCTGCGTCCAGACTTTTTTTATAAGAGCGTTCTTGAAATTTGATAGTACCAGATTATAGTCACTGTCGATATGTGTGGCTCCAGTTAAACAAGTTGTTTGTGGCATTTCTTGAGAATGATTAAAATTATTTGATACCTATTTGTATCCCCTGATTCTTTCCCTGTAGCTTATGTTTTCCAGTAGTCAATGAGTGATATTGCTAGCTACTGCTCCATATGGATCTATTTTTATTAGCTAATCGATTTTCCTTAATCGCGGATAAATTTTCAAGTCGATTCGAGAAGTGTTAATAAAACTTGCAAACGAACTCGTACAGAATCAATTTTTTTGTGAAAACGTGAATTGAAATATTTGTATTAATCATTACTCCCACTTAATGATGGCCAAATGCTGTATCTGTAAGCTACTATTAAAAAAGTTATCACAAGTGATTGCGAATAATCCAGCAATCTGAAAAGTTTTATGTAGAAGTGAAAAGGTCACGTCAAACAAAACGAACAACAGGGAAAAGCAGCCTAAAAAAGTAAACATTGTACCACATAATTTCGGAGGAGGTGAGAGTGATTTTTGAGCGAATGTAGGGGGAGACTAGTATGTAAAGGTAAAGTGAGACAGTGTTACAGGGTTTTCATGCATAATCAATGTTAGATAGTTCCATTGTATACTTTATAGAGCTGGTAGAATTTCTTGCTTCTTAAACCAGGCCTGTCGATGTCGATTGCGCCCCTGGTTGTGTAAAGCCGCGGTAAGCCTCGGAACGTGGCAGCCAAGTTGCGAATGGCTTCGGATCCTCCATATTCTCTTTCTCTCACTTTACAAGTAGCTAAGATTTCGCTACTTCACAGTTTAGTATGGGATTTTGACTTCCAATTTTACGCTCTTTCCCCCTGGATATATCTATAGAATTGTTTGATAACTCTATCTATAAGTTTTCTTCTTTTTATATAAATAACTAAATATTCTACTTTTTGCAGAAACATAAGGGTGTTAATGTTTAATAACGGTAATAAGTGAGATAAATTCAACACAATAAAAATAACTTTTCGCTTAAAAAGCGCATTAATGTAGTGAATTTTCATTAAAAGTTTACTCTAATTTCATTAGCTACTTTCTTTGAGACCTTAAATAAGTGGCTAAAATTTGGTTTACAGTCAAAAAGACGATCTGAAGATTTTACTACTAATGACCCGAGCCTTCCAAAAACTTTATTAGAGAGTTATATAAAAATTAATTCTCTAACAATTTATAGAAAGTTGGCCCCATCAAAAACAAGACTCTAAGTCGAATTAAAATTGTTAAACAATTGCGAAAAAAAAAGTATTTATGTTAAAGCAGAGACAGGTCACAGCTTGCAATTTGATACAATAATTGTTACAAAGATAAAGGAAATTATGCAATTGGGAGAGGACCGTGTAAAAAGCTAAAGAAAAGTCCTGTCCTAAAAATTATTTTGGAAGTTAAAAACATTTTGTGAAAAGTCCATAAAAAATTCTGGTCGAAAACCTGACATCTAGCCCAATTAGATGAGGATCGCAGACTCATGGAGGGTTCTGTCTCCGTGGATCTCTAAAAAATATTAAACTGGGGAAGTAGAAATCTTGTACAATTCAACCCCACCAAACCAGAGTCTTGCTTTCTTTCTCATAAGAGATAAACCAGCCCTAGACCCATCATAATAAATAACCAAGTTATTCAAAGTAATGAGTCCTTTTCAATTGTTGGCATTTTTATGGATCGAAATCTCAATTGGCACCATGTCACATCAATTGCAGAAGCGGCTGCTAAGAAATTAGGTTTCCTCTTCCGGCCTCGCAAATACTTTTCACCAGCTAATCTCTATACCTTATATACTTCACAAATAAGACCAAACCTCGAATACTGCTCCCACTTTTAGGATACTGCCGCCGCTTCTACACTCGCTATCCTGGACTACATTCATAAGAGAGCTATACGTCTCATCGGTAACCCTACCCTCGCCCAAAGGCTGCCATCCCTTGCCCACCGACGTGCCGTTGGTGACCTCTCTCTCTCTTTTATAGATATCTGCAAGGGCACTGCTCAGAGGAGCTTTCTTCCATAGTTCCTCCACCTGCTGCCCCCAACAGATCTACCAGGGGAACAGAGCGTGTGCACCCTTTTACTCTCCAGGTCACCAGACATAGAATATCTTGTTATGCCCGCTCTTTTGTCCCGAGGACTTCCATGTTGTGGAATTCCTTGCCGGCACATGTTTTTCCTTCTCTCCCGAACCTCCAAACCTTCAAGACCAGAATTAACAAGTTGCCTCTTTCCTCCTTGTCAAACCCACGGTACGATAGTATTTAGGCTGTAAGCCCTCGTGGTGTGTTGTTGAAATAAAAAATAAATAAACAAACATGTACTTATAAGTTAAAAGATCAGTTTCAAAGGGAATTTTACAATCGAGAATGCAGGTTAGAAAGGTCACTAACTAGAGTTTTAGATGTTGCTCAAAAAACTTGGCCGCATTCCCGTCTCTGAAAACTTATTGGGATATAAAGTTATTAACGTCGCAAAGGGGGCATTTTGGACCAAAACTTAAATCTTATTGTGAGGACCTTTGGATCAAGTATGGTCTCAAATCAATTTCGAAATAATAAAAAAATTGCTTTAAAATAGGAAATGTTTGCCTTTTTATAGCACAGTTAATTTGGAAGAGAACTACAGTTTAGTATCCCTTAAAATACATAGGAATCATGAACAAAAGTCAAACAAAGAAAAATCGATCCAACGAGTTCCTTCTGAACAACTTGCCTTTGAACATCAGTCACATCAGGATGATATCAATCAAATATATGCTAGCTACCAAAAATCACCTAGCAAGCGGCCTGACCTTTAACCTTCGACAACTGAAGCAATTCCGGAGAGCGATGTTTCATTTAAGGCAATTTTACTGAAAACCAAGAGTAAAGACCTGATCAGAAAACCAAAAAGCGAATTTGCAGTGGGCAGAAGTTGTTACCGGTAAAGATGTGTTGGAGCGGCTTAAATAACTACAGTAAATCACAAAAAGAAAAGCAAGCATTGATCAAATGAATAAGATATGATAAAGATAAAAAATCTGGACGTAGCAGGTGCGTTATGATAGTGAATTTTCATAAAAATGTAAAAACATTTTTATGAAAATTCACTATCAAATATGTTTTAATTAAACGTTGAATGTAGCGGCTTCTCTTCCAGACACCAAAATTTACTTCACTCCCGACGCGTTTCGACCCTCAAACAGGTCATCCTCAGGGGAAATTTTCAACAATTCTCAAAAAATTGAAGTCTGAACTATACATGAAGGTTCCCACAGGTCACAACTTCATCCATTGTGCTAGGGGGCGTGTAAATACCTCTGAATAATGCCAGAAATGATGGCAAATATGTTTTTTTAATAAGAGCAGGCATCACATTTGGTTAACAGTATAGCCTATATAGTTAAAAATAATGTATCATATTTCATCAAAATAACTTTTTTGTTTGAAAAAGTACAAAGATTTTGCGAAAATGAATTTAAAAATAAAAACTGGTCCGATTTTCCTGGCCAACGAAGTCCTTCAAGCTATTTACCCACCTACCGAGATAAAATGATCCACAAAAAGTTTTTCCACAAAACTTAGAAAAAAATGTTTTATGAAAATTTGCAAATTATTTTTTCCGAAAACAATTTGGTTCTCCTTTTTTTGAATAGCAAATATGTATTTTTTCAATAAAAGCAGGCATCAAATTTGGTTATCAGTATAACCTTTATAGTAGAAACAATGTACCACATTTCGGTAAAATAACTTTATTGTTCAAAAATATACAAACATTTTCCAAAAATAAACTTAAAATGTTCCCGAAAAAACTGGTTTTCTGGCTAACGAGCCCTAAGTTAATAGTAAATTGAGTTATTGAAATTTGAAGCATTTCATGAAAATTGGCTATCATAACGCACTTGCTGCGTCCGAAAATTCCTTTTAGAAATTCGCTCAATATTATAGACAAGTAAACGATACTCTCTAACTGAAACTACTGCCAAATCATTAGAGAAAGGGTCTATTTAAAATGAATTTTCTGGAAATATTTTAGAAAAATGAAGGACCAAGACGGTTGAAGCTGAAACTTAAGCGTTTGTGAAACACTCTTCTTGCTACATTTTTTCTACGTAACCCATATTCGTTACAAGTTGACGTTTTAAGAGGAAAATCCCAAAATGTTTTTTTCAACAACACACCACGAGAGCTTACAGCCTAAATACTATCGTACCGTGGGTGTCGACAAGGAGGAAAGAGGCAACTTGCTAATTGTGGACTTGAAGGTTTGGAGGTTCGGGGGAGAAGGAAAAACATGTGCCGGTAAGGAATTCCACAACTTGGAAGTCCTCGGGACAAAAGAGCGGGCATAACAAGATGTTCTGTGTCTCGTGACCTGGACAGTAAAAGGGTGCATTCTCTTTGTTCCCCTGGTAGATCTGTTGGGGGCAGTAGGTGGAGAAATTATGGAAGAAAGCTCCCCTGAGCAGTGCCCGTGCAGATATCTATAAAAGAGAGAAAGGTCACCAACGCCACGACGGTGGGCAAGGGATGGCAGTCTTTGGGTGATGGTAGGGTCACCGATGAGACATATAGCTCTCTTCTGAATGGAGTCCAGGATAGCGAGTGTAGAAGCGGCAGCGGCACCCCAGATGTGGGAGAAGTATTCGAGGTTTGGTCTTATTTGTGAAGTATATAAGGTATAGAGATTAGCTGGTGAAAAGTATTTGCGAGCCCGGAAGAGGAAACCTAATTTCTTAGCAGCCGCTTCTGCAATTGATGTGACATGTTGATGCCAATTCAGCTTTTGATCCACAGAAATGCCAACAAGTGAAAAGGACTCATTACTTTGAATAACTTGGTTGTTTATTGTGATGGGTTTAGGGCTGGTGTGTCTCTTATGATAAAGAAAGCAAGACTGTGATTTGGTAGGGTTGAATTGTACAAGATTTCTACTTCCCCACTCTAATATTTTTTGGAGATCCACGGAGACAGAATCCTCCATGAGTTTGCGATTCTCATCTAATTGGGCTAAAGAGACAGGCTTAGGATATTGTATATTTGAGTGGGGGGTGCTGTCGTCCGCGTAACTGCGAACTGGGTTGGATGTGCTAGAGAGGAGATCATTGATGTGGAGAAGAAACAAAATAGGGGCTAAAGCTGAACCTTGAGGAACTCCTGCATTAATTGGATACAGTTTAGAGGAATGGCCATCCACGAAAACAGAAATGCTCCGGTTGGAGAGGAAATTTGCTGTCCACGTACAGAGCTCTGATGGTAGGCCATAGGCCGGTAGTTTATTAAGCAGCGCTGCGTGCCAGACCTGGTCTAATGCTTTGGATATGTATAGAGCGACAATCTGGGATTCACCGTGTAGTTTCATAGACTTGTTCCAAGAATGGGTGACAAACGAAAGGAGGTCGGCAGTTGATCTGCACTGACGGAATCCATACTGCCTGTCGTGGATTAGACTGTGTTTTACAAGAAATTTTAGTAATTCGGCGTTTATATACTTTTACATCATTTTAGAGACGACAGAAAGGAGAGAATAGGCCTGTAGTTGCTAGGAAGCGCTTTGGATCCTTTCTTGGGGACGGGTTGTACTCGAGCAGTTTTCCAGTTACTAGGGAATATGCCTCTGTTGTAAGATTCTGAAACAGACGAGTCAAGACAGGGGCAAGTTATGGTGCGCATTTTTTGAGAACAATTGCAATTGCAATTGCAATTTTTTGAGAATAATTGCAATTCTTTAAATGCCTATAACTTTTTTGTTTTTTAACTTACAGATCTAGATTATGATATAAACCCGAGTAAGAAGTTCGGTTACCATAACTTTGTTATTTCCGTAAGAAAGTACACAATTTTCCAGTAAAAACAGGCTGATTTTCCTGGCTAATGAGCTTACCCATGCCACTTTCAAAAGGAACGCACTCATCAAATTTGATTAAAATCGGCCCATTATGTTTGTATTATTTGTATACATGCATATATATATATATATATATATATATATATATATATATATATATATATATATATATATATATATATATATATATATATATATATATATATATATATGTATATATATATATATATATATGTATATATATATATATATATATATATATATATATATATATATATATATATATGAAAATTAAAACTGACTACGGATATGTGTTCTAGGGGTGTCTAGCACTCATTTAAAGAAACTTTTTTAAAACTCAACCCAATAGTGTTTTTTTTTGGAAAATACACTTAAGAGAGTAGAGAAACGGCGCATAAGTTTTTTGAATTAATCTGAAAAAATAGAATGAGATTTAGAAAGTGTAACTAAGCAAATAAGTGACATAAAGATTGATCACTGAGTTTTGGTAAAATTTCCAAGATAAAATCTGTAAACCATTACGTGTGTCAAATTATTATTTCACGCGATGGTGTCAGTGCTAAGTTCTCTTGAAAATAATTGTTTCTTAAAACAAGTCTGTAATTTATTTATCCGCTATTGGATATTACTCAGGTAGAGCGTTTAAATAGATTAATTTTCTAATGCCTGACAATGCCATAAAAGGCGAACCTGGTTGCAGAGAATAAAAAAAGCATTTGTAAAGCCAGAAAAGAAGTTTATACATCTGTATTTTTTTAAATATCTGAAAAGAGTTATATTTAAGTATTCGTTAATGAAACTATAGTACTTAATTCAAGTGATATAGATAGCAGGTGAATATTATAAATTGATATAATATGCGTATGGGCATGTAAGTGATTTGACCTCCGATTGACGTGGAAATCCGGCCGTAGATATAATCTGGCACATTAACTCGAGCTTGTGGTTAGCCGGTTGTATTATCAGTGCTACCATAACAGTTATCCAAATGGTTATTAATTGAAGGGTTGCTCACTACGCTGCTTCCACTGTCACTGTTTCCCTGTATGAGACTTGAGCTATTTTCTATTATTGAGTTAGGGATCCCTTATAACTAAATCATTCAATAGCATAGATAACTTGAGTGCTCCATGGTTTTCATCCGTATAGAAACATGTGTTGTACTGCGAATAACAAAGGGATAATATACAAAGATTGCGTTAATTTCGTAACTGCCTTTACTCAGTGATACCCACTTTATTCACTTTCATTCATAATAAATCAGTATATACAGTGTGGAACATGGAATGAATTCAATCTATCTATCTATCTTTTAGACTATTGGCCACGGTTTGAACCATTAGCACATTAAAACCCGAATTTTTAGTTAGAGTGGCTGTCCCGATTCTGTGAATAAATTTAATGTGTTCATCGGATCTTTACGCATCACACTTTAGCTTTTTATTTAATCTAATCTAAACTTTCTGATTACTCAGCTATCTACCTATAGATTTAAATAAAGATCGACTTACACATGCGCGAGCTTAAACTCATATTCACACAAGTACACATAATATACAGAGTTATATTTACAATTTGCACCTGCAATATTCTGTATCTATTTAACTAATTATTACTAGACTATATTAAGGGAAAATAAAATTCAGGGACACAAATCTTCTGCGTCTTAGGGGTCTATCTAGACGACTTTATATAACTTTCACAGATGGTTGACCCCGGATAAAATAGAAAAAACAAATGGTTAGACAGAAGGATAGCTAAAACTATGTACAAAGTTCTAAGTAGCTACTACAAAATAAAATTAGAACCATTAAATATTTGTACCCAAGTTATAAATATGTGTATTTATAATCAAATATATATCAATATTTCCCGTTGCAAGTAAGTGTGCCAAGTTAAAAGGACACGTAACACAGCGTGTCCGCATAATATTTTCAACAAATATTTGAACCTGTACCCTAACATTTGTACAACCCAAAAACATATGCTGTATGTCCCCCAACTCGCCACACTCGCAATTGGAATCGTCTTTTAAATTTATTTTATATAAGTATGAAGGTACCAATGCATGTCCAAATCTTAATCTACAAATATTTATTATGACTAGTCTATCTAATATTTCGTTTTTAAACCAGGGTATCCTAGGTGGAAAAGGTTGTAGCTGTTTATAGTAAAATCCCGTGCTATTGTTTTTGTATCTTTGTGTCCATTTTTCTTTAATAGAATTAAATAGGTAAGGCAAAACGTCGAAGCCCGGACATAGATAGGTTAATTCTTCTCCTGTGCAAATAGATTCTTTAGCCAATGTATCCACTGTTTCATTCTGTAATATCCTACAGTGTCCTTTTATCCAGCATAAGGTAACGTCTTTGCCTTCTTCTTGTAACAAATACAGCTGTTTTATTAACGCAGCTATCAAATAGTTGTTTACTTTTGTATTTGCTGTAAAATTATTAATTTTATCAAGGCAACTCTTACTATCTGTGAAGATAACCACTCTTTGCTTGCACTGTTGTTTTACATACTGTAATGCTTCTAAAATTGCAACTATTTCTGCTGAATGTATGGACAATTTAGCATTTAGTCGAAGCGTTTTTCTAATTTCACCTTCCGGCACAGCGAGTGAAGTTGTTTTGTTTAGAACCATCGGTGAAAATATGAAGGGATTGTGGAAATCTAGACATTACATCACACTTAAATACTAGATTACGAACGTTACTGGGGAAGTCATTGTAATTCTGTAAATATATTACTTTCAGTGGTTTCTTTGTTTGTATATTTATGCTATATGTCGGACATACTCTATTTTGATACAGATCACCTTTATGTGACAAAATATTGTGGTAAGCTGTTACAATTAGAGAAGGGCACATGCGTCGAGTGTTACCTCATTTGAAAGCTCTTTTTTTCTGAATTTAGCACACTAATTTTTTCGCAACTTTTATCAACTCGTTTAAAAATTATTTTTAAACAAGCTGATAAAACATCCAAAAAGACTAGTGTGCTGAATTCAGAAAAGAAAGAGCTTTTAAATGAGGTAACACTCGACCCATGTGCCCTTCTCTAATTGTAACAGCTTACCACAATATTTTGTCACATAAAGGTGATCTGTATCAAAATAGAGTATTTTAGCTTTTAGGTTTTTATTTGCCTGTAAAGTTTAGTGAATAATGTGTTGTTAATGTGTGTTCACCACAGGTTTGTGTGTGTATTACACCTTGGTGTATTGAATGCCTTTATACTGCTGTATTGCGCATACGATTGATCACATGAATGAATTTGACTCTCAAAACAAGGACTAGTGGGTTCAAGTCCTTTAAATTTTGATAGACTTCAAATATATGAATTTCCCTAATACTTATATATGCATAAACCAAAATAAAGCAAAGATTTTTATATTTGCACAAAACTCGACTATTTATTAATGTTAATATAGATGACAAACACTTAATTCTATATTATTCTTTTTTAAAGCTTTTTTTTTCTTGTTTTTAACAAATTTCAACCCCGGGAAAGAAATGACTGGCCAGTTTGTTTTTTTTTTTGTTTACTAAAGTTTCTAAATTGCTTAGGTATAATATAAGTCTCTTATTCTACAATTATAGACTAATAAAAACAACAAGAAATGGTAACCGCTCAGCAAAGTTAAATCCTTAACTTTGAAGGGTAGTCAATGGATGTTTCTTCTTGGCAAATTATGCCTACTGGTCTTACGTTCGAAAGAGGGCCCCACAAGCGCCTTGTTCTGATTTATGTAGACAAATATTGTTGGTTCAATCAGTTGGAACCCCTTTCAAGTGAACTTTATAATGGTTTTAATGCCTTTTTTACAATATTTCCGGTAGCTGTGAAATTAGCCACACAAAGACAGTAAGCGCTTATATTCTACTTACTCACAGTATGTTGTTAGATTAAACTCTGCTTTTTTAACACTTTGTTCCAAACTTATCAGGTTTTGCTCTTCTCTTTTAAATTTTTTCTTTTCTCCCAAAACTCAATAATAATTTCTTTCTCTTCTGTTTACTTTTTTACATGACGACCGTAACCAGTCGAAAAATCCTGTTGGCCAACTTCAAAATTACTCTTCCGATTTTTACAACAATCCTCTTCATTATTTCTGCGGTTACCACATTTTTAATATTATTGCAACCTAATTTTTAATATTATTGCAACCTATCTAAATTGTTTGTATTCTCCGTTTGACATCTGCCAGTAAATTTAATCATTTGACAGCATTTCTTAACCTATATATATATTATTTATAGTGTCAATTTGACGTCTTATGTTAAACAAAAACATCTGTTCCAAATCCTAGGTTATACAGTTTGACAAGCCTAATCCTAATAAATATTAATACCATACATTTCCTAATTCTACTAAACTACCTAAAAACTACTTACACATTTCTTATTGTCCAATATTTACATTAAATTTAAAAAAAAAGGTTTTAGAGTCTTTTTAATCTAGCTTTATAGTCTTTGTATCTTGTTTGTCCGCACTAAGTTAAATCATTTTTCTGCAGTCTATTCTGTTCAGGATATAATTTTCACTTCGTGTCGACCTTTCACTACTATAAACTAATTTACAACTATTATATTCACATTTTACCTTCCTTAATCTATGCATATAACATATTAGGGAATCAATCCTGATTTGGATTTTAAATTTTTTTGATAACAGATCTTATGATATGCCTGTAAAATTTCACAGACAGACTAACAGTTCATGGACATTAATCTTTCACCGCCTAGACATTATACATCCAAGAGTAGGTTTTTTGTTGTTTGTTTGGTTTTGTATGGGGTGTTTTAAAGAGTGTGTTGTTGGCTTGTATGTATATGTATATATGTATATGTGACCCCCTTATAGAAACCATATCAATATATATATATATATATATATATATATATATATATATATATATATATATATATATATATATATATATGCAAGGTATTAGGTATGTACCGTTATAGTCGTTCAATGTCGGTGCAAGGTCATAATCAATTTAATAATAATTAAATTTTTGGCTTTATTTAATAAAGGTGTTAATGTTGTGTGTGTGTGTGTGGGGGGGGGGGGGGGGGGTGCGCCTAAAATACTTGGAAAATGATGAAATTTTACACACCAAACGTCCCATGCTTCTACGTTTATTAAGTAAAGCCAACAAGCTAATGAGTTAATTAAATTGCGCAAGTATTAAGGGTTTATAATCGTATATACTTAATAACATTCATATATTTTTCACACTTATTTCACAATTGTTATAAAAAGGACAAGGGTACAGATAACTTTCTTTTCTTCTTTCCTGTGCATTTTTTTTACAACTTCCTTTAGTTTTTGAAAACGGATCTTTTCATTTTCTTAAATTATTTAGTTAATTATTAAATCCGGCTCGTAGGACCCAATTTAAGGACCTTGATATACTTGTTAGGGTAAGCTGGTGACTTGGATACTGGAATATAATGACGATTTGTAAGAACTACACTCCTAAGTGGTTCAAAACAAAAGCTGATTTTATTCAGAGTGAAATGAAATATAAATACGCGTGGTGATAAAGATAATAAATACTTAGTTCTAAAACAATGGGTACATTTACATGTTAAATTAACGCGTTGGTTTAAAATTACAGCAAAACGGTTTATATTCGCTGATGGGATGATTGGAGTTGACAACAAACTGCAGCAATATGCTGAACCAAGGGATTTTCTGTTTACTTGATTTACACCGCATGTTACAAAATCAGCTTGCTGCATGAAAAGATCTTGTTGCTGCTTTCCATAGGCACTGATGTTTTAACTAGGTTACATACAACAGCTTGAGTCAGGAAATTCTTTGCATTTTGAAACAAATAATAGATATTCGATTGCGAACCGAGATTAAAAGATAAATAATATATGATGAATTATAGTTCACGCTTGAACATCTTGGCATCTTCCACGAACTTGTTTGATGGATGCTGAGGCTTTGGTCTCTTGACGACCATTAATTTCAAGCTAATTATGAAACTGTTGATTATTTAAATTCTTTATATCAATGACTTAAATTAAAATAGTTATCTAAAATAAACTGATAATAGATAAGATATGAGATTATTATTGTTCACGCTTAAGCAACCTATAACTACAATTTTGTTATACTTTCTAATAATACCCAAAATATGTGCAGTAAATTGCTTTTCTGCATATATACTAAACAAAACCCTTATAGTCTATGTATTAAACAGTTAAATTACATCATGTATAAAATCAAAGGATGCTTGTTCCAAAACAACTTTACTATGTCTGTCAATAAATATTCAGTAGTTTTTTATACAAGACATAGAATACCATATACCCCACTACTTGCGATTACCGAAGAAAATATCCCATGTCACAAAAGCTACAAATACTTAGGTGTAATAATCGATCAAAAACTTTTGTGGAAGGAACATGTTGATCATTGTATTAGCAAGGGTGAAAAAAGTCTGAATATTTTGAAATGTACATGTGAAAAGAAATATGGTGCAGATCCCAGAACAGCGGTGAAATTTTATAGGTCATACACTAGGTCGATCATAAACTACGGCTCAATTTTCTATGGGTCTGCTGCGGAAACACACTTAACAAAAATTGATAGAATACAATATAAAGCTTTAAGATTAGTCCACGGGCTAATAAAAACAACCCCCACAGAATCAATCTTGGCCTTGGCCAATGAGCCAACTCTCAAATTAAGACGGGAATATCTTTCTAGCAAATTCCTGATAAAGCAACCATTGCAAGGAAAAATCAGCATCCAAACTAACACCATCTTGTCGCATAACCAAAATAACAGATACTGGCGACATAAAAACTCACCACCATTGACAAGCTTTATCCTACACATCCACAATAGTAACTCCAACCATATTGTACGATTCAGAAGTGTTTACGTTGTCATATGAAATTTTACTATGGAATCCAATTGTTGTTTTACCAGATTGCCATAGTGCAGGATCTGCCCTAATATTTACCGATGGATCCAAAACATCTGATTCCGTAGTTTCGTTTTTAAGCTACACAAAGAAACCAGCATATATACGGCAGAAACAGTAGCAGTTATCAAAGCCCTTGAAATTGCCATGGAAATAGCATCCCATTCCAAATTTATAATAATAATCGACAGCAAGTCGTTACTCTTGGCTCTGAAGGAGCCCTCTAAGGTATTCAAGGACCCACTTATAGGCATTATTAGATACAATTACCTGAACTTAGTGAGGGCTGGAAGAACGGCTATATTTATGTGGATAAAAGCACATGCACATATCAAGGGCAATGAAGAAGCAGATAAGCTGGCAAAAAATGCAACAATAATAGGAGAGAGTTGCAATATCCTCTTAGCGAGAGATCTTCTTCCTACCTGTAAACGTCCCATGAGGAAAGAATGGTCAGACCAATGGAGTAAACAACAAGCCATAGTAAAAAGTAAGTTTCAACAAATATTTCCCACCTTGCCTTCTAAATTGATCTCGGAAATAGTCCCTACTAACAGAGTAATATACATAACACTTGCTAGAATCATAGTAGGGCATGGTGCTACCAAAAAACAACTTTTTAAAATGGGGTTGGCAGACAATCCACTGTGTAGTTGTGATGGAACAAGTGTATGCGATATTAATCATATATTTTTTAATTGTAAAAAACACATCCACGCATGTAACAATCTAGTTAAAGAATGTCTTGATCAAGGAGTTTCACTTTTTTTTTTTCGACAACACACCACGAGTGCTTACAGCCTAAATACTATCGTACCGTGGGTGTCGACAAGGAGGAAAGAGGCAACTTGTTAATTCCGGACTTGAAGGTTTGGAGGTTCGGAGGAGACGGAAAAACATGTGCCGGCAAAGAATTCCATAGCTTGGAAGTCCTCGGGACAAAAGAGCGGGCATAACAGGATGTTCTATGTCTGGAGACCTGGACAGTAAAAGGGTGCATTCGCTCTGTTCCCCTGGTAGATCTGTTGGGGGCAGCAGGTGGAGGAACTATGGAAGAAAGCTCCTCTGAGCAGTGCCCGTGCAGATATCTATAAAAGAGAGAGAGGTCACCAACGGCACGTGGGTGGGCAAGGGATGGCAGCCTTTGGGTGAGTGTAGGGTCACCGATGAGACGTATAGCTCTCTTCTGAATGGAGTCTAGGATAGCGAGTGTAGAAGCGACAGCGGCACCCCAGATGTGGGAGCAGTATTAGAGGTTTGGCCTTATTTGTAAAGTATATAAGGTATAGAGATAAGCTAGTGAAAAGTATTTGCGAGCCCGAAAGAGGAAGCCTAATTTCTTAGCAGCCGATTCTGCGATTGAAGTGACATGTTGGTGCCAATTGAGACCTCGATCCACAGAAATGCCAACAAGTGAAAAGGACTCCTTACTTTGGATAACTTGGTTGTTCATTGTGATGGGTCTAGGGCTGGTGTATCTCTTATGAGTAAGACAGCAAAACTGAGTTTTGGTGGGGTTGAATTGTACAAGATTTCTACTTCCCCAGTCTAATATTCTTTGGAGATCCACGGAGGCAGAATCCTCCATGAGTCTGCGATCCTCATCTAGTTGGGCTAAAGAAACAGGCTTAGGATATTGTAAATTTGAGTGGTGGGTGCTGTCGTCCGCGTAACTGTGAATTGGGTTGGATGTGCTAGAGAGAAGGTCATTGATGTGGAGAAGAAACAAAGTAGGGGCTAAAGCTGAACCTTGAGGAACTCCTGCATTCATTGGTTATAGTTTAGGGGAATGGCCATCAACGACAACAGAAATGCTCCGGTTGGAGAGGAAATTTGCTGTCCAGGTACAAAGTTTTGGTGGTAGGCCATAGGCCGGGAGTTTATTAAGCAGCGCTGCGTGCCAGACCTGGTCGAATGCTTTGGATATATCTGGAGCGACAATCTGGGATTCACAGTGTAGTTCCATAGACTTGTACCAAGAATGGGTGACAGAGGAAAGGAGGTCGGCAGTTGATCTGCGCTGACGGAATCCATACTGCCTATCGTGAATTAGACTGTGTTTTTCAAGAAATTTTAGTAATTCGGTGTTTATATACTTTTCCATCACTTTAGAGACGACTGAAAGGAGAGAAATAGGCCTGTAATTGCTAGGAAGCGCTTTGGATCCTTTCTTGGGGACGGGTTGTACTCGAGCAGTTTTCCAGTTACTAGGGAATATGCCTCTATTGTAAGATGTCTGAAACAGACGAGTCAGGACAGGAGCAAGTTCTGGTGCGCATTATTTGAGAACAATTGCTGGGATATCGTCAAGGCCAGAGGCTTTCTTGGTATTAAGAGAACCAGTGAATATAGAATATTTGTTGCATGTAGCGTTTTATGTTGAAAGGGAAATGTTGCATATAATTTTGAACTTTATTAAGTGTAATAAATTACATGAGGTAATTTAGCTCAACATAAAAAGATATAAAATTTTGTTCTGTTTTTTAAAGTAATTTTGTTGAAGCAATTGACATGATTGTTAATAGTCATATAGTTATATATTCCTTTTGTCTGTCCCTGTGTCTAACCCATCTTTACCGTAATTCAGTCTAGTTTGTCTCAAATAAAGTCGCCTTGGTGGACCCCTAGGCGTGTAGTTTGTGATCCCATGTCTTTTTTTCCTTCATTTTAATCCTAGTTAAGAAGACTTAAACACATACACCTTACCCACAAAAACAAAATGTAATGGACATAGTCTCTCTTCGTAAATTATTATTGGTTTACATGAAGTAAAGGAAATTTGAGGGTTTGTTTGCTGAGCTTGGTAGAATATAGCATAGAGAATCCCTTTTGTTTGTTGTTTTTTATGTAAAACATCATATTATAGTAGGGAGCTGTAACACTAGTTGTTGACCTGGAGTGACCGTGGCTAAAAGAGCTTTGCTCGAGGCCAAAACAAGTTTAAAAAAATGCTTTTGTGAGCAGCACTATTTAATTCTTAATGGCATCATAAATACTTTAAACTAGCGTTTAAAACTTTCTCATCATGTAGACCCTTCTCCAGAATTTTACTACTTTACGATATTTCCAAACAAAATTTTAACAAACGAAGAGAAACAATTTCCGATTAACCTTGTGAATTTAAGTAAACTTAATGGAAGAGTTGATAGAATATTGCACTTACGTTACAGATTATTTTTCACTTTAAAACAAAATTATATATAATAAATAATTATAATCTTAAAACGTTAGGTAACAAAAGTTGTTAACGCGGAATATTACGAAAAACTTTCTGAAACTGCTTTTGAAGTATCACTGAATAAGCAAGTGGGTTATTTCAACTTCCTACTCACAATTTAATCCGTTAAAGTCCGTGCTTGTTGTTGAATCTTGTTAAGATTTGAGATTATGCTTGTAAAATTTAATACAGCAAGATGTTTCTTTCTTTGATAGATCCGCCGGGACTAAGTGCTCTACTGTTTTTACTATTTACAATAATTGAAAACTGCAGACTTGTTTCGAAGCATTTTGTATACAAAGACTGCGCTTTTAAAATCGTATTTTATACTGTGCATCATAAAACAATATAATTTTTACAACCTTAGTGTCACATTTGACGTAAATCAATATGGTATTTTGCTATTAATTTCCTAAAAAATCTTTTAAAAGTTATTGTAAAATAAATTGCAAAATTTGTCGATATTTCAAAGGTCATAGTCATTGCAAAGCAGAAAATGTTTACAGGCTAGTCCAAAAGTAATAATACAGAAAACGGCAGTAAATTCTTGGCGTCAAAATATTACGGCTTGGCCAACGTTAGCATAGCCAAGAAGTTGAAAGAAACACAGGGTATTTGTTAAAGGAACAGACTTCAGGTTAAAGAATGCTATATTATTCAAAATCTAACAGATATATATATATATATATATATATATATATATATATATATATATATATATATATATATATATATATATATATATATATATAGACGTATAAATATTCAAACTGGCCCCGGATATGTGTTCTAGGGGGCCTACACGCACTGAAGAGATTTTTAAAATTCAAAAGTCATCTCCTTCTTAATGAATTTTTTTAATTAAAATTCACTAAATATTGAAATCGGTTGTAGAAAAAAAAAACAAGCACTAGTGAAGTCACGGGAAAAATCTACGACTGTATGAAATATGGAACGGTTTTACTGAGTTAGGGCAAGAACAAACAACCAGATATGTTATTAAAATTGAATTAAATTTTAAAAGTTTTCATCTCTTCCTTATTAAACTATTTCTTATACAAAAACTCGCTGAAAAAATAATCAAAATAACAACCATCTGACCAGATTAACCGTAAAGTGATATGAAAGACTGAAACAAATGTTTTAAAAGTGAAAGTGACTAACTAGGATTAGAACTTTTCTTATTGTAGGACTCGATTATCTGTTGCAACCGCGTAGACCACTGGATCACCGTCGACATGACAGTATGTACTAGCAGGTATATACGCTAGTATGTTAATTTTCTAACGGCTTTATTATTTATACCAAACAACTTTTATTTACAATCGATTTTTTGCTCATATTTAAACAAGATGACGACTTAGACACAAATCTAGGAGCTTGTTAGTCATTTGGTGTCGTATTTTTCACTCACATTAATACGCCTACCATAATTATCAATTTTGACGTTCTAACTTTTTTTAATCAGAGGCTTTCCTATGACTGTTTTGTCTTTTAACTTAGATATGTGAATTTTGGTACATAATATACTCTTTATGACACAAACCAGCATAGCAAATTTGATTGCCCTTGCTTTGTTATTCCTGGAAATATAATTTTTCCGAAAGAAAACAAAATTTTTGGGAAAACCTGGGCCGATTTTCTTGACTAACGAACTTATCCAAGTCGCTTTTCAAAGAAAGGTACGTACAAAATCTGATCACGATTGGCCCATTATCTTTTGAGTTATCGGTGTGATACCTACACACACACAAATATATATATATATATATATATATATATATATATATATATATATATATATATATATATATATATATATATATATATATATATATATATATATATATATATATATATATTTGTGTCTATATATCTGAAGTTTGCTGAATTTGGTATATAATTGTCAAATTTCTTTAGATATAACTTTTAAAATTATGCAAATGTACACAAGACTTATTGTATTGGCATACTGTATGATTTTTACCAATAAATTATATATATATATATATATATATATATATATATATATATATATATATATATATATATATATATATTGAAATTCAAAAGTCGGGCTCTCCTTATTTTTAGATTACTAGTTTGATAACCTATCTTGGTAATAATATCGTAATTTAATGACGAGTGACTGAAAAGTCCCCTGTGGGTTCGGGGACTAACTAAAAGAATAGGCCCATGGTAACTCCTGCCTGTCGTACGAGGCGACTAATCGGAGCCAAGCAGGTGGTAGTGGAATTTTCCTTTACGTGATAGTAAAGGATTCTTTCACGCCTGAGTAGGTACCACCCCATGCACCAAGGGGCCGGTGAAGTCCCAACGGACGTTTCCAGTTCTGGTGAATGAGTCGGTTTCCCTTATAAGCAAAAATAATGATGGCTCCTCCTTGTACAAAAGATTCCGGAGGTAAAATACCCCTCCATTCGGATCTCCGGGAGAGGCGTGTACAGGGGGCGCCAGTATCAAGATTTAGCATATCCTTCTCGAATATATGTGGCCTAAATTCTAACCTGAACTCCGTCCACCATTTCCTTGACACTAATAAGCCCCAACTCCTCTTCCTTACCGAAACCCAAATCAGTGCCAAAACAGCCACTAATCACCTTAATCTCCTGGGGTATGAGCTCCTTACTTCTTTTAGATTGCATGGAGGCGTGTGGGAATACGTCCGTAGCAATCTACTCTGCACCAGCCTCCCCAATTTAGAAGGTGGAAGAAAAGACATACTATGGATAAAACTCTCTCTCGGGGCTGCAACTAAATTCATCTGTCGCATTTACCGGTCAATTTCCGACAACAACTTTGTCCATCTCTTCGACTACCTTTCTAAAAAAATCGACCATCTGATTTCTGAACATCCTTCCTCCGAGGTCACTATTCTTGGTGACTTCAATGTCCATAATAAGGAATGGCTAGGATCTTCAAAAACCGATCCACAAGGGAGAGCAGCGGAGGCCTTTGCAGTCAGCAATTCTTTAGCCAATATGGTTTAGCAATCTACTTACTTTCCTCACATCCCAACACACAGCTCAAATCCCTTGGATCTCTTTCTTACTACAAAACCTGAATGCTATAAGACATCAGTCACCGCCCCTCCTGGTCGTTCAGACCACGGCATGGTCACTGCTTCCTGCGTACCCGAACTTGCTCTTGTCCTGAATCGTCTGTTTTAGACATCTTACAATAGAGGCACATTCCCTAGTAACTGGAAAACTGCTCGAGTGCAACTTGTCCCCACGAAAGGATCCAAAGCGCTTCTTAGCAACTACAGGCCTAATTATCTCCTTTCAGTCGTCTCTAAAGTGATGGAAAAGTATATAAACACACTAAAATTTCTTGAAAAACACAGTCTAATTCACGAGATGCAGCATGGATGCTGTCAGCGCAGATCAACCGCCGACCTCCTTTCCTTTGTCACCCATTCTTGTAACAAGTCTATGGAACTAGACGGCGAATCCCAGATTGTCGCTCTAGACATATCCAAAGCATTCGACTAGGTCTGGCACGCAGTGCTGGTTAATAAACTTCGGGCCTATGGCTTACCACCAAAACTCTGTACCTGGACAGCAAATTTCCTCTCGAACCGGAGAATTTCTGTTGTCGTGGATGGCCATTCCTCTAAACTGTATCCAATTAATGCAGGAGTTCCTCAAGGTTCAGCTTTAGCCCCTACTTTGTTTCTCCTCCACATCAATGAATTCCATTCTAGCACATCCAACCCAGTTCACAGTTACGCGAACGACAGCACCCTCCACTCAAATATACAATATTCTAAGCCTGTCTCTTTAGCCCAATTATATGAGGATCGCAGACTCATGGAGGGTTCTGTTTCCGTGGATCTCCAAAAAATATTAGACTGGGAAGCACAAATCTTGTACAATTTAACGCCACCAAATCTCACTATTGCTTTCTTTCTCATAAGAGATACACCAGCCCTAGACCCATCACAATAAACAACCAAGTTATTCAAAGTAATGTGTCCTTTTTACTTCTTGGCATTTCTGTGGATGGAAATCTCAATTGGCACCAACATGTCACATCAATTGCAGAAGCGGCTGCTAAGAAATTAGGTTTCCTCTTCCGGGCTCGCAAATACTTTTCACCAGCTAATCTCTATACCTTATATACTTCACAAATAGGACCAAACCTCGAATACTGCTCCCACATCTTGGGTGCCGCTGCCGCTTCTACACTCGCTATCCTGGACCCTCACCCAAAGGCTGCCATCTCTTGTCCACCGACGTGCTATTGGCGACCTCTCTCTCTCTCTCTCTTTCTCTTATATAGATATCTGAACAGGCGCTGCTCAGAGGAGCTTTCTTCCATAGTTCCTCCACCTTCTGCCCCCAACAGATCTACCAGGAGAACAGAGCGAATGCACTCTTTTACTGTCCAGGTCACCAGACATAGAACATCTTGTTATGCCCGCTCTTTTGTCCCGAGGACTTCCAATTTGTGGAATTCCTTGCCGGCACATGTTTTCGTTCTCCTCCGAACCTCCAAACCTTCAAGTCCAGAATTAACAAGTTGCCTTTTTCCTCCTTGTCGACACCCACGGTACGATAGTATTTAGGCTGTAAGCCCTCGTGGTGTGTTGTTGAAATATATTTAAGAAAAAATGAAATAGTGTATTTTTTGAACATTTGACTTAAGTTAAAATTAAATACAGTCAACAAATAACACAATTTGAGTCATACATTGCAAGCGCCAACTATTTTATAACCAAAACAAATTGTCAGACCTAAATATTTTTTTGTCAGAATAAAGCGGTTCGGTTTTGTATACAATTTTAAAAATTTGGTATAAACATGGAAAGTAAATGAAGAATAATGATGGGAAAGTAATGATGGATGTGTAAAGAATAGTAGTAAATGAAGGCAGTGGTTGGAAATGTAAGATGGAAGAAAAAATGGTATAAAATCTTTATTTAAACCGGGTTGTCAAAATTCGAAGTGTCATATTTGGATAATGCAGTATCAAGTATTTTTAGAATAAACTGTATACAACACAAGTCAAAATGGACTTACTGTATAGACGTATTGTGTAATTTAAGCCAATAAAGTATAATGTATATATAATGTATGTTGTATACCACTTATTTTTGTGTTATTTTGCCATATTTTTGGGTTGGTCGCCATATTATACTATGACTTTGACTTTTACAGACTCTTGTATGACAATGAACTGTAAAATAGTTGGAAAACTTATTTTGTCCGGTTTACTTACGACTTTCGTAAAAGTAATACCGTTTTCCTGAATTTTTCGAAATTTATTCTATTTCTAATGTTGTTTGCACACTTTCTAAGAAGTTATTATCAATTTTTCACTGTATTGCAATGTTCCCTTTGTCCATGGAAACGCTCAAGACTAACTAGATCTAGACATCAATACAACCTTGTAAGTTTAACAAGTTTTACCATCTGTAATTAATATTAGCTATTTAGTTGGTTTAATCTAAGGTATGCCTTTGTGATCATAATTACAGGAGTTATACAAACACGTTCTTATATTAAAGAAAATAGATGGAGGAAAATAATCAAATTAAGTATAACCCACGTTTAGAATAGAAGGAGCAAGTTCTAGCGACAGCATTGATGAATTGTATTCTATATAAGTTATTTTAATCTGCCCTTTGAACCGCGCTGTATTGTCTGTCTGTTAGCTGTAATGGAAAAAGTTCGTCAACTAGAGTTGAGTCTTGCATGTATTATCAACTTTCAACGTTATATAAAAGTCTTCCAGACATCCCAAGTTGATAGAATAGAAGGCTGGTTCAATCACTGTAAATTATCTAAGGAAATGTATTATAAGGAAACGTATTTCTGGATGACATTTTGTCATATAGATATAATATTTTGTAGTTATTTGTGAAACAAACAACGAATGCGTTCATAGATCCGCAATTCAGATCGAAAATATATAGTAATAGATGAGATTACCCTTCGAAAGACATCTTGGAATTACTACTTCCGATTCACCCTAACCAATCAGGTTAGAGGTACTCTTTCCCCCCGTTCTGATTAAGAATTTGATCTTGGAAAGATATTCGACGAGTCTGATTGTATCTGCTATGTTACTCTTCTCGTCTGGTTCATATAGTACCTAACTGTTTCTTTCAAATATTCAATAAAAATACATACATATATACAAATTCTACATCAGCATTCTGTTGACTGTTATAACAGAGAAACAAACCCCGTGTTTTCTCATGTTCAGGATAACAAAATGATTTTACCAATGCATTCCATCTTTTCCTATAAGGTAGTTTGTTTAGATAGTGATTTTTTCTTTATTTCGATGTTGTAGAGAAGAATAAATTACAACAAAAACTTAATCATTGTATTATAAACGGGAATTTTAATAAAATAGCACCTGACCAGGTAGGGCGGCACAACCTGAAGCTTTAGAAAATGTCTGCGTGCAATAAGTGCGTCATGGTAGCGACTTTTCTTTACAAATATTTGAAACAAGAAAATGTGTTGATGCAGCAAGTGGGTCATGGTAGCGAATTTTTATAGAAATGTTGTCCCTTTAGAAAAAATCATTTTACTTTTATCAGATGCCGCACCTTACATGCGCAAGGCCGGACAAAATTAAAAAAATATATATTCCAGCCTATTACATGTATCTTGTTTGGCTCATGGCATTAATAGATTAGCAGAGTGTATAAGAGAGCAGTTTCCTTTAGTAAATGATCTTATTAACTATATTAAAAAAGTAATTTTAAAAGTTCCAATACGAATTCAATTTTAAAAAGAACACGCTCCAAATCTTTCGTTGCCTCCATAACATCTTATATTTCGTTGGGGTACATTTCACGATGCAGCTTTATTTTATGCTGACAATTGGGACGTAATTGAAAGCGTTATTAATGCTCTGAACGACTCCTTTTCCACCGTTCTCATATCAACTCCAAAAATATTTTTAAAAATCCAGCCTTAAAAAAACTTCCATGGGATCTGTTGCGGTTGAAGTCATGGCCCCTGTGGTGCCCAGGCAAGCCATGCTTTGGATGTTGCCTAGTTTTTCGATTGTGTCACCTTAACCCACCAGACCAGTGCCGCGTATGTTAACGATGGTCTGACCACCCTTGTGTACAGCCAGTGGGCCATACTAGGTCTTAGTCCCCACATTTCTTCCATATAGCCGCCTAGTGACGGCTAAGGTCATAACTGCCTTACGCAGTATTTTTTAACATGACCATTCCAGGTTAGCTTAGAGTCCAACACGGCCCCAAGATATTTTACCTCCCTGGCAATTGGTATGTTCCTATCGTATGGAGTGGGAGTTCTGTGGCTCTCCCACTTCCTCCTCCTCGTAAGCGGTATAACGGTTGCTTTCTCGGGGCTCACCTCAAGCGCTTGTCCACCTTTCCACCATTTTCAGTGCTGTCTGCATGCGCTCCCACACTGACTGTGTAACCTTTCCTAGGACTATGATGACAATGTCGTCCGCATAGCTCTGTACCTCGTACCCCCCTCCCATGTGCCACCCTAGCAGGCCGTCCACGACTAGGCACCAGAGCAGGGGAGACATAACGCTTTCCTGCGGACACCCCTCCGCTACCTCCGCCAGCAGAGTCCCTCCCGCGAGTGAGGTGAAACCGCCCTGTCCCTGAGCATGGAACCGATCCACCTGCAGCAGGTCTCCTCTATTCCACGCTCCCTGACAGCTGCCAGAACCAATCCGAATGAGGTGTTGCTGAAGGCCCCCCTCTATGTCTATGAAGGCCCCCAGCGCCACCTCCATGTTCTCCAGCGTATTCTCCAGTTTCAGCACCAGTTGGTGCAGTGCTGTTTCTGTTGAGACTCCTGCTCTGTATGCATATTGTCCGCAGCCTTAATCATTACTATGATCCTAACAGTGCTCATTATCTTTCTGTATTTTTTAACTCATATTGGAGATTTATTGTGATCTACCTATATTCAAATTTCCATTTATAATACTGGTGATGAGAACAGTTATTTTGTCTGGAAATAGACGTCTAAAATAAATATACTAAAACACAGTAGCTTCAACATTGTCTTTTAGCGAGATGACGAAAATTTTCAATTAAATCAAGATTATGTCCAAATGTTACGTGACATAACACCATGCGTTAATTACAAATGCGTGTTCTCCTTTTCAAAAGCGTTTTGTACAAAAGCCGTGAATTATATGCTGCATCATGACACTGTTTGTGTACCCAAACGTCTGCCCTACTAATACGTAGCTGAGATATGAGAATTATGTTAATGAATTCTAAATGGTGAAAGTTTCTACCAGTATTCGTATTAATTTCTATCGCTGTTCGTATACAAATTTAATAAGACAAGTATTTTAACAAACAACATCTTACTGGAATATCGTTGTATCTTCTAAATCCAAGAAATATACTAATTAGGAGCTAGCTATGTCAACAAAACTGTGAGATCTTCGTGTTTTGGGTAGATAATTAAAATGTCAATCCGGTACCGTACGTTTTCTGGGCTTCAATTATTTGTATCTTATAAGGCTAGATGCATTCTCACCACAATTAGAACCGTAGACCGGTTTCGGTCTAATTAGAGCTCGTCAGTACGGCTGACAATTTACTAAATTTGTAGTTGGTTATATAGAGTCTCTATTTTTTATCATTCTGTGTTATTTGGAGTTGCCGTGACAACATACTACTTAGTTCCGCAACGAGTTGGCGGCAAGTGCTTCGTGTCTTACATTTCACTTAGTATTTGTAGCTTGTTTAGGTAATAATAAATATGATTTAACAACCTATAAACATACAGCTAAATTCTTACTTTATCTATAGTTTCAATTATTTGGCAGTTGTAACAAATATATGAGCAAACATATAGTAGTAGTAGTGGCAGTGATGTGGAGGCTAACGCCAGGCAAGTAGGCCACAATAGCCCTTTTTGCCAACCCCGCCAACCCAGCAACCATGCTCTACTCTTCCTCGGTTCCGTCGCCAAATTGTATCGACCTCGAAATGAAGGCCATGACGGTCTTCCATTGGACGGCACTTACTTGATTCCTCTTCAGAGTCCTCGAACAGAACAATTTTGCTCGAAGACTCCCAAAATATTCGCATTCACACAGCTAGTCGTAAGACGTCTCTTCATTCTCGCCGCATTCCTGGCAAATGGGATCCCTCTAGACACTTATCAATGTGAGGTGTCTTCTAAGGGCGCAGTGACCTGTCAGCACCCCAAGGATGCGGCGAAGCGTAGGTCGACACCTACCGAGTAGCCGGATAGTCTTATCTCTGTCCGGCCTCTCCACGAAGTCCCTCGCCTGCCTACAGCCACCGGCCGACCTCCAGTGTCTCTCCATGGCCTCCTCAGTCCACCTGTCTAAGGCGACAGAGACCCTCTTCCTACGTATGCCTATCGTAGGCTTCGGGCCACAGAAAGGCCGTCGTGACCAAGCCTTGCGAAATCATTTGCCACCTCACTCCCCGCTTCGCCACAGTGTCCCGGAACCCACACCAGTTGCACCTCATTTGTCCTGGATAATCCTTTAAGGGCGTCAGCGCACTCCTGAACCACTGTTGACCTAATTCTGGCCGTGCAGACTACCCAGAGGACCGCTTGGCTATCCGAGCCAATGTATACACATTTCTCGGGGCTCATCCCCACACTCTGTCGATTGGCTACAGGATAGCGTACACCTCCGTTTCGAATGCTGTGGTATATGCGCCTAGATCATAACTCTCGCGCTCCCCTAGGGGGCAAATATGTAAGGTATGGTGCAATCAAATCATCACTAGAAACACACAGGGGATTTGTTTTTGTTATAATTCGCCATTTTGCTTTACTAATGACAATCAATACACCTGGACAGCCTCAGAGAACATTGTGAGATTTAATGCAGAGTCGCCGTCTTCCTTTTGCAAGTGGCTTGAGTAAGTCTGTTAGTTAGGAAAATTTGACCAGTTTTTCCGGGAAAATTTTAGGTTTTTTTTTGGAAAAAATTCATATCTCCGGAAATAACAATGCTATGGAAACCAAATCTAGTAAGCAGGTGAACATTGTAAGAACCAAACTATAGACCACAATTTAGATCTGTAAGTTGAATGAAAAAAAAGTTATAGGCATTTAATGAAGTAAAATTTAGGTGTCACTAGAAGTCAGAGAAGACACAATACCAAAATATTAAACAAAATCTATTAAACATTACTGACAACGTTAATTTTTGCATGGCACAAAAAGGCCAAGAAAAAACGAAAAAAATTACTTTGAAAATTTTATAATTTTTCTCCTGTAAATGTCAAACTGGAGATATGAAACGTGAAGATTAGTATAACTATTGCGGTTTATAAGTAAATTTGTAAAAAAAAATATTTAGCCAGTTTTCCAAAATTTTTGTAGAAATCATTTTTTGTAAGATTTTTTTGTGAAATATCGGTAATTAATATGATAAATGTTTAATAAGTTATAAAAAAACTGTTTTCAGATTTTCTTGAAAAAATTATTTGCAAATTTTCATTGGATTTTCTTTAAGTTCCGTCGAAAGGGTTTTTGTGAATACTCATATTTTGGTAGGTGGGTAAATAAGAGGTTCATTAATCAGGAAAATCGGACCAGTTTTTTTGGAAACATTTTAAGTTAATTTTCGGAAAAATTTTGTCCTTTTTCAAACCATTATGTTATTTTGAGGAAACATGGTAAGTATATTGTTTTGGGCTATATTGGTAACCAAATTTAATGGCTCCTTTCATTAAAAAATATATATTAGCTATTATTTTTTATGAAAATTCAATACCATAACGCACTTGCTGCGTCAAGACTTTTATAATAGTCATTGCGTGTAAGTCTTATATCTTATAAGACTTGCCAGCATATTTTTGTAGTGCTTAAATGCTACCACAGACTGTACAGTTTTTTTCCAGATTCTATTTCTGTTTTAAGGCATATATTTTTGTCATTGCTGTGATGAGTCTGGCAGTTATTCAAGGTTTTATTCTGCTGCTATTTCATTTTATTTGTATGCTACATGAAGATGTGTCTATATGTTTATTTAGGACGTCAATAGAATTACCAAAATTAATTGTGCATCTGAATTATAAAACATAAACTGCCAGGTTTTATTTCTTAGTCTTTCATTTAAATTATGAAAATCTACCCTTTTTAGCACTCTTTTTCTTGCCACGGGTTTTTCAGTGGAAGTAAGAAAACAAAAGTTCCATAAAATGGCATTATAGTCTGTAATATGTGAATAAAGCTTGGAAGACTGCAACTCAAAGGAGGATAAAAATTCTCTTTGGGTAAACATGTTTTACATCCGACTAAAAAAATATAGATACCGTGTCAGAAAATATGTTTGTATTGGCAAGTGTATTTTGTATTTTTTTGTCCTTATTGAAAGAAGGAGAGACCCGATTGTAGGGGGTAGAAAAGTAATTGAACGTTTCGTCCTGTCTGTGTTTTTCGTACTGGAAACATCACAAAAACAATTTACATATTTTAGCCAGTTTCAAGCAAATTGGCAATTACCCAAAACTTAAATGATATAAAAGAATAGAAAGGGAAATGCGGGGTTGTTTGAAAAGGTCTATTTCCTTTTGAAATCCTCCTAATCCGCCAGTTTGTCACGACACCGTGTACGCTTCGTCTAGAAGTGAACTTCTCACCTAAACGGCCAGTTTGAATACCTCCTTGATATGTTTATTATGCCCTGACGTAGCACACCGTCTAGATAAATACGGGAAACCCTGACGATCTGAAAATAGAAGTTGTCTTCACAAGCACAAAGAGGATAATCTTATTTTATTTACAGCCCTGTCGCCTGTCTGTGGCCCTCTCATTTACAATATCCTATTTAAGACACTTCATATTCTTTGCACGTCTAGTTTAGAACTCTTACGTTTACGCAAATCTTGAAACATTGCAAACACTTTTGACTTAGCCGAACCAGGATTTTAATACTAAAAGCTTTATCTAAACAAATCAAAATCTAGGATAGAGCCTGCGATGAGCACTAATAACTATACTTGGAAGGGCTCAATGTGTTATAACCAGCGCTCGGATTGTATGCAATTCGCATATTTTTCCAGAAGTTGCATATTTTAGTGTATTTTCCCTAAATTGCATATTTCCATATATTTTGCATTATTTGTATATTTTACAATTTTTAGGAGTTTCCGTATATAAGAAAAGCCATATACTTGTTTCAATGTAAGCAACGGCTAAGGTAAATTTATAGGCCGTTCAAATGTAGCTGGCGGAAAGGAGATTCCAAATTCCTGGTATTGTATAGTGCGCTAGACAGGGTGAGCTACCTCTGGGTTCTACGAATCTACCGCCTCCTAACTTTGTACGTGCTATACCGAAATGAAACTAGTAGCTGGTAGGTGAGAGTATAAGGTAAAGGTAAGATGCTTACTGGCAATTAGGCCATTGCTGACCCTTTTTGCTCATCTAAACTAACCTACCCTCCACCTTGAGCTCGATCTCAACGACGACAGTGATTTGAAAAATCATCTGCCGCCGGTGAGTCTCAAACCGTCGTCCCCCGAGTCCGTATTGGATAGTCTGAATCGACTTTCCCGCACGACCACGAAGGCGCTAGGTGAGAGTATAAAAACAAATTCTTGGAACGATTGTCGGTAATGGCGCTCTTTGCTTTGTACTTTACATCAACGTGAAATAAATAGCAAAATGCAATTTGTAGGATTTGTATAAATCTAAAATTCGTAAGGACTAGGGTTTTACGCTCGCCTATCATAAAAACTGTGTCTGGAATTCCCAATAATAACTGCAGAATGTATTGAAAGGACTGATCGCCAGGTAATTTTATTCGTACCTTAAGTCTCGTAAGAAGACATTAAAGGGGATTAGAGCTGACTTATTTACACTCTACTAGTGTCTAGAATTGAAATAATTTGTTTCTCTTATTTAGTTTGTGCTGCTTGTGCTTAGTTGCACGCACAGTGAATTTACTTCATCTGTAGACAGTGTTAGTGTAGGGTTGTTTTTATTATTTTATACTGTGAAAAAATGTGATCCAAATTGACAAGCTGGATACGGCCACACTCAGGGCTTTCCGTAGATGGTAACAACGTTTTTTGTAAACCATGCGGGAAAGTGGTAAGTTACTTTTTATTTTAAGTAACTGATCTATTTTCTTTGTTTTTCTACCCTTCGCCATTAATCAGCCCAGTATCTATTTGCTAAATTTTCCAAAACATGATTTTTATAATCGACAATTATAAAATTCAATCGAAATAAATAAAGTAATAGAAAAATACCTTGCAGCTCTTAAAAAAATTACTGAAATACAAATTAAAAATATACTTCCCTTATTTTATTACTTAATTCACGAATATTGTATGAAAGCAATACTAAATTTCTACTTATTCAAAAAAAAAGTAGATGCCTGTAGTAATATTGATTTCTTTTCAAACAGATTTCAAGCGCAAGGAAATATATCATAGACCAACACTGTAAAATATCTTTGCATCAAAGAAATTGTGAAAAATGAAATTCAAATAATACATCACAAGCATCAATACGCGAATGTTTGGAAAACCAAACAAAGAAAGCAGAAGAGGATACCTTTAAATTTGACTTATGCAAGGCAATGGTTGCTTCCTATATTTCACTGAATAAATTAAATAACACTGTCTTCAAGTCATTTTTGGAATAATATTGTAAACAGTCTATACCAGATGAAAGTACTTTGACAAAAAATATGGTTGAAAATTGCTATTTAGAAACTTTTTCAGAAGTAAAAAGTCCTATAAAAAATAATTTTTGTTGCGTTGTAGTAGATCAAACTCAAGATTTTTGTGGTAGATATGTTGCTAATTTAAGGATAGGCACCCTAACTGAAATATCTTCATCTAGACCTTATTTAATTGCAGTCAAAGAATTGGACAAAACAAGTAATATTACTATAACAAGAGAGTCTTGAACGTGTTTTTACCAAATGTTATACCAGTTGATACAGTTTTATTGCTGCTTACCGATGCTGCTTCATATATGGTCAGAGTTGGAATTCATTTTAAAAAAAATATATCCCAACTTAATTCATTGTACGTGCCTGACTCACGGGTTAGGCAGGGTAGCAGAAGAAATTAGACAGCAATTTCCTTTAGTCAATGAATTTTATAATGATATGAAAAAAGTATTCGCTAAAGCTCCTTTAAGAGTTCAAAGATATAGAAAAGTTTTGCCTGGGGTACCATTACCTCCTAGACCTGTAATCACACGATAAGGAACCTGGATCGAGGCTGCCTTATTTTATTTTGAACATTTTAGAGAAATCACGGAGGTAATGCTTGAATTTGCAGATCAAGCAGGTGCGTCAGTAAAACAAGCAACAAGTATTTTAAAGGACACAAAATTTAGCCAGCAATTATGTTTTATAAACAGCAATTATAAAATAGTTACAGAAACTATAAAAAAAACTTCAGCAGCAAAATGTTTTGCTAACTGAATCAGTTAAATTAATAGAACATTTCAAAGAAACTATTGATAAAGCAAATGCGCCTATTGCAAAACAAATTACAACAAAAATATCAGAAAGACTGACAAAAAATGAGGGATTTACCACGTTAACGCAGATTGCAAAAGCTCTGGATGGAGATTTTTCAGATGACTTAAACAAACAGACCCCCTACCATATTGTCAAGCTTAAAATATTCTCGAATTACCTCAGTCGACGTAGAACGAAGTTTTTCTTTGTATAAAAACTTACTAACTGAGAGAAGGCAATCTTTCAAAATAGATAATTTAGAGCGCCACTTAGGAATATCTGTTAATAGTAATAATTGCAATAATAATTGTAATGAATGATTAATTAATAATATAATTAGGGTCCTATGTGGTATTGATTGCGAATAAAATTAATAGCTTGGACTTTTAAAAACGTGTTTTATTGGTATACTATGATTATTTATGCATTGCATAAATCTATATTAGTGAATTTTCGTAGAAAAAATTCACAAATGGGGAGATCCCGACTTTTGAATTTTGAAAAAAATTTTGTATATGAGCGCGAACTATATTTATATATATATATATATATATATATATATATATATATATATATATATATATATATATATATATATATATATATATATATATATATATATATATATATATATATATATATATATATATATATATATATATATATATATATATCACACCGATAACTCAAAACATACCTGGCTGATTTTGATAAAATTTGGCATGTACCTTCCTTTTGTAAATGGATTGGATAAGTTCGTTAGTCAGGAAAATCTGACGAGGATTTCCAGGAAAATATTGAGTTTTAATTATCTCAAAAAATAAAAAAGCTATAATAACCAAATTTGGTAGGTAGGTTTACGGGTAAACTATACACCAAAACTTAGATTTCTATGTGATAAGAAAAAAAAGTTATAATAAAATATTTATATAAGTTGGAGTTGCATCCAAATTAAAAGTCTCAAGAACTTTTGGTACTTGTTTCGGTAGGTATGTATTAAAAATCGTGATTTAATTTTTTTAGCGAAAATTGGCTAAACTTAAATTTTAGATGCAAAGCGGATACATTTTGAAAAATAGTCATTTTGTGGGAGATTTCTAACCGTTGTGTATTCGCAACGCAGCCTTTATCAAATTTAAAATACCTCGATGGAAAAGATCAATCTTTAGACATTTGAAGATCAGGAAAAAGCGAAAAACAAGAATACGACTGTTAAAAAAAATTACTTTTAAACATGAAATGGGTAGCGGTACATACTGTTGCATGTTTCCAAAACGATTTTACTTTTACTTGCTGTAGAAATCTCGTTAAGCTCGAACTCAGCATTTATCTCCAGTAATCGGCGAGAGCGTGCATACTGAAATCAGAGAATAAGAGAAATAGAAAACAGGCTTATAAGTATAAAAGAATAAATTCAGTTTGCACCTTATTTCCTAATGCCAGCAAATTACCGTTGTCTTAAGAGTTTAGACGGTCCTGGGCATTTGCTCTTCCGTGATGTCCCGAAGCGGGCGCACAGCCAGGAAAAACAAAGCTTCCTCGTGCGCCTTCGTTGAGTGTGTAAACGTGGATAAGTGGTAAACAAGGTAGTAAATTTCCCTCTACGCCCAGAGACGCGACGGTTGGGATCGGTGGCCTTTTCCTGCTTTGTATTATATTACAGCTTTTGCCGGCCTCTAGACTACACACCACTTTAATACGTACATGTCAAATATCTGCCATTCCCTCTAATAAAATATAATGTACTGGATACTCCCATTTGACAACTTTTACTGCACAATAAATGCCTATATATTTGATTCAATATGATTTTATATTATACTTTTGCTTTTATGGGAGTGCCTTATTGTTCACACACTTTTACTGATATTCCATCGCGTAAAAACTATTCTCTGACTTACCCCGTTAACGCCCAATTCACTTATTTCTTTTTTAGTGAATTTTTATTTAAATAATTCACTAATAAAGAGGTATCGATGGTAAGACTTTGAAAACATTTATGCAAATGAGCGCGAACTAGGACCCCTAGAACCCATATCCGGGGTCAGTTTCAATTTTTATATGTTTATATATATATATATATATATATATATATATATATATATATATATATATATATATATATATATATATATATATGTATCCGTCTGATAATTAAAAAAATAATTAACCGATTTCAATGAAACTCGGCAAGTGCCTTCCTTTTATTAATGTTAGTTAAATAGTTAGTTAAAATGAATTAGATGGCCTCGGAAGCTCAAGTCCATTAGCCACAGATTTTTCTAATTCACTTTCGAAAATACTGTCTCATTGTTCTTCGTTATCTGTTATAATGAAACATAGAAAATCAGAGAGAAGTGTGACTTTTACAGTGAAAACTGATATTCGTTATACATGTTTCCCTATATTTATGTTCTCCTATATATATATATATATATATATATATATATATATATATATATATATATATATATATATATATATATATATATATATATATATATATATATATATATATATATATATATATATATATATATATATATATATATATATATATATACATATATCTTTTTATAATTGTTGATTTCTTTTTTTTTGTTCTTTTTTTTATTAATTATTATTATCATTATTATAACTTTTTTTTTAAATTATGATCTAAGGAATTAGACTGGGATGGTTGCGCCTAGGGACCCGTCAAGGCTTAAATCACAGACTGAAATGGGCCACGATATTAATGGCTTGGATAAGTTCGTTAGCCAGGAAAATCGGACGAGGTTGTCCGGGAAAATTTTGAGTTTTCTTTCAAAAAAAAAAAATTTCCTCCGGAAATAACAGAGCTGCTTTAATGAAATTTTTACCTTGGGAGAGACCTTACCACGTACCAAAATTCAACTTTATAAGTTTATAGGAAATTGAGTTAATCGAATATAAATTTTTTTTTATTACAAAGTCCTTTTAATGTAATTTGGAGAATATCTTGTCCTAGGAAAGGCCTTACTACGTACCAAAACTAAACTTTCTAAGTTTATATAAAATTGAGTTATTCAAATTTGAAGCATTTAATAAAAATTCACTACCATAACGCACTTGCTGCGTCCCGAATTTTTAATTTTTTAAAATTGTAATATATCGTTGCTAAATTGTTTCCTAAAGCCTGTAGCAATGATCAAAATGATTGAAAACATCTAGTTTAAAAAAAAACAAAAAAACGCTGTCCTATAAACAAGAGGCTGGGAGGATATGAATAGTTGTGTGGACTGAAATTAAAATTTTAAGTGTAACAAAAACATTTATTCCTCAAAAACTAAATCAATATAAGTAAATTATTTAAGCAGCAAAAAAATGTAGCATAATATAAACAAAGAAATAAAAGTAAACAAGATGTATAAAAAACTCTGGACGCAGCAAGTGCGTTATGGTAGTGAATTTTCATAAAAATGTTTTTAATAGCAAATATGTGTGTTTTTTTTAAAGAAAGCAGGCATCAAAATTTGGTGACCAGTATAACCTATATAGTAAAAATAATGTGCCATGATTCATAAAAATAACTTTATTGTTTGAAAATGTACAAAAATTCCGAAATTAAACTTAGAGTGTTCCGGAAAAACTCGTTTCTTGGTCAACCTTACAGATTAATAGCAAATTGGGCTATTCAAATATGAAGCATTTGATCAAAATTCGCTATCATAACGCACTTGCTGCTTCCAGATTTTTTTTTCTTACAAACATGCATTATATTTCGATGGAAAATGCAATAACATAACGCGTGTTTGATTAAAAAGACAAAGAAAATTTGTATCACCAACGACTTATGGGCCACCCTGTGATTGTAGAAATATTTTTTTAAGATGTAGCTCAAGACACCCTATAATAAATATATACAATTTTTTTCATATTTTGTATAATAACGGATATATTGAGCTTTATTGATTTTTTACGAAAATTCGACCAAAATTATATACCATTACACGATAAACTCTATAGCTAAGACTACTGCCAAGCATCAGAGAAAGGGTCTATTTGAAATGAATTTTCTGGAAATATTTTAGTAAAATGAAGGACAATGACGGTTGAAACTAAGACTTCAGGGTTTGTAAAACATCCTTCTTGAGATATTTGATTTCCATCGCTCGTATTAGATTCAAGTTATTTGCCAACTTTGACGTTTTGAGGAAAACCCCAATTTATTTTTCTTTAAATGCCTATAACTTTTTTGTCTTTTGACCTACATAGCTAAATTTTGGTAGGTAACTTACTTGCCCCTACTTTGTTAATTCCGGAGATATGAATTTTTTCGAAAGAAAACACAAAATTTTCCGAGAAAACCTTTGCAGATTTTCCTGGCTAACGAACTTATCCAAGCCATTTGCAAAAGGAATTTATTCACCAAATTTTAAAAAAAATCGGCCCATTATTTTTTGAGTTATCGGTGTGATATATATATATATATATATATATATATATATATATATATATATATATATATATATATATATATAAACATATAAAAATTGAAACTACCCAGGATATGTGTTCTAGGTAGGCCCCCTAGAACACATAGCACTCATTTGAAGAATTCTTTTCAAAATTCAAAAGTCGGGATCTCCTCATTAGTGAATTTTTTTTAAGAAAATTAACTAAAATAAATTACTCACTGTTTGCGGTGGTATTAGGAAAACAATGGGTGCATAAAGTAACTTTGCACTTACTGCAGAATGTAATTGGTTTACTTGAGCAATTTTCAGACTGACAGTGGCGTTGTTTTTCGCGCTTTTCTAGAAAATGTCCTCTTTCATCGTACCTAACACCATCAGGAACCTTTCACCTGGAAGTGGAAGGGAAATTTTGCGGTCTACCTTTTAGAACTCGTTTAGAACTTATGTCCGATTTTTAGATATTCAACTGCAATGGATCTCCTAAATTCCTTTATAGAAATTGATTTCTTGCCATGAATGTTTCGATACAAAATAAACGTATTAACTACGCAATAGTGCGTATCACTAGGGACCAATACCGCTTTTTTCCCCTCACCGAAATATTGTGTTTTTCCAAAAGCCTATCATGTTGATCTACACCGCCTACATAATGGTTATAATTGTAAATTAGCCTTGGCTGAGGAAGAGAAACTCGCTCTTTTTTTTCTTTGCTCCATCGAAGAGCCAACGATATTGGTTCAATTGTATGAAAATTGGTGGCAAGTGTTACAGATTTATTATCATTCCACTTCATGGCAAAGATTTTATTTTTTTGGTCAAACTGGAAATCATATGAACCACGACTGCTTATTTCGAGTTCTTTGGTTGGCTTTAGTGGACATTTTAGTGTTCGATTTTCCCTGATGGTGGCCGTTGCTCCAAAACCTAAGTCTTTGAGTTTACACAATAATGCGTAGCTAGTGAAAAAGTTATCAAAATATACACAATAACTTTTAGGGTCTTCAACAACAGATAACATTCTGGCAACTACTCTAGTTCCAAGCGATTCTGTCGATATTTCCGTCTGGTCTTTCCCGCAGTATAGGGAAAAATTGAAACACTGTCCTTCTTTTCCACACATGGCCCATAATTTATAGCCAAAGCTGATAGGTTTAGCTCTTATAAATTGTTTCAGTGGATGGTGTCCATAATACCGAACAATCATTTCATCAATGGATAGATTTGACTGAAACACTCCCCATTTAGAAAATTTGGAGTTTACTATTTGAATAAGAGGGCTAATTTTGAAAGATTTACATTTTTATTTTGATCAGCTTTGGTATTGTCACCAAATTGAATCGGGGATTTGATTTCTAAATATGCATTGCGACTCATAGCATTACGAACTAAAGGTATTCCCAAATCCTCACATTCGGACTAGTAATCCCTTTCACTTGGTAAAGTGTGGTAACCAGAAAATATTAGAAATCCCAGAAAAATTTTGATTTCATCTATAGTCATACTGAAAGCGTGCTTATCTTTTTGATTCGCATACCCAAGGGTTTTTTTCACAATCATATTGTAAATATTTTCATAGAAGAATTGTTCAAAAATACCTACAGAGTTGGTTCTTGTAAAACCAGTTTCAGTTCATCAAGCTTTTGATTTGGGGTGTCGTGTATTGGATCAAATTGATATTCTTGAGAAATCATTTTCCAGTCTGCTGTAATAGTTGATTTGACATATCTTCTTTTCTTCGTTGGTAAATGGCAATCTGTTGAAGTTGATGGGCTATTTGTAAAAGGACATGATGGCCGGCTTTCAGCAAAAGTTAACGCGTGACTTCTAGGTAACCAGTGATGCTAATGGCATCATCTGCATCGTCATCGTCTTCTTGTGTGCCGCCTTCTTCATCTGGGTCTTCTTCATTACTGATGATGTCTATCTCTATATTTTCTGGGATGTCATTGACCACAGGCATGCCAAGGTCTCCATCATCAAACCCTTCCTCGTCTGTCAATTCATCAACTTCAGGTGGTGGAGCTAATATTTATGCCTCACATTCTGCTGAATTCGCGTATTCCCAGGCTTCCTCCACGGTTTTAAATACTCTGCTCATTTTTACTGCTTCGAAATGAAATCTGAAATAAATTTCGCATAATATGAGAGAATAGCTAATAAAACTGACAAATCTTCACTGAATCGCCCAGCGTCATATTTATATGACACCAAGATTTACTGGTCCACACACAGAAACTGACGCACAACCAAACTGAATTTATGGTTTCCGCAGTAATATCCAACAGTTGCGAACTATCTCCAGAGGCATGTTATCGAAAGCATCCTCTAAATCGTTTTGTAGCAAAAAACACCTGGTCCGAGTCCTTGACAAATTCTGTACTTGTATGGATGTATTTTTTTTTGTAAAATAAAATGTGCCGTTGATTTTGATATACCAACGTTTCTTTCAATCCGCCGGACTGATGTCCCGAGATCCTCAGTAACTGCTAACGAAATATTATGTATTGCTTCCTCATTGCTAGATTTTAGCCGAGAAACTACATGTTTTTTAAAAGAATCATATGCTTTAAGGTTTGTCACTATATTGATATAAGTTATTGCATTTGGCTGTCTTCTATCTAGATATTTCTGCAAATACATACGCTCCGCAACAGAACAAATTTGCTTGGATGAAATGTAACATGCCAACATGTCAAACTTTTCGTCCGAAAACATATTTACTAGAAACAGTTACTAATTATTACACAATAAATCAAACAAGAAATTAATGTGTCATAAATTAATGTTACTGTCAATCCAAATATGGCTATTGTCACATCTATTTATTTTCGAAAGCATACTTTTGTCTTTTTAATATTTGTTCTGTCAATTACATTAAATTATTGACTTAGTTCATCCACTGACTTATTATTAAACGCCTAAATGACATACAGTGTTAATTGATTACATATTGAATATCTCAGTTCGCGAGGTGAGTAACCTCTCGAATTAGACTAGGAGGTTGCGGGTTCGAGTCCCGTGTTCGAACATCGGTCTTTTTTACTCGAATGTGGAAAGGCCGGCTTTTGGTGAGTTATGGATGGTGTTTTTTTTTATATCAACAACACACCACGAGGGCTCTCAGCCTAAATACTATCGTACCGTGGGTGTCGACAAGGAGGAAAGAGGCAACTTGTTAATTCTGGAATTAAAGGTTTGGAGGCTCGGAGGAGAAGGAAAAACATGTGCCCCACAACTTGGAAGTCCTCGAGATAAAAGAGCGGGAATAACAAGCTGTTCTATATCTGGTGACCTGGACAGTAAAAAGGTGCATTCGCTCTGTTCCCCTGGTAGATCTGTTGGGGGCAGCAGGTGGAGGAACTATGGAAGAAAGCTCCATTAAGCAGTTCCCGTGCAGATATCTCTAAAAACTCTGGACGCAGCAAGTGCGTTATGGTAGTGAATTTTTATTAAATGCTTCAAATTTAAATAACTCAGATTTATATAAACTTAGAAAGTTAAATTTTGGTATGTAGTAAGGTCTTTCCCAGAGCAAGAGATTCACCAATTTCATTAAAATAACTTTGTAATTTTTGGAGAAAAAAATATTTTTGAAAGAAAATTTAAAAGTTTATTAACTCAATTTTCTATAAACTTAGAAAGTTGAATTTTAGTACTTAGTGATGTCTCTTCCAAGGCAAGATATATAGCAAATTTCATTAAAACAGCTTTGTTATTTTCGGAGGAAAAATTTTTTTTGAAAGAAAACTCAAATTTCTTTCGGAAAACCACGTCAGATTTTCCTGGCTAACAAACTCGTCCAAGCCAATAATAAAAGAAAAGCACTTGCCGAGTTTTATTGAAATCGGTTAATTATTTTTTGAGTTATCAGACGGATACATATATAGGGGTCCTAGTTCGCGCTCATTAGAAAACATTTTTGTCTCACCATCGATACCTCTCTATTAGTGAATTTTTTAAAATAAAAATTCACTAAAAGAGAGAGAGAGGTCACTAACGGAACGTCGGTGGGCAAAGGATGGCAGCCTTTGGGTGAGGGTAGGGTGAGGTGTTAAAAATCCGTACTATTTAAAACAGGATTTTTAACACGTTTAAAAAATCCTGTTATAAATAGTACGACTCCTGTGCTCCGGATGCTCACGCAGGGGTGATTCCTTTGCCTCCGTGGCGATTTTGGTTGTTGCCCTCGAATTGAGGGTCTTGCGAAGGTTGCTGCAAATGTGCACTGATTGCCTGTTGTGACTTCGTGTATTTTTTCTTCTTCATCCAGAGTGTTCCGATGATCACCTGGCTATACTGTACTGATGATAGCTAATAAGCTTGAAACACGTGTATGCGTTGTCTCCTTGCGGCCTTGCCCTTTCTCCTTGTATATATATATATATATATATATATATATATATATATATATATATATATATATATATATATATCACACCGATAACTCAAAAAATAATGGGCCGATTTTGATAAAATTTGGCATGTGCCTTCCTTTTGTAAGTGGCTTGGATAAGTTCGTTAGCTAGGAAAATCGGACGACCGGGAAATTTTTCAGTTTTTCTTAATATAGTTGATTCTAAACAAATCAGCCATGTCCCTTGGACACTGCATTAAATTATTTACTCTATGAAGAAATTATTAGCAGTGAAGTTGAATTTGGAAAAAACTGGTTATCTATCATTAAAACATATATTAGAATTTTAACTTTTCTTCAAAGCAATCTGAGGTTATAACGGATAGGAGAGAGTAAATTTCCATTTTGCTGTATAAAGTCTGGGATATGCTTTGACAAATGATAACTGAGATAAATAAAAGGACTTTTGATGGTGCTTTGGATCCCGCACCTCTACTGGAATAAAGCCTATGAATAATTTCCACATTTCTTGTCTCAAATTTCTTTATCTCTTTTGCTCTTTGCTATCCGATTCTGAAGTCGGCCAAGTATTTTATTCATTTTACACCACGTCGAATCGAAGAGACTTCTTAAGATTTATATAACTTGTAGATCTGACATCGATAACCCCTTACGTATCTATTTGTTTCCAGGATATTATCCCATATTTTGTCATTGCTATAATATCCTTAAATCATCTCTCCAAAGAAAGTAACTGTGTTTCATCAAACTTATGGATCTGGACCTGTTAAGTCTTTCGAGTGAAATCTGACGTAGGGAACGTTTTACACTATAAAATGCATGATAAATAGATGAGTTTAGGGCTCTTTTGCTAAAGTATGGCAATTTTTTTTCTCTCCTAATAGACAGATTCAACTTCTTTCTATATTCTTACTTATTCATGATATAAAGTGAAATCATTGTTTTCATGCAAAATTCTATTTGATCTTCGTGAGTGAATAGTGATTTTTATTATTTACGACCTACTTGTTTATTGAAGCGCTGTGCTTTGAGAGTGTCAGGAGACTCGTGAATGTAAAATTTTATGGGTTTCGTGGCAAAAAGATAGGTAGATACACGAAACAATATCATTGCCCTCTTTCCACGAACAAACAATACAAGGGTGTATTAATATCTAGTCACCTTTTATTGTTTCAAGAGACAAATAGCAACGAACAATAATTTATTAGAACTATTATTAAAATCAAATTTAATGTCAAAAAGGCAAAGTAAACTTGCGCAATAAAGTTAAAAAACTCTGGGCGCAGCAAGTGCGTTATGGTAGTGAATTTTCATAAAAATGTTTTTATTGCAAATATGTGTGTTTTCTTTTTAAGAAAGCAGGCATCAATTTTGGTTACCAGTATAACCTATATAGTAAAAACAATGTGCCATGTTTCATAAAAATAACTTTATTGTGTGAAAATGTACAAAAATTTCCAAGAGTAAACTTCAAGTGTTCCCGGAAACACTCGTTTCTTGGTCAACCTTATAGGTTAATAGCAAATTGGGGTATTCAAATATGAAGCATTTGATCAAAATTCGCTACCATAACGCACTTGCTGCATCCAGAATTTCTTTTCTTACCAACATGCATTATATTTCGATGTAAAATGCAAAAATGCAATAACATAAGGCGTGTTTGATTAAAATTAGCGATAGCAAATTGGGCTATTCAAATATGAAGCATTTGATCAAAATTCGCTACCATAACGCACTTGCTGCATCCAGAATTTCTTTTCTTACAAACATGCATTATATTTTAATGGAAAATGCAAAAATGCAATAACATAAGGCGTGTTTGATTAAAAAAAAAAAGAAAATTTGTATCACCAACGACCTATGGGCCAGCCTGTGATTGTAGAAATATTTTTTAAGATGTAGCTCAAGACACCCTATAATTAATATATACAAATTTTTTTCATATCTTGTATAATAACGGATATATTGAGCTTTATTGATTTTTTTACGGAAATTCGACAAAAATTATATACCATTCAACAATAAACGCCATAACTAAGACTACTGCCAAGCATCAGAGAAAGGGTCTATTTGAAATGAATTTTCTGGAAACATTTTAGTAAAATGAAGGACAATGACGGTTGAAACTAAGACTTCAAGGTTAGTAAAACATCCTTCTTGAGACATTTTATTTCCATAGCCCGTATTAGATTCAATTTATTTGCCTAAATTTTGCCGATTTTGACGTTTTAAATCGCAACTTTGACGTTTTGAGGAAAACCCCAATTTTTTTTTAAATGCCTATAACTTTTTTGTATTTTGACCTACATATCTAAATTTTGGTAGGTGACTTGCCTATAAGGACATAAATCAGCGTACTAAATCTGGTTGCCCTTAATTTGTTAGTTCCGGAGATATAAATTTTTTTTGAAAGAAAACACAAAATTTTCCAGGAAAACCTGGGCAGATTTTCCTGGCTAACAAAGTTATCCAAGCCATTGGCAAGAGAAATTTATTCACCAAATTCAATCAAAATCGGTCAATTTTTTTTTTGAGTTATCGGTGTGATACATATATATATATATATATATATATATATATATATATATATATATATATATATATATATATATATATATATATATATATATATAAACATATAAAAATTGAAACTGACCCGGGATATGTGTTCTGGGGGGCCTAATTAGCGCTCATTTGATGAAAGTTTTTCAATTTTCAAAAGTCGGGATCTCCTCATTAGTGATTTTTTTTAAAGAAAATTAACAAAAATGATGTAGAGTAAAATAGTAGAGATAGTCCAACAACAAAACATAACACGAAGAAATATTTTTCTCTTGCAAGATAATGCTTCTGCTCACAAATCGAGTGAAAAAATTGCAGCTAATAGTTTGAATTATTTGAATTTCATATTATTGGCCAAATATGCTTTCGTCCGACTATTATCTCTTCCCTCGACTAAAGGAAGGTACTTTCCTTTTGTAAGTAGCTTGGATAAGTTTCTTAGCCAGAGCCTCGGTAGTCAGGGGTAAGAACGTGTGCCGGTGAACCGAAGGGTACTGGGTTCGATTCCCAGGGTTCTCCTTCACCTTTTTCAGCAAATACTGTAAAATTAGCATCAACCGAGGTTGCAGCATTGTATTTGAGCAAGTTAGGTGTCTCCACGTTCCGCCCTTCGGAGTTGTCGAAAAGCCGTCGGTCCCGTGTCAATGCGATGTTGGGCACGTTATAGATCCTACTCTCCTTACAGAAATCAGGAATTTCCACGATAGTGAGGAGTTGCAGGAATAGGCCGACCTTAAATTTTTAAAAAGCTTCTGAGCCAGTCAGGTCAAACTATTTTTTTCTTTTGAAAAATGTTACGTTTTTCTCGAAAAAGTTATTTATCTTCAGAAATAAAGTCTTTAAGTAAAATTATCTAAACAAGTTGCATTTATAGGAACTACTTCATACCTAATTTTAAGTCTCTGGCTTTCTAAAAAATGTATTTATAGACATTTATTCTTTTCCACCAGGATACGAAAACATTAAAAGTTTTGTATGATAAAAACAATCTTATTAACTTTATTGAGAGCCTCGATGGTTCAGTGGTAAGAACGTGTGCTTCTGAACCGAAGGGTACTGGGTTCGATCCCAGGGTACTCCTTTCACTTTTTAAGTACAAACAGTAACATTAACATCAGAAGAGGTTCTGGCATTGTATTTGAGCAAATTGAATGTCTGCACGTTCCGCCCTTCGAAGGGGGCGTAAAACCGTCGGTTCCGTGTCCATGCGAAGTTGGGCACGTTAAAGACCCCTACCCTCCTTACAGAGAGGCGGGGGTTCGGCAAAATTTCCAGGATAGTGAGGTTAAACTGCTCCCTGGCGTCGGTGATTGGCCATAGTCGCGGAAATAGGCCGACGTTAAAGAAATAAAAACACACAATAAAAACACACATTAACTTTTTGTACAATTTTATTAACTTCATTGTCTAAAAAATTTGCTAGAGAAACTTCTTCCTTCAAAAACTCGCAAAAACGTTTTTCTACGAAAATCCGCAAAAAGCAATGTTATTAACTACAAAAAATACTCTACGACAATTCGCTAAAAAACTTTTCTGCGAAAGTTTTATTAATTGCAGCATCGGTGTTCCAGTGGTGAGGACGTGTGCCTTTGGACCCAAAACTCCTGGGTTCGTTTCCCAACTGAAGCGTCAAATTTTTTATCACTACATTATGTTTAAGTAAATCGAATGTCTGCACGTTCCGCTTTTTGAAGGGGGCGTAAATCCGTCGGTCTCGTGTATCATAATACGATGCTGGGCACGTTAAATATCACTTTCATTTTTACGGAAAGTAAGGGATAATTACACCACAATGATAGGAAATTGCGCACCAAATATTAACGTTTTTAAAATACTACCGCGGAGAATTTATTACATAATTTGGATTATTTTCAGATAAATATTGACAATTCTGTGATAAAGCTACATCGTTAGTTGTAAAAGTCGATTCATCTGAAAAAATAATATTTTTATAGAAATTTCGATCCTCTGGAAAATTTTCACTTATGTTGGGTAAAAGTCCCACCTTCGGGATTCATCCCCTTCTTCTAACGTATGATGAAATCTAACTTAATGTGGCTTTACCGTCTTTGCTTCATAAATGTGTGATTTGCTAATGCGAGTCTGCCCGTAACGCTTTCTTAGTGAGAGCTTGGGCTCTTCGCGTAATGAATCCATTGCTACCACAGTACCTACATCATCTCTATCAAAGGTCTTGTTTGTCTGGTGTATTATGTACAGTAGGTCCCGCTAGTGATACATTTTTTAAGCAGTAGTCTCGATACTGTAGATTGGATCATAACTGTGTTTGGAAACTTCATATCAAATAGTCTGATAACCTCTGGAATAGATAATTTACCAATTCCATAACAGTGAATTAGGTAGATCCCTTCTGGTATAGTAAGCATAACTTTTTTATTTTTCACAGTTACGTTCGGATCAGTTTTAGAGCGCAGCTACGGCAATAATTACAAATAACTATTTTTGAAAACTGTCAAAATATTATTTTATTCGTCTTTCTTCCATAGCTTACTATTTGTTTTTAGAATTTTAAAATATCCAGCTAGGCTTAGCATTTTAAAATTTTGTGTTCCTACTCGATTTTTCTTGCCAATCATATTTTTCCAATAACATTTTTTTGTTTCTTATAGAGAAAAGGCTTTTTACTAGTGTATGAAATATTTTTTTTGTAAATTTCCAAAACCTTGATTTTTGCAAATAATTATGGCACTAATTATTTTTTATTCAAGCAGGGCTTAATCCAAGAAAAAGAAGTTTTAACCTTGCTTTTAGTGAATTTGTATTACAAAAAATTCACTAATAGAGAGGTATCGATGGTGAGACTTTGCAAAAAAATTTTCGAATGAGCGCGAACTAGAAGCCCTAGAACCCATATCCGGGGTCAGTTTCAATTTTTAATATATTATTATTATTATTATTATTATTATTATTATTATTATTATTATTATTATTATTATTATTATTATTATTATTATTATTATTATTATTATTACCTTTATTGCTTAAAATTATACAACATGTTTATTCAATAAGTCTAAGACTTGTGGTGAATATTAACATAATTTTATACATAGTTGCATCCAAAACTGCTTGACAACACTCCAAATTCAACAACCTTAAAATTTTAACATTCCAAAAAATTTCTTTCCTGTTCCATTTCGTTCTTCTAATGTTTCACCTGATACCTCCATTTACAATTAACACTCCACAATACTTTTCCAACTGCAAACCTTTCTCAACTACCGATATTTGTGCCGAAATTGTAAATTTTGTACGAGACCAAACATGACATTTTAACTTGACATACTTCAAATTTTATATATATATATATATATATATATATATATATATATATATATATATATATATATATATATATATATATATATATATGTATGTATGTATGTATATATGTGTGTCCGGACGATAACTCAAAAAGTTATTCACCGATTTTTGATGACACTCGGCAAGAATCTTTATTCTGTTAATGGCTTGGATGAGTTCTTTAGCCAGGAAAATCGGACAAGGTTTTCCGGGAAATTTTTGAGTTCTCTTTCAAAAAAAAATTGTATCTCCGAAAATTAAAAATGTATTTTGATGAAATTTGGTGAATATGTTGCCTTGTGAAAAACCTTATTACTTACTAAAGTTAAACTTTCTAGGTTTGTATAAAATTGAGTTATTTAAATTTGAAAACTATAATTAAAATTCGCTACCATAACGCACTTGCTGCGTCCCTAATTTCTTTTTTTATAAACATGCATTGTATTTCGATTGAAAATTCAAAAATCCAATAAGGCGTGTCGATTAAAAAAAAAAGAATTTGTATCACCAACGACTTATGGGCCCACTCAGTGAGTGGTGGACGTGCCGCCACCTAGTTGCGGAACCAAGTACTATGCTGTCACGCCAGCTCCAAATAACACAAAGTGTTAAAAAATAGAGACTGGTTACAGCTAACTAAGAATTTAGAAAATTGTCAGCCCTGGCCCATTTCTGCCCCAATATAGGGACAAAGTGATGCATTTTCGCAACAATTAGAACCGTAGACCGGTTTCGCTCTCATTAGAGCTCTTCAGTACGGCATACTAATTGCAGCAAAAATGTATCAAAAGTAATACGGCTATCGTATACTACTTGGTTCCGCAACTAGGTGGCGGCACGTCCACCACTCACTGAGTATTTTAAGGCTGGCTATACGATAGCCGTATTACTTTTGATGCATTTTTGCTGCAATTAGTATGCCGTACTGAAGAGCTCTAATGAGAGCGAAACCGGTCTACGGTTCTAATTGTTGTGAAAATGCATCGAGTCTTACATACTTTGTCCCTATATTGGGGTAGAAATGGGCCAGGGCTGACAATTTTCTAAATTGTTAGTTAGCTGTATCAAGTCTCTATTTTTTAACACTTTGTGTTATTTGGAGCTGGCGTGACAGCATACTACTTGGTTCCGCAACTAGGTGGCGGCACGTCCACCACTCACTGAGTGGGCCCATAAGTCGTTGGTGATACAAATCCCAGTTTTTTCGGGAACACTTTAAGTTCACTTTCGGAAACTTTTGTACATTTTCAAACAATAAAGTTATTTTGATGAGACATGGCACATTGTTTCTACTATAGAGGTTATACTGGTAGCCAAATTTGATGCCTGCTTTCTTAAAAAAAATACATATATTTGCTATTAAATACATTTTTATTGAAATTCACTATCATAACGCACTTGCTGCGTCCAGACTTTTTTTTCTTCAGATTTTCTAAATAATAACACAAAATATTTCAGACTGTAGCGATAACGCCATTATTGAGGATTAACATGCACAAAAATGACATTCTGGGAATTGGTTTTCCGCATGTGCGGGGCAAAATACCTTAAAATTTGAAAATTTTCTTTTTTTTTCATAAAATTGTTAATATCGTGAAAACTTTTTGATACGTTCATATAGGGTTTTTCTGAAAGGGCTTGATCTAGCCTATCTTCGTGTGACGTTTGATTTACGATTTTTGGGACAGCCTGTATGTATATATATATATATATATATATATATATATATATATATATATATATATATATATATATATATATATATATATATATATATATATATATGTATGTATCCAACCGATAACTGAAAAAGTTATTAACCGATTTTGATGAAACTCGGCATTAATCTTTCTATTATCAATAGCTTGAATTAGTTAGTTAGTCGCCCGTTGGGATCAGTATTTCTACAGAACAAATTGTTTATTTCGAAAAAAAAATTGTATCTCAGAAAATAACAAAGTTATTTAGATACCATTTGGTTGATAGGTAGCCCTTATACTACATACAAAAATGACATTTTCTAGGTTTATAGAAAATTGAGCTATACAAATTTGAAGCACTTAATAAAAATTCGCTACCATAACTCACTTGTTGCGTCTCGAAATTTTTTCACCTCTTGATTCCTCGATCCTGGGCACACTATATATATATATATATATATATATATATATATATATATATATATATATATATATATATATATATATATATATATATATATATATATATATATATGGAACTTTTTTCTACGAAAAGTCGCTAAAAGACAAATTTTACATACATTGTTGTATAGAAAAAGCCTTTACATTACAATACTGCTCATTTTATTTGGTCCGAATTATAGACAAAATAAATAGGTTTTAAAAGCTGTAACAACAGACATCATAATTACTCTGTAATATTTTCACGGAACACAATGACTACTTAGTTCCATCTTTCGTGTGGGATAACAATTAATGTAGAAGTATGATTTTTATGTTTTATGATTACTACTTCATCATCAAATGTTTGAGCAAAAAGCAAATAAATGAAGAAATAAAAGAAAATTTCATTAGCACTTATTCTGGATTTTTCAGTTCGTCAGATTCGCTTTATTTATTTTGGTTCTTTGAGTCTACCTTGGCGACTGCCTGAAGCGTTTGATAAATTGGACTCATCATACTTTCCAACTTCATTTAAGTCGTGGAATTTTTTATTTTTCGTTAAAAACATTGCTGCATCAAACCGCTTCTTCTCGACAAGAATGATATGGCTCAAAAAGCGTCGTAATAATCGTAACAAGTTATATATTTGTCACTAAGTACAGCTTAATGCCTTGTTTATCGTCCTCAAAACTAATTGCTTTCAATGTTGAGCCTTTTAACGTATATATAGACGTATTTAAGTTAAGGAATCTATTTTACTGTATCGTTTTTCTTAAGAAATACAAACATTATAGCTTCATAATATATCGTTTATGTGGTAGTTTGCTCCTTTATGGCTCTTGTGGACTTTTAATTATTGACATTTAAGACTTTAAAATCATCACTTGCCTTAACAAAGTCGTATTTTATTTGACATACTATCAAAACTTTATGGAATCGCTGTTTTTTTCCTCAACTTTTAATTACTTACAATTTAACCAACATTTTAAAGCGAGGTAAAATGTCACCCACGATTGTCGTATTATTTATAAAGCGTAGAGGAAAAAAAGTTAGTTTTTTTTCTTTTCTTAGCATTGGCATTTTAGCCAACAAGCGTAGAAAATATTCGCTTAGGAGATCGCGACTTTTAAATTTTGAAAAATGTTTTCAAACCAGCGCGAACTAGGACCCCCTCACAACTCACATCCGGGGTCAGTTTCCCTTTTTATCTTTATATACAGTGTGTCCAAGATAAGGAGGGTCACTATGGGGATCTGCTACCGTTTTTGAGATCCTCATAGTGACCCTCCTTATCTTGGACACACTATATATATATATATATATATATATATATATATATATATATATATATATATATATATATATATATATATATATTGTCATGATTCATTTCATCCGACCGAAATTGTTCTGTTGCAGAGCGTATGTATTTCTAGAAATATCTGGAAAGAAGATATATATATATATATATATATATATATATATATATATATATATATATATATAATATTAACTGTAACACTATAAATTAAACAAAAAACAAATTAATCAAAAATTAATATTACTGTCAATCCAAATATGGCTATTGTGACATCCATTTATTTTCCGAAGCATAATTTTGTCTTTTTAATTTAAGTTCATTTGTTCTGTGTTTATTCTATTACATTATTGCCTTAATTCATCCATTGGGTTACTATTATAACGCCTAAATGACATAAAGTGTTCCGTAATAGGAAATAATTCTTGATTAAGGTCGAGAAAACGGCTAAAATGGTACTAAACCACAAAGTTTGATACATCATTGAATTTAAAATAAAAATGGATTTCAGAATATAATATCAAGAAATGAGGGCCGTATTTAAGAAAAAGTTGATGATGATCCCGCAAAGACGAAACGTCGAATTTAAAAACTACCAATGCTACGTTAAAGAAAATGAAAAGTTTCCGTGGAGAAGTCTCATCGGTATTGGTGTAGGTCCACCATTAAGGCCAGAAAAAATTATATGTAAAATAAAAAAATCCAAATTTTTCTAAATATCTCAAAAACCAAAATTTTAGAGATGTCTAACCTCCATTTTGTTAGGCTTCTGAGTGCGCAACTTTTCTCCTATTTACCGAAGGCTGTATATTCTACCGTGTTGGATATCCTCATATTAGCCCTCCTTATCTTGGACACACTATATATATATATATATATATATATATATATATATATATATATATATATATATATATATATATGTGCGTGTGTGTGTGTGTGTGTGTGTGTGCGTGTGTGTATGTATCACACCGATAACGGATAAAGAATGTGCTGATTTTGATAAAATTTGGTAGGTACAGTTCTTTTGTAAGTGGCTTGAATATATTTGTTATCCAAGAAAATCTGATCAGTTTTCCGGGGTAATATTAGTTTTTTTCAGATAATGTTTGTATCAACCAAAAAGTAAAACTATGGCAACATAATTTAGCACTATACAACGTAGTCTACTTACAGACATTCAGATGTATAAGTTGACAGAAAAACGCTAGAAGCATTTAAAGAAAAATATTTTGGGTACCACTGGTGATCAGAGAAAGGCACAAGCCCAAAATATTTTATGTAGTTAAAAATATCTATTTAATGTTACAGCTGGGGAGTAGGTTTGTTGACGCAAAAAAGCTATTACTTTAAATTACTTTAAAAAATTACAGTTTTTCTTCTCAAACCGTCAAACCGCGATTTTAAACGTCAAAATTAGCGATTTCCCAACAAATGCAGCGAATGCAAATATTGTAGAAGAAATCTGGTAAGAAGTGTGTTTTACAAAGCCTTAAGTTTTTGCGTTAACCGCCATTGCGCTTTATTTAATTAAAATATTTGCAGAAAATTAATTTCATAATGCTTTTCTCTCATGCTTTGACAGTACTTTTGTTTAATGTCTGATATTTTTTAATTTAACAGATTAAATTTGAACGCGTCTTTCTTCAAGAAAGAAATCGATAAACGGACAAACCACATACCCAGGAGTAAAAAACAAATTAAAAAAAAGGGAATAACATCGATTCATATTTTAGATTGCTAGTTTAATAAACTATTTTGGATATAAAATCGCGGGCGCGGTAATTTAATGACTAATTACCAAAAAGTAAATTAGTGTAATTTTGGAATATCTTACTTAGTTTCAAATTAAATAGAGTCAACAATTATATACCTAACCCTGTTTACTTGTAGAAGCTTTGGCTTCTTTATTTATCTTATTGTGCCGGTCAAAATTTTACAAATATACACATTGTCGTCTTGCGTTATCAACGCGATAACATTCTGATCTTTGTTTTATTTACTATTTTCCGATTGAGAATATATTTATAAGGCCTCTTCATTATATACAGGTATCTTAAGAGTTTTACTTAGTCCACAGCTAATTAAGAAAATTTTCCAGAGTATGTTTTACGGAAACAAATAGGTTTATTGCAACGAAACGGGAGTTTCGTTACTTAATAATACAATGTAACAATTCTAAGAGAGCATGCGGTAATTAAAAGTCTATTGACATTTATAATAATACCACTGGAAGCAAAAGTTAGTAATCCATAAAGGGATGTTAAATATCCATTTAGAGAAAATTAAATTTTTGAAATTTGTCTATTGACATTTGATGCGGATATTGAGTGTAATAGAGACGAGACGTAACGCCACTGAGTTGGGTGCAAGTTCACATTTAGTATTAGTAAGGTCGTTTAGAATGAAAGTTCCTTCGGAAGGAAACCGTTGTAGGAATGAATCCTGTATAAAAGTAGATAAACGTTCATCAACAATAAAAACATTCAAAGTTCGTGATGAGGCAAGTTCTTGGGAGGTTTTTACTCGCTCCACAAGCTGTTCAACTAGAGAACGTCGTCGCAAAACATGTGTAGTTTTTATATGCACTTATAAGACGGAATTCCTAAATCCGAATTGGGGTGCTATCGATTGGACATTCCAGACGTTAGATTAAAGCGATGACCATAAACTATCTACAATCTTACGATTCTGTTTGTTGCATACATGGGATTTCTCGCTGCCATAATGCACTTTCTTGATCAAAACGTATTATACTGTCTCTTCGGTCAGGACGAAAACGTCATCGAGATACGTAATAGATAAAGAAGCGAAATGATGTTTTTTTGACCTGAAGATGATTTCGTTAGCAAACTTTGCTTCATCAGAGGATAAAGAAAGTTAGCAACCTGATAAGTAAGAATCGTTTTAATCGTATGTATCTAGGCATTCGAAGACTAGAAGCACCCTGAACTAAAATAAATTTACTACACTTCCTTTCGAACGTCTTTTTACTCAAAATGCCGTTAGTATTCTTTGACAGATAAGCTGGCTTTTGAGTGCACCGAGGTGAATAATGAACTATATAGGTGTATTTTCAAATAGCTAGCTACTCAACTGAATGTTAGAGCTACTTCACTAGAAAATATACTCACGAGAAAAAAGTCTGAGCGCAGCAAGTGGTAGCGAATTTCATATTCTTACGCTCTTTGGGGTTCTAGATTTGTTGGCACACAGAGCTTTTAAAGCTGCTAAATGGAGCCTTGATGGTCCACGGGTAATAATGTGTGCGTCTGAACTACAGGGTACTGGGTTCGATTCCAAGGATTTCTCTTTCACTTTTTCAATACTGTAGTAAATTAACATCAGCGATGTTCTAACATATTTGAGCAAGTTGAATGTCTGCACGTTCCGCCCTACGGAGGGGGCGTAAAGCCGTCGGTCCCGTGTGCATGCGATGTTGGGCACGTTAACTATCCCTACCTTTCTTGCAATAAGACAGGGGTTCGGCAAAATTTACAAGACAGTGAGGTGGAGAAGCTCCCTGGCGTCGGTGATTGGTCATAGTCGCGGAAATAGGCCGACGGTAAAGTAAAAAAAGCTTCTAACTTATTATAACCAACTATTTTCCGACAATAAACTCACCAACATAAATATTTCGCTATAAACAAATGTCCATAGCACTATATTTTACCATGCGCCTTCTATGATCGCTTATTCTACACCAACACTAACTCACTACTGACTGACTCATTCTATCTTCGGCTCGCCTACTTATACTTTCCATAGAGATTCTACACCTTTCTACATTGTTCCGCACCTGTCACTTCTGATTCCTTCTAGAAATATCGATTCAGAGTGTTCGCTATTACAAACACACTTCACAAGATGCCTGTACCATAGAAGTAACAGAGTTCATAAGCATAATTCTCAGAGAGACCTGTGTGACACCGCCCCCTTCTTACGTTTCACAGTCCCGGTCGTATTATGACATTTTTGGGTATGGCGTAAGTCTGTGCATACGGGCCACTTTTATCTTGCTTTTTGTACTCCTCTGAAGGCGATAGATCCTTTTGGCCACCTTACACGGACCCTCCATTAGTTTGTATAGTTTCAGTGATCGTTCCTTGCGTCAGACTCGATTGTAGAACCACACCCGATCTCCTTCCTCCAACCTCCAACCCACTTTGTTCGCACGTCGTAACGGGCCTTCGTGTGCTCGCTCTCTACTCGTATATGCAATCTGACAGCCGAATAGATAGCCTCTATTTGCTTTATCACGTTGGAGCTCTCCTTAAGCTTTGAACTTCTTACGTTGCACTGGTTCTTCCGCTTAATTAATCCTGTCCTGGAGTTTCTATTTGAACCAAAATCTCTGCAGGCCATATTCTTCTCATCGACATCAGCTCTGTACCGAAAAATGTGTTCATTGGTCTTTTTCTGGCTTTGCTACACACCTGCATGGTTTCGTCTTTTATTTCTCCCATATTTCTAGTAGTTTCTTATGGATGAGTAAGAGGATCGTCTTTTCCTCTCTCAGCTCTCTTCACTGAAATGGCACTTTCATTGCAGACATTAATGATGCTATTTTCTTTGGATGTGATTTTCCGCACTACCAGGTTACTGCCAGATGACATTACTAGTTCTTCACCGCCGACAGTCAGGATGTTAGTGCCAAGATCAGGTTCAACGCACTGACCTTGGAGAAGGTTCGATCCAATTATAATCGGATGTAATATAGCGGCGACTATGGCTCTCTGCTTTGCCTTCCATGCCCCAATTTGCAGCTCGACGGCAGTTTTGCCAATTACCTAGATCCGATCACCACTGACTGTATTTACTCTGTACACTCTGTCTGGCTCTCTTACCTTGGTACCATCTCGCGGCGAATAATCGTCATAGATGCGCCGGTGTCGACGACCAACTGGGTCTTATTGCCGCTTACATATCCATCTATGACGAAAGCGCTGCCAGAATCGTTAACCTGGGAAAAGGTTATCTACCTTAGCTTCACTTTCGCTCATACGCGTGTTCTTAAAGCCCAACCTTCGCCCCTTATATGTCGCATCTTTCCACAGTCTCAAGAACGCAAGGATATGGCACGGTGAACTCCTATTTGGTCCACATGAGACGTAGGCTTCAGCTGATCTGCACTTTTCTTTAGTACCTGCACGGCTTCGAATCATTATGTTTTATTTTCTTCTCGTACTTGGAGACTGCGAACTCTGACATGGCTTTCCGATGCTTACTCTGTTGCTTAGAACTCCAAGGAATATTCCAAGGCATCGTTTTTGTGTCTCGCTAGCCTCAGCGCCTGTCGGGTGTCAGTATCCCTGATGCCGTCAATGAAGGCTTGCAGCGACAGCTGGTTCAAAAATTCCACCTGAGCTGTGGGATAAGCTAATTGTGTTAGTCTGATAACGTCGCCGTGGAGATGTTGCAGACTCGCCCAATTTATGACAACGATTTTTCAACTGAAATTGATACAACTTTTGTAAATGCTGCTCGACAAATTTTATCGTTAATTGATGTCTAATGCTGTCAAAATTGAACTGTTCCGCCCTGGGAATACCTTGGAGCAGATCTAAGGGATCTCCTCTCAGAGCTACAATAAACGAATTAGCTTTCTCTGTCTCTCTCGCCCCAACCATTTGCTGTGGCAGTTGCTTCGAACTGGGGTAGATAATTCTTTTCATTTTGTACATTAATGGTGGGAATTGGAATTTTCTTTGATACCTCCTCGATAATTTTTGCATGTCCTGTGGTTACTCACTCATCACACCAGTTTTCAGGGTCTCGCATTCTGAGGTACCACGCTACAGCCTCTCTTCTGATACATATGGCAAGCGGCGGCAGCATAACAAGACATCTAGTGGCGCTGAATGGGTCGTCTTCATAGTGCTGGTCATACCCAGACTTGTCAAACTGTGAAGTTTGGCAATCTTCCGGGTAGCAGCCTAACGATCGCATGCTCGGTAGGAGTCGACCTACGCTTCGCCGCATCCTTGGAGTGCTGACAGGTCCCTGCGCCCTTAAAAGTCTTCGAGCAGAATTGTTTGGTTCGAGGTCTCTGCAGAGAAATCAGGTAAGTACCGACCAATTGAACACCGTCACGGCCTTTAATTCGAGGTCGAGGCGGTTTGGCGACGGAACCCAGGAAGTGTAGAGCATGGTTGCTGGGGTTGGCAAAAAGGGCCCATTGTGGCCTACTTGCTTGGCGTTGGCCTCCCCACCACTGCTACTACTACTACCACTAGACCAGCGAGGCTCTAGGGCCTGAATGCTATAAGACTATTCTTGTAAACTAGGCCCGAAGAAAATGTAACGTTTTCATTAATTGCAAAATTCAATTGACCGCAAAAGTTATACAAAAAACTTGGGGGGGAAACTAAGTTGGATAGTAGATGACGCTCTAGAGTTAGAGCAAGTGTTGTCTTGCCATGTTTGAAAGAATAGTAGAGCCCCGGGTTCGGGGACAAGCGCAGCTTCGGAGTTTGGAGCAAGAAGGCGAATCAGATGATTACCAGAAATAGAATCGAAATTTATTTGAACGCGGAGTTTTTTTTTTTCGTAATTGTCAAATAATTGGAGTAGGTCGTTTAATGTATAAAACGCATAAGTGACTGTACGAACCTCAACCTTCTTTAATTTTAAACGACAGGAACTTTTAATAAATTTTAAAATTCTTGCAACTGTCCTAACGCTCAAAAGATGACAAAAGATTTGACACATTTTCTGTAATATTTTTTTAAACACAATCAGATGTAGTTGTAAGGACTGAATGTTTTTATAAATCGCTTTTATATATTTTATTCGAGGTTATCATTTGGAAAATATTATGGCCAGGCTAATATAATCTGGGTAATCAACCAACGTTTATAGCTTCTACAAATGCTTCTGGTAATAAATATCAAATAAAGTTGTATTGATCTTTCATCAAACGAGATAAATATAATAGTTATCGAAAGCAACCAAATAGCTTAAATTATTAAGAAGGTAAAAGTTTTAATGATACAGAAAGCCTTTAAAGTGTTGTAAAATTAGAAGGTAAAAAAAATAGAAAAAATTGGTCACGCCTTCAAAATGTTCATACTATTTGCGGATTTATGTATACAAATTTGTTTATTCGTTTATGAAGAGATCATGACATAATAAGAGATCATAACCAAATACTGGTTCAGTCTTACAGTCTTCAGCTTGAACTAAGGCTCCTAATATATATATATATATATATATATATATATATATATATATATATATATATATATATATATATAATTCAGTTTTTATGACGGTGATATTGTTATTTACTTTAAAATTGTGAAATAGCTATCACTTGCAAAATAAAAACTCTTTATTAATGGCCGAGCTTTCGGAATAGTTTATTCCATTATCAAGGCTACAACATGGAAAGAAGAAACTTTACAATTTACATAGGAAAAATACGAAGGTTTAAAGAACTTACATATAACGCGAGTTTTACTTGAACTAATTATTGAATAACAAATATGAAAATAAATACCTTTTTGAAAATTTGACTGAAGTCGATAAGTGTCACACTGCCATATGCAGGTAACTATTGTGTATTTGAATTTGTTTTTTTTTTGTCTGGGAAATATAAATAGGGGTAGTGATTTCTAACTTCTTATCTTTCTTTAAGTTTATTAAATTACTTTTCACGACAATTTAATAAGCATTAAATAATAATGGCGATAGCGGGTTGGCCCTTGCTGTATCTTGGGTTTGTTCAAAAAATTCATTGTTGAATTGAAAACTATTTTGTTTAATACAAAGTTTTGTTAAAGTTAAATATTCTTTGCAGACCTTTTTATTTATGTTATTTATTTTTAACAACGTTTGCTTCGTGGGGACGCTAGGAAACAATGAAGTTATATCAAATGAAATCATATCCTCGCCTTCAATCAATTTATCCTCTTTAAATTTAATTATAAATTCAAGTGAATTTGTTACTAGATAACTTTTTTGTTTGACGGGCGAGCTTTTAAACTAATTTGTCAACCACTTTGCTAAATTGCATGTCGGGAAATCTATAGCCGAAACAATAGGTCTCATTGGTTTTCCCGGTTTATGAATTTTTTGGAGACCGTACTTTTTGTGGACTTTAGGATTTGCAACTTGTAACATTATTCCTAAATCTTTTGATATAACGTTGTGACAATTCTTTAAACTATTTTTAACGACTGAAATAATTTTTGGTAGCGGGTTTTTATTTAGTTTTTTATACGGTCCTGTCTCTATGGCGTTATAAACTCTATCTTTATAGTCGTTTTTGTTTAAACTTACAACCTTATTAACTTTATCTACTTTAACATGTAAACAATATTGGTCTCGCGATCGCTTAACTATTTTCATTTGATTTAAATGTTGGTTTTTAGTGGAGTTATTTTCTTACAAGTTTTTTGAAAATTTACTTTTACATAGTAGTAGTAGTAGTAGCAGTGGTGAGGAGGCCAACGCCAAGCAAGTAGGCCACAATGGGCCCTTTTTGCCAACCCCAGCAACCATGCTCTACTCTTCCTGGGTTCCGTTGCCAAACCGCCTCGATCTCAAGATGAAGGCCGTGACGGTCTTCAATTGGACGGTACTTACCTGATTCCTCTGCAGAGTCCTCGATCCGAACAATTCTGCTCGAAGACTCCCAAAAGCCTCGCATTAACACAGGTAGTGGTAGGACGTTTCTTCATCCTCGCCGCATTCCTGGCAAATGGGATCCCTCTCTACACCTATCAAAGTGAGGTGTCTTCTAAGGGCGCAGTGGCCTGTCAGCACCACAAGGATGCGGAGAAGCGTAGGTCGACTCCTTCCGAGTAGCCAGACAGCTTTATCTCTGTCCGGCCCCTCCACGAAGTCCCTCGCCTGCCTGCAGCCCCCAACCGACCCCGTTTTACATACTTCTCTAATCAAATTTTTTGAAGATGCAGGTAATTTTTTAATTCCTGTTTCAATACTAGCAATAATTTATACTATATCGTTTTTTTATGCCTGTAGACCGAATTTTAACCTCTTGGTTAAGAGGTCGGTCTTATTTTATTAAACGACTGTGAAGAAATATTTTCTACGAGGTCAATTTTCCGAGGAGCTGGTTTTTCGTTATGAATTTGACATTTTACAGGTTGTTTTTTTAATTTTGTATATGAATTTTCCTAACCAACTTTGTGTTAATGAGTGCAAAGATTTTACTCTGAAAATTGCACCATTCTAAGTTATCTAACTTAAAGGTTAACTTTTTAATAAACTATATGCCTGCATTTCTAACAGACTACGTTTTGAGTACACATATTGCATTTCTAGATCCAGCCATTTTTGATTAGCAAAATTTTCAACCTTATGACCTACTTTTATGTTATCAAATTGAAATTAATAAAATTCGGAAAAACTGATTTATATTTGCAAGAGTTTAAAACTCTGGACGCACCAAGTGCGTTATAGAAGTGAATTTTCTTAAAATGTCTTTAATAGAAAACATGTCTCTTTAATGCAAGCAGGAATCAATGTGGTCACCGGTGTAACCTATATAGTAGGAACAATGTACCATATTTTACCAACATAACTTGTTTGAAAATGTACAACAATTTTCCGAAAATAAACTTAAAACATTTCCGAGAAAACTCGTTTCCTAGCTGACGAACCTTAGGTTAATAGCAAATTGCGTTATTGAATTTTGAGCGTTTAATGAAAATTCCCTACTTAAACGCACTTACTGCGTCTCGATTTTTTACAAACATGCATCATATTTTGACTAAAAATGCAAAAAGGCAATAAGGAATGTTAAAAAAATGTAGGTATCACCAACTACTTATGGGCCATCGTGTGGTTGTCAAAATAATGTTATAAGATGCAGCTCAAAACACCCTATAGGTAGTGTATACAACTTTTTCTCGTATTTTGCATACTGACAATTATATTGAGCTTTACCGTATAAATGCGTCACACTGTATATATGTAAACAGAAAGTAAACCCGGATATGGATTCTAGGAGGCCTAGTTTGCGCTCATTTAAAGAAATATTTTTGGAATTCAAAAGCCGCGGTCTCCTCATTAACGAATGTTTCCTACGAAAATTAGCTAAAAATTATAGACCATGAATTTAACAAAAACTACTTCCAAAGCATCAGAGAAAGTGTCTATTTGAAATGAGTTTTCTGGAAATATTTTATTAAACTGAAGGGCAATGATGGTTTAAGCTGAAACTTAAGGGTTTGCAGAACACTCTTTACATAGTACGTATTTCTTTCAGGTTCTTTGCCTAAATTGTGCTAATTTTGACGTTTCAAATCGCGACTTTTCACGTTTTGAGGGAAACCCTAATTTTTTTCTTTAAATACCTCTAGCTTTTTTGTCGTTAAACTTACAGACTCAAATTTTGGTAAATTATTCACCCCTTATATATATATATATATATATATATATATATATATATATATATATATATATATATATATATATATATATACAGTATATATATGTAATTGAAACGTGCCCTGGATATGGGTTAAGGTTCAGACTAGTTCGTGCTCATTTGAAGAAATTTTTTCTAAATTCAAAATTCGGGATCTCCTCGTTAGTGATTTTTTAAAGAAAATTCCCTAAAACAAATCACTTGTGAAGCCACGGGAAAAGTCTACGACTGTATTAAATATGGAACGGTTTCACCAAGTTAGGGCAAGAACAAACAACCAGATATGCTATTCAAATTGAACTCAAACTTAAAACTTCCATCTACTCTTTATCAAAAAATTTTTATATAAAAACTCGCTAAAAAATTCATCTGGATAACAACATTCAGATTAGATAACTGTAAAGTGTAATAAGACTAAAAAAATTAATAAAAAGCAAAGTCACTAACCAGAATAGAACGCGTCATCTGGGAGTCGATTATTACGATGTACAGCGACCACTGTACACATAGCCCACTGAGCTACGCACTATATGCGTTTACCAGGAGGAATATCGTATTGTTGAAGGTTTTACAATTTACATAAAACTTTTTTGATTTACAATGGATTTTTTGCTCATATTTTAACGAAATCTAGAAAAATAACGACTTAGACACATATCTAGGAGCTTGTTAGTCATTTCTTGTAGTATTTCTTACTCACATTCTGATGAATCAATTTTAATATTTTTAACTTTCTTGGATCGGATTTAATAAATTAAAAATTAATTTACCTCTAACTTTTTTGTCTTTCGAGGTAGAGATCTGAGTTTTGGTGCATATGATACTCTTTATGACGAAAACCATCGTACGAAATTTGGTTGCCCCCACTTTGTTATTTCCAGAGATATATTTTTTTTTAAACACAAAACTTTCCGGGAATACCTGGGCCGATTTTTCTGACTAACGAACTTGTCCAAGCCACTTGCAAAAGGAAGGTATTTGCCAAATTTGATCAAAATCGAACTATTATTTTTTGAGTTATCGGTGTGATATATCGATGAGTATATTTTTGATTTTATCTATAAACTAGTGTTATTTATAATGAGGAAATGAAAGAGTGTGTTTAAATTCTAATAATAAATGTCTTTGGGGTTTATCGTCAGTCAGATTTCTGTCTGGGCTGGATTTCGTAAATCTCACCGCGACACTGCTTGGAGTAATAGCGATCAATTGATAATAATTACGTGAACCATATTAAGTATCTTGGGAGTGGATGAAGTGTGACATTAGAATGATTTATGCTTTTCAACAAAAATCAATATTGGCATAATACAGTATAAAATGGTTAGAGAAGAGAACGTTTAACATTTCTGAAATTATTCTTTGAAAGCATTCGCCGTTCGCTGTTCGGTGCTCGGTGCAAGTCGATGAAGGGCCATACCATTACCGCAGGGTGCTTCATACTGTGTACACCGGGTGTTTATAATGTGGTTGGCCAATTGTGGATGCCGCATAACCCTTGTTTCCTTCCTCGTTCACTCAAAATTTTAATTAGTTATTCTACATGCGTTATCAACTATAAATTATCTGCAACAAGCTGCATGCTCGCCCATAATTCTAACTCAAATGCAGCGTGTTTGTTTAAATCCCGGTTATATGAAACTACTTAAACCAGAAGCGAAGTAGAATATCGAATTATATATATATATAGGATATATATATGATAGCTTCTCTATATTTGAATAATGATCATTTTGACGACGCTCTCCTTAATTGAATGCAACGAACTTGTTCATTGATTATAATTTCATTCTGTATAGAGTGCCTAGATTTATTTGATTTTGTGGAGTATCTGTATTATTAGTGGAGATAAAATGTTGCGATTTTCACAGTAATATTCAACTTTTTTGTGAAACAAATGACGCGAAAATCAAAACTTTCTCTTTGCTGTTGACCTACATGCTGATTTTGAGAATTTGTCATTTTTATGCAATTTTCTTTAAAAAAAATTCACTAATGAGGAGATCTCGACTTTTGAATTTTGAAAAAATTTCTTCAAATGAGCGCGATCTAGGACCCCTAGAACCCATATCCGGTGTCAGTTTCAATTTTTATATGTTTATATATATATATATATATATATATATATATATATATATATATATATATATATATATATATATATATATATATATATATATATATATATATATATATATATATATATATATATATATATATATATATATATATATATATATATATATATATATATATATATATATATATATATATATATATATATATATATTATATTTATATATATATATATATATATATATATATATATATATATATTTATATTTATATATATATATATATATATATATATATATATATATATATATATATATATATATAAACATATAAAAATTGAAACTGACACCGGATATGGGTTCTAGGGGTCCTAGATCGCGCTCATTTGAAGAAATTTTTTCAAAATTCAAAAGTCGAGATCTTCTCATTAGTGAATTTTTTCTAAGAAAAAAATTTAGATTTCTATGTTACAAGAAAAAAAAGTTATAAAATATTTTGTGCCAGATCATTTCTATGAAAATTCACTACCATAACGCACTTGCTGCGTCCAGGCTTTTTAATTTTGAAAAAATTTCTTCAAATGTGCGCGAACTAGGCCCCCTAGAACCCATATCCAGGGTCAGTTTCAATTTATTTTTATATGTTTATATATATATATATATATATATATATATATATATATATATATATATATATATATATATATATATATATATATATATATATTTGTTTGTGTGTGTGTGTGTGTGTATCACACCGATAACTAAAAAAATAATGTGCTGATTTTGATCAAATTTGGTATATGCCTTTCTTGCAAGCAGCTTGAATAAGTTCGTAGGTCAGAAAAATTGACCCAGGTTTTCCCGGAAAATTTTGTGGTTTTTTTTTTTCGAAAAAAATATTATATTTCCGGAAATAACAAAGTAAGGGCAACCAAATTTGTTACGCTGGTTTCTGTCATAAAGAGTATCTTATGTATTCAAACATATGTGTTAAAACACAAAAATGTTACAGGTAAATTAATTTTTAATTAATTAAATCTGATTCTAGAAAGTTAAAATGTCAAAATTGATAATTGTGGTTATTTTCTAAGTGGTTGTTTTCCTTTACTTCGTTAAAATATGAGCCAAAAATCCATTGTAAATCTTTTTTTTTGTGTAAATAGTAAAGACGTTAGACAATTAATATGTATTACGTAATATACGTACATGTCGAGCGTACCCAAGTGGGCTAAGGCCTGTGCATCGGATAATCGACTCCTACATGACGAGTTCTAATCCTAGTGAGTGACTTTACATTTTATCAATTTTTTTAGTCTCATTTTACTTTACTGTTATCTGATCAGTTTATTGTTATTCCGATGAATTTTTAGCGAGTTTTTGTGTAAAAAATAACTTGATAAAGAGAAGATGAAAGTTTTAAGACTGAAGTCAATTTGGATAGCATATCTGGTTGTTTGTTCTTGCCCTAACTTAGTGAAACCGTTCCATATTTAATACAGTCGTAGACTTTTCCCGTGGCTTCACAAGTGCTTCACTAGTAAGGATATCTTGGCTTTTAAATTTAGACAAAAATTCTTCAAATGGGCGTGAACTAGGCGCCCTAGAACCCATATCCAGGGTCAGTTTCAATTATATATATATATATATATATATATATATATATATATATATATATATATATATATATATATATATATATAGGGTGAACCCTTTACCAAAACTTAGGTCTGTAAGTTTAAAGACACAAAAGTTAGAGGCATTTAAAAAAAGGGGGTTTCCTCAAAACGTAAAAAGTCGCGAACCTGAAAGAAATACGAATTATGTAAAGAGTCTTCTGCAGACCCTTCAGTTTCAGATTCAACCATCATTGCCCTGATGCTTTGGCAGTAGTTTTAGTTAAGTTTATGGTTTAACGGTCTGCAATTTTTAGCTAATTTTCGTAGAAAAAATTCGTTATTGAGGAGACGGCGGCTTTTGAATTCTAAAAAGATTTCTTCAAATGAGCGCAAACTAGGCCTCCTAGAATCCATATCCGGGAATCCATATCTGTTTACATATATTCAGGGTGACGCATTTTTACGGTAAAGCCCAATATAATTGTTACTATGCAGCATACGAGAAAAAATTGTATACGTTACTTATAGGGTGTCTTGAGCTGCATCTTATGAAATTATTTTACGATCACAGGATGGTCCGTAAGTCGTTGGTGATCCTTACAGTTCTTTTCGAATACTCTTATGTTATTGAATTTTTGCATTTTTATCGAAATATGAGGCATAAATCGTTGATGATACCTAATTTTTTTTTTAACATTCCTTATTGAATTTTTGCATTTACGCCTTTGCCGCCTGAATAGCACCGCAGCCTTTGGCTTATTGTGCATGCGCTTTGTCTTTTCTACTCCACCCATTCCAAAATCACTGTGCCTTGAACTAGTCTGCACAGAGATTGGTAGGGTGAAGCTTTATATTGCTCTGTCTCCGGTCTAGACTGACCGTAGACCAGTTGTCTCTTGCGGTCCAGAGCTTTACACTTGTACAAAATGTGCTGAGCTGATTCCTCCCCCTCGCAACAGAGTCTGCCTGCCAGGTCGTCCTCGAACCGCCCCATTTTTGCAGGTGTTTCTTGACGGCCATGTGTCCCGCCAAGATTTCTGTTATGTTTCTGTGCTGTCCTCTGCTAAGATTTAGCAGCTCCACAGCTCTCTTTTAACTGGGCTCCCCAATTACTGGCTTTCCATATCTGAGCCCTGGACAGTTTGTTCAGTACACCTTGTGTTTATTTCTGACCCAGGCTGAATGACTCCCCTGGCAGTGCTTTTCGTCACGCCAGGACCAGTTCTGGTCCCATAAATGGTTCTGCTGACCCCCTCTTTGCGAGACTGTCAGTTTCTTCATTGCCTTTAACCCCCGCGTGACCTGGCACCCAGATGAGGATGAACTCATTCTACCCAGCAAGGTTGCTCGTCTCGTCTCTGAATTTACCCGTGGACTACTTAGAGCCGTAGGGGCTGCCTGGCTGTCTGTGGCTATGAGGATTCGCTTGTTGGTGTAGGCCCTCCTCTTGTTCTCTCACACGCAGTGCAGGATGGCGTACATTTCGGCCTGAAAGACCGTCGCATGAACTTCGAGAGAAATACTGTGACTTATCCTCGGTCCTTCCAAATAAACGCCTGCCCACGCTCCCCGCCGGATCCGTCCGTGAACCAGGCGAGCGCGAGTTAACACATGGCTTCCCACGATATGTCACGTAGATGGTATCAAGTTACATTTGCATGGAGCAGTTCCCATAAGCATATTCTACGAATTATGCCGACCGTTGCAGATAGTGCCAGCAGTGCGAAATCAGAAGAAGCTAGATCTGCATGTTCTCGTGAAAACCTGCAACGAACACTTATCCGATTATTATATAAAGCCATTGTTTTGTGTAATATTTGTTCAGTATTATTTTAGGCAGTAACTATGCTAGTTTGTTGTCAAATAGTTTAAGTATTTTAATAAATTTTTTAAAAAAGCAACCTAAGTATAAGCGTTGTTAATTCGCGTCTTGTGGTGGGTCCACCATAATTAGAAACGCAGACTGGTTTCGCTCTAAATAAAGTTAGTCAGTGCACCCCCTAGTTTCGCACCGAGATGGAGACCCTCTCGTACATCTTACAATATTGTAGGAGTCTGGTTACCATAGCCGTATTACTTTATAGATGTGTTCTCGATATAATTTGTATAACGCATTCAGGAGCTCTAATCAGAGCGAAACTGGTTTTAATTATGCTGAGAATTACTAGTCTTACAGATTTAATAACCTTAGGATTTCTGACATATTGCGAAATGCATGGCCATTTTGATATATTTATATTTACTTTTTTACGGCAACATTTTGCTTATTATTTTCTTCAAGTTATATAACTAACAATTTGTTTTCTGGAAACCCATTCTTATGAACATTCGCTGCAATAACACATTGCGGCGTCAGTAAATTTTTTTAACCATATTTACCAGGATTTTTTACGTGACTTAGAACAGTTACAGTCCCGGATTGAGGATAAATTGCGAAAAATGTAATAGCCACAAAACTATTGATGTAATTGTTTTAGTTTTTTTAGAATTTTTTTTGGCAATTTTCATAGCTTATAACGTTATTCAAACGGTTTGAGTTAAAAATTTTAAATCTTGCACCTTGTTAAATTATCCTTTTAGCCAGTACATAAAAAATTCTCAAGTTTAAATTTTTTTTTGGAAATCATTTGCTTTCCAAGATATTAAACACTTGAAGGCAAAGGACTACCATCTCATACCTATAATTTCTAGTATCAACCAAAACAGATTAAAAAAACAATTAATATGAGTAACCATGATGGAAATTGATCTAACCTCAGAGAGTGATGTGCAACTTCTTTAACATTTTTTTTAGAAATCATTTGCTTTCCAAGATATTAAACACTGGAAAGCAAAGTCTTAACATCTCATAGCTATAGTTTCTAGTATCAACCAAAACAGCCACAAAAAAAAACCAATTAATATGAGTAACAATGATGGAAATTGATCTAACCTCAGAGAGTGATGTGCAACTTCCTATAGGTAATGCACCCCAAAGCACTATGTCTTGGTATTGTCGATAATAACAAGGTACATTAAAGGCAAGGAACAGGTATTGATTTATCATCAGTGTTTGCTGCTACAAGTAGGCAATGAACACATGAGAGCAACTGCATGGACCAGCAACATGCAACGGATCAAATACTAGTACACTGAATTACATTTAAACTGCATTATCTTACAAAATATACATTAATTCTACAGATGTATTAGAACGAATGGGCACAAATGATGCCAGAATATCCTTTGTTGAAAACAAGTTAATTTAACCTAACATACCCATATCCCAACTCGCATAATAAAAGAGATACAGGTTGTCAAAATGACAAATAAAAAATGGTTTTTCCTTCATAATTTCTAAAGTTTTAGTCAGCCGTGTTTCAAATTTTATTCTTCTTCTTAAAGTGTCGTGCATATTCCTGCGAAGGAATTCATCGTTACCCCATCAGATTGCTGAATTGCTGCATTCTGTAACACTTGGAAGTATTTTATCCCTGTCCATTGACAGATGTTTCTTTGCTACAATTTTTTTTCTACCTACTCCTCTTCTTTCTCTCTTAATTTTGCCCTAAAGAGTGAGACGTTGAAAGCGATAGTGTTCTCCACGCAGTATGTCTCCGAGATAACCTATATTTACGCAGAGTTCTCGTTCTGCTAGGTCGGCTCTTCGGAGAACATCCTCATTTCATACGTGATCGGCTCAAGATACCCTTAATATTCTCCGTAGGATCCACATGTCGAACGCTTCAATTTTGTTGACGATTGGATCGATGCCTCAACACCTTACAAGAGAATGGACCAAAGATAGCATTTACCATCCTATACCTGAGGCTAAAATTCAAGCTCTTGTGTGTTAAGAAATTTTCGAAGCCTTAGGAAGGTCATTCTACCCTGTTTAATCCTGCATTTTTATCTCTTGGTCCGGATCGCAGTATCTGTTAATCATGCATCGCAAGTATTTAAACTGTGTGACCTGTTCGATGTTCTCTTTATCGATATGTATTGGAATGTGTGGAATGTCGTTCCTACTAACAATCATAATCTTGGTTTTGCTGATGTTAAATCTCAAACCTCGTATTTGACTTCCTTCATTGACCTGATCCAGCAGACTTTGGAGATCATGTGCACTATCTGCTAATATTAGGGTTTCTTCCCCATACCGGATATTGTTAATGGGGATCCCATTTATTTTAATTCCAAAGGGAGAGATTAACTGGAGAATGCTCTTTCCACGTATAGTTTGAACAAGATTGGGGATAGAATACACCCTTGGAGAACCCCTTTTAGTGAATTTTCATTAAGAAGATTCGTTAATGGAGAGGTATCGATGGTGAGATTTTTGGAAAATTTCTTTAAATGAGCGTAAATTAGGACTCCCAGAACCCAAATCCAAGGTCAGTTAAAAAGTTTATATATATATATATATATATATATATATCCAATCGATTACTCAAAAAATAATTCACCAGTCGTAACCAAATTTGGCATTTTTCTTCATTTTATTAATAGCTTGGATGAGTTCGTTAGACAGTTTAGACACTCAAATACTTTTAGAAAAAAATTGAAAAAACTGCTGCAACAAGCAATATATTTTTAAGTACTAGAAATATTAAGCTAAAACTTGACAGACACGTACACATTTTACAAGTCGTCCTACCTACCAAATTTTAGCTCAATTGATTCAGTAGATATTGAGTTATAACTAAATAAAAAATCAATAATCTCCGATATGACCTGAAATTACCTCTAAATGGATGCCTATAATGTTAGACAAGGTCAGACAGATAAATCATAGTCCCCTTGCCATTGCAAACAAAATCTCCAGATCAAGTTTTAAACGAAAAGGCTACAAAAATATATCACAATAAACAATCGGCGGGATTGCCATTTACGACAACTCTCATCTAAATCTGTAGATATCAGAAAAATGTAACTAAATAGAAATTTTAATGACAGTAATTCAATTTGTTTAAAATCAATCTTAAACTACGTTTTATTATGTATAAATATTAAGCTTCCTATTTTCACTGTATTTAAAAGCCATCTCCATCTCTCTAGTTTAATTCGACAACACTATTTGTCATTTGTTACCTGACAGGAGTCATGAGAGAAGTGTACGTTCTCCGCATAATCTTGAAATCGACTCCGCTAATACCTTAGAATCTCAGAATATAAAACAACTACCTAGAATACGAATAGTAGGTAAATAATAACCCAACTTTTAGTTTTAACATAACTTTAACAAATGCCTTCCACTGCAAGTGTAGTATATTATGATTCTAACATCCAATCAAACAAATAAGAAAATGGTTGTGTACATCAGATTCAGGTTTTTAATCAATACATGTAGGTACTGTATTACCAAATAGACCTACCGCAAACTAATATAAGTATAATACTTAAGGTACCTAGGTACTTATGGTTTTCTTTAGTCTTAGCTTTTACTCTTTATGGAACATTTGAAAGAAAAAATTAATGGTGAGAATTTCTACACTGTATTCTTAAGTAGTTAGAGATTAAATAATGAATATTGTTATTGTACACAATTTTAATGGTCAGAAGTGTGGAGAGGTGTTTATGAAAATAACAGAAATGTTTTATGGAAGCTGCATAAGCAAAATTTAAAGTGACAGTTATGACAATACTTTTTAATACAATATTGGTTTTGAAATGTATACTTTTTAAATTGTGTTTTTGCAAGCACAAGCTAAGGCTTCTTTGTACAACACATTGTATAATTTTTTGGCAAATATATTACTATTACTACTACTACTACTATAATATTATAAAGGAGTTTAAATTACACATATAATCAGATGTAAAGTGTAAGCTATAAAAATTTAAATGTAAAAATTTTATATTGTTTTTATCTATTTCATTTTCAAAAAGGATGGATATAGTAATAGTGAATAAGTGTTGAAAAGAGTTTAGGTGCAGCAAGTGCGTTATGGTAGCGATTTTTTTTTAATATTTCAATTTGTGATAACTTAATTTTCCATTAAACTAGAATCTTCAGTTTTGATACATAGTAAAACCCATATAAAGGCAGCGTGGGTACTAGATTTGAAGAATAACTACAAATTTCTTTTAAAAACTTTTTTGTTATTTTGTTTGCAGGAACTGGTTCGACTGAGTTTACTAAAATGGATCATCCAAGCGATTAATAAAGAAAAATACCTGCCACGTTTATAATTTGGCAGGTACATGCCTTTTGGAAATAAAAATTAAATTTTTGGTAAATTTGCAGTTTAGCACACGGGGGACTTTTAGAAACATGCTTAGAACCCTTTCTTAATGCACATATCACAAGAAAAATTTCTTGCAAACGGCCCCTAAGAAAGTTACAGGACCAGGAGTCAATAGGGGTGCTGGGCGGGGTAGAAGATAAAAAGGAAATGTAAGCAGAAAGTTCGAAAAACCCAGCTTAGTTGGACCTCTATAAGCTACCTTTTACCCATTTTGCGGCTATACTTCCTTAGAATTCTGTTTACTTCGCCCAGAACCCTTATTCACCGCAGGTCCCGCAACTTTCTTGGGGGTTGTTCCGAAGAATTTTTTCTTGTTTATATTGTTCTTGTTTATGCATTGTGGGTGGTTGTAGGCATGTAGAAGGGGGAGGAGAACCCCTCTGAATCGCTATTATATCTGCTGTTATTTTTAGCAATTTAATTGGTATTACATCCCATCTAACCGATGTAATGTTTTTTCGTCCTAAAATAATTTTCTTGATTTTAAGCTCATTTGTTTGTTTTAGAAAAAAATTTAATGTTATTTGTCTTGATGTTGTCTGTTGGTTTTGCTTGGTCTATGTCTGGACACAATTATATACATTCTGTATTAGCTTATTTAACATAGTAATTTTGTCTTCTTTAGTTGATCCTCGTAAAACTGTTTCACATGGAATTGTTGTGGGGCGATGTTCTTTTATTATTTTCCATGTAGTTTGGTTGTGTTGGGTGCCAATTTTATTCTTTTTTCGTTGTGGTTTCTTTTTTCTGTCTGAATGGTCTGTTTTGTGTGTTTTTAAAATGTGAGTGTAGTCGTGTTTGGATAGTTCTCCATTTAGGTACTTTACATATGACTTTCTTTTATTGCTGCACATTTTTATCTCCTGTGTTATCCATGGTTTTCTATTGCATATATTTTCTCTTACTCTCTTCATCGGGAATATTTTTGTCATACTATTGAACAGACTCATAAGTACACTTGGAGAACACCCAAATCACGACAACACATATTTCAGAGACCTTACGATCGTTTCGTTGACAATGTCTCTGAAATATGTGTTTGGGTGTTCTCCAAGTGTACTTATTAGTGCTCATCACAGGTTCCAGTTTTCACATAGTGAACAGACTCTTTGCAATAAATTAAAATTTTCTAACTTTTGTTTAAATATTCTCAGGTTGTTGTTCTTGGTATAACGTCTTCTGTACATTTTGCAATTTTTTCTAGTTTCTTTATTTATCTCAATGTTTGATAGTAAGCCTAAATGACCGGACAAAGCATTAAAAACTATTAGTTTTGGATTTAACATTTCTTGAAATAAAAATATTGTCTATTAGCAGCCTTTTGTTTTTTGTTATTCTTGTTGCCTCATACATAGTCGGTTGTAATCCATAACTTAACACAACTTCTAAAACTCGATCTTTTCTTCTTGGCATTATATCCTGTGAAATAAGATCAATTTTAAAGTAACCCGCTACAACAACATGTTTCATGAGTTTGTGTTTTATTTCTTCCAACAATTGAATAAGTTGCTGAGTAAAATTGTTACATCACAATAAACAACCACCTTATTCAAAGTAATGAGTCCTTTTCACTTGTTGGCATTTCTGTGGATCGAAATATCAATTGGCACCAACATGTCACATCAATTGCAGAAGCGGCTGCTAAGAAATTAGGTTTCCTCTTCCGGGCTCCCAAATACTTTTCACCAGCTAATCTCTATACCTTATATACTTCTCAAATAAGACCAAACTTAGAATACTTCTCCCACATCTGAGGTGCCGCTGTCGCTTCCACACTCGCTATCCTGGACTCCATTCAGAAGAGAGCTATACGTCTCATCGGTGACCCTACCCTCACCCAAAGGCTGCCATCCCTTGCCCACCGACGTGCCGTTGGTGACTTCTCTCTCTCTCTCTCTTTTATAGATATCTGCACAGGCACTGCTCAGAGGAGCTTTCTTCCATAGTTCCTTCACCTACTGCCCCCAACAGATCTACCAAGAACGGAGCGAATGCACGCTTTTACTGTCCAGGTCACCAGACATAGAACATCTTGTTATGCCCGCTCTTTTGTGCCGAAGGCCTCCAAGTTGTGGAATCCCTTGCCGGCACATGTTTTTCCTTCTCCCCCGAACCTCCAAACCTTCAGGTCCAGAATTAACAAGTTGGCTTTTTTCTCCTATTCGACACCCACGGTACGATAGTATTTAGGCTGTAATCCCTCGTGGTGTGTTGTTGAAAAAAAATACATTCCATGTATGGAGAAGTATACAATGAAATTATGACTACGCTCAAGTCTTTCAGATATACACCATTGTATAATAATAGTAATAATAATTGTAATAATAATAACAATAAATAATCTTTATTGACTACAATCATATATCATATTAAGACTATTTAGATAGTATATGTCCTATTGAAACTAGTAAATATTTACACAATCTTGTATTTCTAGGTGGCTTGGATGCACTTTGAGCAGTCAGCCATATTGACGGTACACAATCACGTTATTACCAGAAATCCTCGGATCAGCGTAACTCACGATAAACACAGAACTTGGTTCCTACACATAAGTAATGTCCAAGAGGAAGATAAGGGCCGTTATATGTGTCAAATCAATACAGTCACTGCAAAAACACAGTTTGGATATTTACACGTAGTTGGTAAGTTATAACACTTCTGACCTTATATGTTCGACTTCCTAAGGGAATGTTTATCTCTTACTTAACGTTTATGTTTACTACCTCAACTTTTGGAATTAATAAGTTTTATATATCTCTGATAGCAGGAAGCATTTTTGCACCCATTGAGTACAAATTTTATTAGAGGCCATTTTTGGGTTGTAGTTTTGATAGTGAGTAATCTGTATTTATATTAAAAGTATTACGATATTGAAAGATTTTTTGCACTTTTGTTGTGTTTTGTTTCGCTGATTTTTGGGAAACAATATTCATCATTATCACCACAATTTAAGGGCGATGTCGCCCTGTCATTGCAAATATGACTATGTCTCTAGCACTCTTTATCTCATTATAACCTCCACACCTTAACAGTTGCGCCATGTTATCCATATGTTTTCTCCGTGGTCTTTCACATAATGTTGTCAGAATGTTGTCAGAATGTTGTCAGAATTTTGCCATGTCTTAGAATTTGACCAATGAATTTTTCCCTTCTGCTTTAAATTCTGTCAGCAATCATCTTTCTTGTATCACCTAGTCTAACACACTTTACTTCGTCTTTCTATTAGGGTACCGTGTCTTTGTGATTTTAGTTAATTTTCTTAAAAAAAATCACTAAGGATGAGATCCCGACTTCTGCATTTTGAAAAAATTTCCTCAAATAAGCGCAACCTAGCCACCCTAGAACCCATATTGAGGGTTAGTTTCAATTTTTATATATAAATAACAAAGTAAGGGCAACCAAATTTTTTGTATAAAAAATAATTTGATAAAGAGGAGCTGAAAGTTTTAAGACTGAAGTCAATTTGAATAGCATATCTGGTTGTTTGTTTTTTCCCTAACTTAGTGAAACCGTTCCATATTTAATACAGTCGTAGACTTTTCCCGTAGCTTCACAAGTGCTTGTTTTAGTGCATTTCCTTAAAAAATTCTATAATGAGGAGATCACGAGTTTTGAATTTAGAACACATTTCTTCAAAAGAGCGCGAACTAGGCCCCCTAAAACCCATATCCAGAGTCAGTTTCAATTATATATATATATATATATATATATATATATATATATATATATATATATATATATATATATATATATATATATATTGATATGGTTTCTATAATGGGAAAGTAAACATACACACAACAACACCCTCTTAAAACCACCCATACATAGCCTGAGACAAATATATTTTGCTTACTTTTGGTGTATGCAATGCTAATGCAGCATATAAGCAACGTGGCAAGGGAAAAACTAAATTTTACAGGCATATCGTAAGACCTAATATAGAATTTGAAAGCTCAGAATTGATTCCCAAAATAATGACAGATATATGTGTTAAAAGAAGGTAAAGGCAAGTCTAAATTATTTAGTAGAAATTGTTTAAATAGTTTAAGCTGTTCATGTTTAGTATAATTACGAAATTTATGGTGTTAATATTTATTAGGATTAAGTTTGTCAAAATTTCATGTAACCTAAATATAAGTCAGCTGTTCAGTTACCACAAATGTCAAAACTGACAATAAAATTGTAATAGGTTAAGGAATGCTGTCAAAAATAGTGTTTATAGTGCATTGAAAGATGTAACGAGGTGTAACAAGGTAACCCAGGAAATGGGGATACAAACAAACAAAAAATTTGTTATGATGAAAATATTTGGAAGAGGGCAGAAAGCGGTTTTTACTTAGTTACGCGGATGACAAGGAGAAAATTAATAAACAAGGGAGATTTTTATCAAATTTTTTGGAAGCAGCTGAAATTTTAGGAGAAAGTTAAAGAACAAGTAATAAAAAGTAAAACAGCGCGGGAAATGAAGTAAAGGTTCGACCAACATCAATAACAGGTTAATAGGTCAGTTTGTAGCAGCCGAAACCACGTCAGGAAGAAACCACCGGTAACAAAACAGTGAGTTTAAACCATTCAAATATTTACGTTTTTCATGTAGTCCAAGTACTGCCACAGAAAATTATAATTTGAGGCATTAAAATTGTGACAAAAAGCGTAAGTGCCACCACATATTTGAAAGCAACCATTTAAAAATTATAAGGTGCTTGTCCAGCCGTCTGTTAACAGCAGACATCAATACGCACCTCATTTCCAAAAGACACCATCGAAGAGTACATAGTATAAGTTAGTTTTACCATCTGGATCTTTGTAGATAGCATAAGAGCCGTTATATATAGAACAAATAATTTCGTTGACTTAAGAACAAAGTTATTTCTTAAAGTCATAAATTTAATTAGATATATACTGATCTGATTCATTAAAAGGGGGTAGTATAAAGATTCAATAGTATTAGGCATTTGTCATTTGTTTCAGTTAAATTTAATAAAGATTCTAGTTTTGTATTAAGTTGAAATCCTTGCTTTATTTTTGATTTATACATATAAATATCTGGGGAAACAAATATTATTAAAAAGGGGTAACATCTTCAAACTGTAAAAAGAATAACACATTTGCAAACATAAAGTAAAGAGCAATATTATTGAAATTTTTAGATAGATATATTTGGAATTATAATAAATTGAAAGGACTTGAACCCACTAGTCCCTGTTTTGAGAGTCAAATTCATTCATGTGATCAATTGTATGCGCAATACAGCAGTATAAAGGCATTTAATACACCAAGGTGTAATACACACACAAACCTTTGGTGAACACACATTAACAACACATTACTCACTAAACTTTACAGGTAGATAAAACACAAGATAAAATACACTTCGAAATTAACATCACAAAAAGCAATAAAACATATTTAAGTTAGCCACCATATCAAGTATTTCAATATACCTAATAATAATAATATAAAACTTAAAATAAACCTTTCCCTATTTCAATTATCACCCAATAGTGGGACTTAAACAACCCTAGCTTAAATTAACTTTCTATATCAATTAGCGCCCAAAAACGTGGGACTATAATTTTCCTAAATAACTATCATTATCAATATATATATATATATATATATATATATATATATATATATATATATATATATATATATATATATATATATATATATATATATATATATATAAATGATGAACCATTTACCAAAATATAGGTCTTTAAGTTTAAAGACAAAAAAGTTATAGGTATTTAAAGAAGAAAAAAAGGAGTTTTCCTCAAAGCGAAAAAAATCGCCATTTCAAACATCAAATATGGCAACATTCCGGCAAATAACCTGAAAGAAATACGGATTATGTAAATTGTGTTCTGCAAACTCTTAAGTTTCAGCTTCAACCATCATTGCCCCTCATTTTAGTAAAATATTTTCAAAAAATTCGTTTCAAATAGACAGTCTCTGATGCTTTGGCAGTAGTTTTAGTTAAGTTATGGTTTAACGGTCTATAATTTTTAGCTAATTTTCGAGAAAAAATTCGTTAATGAGGAGACTTTTAAATTTGAAAAGGGTTTCTTCAAATGAGCAATCGGAGCATTTCTGTTATCGTGGATGTCCATTCCTCTAAACTATATCCAATTATTGCAGAAGGTTCAGTTTTAGCCCCTACTTTGTTTCTTCTCCACATCAATGACCTCCTCTCTAGCACATCCAACCCAGTTCACAGTTACGCGGATGACAGCACCCTCCACTCAAATATACAATATTCTAAGCATGTCTCTTTAGCCCAATTAGATGAAGATCCCAGATTCATGGAGGGTTCTATCTCTGTGAATCTTCAAAAAATATTAGACTGAGAAAACAGCAATCTTGTACAATTCAACTCCAACAAATCTCAGTCTTGCTTTCTATCTTATAAGAGATACACCAGCCCTAGACCCATCAGAATGAACAACCAAGTTATTCAAAGTAATTAGTCCTTTTCACTTGTTGGCATTTCTGTGGATCGAAATCTCAGTTGGCACCAACATGTCACATCAGTTGCAGAAACGGCTGCTAAGAAATTAGGTTTCCTCTTCCGGGCTCGCAAATACTTTTCTCCAGCTAATTTCTATACCTTATATACTTCACAAATAAGGCCAAATCTTGAATACTGCTCCCACATCTTGGGTGCCGCTGCCGCTTCTACACCCGCTATCCTGGACTCCATTCAGAAGAGAGCTATACGTCTCACCAGTGACCCTACCCTCACCCAAAGGCTGCCATCCCTTGTCCACCGACGTGCCGTTGGTGACCTTACTCTTTTTTATAGATATCTGCACGGGCACTGCTCAGAGGAGCTTCCTTCCATAGTTTCTCCACCTGCTGCCCCCAACGGATCTACCAGTGGAACAGAGCGAATGCACTCTTTTTTACATAGTCCTTGGTTATTTTGTTACATGAATTTTTTCCCCGCTTGTTAATTGTTATAATAATAATAATACTAATAACACACACACACACAGATATATATATATATATATATATATATATACAGGGTGAATCTGGCCACCCGCAACAGTTATTTATAAACCTACTGGGTGCTCCAAAGAAAAAAATAACATACGTTTGTATCTAGGAGGCAACCTATCTTGCATAAAGTGAGCCACCCGTCGCCATATTTGTAACCACCAGTGTTGTATCTAGTGTGTTTATTGTGTTGTTTTGCAACTTTTTCTATTGTCCAGCGAGTTATTTGTGAGTTTTAGGCAACTAATAATAGTCCTATGTTCTGCTTTGGTTGTTTTTGGATAAAGTTATTTTTCTGACACTGCAAGAATATTCATTTGGTCAGACATCGCTAGAAAATCATGTAATTCTGTTAATCAAGACCATATCGGCTAAATACGTTGATATTAGATTACACTATATGGCAAAAAAGCTATAGACCAATCAGAGTCCACAGGCAAATATTTAATAAATTAATTTAATTTAGTGGCAAATAAAATGTTTTGTGTTTTCATTAATCTGCTGTGTACATCATAATTCATAATAGTGTGCTTATTTATTAAGGACCATTATAATTTAGCTGAATAATAATAAATAAATGTTTAGAAAACATAACATGGCCTGTTATTTTGTTCGTATATATGCATGTTTTTAAGTGGTACATACCTACATGCTAAAAGCTTGAAAATAATTTATTATGAAATTTTTATGAAACAGACTTATTTATTTTTCAGTTAAAAACATGAAGGGATTTTTAAGATGCTGTAATATAAGTTAGAGTTAGTTGGGGAACCAAATCACTAAAAATATAGGTGAAGAAAAGGCAAGTAAAATAATTTTTATAAAACCAAGCTCAATTATTCTATTTAACTGAAATCGAAGAATAACAATTTAAACGTATTTTTGACAAAAAATTATCCGTTCGTAAAAAAATGTCTGGCACAATGGAAAATTATGAATTTTTGTACAATTTAGGCGATTCAATAGTTGACAATTTTTTTTATTACCTAATTTCTCATATTCTTTCCATGTAGCTTGTTAAAATATGAGTCAATGGAAAAGGTAAATAAAATAAATTTGAAAAAGCCAAGCTCTATTCAATTTAACTGAAATCGAAAAATAACAATTTAAACTTTTTTTTCCAATTTATCCGTTCCTAGAAAACATGTCTGGCACAATGGAAAATTATTAATTTTTGTACAATTTAGGAGATTCAATAGTCTACAATTTTGGTTTTACCTAATTTCTCATACTATTTTGATGTAACTTGATAAAATTTTAATTGTTGGACACAATGTGTCCTAAAGAGACACAAATTTCCCTGAACTACTATTAAAAACGTATTATTATTTAAATTATTTTGTCTTATTTGCTAAATCTCCATATGCGTACTGTAAAATATGGTGCGTACTTTGCGGGTTGCGTACTCGCAAGGTTATTTTTGCGTCCGTCTCCTCACGGCTTCAATTTACCGCATCCGCGAACTGCGTTATGATATTTCCCTAATCTTCTATCCTTCTAGATTTGTATACCCCAATCGGGCACGCTCTATCGATTGGTAATAGCGTCAGTTTCTGGAACAAACCAGATATGGGTCAATCTGACCAAAATATTGAATTCTTAAATGAAGCGTGGTATTTTTTATCACATATTCAGGTTACACGTAAAAAAATAGGAATCTTTTTTCCGAACCACTTTCCCGATAGATGTCACCACTAACCTTGGAAATAAATTTGAACTAAGCCAGCCCAACGCCAAGAGCGTATTCACAATCAACCAAAGGTTGCAGTGTTATCGGGGCGGCAAGGCCGCTAACGAGCCCTGAGGGAACAAAAAAAAAACGCCAAGGGCGTGGCTGTCGTATGTGGTGGAATGGATAGCAGCAAATGTAAGCGTTCATAAATTCTCAAAGTGTCTACCACCTTGATCTACACATTCCTGCTTTCCAAAAAAAAACGAAAACAAGTATCTACCATACAAATACCAGATGTAGACATGGAAATGTCAATAGCCATAGACATTATGCATCATCTAATCACTGCTTCGTGGAATCAGTTAAGTGTCATTTTTGGCAAGGCCAAGATGTTCTCCAACGAGGAAGGTTTCGATATGCTCATCGAGTTAGGAGAATGTCTTCAAAATTACAGACAAGCCAAACGCATGTAAGCAGAGAGGTACCATGGCCGTGTTCCTCAATCTCACAACGTTTTCAGTCGCCTGGCGCATCGAATTCCGAGATATGGTCAAATTCAATCCCAACACAATAAGAATCAGCAGATTAGGCAGCCCGTAAGAGACTAAATTGACCTGCCATTTCGTCTGCTTTTGCTATGAACCCTTGTATTTCAACCAGGAGGATCGCGGTTAATTTTGATGTGAAAACATGTACCCTGGACCGTGGATCGGAAGAGAAGGGCCTGTAGCTTGGCCGCCTTGATCCTCAGACTTGACATTCCTAGATTTTTTCTTTGGGGCTTGCTGTTTCTCTTTTCGCGAGACTGTAAGCTTCTTCATTGCCTTTGACCCCCGAGTGACCCGGCACCCAGATTAGGGTGACCTCATTCTGCCCAACCAGGTCGTTCGTCTCGTCTTGGCATTCACTAACCAGCATCAAAACTTAGTACACTATTTAATAGAGAATGGAATAGCATTTCCAACGGTGTGTTGCTCGACCCCACTCGCTATTTTAAGGCTACCACGTTTAGGGAGATCAAATGGCAGCTTTGATATTCGCGCGACGTGTCCGAACTTTTTTTAAAGGGATAATTTTAAATTTTAGGAAACTTGGTCTTAAAGTTTTTGATGGCGTATTATGTGTATGTGTAAGTGACTCTATACACTGTCTTTCATAGGGACAAGTTAGAACGTTTATTAGTAAGAAGATTTTTTTGCTTATCGAATGCTTTCCTTGCCACCATGATTCTCGTTCTCAGTTTTTTGTCACATTTATCATCATCCACAATAAAACGTCCAAGGTAAGTGAACATGTCTACTTGTTAAAGTTGTAATCGCATAGTTGCATACTAAGCATCTGCTGTAATTTTTTCCATTTCTACGATCAGAGCTATGTGATTAGCATACCATGTGCAGCGGAACCGTTTGGTTGCTCGCTTAGTTCTAAATTCAAACTGATCTTGTGATTCTCAGTTTTATGGACATCGGGAGATTGCACATGACAATAGCAAGAAATCGTACATCAAATGTTAAAGAAGCCAAAATCGTGCATAAGGGAGTACTAAAAATCACAAGTTTAACTCAATAAACGTAAGTACCTAGTCATATATTGGATAAGATTAGTTTTTGCACTTTAAGTAGATTGGTAGATTGTTTGGCTACAACTAGGATGCTTAAAATCAGATCAAAACGTTTGAAATTTTAACCTGGTCAACGTTTTGACATTGTTAAAAATTTGAAGCGGGTGTTTTCATGAAGTCCAATATCCATGATGATGTCTCTTTACACTTTTGATGATTTATGTGTGGGGCTAAGTGTCATTTAGTAACAAGTATTTAATTTTTATCACTAAATGCTTTTAAGTTCTTGTAAACACCGAACCAAGAAAATGTTGTGCAACAGAAATTCGTTTACGTCGGTGTTTTTGAAGTAATCCATATAAATAAAAATTATATTTGTGTGCGTGTGTGTTTTGGTTCTTTAACGTCGGCCTATTCCCGCGAATATAGCCAATCACTGACGCCAGGGAGCAGTTTCACCTCACTATCCTGGAAATTTTGCCGAACCCCCACCTTTCTGTGAGGAGGGTAGGGATCTTTAACGTGCCCAACATAGCATGGACACGGGACGGACGGCTTTACTCCCCCTCCGAAGGGCGGAACGCGCAGACATTCAACTTGCTCAAATACAATGCCAGAACCTCGGTTGATGTTAATGTTACAGTTTGTACTAAAAAAGTTAAAGGAGAACCCTAGGATCGAACCCAGTACCCTTCGGTTCAGTGGCACACGTTCTTGCTCCTGAAGCACCGAGGCTCTTAAAAAATTAAATGTTGTTTGTTGATAAGCGCATCACTTGAGAACGGCTGTATCGGATTGGCTAATTTTATTTTAAACATGAGTTGTAAGAACGTGTGCCTGTTTACCGAAGGGTACTGGGTTCGACTCCCAGGGTACCCCTTTCACTTTTTCAGTACATACTGTAAAATTAAAATCCACCGTTGTTGTGGCATTTTATTTGAGCAAGTTGGTATGTCTACACGTTCCGCCTTTCCGAGGGGACGCAAAGCCGTCGATCCCGTGTTCATGTGATGTTGGGCACGTTAAAGATCCGCACCCTATTTACAGAAAGGCATGGGTTCAACAAAATTTCCAGGGTAGTAAGGTGAAATAGCTCCCTGGCGTCGGTGATTGGCCATAGTCGCGGAAATAGACCGACGTTAAAAAACAACAAAAACACAAACACATATCTCATAAATATTCGTAGTGGTCTGAATAAGGTTTCTAAGGAAAGAAAAATTGGAAAAGTTTCCCGGAGAATTGAAAAATTCGGAAAAAAATTAAATGCGTTTTTTTTCGCTACGTGCGCAAATGCCATTCGACATATTGAAATTTGAACACGACAACGTCTGTCGGGTCGGCCGTTTAAGATGCTTCTCTGGCAACGTAGCCTATCGAATTACGGTAGTCGCACATTCGGCTTTTCGTTCGCTTTGTTAATTTTTACAAATTTGTCTATATTTATTATAAACTGTCATAATAGGCTCCGCCAAGGGTCACTGTCTGAATTCACTACTGCTTACTTTAACAGCAATGAAAAGGAAATATGATGCTAATACATGCTTTTTCACAAAATGTAAATTGATCCCAAACTTTTTATTTAGGCACAGAAAATGGTCTATGATTATAACAACTCTAATTTATAGTAATCACGGTAAAAATATTCCAATTGTTGCAACTTTCTCAAATTTTGCAAAAGCTTCCGATACAGTTGGACACGACATATTACTTGACAAGCTAGAGTAGCTGTATATAGACGAAACTGCCTTAAATCTATTTAACAAAAAAATTGACAGGACCGAAATGCACAGGTTCTGGCTGTAATTTTAAGATGGGCGTTCTTCAGGGAATGATTTTTGGGTCGCTCTTATTTATTGTATATATAAATGATTTTAGTGCGATTTATCCGAAATGAGATTTATTAAAGGCAAGTGATACAGTCATATTTAGTTATAGAAAACATTGGGCAAATCTTCAGCAGATAATAGACCACTATTTAGCCAAAGTTGACAGTTGATTTGCACTAAACCAACTGTCTATAAATGTAAATGCAACTGTAAGGCCTTTTGGTTTATACTTTAATAGTATCACTACATACATACAATATATAGGCATGAACCATTATGTCATTACAACAAGCACAATATACGAAATATTTGGGTGCACAAATGGATTGTCGTGTCGGATGGAGTAGGCACATCAAATACATATTAAACAAAACTACATATTTACGTGCTTTACATATTCTGTAAACATGAAAATATTGTACCGTCACACACAAAAATAACAATGTGTCCATGCTTTTTTAGTAAATTTTCATAGCGAAAACTCACTAAGGAGGAGATCGCGACTTTCCAATTTAGAATGTTTTTACGAGACATATAAGAAAGTAAAAACGGACATAAAAATGAAATATAGCAATTTATTAAGAAAAAATGGCACAATCCAAAATGGCATGAACGATATTTTTATACTAACTAATCAATTATCGCAGCCATAATAATGCTATTTAGCTCATTTTGAAGAAAATCCGATGCTCTCAGCACGTGCCCAAAGTTTACGAGAAAACATTGAATCCAAAGTTCATTGTGTTTGCCTATATCATCACATATAATACAGGTTTTGTCATCGTCTTCAACTTCTAAATCCATGTCATCATCAGTATCAACATAGGGTAGTTCTGTGGAAATAGTGGAATCAGAGAAATCGTCAAATTTAATTTGACGCTTTGTATTTTTATTTATTTTCTTCATTTCAGGTTTTTTCTTTCTAATTCTCTAACCACCTTTTGTGTAACTTTCTTATTTTTTGTCTGCTCCCTTCTAAGCTTTTTATTTTCGTTTTTTTGTTTTGCAAATTGCGTTTCTTCCAAGGTATCTTTAACCAGAGTGCTTTTGGATCTGCTCGGGGTAAAGTTGGAAGTCCAAAAATGAGCTCTTTTGAATTTTCCTGATTTGACGTTCGTGATGCTTTTAAAGTTCTCGGTATTAATATCGATACTGAGACTCATCTGGTAAAACTTTTGAGGTTAATGGTAGTGGTTGATTTCCGTCAGAATCTTCAACAACCTCTGTTTTTGGTTGTAGGTTTGACAAATACGGTTTAATTACATCTAACATTATCACTGGTGCAATTTCATCTCTGTCAGTGGTTTTTGCGGTTTCAAAATCGGTACCTGACAAAATTTGTTAGCCAAATGTCTCTATCCCAGTTGCTCTAAATCCACTCATTGCATTTGCTGTTCAAGCGACTTTTAAATAGGCCTTACTAAAAGTCGAACCAATGTCACGTAGATTAATACCTCGTCCAGGATAACTGCTCAGAAAATCTTCGCATAGTCTGCTGTATGCAGTTTTGAAGGGACCGTTTAATGACACATCAAGTGGCTGCATTCGATGGCTTGTATGCGGCGGAAAGCCAAGTAGAGTAATATAAATTTCACGGCACAAGTTAACGGCTTGGAGTGTACCATGACTAGCATGATTATCCATTAAAAGTAATATACGATTACCTTCGCCAGGGCTTATAGGCTGAATAAAATGTTCCAAGTATTTTACAAATATATCAGTAGTCATCCAGCCACTTTCATGGCCACGCCATTGGTTCCAGAAGGCATGTTACTCATGTAAGCTGGCTGCATCCTAACGCTGGGAAAAATTAAAAAGTTCTGGGCGCAGAAAGTGCATTATGGTAGTGATTTTTTATTAAATACCTCAAATTTGAATAACTAAATTTTCTATAAACTTAGAAAATTCAGTTTTGGTATGTAGTAAGGTATTTCCTAAGGCAACGTATTCGTCAAATTTCATTAAACTAACTTCGTTATTCTCGGAGAAGAAATTTTTTTTCTAAAAAAAAATAAAAATTTGAATAATTCAATTTTTACTAAACTTAGAAAGTTGAATTTCGGTGCGTAGGAAGGTCTTTTGCAAGGCAACATATCCATTAAATTTCATTAAAATAACTTTGAAAAAAAAAATTTTCGAAAGAAAACTCAAAATTTTCCCGGAAAACCTTGTCGGATTTTCCTGGATAACGAATGAATCCAAGCCATTAATAAAAGAAAGGCACTTGCCGAGTTTCATCAAAATAGGTTAATTATTTTTTGAGTTATCGGTTGGATACATACATATATATATATATATATATATATATATATATATATATATATATATATATATATATATATATATATATATATATATATATATATATATATATATATATATATATAAATTAAAACTGACCCCGGATATGGGTTCTAAGGGTCCTAGTTCGCGCTCATTTGAAAAAATATTTGCAAAGTCTCACCATGGATACCTCTCAATTAGTGCATTTTTTTAAATTAAAATTCACTAAAAAGGCAGAACAAATGATGCATTTATACAACAAACTGCGTCAGTTGTGCCTCTTTCTGCAGAAGAAATTTTTGTTACTCTACGCTTTCCCCTGGGAGTTATTACTTTAGAGGTATTTGTAGCCACAGTTGAAACGCCTGTTTCGTCCAAGACACAAATTTTATGTACTTGAATTCATTTACTGAGAAGTGAGCGCATGTGTAGCAAGTACAAATTAGTGAACTTACTGAGACTGACAGAATTTTTTTTTATAAATATCAAAATCTGTTTGTTTTTGTTTATTAGCTAGCTGATTTCACATCTAAATTTACTTTCGATTGTCGACAGTGAATTACTTATTATTGATAATGTTTTATACCATTTTAGAATCTCCATAAAACAGGGAAGTTTTTGAAGTTACGAGCCAGTAGATTTTACTGAAGTTTTTTTCAGTGCGGAAGTTTATTCCAAATAAAATAAATGGGGAAGAAACGTCCGATTTTTAATTTTTGTTTCTTCAGATTTTCTAAATAATAACACAAAATATTTCAGATTTATTTGATAACGCCATTATTGAGGATTAACATGCACAAAAATCACCTTCCGGAAATGTTTTTTCTGTATGTGGTGGAGCAAAATATCTTAAAATTTGACAACTTTCATTTTTTTCATAAAATTGTCAATATCTTGAAAACCGTAAAGTTTTTGATAAGATCATATAGGGTTTTTCTCAAAGGGCTTGAGCCAGCCTATCTTCATGTGACGTTTGATTTACGACTTTTGGGACAGCCTGTATATGTAAACAGATAAAAATTGAAACTAAATCCGGATATGGATTCTAAGGGGCCTATTTTGCGTTCATGTCAAGAAATCTTTCTAAAATTCAAAAGTCGCGGTCTCCTCATTAAGGATTTTTTTCTACGAAAATTTGCTAAAAATTATAGACTCTTAGATCGTTAAACCATAAACTTAACTAAACCTACCGCCAAAGCATCAACTTGACTATACCTACAGCCAAAGCATCAGAGAAGAGGTCTGTTTAAAATTAATTTTCTGTGAATATTTTAGTAAAATTAAGGACAATGACGGTGAAATTTAAGCGTTTTCAGAACACTCTTCTGGCGACATTTTCTTTACATAATCCGCGTTTGTTTCATGTTCTTTGCGTAAATGTTGCAAATTTTGACGTTTCAAATCGCGACCTTGACGTTTCGAGGAAAACCCCAATTTGTTTCTTTAAATGTCTATAACTTTTTGTCCTTCAACGTACAGACCAAAATTTTGGTACGTAAGTCACTATTTATAATAGAAATATGCGTACCAAATTTGGTTGCCCTTACTTTTTTATCTCCGGAGATATAATTTTTTTCCGAAAGAAAACAGAAAATTTTCCAGGAAAACCTTGGCCGATTTTCCTGGCTAATGAACTTATCCAAGCCACTTGCAAAATTTTATGAAAATCGGCGGATTATTTTTTAAGTTATCGGTGTGATACATATATATATATATATATATATATATATATATATATATATATATATATATATATATATATATATATATATATATATATATATATATATATATATATATATATATAAACATATAAAAAGTGAAATTGACCCCGGATATGGGTTCTAGGGGTCCTAGTTTGCGCTCATTTGAAGAAATTTTTTCAAAATTCAAAAGTCGGGATTTCCTCATTAGTGATTTTTTTAAAGAAGATTCACTAAAAATGGAGAATTTTTGTGAAAGAAATTGCTCGAACTTTTATATATTAAAAATGTTTCTAGCAATTGTTATCAAAAAGCCTTACGTGAGTAATTATATCTTAGCAGGTGTGGTTTTTGTGTAAATTGTTCTTGATTTAAAAAATTCATACTTGTTATTAAAAACATTTTCATGAATATTCGCTCTCATAACGCATTTACTATGCCAAACTTTTTCTTTGATAATAAATACAACTACTGGGTTTATAAATATCAGTTATGAAATATTGCAGTAATAAAAGTGGTATTGAAAAAGTAATTCTAAAATCTCGGAAAGACTTTTAAGAGGCAAATTGATAAATGGCAAAACAAAGTTACGATTGTAGCTAGAATAAACGTTACTATTGGTACTTCTGATCTTCAGATATAATCAAAGCTGCACTAATCTACTGAATTCCTTCCTGCTAAATCATCTAGGTCGACTACTTATCCTCGATTCCCGATGATTGAAATTTTGCCGGGCTGCCGACAGTGCAAGTCGTTTCGGTGAATTAATAGAGACTTGATGCAGTTTACCTGTATTTTTAATACCAAACTCCATACAATCAATACCTGGACACAAACCGCTTCTCCTTCTTCAGCATCCCGGTCTTTTCATTCTCCCTCAGCAATTTGATCATGTTCTCTTTTATTATTCATTCTTTCGTGCAAATCAAGCTGTACTGCATAGATTCGAACTTCATAATTGAAATTCTTTTTCAATACTTTTTTTCCTTTATATTGGAATCATTAATGTGAGTGGAGGTGTTCTAAACTAGATTAAGGATCTACCTGTCTTACATCAGGTGTAAGGATTGACAAACACGTAACATCATTTAATGCCACTGGATCTTAATTCTCTAATTATTATAAGGGATATATCTGTAGTTAGACTATTGGCCACGGTTTTAAACAATTAGTGCATTTAAACCCGAATTTTTAGCCAGTGTGGTTGTGCCGCATCTAAGAATCAATCTAGTATGTTCGTCAGATCTTTACGCATCACAGTTTAGCTTAATATTTACTCTAATCTAAACCTTTCAATAAAACAGCCATTTACATGCAAAATATACAGGCTGGCGCATTAAAAACGGCGCATAGTTTACACTTTATATCATTAACCAACTTACCAAATTTGGTTACAACAGCTTTTTATTTTTTGAAAAAAAAAATTTTCGAAATAAAACTCAAAATTTTCCCGAAAAACCTGTGCAGAATTGCTTGGCTAACTAAAATATCTAAGCCACTTACAAAAGCAACGTACGTGCCAAATTTGATCAAAATCGGCCGATTCTTTTTTGAGTTATCGGTGTGATACGCATATATATATATATATATATATATATATATATATATATATATATATATATATATATATATATATATATATATATATATATATATATATATATATATATATATAGGGTAGCGCATTGAAAACGAAACAGACCGATTTGCGTCCGGAGAATTTTTTTTAAGAAACGCTGAAAGACGTCAATTTTAATATTGAGGGGGATATGTTTTCACATAAAACTCAACTTTGTCACATCAACCCCTTAATGGTGGTGATAACAACCCTTATATTTTAAATAGGGAACATAGGTCAAGTGTTACATCATTTGAAAGGCCTTTCTTTTATGAATTCAGCACATAACTTTTTTTGAAGTTTTATCAACTCGTTTAAAAATTATTCACAGTTGGAGTGCAAGGACGTATTTCAGTCATTGTGATAAGAAATGCAGTAATTAGTCAATTTATTGTTAAAAAAAAACTAGAAAACAAAACCAAGCGTTCAAAAATGTTTATCCAGTTAAGTAAGTGTTCAGATTGTTGACAACCAGCTTCCATACAAAAGTACAAATTTTGTTCAAAACGAGCTCTGACATTCTGGAGCATTTGTGGAGTTATTAGACGGCATAATTCAACAATGCGTCGTCGTAATTCTTCCAGAGACTTGGGTTCTGTTGCGAAAATTCTGCTCTTTAAATGGCCCCATAGGAAGAAGTATGAAGGAGTTAAATCCGGTGATCTAGGGGGCCACTCAATAGCACCTCTACGTCCAATCCATTGCTCTGGAAACTCTCTGTTCAAAAACTCCCTAACACGTTGTAAAAAATGCGGAGGAGCGCGATCTTGTTGAAACACTAATTGATTTTCTTTATAGCAATCATAATTTTCAACAATGTCAATTGGTAGAGGGTAAACGATATCTTCTAGTAACTCCAAATACGTTTCGCCACTGAAATTTCCATCAAGAGAAATTGGTCCGATTAAACGGTCTCCAAAAACGCCAGTCCAGACATTCAATTTCTGTGAAGTTTGAGTGTGGACTTCGTGAAAGTTTCTTGGATTATAATCTGCCCAATAACGACAATTAAGACGATTGACTGTAGAGTTTAATAAAAACGTACACTCGTCTGAAAAACAGATATTGAACAGAAAGTTCCCGTTATCAGCTATTCGTGCAGTCATAACTTCACACAACTCCAGCGTCGATCAAAATCATCTTCATTCAGTTGTTGTACAAGATGAATTTTATACGGGTGAAATTTATGATGCTTCAATATTCGCTGAATAGTTCTTCTTTTGATGTTTGAAACAGTGGCCAATTTTCTCGTGCTCAAAGTTGGGTCTGCAGCAATTTGTACTAAAACTCCAATCTCAGTAGTGTCATTTCTAACCGAAAATTCAAGTTCAGGATCCCATTTTTTGTTGCCTACTCAACCACTTTGTCGAAACTTTGCAACTAACTCCAAAATGTATTTTCTATTAACATGTCGGTTCGGATATCGTTCATTTAACAAATTTGCGGCACGGTTGGCACAGTCATCGTTTTTGAAAAAAAGAGTAATTATTTCAACTCTTTCTTCTACGGAATACACCATTGTGAAATTCATTTTCGGTAGTACTATCAAGTATCAAACCAACCGATAAACTGAAATAATAAACCGCATTTCTCTCGTTCCGATAAGAAAGGTTCTGATAGTCAATTTATTGTTTACAAACCAACAAAACATTGACTATCAGCACATTTGTTATCGTAATCAGTGAAATGCGTTTTTGCATTTTCAATTGTGAATAATTTTTAAACGAGTTGATAAAACTTCCAAAAAATTAGTGTGCTGAATTCAGAAAAGAAAGAGCTTTAAAATAATGTAACACTCGACCAATGTTCCCTATTTAAAATATAAGAGTTGTTATTACCACCCTTAAGGGGTTGATGTGACAAAGTTGAGTTTTATATCAAAGCATGCCCCCCTCAATATTAAAATTGACGTGTTTCTGCGTTTCTTTAAAAAAAATTCTCTGGACGCAAATCGGTCTGTTTCGTTTTCAATGCGCCACCCTATATAAATCAAGATCCACTCACACGAGCATAAGCTTAGACGCACATTCATACAAATACACATTATGTACGAAGGTATCTTTACAATTTACACCTGTAATCTTCTGTATCTATTTGATTAAAGGGAATTAAATAGCTTTTTATACCAGACAATCTTTATTATCTAGCCCTACGCATTTCGGTCCCTTATCGGGCCGTTCTTAGGGGTTTAGAGCTAGAATGTAAAAAGGTTGGTTGTCAAAAACAACGTTTCTGGTAGATCTCGCATGCGAATAATTACACTGCAACTACAGGAAAATAGGAGGTCCAGTAAGCTAATGTCAAACATTAAGAAATGAGCCCCAACGGCCATACTGAATTAAACTGACAAGATTGCCAAGGGTTTGAAAATATTTTACAAATATCAATTCAAAAAGCAAGAAAAGTTCCACAAAAGGGAAGCACTCTGATGGAGTCATGATAACATATTAGAAAAGGCTAAATTAGTCAACTAATAAAAAGCAAGACAAGCACAACATAAAATGCAGGCAGGCTGCACAGCTTAGTAGAACTCCCTAAGAAGATCTGAACCTGTGAAATTAAAAAAGAAAACTAAAAGAAAATTGATCACTGATACTTACTTTATTTCTGTCCCAATTACAGAAAAAGTGCTGTATGGAATGTTTGCCAAAGGTTTAGTTTTTCATCCATTGTACTCAGATTCTCAGACGAAAATAGCATCAAACAGGAGAACAAAAAGATCACCAGACTTGAAGGAGCCAGAAGATGAATCCAGAGGACGCCTGTTTTTTTTAAATCGAATATTAATGTGGAGTTTTGTGCAAACTTTCAAGTAAAAATCTTGATGGAGACTGAGAATGAACAAAGACAAGTGACAAGTGACAAGGGACAAGTGACACAAGTGCTAAAAGTGACACACGAGATGACGGCAATGGAAGAAATTTCAATTGTATACACAGAGAAACCATAGACTAATGAGACAGACTTATTTTTGCTCCATGGTTGCAATCGAACGCAGATTAGCCGGAGTACTACTGTGGAAAGACTAATCTATCAGGTTTCTGTATGTGAAGGAAAAGTTTATAGCACTGGTGCTAGAAACATTGAGAACATTCATGTTTGAGCCATTTGTGTATTTGTAAATCTCCATTTCCTCCAGGACGAATTGTTCGGTGCCAAAATTTGACGGATGAAGGATCCTAGCATCGTTCTCCTTGTCAAAGGCATGGCGCTCTCTCTCTCTCTCTCTCTCTCTCAGGTGACAGCCGAAGACTAAGGTAGTCTTATCAGCTTTATTTCTGCTTCTTAGATGTTCAGGTGCCCAACGCTCTGTCCGTTGCTAGGATTTTGTTTTAAACAAAGACACTTTTTGACATACGACCCATATTTGTGACGTCATCGTTGTTCGAGATATGACGTCACCGACAATTTTTTTAAATCGCAACCCCCAATTTCGACCATGATTACATTAGCGTGAGTATGTAGGTTAGACAAAAAAATAAATAAGAAAAACGATTTTAAATTACCAAATATTAAATTCAATGATAATAATTATGTAAAAAAATCAACTAATCCAAATGTTCAAATTGTGCACCGTTAGCTGCCTGACAGTAGCCAAGACGATTAATAAATTCTTTTTGAATATTGTCAATAACCTCAGGAGGTATACGATGTATCTCTTGACGAATTCTGGCTTTTAAATCTTATAAATTCTCCGGTCTATTAACGTATACCTTGCTTTTTAAGTATCTACGGGTGTCAAATCTGGCGATCTAGCTGGCCATTAAATCGGCCCCGTTATCCTTATCCAGCCATTCGGGAGCAGCACATCTAAATAAGCACGGACATGTGTTGCATAATGTGGGGGCGCACCATTGTGTTGAAAGAAAATGTCATTTATCGGAAGATCGCGTTCCTCTATATCTGGATATAAAGTTATTAGTTCAGGAATGAGATAGCGCGAAGCAAATACAAATATTTTGCACCAGTAAGGTTTACGTCAAAGAGATAGGGACCCTAAATTCTTCCATTCACAATGCCGCACCACACATTAACTTTCTGAGGACGTTGAGTGTGATACTCCATCATCCATCGGGGGTTTTCAGTAGCGTAATAACGGCAGTTTTGCCTATTGACATGGCCGTTCAAAACAAACGTAGCGTTGTCAGAAAAAAGTAGTTTTTTACGACGTTATTATCACTAGTGCATAGTTCTTGCATTTGCTCGCAGAATGGATTTCGCCGATCAAAGTCGTCTTCAGATAGCTCATGAACAAGGCATACCTTATAAGGATGGTAGTTTGCTTTTTTTTTTCATAATTTTGTGAAGTGTGGATGCTGCCATATTGAAATCAGAAGCCAATTGGTTAAATGTTGAGTGATGATTTTCCTGTATAGCCAACAACACATTAAGCTGATCTTCTGATTTTAAAGATCGACCAGATTTATGAAGATCACGAACATGCCAATATTGCTTACCATGCTTTGGCTAATGGGATACCGATCAGGATCAGTTTCATGGAACAATTGAACTACTTCTTTTTGGGTGCGCATCCTGTCTCCAAATCCGATCATGCAAAGAATTTCAATTCATTCTCATTGAGTTAATTTAACCATTCTTTTATAAAATGACAAAAGTCACTACTCAATAAACACTTCAGACACACTGCTTTTGCCAAATGAAACATAATAACTAAAGAGATAACTCAAAAAACGGAAAAAACTATTTACCGAAGTACGATTTCAAGTTTTTATCTGACAGCAATAAAAAAAATTCCTGGTCTTCTAGGCTACTATTAGGCTGCCATAATTTTTGACGATGTCTACGTAGAATTACACGCTCTTTCAAATGGCGTGGTCGAAATTGGGGGTGGCTATTTAAGAAAAATTGTCAGTGACGTCATATCTCGAACAACGATGACGTCCCAAATATGGGTCGTATGTCAAAAAGTGTTTTTGTTTAAAACAAAATTGACGAAGGATTTTTACGAAAAACACTCAGTTTTAGAGATAATTAATTTGTTGGTTACTTTTCGAAAGCACTGTATATACATATACATAAAAGAATTTAAACGGACCCTGGTTTCGGGTTCCAGGAGTCCAAATTAGTGCTCATTTGAAAACATTTTTGCAAAATCTCACCATCGATACCTCTCTATTAGCGAATTTAAAAAAAAGCCGCTAAAATATACGAAAATTTGCACTCAATATTAGGTATGCCTATTCCCTATAATTGTGCTCAATTAAATCGATTTAGTGTCTCCTTCAATCGTGTTATCAAAGCTTATGCGGCTTGAGAAATCTCGTAGCGGTCACGACCTACGAGAATATATATCTGTGAATTCCTTTAATGAATCGATTTCAGACAAATACAATTAGAAATTAATTCAAGGGAAGGCTTTCTTATTAATGTTGCCAGTTGGCAGCTGGATGAGAGAATAGCAATTATTTGGAGGAGCCACAACATTACGGTTCCTATTACGAGACATATATCGGGAATCCTGAGAAGGGATGATGTTTCATTTAATCATTTACGTACAATTTATAAGGTGTATCATTAATATTTCCTTACTCCTTACCTTCCATATCTTGTTACAAACATCTGTCTTCATGTTTTTGGTGTTCGCTAAATAAGTTAAGACGATGTTATGCTTTGGAGGTATAAGGTCCCAGTTTATTATTACACAAGTTCACAAATTATCAAACAGTATACAGTCTGACTTTAAATTCTCATTTTATTTTCAATTAATTTTCACAACACTGCATCTTATACAATTTAACTGCAGCAAAACAAGACAATAATAAGTGGTAAAATAAACATATATAAGCCAGATCATTGTGAGATGTAGAAGAGGGTCGCCATCTCGCTGCGAAACCACGTTATATGTTGTCACAGACAGATCCAATAAACACAAAGTTTTACAGATAGACACTGTGTACAACCAACCAACCATTTTTTAGATTATCAGCCTTGGCCCTTTCCACCCTAAAACCGGCACATATATAACCCACGAAAGTAAAATACTTATGTGTGGGTACATACAGAAGCAAATCATATTTTTTATTCAGAAAACGCAGTTGTAAATGACCTATATAACTAATTACAAAACTAACCAATTATCTTACTCTATTTGTGTTATATATTTGTGTGTCTAGTTCTATGTACACCTTTTAATTATACTTAATGTAGTTTGTGTTTTGTAATGTGTGCTTGTTTTTTACATTAGACGTTTATATACAGCTAGGTGTAAAGCTTATATAATTGTATTTTTTTGTATTCTTAATTTGTATATTTTAGCATCTGTTGTGTCATATATATATATATATATATATATATATATATATATATATATATATATATATATATATATATATATATATATATACAGGCTGGCGCATTGAAAACGAAACAGACCGATTTGCGTCCAGAGAACTTTTTTTTTAAGAAACGCTGAAACACGTCAATTTTAATATTGAGGGGGACATGTTTTGACATAAAACTCAACTTTGTCACATCAACCTCTTAAGGGTGGTGATAACAACCCTTATATTTTAAATAAGGAACATGCGTCGAGTATTACATCATTTGAAAGCTTTTTCTTTTTTGAATTCACCACACTAATTTTTTGGAAGTTGGAGTTGCAAGAACGTATTTCATTCATTGTGATAAGAAATGCACAAATTAGTAAATTTTTCGTAAAAAAAAACTAAAAAAACAAAACCAAACGTTCAAAAATGTTTATTCAGTTAAGTAAGTGTTCAAATTGTTGACCACCAGCTTCCATACAAAAGTACAAATTTTGTTCAAACCGAGCTCTGACATTCTGGAGCATTTGTGGAGTTATTAGACGGCATTCTTCAACAATGCGTCATCGTAATTATTCCAGAGACTCTGGTTCTGTTGTGAAAATTCTACTCTTTAAATGGTCCCATAGAAAGAAATCTAAAGGAGTTAAATCCGGTGATCTAGGGGGCCACTCAATAGCACCTCTACGCCCAATACATTGCTCCGGAAACTCTCTGTTCAAAAACTCCCTAACACGTTGTGGAAAATGCGGAGGAGCTCCATCTTGTTGATACACTAATTTATTTCCTTGATAGCGATCATCATTTTAAACAATGTCAATTAGTAGAGGGTAAACGATGTCTTCTAGTAACTCCAAATACGTTTCGCCACTCAAATTGCCATCAAGAAAAATTGGTCTGATTAAACGGTCTCCAAAAATGCCAGTCCAGACATTAAATTTCTGTGCAGTTTGAGTGTGGACTTCGTGAAAATTTCTTAGATTATTATCTGCTCAATAATGACAATTATGACGATTGACTTTACAGTTAGTAAAAACGTACACTTGTCTGAAAAACAGACATTGAACAGAAAGTTCCCGTTATCAGCTATTCGTGCAGTCATAACTTCACAAACCTCCAGCCGCCGATCAAAATCATCTTCATTCAGTTGTTGTACAAGATGAATTTTATACGGGTGAAATTTATGATGCTTCAATATTCGCTGAATAGTTCTTTTGATGTTTGAAACAGTGGCCAATTTTCTCGTGCTCAAAGTTGGGTCTGCAGCAATTTGTCCTAAAACTTTCATATCAGTAGTCTCATTTCTAACCGGTAATTCACGTTCAGGATCCCGTTTTTTGTTGGCTACTGAACCAGTTTGTCGAAACTTTGCAACTAACTCCAAAATGTATTTTCTGTTAACATGTCTATTCGGATGTCGTTCATTTACTAAATTTGTGGTACGGTTGGCACAGTCATCGTTTAAAAAAAAAGAGTAATTATTTCAACTCTTTCTTCTATAGAATACACCATTGTGAAATTAATTTTCGGTAGTACTATCAAATATCAAACCGACCGATAAACTGAAATAATAAACCGCATTTCTCTCATTCCGATAAGAAATGTTCTGATAGTCAATTTTTTGTTTACAAACCAACAAAACATTGACTATCAGTACATTTCTCATCGGAATGAGTGAAATGCGTTTTTGCATCTTCAACTGTGAATAATTTTTGAACGAGTTGATAAAACCAAAAAAAAATTGTGTGCTGAATTCAGAAAAGAAAGAGCTTTTTTCTACAAAAATTCGCTAATAAATAAAGAGAGCCGTTATATCTGCAACGAATATTATGTACCACACCAAGTTTTGGTATATACTACCAAAAAAAACTAGTTAATTTAAGATTTTTTGGCCTTTTTGAGAAAGTAATACAAAATTTAATACAGTTTTCTGGTTTTAGCGGATTTTTCGTAAAACCAAAAATTCACTATTGACGAGATTTGTGTTATATATATATATATATATATATATATATATATATATATATATATATATATATATATATATATATATATATATAATTTGGCTAGTTTTTCCGGGAAAATTGTGGGATTTTTCAAAACATTTTTGTATCTCCGAAAATACCAAAGCTCTGACAACCAAATTTGGCATATACGTTTCTACTGTCAAACTTACGCACCCTACGTGCCGAAAGATCTCTACGTTAAAAGGAACAAAAGTTATAGGTATTTAAAGAAAAAAATAATTGGGTGTCACTGGTCATTAGAGGAAAGCAAAGAACAAAATATTTTTTGTGATTAACACAACCAATTGAATATTATATACAACGGTTAAGTTCTTATGACGCAAAAAGATCAAGAAATAGCAAAAAAATATTTCGAAAATTTTATAATTTTTCTCCTTAAAACGTCAAAGTCGCTATTTGAAACGTCAAAATTTGTAATTTTTAGACAAATAGTCCGAAACAAATACGGATGGTGTAGAAGAAATCTCATAATAAGTGTGTAAGCCTTAAGTTTCAGCTTCAACCATCACTGACCTTTATTTTACTAAAATATTTTCGCAAAATCCATTTCAAATAGACCCTCTTTCTCATGCTCTGGCAGTAGTTTCAGCTATAGAAATTAGGGCTTAATACTCTATCTTTTAGTAAATTTCCTTAGAAAAAAATTGTTGCTGAAAAGACAGCGACTTAGGAATTTTGAAAAGATTTCTTCAAATTAGCACGAACTAGAACCCCTAAAACCCATATACGGGGTAAGTTTCAGTTTTTGTCTGTTTACACATATACACGGTGACGCATTTCTACGGTAAAACTCAATATTTTCGTTTATATACAAGAAAAAGTTTTTGCAGAAATGTTTTTAATCTTTCTGTAGAAATCATTTTTTGTAACATTTTTGTGAAATGTTGGTAATTGATATTAAATGTTTAGTAAGTTATTGTAAAAAATGTTGTTGACTTTTTGTGAAAAATATAATTTAGTGTAACATTACTGAAGGCAATTTCGGCAAAAAAAATTGTAAAAAAATGTTTGCAAATTTTCATACATTTTTTTTTCCTTTGAGTCATAAAGCTGTTTGTCAATAATTATATCTTGGCAGGTGTGTGAATAGCTTGAAGAGGTTCGTTGGCCAGGAAAATCGGACTAGTTTTTTCAGGAACTCTTTAACTTTATTTACGGAGAATGTTTGTACTTTTTGAAACAACAAAGCTATTTAATGAAATATGGTACATGGCTACTACCATATAGGTTATACTGCCAGCGAAATGTCCTTTTAAAAACAATACATATTTGTCATGAAAAACATTTTTAGGAAAATTCGCTACCATAACGCATTTGCTACGTCGAGACTTTTTTTATTAACGAGTTAACCCGCATTTATCAGTTTTCCAAACTAAAAATAAAAAAAACTGAAGAATAATATGAATAAAAATCTTCCAAGCTACTAAGTGGGATTTGTCTCACGATCGGAGGAAATCCTGTCTTTGGCGAATAGTTTTTAGTGAATTTTCTTTAAAAAAATTCACTAATGAGGAGATCCCGACTTTTGAATTTTGAAAAAATTTCTTCAAATGGGCGCTAATTAGGCCCCCCAGAACACATATCCGGGGTCAGTTTCAATTTTTATATGTTTATATATATATATATATATATATATATATATATATATATATATATATATATATATATATATATATATATATATATATATATGTATATGTATATATATATATATATATATATATATATATATATATATATATATATATATATATATATATATATATATATATATATATATCACACCGATAACCCAAAAAATAATGGGCCGATTTTGATCAAATTTGGGGAATACCTTCCTTTTGTAAATGGATTGGATAAGTTCGTTAGTCAGGAAAATCGTCCCACGTTTTCCCAGAACATTTTGGGTTTTCCTTCAAAAAAAAATTATATCTCTGGAATTAACAAAGTAAGGGCAACCAAATTTGGTACGCTGGTTTATGTCATTATAGGTGAGGCGCCTACCAAAATTCAGCTCTGTAGGTCAGGTCAGGTCAGGTCAAAAAAGTTATGGGCATTTAAAGAAAAATAAATTGGGATTTTCCTGAAAACGTCAAAGTGACAATTTAAAACGTCAAAATTCGCAACATTTAGGCAAAGAACTTGAATCTTATACGGGCTCTGGAAAGAAAATGTCTTAAGAAGAATGTTTTACAAACCCTGAAGTCTTAGTTTCAATCGTCATCGTCCTTCATTTTACTAAAATATTTCCAGAAAATTCATTTCAAATAGACCCTTTCTCTGATGCTTGGCAGTAGCCTTAGCTATAGAATTTATCGTTTAATGGTATATAATTTTTGTAGAATTTTCGTAAAAAATCAATAAAGCTTAATATATCCGTTATTATACAAGATATGAAAAAATATTGTATACATTAATTATACACCTATGAGCTACACCTTAAAAAATTATTGCTACCATCACAGGCTGGCCCATAAGTCGTTGGTGATACGAATAATATTATTTTTTTAGTGGAAAACGCCTTATGTTTTTGCATTTTCCATCGAAATATAATGCATGTTTGTAAGTTAAGAAATTCTGGACGCAGCAAGTGCGTTATGGTAGCGAATTTTGATTAAATGCTTCATATTTGAATAGCTCAATTTGCTATTAACCTATAAGGTTGACCAAGAAACGGATTTTTTCGGTTACATTTTAAGTTTACTTTCGGAAATTTCTATACGTTTTCAAACAATAAAGTTATTTTGATGAAACATGGCACATTGTTTTTACTATATAGGTTATACTGGTAACCAAATTTTATGCCTGCTTTCTGAAAAAAAAAACACATATTTGCTATTAAAAACATTTTTATGAAAATTCACTACCATAACGCACTTGCTGCGTCCAGAATTTTTTCCTTATAAGCCGCAGTGAAAGGGTCAGCAAACTTTAAATAGTTTGTCTGTTGAGAAACTAGGTAAATAACATGTCTGGATTTTATACTGTGTTTAAAAATTGAAAATTAATTTACGATCGCACTGTATATAAAGAGCGGTAAACCTAATTTACATAACTTAAGTGCAGTATTCTAGAATTAAATGTTAGAACTGCTGGTTGAATACACAACGCTGAAGACATGCTAGCTTACAATTATAGTTGTTTGTATGTTTTACTTTACCTGTAGTCTTTATACAGGTATTAAGGGCTTAAAATAAAATTACTATAACAATATTATAATGGTTATGAAGTGTGTTGAATATTCTTGTAAATATCCGAAGTAATATTGACACAGATGTATCTTCGTAGCCAAGTTCCCATAATTGAAAGCAGAAAATCCAGTTAAATGAAATAAATTATAAATTAAAGCATTAAGAAGGAGAAGGAAGAAATTGTTAACGTTTGAGAAAACCGCTGTTAAGCTGTAACAATCCCTACAAATTATAAGTTAGGAACATTAATTTCTTAATTAACAACTGTGACCTCATAAGTTATTGTTCATCTGTTACTCTAGAATCCTCGAAGAAAAAGATGAGACTTGCCACATTCGCTATAATTAATTGTAATACTTTTGACAATGCAGCCAAGATTATACAATCGTTGTCGTTGAAGTTACTTGAGAATTGTTGCGAGAAATTTGTACTACCTGCGAACGGAACCCTACACAACAAGATTATCTCTCTTACTCTCCACCTTAATACCTCCACTTAAATGAATGAGAAAGGGGATGTACATGTTTTGTTCTCGTCGCTGAATAAACAACTGACGACTAATTCAAGCAAAGCAAAAGAAACATGCTTCCTAAAGATTTGTTGTTGAAATTAGGTAGTCCACAGAGTTTTATTTTCTAACTTTATTTTAAGCGTTGTAATAAAAGCAATTTCCTCCTTGAAACGTTACAGATCAAATGAAACAACTTAGAGATACTTTTACAAATTGGATTCACGTAAATACAAAATTTCATTCATAAAAAATTTACCGAAGCAAAAAGTACATTAAGATAGAGAAATACTCTCAACATAGTTTTTGTAGAATAATACTACTTTTCGCCGTCTGTTGCAATTATGCTGGATCAAAATTACAGATAAATCTTCTTAACCCTTTGTTCCCGGCAATTTTTTTAAACGTAATTTTTTTTTAAATTTTTAAAATTTTAAACACTTATATTTTAAATAGGGAACATGGGTCGAGTGTTACATCATTTGAAAGCCCTTTTTTTCTGAATTCAGCACACTATTTTTTTGAAAGTTTTATTAACTCGTTTAAAAATTATTCACAGTTGAAGATGCAAAAACGCATTTCACTCATTCCAATAAGAAATGTGCTGATAGTCAATGTTTTGTTGGTTTGTAAACAAAAAATTGACTATCAGAACATTTCTGACTATCAGAACATTTCTTATCGGAATGAGAGAAATGCGGTTTATTATCTCAGCTTATCGGTCGGTTTGATACTTGATAGTACTACCGAAAATTAATTTCACAATGGTGTATTCTGTAGAAGAAAGAGTTGAAATAATTACTCTTTTTTTCAAAAACAATGACTGTGCCAACCGTACCGCAAATTGGTTTAATGAACGACATCCGAACAGACATGTTAACAGAAAATACATTTTGGAGTTAGTTGCAAAGCTTCGACAAAGTGGTTCAGTAGCCAACAAAAACCGGGATCCTGAACGTGAATTTCCGGTTAGAAATGAGACTACTGAGATTGAAGTTTAAGGACAAATTGCTGCAGACCCAACTTTGAGCACGAGAAAATTGGCGACTGTTTCAAACATCAAAAGAAGAAGTACTCATCGAATATTAAAGCATAATAAATTTCACCCGTATAAAATTCATATTGTACAACAACTGAATGAAGATGATTTGGATCGGCGGCTGGAGTTTTGTAAAGGTATGACTGCACGGATAACCGATAACGGAAACTTTCTGTTCAATATCTGTTTTTAAAACGAGTGTACGTTTTTATTAAACTCTACAGTCAATCGTCATAATTGTCGTTATTGAGCAGATAATTATCCAAGAAATTTTCACAAAGTCCACACTCAAACTCCACAGAAATGGAATGTCTGGAAGGCATTTTTGGAGACCGTTTAATCGGACCAATTTTTCTTGATGGCAATTTGAGTGACGAAACGTATTTGGAGTTACTAGAAGATATCGTTTACCATCTACTAATTGACATTGTTGAACGTGATGATCCCTATCAAGAAACTCAATTAGTGTTTCAACAAGACGGAGCTCCTCCGCATTTGTCACAACGTGTTAGGGAGTTTTTGAACATAGAGTTTCCAGGACAATGGATTGGGCGTAAAGGTGCTATTGAGTGGCCCTCTAGATCACCGGATTTAACTCCTTTAGACTTATTTTTATGGGGCCATTTAAAGAGTAGAAGTTACGCAACAGAACCAGAGTCTCTGGAAGAATTACGACGACGCATTGTTGAAGAATGCCTTCTAATAACTCCACAAATGCTCAATAATGTCAGAGCTCGTTTTGAACAGAATTTGTACTTTTGTATGGAAGCTGGTGGTCAACAATTCGAACACTTACTTAACTGAATAAACATTTTTAAACGTTTGGTTTTGTTTTTTAGTTTTTTTTAACGAAAAATTGAATAATTAGTGCATTTCTTATCACAATGAATGAAACACGTTCTTGCAACTCCAACTGTGAATAATTTTTAAACGAGTTGATAAAACTTCCAAAAGAATTTGTGTGCTGAATTTAGGAAGGAAAGAGATTTCAAATGATGTAACACTCGACCCATGTTCCCTATTTAAAATATAAGTGTTGTTTCAGCGTTTTTTAAAAAAAAAATTCTCTGGGCACAAATCGGTCTGTTTCGTTTTCAATGCGCCATCCTGTATATATATATATATATATATATATATATATATATATATATATATATATATATATATATATATATATATATATATATATATATATATATATATATATATATGTGTATATATATATATATATATATATATATATATATATATATATATTTATATATATATATATATATAAATCGAAACTGACCTGAGAAATGGGTATTGGAGGTCATAGTTCGCGCTTATTTCAAGAAATTTGCTGAAAATTCGAAAGTTGCGATTTTCTCTTAAGCAAGTTTGTAATTTTTGTAATTTCCTAAAGCAAAAACTTATCAAGCAAGAAAACTTAGTAATTTAATATTTCATTTTTAATTATTTATTTTTTTAGGCATGTTTATAATTACTCTAAGTATTTCCCTGTGAATAGGTGTGGCGAAAGTTTGTTTATTTTATATTTTTGATTTGAAAGTTTCTAACATACTTTGAATACATGGTGTATATTAATATAATATATAATTAAATGTAGGATTGCTAATTATTTCTTATTAATTGATTACTGTTTTATAGAAATTAAATGTTGGCAATAGTTTCAGTGTTATAAAGTTCAACTTGTATCTAAATTAACAGTTTTTCCTCTTTAAATGTTATTTTACAACGTTTTGGTCAGTTATTTTCCAATATCAAACCGTAAGAATAATCCCGAACCGGAATATTGTGATAGGATTGAATGTTCCCTATGAACCTATCGAAGCAATTGTAAGATTGACCTTTTCAGAGAGTAGGTATGTGAATTGCGGACAAATCGTCAAATCCCGAGAGAGATGTTCTTGATCGTAAGACTGACCACTGAACGCAATAAGGGACTCAAAATTACATTATATTCAACCAGACTGTAGTCATTTACTTTGTCTAATATTTGAATTTTACGACTTCTCTTTAAGTAGCAATGAAATTTTGTTTTGTGCGATAAATTTTATTGCCAATCAGACTGTTATTTACTTTATCTGATCATAGTTATAAATGGCGCTTAAAACTTTAATATTAATTCGTTCTGTATTTGAAGCACGTACGGTTGCTAGATTTACTGCTGATATTAAGACTGTTTTCATCAGAATTCTTTCCCGTACTCTCTTTAGATTACATTATTAACTGCATGGTCATACAAACGATCAATTACCTAAATACTTTAATAATTTCTTGGTAGATTTAACGGAATATTTAAGTACGTTTTATTAATTTTTTATTTATTTATTTATTTATTTAAATACACAACAGAACAGAGTTCCCATTATAGGATATTATAGACAACACAAAAGTACATACAGGCTGGTTAAACAGTGCGTTCAAGTTCACTCCTTTATATTCAATAATAAAAAGTTCGGGACGCAGCAAGTACGTTATGGTAGTGAATTTTTATTAAATGTTTCAAATTTGAATAACTTAACTTTCTATAAACTTAGACAGTTTAATTTTGGTATGTAGTAAGGTATTTCCTGAGGCAAGATATCCACCAAATTTCATTAAAATAAGTATGTAATTTTCGGAGATTTTTTTTTTTTTTTCGAAAGAAAATTCAAAATTTGAATAGCTCAATTTTCTATAAACTTAGTAAGTTGAACTTTGGTACGTAATTAGATCTCGCCTAAGGACATATATCCATTAGATTTCATTAAAACAGCTTTGTAATTTTCAGAGAAAAAATTTTTTTTCGAAAGAAATCTCCAAATTTTCCCGGAAAACCCCGTCTGATTTCCTGGCTAACGAACTCATCCAAGCCATTAGGAAAAGAAAGGCAGTTGTCGAGTTTCATCGAAATCGGTTAATTATTTTTTGAGGTATCGGATACATATATATATATATATATATATATATATATATATATATATATATATATATATATATATATATATATATATATATATATATATATATATACATATATATAAATTGAAACTGACCCCGGATATGGGTTCTAGGGGTCCTATTCCGCGCTCTTTAAAAAAATTTTTGCAAAGTCTCACCATCGATACCTCTCTATTAGTGAATTTTTTTAAATAAAAATTCACTAAAACTTTGGAAATTGCAGGTACGAACGTTAGCTACAAAATAAAATTATTTTTGCATATACAGGGTGTTGCATAATTATATACAACCCAAACTTCACTTGTTTAGATGGTACACCCTGTAGATTCTTTCTTTTTTTAATTTGTCTTGTTTTGTCCATTCATCCAGTGTATATCTGTTGAGGTATATACAGAATACTTCAAAAGTTATGGCCACTTTTCTAAAACATCCGAGGCATATTTGACGGTCTGTATCTTCATTAATATGTCTGCATGCAACACTGTATCGTGCCAAATCTGAAAAAGTGTTCCTCTTTCAACTTCAATCAATATAGAAAGAATTCCTTCAAAACAATATACAGGGTGGGTAAAAACATTGGAGTCAATATTTCTCGAGAAATTCAAATAGAACAGCATCTATATTATAATCAATTTCCATACATAAACAAATGTTCTTTCAGTTTCATGAAGTGTTCCCTATACAAAAACGCTTCTACGCAATCCCAGTCAAGAAAACCGTCAAGCATTTAACGACGCAAGAAACCGCTATGTCCGCATTCTTTCTGAGGCAAAAAACTCGTTTAATAACCACATAAAAAACCAAGTCCTCTCAAGCTCCAACGGCACCAAACCCTTCTGGACTCTTGCTAAATCTATTGGAAATAATTTCTGCAAGAGCACGTTCCCACCTCTTGTTTCAGGGGATGAAATTTTTTCTACCACCCTGGGCAAGGCTGAAATTTTTGCCTCGTTGTTCGATGGCAATTCTACTCTCAACCCACCTCCAAATGTTCAACCACCAACAGTCCCCAATGACGAGCACTAAATGACGGATATCATTTTCAAAACTAAAAAGGTACGAAAGATGCACTCTTCTCTTAATACCAGGAAAGCCTCTGGCCTTGACGAGATCCCAGCAATTGTTCTCAAAAAATCCGCACCAGAACTTGCTCCCGCCCTGACTCGTCTGTTTCAGACAATAGATGCTTATTCCCTAGTAACTGGAAAACTGCTCGAGTACAACCCGTCCCCAAGGATGAATCCAAAGCGCTTCCTAGCAACTACAGGCATATTTCTCTCCTTTCAGTCGTCTCTAAAGTGATGGAAAAGTATATACACATCGAATTACTCAAATTGCATGAAAAACACCGTCTAATCCACGACAGGCAATATGGATTCCGTCAGCGTAGATCAACTGCCGACCTCCTTTCCTTTGTCACCCATTCTTGGAACAAGTCTATGGAACTACACGGTGAATCCCAGATTGTCGCTCTAGACATATCCAAAGTATTCGACCAGGTCTGGCACGCAGCGCTGCTTAATAAACTTCTGGCCTATGGCCTACCACCAGAACTCTGTACCTGGACAGCAAATTTCCTCTACAACCGGAGCATTTCTGTTGATGTGGATGGCCATGCCTCTAAACTGTATCTAATTAATGCAGGAGTTCCTCAAGGTTCAGCTTTAGCACCTACTTTGTTTCTTCGACACGCCAGTGACCTCCTCTCGAGCACATCCAACCCAGTTTACAGTTACGCGGACGACAGCACCCGCTACTCAAATATACAATGTTCTAAGCCTGTCTCTTTAGCCCAATTAGGTGAGGATCGCAGACTCATGGAGGATTCTGTCTCTGTGGATCTTCAAAATATATTAAACTGGGGAAGTAGAAATCTTGTACAATTCAACTCCACCAAATCTCAGTCTTTCTTTTCATCTCATAAGAGATACACCAGCCCTAGACCCATCACAATGAACAACCAAGTTGTTCAAAGTAATGAGTCCTTTTCACTTGTTGGCATTTCTGTGGATCTAAATCTCAATTGGCACCAACATGTCACATAAACTGCAGAAGCGGCTGCTAAACAATTAGGTTTCCTCTTCCGGGCTCGCAAATACTTTTTACAAGCTAATCTCTTTACCTCATATACTTCACAAATAAGGGCAAACCTCGAATACTGTTTCCACATCTGGGGTGCCGCTGCCGCTTCTACACTCGCTATCCTGGACTTCATTTAGAAGAGATCTGTGCGTCAAATCAGTGACCTTACCCTCACCCAAAGGCTGACATCCATTGCCCTTGGTGACCTCTCTCTCTTTTATAGAGATTTGCATGGGCACTGTTTAGAGGAGCTTTCTTCCATAGCTCCTCCACCTGCTGCCCCCAGCAGATCTACCAGGGGAACAGAGCGATTGCACCCTTTTACTGCCCAGGTCACCAGACATAGAACATCTTGTTATGCCCGCTCTTTTGTCCCGAGAACTTCCAAGTTGTGGAATTCCTTGCCGGCACATGTTTTTCCTTCTCCTCCGAACCTCCAAACCTTTAAGTCCAGAATTAACCAGTTGCCTCTTTCCTCCTTGTCGACACCCACGGTACGATAGTATTAAGGCTGTAAGCCCTCGTAGTGTTATTGAAATATATTTTTTTTAAATAAGGAAACCCAACATACATGAAGCAGTACTTGAAGTGGGGTTACAAAAAGAAAGCTGAGGACCAAATATAACCTCCAAGTCGACAATCGTGGTGCTACGTCGCTGAATGTTAGTTGTGAAGTACCTGTAGTTATATTCAAAATACTCTTTCCTGGTAAATGATATGACTTTACACTTAGGGATATTCATGTCCAGATAATTTTTTTCGCACCACTTATGCACCTGATTTAGTTCAACTTGGAGGATTATATGCAATTATCCATAAAATCAATCCAATCATCGAAAAGAAGCAGTTTGCCCCACTCAAGAGTCGTAGGTATGTTATTGATGAAAATAAGGAAAAGGAAAGGATACAACTTGGACCCTGAGGAACTCCAGACGTTGCAACAAAGTTTTTGGAATGATGACCACCATATACCACGTACTGAGTTCTGTTTTGGATGTAGGAATGAAAAAAATTAACCAATTGAAAGCAGCTGTCCAGCTTCGACAAAATGCTCTCATGATTAGTTTTGTCGAAGTCCTTTGAAAAGTCTGTGTAAATAACAAAAAACATATTAGATTTTCCAAATGAATTTTTGTAGAAAGTAGAGAGGCTACGGTTATTAAGTTTTTAAAGAATTTTTCCAAGTTAACATGACGTAGAGTGTCTGAAGCCCATATGAAGATTAGCTTTCCTGTAGATCTGAATATACACAGTGTCCGAAAACTCTTATTATCAACTAATATCTCAAATGTTGGTAAGGAGGCGGTGACTGATGTCTTATAGCATTCAGGTTTTGTAGTAAAAAGGACATCCAAGGGATTTGAGCTGTGTGTTGGGATGCGAGAAAAGTAAGTAGGTTGCTGAACCATATTGGCAAAAGAATTGCTGACTGCAAAGGCCTCCGCTGCTCTCCCTTATGGATCGGTTTTTGAAGATCCTAGCCTATCCTAGTCATCAAGAATAGTGACCTCGGGCGAAGGATATTCACAAATCAGATCGTCGGTTTTTCCACAAAGGTAGTCGAAGAGATGGACAAAGTTGTTGTCAGAAGGTGAGCGGTAAATGCAACAGATGAAATTAGTTTCAGCCCTGAGAGAGAGTTTTATCCAAAGTATGTCTTTTCTTCCAGCTTCTAAATTGGGGAGTCTGGTGCAGGGTAGATTGCTACGAAAGTATGCGCACACAACTCCATGCAATCTAAAGGAAGTAAGGACCTCATACCCCGGGAAATTAAGGTGATTAGTGTTTTGTCACTGATTTGGGTTTCGGTGAGGAAGAGGAGTTGGGGCCTATTATCCTGGAGGAAATGGTGGACGGAGTTCAGGTTACAATTTAGGCCACATATATTCGAGAAGGATGTGTTAAATCTTGATGCCGGCGCCCCCTGCACACCCCTCTCCCGGAGATCCCAATGAAGGGGTATTTTACTTCCGGAATCTTTTGTAGACGGAGGAGCCATCTTAATTTTTGTTTATAAGGGAAACCGAGTCATACACCAGAACCGGAAACGTCTGTTGGGACTTCACCGGCCCCTTGATGTAAGGGGTGGTACCCCCTCGGGCGTGAAAAGAATCATTTACTATCACGTAAATGAAAAGTCCACTACCACCTGCTTGGATGATGGATTATGATTTACAATTATGCCACACCAAGCATAAATTTTGAATTCACGTTTGAAAGGACGTTCTACTGTCACGTAAAGATTTTTATTATTCTACATATGTTTGTTGCTGAAAGTAAATACACCACAGTGAGTAAAGGTAGCTGCATATGTAGATAGTAGGTACTTTATTTAAAAACAGCTGATCTGAATACTGCTTGTCTTTGAAGGAATGGCAAAATTGTTGTAAAACTGGAAGATTAGCGCAAGAAATTTTGTGCGGGCGTAGAGTGATATCGATAAAGACCTTCGTCATAAAATATTCTTAGAACCCATGATCTAGTGTCATTCAACAAATAGGCCTTCTTTGTTAAGAAAAAAGAAGAGAATCATAATTTCTAGAAAATAAAAAAGGCTACTAGTTGCGCTAGCAAAAAAATGTATGTATTTATAGTATTTTTGTGATCTCAAGGGTATCATTAAAGCTAAATTGAGAATGTGATATTTTTCATTACGATGAAAATTTGACAATACGTCAAATATTTTTTAGTTAACATGGAAAATAGAAATAATTTGTTAATTTAACACCCTGCATCTCTTTTAATTATGACTTTTGCACTGAAGTAAGTTTTGCCAAATCTTATAATTTTGATGCCAACAACCTACTGCATCTCGATGTATCATTATTTTTAGACCAGCCTGTATAGTGCAGAAATGGATATTGAACCCGGTCAATTGGGGATAGTAATGCAACGCAAATTCCATTTGCCCACGGAGGTGTGTAAATGAAATCTTTGCTAGTTATAAAGGCTTCACAGTTCTTAATTGGGAAACCAGTCTTCAAACTAATTAAGAATTGCGCAAAAAACTCTCTGTAGATTCTTTCAGATTCCAATACCAAAATATTGATGTTTTTTATTTTGAATTACGGTACTTGTAAAAGAAACCACTTAAAGTATATAGGTTATTCGAAGTTTATGGAAGTTTATTCTTAGTCTGTATTGAATACTTGCCATTAAAAGAGATGGATAAAGTTAAGTCGCTCTTGACGGCCATATTGAAGTGGCTATTAGGAAGATGCTTTGCTCGTCTCAATACAGATCACCCACTTGTACTTTAAAATTTACCTGAGGCGCATTTAGTTCCGTATTTGTTTAAGATGGTATTTAGTAGTTAAGAGACGATAATTTTGCATTTTCTCCTAAAACGTTCTTTTTTAGAAATACGAATCGTATCTGTTCAGGATGCTTTTTGTAAATTATAAACCTGGCTGATTATTAGTAAACTTTCATTAAGAAAATTCATTACTAAGAGGTAACGCTGGTGACAATTCTTAGAACCCATATCCAAAGTCTGTGTGAATTTTTATATAATTATATATATATATATATATATATATATATATATATATATATATATATATATATATATATATACATATATATATATATATATATATATATATATATATATATATATATATATATATATATATATATATATATATACATATATATATATATATATATATATATCTGTGTGTGTATCCGAGCGATAACGCTAAATGCTTACACTAGTGACATGTAAGACACGAAGCACGTGCCGCCACGGCGTTGCGGGATCAAGTAGTATGTTGTCGCTGCAGCTCAAAATAACACAAAATGTTAAAAAATAGAGACTGTGCACAACCAACTAACAATTTAGTAAATTGTGAGCCCGGGCCCATTTCTACACCAATTTTGGAACAAAGTATGTAAGGCTAGATGCATTTGCACCACAGTTAGAACCGTACACCAGTTTCGCTCTAATTAGAGCTCGTCAGTATGGCGTATTTTCGCTGCAATTAGTATGCCCTACTGAGGAGCTCTAACTAGAGCGAAACCGGTCTACGGTTCTAATTGTGGTGAGAATGCATCCAGCCTTACATACTTTGTCCCTATATTAGGGTAGAGATGGGCCAGGACTGACAATTTACTGAATTGTTAGTTGGTTGTATACAGTCTCTATTTTTTAACATTTAGTGTTATTTGGAGCTGCCGTGACAACATACTACTTGGTTCCGCAACGAGGTGGCGGCACGTGCTTCGTGTCTTACATCTCACTTAGTGTTGGAAGGCTGGCTACCATAGCCGTATTACTTTATAAGTGTATTTTCGCTGCAATTAGTATGCCGTACTGACGAGCTCTAATCAGAGCGAAACCGGTCTACGGTTCTAATTGTGGTGAAAATGCGTCTTTTTTCCAACAACACACCACGAGGACTTACAGCCTAAATACTATCGTACCGTGGGTGTCGACAAGGAGGAAAGAGGTCACTTGTTATTTCTGGTCTTGAAGGTTTGGAGGTTCGGGGGAGAAGGAAAAACATGTGCCGGCAAGGAATTCAACAAATTGGAAGTCCTCGGGATAAAAGAGCGGGCATAACAAGATGTTCTATGTCTGGTGACCTGGACAGTAAAAGGGTGCATTCGCTCTGTTTCCCTGGTAGATCTGTTGTGGGCAGCAGGTGGAGGAACTATGGAAGAACGCTCCTTTGAGAATTGCCCGTGCAGATATCTATAAAAGAGAGAGAGAAAGAGAGGGAGAGAGAGAGAGAGAGGTCACCAACAGTACGTCGGTGGGCAAGGGATGGAGACGTATAGCTCTCTTCTGAAGGGAGTCCAGGATAGCGAGTGTAGAAGTGGCAGCAGCACCTCAGATGTGGGAGCAGTATTCGAGGTTTGGTCTTATTTGTGAAGTATATAAGGTATAGAGATTAGCTGGTGAAAAGTATTTGCGAGCCAGGAAGAGGAAACCTAATTTCTTAGCAGCCGCTTCTGCAATTGATGTGACATGTTGGTGCCAATTGAGATTTCGATCAACCGAAATGCCAACAAGTGAAAAGGACTCATAACTTTAAATAACTTGGTTGTTCATTGTGATGGGTCTAGGGCTGGTGTATCTCTTATGAGAAAGAAAGCAAGACTGTGATTTGGTGGGGTTGAATTCTATAAGATTTCTACTTCCCCAGTCTAATATTTTTTGGAGATTCACGGAGACAGAACCCTCCATGAGTCTGCGATCCTCATCTAATTGGGCTAAAGAGGCAGGCTTAGAATATTATATATTTGAGTGGAGGATACTCTCGTCCGCGTAACTGTGAACTGGGTTGAATGTGCTAGAGAGGAGGTCATTGATGTGGAGAAGAAACAAAGTAGGCGCTAAAGCTGAACCTTGAAGAACTCCTGCATTAATTGGATACAATTTAGAGGAATGGCCATCAACGACAACAGTAATGCTCCGGTTGGAGAGGAAATTTGGTGTCCAGGTACAGAGTTTTGGTGGTAGGCCATATGTCGGGAGTTGGGGACGGGTTGTACTCGAGCAGTTTTCCAGTTACTAGGGAATATGCCTCTATTGTAAGATGTCTGAAGCAGACGAGTCAGGAGCAAATTCTGGTGCTCATTTCTTGAGAACAATTGCTGGGATCTAGTCAAGGCCAGAGGCTTTTCTGGTATTAAGAGAAGAGAGCATCTTTCGTACCTTTTTAGTTTTGAAAATGATATCCGCCATTTTATGCACGACATTGGGGACTGTTGGCGGTTGAACATTTGGAGGTGGATTGAGAGTAGAATTGCCGGCGGACAACGAGGCAAAAAGTTCAGCCTTGCCCAGGGTGATAGAAACAATTTCATCCCCGGATACAAGAGGTGGGAACGTGCTCTTGCAGAAATTGTTCCCAATAGATTTATCAAGAGTCGAGAAGGGTTTGCTACCGTTGGAGCTTAAGAGGACTTTGTTTTGGATGTGGTTATTAAACGAGTTTTGTGCCTCAGAAAGAATGCGGACATAGCGGTTTCTTGCCGTTAAATGCTTGACGGTTTTCTTGACTGGGATTGTGTAGAAGCGTTTTGTGAGCTTTGACCTTTTTAAGTCTGGCCTTGTCACATGATTTAGAGAACCAGGGCTTTTGAGTGGCTGCAGAGGTTTTCTGTGTACGTGGAATAAATAATTTCATGCCAGCTTGGATAATTTCGGTGACGTTTTGTGAGATATCAGAGAACAGGTGCGTAAATAGTTTGAAGAGGTGTTCTTGCCAGGAAAATCAGACCAGTTTTTTCTGGAACTTTTTAAGTTGATTTTCGGAAAATGTTTATCCTTTTTGAAACAACAAAGCTGTTTTAATGAAATAGGGTACATTGTTAGTACTATATGAGTTATACTGCCAACCAAATTTCATTTTAAACACAAGACATATTTGCCATTAAAAACATTTTTACGAAAATTCGCTACCATAACGCACTTGCTGCGTCCAGCCTTTTTTTTAATTATGTAATTCGTCAATGAAGTGTTATGGTTGACATTTTCGTACCATTTTAACTGCTCCACCAACTGCATGAAGAAGTTTTAATGGCTGTTGCATTTTTCTAAATAATAAATAGCGAATAAGCTAACTTCAGAAAAATATACAAAAATTCGCTATAACTTTTGGTAAGTTACCTTTGACCTCGTCAAGATATAATAAAAAGATTAAACTACAAATATATCGGGGACATAAAGCCATCGTTTCAAATAAAGATATTTTAATTCTTTGAAATGAAAATAACGACGCAGAAGAATTTCATACAGTCGCATATTAATACATTGGTCTATTCATTTGAAAATATCGGAATATCAGGCGCAGTTGGGTCTAATCATCTTTGTGTTTTTTATGTACTTGAAGCGTCCGAATAAGAAAATACATATTCCGCCTTTTTAAATATACACTTTTCTAGGAAGAAGCAAGCTGTTGCAGGTTTTAAAGAGCGCTAGTGTTTCTCCGATGAGCAGTTTATATACTGCGCGTCTCTTTTGGGCTTCAGCCAATCACACGCGAGTATTTCTCCCTGTAAAATTTTCAATTGAGACAAAGGAGTCGAATTTATAAACGTAACAGAGGAGTCAGGTCAGGAGATTCACCAGTCACCAGCAAATAATCAATATCTGGCCCTAGAGAAAACTTCGAGTATTACAAATTAAATAAAGCATTTCATGTACTTCTAATTAAAGTTGCAAATGGTGGCCGCTTCAGTCGATTGTTTGTGTGTGAAATGCCTCATACTTTACGTCTGGTAAGAAAGTTTTTTTTCTATATAAGTTTCACGAGTTACAGGGCATTTTTCTTTTTAAAATTGGAGAGGCCGTGGGTGCTCGCTAACATATATGATTTTCCGGGCTAGTGGCCGACATATGATTCTGGGTGGTGGTCAAAATAAAACTTTCATGAGCAGTTATAACAAAAAATATCCTTGAGTACTGGCCGAATCTCTGGTTTTCGTTGTAATTGATGAAGGAATAATTATGGGGCAAATGCTTGCCATATCGTTACATATTATGGTTATGGTCTGATGAGTTTCACTTCTTAATATTGCAATCAAAATTGTAGCGAGCCCGGCTTTTATCGCTCATGAGAGTTGATAATCAAGTACGAAGGAACAAGTAATTTTTTGACGAGAACTGAAATTTGATTAGCTCCAATCATACCTCAAAAAATTTCCGGACACGGAACAGGTCAACTAGCAAGTCCATTTCATTTTTATTTTATACTAGATTTCTTTTGTCAATTTTGTTTTTAATTACTGTCATTTTCGTGTGACATTGCTAAAATATGTTGCATCAAGAATATAGTTAAATCTAGGATTATTTTTGTTTAAATTATCGTTATTAATTGTGTCTAGAATTATCAAATGTCAACTAACATTTTTCTGCTAACATTAGTGAACAAAGGAATGCTACCCGTTTAAAACTAGAGTCCTGTTGTTTAAATAATAATTATTATTAATATTTTCTTGTGATTTTTTAAACTACAGGTTCCTACTAATAATTCTTTAATTGCTTTATTTTATCTTAGAAAATTCAAAATTTTACCTTTTGTCGCCTTTCAAATATTTAATTAAAAACAAATAAAGAGTTTTCAGCTCAAAATCTGATTTGTTTAGAGCGGGGCATGCATTTAAAAATTAATAAAAACTATCTGACGAGATCTAAAACTCATTAGAAGTTTTCCTTTTACTAAGATAATAATAAAAAGCCAATTGCAAAAATCTTATCTCAAAACTCCACAATTTTGACGATAAATTCTAAATTATTAATTCAATAACAACTAGCTTGTTTTCTTTGCATTAATTAAGATTTTAAATTACATTACTCTAAGGAGGAATTTGGAACGAATCGGCACAAAAGCTAAATAGCCACAGGTAGTAAATTAATCAATATATTATAGGTGAAAATGCGGCTGGAAATGATAATCATAGTGGTGTGAACAGTGAGATTCAGAAGATTCGACATAATAGTAATGATTTAAAGGGGTTTGCAAACAACTGAGAGGATTACTACTTGTGTCTTTAGATTGTGAAGCCTGTACTAAAGCTATTACCTGGTCAATTACATTCAACAGAATTGTGGATTTGAAACTGGAGTTATAATTGAAATCACTAGGATGGTTAGAATTCCCTCCGATGCTAGAATTGCCGCATTTATCAAAGGATACAGGAATTACACCAACCGTTTTATATACATGCATTCTATTGCTATATTATATGCAATTTTAGTTTGATTATTAACATTGTCAAGACCTACATACTTTAACAAAACTATACTTTAAATTATTTAACATGTTGTAATCAGAGCGTCATCATTGCCATGTTTGCTATTAGAGAAAAGGAGCAATTCGGTGGTTTCCCATTGCTTTCCGCATATGAAAGGGTCAACATCGCACACTGTTCTAGACTTATCACCCATCTGTGATGACCGCGCCCGACGTTACTTAACATCGATGACTGGACGAGAACCTAACTTAAGGTTTTAGATTTATTATCGAATTTTCGTAGAAAAAAGTCACTTAAGCGAGATAGCGACTTTGAATTTTAAGACAAATTCATTAAATGAGCCTCTACAAGACCCTAAACTGTATGTATGTATATATACAGTCCATTGTATAAGATTGTACCAAGGTCTTTCCGAGAACTGCTGACAGTTTCCAAAAAACATTAAACACGTCGATTTTCCTTGCGAAAATTTTTGAACCCCAATAGAATCTGAATATTTCAAATACGAGAGGTAGGTCGAGTGGCACCTTTGGTTCTGTATTTAAAACTGCAAAATCTATAGCTTTTCAGATATTGGCTTTCAAAGCTTAAGCTGCACTTTTAAGGAATTGTAATTCTAATTTAATAATTGGTCGAAACGACCACCGTTGGCTTTTAGGTTCAGATCCACCGAGGCTCTAAGTATATATATATATATATATATATATATATATATATATATATATATATATATATATATATATGTATATATATATATATATATATATATATATATATATATATATATATATATATAACTGGGTGTTTGAAACAAAATAAACTGTGTACCGGCTTTAAGTACGTCTATGCCTAAGACACGTAGCGCAAAAGCCAATATGGACACCCAGTTATTGGAATTCATTAAAGAAATGAAAGAAGAAGCCATAAAAAGAGATAAAAAGAGATGAAGAGCTAAGAAAAAGAGACGAAGAAGCGAAAGAAGAAATGAAAAAAAGAAATGAAGAGGTCAAATAAGAAATGAAAAAAAGAGATAAACAGGCCAAAGAAGAAATGAGAAAAGGAGATTAAGTGGCCAGAAAAAGAGACGAAAAAGCCAAAGAAAAAATGAGAAGAAGTGGTGAAGAGGTCGGAAAAAGAGACGAAGAAGTCAGTTCAGTATTGAATTTGTGTGGTGCAGAGTAAGTGATCATAGAGTATTAAGCGAGTCAGCAGTAAGTGTTGGTGTATAAGAAGCGATCATAGAAGGCGGATAGTGGAATATAGTTCTATGGTTATTTAGTAAGAGAGAATGATTTTAGTTGACACTGGTGTTGGAAAATAGTTGGTTATAATAAATAATAGTTTGAAAAGCTGTGTTTTGTTAGTCAACAAATCCAGAACTCCGTAGAACGTAACAACTGTTGTATGTATGTATATAAACATATAGCTTATTTTAGTGACCTGCGGAGAAATGTTGTGGTAGTTTGGAAGTTGCAGTTTTTAAATAAAGATTAGCTAGAGAGGCTGTAGGTTTCTTTCTAACTCAACCAAATCTGTATATTAGTGAATTTTTATTTAAAAAAATTCACTAATAGAGAGGTATCGATGGTGACACTTTGCAAACATTTTTTTAAATGAGCGCGAACTAGGATCCCTAGAACCCATATCCGGGGTCAGTTTCAATTTTTATATGTTGATCTATATATATATATATATATATATATATATATATATATATATATATATATATATATATATATATATATATATATATATATATATATATCCGTTTGATAACTCAAAAAATAATTAACTGATTTCACTGAAACTCCGCAAGTAACTTTCTTTTACTAATGGCTTGGATAGGTTTGTTATCCAGGAAAATCTGACGAGGTTTTCCGGGAAAATTTTGAGTTTTCCTTATAAAAAAAAATTTCTTCAAAAATAACAAAGCTGCTTTAATGAAATTTACTACGTATGTTGCATTGCGAGAGACCTTACCACGTACCAAAATTAAATTTTCTAGGTTTATAGGAAACTGAGTTATTCAAATTTTAAGTATTCTTTCGAAAACATTTTTTTTCTTCGAAAATTACAAATTTATTTTAATAAAATTTTGTGAATATCTTGCCCTGGGAAAGAACTTACTACACACGAAAACTAAACTTCCTAAGTTTATACAAGATTGAGTTATTCAAATTTGAAGCATTTAATGAAAATTCACTACCATAACGCACTTGCTGCGTCCCGAGCTTTTTAGTGAATTTTCTTAAAAAAAATTCACTAATGAGGAAATCCCGACTTTTCAATTTTTAAAAAATTTCTTCAAATGAGCGCTAATTAGGCCCCCCAGAACACATATCCGGGGTCAGTTTCAATTTTTATATGTTTATATATATATATATATATATATATATATATATATATATATATATATATATATATATATATATATATATATATATATATATATATATATCACACCAATAACTCAAAAAATAATGGGCCGATTTTGATTAAATTTGGTGAATAAATTACTTTTGCAAATGGCTTGGATAAGTTCGTTAGCCAGGAAAATCTGCCTAGGTTTTCTTGGAAAATTTTGTGTTTTTTTTTCGAAAAAAAATTATAGCTCCGGAATTAACAAAGTAAGGGCAACCAAATTTGGTACGCGGATTTATATCCTTACTAAGTGACCTACCAAAATTTAGCTATGCAGATCAAAAGACAAAAAAGTTATAGGCATTTAAAGAAAAACAAATTGGGGTTTTCCTCAAAACGTCAAAATTGCGATTTAAAACATCAAAATCGGCAACATTTAGGCAAATAATTTGAATCTAATACGGGCTATGAAAATGAAATGTCTCAAGAAGGATGTTTCACAAACCCTGAAGTCTTAGTTTCAACCGTCATTGTCCTTCATTTTACTAAAATGTTTCCAGAAAATTCATTTCAAATAGACCTTTCTCTGATGCTTGACAGTAGCCTTAGCTATAGAGTTTATCGGTTAATGGTATATAATTTTTGTCGAATTTTCGTAAAAAATCAATAAAGGTCAATATATCCGTTATTATACAAGATATGAAAAAAATTTGTATATATTAATTATAGGGTGTCTTGAGCTACATCTTAGAAAAATATTACTACAATCACAGGATCGCCCATAAGTTGTTGGTGATACAAATTTTCTTTTTTTTTAAAAATCAAACACGCCTTGTGTTATTGCATTTTTGCATTTTCCATCGAAATATAATGCATGTTTGTAAGAAAAGAAATTCTGGATGCAGCAAGTGCGTTATGGTAGCGAATTTTGATAAAATGCTTCATATTTGAATAGCCCAATTTGCTATTAACCTATAAGGTTGACCAAGAAACGAGTTTTTTCCGGGAACACTTTAAGTTTACTTTTGGAAATTTTTGTACATTTTCACACAATAAAGTTATTTTTATGAAACATGGCACATTGTTTTTACTATATAGGTTATACTGGTAACCAAGATTGATGCCTGCTTTCTTAAAAAAACACACATATTTGCAATAAAAACATTTTTATGAAAATTCACTACCATAACGTACTTTCTGCGTCCAGAGTTTTTTATCATTTATAAAGTCGTCTCCATAATAAGCTATCTTATGCAGAGCACCCTGTGTTCATTGTTTGTTTATTTTTAATTCTTCAAAATTAAATAGGTTAATGTAATTTCTTAAAGTAAATTACAAAATATTTTAAGCCTGCTAAGCAAGTCAAAAATTCCGAGTAGATTTATTCAAGTGGTAGTTTTCAATTTGGTGTGTTGTAGGTGTCAGTATTTCTTCTGGGGTGGATTTTATTAAAATTGGTTAATATACTAGATATAATTTTGGTTGAAATATGGATATCGCGGTTAGTGAGGGAGAAAAATTTAAGTTAATATCATTATGTAACATCTTATCTCATAAGCTTCAAAAGAGCTCACACGCTTATTACATTATGTAGATCAGACTGTTTTGAATTTTTTAATACGCACTTGCGCATGGATACAATCTGGTACAAAATTTAGTTGTCCAATTTTGTTCAGCCGAGTAAAGCTGATGGTATACAGTAATAAATATATAATCACGTACCTTCAATACTTTTACATCGAAATGAGATTGCGGACTGTGATATAAAATTTAAACTAACCCCTAAACTTTACCTAGAATATTTCTCAGCAGATGGTGTTTGGTGTGTAAAAAGATTAAAGAGTATTCCTGTGAGAACACTAGTGAAAAAATCATAACATATAAGACAACTTAATCTGTGGTGGAAAAGCGCAATTTAGTGGATCCTGAAATCAAATCCCACAAGTATGCTGTGTAAGTCAGATCCGGATTAAATCTTAAATTTTACCTGTAAAACTTATCGGCTGCTTCAATTAAATAAAAGTCTGGACCCAGCAAGTGCGTTATGGTAGCGAATTTTTTTAAAAATATTTTTAATAGCAAATATCTTTCTTTGATGAAAGCAGGCATCAAACTTGGTTGCCTATATAGTAGAAACAATGTACCATATTTTATCGAAATAACTTTATTATTTGAAAATATATAAGCATTTTTCAAAGGTCTGGATGCAGCAAGTGTGTTATGAAAGTGAATTTCCATAAAAATGTTTTTAATAGCAAATGCGAGCAGGCATCAATCTGATTACCGGTATAGCCTATGTAGTCGAAACAAATGTACTATATTTTATCAAAATTACTTATGGTTTGAAAATATACAAAAATTTTCCGAAAATAAACTTAAATGTTGGTTTTCTATCCAACAAAGCTTACGTTAATAGTAAATTGAGTTATTGAAATTTGAAGGATTTAATGTAAATTCGGTAAATTTGCAGATTAGCTCCCGAACGCTTTTCAAAAAATTGTTTTCAGAAACATTACTAGGACCCCACCTGGATGCACAAACCACAAGAAAAATTCTTGTTCACACCCCCAAGGCAGTTACGGGACTGTGAGTAAATAGGGGTGCCTGGCGGGGTAGGTAGTAAAAAGGAAATATGAGCAGAAAATGCGAAGAAAACTGCTTGAAAGCTGTCTATTTGAAGCCATATCTCCATTAAACCCTGCCTACCCCGCGCAGCAACCCCATTTGCCCCAGGTCACGTAACTTCCTTGGGGGGTATGAGCAAGAAATTCTTCTTGTGGTTTATGCAACGAGGGTGGTTCCTTCCCCGTCGCGTGCCTACCACCACCCTCGCTGTATAAACCACAAGAACCCGTCAAGGAAGTTACGGCACCTGGGGGGATAGGGGTGCTGTGCGGGGTAGGCAGGGTTTAAGGGAGATATGGCTTCAAGATGCGAAAAAGACAGCTTTCAAGCCCGTTTTATTCTAATTTCCTGCTCATATTTCCTTTTTACTACCTACCCCGCCCAGCACCCCTACTCACTCCTGGTCCCGTAACTTCCTTGGGGGTGTGAACAAGAAATTTTTCTTGGGGTTTGTGGATCCAGGGGGGCCCTAGGCAGGTTTCTGAAAACAGTTCTTTGAAAAGCGTTCGGGAGCTAAACCGCAAATTTACCGAAAATTCGATACCAAAACGCACTTACTGCGTCCAGATTTTTTTCTTACAGGCATCATATTTCGATAAAAAATGCAAAAATCCATTAACGAATTTGTTCTATGAATATTAGCTAAAAAACATTATAGACCATTAAACCATAAACTTCACTAAACCTACAGCGAAAGCATCAACTTAACTAAACCGACAGCCAAAGCATCAGAGAAAGGGTCTATTTGAAATAAATTTTCTGAAAATATTTTAGTAAAATGAAGGGCAATGACGGTTGAATCTGAAACTTAAGGGTTTGCAGAACACTCTTCTTGCAACATTTTCTTTTCACAATCCGTATTCACGTTCTTTGCCTAAACATTGCCAATTTTGACGTTTAAAATTGCGAGTTTGACGTTCTGAGGAAAACTCCAAAATTTGTTTCTTTAACTGCCCATAACTTCTTTGTCTTTAAAGGTAGATGCCTAAATTTTGTACTCTTTATAATGCAAACACGCGTACCTAATTTGGTTGCCCTTACTTTGTTACTTCCGGAGATATGATTTTTTTTATAAAGAAAACACAAACTTTTCCGGGAAAGCCTGGTCCGATTTTCCTGGCTAACGAACTTATTCAAGCCTCTTGCAAAAGAAAGGTACTCACCAAATTTGATCAAGATTGGTCCATTATTTTTTGAGTTATCGGTCGGATATATATATATATATATATATATATATATATATATATATATATATATATATATATATATATATATATATATATATATATATATATATATATATATATATATATATATATATATATAAACACAAATCTCCCCATTAGCGAATTTTTTTTTTAATTCGCTAATAGCAACATTTGTTTTCCATAAAAAGTTACATGGCCTGTCACTTAAATGATATACGTATAAAAGCATACGTGAAAATACCTGAAATGTATAAACACAGAATAATCAAACAGATATAAGTCTGGACGCAGCAAGTGCGTTATGGTAGTGAACTTCCATCAAAATATTTTGAACGGCAAATGCGTCTTTTTTTAATGAAAGCATCCATCAAATTTGGTTACCCATATAGTAGAAACAATGTACCATATTTCATCAAAATAACTTTATTGTTTGAAGAAGTACAAAATTGTTTCGAAAATGAGCTTAAAGTGTTTCAGAAAAAAACTAGTCCGATCTTTCTGGCCAACGAACCTCTTCAAGTTAACACCTACCAAAATATAATTATTCACAAAAACATTTTTGACGAAAAATTTCATGAAAATTTGTAAACAAAAAATGATTTCTACGGAAGCACAAACAATTTTTCCGAAAACTGGCTGAATAATCTTTATACAAAATTATGCTAGAAGTATACAGAAAATTTAAATTATATACCTAAGCTGTAATTAAAATTAAAAATAAATTAATTTCTTTGCACGAAAATGCATTAAAACCTTATTTTCGACGAATTTCGTTTAAAAAATGTTCCACCTAGTGAACAATTTTTCATACAAAAATTCTCAATAAATGTTTCGTCAGAGAAAATTTATTAAACTTATTTATAAGAAAATTCGCTATTAAAAGAATATTTTGTACAAGAAAATTCGCTAATAGACATAAATTTTAAAGTACTCAAAATCTGATCTAAATACAGATGTAGATACTTATTATGTGGCTTCACAGAGATAATTATTTTGCATGTTGATGCAAAAATTGAATCCAGCCGGTTGTAGAGGAAAAAAAACAACTCTTTTGATGTCACAAATCCCTACGTCTATGTTAACTACGGAACGGTTTTACAACTAAGGCAAACAATAGCTCCTATTAAACTTGAATTAAAAATCTTAAAAGACCTAATCTTTCGTTAGTGATTTTTTCAACAAAAAGTAGCTAAATATATTGTAATTATACAATTAGATCTGATAAGGTTAAAATTGAATTGAAGACGAAAAAAAAAAGTTGAAAAAACATTCAGTCAACGGTGAGATTTGAATCCATGTCCTTTCGCTCTTGAGCCAGTCATCTAACCCTTCGACTTTTGTCAGGCTTGGAAAGGAAAGTGCAATAAAAGGTATATAACTCACAACGATCTTTAGTTATTTATTTGTAATATGTAAGGTCTTTAGAGGCATATTTTGCAACCAGTTTAACAAATGAGAAGAGGAGCATAAATCTAGATCATTCTAATAAACATTTTATGCAATATTTACCATTCATAAACCGCAGTGCTTATACTGATTTTCACGTTTCAAATCTCCAGTTTGACATTGGCAGCAGAAAAGTTATAAAATTGTCAAAGTCATTTTTCTTCTTGACATTTTCGCGCCAGGAAAAAATAAACTACACTATAATTTGGCTTAATTAAATGCCGATAACTTTTTTTTCTTTTAACATAAATACAAAATGGTGTATACTTTGGCTTTTATAATGTAAACCTGCTTACCAAATTTGGTTACCATAGCTTTGTTATTGCCGGAGATATACATTTTTTCCAAAAGAAAACCTAAAATTTTCCCGGAAAAATTGGTCTGATTTTCCAGGTTCATGAACTTGTGCAAGCCACTCGCAAAGAGAAGTTACCAAAGTTATCGGTGTGATACATTTTCAAAATTAAAAAGTCGAGATTTCCTAATCAGTTAATTTTTTTAAGAAAATTTACTAAAACACAACTGTAAAATACTTTACAGAAACAACTAGTAACAAATAAATTAATAATAAAAAAATTAATCCAGGTATCGAGACGAGCAGTGAAGCCGCATAAAGGATATTTGACATTTCGTAAGTAGCTGTTCTGTCAATATTAAAAAACTACACATAATACACAAACAACAGATTAGGGTAAATTCTAAAATGCCACGCCCAATTAGGTTATTTTTAACTAACAAAATTACTCCAAAATAAGTAATTTACAAGTAACTGAGGGAACAATTTTGATTCAAGTTTACCCATAAAATATATTACTGAATTTCAATTCCACAATTGGTAATCTTTAGGTCGAAACGTGCCCTAAATTGGGTTAAAAACTGACTACTTAATTCAGCGACGTGAAATATCTATTTCAACGTAATTTAGAGAGCCTCGGTGGTTCAGTGGTAAGAACGTATGCTTCTGAACCGAAGGGTACAAGGTTCTATTCCCATTTCACTTTTCCAGTACATAAATACATACTGTACAATTAACATCAACCGAGGTTGGGGCACTGTATTTAAGCAAGTTAAATGTCTGCACGTTACGCTCTTCGGAGGGGGCGTAAAGCCACCTATATATATATATATATATATATATATATATATATATATATATATATATATATATATATATATATATATATATATATATATATAACGTACCATCTTATTTACGGGCAATCAACCTTATTATAATATTATAATATCGGTAACTAGAAGAGCAAGATCTTTGTTATAACGTGCTCTATCAAATTGACGCTTTTTTAAAAGAGTCATTACATTGCAACGCGATTACATTTCGCGAAAAAAAAGTGTTCGTGCGTGTGTCTGTGTGTGTCCTTTTGATGTGTAATGTCTCCAACCTTGGTTATGAGGCAACAGGTTGCAATGTAATGCCTTTTGGGCCTGTCAGTTTTCACTTAAGTTTACTTATTTGTTTTTGAAAAAGTGTTAGTTTGACACGGAATATATAGAGCATCTTATAACAAAGAACTTACTTTGCTTATTTCCCATATTATAACTCAATTGCTCTATAATAAGATTCTGACTTATCGGAAACTAACAAGTGACGACCGCTCCTGCCTCCTGAGTTATATATATATATATATATATATATATATATATATATATATATATATATATATATATATATATAAATTTCCTTTAAAATGTCTAGATCATTTTTACGAAAATTTGCTACCATAATGCACTTGTTGCGTCCACAATTCTTCATTTTCGGTGAGAAAAAAAGATAATTGTCTTTTTTGGTTGCCTGTATCTCTAGTAATAATAGCTATGTACTCTTATACACCAAACGCTAAAAATTTCTGTATTATTTAATTTCAAACTCAGCTCTAACATTTCCAACTAACTGAGCTAAGCATCAGTTTAGTAGGAAATTTCTACTTTTAGCCGTCTTACAGCCATTAATAAAATACGACAAATTCCCACCTATCGGAGATAAAACCGGCAGCCTCTCCCTGGGATCATCAGTGTGATTTTTCTCCAGTAAAAAAGTATCTGAAATCCAACCCTGCAGGAGACAGAGGCATACCAAGCTAGTAGAGCTAGGGTGTAGTGAACGGTATCGAACGGGGATTCCCCTAATGTAATAATGCTTTAATCTGTGCCCAACTCAGTTCTCGACAGCTTGTAGCTCTTAGCTTGTAGCTTGTATGCCAATGTCCGTTGAGCTTACTCAGACATACGGTGTGTCATCAATCATGGAAGCAAGAAGCAATCAAGGTCTAGAGAACGCATCATGTATATGTATATACTCCTATCTCATTCAAGCAAAAAAATATAATAATAGAAGCAACAATAGTCTGCAACGTATAGCTTGCATATTAGAATTTCATTTCATTCCTGCACTGCAACCATCCTATAGAATCGAATTTGACGAGGCAAAAGCTATTGTAAAAATATTGGAAAAGAAGTTTTCCTTTAGTGTGTATGGTCAACACTGTGCAATACTGATACAACGTGTTTGTGGACCTTTTTACTGAATTTAAACCTACTGAGAAGCTGTATGTTTATTCTGTTTCTACGATTAGTATGGACAGGCGTCATATTTAATAATGAAACGGGGGCGCCACAAAAATCGAATATCCCTAAGCAGATGATCATATCACATTGCAGCTAAAATACAATCTTATAAGTTGGCATTCCTTCACAACGTTCCCCAATCGCATGACTACCAAACGTAAAGAAATTGGTGTGCCGACGTTTGTCGCGAATTGATAGTTGTTCGTTTATTTGTGATATATATCTCGTTAAACATTTAAGGTAGTTACTGATACACGTTCTATTAACCCTAGGATATTTAGCCAATAAATATTGGCATTAACATGATCCAGGCTTATGCGGACGGTGTATAGAATCATGTATACCCAACTAACAAAAATGTTCTATAATTTTTAAATAATAGTGCAAATTTGTTGTGTTACTCTTATATTACTGCTCTTCGAAAGCAGTTTTGTTCTATTAAGACTGCCAAGGTGAGTATTTAACTTCTCGCAGCAAAATGCTTCTTTAAATTTATTGTTAGAATGTTCTTAGAGCGGAATTATAAAACATTGTGGAGATTTCGTTTTTCATCGTTTTGTTAACCTCTATACAACAATCGTTATAGAATATATTAGCTTACAGAACAAATTTGTTCTGTAATGGCTTTATAACAAAGATCTTCCAAACATATCTATCCACTTGCAAACATTTATAAAGCTTTTCTTTAAGTGATTATGTGAGCAATTATAAAACTGTTTTGTTAACATTTTCTACGATACAATATAGCTGCAAATAACATAGTCTACTTGAACGCAGGTGTTAAAACACTATTTTATTGTTGGATGGAACGCGACTGTAATAGAACACTTAGAAAACAATTATAGTACAAAATTATTCCTTTGCAGAAAAGTGCTTTCGCGGGGATCTTTAGAAAACATATTATAGGTTTTTTAAGAAGCACAGTTATATACTTTTTATTTCGTGGCAAGTATTGTGTATTCTGTAGCGTGTAATTTCTAAACGTGTCCAATTTGCAATAAATAAATAAATGAAAACAGGTAAAAAGAAGCGATGCTTTTCGAAGGAAAGTCAATAAATATAAAATAATTTTAGAAAGTAGCAAATTTGTTAAAAAACATGTTAGTAGTGTTTTACATAGTAAGCAGCACAACAAACAACAAGTCACATTGCTACTACATTTATGTTGCATAAATATCGCAGCTAACGCGAGTTTAGCAATATACTGATGTGTAAGTGTTACCGAAAATGCCTTTATAGAACAATTAAATACACCATATGTGTTATAGAGCTACGCGCAGGTCTTTCTCAGTGCAGCAAAGGGAAACATATTATTTTAGAGCTCTATAAGCGCTGTTTGTGTAACAATCTGCTTACTGCTCCATCTGAAGCCACACTGTCAATATGGTCATCAGTTTGCCCAAATATTTGGGCACAGGACCGTACTTAGCCATAAATAATTGCTAATGGTTAGTTACCCATGATCATAATACAACAAGTAGATATATTACACCTATGGTTTTATATATGGTTGCATGCACGTGGTTTTCGTAGAACCACGTGCATGATGCCATGTGGAGTTTTTAATGGAGTTTGACAGTTGAACGTATCGTCTCTTGTCTTCCTCTAAACATGCGATTAACGTGTTAACGAGATTAGGAAACCGTTGTTTATTAGATTTAGAAATGTATTTCAATAATTTTTGTGTGTACACACGCAAAGTATTTTTTTGGTAATGGTGTAGAAGGTCTCAAAACATATGGAAAACTTGATTCTGGAACGAAATTGTTTTGTCTGTCGGTTTCTCGTTCGGTCGGTCTCTCTGTTAATAGTTGCAATAACTTTCGAACGAAGTAATGTATCATCTTCAAATTTGGTACCCAGTTAGCACCCGACAAAGAACGCTTCGAATTGTTTTTAGGCAAGATCACTTCAGGGAGTAGGGGATAAATAAGGGGTGAGTTGGTGGAAATTTTCATTTTTTCAATAAAAATCGGGCAATTTTTATAGGAACAGTCATGTTTCATAAAAACTGTTTTATAAACGTTCTTATGACTACAATACAACATCAAATTGCTAGTTGGGTAATCATATCAGAAACAAAGTTTTTGAAGTAAAACCTAATTTATTTATACATATACGTTAGAAAGGTAAGACTAAATATGAAAGTAAACATTACTGTTTAAGAAACAATTTTTAAGGGTTAAAGAAGCACGTATTGCGCATTCTAATGCTATGCTGATTACGTATATTATTTTTCTTTATTTATTTATTTATTATTACATCCCTCTACAGGCTTTACGCCCAATAACAGTGAAGAACTTAACAAGATAACATAACTTACTGTATAATAAACATTTGACTTAACATTATTTAGTAACCTAACCTAGCGGACTCACATTACTTATATTGTATAGTGTATGTGTGGAGAACAGTGATATTTTTCATGACTCATGTGCTACGTTTAAAACAAATGTTGTGATGTCCCTTGTGGACGCTTTGAAACGTCAAAATTGGCAACATTTGGGCAAAGAACCTGAAGGAAATACGGATTGTGTAAAGAGTGTTCTCCAAACCCTTAAATTTCATCTTCAACCGTGCCTTTCATTTTATCAAAATATTTCTAGAAAATTCATTTCAAATAGACTTTGTCTCTGATGCTTTAGCAGTAGTTTTAGTGAAGTTTATGGTTTAACGGTCTATAATCTTTAGCTAATTTTCGCAGAAAAAAATCGTCAATGAGGAACATTTTAAATATATTTCGTGAAATGAGCGCAAACTAGACCCCCTAGAATCCATATCAGGGTTTACTCTCTGTTTACATATATACAGGGTGACGCATTTCTATGATAAAGCTCAATATAATTGTTATTATGCAAGATACGAGAAAAAATTGTATACATTACCTATAGGGTGTCTTAAGCTGCATCTTATAAAATTATTTTGACACTTACAGAATGGCCCATAAGTCGTTGGTGATACCTACAATTATTTTTTTTTGACACTCCTTATTGCATTTTGGCATTTTTCATCGAAATATCGTGCATGTTTGAAAAAAAACTAGACGCACTAAGTGCGTTTTGGTAGGGAATTTTAATTAACTACTTCAAAATTCAATAACGCAATTTGCTATTAACCTAAGATTCGTCAGTTAGGAAACGAGTTTTCTCGGAAACGTTTTAAGTTTATTTTCGGAAAATTTTTGTAGATTTTCAAACAAGTTATTTTGATAAAATATGGTACGTTTTGCCTACTATATAGATTATTTAATTTTTTTAGATTAGCGAATTTTCTTGTACAAAATGTTTTTTTAATAGCGAATTTTCTTATAAATGAATTTAGTGAATATTCTTTGCAGAGACATTTGAGAATTTTTGTATGAAAAATTATTCAATTGATGGAATAGTTTTTAAATGAAATTCCTCGAAAATAAGGTTTTAATGGATTCTCGTGCAAACAAGTTATTTTATTTTCAATTTTAATTACAGATTAGGTATATAATTTGAATTTTATGTATTCTTTTTGCTGAATGTTCTGTAAAACATATTTAGCCAATGGTGCCTCCTTTCATTAAAAAAAGACATATCTGCCATTAAAAATATTTTTTTGAAAATTCACTACCATAACGCACTTGCTGCGTCCACACTTTTTTTGATGATTAGTTATTCAGGGAAAGGTAATTTGTTGTTAATTTCTAAATATTATAAAGACTAAGTGCGTTCCATGTCCTTTTAACTTGACACACTTATTTGTAATTCACTATATTACATATTATTACATAGGAAAACAATTACTTCATAGTTATTATATTCGGCAGAGCATGAGAACATTAGGCAGGGAGGGTAAAATGGCCCAATGTGTTCAGAAATATGTGTTAAAACCATATATTTTTGCAAGTGCATAAAGATAAAAAAGTATTATAAAGTTTAGCAGATTTAATATATGTATAGTCACGAGTGTAGGGAGGGTCCTGTATGTAAAAAGCTATCCGTGTGTCACCAACGATTCATTGCGGTCACATCAGATCGTAGGATCAGCTTAGTATCCATTTAATCCCACCCGGTATGAGCCCATTCGCACTTCATTCAATCCCATTGTCGACTTTAACTCAGATTATAACTATAAACTTTTTTCTACCCTTGCGACTAATACAATAAATGTCTTCTTTAAGATGCGTTTTGCTTTAGGTAAAATTCATTTTAGCCCTATTTGTTTTACATGATCTTAGCACTATAAAAAACTTTAAGTAGAGTGGAGCGAAACTATTTAAACACCGATATACGCTAAGTGAAAATTGAAACCTGTGATGAGCGCTGACAAGTACACTTGGAGTAACCAAATCACCACAACAACACATTTTAAAAGACCTGACGATAGTTTCACTAACCAAGTTAGCGTCATCAGAGGATGAAAAATTCCAACTACTTCAAAAACTAACACCACCTTATATACCGGATCTTAGGTAAAGAGACCGAACTGAAATGGGAAAGTGAACGCAGGCAAATTCTGCAGTGTATTGTATTTCTATCGCCGGACAAGGTCTTTGCACTGTCCCTATTAAGTTATCTAAAATGTGTCCCTCTCTAATAAGTTTGGCAAGGTTCAACGACAACTAAATTAACATAGTTTGCTTTGTCGAAACTATCTGTATTATTATGTTATCTTTAGGACGTGTTAAAATGTGGGAATTTTATTTAACAAAGCAATCGATCACTTGACTCGTAATCGGCGGTGGTGCCACGTTCATACAATTTTTGTTGTAACTATATTTCGCAATATATATATATATATATATATATATATATATATATATATATATATATATATATATATATATATATAATTTTGCAGGAGTTTTACTGTCGTGGTTGTCTAACATTTTTTATTAATTTCAGATTATCTTCATTAACGTGATGATTATTATACCAAATATGTCGGGCGACGGAAGACCTATCTATAGTACTGTAACGTAATTGGACTAAGTGTTCTTTGAATCTAACTCCAATCGATCTTTTTCTTTGTCCGACGTACTTAAGATTACAATCTTTACAACTTATTTCATAAATTCCGGACATTTTGTCCGTCCTATCCTTGTCTTTTGGGTTACCTAGCAAGCTTTTTTTAAGGTATTTTTTTTTGTCGAAAATGTTAGCTGCAAGTTGATTTTTTCAAAAATGCTATCTAGACCTCTCGTGATTCGAGGTTCAAATAGTAAGCAAACAAAGTCCTTTTTTTCGGATTTCTCTCTTTTAAACGTCATTGATTCCGTCAACATTTTCTATGTTTTCTGTTTGTTGATTAATTTTTCCACCAGGCAAGCAGTGTATCCGTTATATTCGGCCACGTTCTTAATATAATTTAATTTTTTGGTATATCAACTTTTGTTTAAAGGAAAATTAATTAACCGATTTACTAAATAATTCAGACTGGCCATTTTTTGTGCGTACGTATGATGTGAGTCGTTCGGAATGTAGCTTATAGTGGTGGTTTCCTTTCTATAAACATCAAATTCTAAAGTGTCTTTATTCTTGATAACTAATACATCTAGAAAGGGTAATTTATTATTAATTTCTAATTCGTGGGTAAATTTTATAGAATCAAATTTATTGTTTAATCTGGCAATAAAACCTTCTATTCTGCAAATGTTTGTGTTAAACACTGCGAAAATATCATCCACGTAACGAAACCACACTACTTTCACTTTCAAGATCTGTTTCAAAACTGCTCATGAAAAGGTCTGCACTAAATGGCGATAGCGGATTGCCCATTGCCGTACCTTGGGTTTGTTAAAAAAAAATCATTGCTGCAAAGAATATTTAACTTTAACAAGCCTTTGTATAAAACAAAATATTTTTCAGTTCAACAATGAATTTTTTTAGCATGGATATGAAAATAATTTCGTGAGGCAGCAAGTGCGTTATGGTAGCGAATTTTCATTACATGCTTCAAATTTAAATAACTCAATTTTCTATGAAGCCCGAAAGGTACCCGGGCAACATATCTACCAATTTTCATTAAAATAACTTTGTCGTTTTTTGAGATACGAATTTTTTTTCGAAAAAATCTCTTGTTAGAAAAACTGGTCTGATTGGGCTGGCTAATGAACTCGTTTAAGCTATTAACAAAATAAAGGTACTTGCTGAGTTTCATCAAAATCCGTTAATTACTTTTTGAGTTATCGGTTGGACACACACGTGTGTGTGTGTGTGTCTATATAGTATATATATATATATATATATATATATATATATATATATATATATATATATATATATATATATATATATAAATAATCAAATCTCAAAATCGCAGAAGATTTTATGTTTAGTATCTTAATATATTCTGAAATCTAAGCCAAAATAAGACACATTTGTGAGTATACGATGATATAAAAATTCCAGGGATGTACAGAAAATATTGGTCAAAGGAAACAACTATGGCAGTTCGATAAATTTAATATTCGGAAAATTATAATTCAACTAGCGTCAGTGTCTTGAAGATAAAATTACATTAATTGCAGATACAAGTATATATATATATATATATATATATATATATATATATATATATATATATATATATATATATATATATATATATATATATATATTTACTCAATAGTGTGCTGATGATGAACCGGGACGGTTCGAAACTGTAGTCCACGTAAACCAATAAAAAATCACAAAAAGTACAGCAAACAAATAAAGTGTATATTTAAAAGTGATTACAGTGTAGTGCAACATTCCAAAACATATATATATATATATATATATATATATATATATATATATATATATATATATATATATATATATATATATATAATATATATATATATATATATATATATATATATATATATATATATATAAATATATATATATATATATATATATATATATATATATATATATATATATATATATATATACATATATGAGAGTGAGTCTTGGAACAGTCTAGACGTGTATTTTTGTGCTCCTGTTTGTTTTTAATCTTACGCCGGAGTTCAGCTACGGTTTTGAATGGACTTTTGTATACTTTGTTGTGCTAAAGAAAACTATTATTATAGATGCAAGAGAAGAACCTTAATTGTGTATTAGAGTCAAAAAAGTGAAAGTTTTGTTAAGTATAGGGCAGAACCTAGAACAATTTAAATCGTGATTTATTTATCACTCTGATTAAGTATTTGATAAGAAGAAGTGAATTCTTTAAATAAATGTCTACACAGGGAAATATAACGCTCCAAACAATTTATGACACTGTGACGGAAAATAAGCTGGAATTAAAACAAGCGATTGAAAGCGTGGAAAGGAAAATCTGTGCGGCTTTCGAGGAAAAGGTATCTAAACTGGAAAGGCAGAACGATTTGCTTAAGGAGAGAGTTGAAATCCTAGAAAAACAATTAAAAAAGAAGAATATCGTTATATTTGGAATTAAGGAAACTGAATATTCTCAAAACATTTCACCGGAGTTTGTGATTAAAAAAATTAAAGACCTATTAGATGTAGAATTGTCGGCACATGATATAAGCAATGTGTACCTCTTGGGAAAGGGTCCAGTGAGGCCGATTTTGGTGGAGTTCACCGCTTACTTGGAGAAGGCACGGTTAATGAGTAAGGCCAAGGCATTAAAGGGTAGTGGAATCTATATATCAAACGATTTGACAAGAGAAGAACAAGCCAAGAGAAAGATTCTTGTAAAGCATTTGAAAACAGCTAGGGAACGAAAACAAAACGCATACATAAGGAATAATAAACTGTACGTCAACGGCGAGGTATATAGCCCTGAAGATTTGGATTACGATATTGTGGAAGACTCAAAATTTGTGGGTTCTGTGCAGCTAATAGAACGCCCGAATAGCTGTCCTGCCACACCTACAACGGCCCTGATAGAAGCAGATGTGTTCAATAGGCCAGAAGAAAATCTGCCTGTAATTGGTGCTGGTGTGGATCCCACCGAGGACAGGAGGAAACCAGCGCTAAGGAGCAACTCAAGCAGTTCCAGAAAGCCACCAGGAAAGGTGGATACCCCCATTGGAAGAAATCCGAATGTCCAGAAGAAACGAGTTAATTGATGGTTGTTTTTTTGTATGGGTGTATATGTGTTGTTTACATTTTTATCTGCATAGATAAGTGAGTAAGGCAATTTGATTTATTGTTTATTGTGTGAACGCGTGTTCTCACTGATATTATGTAAACTTTTAATTTATTTGCTTGGAACACTCTTGTTTTGGAGTTGTTGTCGCATAATGTGTCGCTAAATTGTGTGACACTGTGTTGATTTTCTATAGATTAAGATTTTTAAACATTTTATATGCGAGTTTGCTTTGTTCTGTTTCATTTATATTAATCTCCGTATTGCTCCAGTCGATTTTTTTGTGCTATAATCATACATATTTTATATATGTGTGGGTACATGTATGTGTGTATATGTTTGTATATGTATATGTGTGTATTTTTTAGTTTCTTATATTTGCACTTTTGCGAGGGGGAAATGTAGATGTAATCTATTTGTCGACTCGTTACTTTGGGTCGCATCTTGAACTTTGCATGCATTTAAATTGATTGGGGTTAGTTTTGTTCTGTTGTTTTGTTTCTTTCTCGAAAAATAGTATGTTACTGTGGGATTTCTCAGTGTTTGTTTGTTGTGGTGTGTAGAGTTTCTACATTACTTGACATATTGTATTTGTTGCGATTTGTTGCCAGTTTTTACTGTAAAATGGATGCCTATATTCGGGACTATCAGGTTGAGAAAGTTGATACTATTGTGAGGGATAGCATAGTTGACACGAGAGCGCAGCTGAGTCATAGTCATAATGAAGGTTTTAAGATTTTTCACAATAATATTAGAGGGTTACAGAAAAATTTCGATGAGTTGCAAGTATTGCTCCGTGGTTTGGACTGTGCGTTTGATTGCATTTTCCTCACTGAAACTAGAAGGCTATATAACCTTGATATTTTCGGGATAAATGGCTATGATCTGCTGTATAACGAAGGAAACATAAATATATGTGATGGGCTAATTATCTATATAAGACAGGGACTACACTATAGATACAGGGTGGTAAAATTAGGCACTGTTAAAGCAGTAGAACTTATGGTAAATCATAAACAAAAAGTAATAGATATATTGGCCCTGTATAGACCACCGTCAACGTGTCCTTCTGCATTTAATATGGAGCTTTACGAGTATTTATGTGGGAAATCATGGAGAGGTGAGGTCAATATCATGTTGGGTGATATTAATGTAAATATTCTCGGCAATGACGATTGTTGCCAAGAATACATCAACGTGCTGCAGGAATTTGGATTTTCTTCCTTGATAAATAAACCAACTCGTGTACAGGGAGTGAGCCAGACGTGTTTGGATCATATATTCATAAAAACAAAGGAACCCTTGAAATGTTTTCTACCCATAGTATTTCGGACAACATTGACCGATCATTATTCTGTTCTTCTTGGATGGGACTTTCAGACTGCTAGGGAACATGATAGCCAGGTAAGGTCGTTTAAGTCGTTTATTGACTATAAGAAGTTAAAAGATGAACTGAAGCGTGAGAGTTGGCTGGACGTTTACTGTAGTCAGGATCCAAATTGTGCTACAGAGTCTTTTGTTAACAAATTGAGGCAGAGAATTGAGGGTTGCACCCGAAAAATATAAATTAAGAAAGTGAACATAAAAAGAAATCCTTGGATAACTGAAGGTTTAGTGCGGTCCGTAGAGACAAAAAACAAGATGTATAAAGCCCTTCAGAAAAGACCTTTCGACTTCGCGCTGCAAACAGAGTTTAGAACGTATAGAAATGTTCTCGGTGATCTGATAAAGAAAGCCAAATGTGATTTCTATAAGCACGAAATCAACAAAAACAAAAATTGTTCTAAACAGATGTGGAAGTGTGTAAATAGTATCGCATCGAAGACCAAAGTCACCGAGATAAGGGAAATTAAGGTGAATGGAAGAATCATCAAAGAAAGAGATATTATCTCTGAAACATTTAACAGTTATTTTGCCGAAGTGGGTGTAAAGTTGGCCCAACGAATTAATAGATCAGGAAAAAAAGCAACACACAAATCTATCAAAAACAGTATATATTTGAATAAACCAGAGAAGGAGGAGCTTGAAGAAATAATAGGTGGACAAAAAACTAACAAATCTCCCGGAAATGACCGTATTGGTGCATATACCATCAAAACTTGTTCTAAATATCTGGTAGAGCCAATGACATATATAGCTGGTTTAGTTCTGGAGAGTGGTGTTTTCCCCAAAATTCTGAAAACAGCGGTAATTAAACCAGTTTTCAAATCTGGAGATAGGTTGGATATTTCCAACTACAGACCAATTTCGCTGATCTCAAATATATCTAAGATCATTGAAAAAATTATAAAGAAAAGGTTGTATAGTTTTGTCCATAAGTACAAATTAATATCAGAATGTCAGTTTGGTTTGCAAGAGGGTCGCTCTACGCAAGATGCAATTGCAGATTTAGCAGGTAAAATTTACAAGGCCATGGATGAAGCAGAACCATCGATATGCATCTACATTGATTTAGCCAAGGCGTTCGATACGGTCAGTCATCCAGATCTGTTAGAGACCTTGGAAAGCGTTGGAATAAGAGGCACTGCTCTTAGATTGTTTGACAGTTACCTATCTGATAGAGAGCAGTGTGTGCTCATAGATGGTACGATGAGTGGGATGAGACCTGTACGTTTCGGGGTGCCGCAGGGGACAGTTTTGGGACCGTTATTGTTTGTTATATACATAAATTCTTTATTCGAACTACCAATATCAGGTGAACTTACCAGTTTCGCAGATGATACCGTCGTGTTTTACAGGGGTAGTAGTTGGACAACTTTGAGAAACACAATACAACGTGAACTTCCCATTTTGCTGGATTATTTCAGTGAAAAGCTTTTGACAATCAACATGGATAAAACAAAATTTTCACCGTATGCTAGTTACAGATCTCACCTGCCGGACTTTACAGACATATCGTTTAGATATAATGGCTGTGGCATGACGCTGTCCTCCAGTTCAACGATTAAATACCTTGGGGTGATCATGGATAGCCACATGAAATGGGATGCCCATGTTAACGAATTGGTCGGTAAGTTGAGGTGTTTAACTTACAAATTTAAATACTTAAGAAAATTCCTTGACTTGGATCATCTGAGGAGCTTATACTATGCATTGGTGCACACTCATATTAACTATGGGATTATTGCCTGGGGTGGTGTGGCGGACTGTTTCTATAAGAGGCTGGAAGTGATCCAGAAGTGGATACTGAAAATTGTCTACAACAGGTGCTTTGTTTACCCTAGTGATGCGCTTTTTAGGGAGTCAGGAATTATAGATCCTAGACAGACTTACATCCTAGCGCTTCTGATCCATACTAGAAAAAATGTTAATGCTTCAATTCGCATAGACCATGTCTATGGAACGAGGCATAAAGTAAGTTGCCTCAATGTTCCCACTATGCAGAAGACTATTGGACAGCGGTCTTATACTTACCTTGCTCCAAAAATATACAATGTTCTGCCAGAATCTTTAAAAAAGTTGAACTCTCTTCCTCTTTTCAAACGTAAAATTAAGTTGTGGATTGTTCAAATGACCAGACAAGAGGCCCACCGATTGATAGATACTGGACTCTATTTCAACTCTTTATCACAGATTTCCTAGTTGTCAGTTTGTGTAAGTGTGCGTCTGATATGTGTTCTCTGTTACTTATTGTATTCATTACTGTTTTTGTTTCCCGAACGTGTGTCAGGGGGTACGTGTGTTGTTCAAATGTGTTAGTGTGTAGCTATAATTGTGCTGGTCTGAGTTACACGTGAGATTAGAGAACGTGTAAGTGTGCGATACTTTAGGTTGCGTATAATTATTTTATATATAGGTTTTTTGTGGCACGTTGTGTGCAAATTTTTGTTTATAAAAGTATAAGGAGATATAATAGCCCGCATGCAGGTTCGCCTTTGCGGGGCTTTCTCTCTCTCTTATGTTTAATTTGCCTTCTGATGTTAGCAACTAGTAGTTTACATAATCATGTTAAGATCTGTAATTGTTAAAATTGTGATTATTACTAAAACTGTACTTTACGTGGGTAAATAAACATTATTATTATTATATATTATATACAGAGTGGGGCTGCGAGAACGAAACAAACCCGATTTTTCATATTTCCTGTTATTAAAAAAAATCGCTCGGACACGTCAGTTTTGTATTTCGAGTGGGAAACGTTTTGCCGATATTTTCAACACTGTGAGTTCATTCTTCTAGCGGAGGCGAGTTTAAGCCCTGAAATGTTAAACAGAAAGGGGTATTAGGTGACACGTCATTTTTAAAATAATCAAATTCTCTTTTTGAAAAGTATCAGCTTTTTAAAATGGGTTGTCTAGTTTTTGAGAAAACGCATCTTAAAATGTTGTCTGCCAAACAAAACATTGCTTTTTGGAAACCTAGACAAAAGCCGCGATAAATATTGTATGAATATTTGTATTTAAAAAAATAATAGTACCTACATATTTGTACACATCTGAATATATTCACTGTTTATAGCAATTTAATTTATATTCTTCAAACAACAAAAAAATGTTTAATATCAAATTTCATAATAGACAAAAAATCTATGTGAACTTTGTCTTGTGGTTTATAAATGAAGCGCGTATGTGACTGGCATGCCGGATAAGTCTTAACATATACGTGTCTATCTGTTGGGGTCCCCTGTTGGTTTTATTGCTGCATCATTGCATTTTTATCGAAAAATCAGTATCATTTTTCATATAAGCCAGGGGTTCTTTTAAATCTGTAATATGATATTTGTGTATGAATAATAAATGGTTAACTTGAATAGAAATGCGTCTCTACTATTTCTTGGTATAAGTAATTAAAACAGAGACAAAGAATATCAATTAAAAATATTAAGGATTTAAATAGTTAAGGGCATAATCTAGTTATCTTGGAGAAGCATAAAATGAACATAAAGTTAACCTATAGGTACACTTGTAGAATGCAAATCACCACAACATATCTTAAGAAACCTGACGATCGTTTCACTAACCAAGTTAGCGTCATCGGAGGATGAATAATTTTAAATATCTTATGTTTGCTTAGTGAAGAAATTAATTAACAAACAGAAAACAGAGAAATTATTAGCGGAATCAACGACTTTTAGAAGAGAGAAAGCAGAAAAGAACTTTGTTTTTTAACCATTTGACCTTCGAATCACGAGGGATCTAGAGATAATTTTGAAAAAAGCCAGTTTGCAACTAACATTTTCGACAAAAAATACCTGCTTTAAAGAACTTGCTAGGTAACCCACAAGACCAGGATAGTATGGCTAAAATGTCGGAAATGTATGAAATAGTTTGTAAAGATTGTGATCTTAAATACAAACAAAAACATCTATTGGAATTAGATTCAAAGAACATTTGACAAAATTAAGGTATCTATAGATAGATCTTCCATCGCCCTACATATTTGGGATAATAATCACCAAGTTAATGAGGAGAATCTACAATTAATAAAAAATGTTAGACAACCAGGATAGCTAAACTCTTTCGAAAGTATATATATATATATATATATATATATATATATATATATATATATATATATATATATATATATATATATATATATATATATATATATATATATATATATATATATATATTGCTAAATATAGTCATAATAAGAAGTGTACGAATCTCGCTCTGCCACCTATGGGTAGTCTCCTGATAGATTATTTCACAAAATAAATACCGGCATAAGCACGTCCGATAGATAATAAAAGAACACAGATATTTCCGCCAAACGAAATATCATAATTTTTGGTGTTGTTGAACCTCCCTAAATCGTTAGTGACCGACTACCTGCAGGACAATGTAACTATAGTTGTGGATATGAGATATTTAGAATTATCCATCCGCTGATGAAGATAACTTGGTTAGTGAAACGATCGTCAGGTTTTAGTGAATTTTCGTAAAAAAAATTACTAATGCGGAGCTTCCGACTTTAAAATTTTTTAAACATTTTTGCAAATGAGCGCAAACTAGGACCCCTAGAACCCATCTCCGGGGTCAGTTTCAATTTTTATATGTTTATATATACAGACCAATTTGCGTCCAGATAATTTTTTTTTAAGAAACGCTGAAACACGTCAGTTTTAATATTTAGGGGGACATGTTTTGACATAAAACTCAACTTTGTCACATCAACCCCTTAAGGGTGGTGATAACAACCCTTATATTTTAAATAGGGAAAATGGGTCGAGTGTTACATCATTTGAAAGCTCTTTCTTTTCTGAATTCAGCACACAAATGCATTAGTTAGTCAATTTTTCGCTTAAAAAAAACTAAAAAACAAAACCAAACGTTCAAAAATGTTTATTCAGTTAAGTAAGTGTTCAAATCGTTGACCACCACCTTCCATACAAAAGTACAAATTTTGTTCAAAACGAGCTCTGACAATCTAGAGCATTTGTGGAGTTATTAGACGGCATTCTTCAACAATGCGTCGTCGTAATTCTTCCAGAGACTCCGGTTCTGTTGCGTAAATTCTACTCTGTAAATAGCCCCATAGAAAGAAGTCTAAAGGAGTTAAATCTGGTGATCTAGGGGGCCACTCAATAGCACCACTACGCCCAATCCATTGTCCTGGAAACGCTCTGTTCAAAAACTCCCTAACACGTTGTAAAAATGCGGAGGAGCTCCATCTTGTTGAAACACTAATTGATTTTCTTGATACCGATCATAATTTTTTAACAATGTCAATTAGTAGAGGGTAAACGATATATTCTAGTAACTCCAAATACGTTTCGCCACTCAAATTGCCATCAAGAAAAATTGGTCCGATTAAACGGTCTCCAAAATGCCAGTCCAGATATTCAATTTCTGTGGAGTTTGAGTGTGAACTTCATGAAAATTTCTTGGATTATTATCTGCCCGATAACGACAATTATGACGATTGACTGTAGAGTTGAATAAAAACGTACACTCGTCTAAAAAACAGATATTGAACAGAAAGTTCCCATTATCAGCTATTCGTGCAGTCATAACTTCACAAAACTCCAGCCGCCGATCAAAATCATCTTCATTCAGTTGTTGTACAAGATGAATTTTATACGGGTCAAATTTATTATGCTTCAATATTCGCTGAATAATTCTTCTTTTGATGTTTGAAAGAGTGGCCAATTTTCTCGTGCACAAAGTTGGGTCTGCAGCAAATTGTCCTAAAACTGCAATCTCAGTAGTCTCATTTCTAACCGGAAATTCACGTTCAGGATCCCGTTTTTTGTTGGCTACTGAATCACTTTGTCGAAACTTTGCAACTAACTCCAAATTGTATTTTCTGTTAACATGTCATTTCGGATGTCGTTCATTAAAAAAATTTGCGGTACGGTTGGTACAGTCATCGTTTTTGAAACAAAGAGAAATTATTTCAACTCTTTCTTCTACAGAATACACTATTGTGATATTAATTTTCGGTAGTACTATTAAGTATCAAACCGACCGATAAACTGAAATAATAAACCGCATTTCTCTCATTTCGACAAGAAATGTTCTAATAGTCAATTTTTTTGTTTACAAACCAACAAAACAGTGACTATCAGCACATTTCTTATCGGAATGAGTGAAATGCGTTTTTGCATCTTCAACTGTGAATAATTTTTAAACAAGTTAATAAAACTTCCAAAAAAAGTTGTGTGCTGAATTCAGAAAAGAAAGAGCTTTCAAATGATGTAACAATATTAAAAGTGACGTGTTTCAGCGTTTCTTAAAAAAAAATTCTCTGGACGCAAATCGGTCTGTTTCGTTTTCAATGCGCCACCCTATATGTATGTACGTATCACACCGATAACTCAAAAAATAATCGGCCGATTTTGATCAAATTTGGCACGTACCTTGCTTTTGTAAGTGGCTTAGACATTTTTGTTAACCAGGCAATTCTGCACATGTTTTCCGGGAAAATTTTGAGCTTTTTTTTCGAAAATAAAAATTTCAAAAAATAAAAAGCTTGCCTCTTTCCTATGCCTGCACCCACGGTACGATAGTATTTAGGCTGTAAGCCGTCGTGGTGTGTTGTTGAAATATAAAAAAAACTGCTATACGTAGCCACTGATGGCCACAGTCATGTTTTTTTTAACAAAGTTGAAAAATTTCTACTCGTTACCAAGATATATGGCCTGGAAGTTTTAGGTCAATCACCTTGTATACTTTTATTTTAGAAGTTTGCCCATAAACGACAAATGTACTCTATTCAATCGTCAACGCACCCTGTACAAAAAAAAAACTATTACGAAAATTCTTAATCCATTAAGTGCGTAGAAGGAAGAAAGCTGGATAGAGGGCTTGATTAATTTGGGAGCTCCGTCTCGGAACTAATCAAATTAGGCTCATGTTTTCTGATGTCTTTGTAAATTAATAAATTTTTTAATTTGTTAGTCACTTTGATTATGCAAGGAGACACAGTTTTAAGACGTTAGATTAAAGACAGTTAATAACGTCACTTTGCTTGAAAAAGTGAAATTATTCAGTCTACCGTAATTGTTGACTTTGTAGCGCGAGGGTTGAATTAATGCCGTAGCTAAGCTGGGCCTAGATTGGTAGATAGAACACACTGTTCCAAAATGTATTCGCGGTTACGTCAAGAACTGTAAGATCCTATTCAACCTATTTAAACATAACGTGCCTTCAAACTTTCATCACTTCTAACCATGAATTTGCTAGTTTACTGGGGCTTAAACTAGGGATGTGTCGGAGCTCAAATTAGAGATTGCTGGAGAGTGTCACTACTTATAACCCCTAGAAATCATCTTCAACTGGACCTTATCAAATGACAAACTTGTCTGAATAGATTTTCCAATGCGTCATCCTGTGAAAATCTGACTTTGATATCAGAATAAATCTGCTTTCTATATTCCGATTTCATATTCACGCCTCTGCGCTAACTGGCATGTATTATAGTTTGGTTTGACTTGTAAATAAATAGAAACCTATTTTATACATGCAGTCTCAATATTCTCAGAAAAGGGGTATGGTCATTTTACATTGGGTTTTGGGATCACCACATTTTTTAGCGGCCACCAATAAAACTATCATACTTTGATAGTACCTCAGACAACATATCTAACAGTGGTAAATAGAGATTTCAAAAGTGCATCGGAGCCGAGATATACAGGGTGATTCATTAGGTGAGCGACATTCATATCTCAGTAACTATGGCAACTAGAGCTTTGGGGAAAAACTGTTCGAAAGGTTTTACAAGAACAATTCAAGGACGCTCTCGTGGGGCAGGTTGCTAGGTGCCGGCCTGCTAAGCGAGAGGTCCCGGGTTCGATTACTGGGCGAGCCAACGAGAAGTTGACTTTCTCTGGAAAATTAGTAAAAAATAGTGAAGGCATGGAAATGAATGTGCTAATGCCTGAGATGCCGCAGCCAATAATATGAAATCAAAAAAAAGAACAATTCAAATGATATTTTTTTATTTTCTTATTCTTGCCACCAGATGGCGCTTTTTTGGTTAAAACTTTTTGAAGGCTGTTATCTCAAAATATTCCTATTACAATGTTATCTTTTTTTTTACTTGTCCTGAAACCCCGAGTCTTATTCTATATTACTTACGAACCTCTTATACATGGTGTTCACGTGAATCGTTTAGAATAGCTACCTCCATCATTATTGAAGGTACAATGTGATTCAAATATGGAAAAATGTTCAGCTTTTTACGAGCATCTCGATTCTGACGCAAAAAAACAATTGCGCATCGAGTTGCTGAAACTGACATATCAAGTTTATTTTTCTAAGTAAAACGCTAGGTATTTTCCCGGCTAGTTCAACTTCAAAATCGATTGTCCATTTTATGATGCTGACACGTTCTAGTCGATTCTGCATACTTCCAGATATATCTAGATCTGGATATGCTTGTACGTGAGAATCGTTTACAATAGTCATCTCCGTTACTATTGGAGCTACAATGTGTATCAATTGGGGAAAGTTGTTTAACTTTCACGAGATATGAATGTCGCTCACCTAATGAATCATTCTGTATATCACGCTCCGATGCACATTTCAAATATTTTTTACCGCTATTACATATGTTGTGTGAAGTACTAATAAGGCGTACTAGTTTTATTTGTGGCCAGTAAAAAGTGATCACCTCAAAACCAAATTTAAAATAACCAAACCACTTCGAGATTTCTCTGCGAAATGCTTTTTTTGACGTCAAAATCGAGATACACGTGAAAAGTTAAACACTTTTTTCCAATTAAACCACATTGTAGCTCAAATAGTAACGGAAATGACTATTGTAAACGATTCCTGCGAACAAGCATATCCAGATCTAGATATCTCTGGAAGTATTCAGAATCGACTGGAACGTGTCAGTATCATAATAGTGAATTTTCATAAAAATGATCTGGCACAAAATATTTTATTATAACTTTTTTTCTTGCAACATAGAAATCTAAATTTTGGTGTTTAGTTTACTTTTTATATCGTAAACCTACCTACCAAATTTGGTTATCATAGAGTTTTTATTTTTTAAGATAAAATTTTTTTTCAAATGTAAACTCAAAATTTTTCCGCAAAACCTCGTCCGATTTTTCTGATTAACGAACTTATCAAAGACATTTACAAAAGAAAGGTACATGCCAAATTTTATCAAAATAGGCCCATTATTCTTTGATAAAATTTTTTTTTAAATGAAAATCAAAATTTTCCCGGAAAACCTCGTCCGATTTTCCTGACTAACGAACTTATCCAAGCTATTTACAAAAGAAACGTACGTGCCAAATTTTATCAAAATCGGCCCATTATTTTTTGGGTTATCGGTGTGATACACACACACACACACACACACACACACACACATATATATATATATATATATATATATATATATATATATATATATATATATATATATATATATATATATATATATATAAACATATAAAAATTGAAACTAACCCCGGATATGGGTTCTAGGGGTCCTAGTTCGCGCTCATTTGCAAAAATTTTTTCAAAATTCAAAAGTCGGGATCTCCCCATTAGTGAATTTTTTCTATGAAAATTCACTAAAATGGACAATAGAATTTGCAGTGGAACTAGCCGGGAAAATACCTAGTGTTCCACTTAGAAAAATATACTTAATATGTCAATCTCATCAATTCGGTGCGCAATTGTTGTTTTTTTTGCGTCAGAATCGAAATGCTCGTGAAAAGCAATATATATATATATATATATATATATATATATATATATATATATATATATATATATATATATATATATATATATATATATACGTATCACACCGATAACTCAAAAAAGAATGGGCCGTTTTTGATCAAATATGGCACATAACTTCCTTTTGCAAGTGGCTTGGACGAGTTCGTTAGTCAGGAAAATAGGCTTAGGTTTTCCCGGAAACTATTGTATTTTCCTTTGAAATGACCGGAAATAACCAAGTAAGGGCAACCAAATTCGGTTCGCTGGTTTCTGCCATAAAGAGTATCCTATGTACCAAAACTCAGATCTCTATATTAAAAGACAAAATTTAGAGGTAAATTAATTTTAATTAATTAAATCTGATTCAAGAAAGTTAAAACGTCAAAATTGATAATTATGATAAGAGTACGAATGCGAGTAAAAAATACGACACGAAATGACCAACAAGGTCCTAGATATGTGTCTAAGTCTTTATTTTCCTTCATTTCGTTAAAATATGCGAAAAAAATCCATTGTAAATCAAAATTGTTTTGTGTAAATAGTAAAGACCTTAGACAATTAACATGTACTACCGGATATACCTGCCAGTACATACATATCGACCGTAGCCAAGTGGGATAAGGCGTGTACATCGGATAATCGACTCCTACATGACGAGTTCTAATCCTAGTTAGTGACTTTACTTTTTATCAATTTTTTTTTCGTCTCATTTCACTTTACCGTTATCTGCTCAGATTGTTGTTATTCCGATGAACTTTTTAGCGGGTTTTGGTGTAAAAAATAATTTAATAAAGAGCAAATGAAAGTTTTAAGGCTTAATTCAATTTGAATAGCATATCTGGTTGTTTGTTCTTGCCATAACTCAGTGAAACCGTTTCATATTTAATGCAGTCGTAGAGTTTTCCCGATGCTTCACAAGTGCTTGTTTTAGTGAATTTTCTTAAAAAAAGTCACTAATAAGGAGATCACGACTTTTGATTTTAGAAAACATTTCTTGAAATCAGCGCGAACTAGGCACCCTAAAACCGATATCCCGGATCCGTTTTAATTATATATATATATATATATATATATATATATATATATATATATATATATATATATATATATATATATATATATATATATATATATATATATATATAAAGGGTGAACCATTTACCAAAATTTAGGTCTGTAAGTTTAAAAACAACGGAGTTAGAGGCATTGAAAGAAAAAATAGCGTTTACCTCAGAAAGTAAAAGTCTCCATTTTAAACGTCAACATTGGCAACATTTCGGCAAAGAACCTGAAAGAAATACGGATTATGTAGAGTGTTCTGCAAACCCTTAAGTTTCAGCTTTAACCATAATTGCTCTTCATTTTAATAAAATATTTTCAGAAAGTTCATTTCAAACAGACACGCTGTCTAATGCTCTGGCTGTAGTTTTAGTTAAGTTTATAGTTTAACGCTCTATAATTTTTAGCTAATTTTCGTTGAAAAAATTCGTTAATGGTGAGACCGCAGCTTTTGAATTCTAAAAAGATTTCTTCAAATTAGCGCAAACTAGGCCCCGTAGAATCCATATCCGGGTTTATTTTCTGTTTACATATATACAGGGTGACGCATTTCTACGGTAAACCTCAATATAATTGTTATTATGCAAGATACGGGAAAAAATTGTATACGTTACTTATAGGGTGTCTTGACCTGCATCTTATAAAATTATTTTGACAATCACAGGGTGGCGCATAAGTCGTCGGTGATACCTACAATTTTTTTGTGCATTTCTTATTGCATTTTTCATCGAAATATGATGCATGTTTGTAAAAAAAATCGAGACGCAGTAAGTGCGTTTTGGTAGCGAATTTTCTTAAATAAAATTTCAAAACATAAAATTCAATATCTCAATTTGCTATTAACCTAAGGTTAATAACATTAACATTTTAAGTTTATTTTCGGAACATTTTCAAACAAGTTATTTTGATTAAATATGGTACATTGTTTCTACTATATAGGTCTCCCGGTAACCAAATTGATGCCTGCTTACATTAAAGAGAGATATTTGCTATTAAAAATATTTTTATGAAAATTCACTTCCATAACGCACTTGCTGCGTCCAGACTTATATATTCTCTATGTTTACATACAAAGACTAATCATCAAAATACTGATCCTGTGTAAAGAATTTGCTTAAATTTAGATGATCTTTTTAATTTCTATGAACCTGAATTATTATTCTCGGTTACAACAAAACTGTTGGAAGAATGTAACAGAAAACGAACAGAAAGTTCAAGTGAAATCACATATTCAGGAGAGGATTTCACATAATGACTGAATCGTGATTTAGATCAACGACACTTGAGTAGTTGACCAGGAAATACTCTCAAGAGAGACATTATTGTAAAAACTCGAGTAATTTAACTTGTGGCCTAAGTAAATGAAAACGAATCTCCTTCAAGCATGATTAATTTCTGTGATAGTTTGTGTCAGTCAAAGTCTAGTTACAGCATATGAAATAAGACTGCGGTGTAGTTATAGTAATTATGCTTTATATATATAGCGGGGAAAATTTCTTCTGCCCTTTCCAAAAATTAGTGACAACTCTTGACAGGATACCACTAAATATGCATTTTATAGCACCTGAGCGTGCTTCCTCTTCTTCTGAAGCTGAAGATCCTCTTCATCCATGATCCCCATCCTCCATTCCATTAGATTCACATAAAATTATCAGCAGTTTTATCAGTATTGTTAAAACGTACTTGTTGCACCCACAGCCTTCTGATCACTTATTTACTGTTGCTGTATCCATACTTTTTTTAAAGATAAAATAATGTAGCTCTCTATGTGGGATTGACAAATAAGGCAACTTCAAATTCAATTTTGAAAAAAATTTTAAACAAATGAAATGAGATAACAATTTCAACATAAATTGAAAATCTTGATTCGCGGCTTCGTCACAGGGGTTCTCCTCCACCTTCTACATGCCTACAACTCCCCTCAATGCATAAACAAGAACAATATAAACAAGAAAAATTTCTTCGGAGCAAAACCCAAGAAAGTTGCGCGACCTGCGGCGAATAAGGGTTCTGGGCGAAGTAAACGGGATTTTAAGGAAGTATGGCTGCAAAATGGGTAAAAATAAATATTTCCTTTTTATCTTCTGCCCCGCCCAGCTCTCCTGGTCCTGTAACTTTCTTAGGGGCCGTTTGCAAGAAATTTTTCTTGTGGTATGTGCATCCAGAAAGGGTTCTAAGCATAGTTCTGAATTTTATTTCTAAACGTCCTCCGTGTGCTAAACTGGAAATTTACCGAAAATTGATATTTTTTTCTAAGGGGAATGTACGAGCCAAATTATAAAGGTGGCAGGTATTATTAGTTATTAATCGCTTGATTTTAGTCGAACCAGTTTCTGCCAACAAAATAACAAAAAAGGTTTTTGAAAAGAAATTTTTAATTATTTTTCAAATCTAGTACCCACGCTGCCTTTATATGGGTTTTACTACGTATCACAGCTGAAGATTCTAGTTTAATTGGAAATTGAGTTATGTAAAATATTTTTACAAAATTCGTGACCAATAGACACTTGCTGCACCTAAACTCTTTTCAAAACGTATTTACTATTACTGTATCTATACTTTTTTTAAATGAAATAAATAAAAATCTCGGGACGCAGCAAGTGCGTTATGGTAGTGAATTTTCATAAAAATGTTTTTATTGCAAATATGTGAGTTTTCTTTTTAAGAAAGCAGACATCAATTTTGGTTACCAGTATAACCTATATAGAAAAAGCAGGCATCAAATTTGATTACCAGTATAACATATATAGTAAAAACAATGTGCCATGTTTCATCAAAATAACTTGATTGTTTGAAAACGTACAGAAATTTCCAAAAGGAAACCAAAAGTGTTACTGAAAAAATCCGTTTCTTGGTCAACCTTATAGGTTAATAGCAAATTGAGCTTTTCAAATATGAAGCATTTAATCAAAATTCGCAACCACAACGCACTTGCTGCCTCCAGAATTTCTTAACTTACAAACATGCATTATATTTCGATGGAAAATGCAAAAAAAAAGGCGTTTTCGACAAAAAAAATTTATTTGTACCACCAACGACTTATTGGCCACCCTGTGATTGTCGCAATAATTTTTTAAGATGTAGCTCAAAACACCGTATAATTAATGTATACAATATTTTTTCATATCTTGTATAATAACGAATATATTGAGCTTTATTGATTTTTTACGAAAATTCGACAAAAATTATATACCATTAAACAATAAACTCTATAGCTAAGGTTACTGCCAAGCATCAGAGAAAGGGTCTATTAGAAATGAATTTTCTGGAAATATTTTAGTAAAATGAAGGACAATGACAGTTGAAACTAAGACTTCAGGGTTTGTAAAAGATTCTTCTTGAGACATTTTCTTTCCATAGCCCGTATTAGATTCAAGTTATTTGCCTAAATGTTGCGAATTTTGACGTTTTCAATTGTCACTTTGACGTTTTGAGGAAACCCCCAATTTATTTTTCTTTAAATGCCCATAACTTTTTTGTCTGTTGACCTACAGAACTAAATTTTGGTAGGTGGCACACCTATAACGATATAAACCAGCTTACCAAATTTGGTTGCCCTTACTTTGTTAATTTTGGAGATATAAATATTTTGCGAAAGAAAACACAAATTTTTCCGAGAAAACCTCGGCGGATTTTCCTGGCTAACAAAATTATCCAAGCGACTTGCGAAAGGAATGTACTCACCAATTTTGACGTTTAAAATCGCAATTTTGACGTTTTGAGGAAAATCCAAATTTATTTTTCTTTGAATGCCTGTAACTTTTTTATCCTTTAACCTACGGAGCTAAATTTTGGTAGGTAACTTGTCTATAATAATATAAATTCGCATATGAAATTTGGTTGCCCTTACTTTGTTAATTCCGGAGATATAATTTTTTTTCGAAAGAAAACACAAAATTTTCCGGGAAAACCTGGACCTATTTTCCTGGCTAACGAACTTATCCAAGCCATTTGCAAAAGGAATTTATTTACCAAATTTAATCAAAATCGGCCCATTATTTTTTGAGTTATCGGTGTGATACATATATATATATATATATATATATATATATATATATATATATATATATATATATATATATATATATATATATATATATATATATATATATATATATATATATATATATATATATATATATATATATATATATATATATATATATATATATATATATATATATAAACATATAAAAATTTAAACCGACCCCGGATATGTGTTCTGGGGGGCCTAATTAGCGCTCATTTGAAGAAATTTTTTCAAAATTCAAAAGTCGGGATCTCCTCATTAGTGAATTTTTTTAAAGAAAATTCACTAAAAACAATACAAAATTTTGGAATTAAAATTTTAATAATTTACCCTGTATATCTGATTATAATGTAATTTAAAATGCTTAATGATATTATGTGGTTTCATTTACTTCAAATGTTCCATAAATAGCAAAAGCTAAGAGTAAAGAAAACCATAAGTACCTAGGTGCCCTAGGTGTTATACTTATATAAGTTTGCGGTATGTATATTTCTTCTTGAAATAATTTTGTTTCATTTTGTTAATACAGAACCTACATGCATTAAATAAAAAATAAATAAAAATAAGTCTTCGTGCGGTCGAGACGAAATTCCACCTTTTTTAGTTAAGAAAGTTTTAAGACATATTATAAAGCCTCTTACCTGCTTGGTAAATCTTTCATTTGAGTCGGGTATCTTTCCTGGTGACCTAAAGGTTGGTAAGGGCTTTCCTTTAATAAAAAATAATGATCCAACTATTTTGAACAACTATCGGCTGATTACGTTATCTATGACTTTTTCAAAGGTATTTGAATATAGCTATCTAAATCGCTTGGAACAATTTTTGCAGTCGTGTGGTATATTGTTTGCCTGTCAGCATGGCTTTAGAGAGGGTCAGGTCATATATATTCTATCAGGTCTTAGTCACTTGTTTGGAGGCTGGTGAGTGCCCTGTTGGGATTTTTTGTGATCTCAGCAGGGCCTTCGATTGTGTTGACCATAGGGTACTATATGACAGGCTTTATTGTTATGGTTTTAGAGATAATGCGCTTGGCTGGATTGACTCTTACCTGACGGACAGAGAACAGTATACTGAGATAAAGTTCAAGACATCAGAACGAATAAGTAGGGTATATTCTGAGCGTGTTGTTGTTCCTACTGGTGTGCCTCAAGGCTCAGTATTGGGCCCTATTCTTTTTACCTTTACGTCAATGAGCTTAATAAAGTATCTCCTGATGCGCATTTTACTCTATATGCGGATGATACGTCTCTAATCGTTTCTGAAAAGACAGATGATGCTTTGAGTAATAAATGTCATCATGTTTTTAATAACTTAAAGAGTTAGTTCTCTCGGTGTCTGATATATTTTAATCCGTCGAAGACAGAGATGGTGAGATTTCATCCGCATCAGAGGGAAGTTGATATACTTAGTGTGGGTGTTGACAATACTTATCTAACGTGTGTCAATAACTACAGGTTCCTTGGAGTACACGTTGATGAACATCTAAGCTGGAAGTTGCAGTGTACGACATTGGCTTCAAGGCTTGCATCTCTTTATTTTTTATTTATAAACATAAGAAATGTTTTGACTGAAAAGCAATTAATATATTTATACTACAGTCATATTGATTCTAGACTGAGGTACGATATATGTCTGTGGGGTAATTCTACCTTGCTGCATGATGTTTTTATCGCTCAAAAAAGAATAATACGCTCTATTTTTAATATAGGAAAGGTGACATCATGCCGGGTCTACTTTTCTAGTCATAAAATTTTAACTGTGATATGTTTATATATTTTAGAGTTGTGTATATATGTTTTTAAAAATGGTGATAAATTTAGACTAAACAGTGATGTTCATACCTTTAGTACCAGACAGGCTTGTAACTTTTATGTTCCGTATGCTAGAACTAAGATGATAAAAGACTCTCCAAACTGTATTGGATTAAAAATATTTAATCATCTTCCTAATAATTTAAAAAATATCCAGAATATTAAGGTGTTTAAAAGTCAACTTTCTTCTTTTCTATCAGACCAGTGTTTTTATACGTTAAATGAATATTTTAATGTTGTGAAAAATTAATTATTGTAAAAGGCTGACAAATCCAATGTAGCTTGTATGCTGTCATAATAATAATAATAAAGGTATTATTATTATTATTATTGATTAAAAACCTGAATCTGATGTACACAACCACTTTCTTATTTGTTTAATTGGATGTTAGAATCATACTACTTTTACTTAAGGGAAATTTTATTAACCTATTTAGTAAGAAATTGACACCGATCGTTTTTTGTGAAAACGTATGATGTGAGTCATCTGGAATGTAACTTAGAGCGGTAATTTCCTTCCTGGGGACATCGAATTCAAGTGCATCTAGAAAAGGAAGTTTATGACTTCTAATTCGTGGGCGAGTTTTATGGAATCAAATTGACAGTTCAGTTTTTTAATAAAATCATCTACTTTGCATATATTTGTGTTAATCACTGCAAAAATATCTTTCACATAACGAAAGCATACTCTAGAAAAATACTCACTTCCCTTTTCTAAATACGTCTCAAATCTACTCATGAAAAGATCTGCAATGAATGGGGAGAGTGGGTTGCCCATTGATTTGGGTTCTCCAAGTGTACTTATCAGTGCTCATCACAGGTTCCAATCATCACTTAGTAAATAATTGTGATACTGAATTTATGCCATTTGGCTGTTCTACATTTTATCGTAAAGTGCGCCTGTAACAATTTTAATTTTTAATATAAAATAAAACAATGAGTAATTAAAATAACTTGCAGTTATTGATGTTCGAACGTGTGAATGCATCTTAAGTTTGCGTGGATGCCTGTACAACAATAAAAAAACTCTGGACGCAGCAAGTGCGTTATGGTAGTGAATTTTTATTAAATGCTTCAAATTTGAATAACAAATTTTTCTATAAACTTAGAAAATTTAATTTTGGTATGTAGTAAGGTCTTTCTTAGGACAAAATATCCACCAAATTTCATTAAAATAACTGTAAATTTTGGAGAAAAAAAATTTTTTGAAAGAAAATATAAAATTTTAATAACTCAATTTTTGATAAATTGAGAAAGTTAAATTTTGTTACTTAGTAAGGTCTATCCCAAGGCAATACATGTAAATTTCATTAAAACAGCTTTGTTATTTTCGGAGAAAAATTTTTTTTTTGAAATAAAACTCAAAATTTTCCCGGAAAACCCCGTCTGATTTTCCTGGCTAACGAACTCATCCAAGCCCTTATTAAAAGAAAGGCACTTGCCGAGTTTTATTGAAATCGGTTAATTATTTTTCGAGTTATCAGACGGATATATATATATATATATATATATATATATATATATATATATATATATATATATATATATATATATATATATAAACATAAAAATTGAAACTGACCTCGGATATGGGTTCTAGGGGTCCTAGTTCGCGCTCATTTGAAAATTTTTTTGCAAAGTCTCACCGTCGATACCTCTGTATTAGTGATTTTTTTTAAAATAAAAATTCACTAAAATCAAATAACAGAGATAGCTTGCTCTACTCGCAATTGTCTTTAGAAAATCAAATTAAAGATCTCAATTTACCAAGAAAAACTTCAACTACCATAATTAGAATGAGATTTAACCACGGTAGATATAAATCTCATCTGCATCGAACTGGCATGGAGGATCTTACTGCAACTGCGATGGAACCTCTATCTGCGACTTGGACCGCCTAGTATTTTCACGTTACCGATTAACACGCTACGAATTGACTTATGCATTTATTAATAATAACAATGTTTACAGTGAGCGACATCTGCTGGTCAAACGTGAAAATATAAAACCATTGAGACCAAGAATTGAAATGTTAGTCAATAAAAGTGAGAATGAGAACTACAAAGTCATTGAATAATACGAGATTTTGAAGCTGCGGTCAATAGAAATATAAATAACCAACAGCAACCACACACTTATGATTTAAACATGTTTCAAATTTGAATAGCTCAATTTTCTGTAACCCTAGAAAGCTGAATTTTGGCACATAGTTAGGTATTTCCCAAAGCAATATGTAGACCAAATTTTATCGAAATTTTCGGAAAAAAAAATTTTTTTTGAAAGAAAACTCAAAATTTTCCCGGAAAACCCCGTCCGATTTTCCTGGCCAACGAACTCATCCAAGCCATTAATAAAAGAAAGGCACTTGCCGAGTTTCATCTAAATCGGTTAATTATTTTTTGAGTTATCAGACGGATACATATATATATATATATATATATATATATATATATATATATATATATATATATATATATATATATATATATATATATAATATATATATATATATATATATATATATATATATATATAAGCATATAAAAATTGAAACTGACCCCGGATATGGGTTCTAGGGGTCCTAATTCGCGCTCATTTGAAAGAATTTTTGCAAAGTCTCACCATCGATACCTCTCTATTAGTGAATTTTTTTAATAAAAATTCACTAATAGAGAAGTAAGTCAAGTTGAAGGTATAGACAGACATATAGAGGTATATATGTGTGTCGTCGCTATACAAGAAAGACATAAAATGACTAGTAGTTTAGTTAACTGAGTTCTTCCCAGTGCTGCACTGATTGGCCGACCGGAAAGGAATTGAAACAGGCCATGTCCCTCACAATTCCTCAGCGCATTAAAGGTCCACTTGATTGCGGCAGTATTTCTTCTCAGGGGGTCGAACGCTTTCATTAAGCACCCAAGCGCCCCGCCAATGCGGTTAAATGTAAGCTATTGTCGAAGCCGAAACTTCCAATTCAGTCTTCGGTCATTTCCTAATAACAGGTAATTCATTTCCCTCTAAGTGTATCTCCGCACCCTATCCACAAAACCAGTTCACTTGCACTGGCCTTTGAATTGGAGAATGGAGACTCTCCACTTCAACTCTGTATATATAACTACACAAACAAATTAAAATAATTGTGTAAGGGATATTCTGCTGTGGTTGTCTTGCTTTTAAGACAAGATTAGTTCTAGGCAAAGAAGACCATTATCTTTTAGGCTAATCTTTCTGAATTTGTCACTTGCTAGTAAGTTTTGATGACATAGTTATTATCTTTATAAATAAAAATTAAATGCTATTTGTTGGTAAGCGTATCAATTAAGAATGGCTCGACCGATTTGGATAATTTTATTTTTAAAATATTCGTAATCGTCTGAATAGGGATTTTGATAAAATAAAATGTGGAAAAGTGTCCCTGAAAATTAAAAAGTTCGGAATAAACTGAAAGTGTTTTTTTTCTCCGATTTATTTTGATACGTGAGCAAATGTCGTTTGACCTTGAAATTTGGACAGGACGACGTCTGTCGGGTCAGCTAGTTAAAAATAACATAGCGTTTTATGTAATTTAAAATTACTTCAGATAACTTAGATGAGCTTCTTGATTAATAAGCCGTCGTTTGTTGGTTTTTCTACCTAATGTTTTATCTAAAATTGTTGTTTTTTCTGAAACAACTCTCGTCAGAATTTTTTCACTAGCAGCACTTTAACAAACAATTTAAATACATGCATAATTTAATCTACATAATATAGGGTGGCGCATTGAAAACGAAACAGACCGATTTGCGTCCATAGAAAATATTTTTTTAAGAAACGCTGAAACACGTCAATTTTAATATTGAGGGGGACATATTTTGACATAAAACTCAACTATGTCACATCAACCCCTTAAGGGTGGTGATAACAACCCTTATATTTTAAATAGGGAACATGGGTCGACTGTTACATCATTTGAAAGATATTTCTTTTCTGAATTCATCACACTAGTCTTTTTGGAAGTTTTATCAACTCATTATTCACAGTTGAAGTTGCAAAAACGCATTTTACTCATTCCGATAAGAAATGTGCTGATAGTCAATGTGTTGTTGGTTTGTAAACAAAAAATTGACTATCAGAATATTTCTTATCGGAATGAGAGAAATGGGTTCTATTATTTCAGTGTATCGGTCGGTTTGATACTTGATAGTACTACCGAAAATTAATTTCACAATGGTGTATTCTGTAGAAGAAAGAGTTGAAATAATTACTCTTTTTTTCAAAAACGATGACTGTGCCAACCGTACCGCAAATTTGTTTAATGAACGACTTTCGAACAGACATGTTAACAGAAAATACATTTTGGAGTTAGTTGCAAAGTTTCGACAAAGTGGTTCAGTAGCCAACAAAAAACGGGATCCTGAACGTGAATTTCCGGTTAGAAATGAGACTACTGAGATTGAAGTTTTAGGACAAACTGCTGCAAACCCAACTTAGAACACGGGAAAATTGGCCACTGTTTCAAACATCGAAAGAAGAACTATTCACCGAATATTGAAGAATCATAAATTTCACCCGTATAAAATTCATCTTGTACAACAACTGAATGAAGATAATTTTGATCGGCGACTGGAGTTTTGTGAAGTTATGACTGCACGAATAGCTGGTAACAGGAACTTTCTGTTCAATATCTGTTTTTCAGCCGAGTGTACTTTTTTATTAAGCTCTACAGTCGATCGTCATAATTGTCGTTATTGGGCAGATAATAATCCAAGAAATTTTCACGAAGTCTACACTCAAACTTCACAGAAATTGAATGACTGGCATTTTCGGAGACCGTTTAATCGGACCAATTTTTATTGATGGCAATTTGAGTGGCGAAACGTATTTGGAGTTACTAGAAGATAGCGTTAACCCTCTACTAATTGACATTGTTGAAAATGATTATCGCTATCAAGAAAATCAATTAGTGTTTCAACAAGATGGAGCCCCTCCGCATTTTTCACAAGGTGTTAGGGAGTTTTTGAACAGAGAAATTCCAGAACAACGGTTTGGGCGTAGAGGTGCTATTGAGTGGCCCTGTAGATCACCGGATTTAACTCCCTTAGACTTCTTTCTATGGGGCCATTTAAAGAGTAGAATTTACGCAACAGAACCGGACTCTCTGGAAGAATTACGACGGCGCATTGTTAAAGAATGCCGTCTAATAACTCCACAAATGCTCCAGAATGTCAGAGCTTGTTTTGAACAAAATTTGTACTTTTGTATGGAAGCTGGGTGTCAACAATTTGAACACATACTTAACTGAATAAACATTTTTGAACGTTTGGTTTTGTTTTTTAGTTTTTTTAACGAAAAATTGGCTAATTAGTGCATTTCTTATCACAATGAATGAAATACGTTCTTGCAACTCAAACTTTGAATAATTTTTAAACGAGTTGATAAAACTTCCAAAAAAATTTGCGTGCTGATTTCAGAAAAGAAAGAGCTTTCAAATGATGTAACAGTCGACCCATGTTACCTATTTAAAATATGAGGTTTGTTATCACCACCCTTAAGGGGTTGATGTGACAAAGTTTAGTTTTATGTCAAAACATGTCCCCTCAATATTAAAATTGACGTGTTTCAGCTTTTCTTAAAAAAAATTATCTGGACGCAAATCGGTCTGCTTCCTTTTCAATGCGCTACCCTGTATATCAAACACTAGAAGGCCTTGATAAAATGATTTTCTAACATTAAATGCAATTTATCTGCTGGGATGTTTATATTTTTGTACTTAGATGCAGGAAGGCCAATTGTATATTTGAATTATTATTTTGCTAAATTGGTAAAGAAGCATTAAATTATCTTTTTCTAAAGCCTTGTATATTTGACGTTAGTTTTGTATATTGGATAACTCAAAAAGTAATGGACCGATTCTTATAAAACTTGGTTCCTTTAGTAGATGCCTGTTAGCGAGAAGAGTCTTAATAGGTATTCCCAGAAAATGTTACGTTTCCTTTCAAAAAATTGGTCTTACTTGCGAAATAACAAAGCCATTACGACCAGCTGTAGTGAGCAAGTTGCAAGTCTATAAGTTAAAAAAAAAGTTTTACGCATTTAAAGAAAGAAAATGTTTTCGCACTGTATATCAAAAAAGGATCCAAATATTAGATGTGATAACAACGCCTATGAAAGACTACAGACGACGAAACGTTTTTTGGTGCAAAAATATCAGGAAGTAGCCGAAAAGTACTCCAAAAATATTATGCTTTTTCTTCTAAAAACGTTAAAGTGACGACAAAATTGGTGATGACATCACAAGACTAGAAGAAATCAATTAATTAAAGTGCTTCTTTTGATACCAAGTTCAAGAATAACCTTCTTTTCACATACAGAAAATCCTGAACGAATAGACTTTTATTTGCAGAAACCTGACTGGAACTTTCAATGGTAGTGCTCCGAATGACGTGTGATCGATTCCAGCCATAGAGCAAAGATCGCTTGTTTCTTTGGTTCTCTCTCCGCGCCGTTGACATTTTCTCCGCCAGCCGTAGTTCACATGTCACTTTTGGTTGTTATGTCACTTGTCACTTGTCACCTTCAGTTTGCATTCTTGAGTTAAATATCTAGAGATCCATGGGACTCTATTTTGTTCGTTTGATAAAATTAAACTAAAAAAAATAAGCGTCTTTTGCATTCATCCTCTGATTTCTTCGAGTCTTGTGATGTTCCTGCCGTCCTGTTTTACGCAGCTTCTGTTTGGTATCCTGAGGACAGTAGATGAAAAGCCAAACTTTGACAACACTTCATACAGCATCTTTCTTTAATTGAGACAGAAAATTTGTAAGTATTAACTCAAATGTGGCATCTATGCCCTTCTTGTCTTTCTGAATTTCACATATTCAGATGTTCTCGGGGAGTTCTGCACGGATGTGCAGCCTGTTTTGCTTTTATGTTTGTGCTTGTCTGTAGCTTTTTATGTAATTGACTAGTTTGAATTTAACTTATTGCTTGTGACTCCATAAGAGTGTTGTTCATATTTGTGGGACCCCAGTCCCGTTTTAAGTTTTTTAAATCTTAATTTGTACATTTTTGTAGAGATGTTTTATCACTACTGATACTAATGTCAGTTTAAATATTGCATGGCCGTTAGGGCTAATCTGTATTTGACATTTAGCTTTGCTGGACTTTGTATTCTTTCTGTAGTTGCAGTGTTAATCACTCGCATTGTAGACCTACCAGAAACATAGTTTCTGACAACCACCTTTTTACATTCTAGGTCTAAACCCTTGAAGATAGCACGATAATGTATTGGAACGCGTAGTGTTTTTAGAATAAATCAGTTTGTCTGCTAGTAAAAGCTTTTAATTTTCTTTAACCATGTCAGATCCAGACGTAGTGACGTTTAGAAATAATAGTTTTCATTGTAACAAAAATAAATAAGTAACAATAATTATATCGACAATAAGACACATTTTCCCATAAAAGCAAACAATAAAGGAGACTATTACCTACAAGCGAAGTACGTATAATAAAATGTGTTCCTGGATGCATAAAAATTTAATTGTCTATCCTAAAATTTGCTTGTCCTAAAAATTGTTTTGGGAATTTAGGGCCGACGCTCCAAGCTAAGACATATGACAATGACAACAAATGAATCTCTTATGTATACTGACTGTAAGAAGTTTATGTTTGAGATCCGCATATGCAACCCTATCCCCGATTTTAGAAACTTTTATTTTATGACGTTCTCAATCAGTTTCTATCGGTAAGAAATCCCACTTGCTATCGGTTTTAGTATAAATTGCTAGAGGTTAGTAGGTATATTGGCGCCACATAAAGGATATATTCCCAATGTTATTTGAAATTTCCGATCGGTTTGTTCGCAGAGTTGGTAAATTCTAATGATCGTTATGGTGTAAACCTCTATCTCAGTGGTGAGGCTTGAATGAGGGGAAGGAGGCAAGGCGAGGCAAAGTGAGGTGTCGCACATTCCCAGCGTCCCAACTTCACAAAACTCAAGACTAGCTCAGTGGTCGACAAGGCTAATCTGAAACGTGTCTTGCATGAATATACTAGAAGAGAAGGGGGGTGCGATTTTGCGATGACACCGTATAATTTAACAACTTCCACCACACATGTTACAGGAATGATGTTATTAGGATGACGTAATTTCTGTGCTACTGCTCCTGACTACCGACATCAGATTGGAATAAATTCATTTCACTTCTGGAAAGTCATTTTGGTGCTAACAAATTAAAACCCATCGAAATATAGATTCAACCCTTAATCATAAAGCTGTTGTTACAGACTTGACCATGTAAATTTAGCGTTAAACATATTTTGGTTTTTATATTTTGGCGAAATTTCAGTAAGAAAAATTCGCTAATAGAGAGGTCACGATGAAAAGCTTTTGAAAAAATTTCTTCAGATGAGCGCGAATATGGATCCCTAGAACCCAAAAAAAAATTCGGTAAAATTATATATATATATATATATATATATATATATATATATATATATATATATATATATATATATATGTATATAGGGTGGCGCATTGAAAACGACACAGACCGAGTTGCATCTAGAGAATTTTTTTTTCTAAGAAACGGTGAAACACGTCAATCTTAATATTAAGGGGGACATGTTTTGACATAAAACTCAACTTTGTCACATCAACCTCTTAAGGGGTATGATAACAACCCTTATATTTTAAATAGGGAACAAGGGTCGAGTGTTACATCACTTGAAAGATCTTTCTTTTCTGAATTCAGCACACTAATTTTTTTTGAAGTTTTATCAACTCTAAAAATTATTCACGGTTGAAGATGCAAAAACGCATTTCACTCATTCCGATAAGAAATTTGCTGATAGTCAATGTTTTATTGGTCAGTAAACAAAAAATTGACTATCAGAACATTTCTTATCGGAATGAGAGAAATGCGGTTTACTATTTCAGTTTATCGGTCGGTTTGATACTTGATAGTACTACTGAAAATTAATTTTAGAATAGTGTATTCTGTAGAAGAAAGAGTTGAAATATTTTTTTTTCAAAAACGATGACTGTGCCAACCGTACCGCAAATTTGTTTAATGAACGACATCCGAACAGACATGTTAACAGAAAATACATTTTGGAGTTAGTTGCAAAGTTTCGACAAAGTGGTTCAGTAGCCAACAAAAAACGAGATCCTGAACGTGAATTTCCGGTTAGAAATGAGACTACTGGGATTGAAGTTTTTGAACAAATTTCTGCAGACTCAACTTTGAGCACGACAAAATTGGCCAATGTTTCAAACATCAAAAGAAGAACTATTCAGCGAATATTGAACCATCATAAATTTCAACCGTATAAAATTCATCTTGTACAACAATTGAATGAAGATGATTTTGATCGGCGGCTGGAGTTTTGTGAAGTTATGACTACACGAATACCTGATAACTGGAACTTTCTGTTCAATATTTGTTTTACAGACGAGTGTACGTTTTTATTCAACTCTACAGTCAATCGTCATAATTGTCGTTATTAGGCAGATAATAATCCAAGACATTTTCACAAAGTTCACACTCAAACTCCAAAGAAATTGAATGTCTGAACTGGCATTTTTGGAGACCGTTTAATCGGAACAATTTTTCTTGTTGGCAATTTGATTGGCGAAACGTATTTGGAGTTACTAGAAGATATCGTTTACCCTCTACTAATTGACATTGTTGAAAATAATGATCGCTATCAAGAAAATCAATTCGTGTTTCAACAAGATGGAGCTCCTCCGCATTTTTCACAACGTGTTAGGAAGTTTTTAAACAGAGAGTTTTCAGGACAATGGATTGGGCGTAGAGGTGCTATTGAGTGGCCCCCTAGATCACCGGATTTAACTCCTTTAGACTTCTTTCTATGGGGACATTTAAAGAGTAGAATTTACGCAACAGAACCGGAGTCTCTGGAAGAATTACGACGAAGCATTGTTGAAGAATGCCGTCTAATAACTCCACAAATGCTCCAGAATGTCAGAGCTCGTTTTGAACAAAATTTGTACTTTCGTATGGCAGCTGGTGGTCAACAATTTGAACTTACTAAACTGAATAAACATTTTTGAACGTTTGGTTTTGTTTTTTAGTTTTTTTTAACGAAAAATTGACTAAGTAATGCATTTCTTATCACAATGAATGAAATACGTTCTTGCAACTCCAACTGTGAATAATTTTTAAACTAGTTGATAAAACTTCCAAAAAACTAGTTTGCTGAATTCAGAAAAGAAAGGGCTTTGAAATGATGGAACACTCGATCCATATTCCCTATTTAAAATATAAGGGTTGTTATCACCACCCTTAAGGGGTTGATGTGACAAAGTTAAGTTTCATGTCAAAACATGTCCCCCTCAATATTAAAATTGACGTGTTTCAGCGTTTCTGAAAATTTTTTTTTATCTGGACGTAAATCGGTCTGTTTCGTTTTCAATGCGCCACCTGTATGTAAACAGATAAAAACAAAAACTATCCCGGATATGGGTTCTAGGGAGCCTAGTTCGCGCTCATTTGAAAACATCTTTTCAAAATTTAAAACTAAATGAAGGTAGGAACCTGTGATGAGCACTGTTAAGTACACTTGGATAACTCAAATCACCACTACATTTCTTTTTAAAGACCTGACGATCGTCTCACTAACAAAGTTAGCTTCATCAGAGGATGAAAACTTCTAGTAAAATTCTCCGACGACCTCCGAACGTTGTTAGTGAAACGATGTGTTGCGGTGATTTGGGTTGTCCAAGTGTATTTATCAAAACTTGAAAGTCGCGATCTCCTCATTGTCGAATTTTTTCTACGAAAATTAGTCAAAAATTATAGACTATTAAACCATAAACTCCATAACTAAAACTATTAACAAAGAGAAAGATGCTGATACAGAACACTAAGTAGTCGCTTTTATAAATTCAACATGAGTTTTGTGTAGCACAGTAGCAAAATTTGTAAAGTGAGTTTCGTTACTCATAAAGAGACGTTGTTGCATCTGGTTGATTTTATTTAAATCAAAAAAACTCCGACAAAACTTAGTACCTACGACACTGATTATGGCGTTCAGTTAACGTCTGCACCACTGATATTTTTATAAATCCTGTGCAAGGTTCTTAGTGTACTTCTGGCAGATAAATTTGATGTTGCCGCATGTCGTCTTACTGATCGACTTGGACTGCGAAAAACGGTTTGTCTCACCAGCTCTTTATTTTGAGAATTCATGCAAATCGTCTCCTACTAGTTGATTTTCTTTTTTCGACTGACCATTGCCAATACGCAACCAATATAAAATTGGTTTTAAACGTCACGCCAATATGAAATTACGCTTCTGCTCTGATCATCACGAACAAAAGATTGACGACAAAATAACTGTGGAGTTACAATTATCGAACTAAATTTGATCAGTTTGTCTTTTTTTTTTGTAATTTTAACAACACACCACGAGGGCTAACAGCCTAAATACTATCGTACCGTGGGTGTTGACAAGGAGGAAAGAGGCAACTTGTTAATTCTGGACTTGAAGGTTTGGAGGTTCGGAGGAGAAGGAAAAACATGTGCCGGCAAGGAATTCCACAACTTGGAAGTCATCGGGACAAACGAGCGGGCATAACAGGATGTTTTATGTCTAGTGACCTGGACAGAAAAAGGGTGCATTCCCTCTGTTCCCCTGGTAGATCTGTTGGGGGCAGCAGGTGGGGGAACTATGGAGAAAAGCTCCTCTGAGCAGTGCCCGTGCAGATATTTATTAGAGAGAGAGAGGTCCGCAACGGCACGTAGGTGGGCAAAGGATGGCAGACTTTGTGTGAGGATAGGGTCACCGACGACACGTATAGCTCTCTTTTGAATGGAGTCCAGGATAGCGAGTGTAGAAGCGGCAGCTGCACCCCATATCTGTGAGCAGTCTTCGAGGTTTGGCCTTATTTGTGAAGTATATAAGGTATAGAGATTAGCTGGTGAAAAGTATTTGCGAGCCCGAAAGAGGAAACCTAATTTCTTAGCAGCCGCTTCTGCAATTGATGTGACATGTTGGTGCCAATTAAGATTTCGATCCACAGAAATGCCAACAAGAGAAAAGGACTCATTACTTTGAATAACTTGGTTGTTCATTTATGAGAAAGAAAGCAAGACAGATTTGGTGGGGTTGAATTGTACAAGATTTCTACTTCCCCGGTCTAATATTTTTTGAGATCCATGGAGACAGAACCCTCAATGAGTCTGCGATCCTCATCTAATTGGGCTAAAGAGACAGGCTTAGAATATTGTTTATTTGAGTGGAGGGTGCTGTCGTCCGCGTAACTGTGAACTGGGTTGGATGTGCTAGAGAGTAGGTTATTGATGAGGAGAAGAAACAAAGTAGGGGCTAAAGCTGAACCTTGTGGGACTCCTGCATCAATTTGATACAGTTTAGAGGAATGGTCATCCACAACAACAGAAATGCTTCTGTTGGAGAGGAAATTTGCTGTCCAGGTACAAAGTTTTGGTGGTAGGCCATAGCCCGGAAGTTTATTAAGCAGCGTAGCGTGCCAGACCTGGTCGAATGCTTTGGATATGTCTAGAGCAACAATCTGAGATTCCATAGACTTGTTCCAAGGATGGTTGACAAAGGAAAGGAGGTCGGCAGTCGATCTGCGCTGACGGAATCCATACTGCCTGTCGTGGATTAGACTGTGTTTATCAAGAAATTTTAGTAATTCGGTGTTTATATACTTTTCCATCACTTTAGAGACGACTGAAAGGAGAGAAATAGGCCTGTAGTTGCTAGGAAGCGCTTTGGATCCTTTCTTGGGGATGGTTTGTACTCGAACAGTTTTCCAGTTACTAGGGAATATGCCTTTATTGTAAGATATCTGAAACAGACGAGTCAGGACAGGAGCAAGTTCTGGTGCGCAATTTTTGAGAACATTTGCTGGGATCTTGTCAAGGCCAGAGGCTTTTCTGGTATTAAGAGAAGAGAGCATATTTCGTACCTTTTTAGTTTTGAAAATGATATCCGTCATTTTATGCGCGACATTGGGGACTGTTGGTGGTTGAACATTTGGAGGTGGGTTGAGAGTAGAATTGCCGGCGAACAACGAAGCAAAAAGTTCAGCCTTGCCTAGGGGGGTAGAAACAATTTCATCCCCTGAGACAAGAGGTGGGAACGTGCTTTTGCAGAAATTATTCTCAATAGATTAGCAAGACTCCAGAAGGGTTTGCTGCCGTTGGAACTTAAGAGGACTTTGTTTTTGATGTGGTTATTACAAGAGTTTTTTGCCTCAGAAAGAGTGCGGACCTATCGGTTTCTTACGTCGTTAAATACTAGACGATTTTCTTGACTGGGATTGTGTAGAAACGTTTTGTGAGCTTTGATCTTTTCAAGTCTGGCCTTGTCACAGAATTTAGAGAACCAGGGCTTTTGAGTGGCTAAACAGTTTTTTTGTGTACGTGGAATAAGGAGTTCCATGCCATCTTGGATAATTTCGATGACGTTTTGTGAGATATGAGAGGGGTCAGTATGAGAGAAGCAGACAGACGCCCATGGAAATGAGGAAAAGTAATCCTGCATTTCGTCCCAGTTTGCGGAGTTGTAGTGCCAAACGATACGTGGGTGTGTTAACTGTGTGACCTCGGGTTGCATTGCACAGGAAGCAGTGACCATGCCGTGGTCTGATCTACCAAGGGGGGCGGTGACTGATATGTTATAGCATTTAGGTTTTGCAGTAAGTAGGATACCCAAGGGATTTGAGCTGTGTTGGGATACGAGGAAAGTAAGTAGGTTGCTGAACCATATTGGCTAAAGAATTGCTGATTGCAAAGGCCTCCGATGCTCTCCCTTGTGGATCGGTTTTTGAAGATCCTAGCCTTTCCTCATTATGGACATTGAAGTCACCAAGAATAGTGACCTCGGAGGAAGGATATTCAGAAATCATATAGTCGATTTTTTCAGAAAGGTAGTCAAAGAGCTGAACAAAGTTGTTGTCAGAATTTGACCGGTAAATGCAACAGATGAATTTAGTTGCAGCCCTGAGAGAGAGTTTTATCCATAGTATGTCTTTTCTTCCAGCTTCTAAATTGGGGGTCTCGTGCAGAGTATCATGCAATCTAGAAGTAAGGAGCTTATACCCCGGGAAATTAAGGTGATTAGTGGCTGTTTTGACACTGATTTGGGTTTCGGTGAGAAAAAGGGGAGTTGGGGCCTGTTAGCCTGGAGGAAATGGTGGACGGAGTTCAGGTTAGAATTTAGGCCACATATATTCTAAAATGATATGTTAGATCTTGATGTTGGCGCCCCCTGTACATCCCTCTCCCGGAGATCCGAATGGAGGGGTATTTTACCTCCGGAATATTTTGTACAAGGAGGAACCATCATCATTTTTGCTTATAAGGGAAATCGACTCATACACCAGAACCGGAAACGTCCGTTGGGACTTCACCGGCCCCTTGATGTATGGGGTGGTACCTTCTCGGGTGTGAAAAAAATCCTTTACTATTACGTAAAGGAAAATTCCACTACCAAATCAAGTTACGCGTTGCTATATATTACAACGCCCCATTTCGACAAATATTCAACAACGTTCAAAATACCTCCAAAGCCTCATCTTTTAATTGTATTTATTAATGCTTGCGAATGAAACAAATGTATTAATTTATTGTCTTTGATAAATAAACAAATGGTTTTGGTTCTCACTGTAGTTTCTTTTGATCTTGTAACCGCCTGCATTGCACTTATAATGGCTTTGAATTTTACTTTACAGCTTGTGTTTCTTTGCAGCTTTTACAACTTTTATAACATTATTTAATATTTATTATTATTTAATTAAAATTGACTTTGTGAGTGATTACTGTCGATATTGGTTATTAGTTATAATAATATCAGATTTCAAGCTTCAGTGAAATTTCGGTTTTATGGTTTAAGATTAGTTGCGTAAACAACTTGATGAAAGCTGAAATTAGCAGTTAACAAGATGAGAGTGAACAGCTTTTATACAGTGTGTTGGAAGGTTGTTATTTTAATTAACTATTTGATTTATATGCAAATTTTGTTCTCTTGAAAGCAACCAACCGCTTAGGAATGTGCAAAATGTGAATACGTTGTACAAAGAAAGGCCGTTCACTGATATAAGGTTAATTTAAATACTTATATGAAACTTTGTTTATATATTAGTTTAATACTTTTGTTTACTCGGTAAATTTTAGATTATATACCATCTGACAGACTAAATAACTTCCATTAAGAGTATAAAGTGACAGGAAATTAAATTCCGAATCCAATTATAACGCAAAATGTTTATACAGAAGACAGCAACACATTTGTTGTTACTACTCATACTAATACTACTACTACTACAAGTCACGCCATTCCAATGAAGTGTTTTGCACATTAAAAAGCTTATGCTATTTCCTAAAAATATTTCTTTATGCAGTTTTGTCCTGACATTTTGCTTTTTCCAAATTCATACTCTGCATACACGCTCTTTCATCACGCAAACTTCTGACATCTTTCTTCTTTAATATATGGCCCACAACATCCGACCAAACTTTACTGGTTCTTCCACAAGATGTCCTACTATACACATGCTCTACACAAATTCTACTCGTCATTCTATTACTATCTATTTTTTCTATATACCCAAACCATCTAAGTACACAAATGCTTTCAATACACTTTCTCACATTACATTCGTTCAGAAGCCATTCATTTCTCTTTTTTTCTCTCTTTGTTTAATCGGTTATTCGTCTCATGTAGTCAATTCTAACAACATCAAATTTTCTTTCATGCCTTGCCTGACACACCCAACTTTCAGACTTCTATAGAACAGTCTGTACCAGTACGCTGTTATATACAGCTACTTTGGCCTCTTTAGATATACATTCACTCTTTAGTGGTTATAGCCCCCAGCACCTTTCTGCCTGCATTTATTGTTTGAAAACAAGGCTTCCTATATATCTAAATTCCTTTCCTTTCTCTACTAGATAACATTTATCAAGAGATTGCAATTACTTGTTCGATCCTTTTTATCAAATACCATAACTTTAGTCTTCTCTGCATTCATACAGATTCATTTTATTTGTTGTTATCCTCAGTCTTACTGCTGCAGTTCTCCTTTAGATTCAATAAGTACAGTATAGCCTCGATTACTCGTGTGCGGATTATCCACGTTGAGAAATTGATCAAAATTTCAAATCACGAATGGATCAAAATCTCAATTTTCTTCGTTTCCTCATACAAATATAATAAATATCCCTAATAAAAACCAACGACCATCTAAGTACAGGTCTGCCTATATAACGTGTAAGTAGCTTATTGGTATCTATTTTGCAGAATCAACTGTCACAGATTGCCTATTTTATTGTAATGCATTCCTATTAATCTCCGAACATGCCACTGCGACTAAAATAGGAACGCTAAGAAAGATTTATATCCAGGATATTTATCTTAAGGTCATAAATTTTAGATGCTCTTATCTTGAAAAACACAATCTAATCCACGACAGGCAGTATGGATTCCGTCAACGCAGATCGACTGCCGACCTGCTTTCCTTTGTCACCCATTCTTGGAACAAGTCTATGGAACAACACGGTGAATCCCAGATTGTTGCTCTAGACATATCCAAAGCATTAGACCAGGTCTGGCACGCAGCGCTGCTTAATAAACTTCCGGCCTATGGCCTACCACCAAAACTTTGTACCTGGACAGCAAATTTCCTCTCCAACAGGAGCATATCTGTTGTTGTGGATGGCCATTCCTCTAAACTGTATCCAATTAATGCAGGAGTTCCTCAAGGTTCAGCTTTAGCCCCTACTTTGTTTCTTCTCCACATCAATGACCTCCTCTCTAGCACATCCAACCCAGTTCACAGCTACGCGGACGACAGCACCCTCCATTCAAATATACAATATTCTAAGCCAGTCTCTTTAGCCCAATTAGATGAGGATCGCAGACTCATGGAGGCTTCTGTCTCCGTGGATCTCCAAAAAATATTATACTGGGGAAGTAGAAATCTTGTACAATTCAACCCCACCAAAACTAAGCCTTGCTTTCTTTCTCACAAGAGATACACCAGCACTAGACCCATCACAATGAACAACCAAGTTATTCAAAGTAATGAGTCATTTTCTCTTGTTGGCATTTCTGTGGATCGAAATCATAATTGACACCAACATGTCACATCAATTGCAGAAGCGGCTGCTAAGAAATTAGGTTTCCTCTTCCGGGATCGCAAATACTTTTCACCAGCTAATCTCTATACCTTATATACTTCACAAATAAGGCCAAACCTCGAATGCGGCTCCCACACCTGGGGTGCCGCTGCCGCTTCTACACTCGCTATCCTGGACTCCATTCAAAAGAGAGCTATACTTCTCATCGGTGACCCTACCCTCACCCAAAGGCTGCCATCTCTTGCCCACCGACGTGCCGTTGGTGACCTCTCTCTCTTTCATAGATATCTGCACGGGCACTGCTCAGAGGAGCTTTCCTCCATAGTTCCCCCACCTGCTGCCCCCAACAGATCTACCAGGGGAACAGAGCGAATGCACCCTTTTACTGTCCAGGTCACCAGACTTAGAACATCTTGTTATGCCCGCTCTTTTGTCCCGAGAACTTCCAAGTTGTGGAATTCCTTGCCGGCACATGTTTTTCCTTCTCCTCCGAATCTCCAAATCTTCAAGTCCAGAATTAACAAGCTGCCTCTTTCCTCCTTGTCAACACCCACGGTACGATAGTATTTAGGCTGTAAGCCCACGTGGTGTGTTGTTGAAATAAATAAAAAATCTTTTTCCACTTGATCTCATCCGTGAATGCATGGGTGGCAGTGCAGAAAGGAACAAAATAAAATTTTCTCGAAAAAGATACAGCTGTTAAACATTCTGTATGCACTTTTTTTCAGTTTATGAAGGCTACCGAAATTACTTAGTTCATGAGTTGATTCCCGATCGCAAAGCGAGTTTGTGTGTTCACGGTCTATTTTCTATTAAATTCGGTGAACTATATATACAGCATCACACTAAAACTGGAAAGACACGTTTTTCAATTATCTGTGTTGTCGGTCCTCTCATTAGCCCAGATAATTGAGAGTATACTGTAGTACTACATCATCGGCCTACAGTAACACTTTTACAGAAGCATTCATTTTTATGCCTTCTGTCTCCGAGCAAACTTTCACACCCATATAGCACAGTTAAAACCAGTATGCTCTTATATATAGCGACTCTGTCCTCTTTAGATATACACGCACTTCTAGCTACAGTCGTCAAAGCTAACAGTAACTTTCAGTCTGCATTTGCTATTTTGTGTCTCTAGATTTCCGCCTTTTGGAAACAGTCTTCTTAAATAAGTACACTTTTAAGAACCTAATACACCACAATATTAGAGCCTCGGTGGTTTAGTTGCACGTTCCGCCCTTCGAAGGGGGCGTAAAACCTTCGGTCCCATGTCCATGCGATGTTGGGCACGTTAAAGATCCCCACCCTTCTTACAGAAAGGCGGGGGTTGGGCAAAATATCCAGGAGAGTGAAGTAAAACTGCTCCCTGCCGTAGATGATTGACCATAGTCGTGAAAATAGGCCGACGTTAAAGAAACAAAAACACACACACGCACCACAACACATTTTTCAGACCTGACAAAAACTTTGAATCCTCAAAAGTCCCCTTAACCCTTTATTTGGCAATACCTTTATTTCGTATAAAAAAATCCAAAACGTGAAAAGTTAACAAAATAATATCATGTAACAAAATTTCAAGTCATTGATTGTTGTTGCCCTTACTTGGTGAAACTGGTCCACACTACATACAGACTTGGAGACTACTTCTCTGGCTTCACTGTTGGGTTTCGTTTCTGTATGTGAAGGGCGTAGCCAGCGTGTAAGCTAAGTGAAGCAAGATGCCCTTATGAATTGTAGATGTTTTCGGATGTTTTACAACGTTTCTGTGACTAGTTTCGCTGCTTGAGAATGCTATCAAGCAGCGAAACTAGTCACAGAAACGTTGAAGGATATCCGAAAACATCTAGAATCCATAAGGGCCTTTTGCACCAGTTAGCTTACGCGCTGGCTACGCCCTTTACCTACAGAAACGAAATCAAACTAGAAGAGCTAAGGCATCGTGTGAAATATTGTGTTTATTTTTGAGAATGTCAAAGGTTTCAGATATAAGTATATTAGTGAATAAGGAAACTATATCAAAACTAACTAGGATGTCGTTTTGAGAAATGGTGTTGTTTTAAAGAGGGATAATGAAATGGGTGGAGTTTTTGACACAGCATGATGTAGCGTTTTCTATTAACGGTTGGAGAGTTTTGCCTAGATTTTTTGCAAGTTTTTGTGTGGGTGCACGGTGGGCACTTACGATAGGGCGGAGGGGAATATCAGGCTTATGTATTTTCGGAAGACCGTGTTTTCTAAGGATGCGAGATGATTTTTCGCTGGGGATTAGTTCTTTTTTGAGGTCAGGACTGAGTTGGGAGTTGTTGATGATAGTTTTGGTTTTCTTGTCAAGATAAGTTGTAGGGTCGTTAGGGATTTGTTTGTAGTCTGTGCTGTTTTGTATATTGTCCATCTTTTGTATATAGTCTGTTTTGTCGAGTATGACTGTAGCATTGCTTTTGTCTGCTGATATGATTATAATTTCTGTGTTGCGGTTTAGGTCTCTGATCGACTGTTGTTTGTGAGAAGAAAGGTTGGAGGTTTGGCAGAACGTAAAACCCTATTCACAACAGAGCAAATACTGTCAAATCTGATAAAAACTCACAAGGATACGATTCCAAACGAATCCCACGGAGTTAACAAACTCCCGTGTTCCGACTGTTCTCGAACTTATGTGGACAAACAAATAGACGCATCCACAACAGAATATATGAACACACCCTCAAAGTTAGAAAATCCGACACCTCATCGGCGCTGGCCATGCATCATATTCATACAGGACACAAAATAGACTTCAACAACGCCAAAACAATAGCTCCGGTTTACACTTCAAAACCAGAATTATCCGCGAAGCAATCGAGATTGAAAAACGTCTAGATTGTTTAAATAATAGAGATGATGGTCTTTGTCTTCGGATTAGTTGGAAACATATTATACCTTCATTACAAACATACGAAAAGACAATAAATCCAATAGGCAATTTTATTGCCATATTACCTAACTCAAAAAATAGCTCTAATCCTCTTAATCCTTTAAGTACGATGACGAAAGCCCCTGACTCAACAAATAGCTGCAATCCTCTTAATCATTTACATACCAGGACGAAAGCCCCTGACTTAATTGACTCACTACACTGATAACGAAGCAGATAGACGAAACGATACATACAATACAAGACTTGCAACGAACTGCCAGATCTCTCTTTGGCCTAGGGTTGAGCACACTGAGTCCTTAGAGACGACCTCCGACGAGATCTGGGGAGTAGGCATACGGAGACCCCGTCGTCGAGCTACAGCAACCCAACCTACGTTTGTCCACCGATCTAAGGAGTAGGCAGAATGATGCCTTAGAGTTCATGTCCTTACATGTTTCCTTTACCTCATAAAAATGCCTCCAAAACAGGAGCCGGAACGTCGAGTTTTAATAAATTCTGGACGCGGTTCAACCCGAGAACCAAGTATGTCATATATATATATATATATATATATATATATATATATATATATATATATATATATATATATATATATATATATACTAGCGAATTTTTTATGCGTGTAAAGCAAGTGAAAGAATTAATTGCTTCTGATTAATTTTTCGCGTGTATGTAAACCGCTTATATTTTGAAGTTCGTTTAACATTTGGCGGAATCAACATATCCAGACTTTTTAAAATATGTATAAAGTTTTAAGAGATATCTTTATTGTCGCTTAGTAAATTTTGGCAGTTATAAATAGAATAGGTGATGAAAACGGATGTCTTTAAAGAATGCGCTTGCATTATTTACAAATTCTAACGCATAGCAAGAGGTAAGTTTTAAAATTGGCTTTCAGAAGTAAGTTAACTAGAAAACTTGATAAGAACATACAAATAATTCTAGAGTTTGTTGGTCAGAATCATCTCCATATATATACCACAAGATATTTTGTAGATAAACGTCGATAATTTGAAACTCTAATCAGGAAACAGGTAAAGTAATAAAGTCTTTGATCTTCGGAAACAGCTCCTTGTAGAGCAGATGATCCAGAGTAGATTTCACGCTGTTATGACCCGCAGTGGCGAATACCGTAAAGGTGGCTCCTATCAATAGACGCGGCCACGCAGAATCTCTCGCCCTCTAGTTCTCTCTTAACATCTCTCAGACCGAGACCGCATGAGTTTACACACTGTCAACCAACAGCTTCCCCTCTGTCTTCAACCCTTATCCTCTAGCCTTTTACATATTATCTAAATGGACCAGTGACCAGAGCCGAGAATTCCAATAACATCTACTTTTATTAGAATTCTGACTCCTCAACTTGTACCTAATTTAATCTACCGTGACTTCAGAAATGCCCAGGCAGTACAGTATATTTGAACAAAAAGTTTTTCGGCTAATTTTAATTTCATATTTCAAAATCCAATTGAAAATGTACCAGAAGCAATAACAAAAGTCTACGCGCAGCAAATGCGTTATGGTAGTTAATTTTCAGAGAAATTATTTATATATATATATATATATATATATATATATATATATATATATATATATATATATATATATATATATATATATATATATATATATATATATATATATATATATATATATATATATATATATATATATATTATATCCGGAAAGATTTCCGCGGTCTTTAATGTGAGATATAGTTGATTCTCGGGTTGAACTGCGTCCAGAATTTATTAAAGCGCGACGTGTCGGCTCCTGTTTTGGAGCCATTTTCAAGAGGCAAAGGAAATATGTAAGGACACTAAGGCCTCATTCTGCCTACTCCTTAGAGCGGTGGACAAAGGTGGGTTGGGTTGTTGTAGCTCGATTATGGGGCCTCAATCTACCTACTCCCCAAATCTCTCTGAAGATCGTCTCTAAAGTCTCAGTGTGTTGAACCTCAGGCCTGAGAAGCATCTGACAGTTCGTTGCAAGTCCTGCATTATATGTATCGTTCCGTCTACCTGCTTTGTTATCAGTGAAAGTAGTCGGGTCACGGGTAATTAAGTCAGGGGCTTTGGTCACGGCACTAAAGGACTAAGAGGATTACCGGCATTGGTCGGGACAGATAAGGGGGCAATGAAATTGTCTGTTGAATTTGTTTTCTTTTTGTGTGTTTGTAATAAAGGTATAATAGGTTTTCCAGTAATCGGAAGACGAAGACCATCATCTCCTTTATTTAAACAATCGGGACGTTTTTCGATCTCGATTGCTTCGCGGATAATTCTCGTTTTGAAGTTGTAAACCGGTGCTATTGTTTTGACATTATCGAAGTCTATTTTGTGTCCTCTATGAATATCTCAGATCTCTCTGCGGCCTGGGGTTAAACACACTGAGACTTTAGAGACGATCTCCAACGAGATTTGGGGAGTAGGCAGATTGAAGCCCCGTAATCGAGCTACAACAACCCAATCCACGTTTGTCCACCGCTCTAAGGAGTAGGCAGATTGAGGCCTTAGAGTGTCCTTACATATTTTCTCTACCTCTTGAAAATGGCTCCAAAACAGGAGCCGAAACTTCGAGTTTTAATAAATTCTGGACGCGGTGCAACCCGAGAATCAATCATATATATATATATATATATATATATATATATATATATATATATATATATATATATGCAGGGTGGCCCATTGCAAACGAGCTGGCAGCCATCACTGCCATGACAATATTTTGTGGAAAAAACCCTGAAATACGTCAAGTTTGCTTGTGAGGGGTGTAACGGTATAAAATCGTGGGCTATAACTTTTGGTGTATTTACTACGACTTTAATCAATTCAAAATAGCCTTTCTCACTTTGATGATTTTTTATGGCTTCGTTTATGCTTGCTTGACATGGTTTACGACTTGGTTTCTTGAATTGTTCACTTGTCGCCTCTGTATATGGCCGCATGCTGTGTAGTTGGAAGCGTCAACGTAAAGCGAGGTTAGATAGCGACAGCTAGTGACACGTATCAAGATTATCACGGAAGGAGGGATAGCGTTGGATAGATGTCGGGCGACTAGGTGGAACAGAGAGAGCGAGATATCGCCGGAGCAGGCCCCACCGAGAGAGAATCGCGGGCGAGGACGAACGTAACGGTAGAGTGAAGATAAAAAAATGTAGAAAGAGGCTGGTTGAAAGCGGCGTCGAAAACAGGTGGCTGTGCGTGAAAATTTGGTGTGGTGTAGCTGTTAGAAAAGGGGTTGAAATAGAGGTTTCATCCACCCTAAGAGTTGGGGAGTTGCCTACACTTAAATTGGAATTGCGTGTGTTCTTGGTGGAGTAATTGGAGACACAGCAAAACCCGTGAGGGGAGATGTAATACGCCATTTTGTGTACGCAACGTATGAAAGGAAAGATTGGTGGAATTTTAAAGCCTGGAAGAAAGTCAAACACTGGTAATCGTGTGAATTAATTATATATTTCAACATGGAAGTAATTTAATTGCCCTCAGATAGGAGGTAAAAGGTAATTATGTGGTTGCTTTAGCACTAGTTACATTCGTGTTTTTTTTTGTGTTTTTACGGCTTCAGTGTTTTTACGGCTTCAGTGTAGGGTGGAAGTTGCCCTAGTATTGGAAATTAAATATTTTAGTATAGGGTAGAACATATTGTAGCGCCGGCTGGCAATTCACTAATAAATATTTCAGTATAGGGTAGTAATTATCACAGTATAAAGAGGAAGTTATCCTAGTGTGGGCTGGAAATGCAATATTCCAGTGTTGTTTAGAAACTATTATATGGAAAATTATTACATGGGTATATGGTGGTCGTTGTACTGGCTTGTTAGCATCAGATGATTCAGTAGATGTTTATTAGTCACTTTTAAGCCTCTAAAGTAGTACGGTGGCAGTTCAATTTCGTAGTTGCAGTTCAGATTCGTAGTGGCAATATAATTCGTGGTTGCAATTAACCGTAGTAGCAGGTTTCTAGACTGTATAGGTGTCCCAAAAGGGCTGGCACGTTTATGGACAGTAAATGGTATTCTTAGTTTAAGGGGGAAGTTGAGGAAGATCAAGACAGGGAGTCATATTTGTTCAGATAAGTTCTAGCAGATAAGAGTGAGATAAAGACCTTTTGATAATTTTAATGTTTAACAGCACTAAGTAATATAGTAATCTTATTCACTATTTTCATTTGTGTAAATTGATAATTTTTGTTCCAAGGGAACAGATAAAGCTCTCGAATAGGTTGATGAATTCTTCACATTCATATAATTACTTTTCATTTGAGGGAACTGTGATACTCTGTGAGGGTGACTGCTATAAAACAGAACTTAAATCTAATACGGGCTATGGAAAGAAAATGTCTTAAGAAGAACGTTTTACAAACCCTGAAGTCTTAGTTTCAACCGTCATTGTCCTTCATTTTACTAACATGTTTCTAGAAAAATCATTTGCAATCTTTCTCTCATGCTTGGCAGTAGTCTTAGCTATAGAGGTTATCGTTTAATGGTATATAATTTTTGTCAAATTTTCGTAAAAAATCAATAAAGCCAATATATCCGTTATTATACAAGATATGCAAAAAAAAATGTATACATTAATTATAGGATGTCTTAAGCTTTCCTCTTAAAAAATATTTCTACAATCACAGGCTGGCCCACAAGTCGTTGGTGATACAATTCTTCTTTTTTTTTAGTCCAACACGCCTTATGTTATTGCATTTTTGCATTTTCCATCGAAATAGAATGCATGTTTGTAAGAAACGAAATTCTGGACGCAGCAAGTGCGTTATGGTAGCGAGTTTTGATTAAATGCTTTATATTTGAAAAGCTCAATTTGCTATTGACCTATAAGGTTGACCAGGAAACAATCTTCACTTAGCGTGTTCTTTATATGTTTGGTTGACCCCCCAAACCCCCCCCCCCTACTGATATCTTTACCATTTTCTGTATCATCATTTTCAAGTCACGTAAACATTTATCATTATTGAAGTGGTTGTTTCTCTCATTTATATTCCTGCAATTATATCCTTACTTATCTTCTTTTATTTCATGATATTCGCCTTTAGTTTAGTTCTTCTTAACACATCATTAAGTATCTGAGGACCTCTTGACAAAAACCAAAGGTATAAATTTCACCAGCAGCTTCTCTTCTTTCTTTGCTTCAAATGATAGAGTATTCGCTGTATTGCTATAAGAAAAGGCTTACCCTTCTGGTCATGTATTTGCTTTACATTTAGATTTCATTCCTTAGCCGCAGGAGTCCCTAGACTATTTTACAGCTCTAAAGTCAAAAATAAGGTAAATATTTTCAGGCATCGAACTATTAAGCACATATTGGAAAATTTAGAGATAAAAAGAGCATCGAGACCTGACGTAATTTCAGAGATAGTTCTTAGAATATGTGATCGAAATCTGCCTCCTTGCCTATCTTCTTTTATTTCATGATATTCATCTTTAGTTTAGTTCTTCTAACACATCATTAAGTATCTTAAAAACGTTTTTTTTTTCGGGAACATTTTAAGTTTACTTTTGGAAATTTTTGTAGGGTTTCAAACAATAAAGTTATTTTGATGAAGCATGGCACATTGTTTTTACTATATAGGTTATACTGGTAACCAAATTTGATGCCTGCTTCCTTTAAAAACACACATATTTGCTATTAAATATATTTTTATGAAATATCACTCCCATAACGCACTTTTTTTAATAATCGATCTTAAGTAAACAGTAATCAAGAAACCGCCAGCATTAAGTGTACTTGTCCATAGTGAGTCAGCATTCAATTTGTTATAATAAAAAGACAAAATTAGTAAAAATAAATAAAATACTTCTTTTAGTCTCGTTGATGTCATTACGAAATAGAAAATTGAAACATTCCCAGTTTGAAAAAGTCTGCGAAATAATTTGTCGAGTGTGAAGTTTCGTATTGTGTTGAAATAGACTATTTAGTATGTGTGCGGCGTACATACCTCAAGTGAAATGAAATGTTGAAACATCTTACTTTTATCAGTAGAGAAATTCTTAATGAATTCTGGTAGTTAAAAAAGTTTGCAGCATCCGAACATTGGGTTTGCTGCAGCGAATAATAATGCATGGCTTCAGGCGGAGGGTCAAAGTTCATCTTCAAACCACAAGGGCCTTCTGTCCTGCACGGCACTCAGCTATACCGGAATCACGTGAATAGAGTTCGAATACGTAACAGTGGCGTAACTGATAACTTTTCACAGAAATCTACACACTTATGTGCTTCCTTTACTGATAGAGTATAACTTTCCGATGCTTTAAGTTTGAATTGACTGGCGATCTTGGTAATATTTGTGGCTTTCTGTTTGCTCTCCAACAATGCTTATAATGAGATTGTGTTGCGATTTCAAACTTATACTTCACCACACCTACAGAATTATAGTTCTCGAAGTGATTTATCTTAAGTTATTCTTTACACCCTATACTAGCAGGCTGAGTTTTTAAAGAGATAAATCAACGCAATCACCGAGTAATTACAGTACATTTCTATACATCTCCTTATTGGTGCTGCCATAGTCAAAACATATCACCATAGTCTAAAGACGCCGAGGGTCCCGTGTCCATGCGGTATAGGGCGCGTTAAATATCCATACCATCCTCACAGAAAGGCAGGAGTTCGGAAAAATTTTCAGGATAGTGAGGTGTAACTGCTCCCTGGCATCGATGATTGGCTATAGTCGCGGAAATAGACCGGCGTTAAAGTACAAAAAGAAGCAATGGTCAAAAAGCGGTGTCGTCTGAGCGGTTCTTTTCATTTTGTTGTAACTTCTGCACTCTTTGATGAACCGGGACTCCTTTCTTGGGATGCTTGTTTCTTTGTTGTCAGAAAGTAATTTTGTTTCAATGTAAGTCAAGCAAAATCTACCTTGGTTTTTCAATGTGTTTGGTAAACATATTGCTCCTCTCACTTATTACAGCACAATCTTATTTGTTTCGTTTCGGTGTACTTTGTCTTGGCCATTTCGTCATGCCCACATCTTAAAAGCTTCTATTCTTCTCATGTTATACTTATTCAAAATCTAGCTTTCTGGCCCGTAGGTTACAGTACTCCAAATAGTACTAGGTCGGGTATATGTCAAAATGTTTGTTAGTGAGAAGATTATCTTGTATACCAAATTGTGTTCTTTACCATAAATACACTTGGACAAACCAAATTCCCCAACATATTTTTTAAACCCGACGGTTGTTTCACTTACAAACTCATCAGAGCATAAAAACTTCTAAGGTTTTGAAAATGTGTTGTGATTTGGGTTCTCAAATTATACTTACCAGTGCTCATCGCAGGTTCCAATCTTCACTTTTTATATTTGCGATTGACCCCCTCCCCCATCCTTATTGATATCTTCACTATTATCTGTATCAATATTTTCAAGGCACGCAAACATTTTTCATTATTAAAGTGGCGTGTTTATCTCATTTCTATTCCTGCATTCATATCCTTACTTGTCTTCTTTTATTTCAGGATATTCGTCTTTAGTTTAGTTCTTCTTAACACATCATTAAGTATCTGAGAACTTTTGACAAAAACGAAAGGTATAAATTTCACCAGCAGCTCCTCTTCTTACTTTGCTTCGAATGATAGAGTTTTCGCTGTATTGCTATAAGAAAAGGCTTACCATTTTGATCGTGTATTTGCTTTGCACTTATATTTTATTCCTAATCCGCGGGGAAGGACTCCCTTAACTATTACAGCTCTAAAGTCAAAAATAAGATAAATATTTTTCAGGCATCGAACTGCTATGCACATATTGGAAAATTTAGACATAAAAAGAGCATCGATACTTGACGTAATTTCAGAAATAGTTCTTAGAGTATGAGCTCGAAATCTGCCTCTGATTTGATGTGGCTTCTTTTTGATCTCCTACAAAATGAAGTAATTCCATCTTCCTGGACAATCTCAAATTTAGCCTCTCCCTAAAAAGGCTTATGTCAGAAAATAGTGTCCAGTTCAATTCTATGGAAGTTTATAAAATACTTCGCAAAATCAAATATCCTGAATGACTGACAATACAGCTTTTTACAATCCCCATTTACTGACAAGAATCCGATATACGTCACTCATCTCTGATGCTCCGCTCGGAAAAAATTTTGTGACTATCATGCAATTTCATTCAATATTTCTAAAGCATTCGATTGGGTCTGCCAAACAGCACTCCTCATATTAATTGTCTTCGAAACTATGCCTGCGGATATCTAGTTTTCTGAAGGAGCGCCTTTTGCATGCTGTTGCCGGTTGTGTTTTATCAGATAAATTCGATTTACAGACCCGCTAGTAATAGCACTATTGATATTACTGCTTAATAACTTACCTAATATTTGCTTCTAGGTCCTATGAGTGGAAGTTACCAACTCCTTAAATGATGACCTCTCTAGTTAATTATATTATCTGGGGCTCTGCAAATCTGGTTATGAGTTTCATGTAGTTGAAGTTAACTATAAGGCCCAAATGTTCAGATAGCTGGGAAAAACTGCCAAAAAATACACACTCTTTACATTCTGTATAACTGTTGCAGAGGACTTTTGCTGGCATTTACATGATTTCAATATTAGAAATGTGATAGCAAAGATGCTTGGATGTGTTTTGGGTTAAAGGTTTGCTTTTACCACAGCAGTTTCTCACGCTGTCTAAAGCGCAGATACGTGAATAGTTGGAATATGGTTTTCACGTCTAGGGTGCTGCGTTGAAGGTAACCTTGTCCCTTCTTAATTATGTTAAGAAATTAACAGTCTGCCTTATAAGAGATTTATTTATTACAGTCAATTTTACTTTTCTAGCCTATAGGTGACATGTTGGAGGTTCGGTCTATTTTATTGGTATTATCATCGACATTTCCTCCAGAAATCGCTTCGACGCTATCAAAAACAAATAAATTAAACAGAACAGGTTAAACAGTTGGTCAGTCTTTTTCTAGAAATGCTTAATAAATCTAAATTTAGTAACCAAGAGCGCTTGCTATTCTTATTGTTTTCTCCTTATAGGAATATGGATGGTTCCATATGTGTACGTATGTGTCTCCCTATTTTAGACTTTTCTGCTTGGAGCAGCCCTCACCCCTCCCCAGTTGTTTATCAACATATCTCATGTTTCTTCTCCATTTTATATTCTTTGATTCCTCTGCTGAAAGCTGGTACCCCCCCTACCCCCACCATCGTTTATCAGAAGACATCAGACACATCGAGTGGGCCATGAGTTTGTTGGTTTCAATAAATTAAACACCCCGAAGTGCAACTGCAAATATTACTGGAAGCGTATCTGACGTCAGCTTTATCCCGGGTAACTTAAGGTACCGTACTTACGTCACTTTTTCCACTGTGGGTCCTGGGACTACGTAAAAGAATAGGTCCAAGGAAACTCCTGCCTGTCGTAAGAAGCGACTAATCGAAGTCAAATACTGTCTTGTTCAGGTGGGTCTGGAGGGAGGCGGATATCTCTGGGGAGTGATGTGCACCTGGATTTTGAGGCCTCCACTCTGGGCTTAGAAGTGGACAATTAACCTCGCATAGTTGTTACTCGGGAGCGGGGTTCCAGATGATTGAAGGAAGAAAGGAAAGCTGTGAGACCTCAAAGAAACAGCTTCTGACGGAGGCTATGATAAAAAAAAATACTGACATGGGGAACAAAAATATTCTCGTTGGACAAAAGAATACTGGAGAAATGTTTTGTTCTCAGATAAGACACAGTTTTTAATGCAGGGGTACCGATGAAAATTCGTGCAAAAGTAGGGATGAAAAGCTAACTCCAGCTCACTTGGTCCAGGAAGTGAAACATGTAGTCAAAAGATGTATTAAGGCTGTTTCTTCATATGCTGTAACCTCCCGAAAATGTTTATGTGTGAGAAAATCAGTAATAATATGTGACGGAACCTCAAGTGAACTCAAATCTGGTCGGTAGTGAGGTCACTATTTCTTATAAATCCCACCCCTAAAAAGTTTGTATCTATCAGATTTACAATTAGCAGGATTAGAAATACTTTATAAGGCTCGAAGATCTTAATACTGTTTACTACTTACGCTTTTGTTGTGTTGTTGCACTGCCTGAAGTCTCATATTTGTCAGTGCTCCAAGCTAGTGCCTGGTTACGATGATTCTTCTACAAATTTAGTACGATATCTCCAAATGCGATATTTAGAATTTTAAATTGTGCTGTCGCAAAAGTCAAGAGGGTTCAAGGAGGAATTATTCTTCAATCAAACATATGTATAGAAAAATAAATATTTAAATTTATTGATAAGCATTGCAATTAAAATAAATTTTGTCATACGTTTGGTAAAGTTGAAATAATTAATACAGTAAAGAAAATGAAATAAAGCAATTATTACATGTTTCAGAAAATAAATTAGCTACTGCAAATGTCAAGATTAAAAGGTTTAAATTAATTTACATAAACATAAATATTTCATACTGAATGAAACTAAATAAAACATAAAGCTTTATAAATATGAAAATAAACATGCAATGGTGTAAGTTTTGTTTTTCTTTCATTACCCTTGGTATTTTCCAAATTTTACATGAGAGTTAAATTAAATACCCAGATGCTTAATTGGCCAGTTTACTTAACTACTTAATTAAAACAAGTAAGTTTAAGTTAAGCTCAAAAAAAGGAATGTAAGATTAAATTTTTAAATTACAAGTTACAGGTGAAATATCCAAAATATTTTGCTGAATAGATAACTGATAAACTACATTAATTCATATGAATTTGCAAAGTAACACATCTAAATTGGCATTATTGACAGAATGTTAAGACATAGATATTAAATTACAATAAATTTAAACACACATTCCACTGATATGTTGAAAATTCTAATTTAGTTAGGTTCACTTGAAAGTTCATACTACAAAGATACGAAAGTTAAATGCCTAACCAAGATTGGATGTTCAGCACACAGATGAAATTTAAGAACAAAGGCACTCACCAAGACTGAGCTGCATGGAGAAATTCGGTACTCCAGAGTTACCTGTTGATTGCTCAATGACATTCCAAGGCAGATACTAACTATCAGTGCTCGCCACATGTTAAATCTCTCACACGAGAAAGAAAATCGGGAAGTATGTAGTGCACTTCCATAGATTAAAGGCATACCAATTGCATATACCAATGCCTCGCTAGATGAACGGCCAAATCGTATTGTAGACAGACAGCTCTGGGAATGATGTCACTCCTTAGACAAATTAATCGAGATTTTCTTTGCAGTTTTAAAATGCAAATGACGGTATCGAATTCAAAACTAGGGTTCAGGACCCGAAAGTTGAAATCAGCATTTGTGATAACCTTAAGAGACGTTACAATTTCAGAAACAAAAGCGTCACTGTTATTTCGCGGTTTTTACTAAAATGCATAATTAATTTCAGATTAGGTAGGCCTCAAAACACTTTTAACAACCACTAATATCATAATCAAACGATATTTGAAGCCAGAAATGAGATATTAGACATTTTTAGTCTAACCAAAAATGCCTCGATAATTAAAACATGTTGATTACTCTGCAGTTCACAGCCGACTCAAAGATTCAAGCGTGTCGAGTCAAGAACTCTGCCGACTGCTGCACGAAACATTCTTATCGTGACCGTTAGTGACTGTGCGCGAGCTCTTGCTAGCTTCCTTTCTTCGAATTAGATAAAACGAGACCTCCAATCGGTGGCGAAGTCACGACGTCTTCTATACACACCTCAACAATAATGGACTCGTCCACCCGTTATTTTATGGTTACTATTGCATGACATCAGCCTCTGCTATTCCGAGAGTTCCAGAACAACTAAGATATTCTTTTTCCCCAACAAAAATGCAACGTCTTTCAATATTTGGATTTCGACGTATATTATAGGGAATTCAGTACGGGTGTTACGATATGAAATTTCTTAGCGAATTTTCAATGAAAAAATTTTGAAATCAAAACAAGAATTGCCTTATAGATATTGGATTGTCGGCTAATAATTAGGTCTCTTACGGGTTCATTTTGAATATTTAAAGTAGTAACGAAACGCAATCGTTACAATGTAGGAACAGGTAAACTGATACCCACCGAAGGCATGATGAACAGTGAATAATATAAGGGATATGGATGTTGAAAACGTGTTTGTCCAGATAAATGGGAAAGGTTCAAGCAGTTGGCGAACCAATCTTCCAGCAAGATTCAGCACCGTATCATGTTTCCAACAGACAAAATATTATCCTTCTAAAGTGGCCTGGAAACTCACTGGACATTAATTCTATTGAGAACTTGTTCTCTACATGCAAGGGCAGATTGCTAAAAATGGACTGTAATCAAAAACTAAGATGATTGAGGCTGTTATTTAGGTGTGGTTCAGAAATGACAAAATGAAGGAGAATTAAAGAAAAAAAAATTAATTGATGGTAGACCAAAACGAGTTGAAGCTTTAATAAAAGCCAATAATACAGACGCTAGCTATCGTTCTGTATTTTTTATAGGTCCACGAGATAACTTATTTGTAGAATCAATTTTAAGGTTTACGGTACAAGATTTTTCAGGTTATCACCCTTGAAAATAGCCAGTTATTTCTTAAGCGCTTTTACATGGTAAAAATATGTTTAATTCGATCATTTTTGCCATTAACTGCAATTAAAATAAATTCTAGGTAACAAAACTCAAAATAAATAAAAATGCTGCTAGAGAAGACGGCCCCCGAAGTATACAACGAATTTAAAAAGCAAAATTTACCGTGAAGCAGAATAAAACATCATTCACATCAGTTGAAACCGATCAAGCTTTGGAGCAAAGCATTAACCGCTCATAGAAAAGTACTACAGGAATCATTGATTCAACCCGTAAAAAGGATTTTGTTGCCGCTTGGGAACTTGTGTATCACGAAATTCTGACAATTTCTAACTTGTACGGAGAAAAGACATTCGTAAAAAATGACAATTATGAACTGAAGAGCCATCATGAATATTACCCAGGAAAAACGGATCGAATAGAAATGGTTATTGAAAAATTATTCAATTTATTATTCAGCGCGTAAATCCATTTATGGAAGGAAATCAACTTCTGCGTAACATTGTCACGCAGGAACAGACGGCACCCGATGTAACCAAAGCTCTTTTGAACATATTTAAAACTGGTTGTGAAGCATACGAACAATTTCGCAAGGAAATATGTGAAAATTTACCTAAACCTCTATCTGACACTATTGGTGAAAAAACAGCAGCTGGAACTGTGCCACAGAAGCAATCCAAAATTGCACACACGCAAAATAGAGAGCTAGCGAAAGAACGGAGATATAGTATGATGTTACTGTTAAGGTACGAATTGACACAAGATAACTTCCTTTTTGAAGAAGAAGGCGTTTTAAAAAAAGAAATGCAAAAGTCTAGCCTTTTTGCTGAATTAAACAAGGTACTAGATCAGCAGGACTACATTCTAGTACCTAACTCGGGCAAATTTTGTCTATTGGTTGATGTTATGATGGGTATTCGAAAAGTGCAGTGGAAAAATTTGACAACTTTCCAGGATCTTGCTATTGCATTCTGCAACATGATAAGTATTACACTGAAAGGACGTTTAAACAGAGTTGACTTTATATTTGATAGCTACTTAGAAATGTCACCCAAGTCTGGAGAGAGATTACGAAGATACGACAAAGAGTATATTACAATCCATTCAATAACAGATTATGTACCATTACCTGTACAAGCTCAGAAATTTTGGAGTTGTGTAGAAAATAAAATTAAGCTTCAAACATTTATTCGGAAATATTTGCTACAACATGCCCATCGTTTTTGGGAAGGGGTTGAAATAATATGCAGTGCAACAAATATCGAACCCCCTCAGTCGTGTGATACATCACGTGCTTCTAGTACCTTGGGCATGCTACAAAGAAATAACATAGAAGAAGCAGATATGCGAATTATGGTACATATCTCATGCAGTGCGAGAGGGTAATAAAAACACCGACATATTAGTTATGGCTCTGTATCATTTTAGTACTTATGAAGCCCAAGGCATACAGGTAACTTACTTTGTTATATTTTTTAATTTTTCGATAAAGAGTGCTTTATTATTTTAGAAACTTTGGTTTAGCTCAGAAGTAGGAGCGATTAGGCAGGATGTTCCGTTGCACTTAATGGCTGAACGTCACGCTTCAGAATTGTCAACTGTTCTTCCAGCCCTTTACCATTTGACTGGTGCATTTGATGACTTAAGGTATTGGATGTATCACCATGAAAAAACTTTTTTCTGTAACAGAGTTACCTCCTACGAGCGCATCAATAAGACATATTTTGCGAGCCTTTCTTATTGTTTATAACCAAAACAATTGTTTGAAAGAAAAAAACTACATCTTTGGATCCCCTTTTGTTTGAATACAAGACGGAAAATGATGTCTTATACAGAAATCCGTAGATAATATTTTTCCTTAAGCCGAAGAATTAGTTCCTGATTGCAACTGTGGTGAATGTGCACGTGAAAAAATTTTTTGTTGCTGTGCAGCTGGATTAACATGTTGTTCTTTTTGCCGTTGTCGCATAACATCTCAGTGTACTAATCCTTATGATACATAATTCTATATTATTTCTTTTCAGTTTTACCTACCTGATTTTTTTATTATATACTGGTATTTTGGACCACCCTGTATAATAACAATAACATTTTACAGATATTTTACAGATATACTGTTAATTCTATTCCACAATGACAAAATATACAAAATCACATATTGAGTAAATAAAGAACATTTGTATGCAAAAAACATATGTTTAGTTTTAATACATGACCACCCTGTATAAAAACTAAACTGGCCATTTTTGGGCCTGGTAACGAAATTATACTAAATACGTACATCTCAGACAACATATTGCTACAAAAATAAATCGTGGACCTCTCAAAAACACAGGATGTTACCTAGCGTATGGACTACAAAGGGAGACATATATCCTATTGAATAATATTAAAAGATTTATAAACTGGTACTGTTTGTATTTTTTCTTTCAATAAATAATATTCAGCGGAAATCTGCCTGTGTTTACATTAATTTGCACAGTAATGTAGTTTTGATTAAACCGCAAGTTGTATAGAATACTTTCTACAGAGTCCCTATATAATGAAACCTGAATGTAGTGGTCTGTTCATATTCATAAACGTTTGGTTAGATATCCGATTAGGCATTTATTCGCACATTGCTGCAATTGTTTAGAAGTATATTTACTTTTGTTCTTTTTAAAAGAGGTGTTTTGACATATCTGCTCCATTCTTTAGTCCAGTTTTTTAAGCGCTGTAGAACGTGGAAAATAAATATAGAAACAGTATTTACTGTAGCATACGTAAATAGATATACCAGATTGAAGTAGTCGTAAAAACATTGATTCAAGTCACGATTTTTGTTTATCTTACGACTTTTCGAGGTACATAATATACTTGTACTATTTTACAATCATTCAGATTGATCTTATTCAAAGACAATAAAATTTTAGGGAATATGTAACTTTGTGAGGGTAAAGGGACTGAAATAAATCCGGAAACAATAGATAAATTCTTGATGTTGTTTCGTCAAAAGTTGAAAATATTATCCGTATCCTATATAATAATTCTCGGAACGATCGCTATGGAAGAAAATTTATGATCCAAGCTTTCTGTGTATCCAGCGGATATGGCCGCAAAACAAAACCTACATATTTTATTACGATGATGCAATTCAAGAGAATTACAATATTTACTACTAGTTTCGTTTCATATCTTGCAAACTTTCAGGTTCAGTTATTACAGTTTCAAAGAAACTTTATTCACGTTAAAGAAAATTTCACTTGCATTACCCCTATAGAATGTATAACACACTTGTAAATACATATGTTTCAAAGTTGCATCCCGAAACCATATTGGTTTGCTCCTGTCTATACTCCTGTATCAAAACTTTCCTAATAATTATAATTGCTAATATGTAGACGCTCTTAGATATACTCCAGTAAACAGCTAAGAACAAGCAAATACCGATTATGTTTATCCACATTTCATAGCCAACGTAAATTTATCTATTATCTAAGTTTTGGTTGATGATCTATTTAATAGTTTCAAAATAGAGCTTAGAGAATTACACACTTTGTCTGAGTTTAAACTACAGCATATGAAACTCTACCAGGTGTTTTTGTTATTTTTATTACTTGAACTTATTATATATACCTATATCTAGTTTATGTTTTTTTTTAATATTTCGGCAACACACTACGAGGGCTTACAGCCTAAATACTATCGTACCGTGGGTGTCGACGAGGAGGAAAGAGGCAACTTGTTAATACTGGACTTGAAGGTTTGGATGTTCAGAGGAGAAGGAAAAACATGTGCCGGCAAGGAATTCCACAACTTGGAAGTCGTCGAGACAAAAGAGTGGGCAAAACAAGATTTTCCATGTCTGGTGACCTGGACAGCAAAAGGGTACATTTGCTCTGTTCTTCTGGTAAATCTGTTGGGGGCGGCAGGTAAAGAAACTATGGAAGAAAGCTCCTCTGAGCAGTGCCCGTGCAAATATATATATATATATATATATATATATATATATATATATATATATATATATATATATATATATATATATATATATATATATATATATATATATATATAAGAGAGAGAGAGAAAGAGAGGTCACAAACGGCACGTCGGTGGATAAGCGATGGCAGCCTTTGGGTGAGGGTAGGGTCACCGATGAGACACATAGCTCTCTTCTGAATGGAGTCCCAGGTGGCGATTGTAGAAGCGGCAGCGGCACCCCAGATGTGGGAGCAGTATTCGAGGTTTGGCCTTATTTGTGAAGTATATAAGGTATAGAGATTAGCTGGTGAACAGTATTTGCGAGCCCGTAAGAGGAAACCTAATTTCTTAGCAGCCGCTTCTGCAATTGATTTGACATGTGGGTACCAATTAGATTTCGATCCACAGAAATGCCAAGAATTGAAAAGGACTCATTACTTTGAATAACTTGGTTGTTCATTGGGATGGGTCTGGGGCTGGTGTATCTCTTATTAGATAGAAAGCAAGACTGAGATTTGATGGAGTTGAATTGTATAAGATTTCTACTTCTCCAGTCTAATATTTTTTGAAGATCCATAGAAACAGAACCCTTCATGAGTCTGCGATCCTCATCTAATTGGGCTAAAGAGACAGACTTAGAATATTGTATATTTGATTGGAGAGTGCTGTCGTCCGTAAATTTTATGTATGTTGATTTGGTTTATTTTTTCGAGGATATTGTCTATCTTAGTTTTTTATTGCCGTACAATATTAATATATCATCGACGTATCTTGATAAAATTTACAATAGAAAAAGAATCAAACATTATTATTTATGTCTGTTTATCAGATGTTGCAAATATCAAATGGGATTACTTACGTGACGTACATCCTGCGCCTAGCTGATCTTGCTCAGCACGTTCGTGAATGGTTAATATGTGAAAAGCAAGCAACAGTTTGCTTCATTTTATTATTTCAAATATATTCTCTGTATCAATCTTGAAAACGTATGACATCTTTATCAGCCAGTAGTATGGAAGTAATCCTGAATTTCAATTCCATGCTAATTTGAAATCAGCACGTTTTCGTCTTCAGTATAATACGTCGCTTTTCATGCCGCTTCTGTTAATCCGTTGAATGAAAGAAGTAGATGGCTACTCAACAGTTACGCCGACATTAGAATGGTGCTAGGTTAAATATCTTGAGACACAGACATCTGCCATATGTTTCTTTACTTATTTACATATGTAACGCTTCTCTATTTTTGTCTCTATAAAAAGCGTCAAATAATAATATCGTCTGCCTTTTCGTTGTCAATATATTTAGATAATAGGTATATTAATATTTCGATATATGAGACTGTACCATATCTAATAAATTCCAAGACAAATCGTTTACCACATAGTTCAAATTCCCCTAATAAGATAAAATATGATTGAAGTTTGGTTAGTTATTCCTGTCATTTGGAGTTGTGTCTTATAGGTAAAGAATAGGGGAGAATTAACTTCTGGGTCAATTATGTTACACATGTAGCCATGTTAAGCGAATATTGCGGTATCCATATTGATTATGTTGGAAAAGTAAAAAACCATTTCTTGTTGAATATACCGTAAACAAGTTTTAGTTCAATAAAAAGATAAAATAACGCTTGTACAGAATGAGGATAGAATAATTTTGTGTTGTTCACGCCACAAACTACCAAGTAAAAAATTGGCGAGTTTTTTAATTTAAGAAGTAAGATTTTGAAGTATCCCGATCCAGTTAATAGAAAAAAAAAACCACGATAGTTTTACCTCGGACTAAGGCGATCCAGATTTATTATTGTTCCCAAAAGTCAAAGCATGATCTTCACCAAGCGAAGATTGTAACCTGTGATGAGCACTGATAAGTACACTTACTTGGAGAAGCCAAGTCACCACGAGACATAAAAAAAACCTGACGATCGTTTAGCTAACCAAGTTAGCGTCATCAGAGGATGAATAATTCTAAATTACTTACATCTAAAACTCTATTTATATTCTTCTGCAAGTGGTCTGCCAATACCGATTTAGGGTGGTCCAACTACACAAAAATTAATATATTTGGTCTGGCGGAAATACCTGACCTCTTTTCTTATCTATCGGACGTGCTTCTGTCGGTCTTTCTTGTAAAGTGATCGACCAATAAACCCGCCATAGGCGGTGTCGCCAAATTCATACACTTTTTATTATTACTATATTTAGCTATATATATATATATATATATATATATATATATATATATATATATATATATATATATAAATTCTCCTTATCTGCGTGGTGATTATTATCCCAAATATGCCTGGCAACGGAAGATCTATCTATAGTACCGTATCTTAGTTGTGCTAAGTGTTCTTTAAATATAATTTCAATAGATATTTTTGTTTGTCCGACATATTTAAGATCACAATCTTTACAACTTCTTTCGTACATTTCCGACATTGTATCGTTGTCTTTTGGGTTACCTAGCAAGTTTTGGCACTACAACATCGCGAACTGGGACCAAATGCGCGATTCCTTTTCTCATTTCCATGGGCGTGTGTCAGCTTCTCTCATCCTGGCCCCTCTGATATCTCACAAAAAGTCACCGAAATTATCCAAGCTGGCATGGTATTATTTATTCCACGTACACAGAAAACCTCTTCAGCCACTGAAAAGCCCTGTTTCTCTAAATCCTGTGGCAAGGCCGGACTTCAAAAGGTCAAAGCTCACAAAACGCTTCTAAACAATCCCAGTCAAGAAAACCGTCAAGTATTTAACGGCACAAGAAACCGCTATGTCCACATTCTTTCTAAGGCAAAAAAATCGTTTAATAACCACATCAAAAACAAAATCCTCTCAAGCTCCAACGGCAGCAAACCCTTCTGAACTGTCGCTAAATCTATTGGGAATCATTTTTGCAAGAGCACGTTGCCACCTCTTGTTTCAGGGGATGAAATTGTTTCTACCGCCCAGGGCAAGGCTGAACTTTTTGCCTCGTTGTTAGCCGGCAATTATACTTTTAACCCACCTTCAAATGTTCAACCACCAACAGTCCCCAATGTCGCGCATAAAATGACGGATATCATTTTCTAAACTAAAAAGGTACGAAAGATGATATCTTCTCTTAATACCAGGAAAGCTTCTGGCCTTGATGAGATCCAAGCCATTGTTCTCAAAAAATGCGCATCAGAACTTGCTCCTGTCCTGGCTTGTCTGGCCTATGGCCTACCACCAAAACTCTGTACCTGGACAGCAAATTTCCTCTCCAACCGAAGCATTTCTGTTGTCGTGGATGGCCATTCCTCTAAACTGTATCAAATTAATGCTGAGTCCCTCAAGGTTCAGCTTTAGCCCGTACTTTGTTACTTCTCCACATCAATGACCTCCTCTCTAGCACATCCAACCCAGTTCACAATTACGCGGACGATAGCACCCTCCACTCAAATATACAATATTCTAAGCCTTTTTAGCCCAATCAGATGAGGATCGCAGACTCATAGAGGGTTCTGTCTCTATGCATCTCCAAAAAATATTGGACCGGGGAAGTAGAAATCTTGTACAATTCAACTCCACCAAATATCAGTCTTGCTTTCTATCTCATAAGAGATACACCAGCCCTAGACCCATCACAATGAACAACCAAGTTATTCAAAGTAATAAGTCCTTTTCACTTGTTGGCATTTCTGTGAATCGAAATTTCAATTGGCACCAACATGTCACATCAATTGCAGAAGCGGCTGCTCAGAAATTAGGTTTCCTCTTCCGTACTCGCAAATACTTTTCACCAGCTAATCTCTATATCTTATATACTTCACAAATAAGGTCAAACCTCGAATACTGCTCCCACATCTGGGGTGCCGCTGCCGCTTCTACACTCGCTATCCTGGACTGCCATCCCTTGCCCACCGACGTGCCGTTGGTGACCTCTGTCTCTTTTATAGATATCTGCACGGGCACTGCTCAGATGAGCTTTCTTCCATAGTTCCTCTACCTGCTGCCCCCAACAGATCTACCACGGGAACAGAGCGAATGCACCCTTTTACTGTCCAGGTCACCAGACATAGAACATCTTGTTATGCCCGCTCTTTTGTCCAGAGGACTTCCAAGTTGTGGAATACCTTGCCGGTACATGTTTTTCCTTCTCCTCCGAACCTCCAAACCTTCAAGTCCAGAATTAACAAGTTGCCTCTGTCCTCCTTGGCGACACTTACGGTATGATCGTATTTAGGCTGTAAGCCCTCGTGGTGTGTTGTTGAAATATAAAAAAAGTATTTCTTGTCGAAAAAGTTTGTTGCAAATTGGCTTTTTTTAAATGGCTATCGAGAATCCTCGTGATTCAAGGTTTAAATGGTAGTTTTTTCGGCTTTCTCTCTTCTAAAAGTCGTTGAATCCGCTAAAATTTTGATTATTTTCTGTTTGTTAATTAATTCTTCTACTAGGCAAGCAGTGTATTTGTTATATTCGTCCACGTTCATAATATACCCTAATTCTTTGGTAGATCTATTTTTACTTAAAGGAAAATTAATTAACCTGTTTACCAAAAAAATCAGACTGGCCGAATCACTCACCTTACATACGCACAAAAAATGGCAAGTCTGACTCTTTTAGTGAACGGTTTAATTAATTTTCTTATAAGTAAAAATAAATATACCGAAGAATTAGGGTATATTAAGAACGTGGCCGAATATAACGGATACACTGCTTGCCTAGTGGAATTGTTTCTTTGGTCTCCAAAACCACTTTTAAAACGTCCAATTTGCTTGATTTTAATTTGCAACATATAGAGGTAATTCTTAAAAATAGTACGATGTAATAAATTTGGTACACTATGTGCTACTTTTAAATAAAATATTAATATAATATTGTTATTTTCAGTGCCACCAAACATAGACGACTCCTTGAGCAGCAGCGATGTAATAGTAAGAGAGGGCGCCAATGAAACCCTGACCTGCAAAGCAACGGGATCTCCACAGCCCAGCATAAGGTGGAAAAGAGACGATAACTCCAAGATAAGCATAAACAAGACACTTAGCGGTCAGTCGATCTCTTTACTTTCCTACTTACTTTCACATATGTTTTAATATCATTCCCGAAACTTTCTGTTTTTCACCACATAAACAAGTCCACCAACACCAAACAAATTTAATTTGTTACGTATAAAAAAGACTTACTTGCTTCGCTAATATAATTTTATGCTTTAGAAAATTTGTTCTCAGAAACACGATAAAACTCCACTAGAATTTCATTGCGGTTATTAATTTTATTACATCAAATATGAGAGATACGAATTCATCATAACAAAACTCGTTTAATTTTTAGAGAATTTTTCTAGAAAGGATCACTCATAAGAGGATCACTTAAACTTCAAACAATTGCCCAATTTAACGCTAACGTCGGTGCTTCAGTGGTAAGAAAAAAACAAAGGGCACTGGGTTCGATCCCATGATTCTCCTTTCACTTTTCAGTACATACTGTAACATTAACATCAACCGAGTGTCATTGTATCTGAACAAGTTGAATGTCTGCACGTTCCGCCCTTCGGAGGGGGCGTAAAGCCGTTGGTCCCGTGTCCATGCGATGTTGGGTACGTTAAAGATCCCTACTATTCTTACAGAAAGGCAGGGATTCGAAATATTATGCATATTTGTAAGAAGAAAATCAAGGCACAGTAAGTGCGTTATGGTAGCGAATTTTCATTAAATGCTTCAAATTTAAATAACTCAATTTTCTGTTAATCTAAGGTTTGTTGGCTAGGAAATCAATTTTTCCGGAAACATTTTAAGTTTATTTTCGGAAAATTTTTGTACATTTTCAAACAATAAGTTATTTTCATAAAATATTGTACATTGTTTCTACCATACATACAGACAACCAGATTGATGCTTGCTTGGATTAGAGAGACATATTTGCTAATAAAAACATTTTTATGAAAATACACTTACATAACGCACTTGCTGCGTCCAGACTTTTTTTAAATCTGTAAGGTGCCACGGGTTGCCCTTCTAGTTGTGCAAGATTTGTCCAATTTTGCAAAGTCTGTATCTCTTATAGTTTTGAAGTTCCCAATGATGTAGGCGGTCAATATATATATATAACTATATATATATATATATATATATATATATATATATATATATATATATATATATATATATATATATATATATATATAAATTTAGATTGGTGGATAAGATATTTTTGCTTTACCGTTATTCAAACTTTATAGCACTTTAAAAAACTTCTTGTAACATATAAATATATTGTGAATATGACGAAGTATAAGCACTGTTTCTTTTTTCAGTTCTGGAATGGGAAGGGGAAACTTTAGAACTAATCAAAATTTCGAGGTTAGATATGGGTGCGTACCTCTGCATAGCAAGTAATGGTGTACCTCCGACTGTGAGCAAAAGAATAAAAGTCAGCGTCGACTGTAAGTAGTATATTTATATTTTAGGTTTCTGCTTAATTAATTATTTATTTCATTAATGGTAGTAGTAGTAGCAGTGGTGGGGAGGTTAACGCCAAGCAAGTAGGCCACAATGCGCCCTTTTTGCCAACCCCAGCAACCATGCTCTACTCCTCCTCGGTTCCGTCGTCAAACCAACTCGACCTCGAAATGACGGCCGTGACGGTCTTCTGTTGGACGGTACTTACCTGATTTCTCTACAGAGTCCTCGATCCGAACAATTCTGCTCGAAGACTCCCAAAAGCCTCGCATTCACCAAGTTAGTGGTAGGACGTTTCTTCATCCTCGCCGCAATCCGGGCACATGGGATTCCTCTTGACACCTATCAATGTGAGGTGTCTTTTAAGGTCGCAGTGGCCTGCCAGCACCCCAAGGATGCGGCGAAGCGTAGGTCGACTCCTACCTAGTAGCTAGACAGCTTTATCTCTGTCCGGCCCCTCCACAAAGTCCCTCGCCTGCCTGCAGCCACCAACCGACCCCCAGTGCCTCTCCATTGCTTCCTCACCTGTCTAAGGCGACAGAGACCGTCTTCCTACTTATGCCTATCGCAGGCTCTGGGCGACAGAACGGCCGCCGGGAACCAAGCCTTGCGAGATTATTCGCCACCTCATTCCCCGCTACGCCACAGAGTCCCGGAACCCACACCAGTTGCACCTCCTTTGTTCTGGCTAGTCCTTTAAGGGCGTCAGCGCACTCCTGAAGCAGTGTTGACCTGACTCTGGCCGCGCAGACTGTCCGGAGGACCGCCTGGCTATCCTAGCAGATGTACACACGTTTCTCAGGGTTCATCCTCCCGTCCTGTCTATTGGCCACAGACAGGATAACGTACACCTCTGTTTCGAATGCCGTGGTATATGCGCCAAGAGCATAGCTCTCGCGCACCCCCAGGCCCTCGATGTATATTCCTGCCCCGGAGGATTGTTGATCCTCCAGCCGCGATCCGTCGGTGAAACAGACCAGGCTTGCGGGCTGGAATGCAACCTCATTTTCCCTCCACTGATCCCTACTGGGGATCCTGAGGATATATGGCCTAGTCAACCTAATATCGTCCTCGGCATCCCGCACCTTTATGGCTGAAATAGGAATTTCCGTTTCCACGTCCTTGACGACTCTTGCATGTGCCAATTACTGCTACCTCTCCGAACTAGTTTCCAGAGTCTCGCATTCTAAGATGCGACGCCATAGCCTCCCTTCTGATACAGATGGGAAGCGGTGGCAGCATCAACAAGACCTCTATCGTGGCTGAGGGTGTCGTCCTCATTGCGCCTGTGATACCCAGGGTTGCCAGCCTTTAGAGTTTGGCCACCTTCCTGCTGGTAGTTTGGTTCACACCACACCACCAGACCAACGCTTCATAGAGGATTCTCGGCCTGACGATCGCAGTGTAGAACCAATGAAGGTTCCGAGGATTAAGTCCCCAAGTCCTCCCTATAACTCGACGCAGCTGCCAGAGGGTCGCTACTCCCTTCCTCACTACTCGTTCTATTTGCGACCCCCATGTTCGCTTGGAGTCCAGGATCACCCCCAGATATTTGACCTCCCGCATAAAGCTAAAGTTTTCCAAACATCAAGGGTGCCCTAAACCCCTCTACATTCCTCTTCTTGGTAAATAGGAACATGTCCGTCTTCGACGGGTTCACGGAGAGTCCCAGTTCACCACGCCACCTTTCAATTATGCTACAGGCAGCTTGCATGCACTCACAGACGACGCCGAGGAATTTGCCGGTGCCCTTCATCAGCGTACGCCTGGGCGTAGAAGCCATTATCGGAGAGCCACTCCAAGAGGCCGTCCATGACCAGACACCATAGATGAGGCGAAAGGCAGCTGCCCTGACGACAGCCGCCCGTCACCTCAACGTTCAGCCCCCGGCCACTCAAGGTCAGCGAAACTCTCCTCTTCTCCAGCATGCTCGCCACTGAGCGTATTAGGGACATCGGCGTTCCCCTATGCTGTCATTAATTGTTGTGGCTGTTTCTCTGTGAAACCGCTCCACATTTAATACAGACGCAAAAACTATTTATCTAGCTTCACATCTTTGTGGAGCCATAGAAATAGTCTCTATGTCTGTACTTAGCAAGTATTCATTGTTTTAGTGAGATAACCAAACTTTAATGAATTGTATTAGGAAAAAGCGTCATATATTTTAGGAAGATCTGCGTCTAGCTTTGACAGAGCCAACTCTGCAACAAGGAAAAAATAACGCACAACTCACAGGAGAACTTTGATTCAAAATTGCCAGTGTGCTAGGTTAGATAAATTTCCCTCCGCGTAAAATACAAAAAACAGGACGTGGTGGATGTGAAGAATGTCCCAGAAACAAACACACAAAGTTGAGGTACTCCTGTGAGCAGTGCGAAAAATATCTGTGTTTAGAGCACCTTCATTTTTATGCGAAAATTGCAGCCAATTACGTGACGACTAGTTTTATTATGTTTCTTTTGTCTGCCACACCATTTGAACATTGTACAGTTTGAGCTTTTTTTTGCTGTTTCCAAAATATTTTCTATTTTTAAGAATCATTTTTCTGTTTTTGATTCTTTTGAAGGAATGTTTGTCAAGTGTATAAATCTCGATATTTTCTATTTGAGCCCTTCAGACAATAAATGTAATGCTTTTATTAAGTTTTTTTCATAAGTTCTAAGTATAAATATGATTCTTTTGCACAAAAACAACAAAAATAAAGATTTTTTTATCATTTTAAAGGTAGGGCCCACCAGCCATTAGAATATTTAGCAGTTTGTGACTATTACAGACCTTTCTAACGCCAACATTCACCCACTCATCATCAAAACTATTACTGGAGCGCATATATGAGATTTCTATTCATTCTAGAAAGTGTAATAAATTGTACCTTACATTGTATATCTGCTTGAACCACATCTTTTTATTACGAACAATCAGAATCTCGATAAGAGCTTATTAACCATTACCAAGATATAGTCGCACACGTTTTTATTAGTTTCATTCATTCTCATCAACATTATTCTGACCTGTGTGCCACTTTGATCTCCATACGGCGATACTTCAGTCTTTGTTCCTCGAGCAAATGTAGCAAACCGTCACTTATGCCATTTGCGTAAAATACGAGCTTGAAACAAATTAATACTATGTGTTAAAATTCGCTGAAACACTGCTTTCAGTCTGGTCTATAATTTATATAGAGTATTGTTTTGCGGTTTTGAAAATATTTGTAAGTTGTATTTTTGTTAGGAATAGTGAAGCTGTCATATATAAACAGATCATGCTGGGGTTCGGTACATTCAGTAATATGAATTAATAGCCATTGTCCAACAGGAACTAGCCTGCAATTCAGTCTGTCAGGTATACAATAGAGGCGCGCTAGGCCACAGCGAAATTATATACTCTGCAGTTATACAATGGCCAGTTAATGTAGGGGCCCATTTGTTCATGTTAAAACTGGGTAGCTCTGGTTAGTTACCATACTGAAGGACTTCTTGCATACTTAATTATTAACGTCTCTCTCTGCCGTATCAACAAGGCCGACCTAATTCGCAGGTCTTTTCTCTACTCTTAGCCATCTTATGGACACGGTCATTCGCTACACTCTGGTTTCTATTGTTTTGTGCGCGGATTAAATATTTAATTTTAATTAATACAATGCACAGTATGAAGGAAAACCTAAGTGACTAAAAAATTCATTTCATTGTGGTTTGTTAATCAGAAATATACAAGTTCGTTACTTTGTCAGACGCAGGTTTCAGAACAAAACCACGAAACGCATATTTAGTGTTAAATAATAAACATGACAAGTTTGAAAAATATTTTCGTAACCTTACAGCTGAATAATGCATTTGATTTTCTACACCAACCCATAAGTTGATTTTACTTAATTTTTTTTATTTTATTACGGCCATTAAGCAACTAAATTCAAATAAACCATATTTAATAGCTCTACATACTCAACTAGTCGTCATCGAGAGCCTCGGTGATTCAGTGGCGAGAACGTGTGCCTCTGAACCGAAGGGTACGGGGTTCGATCCCAGGGTATTCCTTTCACTTTTTCAGTACAAACTGTAACATTAATATCAACCGAGGTTCCTGCATTGTATTTGAGCAAGTTGAATGTCTGCACGTTCCGCACTTCGGAGGGGGCGTAAATCCGTCGGTCCCGTGTCAATGCGATGTTTGTCACGTTAAAGATCCCTACCCTCCTTACAGAAAGGCAGCGGTTCGGCAAAATTTCCAGAAAAGTGAGGTGAAACTGCTCCCTGGCGTCGGTGATTGGCCATAGTCTCGGAAATGGGCCGACGTTTAAGAAATAAACAAACACATAGTCGTGATGGTTACAAAAAAAAAGTAACAAAAAAATCACTTTGTTGGTTGTTGAACAGGTTTTAGTAAATTTTCGTAGAAAATCAGTTTTAATCAATTTTAATAGGGTTTATTGTTGCCCTAAATTGGTGAAAGCGTTCTATATATTTAATAAAATAAATTGAAAATCATACAGTATGATCTAAATAAAACCGATATATACTTATTGTGTGGCTTCACTAGTGATTGCTTCTTCTCTGCAACCAATTTCGCTTTTTAGGGCATTCAATGTATAATTTTTCATTTTATTTTATTAACGCATTTTTCTGTACAAAATGTTCTTGAAATAATAAATACACTTGGGAAACCCAAATCACCACAACACATCTTTTTAAAAACCTGTTTTTTTTTATTTCAACAACACACCACGAGGGCTTACAGCCTAAATACTATCCCATCGTGAAAAAGGCAACTTGTTAATTCTGGACTTGAAGGTTTGGAGGTTCGGAGGAGAAGGAAAAACATGTGCCGGCAAGGAATTCCACAACTTGGAAGTCCTCGGGACAAAAGAGTGGGCATAACAAGATGTTATATTTTTGGTGACCTGGACAGTAAAAGGGTGCATTCGTTCTGTTCCCCTGGTAGATCTGTTGGGGGTAGCAGGTGGACGAACTATGGAAGAAAGCTCCTCTGAGCAATGCCCGTGCAGATATCTATAAAAGAGAGAGAGAGAGAGAGCGAGAGAGAGACAGAGAGGTCACCAACGGCACGTCGGTGGGCAAGGGATGGCAGCCTTTGGGTAAGGGTAGGGTCACCGATGAGACGTATAGATCTCTTCTGAATGAGTCCAGGATAGCGAGTGTAAAAGCGGCAACGGCACCCCAGATGTGGGAGCAGTATTCGAGGTTTGGCCTTTATTGTAAGATGTCTGAAACAGACGAGTCAGGACAGGAGCAAGTTCTGGTGTGCATTTTTTGAGAACAATTGCTGGGATCTCGTCAAGGCCAGAGGATTTCCTGGTATTAGGAGAAGAGAGCATCTTTCGTACCTTTTTAGTTTTGAAAATGATATCCGTCATTTTATGCGCGACATTGGTGGTTGAACATTTGGAGATGGGTTCAGAGTAGAATTGCCGGCGAACAATGAGGCAAAAAGTTCAGCTTTGCACAGGGCGGTAGAAACAATTTCATCCCCTGAGACAAGAGGTAGAAACGTAAATTATTCCCAATAGATTTAACAAGAGTCCAGAAGGGTTTGCTGCCTTTGGAGCTTAAGAGGACTTTGTTTTTGATGTGGTTATTAAACGAGTTTTTTGCCTCAGAAAGAATGCGGACACAGCGGTTTCTTGCGTCGTTAAATGCTTGACGGTTTTCTTGACTGGGATTGTGTACAAGCGTTTTGTGAGCTTTGACCTTTTCAAGTCTGGCCTTGAGTGGCTGAAGAGGTTTTATGTGTACGTGAAATAAATAATTACATGCCAGCTTGGATAATTGCGGTGACGTTTTGTGAAATATCAGAGGGGTCAGGATGAGAGAAGCAGACAGACGCTCATGAAAATGAAGAAAAGTAATTCCGCATTTCGTCCCAGTTCGCGGAGTTGTAGTGCCAAACGATACGTGGTTTTGATGACTGTGTGACCTCGGGTTGCATTGCGCAGAAAGCAGTGATGATTGTTTCACTAAGTTAGCATCATTAGAGGATGAAAAATTCGAAAGTATTTACAACTAAATATCACATTTTATACTAGGTACAAATTTAATGTGTCTTGTATATTAATTGCCGGGACGAGGTTTTTGAACTCCCGTTATAACTTTACCTGTCGGAATATCTTCTGTGTCTGTTTAAGGAACTGGAGGATAAATGAGGGGAATAGGGGAGCACTGAAATAATTATGGGCTAGAGTGACATACTGAGATGTAACAAGTTTAATGAAAATATGAAAAAGTCGCTACCATATTTACAAACACTATATACTTATGTGAACTAGATTTTGTCCCTGTTTATTTGAATGCAGGACGCTTGTATATTTTTGATTGTACCTAAAAACATTTAAAAAGTATTTGGAGACTAGGGCGGATTAAAGGATTTTTAACAAGGATAATTGATTTAAAAATAAGGAATTTAAGTGCTCACTGTATCATCAAGGTCGCCGGTTACTTCTTCCATATTTAAGGATGAGAGGATAATTAAGGAGAATAGGGGGACACTGAAACAATTATGAGCTAGAGTGACATAGTAACGATGTAACAAGTTTAATGAAAATATGAAAAGTCTCTACAATATTCATAAACACCTCTATATATAAACTTATGTGAACTAAATTACTAAACTAAGTAGACATACTTAATCAGCAATCTTCTATATGGCAAAATAAATGCTAATTAATGTTACTGTTGTTATTTGCAATTCCTAACTAAACTATGTATTGTTTATATAAACACTTGAAATGTGATGTTGCCAAATCTATGTCAAATAATGAAAATACCGATCTAACCTACTTATAAAATTACGCTTTATAATCATTACCCAATCGCTGCTTTTTATCTCGAATTAATATTATAATATATATATATATATAACCTTAGGAATGCCTTTTTGGTAAGCCATTGTTCCCTGAACAGTGTCACAGACTCACAGACAGAGTGTAAACGAAGCGCTATAAATCAATGGAGGAGCTCGGTTTAAGGCACTTTTATTATTTATTGCCCTAGAAATATAAATACTTTCGTACGCATCTAACTTGCTGGTTGCCGAACATTCTTGATAAATTTCAACTTCTCTTTATCTATATGGTGATTGTTACCCCAAATATGTTGTGCCACGCATAATTCGTCTACATTACCGTATCTCGGCTGTATCAGATGCTCCTTTAATCTGGGTTCAATGGTTCTTTTAGTGTGCCCAACGTATTTAAGATTACAATCTTTACAACTAATCTCATAGATACCCGACATTTCAGTGGCTTTATCTTTATTTTTCGTGTTACATAACAATTTTTTTAAATTATTTTTGTCGAAAAATTTACCTGCAAATCCGCTGTCATAACAATGCTCTCGAGACCCCTTATGATGGTAGGCACACAAATATTTTCTTTCTTCTGTGTCTACCAATTAAGTTTTTTACTAAGCCTTTATTTTGTTTGCCAGTTGGTCGTTGACTTTGTTGCACTGCGTACAGTACCAGATTCTGCTTTTTGGGATATAGATATTTTAAATATTGATTTCCCTAACCCTTTGTCAAACGATTTTTCTATTTGTTCCCAGGATGTAAATATAGAACTGCTCGTAACACAAAGTTTTTAATTAGATTGTGACTTTGGTGACTAATCTAAAATTTTAAACAAAATTGAAAACTTAGAAGTACACAATACCGAAATAACTATAATCCAACTTACTCTATTTCGTTATTTAGTTTAATAAGCTGAGAACGGAGGTATCATATCAGCTTTTCTGTATGCTCTAGCTAAACTAGGACAAGCATGATGTGAATGATATATCACTATAATTAATAAATGTTTAGTTTTCGTTTCATGTCTCCTAGAAATTCATAAATTAGATATTTTAACCTTATACAGTTGTAATCTTACTCTGGTCTAATAAGTGATTAAACAATAGGAAAGCTTGAATGCAGCAAGTGCGTTATAGTAGTGAAATTTTATATAAATGATCAAACTTTTTTACGATATATATATATATATATATATATATATATATATATATATATATATATATATATATATAAACATATATAATTTAAACTGGCCTGGTAATCGTACAGTTTAGCTCCCCCTACCAGCCTGATTCTTGTACACACACGAGTGCGTACGGTGTTGCCACTTTCTTCTTTTTATCGAGTTAATGTGGTATTTTAATGCCTATTATGATTATGTGGTGTTATTTCATGGCGGTGAACTATAAATTGTTTTATGGATACTTCAGGACTCTACTTCAGAAAAAGCACTTTGAGGCAGCAAGTGTGTTGTGCTTACGAATAAGGTATCATCATATATATTATGATAAATTGTGTATGTGTATTTTGTTTCTTTAACGTCGGTCTATTTCTGCTACTATCGCCAGTCACCGACGCCAGGGAGCAGTTTCACCTCACTATCCTGGAAATTTTTCCGAACCCCCGCCTTTCTGTAAAGAGGGTAGGGATCTTTAACCTGCTCAACATCGCGTAGACACAGTACTTACGGCTTTACGCCCCCTCTGAACAGCGGGGGCAGATATTCAACTTGCTCAAATACAATGCCACAACCTCGATTGATGCTGGTTGTACAGTATCTATTGAAAAAGTAAAAGGAAAACCCTGAGAGAGAACCAAGTATCCTTCGGTTCCGAAGCACGCGTTCTTACCACTAAACCACCGAGGGTCTATTATGATAAATTGTTATTTGAAATAGTTCCATACTCTCCTACATACAAGAAAAAAACGCAGCCAGTGCCTTATGGTAGAGGATATGGTATAAATACGTATTATAAAAAATACTGACGCGGTAGTGGCACCACTGTGTAAACTCAAACACAAAAATTCGTGAGTGCAAGAATCTGGCTAGTACGGGGGATTAATCTGTGGGATTAGCTTGATGACCGATATGGGTTATAGTGATTTTACTTTACGTTTATTAGAAGGGAAGTCACAAAATGCAAATTCTTTCTATACAAATTCGCTAAAAAAATCTTACAATGAAAATTTTAAAAACAAATCCACGAAAATACGTCGCAAACGTTGTTTATAAATATCTGTTAACAATAATTTTTAACGAAAACTTGCTAAAAATATTATTTCTACAAAAATTGGTTAAAAAAGTTTTACGTTAAAGAATAGATCAAATATTTTTGACGAAAATTTCCTAAAACAGCTTTTCAAATTTCTTTAAATGTTTTTTTACGTACTCTGTGTGAGATGTGAGATACTTTCTTGTCCATTTCCTTGTTGCCGTGATAAAAACACAAGCTATGTATATTTTCTAATTAGAAAATTTATATACTGTATAACATGTTGGTTCATATCATCACAGTAACCACCATTCCATTTAATAACAAAGTGGATATTAAAGTTTTAGCTTTGTATGTTCTTCCTAAATTTTTATTGAGCTTCATCAACTAGGACTACTTTTTTTTTTTAATTTCAACAACACACCACAAGGGCTTACAGCCTAAATACTATCGTACCGTGGGTATCGACAAGGAGGAAAGATGCAACTTGTTAAGTCTGGAGGTTTGGGGGAGGAGGAAAAACATGTGCCGGGAAGGAATTCCATAAGTTGGAAGTCCTCGGGACAAAAGAGCGGGCATAACAAGATGTTCTGTCTGGTGACCTGTACAGTAAAATGGTGCATTCGTTTTGTTTCCCTGGTAGATCTGTTGGGGGCAACAAAAGAGAGAGAGAGGTCACCAACGGCACGTCGGTGGGCAAGGGATGGCAGCCTTTGGGTGAGGGTAGGATCACCGATGAGACGTATAGCTCTCTTCTGAATGGAGTCCAGGATAGCGAGTGTAGAAGCGGCAGCAGCACCCCGGATGTGGGAGCAATATTCGAGGTTTGGTCTTATTTGTAAAGTATATAAGGTATAGAGATTAGCTGGTGAAAAGTATTTGCGGGCCCGGAAGAGGAAACCTAATTTCTTAGCGACCTCTTCTGCAATTGATGTGACATGTTGGTGCCAATTGAGATTTCGATCCACAGAAATGCCAAAAAGTGAAAAGGACTCATTATTTTGAATAACTTGGTTGTTTATTGTGATGGGTCTAGGGCTGGTGTATCTCTTATGAGAAAGACAGAAAGACTGTGATTTGAAGGGTTTAAATTGTACAAGATTTCTACTTCCCCAGTCTAATATTTTTTTGAGATCCACGCAGACAGAACCCTCCATGAGTCTGCGAGCCTCATCTAATTGGGCTAAAGAAACAGGCTTAGAATATTGCATATTTGATTGGAGGGCGCTGTCGTCCGCGTAACTATGAACTGGGTTGGATGTGCTAGAGAGGAGGTCATTGATGTGGAGAAGAAACAAAGTAGGGGCTAAAGCTGAACCTTGAGGAACTCCTGTACTCCGGTTGAAGAGGAAATTTGCTGTCCACGTACAGCGTTTTGGTGGTAGGCCATAGGCCGGTAGGTTATTAAGCAGCGCTGCGTGCCAGACCTGGTCCAGTGCTTTGGATATGTCTAGAGCGACAATTGGGATTCACCATGTAGTTCCACAGACTTGTTCCAAGAATGGGTGACAAAGGAAAGGAGGTCGGCAGTTGATCTGCGCTGACGGAATCCATACTGCATGTCGTGGATTAGACTGTGTTTTTCAAGAAATTTTAGTAATTCGGTGTTTATATACTTTTCCATCACTTTAGAGACGACTGAAAGGGGAGAAATAGGCCTGTAGTTGCTAGAAAGCGCTTTGTATCCTTTCTTGGGAACGGGTTGTACTCGAGCAGTTTTCCAGTTAATATGCCTGAGATGTCTGAAACAGACGAGTCAGGACAGGAGCAAGTTCTGGTGCGCATTTTTTGAGAACAATTGCTTACTAAGATAAGAGTAATAAAATAAATAAATAAAAAGCGAATAAATGTCTCAAGTAGACACTTTCTGTAATAGCCAACGAAACCTTTCTAGGAGTCAACTGCCATCAACACAACAAGAAGTACAGATACGAATGAGCAAACAGAAAAGCGGCACAAAATGCCACTGCGCGTACGCAGGAGGGTTAAGGAATAAATTAAAAACAACTTTTCTGACACCCTCTTCAAGGGGTCGTATCTTCACAGGAGGGGAATGTAGGAGTTTTTTGTTATATGAAGGACCCGACAGGCAATCACCCCCTGCATTTCTTCGTACTTATTTGTGTACACCCTATATATCTTTTTGGTATACATGCATTGTTAAAGGACGTCCAATAATTACTCAAGATTCGGCCGAGTTAAACGCAACTTCCTTTAAGTGGCTACCCGCATAAGGTAGAAGATTGCTTAAGTCCAACACTGCTTAACCTCACATTTAATCAAATATTGATGTAAAACTGCAGGGGGAGACTACAGGATGGAAGAGGAAATAATTTAAGCAATTTCTCAAAATAAGAGAGCAAATTTAATTTCTGTTTTGATTAAACGATCATCTAGATTATGTTATCGAATATAAATCAATCCGGCTAGGTGAGCATTTATACACACACGGGACAAGATAATAATGCTAGAGAGTAGGGAAGGGTCTAACCCTCGTAATCTGCATAGAACTGGGGACTAAGAAGAGAAGTGACTATGACTATGACTATCCCACAACGTTTCTGAACGATTGTGGAAAGTTGATGTTGAATATTAATTAAAATCAGTAATATGTTCAAGATGTAGAGCCTAAGGCAGATTGAAAACAAGCATGCATGGCTGAATACGCGGTTTAATCAATGAGTTCAGTCTTTATGCATAAAGATGTTAGTATAGACTTAACAAGCGACGTCTTGTTACTGTTCACTTTGCTGTAGGTACTTGCAAAGGAATCGCGTTTATCGGTTGTACATGGTTAAGGTTTCAATTGCAGAAGTTGTAAATATAATCAGTATAGTTTTATGAAGAAAAGAAATACAGGGTACCCAATAAACATGTAATATTATTTATATGTTAAAAACCGATGGACTGATTTTCTTGAAATTTGAACAGGGGGCGTTATAAAAAGTTTCATGTACGATAGGTGTTCTATGGTTATTGTAATTATACAATATAAACTGTAGACCAACAATTAGAACAACCTTTTCCACTTCAATCAAGCATTCTATATTTTATAATCCTACACGCATTTTTTATGCAGTGTGGAAGAGCCAAATGGAATAAATTCAGTGTCACAATTATTGGGCGTATTTAAAGAAAATCTAGAAACAAGACAATTTTACATAAAAAATCACATCCTACAACTTCAAAACTTCACTCCTACATTTAACCCCCTTCGAGTGATAGTTGCAACCACCAGCTTCTGAAGTTGGTGGTTGCAACTATCACTCGAAGGGGGCTAAACGTAGGGGTGAAGTTTTGAAGTTGTAGGATGTAATTTTTTATATAAAATTGTAAGTAAGGACTCGATACTCCAGTTTTAAAAGATATATTCATCCTTTATTCATTTTTTTTAATATTTCAACAACACACCATAAGGGCTTACAGCCTAAATACTATCATACCGTGGGTTAATTCTGAACTTGAAGCTTTGGAGGTTCGGAGGAGAAGGAAAAACATGTGCCGACAAGGAAATCCACAACTTGGAAGTCCTCGGGACAAAAGAGCGGGCATAACAAGATATTCTATGTCTGGTGACCTGGACAGTAAAAGGGTGCATTCGCTCTGTTCCCCGGGGAGATCTGTTGGGGGCAACAGGTGGAGGAACTATGAGAAAGCTCCTCTGAGCAGTGCCCGTGCAAACATCTATCAAAGAGAGAGAGGTCACCAACAGTATGTTGGTGGGCAAGGGATGACAGCCTTTGGGTGAAGGTAGGGTGTGAATGAGACGTATATCTCTCTTCTGAATGGAGTCCAGGATAGCGAGTGTAGAAGCGGCATCCCAGATATGGGAGCAGTATTCGAGGTGTCGCCTTATTTGTGAAGTATATAAGGTTTGAGATTAGCTGCTAAAAAGTATTGGCGATCCCGGAAGAGGAAACCTAATTTCTTAGCAGCCACTCCTGCAATTGATGTGACATGTTGGTACCAATTGAGATTTCGATCCACAGAAATGCCAACAAGTGAAGATGACTCATTACTTTGAATAACTTGGTTGTTCATTTTGATGAGTCTAGGGCTGGTGTATATCTTATGAGATAGAAAGCAAGACTGAGATTTGGTGAAGTTGAATTATACAAGATTTCTACTTTCCCAGTCTAATATTTTTTGGAGATCCACAGAGACAGAACCCTCCATGATTCTGCGATCCTCACCTAATTGGGATAAAGAGACAGGATTAGAATATTTTATATTTGAGTGGAGGGTGATATCGTCCGCGTAACTGTGAGCTGGGTTGGATGTGCTAGAGAGGAGGTCATTGATGTGGAGAAGAGACAAAGTAGGGGCTAAAGCTGAACCTTGTGGGACTCCTGAATTAATTGGATACAGTTTAGAGGTATGGCCATCCACGACAACAGAAATGCTTCGGTTGGAGAGAAAATTTGCTGTCCTGGTACAAAGTTTTGGTGGTAGGCCATAGACCTACTAATGGTGTACATACATAGGCCTATTAATACTATCATTTTAAAATTTATTGCAAAAATTAACAGCAAAAAAATTTAATATTATATTGTGGAGGCCGATACTTAATGTAAATCCATTGTTAACATAGGTAAATAAACAAATTGATTTACGCTGTTTTATATAATGTATATGTATAACTGCTGCAGTTTCGCTTAAGTGCTCAGCGTTGTCAAATACAGAATGATTACTATATATTAGTATAGTTTTATGAAGAAAAGGAATACAAGGTACTCAATAAATATGGAATATTATTTATATCATTATTAAATTATTATATTATTATATTAAATTTATATAATTTTTTAATTTTTTTTTAAGTTAAATTATAATAAATTTATTACATTCTGTATTAGCCAAAGCTGAGCACTTAAGCGAAACTGCAGCAGTTATACTTATACATTCTATAAAATAGTGTAAATCAATTTGGTCATTTAACTCAGTTTACAAAAATAAATTCATCTGATTGATGAACTTCGCCACAACACACTAAAAAGTTAATAACTAATCGCACTTTATTCTTGATAATGAGAAAAAATTAAGAGCAAATCAATCTTAATGTAGTAGATGTTCAGAATGCATGCCTTGAACGTCTTGGCAGCCTCCTAATGGCAAATAAAAATATATTCTAACGTTAATTAAAATCTGAAGCGCAATCGTTATTCTTCTTCTTAAGGCAGTCAAATTGGGTGGTTTAGTTTTGTTTACTATACTTTTCCCAATACGAAAAAGTCTAATAGTGTAGGATCAGGTCATCGTGCTGGCCGTTCTAGCGATCCTTGCTTCCCTATCTACCGATTTGGACATATTGGATCGAGCTACTGCTGAAGATTGATTTGGTTATGTGCTGCTGCTCCATTCTGCTGATACCTTTTCACATTGAGTGGAACTTATGGGCTTTCTCGATCAGGATATGAGTTTGCGAAAGTTGGTATGACATTATTTTTAATCAGTGCTAAATAACTATGTCCATTCAAATCACCATCAACGAAAAACGGGCCAGTGGCGTGGTGTCCAACTATTTATTTCCTGACATTAACCTTTTTAGCGTATTTCGTATCTTCTTCTCGCAATCAGTGTGGGTTTTCTTTAGACCAGTAGCGAAAATTTTATTGATTCGCATTGCCGTTAAGTGTAAACTGCACTCATCGGTAAATAAAACATAGTTGATTAGTTAGCTGGTCAGAAAGCATTTTTATCTAGCATTTCCATCAATTTTTCACAAAAAGCGACTTTCTTCTACCATAATCTTCCCTGAATTCTTCAGTTTGTATCACTTTACAGGGATTCATTTTATTTTCTTTAATATTCGAATAATCCATGAATGGCTAATATCCAATGTTGTGATGCTTGTCGACTCGAAACAAGTATGTGCGTTTTCCTCAAACTCAAGCAATGCATCCAATTTGGTATCATTACTCATTGCATTGAATAGTTCTTTTATATTCGTCTTACATATCCAAGCTCGCCAAGTTGTTTTTTAATTTTATTAGTTGTTCCTTGGGATATACGCAAAATCGCAAAATTTTTCTTGAAATAGGCGAGCAACTTTGATCTGTGATTGTGTATCCGATCAAGTAAAAAATTGTTATTTCATGCATTTCTGTTAAATAAACTATGTTTCTAAATTGCAGTTAACAACGGAACTACTTTTATGTAGTTACAATCGCATCCATTGGTCACAAAAAAGTCGAGTACGTCAGGTTTTATGCTTGTATTTCTTGTCCAATATGTAGGCTTTCAACCATTAATGCTTTTAATAGATTGCGACGTTTAGGTGTTATTAGTCTAGAGCCCCAGTAAGTGTGCTGCGCATTCCAGTCCCCTCCAACAATAAATCTAGAGCCGAAGGTTTGGAAAAAATCTTTGTATTGGTCTTCACTTAGTGAGTGTCTTGGTGGAGAATATAGTGCCGATGCATCAAAATTCCAGGTTTCCGTATACACCTTAATAGTTGTTGCTTAAATTTCATTCGTTACGTACGGGGGTAGGATGTCATGTTTAATGTTGATTCTGATAAGAACTGCAGTACCTCCGTATGCGGTGCCATCTGGATGATTTGTAGCGTACGTAGAGAAGAGCGGTGTGCAAAATACTGACTTATTTGTGAAGTGGGTTATAAAGACCAGCATTATATCTCTTTTGTTAATGTTTACAAATGTTATTAGTTTTTGTTTGCGATTAGTTAGTCCGTTGGCATTCCATGTTGCAATGCGTCCGAACTTTGCCATTTCAGTTGAAATTATTAACAAGTCTTGATAACAGATTAAGCATAATCTGGTTTTGATTCATCACTTGTGTGAAGAGGGATTTAAATTCGCCCAGGATAGTAGTAAGCGTGTTTTCAAAAAACCGACTCTGGGCGTGTCAAAGAGCACTGCCAGGGGAGCCATTAAGTCCTGGGTCAGAAACCAACACAAGGTGTACTGGGCGGACTGTCCAGGTTTCAGACATGGGAAGTCAATAATTGACGAACCCAGTTCAAAGAGAGCTGTGTAGCTGCTAAATCTTAGCAAAGGACAGCTCAGAAATATAACAGGTCTCTTGACGGGACACATGGCCGTCAAGAAACACCTGTATAAAATGGAGCGGTTTGAAGGGGACCTCGCATGCAGACTCTACCGCGAGAGGGAGGAATCAGCCCAGCACATCTTGTGTGAGTGTAAAGCTCTGGACCGCAAAAGACAACTGATCTACGGTCAGTCTAGACCGGAGACAGAGCAATATAAAACTTCACCCTACCAATCGCTGTGCAGACTAGTTCAAGGCACAGTGATTTTGGAATGGGTGGAGTAAGACTAAGGGTATGCACAATCAACCAAGGGTTGCGGTGCTATCGGGGCGGCAAGGCCGCGGACGAGACCTGAGGGAACAAAAAAAAGGGTATTTTGGTGGTCATCTGTCTAAACAGGTTACCTTTGTTTGAGTACTATATAGCGGTCTCCTTGGGCAGTGTTCAGTGTAGTCGCTAGGTACTTCTGTGTTTATGTTAGCTGCAGCGTGTATGTTTTGGTGGTCTAGTGTTAGATTCTGTTGGTTTTGTTGGTATCTTCTAGTCAGATTAGGGTGTTTGATTTTTATGAGGTTCCTGTATACGGTGCAACCTTTGAAATTTGCTGAATGGCTACCTTCACATAGAGCATATTTCGCTGGAGTTTCTCTTTTTTGTGTGCACATTTTGCTGTCGTGTTGTTCGCCGCATTGTACACAAATAAATGGTTTGTTACAGTAGGTCTTCGAATGGCCGTACTCTTGGCACCTTGCACATTGAAGTTTTGAGTTACATATGAATTGAAAATCATATATACTTTTATTATTATCTTGTGGCTCTAGATCTACGAAAAAAGAGGTAATGGATCTTTGGAAATATGATGCCTAATGTTCATAATATTTCTCACTCTGTGGCCAGCTTTTCGCATATCTAATTTTATTTCGTTAATTGGAGTCGTGTGGTGTAAGTATCTTACTACTTCTCTATAGGCTCTTTCTTCTTTGGGCTGGTAAGTATGGAATATGATATTCTCGTCTCTCAGATAGCTCACAAGTCTTTTATATGTTTCAGATGTATGAACATTTATTTTGACAGTGTTGTTTGTTAGTGTCTTTGAGTAATATTGTTCTTCTGCTATAATGACTGCTAGAAAGTTACTCATGTTATTATAATCTCTTACTCCATGGATAAAAGTAGGTGGAGGTTTGCGCTGTTTTAACGTTTCTGTAGAGTCGTATTTATTAACGTTAATTTTATCTGCTGTAGCTAGGGATGAGGATCTGTTGTATGCTTTTGGAAATGATGTCCTTTTTGGAGTTTTCTCGGGTGAGTTACAGACTCTTTTTCTTTTTTTGACTTCTTTCCACGACGAATGGGTTGATGGTGGAGCGCTGCCTCTTTGGTCAATCATATTGTGACCATCAATACTTTGTTGCGAGTTGTCACTGTTAATCGTTGACATTGGTGTGTTATTTGTTGCGGTTTTTGTGATGTTTGAGTAGGGCCGGTTCCTACATCTGTAGATATTTTATGTGATGATTTTTGTTGGTTTGGGTGCACATAGCTCCCTTGTTAAACAGTCATTTATTAGGGGTGATTCGATCAATTTATTATAATAGATTAATTCTGCAATAGAAATAAATTAATAATCTTACTTAATTTAAGTGTATTATTTTGCAGTCAGTTATCAGCAAGCGATAAGATTATTGGCTGCAGGTAGACATTCACTCACTCGGAACAACAACTGCGAACTCCCCTTCAAATTTTAATACCTCAATTTGCTATTAAGCTATAAGGTTCGTTGGCCAAGAAACCAGTTTTTCGGGAACATTTTAACCCCGAAGTACTAATGCTACTTCTCAGAGACGGGACGACATTTTACAATATGTGTAATGGGCATGCTCTTGGGACTTTTGACGATGAGCTTCTATGTAATTTATTATCGTTTAGTTTGCCATCGGTATTCCAAGAGTGGTGACCGTATAGTGTTTACTTTTTGGAATATTACGCATCAAAGTTAAGAAGCCTTCTTCCAGACGTACTGTTAGTGTTAACGCGCCTATAAAAGTCAAAAGCCGTCACTCAGACGTGGGATTAGTTTTTAACAAATTAAAAAGTATTGGCTATGGATTCCCGACCCAGTACTTTAAATCGGTGAACTTCTCAGAATCTAATTACGAAGAACAGTTACTGAAATGGTTCGATGAAAGTCTTAGTGATACCAGTGATGTTCAAGAAGAATGTGATGAAGAATTTCACATAAAGAGTGACCACAATACGGACTCCGAAGAAGAAGGTAAATACTTCTGAGATGATAACAATGGAAATATATTATTTTTTTCTGAAATCGATCGGGAATGTCTAGAATTTGTTTATAATATTGATTGCGTTTTTCAGAAAAAATAGTATGTGCCCCTTGTAGTAAAAGCTCACCACCAGACGGCGGCCGGACAACGATGTAATAATTTACATCGTCGTCCGGGAATGTATTGCGTTTATTTATAGATTTATTTATAGATTTTTATTTATAGATAATGTAATATTTTTTTAATTATTGTCTACAGCTGGAGTTGATGGATATAGCGATAAGAGAAACGAGAACACAGATGAGGAAGTTCCAAGCTTCTATTATGGCAAAAATCGGTTCAAGTGGTTCAGTAAACCCGCTGTTTCTAGTAGGGGACGTCGTTTACAGGAAAATATCGTTGTTCATTTACCTGGTTTACGTCCGTCAGGTACAGCAAAAGCACTGGGAAGAAAAGCAAGTCCTCTTCAAATCTGGAAACTGATGTTTACAGAAGAAATGTGGAATATAATACTTCAGTGGAGGAATCATAAAATTAAAGAGTAAAGAGACCGCTACAAAAATAAAAATTCTGCCACATTAAAGGACTTTGATAAAACAGAATTGAATGCATTCTTGGGTCTTCTTGCATACACGGCCCTATTCGAGTCAAATAATGAGAGTATACATACGCTATTTGCTACAGATTGAACTGGTAGAAAAATAAATAGGTATATCATGAGTAAGGAAATATTTGCTTTCTTGCTCATAAGCTTTAGATTTAACAACCCTGACCATAGGCTAATGAGAAGATTGGGTGATTCAGCGGCTGCCATATCTCAAGTATTTGACCTCTTTGTACAGAACTGTCAGGCTTGTTATACTATCGGAGAATCAGCTTGAATAGATGAGATGTTGGTCGGCTTTAGAGGGAGATGCAAGTTTAAAATGTATATCCCGAATAAGCCTGATAAATACGGAATAAAAATTATATGTTGTACAGATGCTCGTACTGGATACTTTTACAACGGCTACATTTACACAGGCAAAGACTCAGATGGAAGAAGTTTGCTAAATGAAGATAAGAAGTATAGTAAACCATCCCAAGGTGTTCTGCGTCTTACACAACCAATCTACAAAACAAATAGAGGTGTCACATTTGACAATTGGTTTACATCCGTTGAACTTGTAACAGTAATGAAGAAAAGGGGACTAACCTGTATCGAGACAATAAGGCAGAATAAAAAAGAAATCCCACCGGAGTTTTTACCGAAAAAAACAAGACAGTCTGGTGCGGCACTGTACGGTTTTACCAAAGATATCACATAGTTTCTTATGTACAAAAAAAAATAAAGCCGTTATTTTGCTATCCTCTTCGCATCACCATGAAAGCTACGATCCAGAGTCTGGAAAACCACATATTATATTCGACTATAATTCTACAAAAGGCGGGGTGGACGCACTTGATGAAAAATGTTCAAAATTGTCATCCAGTCGCAGAAGTCTGCGATGGCCGATGACAATATTTTACAGAATTTTTGACATTAGTACTGTCAATTTCTATATTATTTACAACTCTTATCCAGAAAATCCCATAATAGAAAGAGGTGAATTTGTGAAACAACTTGCTTTACAATTAGTGACACCCCACTTACAAAGGAGAGGAAATAATCCATCTGTAAGCGGAAAACTGCGACTCAGTATTTTTGACATATTAGGTAAAGATTACATCGAAAATGTTCCCCAAACAAGAGTGGAAAAGTTGGAAAAACCAAAAAATTGCTCTCTCTGTCGATACCAAAAAAGGAGACGAACGGCATATATGTGTTTTGACTGTCAAAGTCCTATATGCTTAGAGTGTGCCAAAAAATTTGTCCAGAGTGTGCCTCATCTACATAGTTTTAGGACGTTGTCCGTTTTTTTTTTTTTAAATTCTTTTTCTTTATTTCTGTCACATATACTTAGTTCCATTATATAGTGTACTAAATTAAATTCGTATATTGCAAATATTAATGTTTTAATTTTACTTTTAGTATTTTAAGAACTCGATGTCGATATACATAAATTTCGACACTTATTAAAAATAACATGTTTTTTTAATAACTTTTGTTATTATTTTAATTTTAAACGCCATTATCATATGGCCAAATATACTAACAACATTCAAATAGACGTTAACCATAATAATCACCTAAATTTTGAAAAAAGATAGTACACACACACACACACACACACACACACATATATATATATATATATATATATATATATATATATATATATATATATATATATATATATACATATATATATATATATATATATATATATATATATATATATATATATATATATATATACATATATATATATATATATATATATATATATATATATATATATATATATATATATATATATACATATATATAGCCGGCTGTGAGACGTTGGGTTAGAAACAACGTTACATATTCAAGACGCTTGTAGTTAAAGGTTAAGTTTACTTTCAGAGATTTTTGTACATTCTTTGAAACAATACAGTTATTTTAATGAAACATGGCACATTCTATTAACTATTAAAAAATTTCTTTGGAAATTCACTAATGAGGAGATCCCGACTTTTGAATTTTGAAAAAATTTCTTCAAATGAGCGCTAATTACCCCCAGAACACATATCCGGGGTCAGTTTCAATTTTTATATGTTTATATATATATATATATATATATATATATATATATATATATATATATATATATATATATATATATATATATATATAATATATATATATATATATATATATATATATATATATATATATATATATATATATATATATATATATGTATGTATGTATCACACCGATAACTCAAAAAATAATGGGCCGATTTTGATTAAATTTGGTGAATAAATTCCCTTTGCAAATGGCTTGAATAAGTTCGTTATCCAGGAAACTCTGCCAAGGTTTTCCCGGAAAATTTTGTGTTTCCTTCAAAAAAAATTTATATATTCGAAATTAACAAAGTAAGGGCAACCAATTTGGTACGCATGTTTACATCCTAATAGGTAAGTTACCTACCAAAATTTAGCTATGTAGGTCAAAAGACAAAAAAGTTATAGGCATTTAAAGAAAAATAAATTGGGGTTTTCCTCAAAACGTCAAAGTTGCGATTTAAAACGTCAAAATCGGCAACATTTAGGCAAAAAGCTTGAATCTAATACGGGCTATGGAAATCAAATGTCTCAAAAAGGATGTTTTACAAACCCTGAAGTCTTAGTTTCAACCGTCGTTGTCCTTCATTTTACTAAAATGTTTCCAGAAAATTCATTTCAAATAGACTCTTTCTCTGATGCTTGGCAGTAGTCTTAGCTATAGAGTTTATCATTTAATGGTATATAATTTTTGTCGAATTTTCGTAAAAAAATCAATAAAGTTCAATATATCTGTTATTATACAAGATATGAAAAAAATCTTTATAGGGTGTCTTGAGCTACATCTAAAAAATTTTTTCTACAATCACAGGTGGCCCATAAGTCGTTGGTGATACAAATTTTCTTTTTTTTTTTTTAATAAAACACGCCTTATGTTATTGTATTTTTGCATTTTCAATCGAAATATAATGCATGTTTGTAAGAAAAGAAATTCTGGATGCAGCAAGTGCGTTATGGTAGTGAATTTTGATCAAATGCTTCATATTTGAATAGCCCAATTTGCTATTAACCTATAAGGTTGACCAAGAAACGAGTTTTTCCGGGAACACTTTAAGTTTACTTTTGGAAATGTTTGTACATTTTCACACAATAAAATTATTTTTATAAAACATGGCACATTATTTTTACTATATAGGTTATACTGGTAATCAAAATTGATGCCTGCTTTCTTAAATAAAAAGAAAACACATATTTGCAATAAAAACATTTTAATGAAAATTCACTACCATAACGCACTTGCTGCGTCCAGAGTTTTTCAGTATAATTAACTGAATAACCATTTTGAAATTTTGAATTTAGAATCCAATTCAAATTTTCGTTCCCACGACACATTGGCTGCGTCAATTTATTTAAGCAGTATAAAACTTTTTGCAAGAGCTTTTTCAATTATACTGGAGAGGCCTTAGAGTTTCCTAAACACTCATCCCTGTGATTCACGCTACAGTAAACAAAAAACCAACTCATTAATTCTAACAATCTATCATTTACGCTATGCGTTTCCTAGTTGTAATGTAGAAAATAGAAAAGCTGGTGTGATACAGCTTTCTCCACACTTTAGTCTAAATAGATAGCAAAGCAAGACATGATATTACTCGCATGAGTGTGTAGCCAGCTAGATCTGGTATGACGTGCACAATTATGGGTCAATGGGCTGCAACAAAAAAGACACATATTGCCATAGTGTGCTGGTGTAGTCCTGTCGTGGTGTCCTTTTGTGCCGTTCGGGCAGGCACGTCAATAATTAATTGCAATAGAGAGTGGAGACTATAATGTGTAATAGGAGACACATATCGCCAAGCTGACACCATATATGCGGTGATTAATTGATTATGTATTATGCCAAACTGTCCGTTTTGTTTCGGGTTAACGTATTATGTAAAAACAATCTTCCTCGGCTGCAACAGATTATCATATTATTATTGCTACACATGTCATACTACATGGAAAATTAAATTATGACATTATATTATCGTAATATACAGACTAATAGTAATACAGGGTGCGTAAATATTATTGCACCAAATGGTAGTCTACAGAAACGGCTCAACATTTCAATTACCTATTAATATCCATATTTCGATATGTTTTTTTGGTTTTGTGCGACTAGTGTTTGTCATGAATTATCTGCGGAGAACAGGGCTCTGCGGTTTCAAGACGCTGCAATAAGTGCGTGCGACGCAAGTATCCTTTGGAAAAAAACAAAAGGACAAAAGATTGTGTGGTGGAACCAGTAGCTCCGTAGAAAGAAACGGGAAACAGGAAGAGCGAGAGCAGACGCGCAACTGGAGCAAGACCAGGATCGTCGCCGTGAGCTCTTGGAATGCTTCAAACAGGTCCGGCTTGAATACAAAAAAGTAATTAAAGAAGCAAAGGTAGAATCGCTGAGGCAAATGCTCTCTGAAGGAAGGGACGACGGCCTCTGGGGGCTGGCTCACAAAATCGTTTCGGCAACTAAGAAAAGAGCACCGACATCGTGGACGACGGTGCAAAATACGGCTGGAAATTGGAGGCAGGATATATGCGAAACAGCGGAGGCACTGATAGATAAATACTTCACAGCAGACGACGCCGGGAGTGATTCCGAAGAAAATAGAGTAAGGCGTGCGGAAACCGTAATCTGGAGAGGAAATACGGACCTCGACTTCTCAAAACAAGAACTGGAGGAAACGGTCAGATTAAGACCTAAACGTAAAGCCCCGGGCATCGACGGGTTTTCGTCAGCGGGTCTGCAGCATTTACTGGAGGTGGCAGGGGAAGAACTCTTAGAAGTATTAAATGCCTACTTGAGGGATGGAATTTTTCCGGGAATTTGGAAGCAGGCACAGATTGTGTGGCTACCCAAACCAGCGAGCGAAGGGCAAAGACCAGTGTGCTTGTTACCCATTATCGGAAAGGTCTATGACAAGCTGTTGGCGACAAGAGTGTCATACCACTTGGAGAAAAACGGAAAGCTGTCTGACAGACAGTACGGCTTCCGTAAGGGACGCGGGACAATGGATGCGCTGGCTAAAACAGTGAACGGAATAAAAAAGGTGGACCAGACTGGGCATACTGTCCTGCTGGTAACGTAAGACATTAAAAATATCTTCAACTCTGCCTGGTACCCCATGCTCAGGAAACTACTGGCAGAATCTGGATGTCCGAGAAACCTGGCCAGAGCGCTAGCCAATTTCCTGGAGGACAGAAGCGTTACTTCTGAAGAAGTTACGAAAAACACCAGCAAAGGCTGTCCTGTGGCTAATTACAATGAAGGACTGGTTTAATGAAATAGACTTCATAGAACCGGGCGAGGCGGAAGCAAAAATCGACGGCCACGCTTTTGCGGACGACCAGCTCATCACTATAACGGCGCCATGAAGAAGGAAACTCGAAGCAGCGTACCTGGGAGGCTTGCCAGAAGTGGGCGTCGGCTCATAAACTGGAATATGTCCCCGAGAAGGCGCAGGCTCTCTACAGGGGTGCGAGGTAAGGTACCAAAGTGCGGACACAAAGGCACCAGGTGATCAAGATGGGAGACGTAACCATAAGACCAGAAGCCAAAATAAAATATCTGGGAGTGATGCTCGACTCAGGTCTACTTTGGGTGCAGCATACCAAATACGTAGCGGGCAAGATAGTGGGGCGGCGCATAGGGTACGAGCGGTAGCGGGAAAGACGTGGGGGACGGATCCAAAGACCCTTAGGGTCATATATGAGGGAGCAGTGAAACCAGCTCTCCCGTACGGCGCCGAAATCTGGGGTGAACGAGCGAGGGATTCTAGGGTTACTAGAAAACTTCAGTCGGCCCAAAGAGCATTTCTGTTGGGCATAACGAAGGCCTACAGAACAACTTCCAACGCAGCACTGGCGGGGTGTCCACCTTTGTGGCTGGAAGCAGATGAGCGGAATATAAGATGGGAACACTCGAAGGCGGCAAATTTTGAGGGAAAACCGGCGTCCGGAGAAGGATCGCACCCAGTGGAGCAGAGGAAAACCTGTGCGATAATAGAAGGAGCGGAAAAAAACAACAGAGCGGTGGATATACATGCTCAAAAGAAGTGCCAAGGAGAACACTGAAGTAGAGTGGCAGAAGCACTGGGACGATGAGACAAAGTGTAGGACTACTTATCGATACATAGAGAGCGTGGGTGTGGGCCTCAAGTGCTGGAGTCACAGGGCGGCGAACTTGATGACTGACCACGGGTCCTTCAAGGGCCACTTTAGTAGCTTTAACCTAAGACCTGTAACGGGAAAATGTGCGTGCGGAAACGGAGAGCAGGAAACAGCAAGACATGTGCTGGAAGACTGCCAGATGGAAAATCGTAGGGCGGCAAGAGAAAACTTTGCGAGAAACCAGAACAGGGTTGACGGTTCCTACCTGTTCAAGTTAACTAGGTCCACCAAGAACAAGGAAATCAGGAATTTCAATAAATGGGCCGCTGAAATAGAGCTGGAAGAGGAAACGCGAAGAGAAAGAGAGGGCGCCGGATAGAGATGGGTGAGATTTCGGGTAAAGCGAGCGTGGAGTGAATGGTCGTATGAATGTGAGAGGTTGTAGGGGTTCCTTAGAGAGTGGCTTCGACCTGACAGTGTAGGAGGATACCATAGCCTAAAGTCTTCGGACGGGAAGGCAGGGGCTTCGGCCCAAAATCGTAAACTGGTGTTTGTCAAAAGCAGTCACCCTGATTTTTTTAAATGGCAACCTAGGTTTGAATTGGGGTCATTTGACAAGTAATTCATTTGGAAATACAATGCGGTATATATTAATGTTGTTTATTCTAAAGTAACGGAGAAAATTAATAACTAAATCAACACTTTGAGTGAATAGAACAAATTTTTAAAAATATGTTACTTAGTTAAAGAAAGTCACAACAACGGCTCAAATTGTTGTCCATTCAAATCTTGACAATATCTAGGTCTGTTAACAAAAGTGCCTAATGCATTCTGCAGAGATGCTGAAGCAATATTTGTGGTTACAATTCTAATTCGAGCTTCCAATCCATCTAATCCTGTTGGCCTATTACGACACACAACATTTTTCGAATATCCCCAAACGAAAAGGTTTATGGGAGTCATGTCTGGAGACCTAGGGAGCCATTCAGTCAGACCTCTACATCTAATTCATTGGCAAGGGAAATTGTAACTTACCATTATACGAACTTGCTGACCGAAATAGGATGGAGCCCTTCTTGTTGGAACCAGACATCTTGGTTGCAGGGCTTGCAGATCTATTGGATTTGGTTAATACCTCTTACTTTTGGTACAATTCCATGTTGTACTAGTTTCGAGTAACATACAGGTGTTAATGTACCTTATCCAAAGAGGGGACCGTTAACGTCTCCGTCCAGTATACCACACCAACCATTGCGTTTTTCTGGAAATTGCGTGCGAATTTCCAAGTTGACATGGGGATTACCAGAATGCACTGATATATGTCTGCATATAGAACCATTTAGCATCAATGTAGCTTTGTCTGAAGAAACAAGGTTTCTTACAAACCTTTGATCAGCTTTAGTTCTTTCTGTCATAATTTCTGAAATTCTGCAAATTGCAATCTCCGATCAAAATCGTCTTCTAATGTTCTAAAGTTAATGAACTAAACATTGCTTTCTAGAAATGATGCTTAAGACTGCTTAATTTTTTTCTTATTGATCCTTTCACACACATTATGTTTTAGCGCCAGTTTCCTCTCCTGCGTTCATGCCCCCAAGGATTATTCTTGGTTGTCGTACTTGTTCTATTTGTTTTTCCGGAGGTAAATAGAGATTACATATGTTTATTGAACTGCTTCCCATTATTGTTACAGCGACAACCTCAAGATTTGTTTGTAGGTGAATAATTTGCTATATTTTGGTTTTGCCTTAGCTTTTTATAAGCATGGTAATGTTTCAAAACTTTTTTGTTGTCATGTTTAAAGTTTGTTTCTTGCAAACATAGTATATCCGGTTTTTGTTCTGAAATTATAGTTTGTAACATAGTCAGGTTATTGTAAAATCCATTTATGTTCCACTGGAATTTTTTTTGTTTGAAATTCATAATAAAGTTGAAATTTGAATTTCATCATTTTTCTGTGAATAATCGCTTTAAGAATCAGATGTTAAAGCGCCTGAAGTTTGTATCTGTAGAAGGTTTAGCAGGATTTTCCTTAGCCTTGCACTAGTTTTAGATGACGCTAAGTGGATCTTATGAACCCTTAGTATTTTCAAAAAGATCCAGCAGTTGTTCACGGTTTAATAAGAAGTTTGAGCCGTTTTGTCTTAGAAAAGTTTCTAAACTAATTCTAGTAGAATCCTTGCCTTTATTATTCTTTTTCTTGGAATTGGGCGTTGTAGCGATAGCCTTAAACAAAAGGGAGTTTTTTTATTCGCTTGGCGTTGGTAGGGTCAAGGTGGCATCTATGTTTCTTTTTTGACTTGATTGAGGTCGTTCAACTTCTATTTGCTCTTTATTTGCTTCCTTTGTTTGTAATTGATGTAATTATGTATTTGGTAGATGTAACTGTTTAGGTGATGGTTGAATTGCTATCCTGGACTCCATCAGATGAGAGCTATACGTCTAATCGGTGACGCTACCCTCACCCAAAGGCTACCATCCGTTGCACACCGAGGTGCCGTTGGTGACCTCTCTCTCTCTCTCTCTTATAGATATCTGCATGGGCACTGCTCAGAGAAGCTTTCTTCCATAGTTCCTGCACCTGCTGGCCCCAACAGATCTACCAGGGAAACAGAGCAAATGCACCCTTTTACTGTCCAGGCCACCAGACATAGAACATCTTGTTATGCCCGCTCTTTTGTCCCGAGGACTTCCAAGTTGTGGAATTCCTTGGCGGCACATGTTCGAAGTCCACGAACTCCACAGAAATTGAATGTCTGGACTGGCATTTTTGGAGATCGTTTAATCGGATCAATTTTTCTTGATGGCAGTTTGAGTGGCAAAACGTATTTGGAGTTACTAGAAGATATAGTTTACCCTCTACTAATTGACATGTTGAAAATGATGATCGGTATCAAGAAAATCAATTAGTGTTTCAACAAGATGGAGCTCCTCCGTATTTTACACAACGTGCTAGGGAGTTTTTGAACACAGAGTTTCCAGAGCAATGGATTGGGCGTAGAGGTGCTATTGAGTGACCCCCTAAATCATCGGATTTAATTCCTTTAGACTTCTTTCTATGGGGCCATTCAAAGAGTAGAATCTACGCAACAGAACCGGAGTCTCTGGCAGAATTACGGCGACGCATTGTTGAAGAATGCCGTCTAATAACTCCACAAATGCTACAGAATGTCAGAGCTCGTTTTGAACATAATTTGTACTTTTGTATGGAAGCTGGTGGTCAACAATTTGAACACTTACTTTACTGAATAAACATTGTTGAGCGTTTGGTTTTGTTTTTTAGTTGTTTTTTTTAACGAAAAATTGACTAATTAGTGCATTTCTTATTCCAATGAATGAAATACGTTCTTGCAACTCCAGCTGTAATTAATTTTTAAACGAGTTGATAAAACTTCCAAAATAAATTGTGCGGAATTCAGAAAAGAAAGGGCTTTCAAATGGTGTAACACTCGACCCATGTTACCTATTTGAAATATAAGGGTTGTTATCAACACTCTTGAGGGGTTGATGTGAGAAAGTTGAGTTTTATGTCAAAAATGTCTCCCTCAATATAAAAATTGACGTGTTTCAGCATTTCTTAAAAAAAAATTCTCTGTATATATATATATATATATATATATATATATATATATATATATATATATATATATATATATATATATATATATATATATATCAAAAAATTATGGGTTGATTTTGATTAAATTTGGTGAGTACCTTCCTTTTGCAAGTGGCTTAGATAAGTTTGTTAGCCAGGAAAATCGGCAGAGGTCTTCCCGGAAATTTTTGCGATTTTATTCGGAAAAAAGTTTATATCTCCGGAAATAATACTATGGTTATCAAAGTTGGTACACAAGTTTGTGGCATTAAGAGAAAACTATATGCCAAAATTTAGATTTCTGTTTCAGAAGAAAAGAAGTTATAAAAAAATATTTGGAGTCTGATCATTTCTATGAAAATTCACTACCATAGCGCACTTGCTGCGTCCATACTTTTTTAGTAATTGACCAGCAAATGTTTGCGTAGTTTTAACAAGCCATATTTCTTCCAGTTTCCCTATAGGTTACGGGTGGAGATACACACTGGTACAACGCCAATATAGCTGTTATGTGTTTGAAATAACATCAAAATATAAATGTCATAGCTGTTATTATAAATCGTAAAACAAAATGGTAACACATGAATTAGCTAGTATCTCATGTGGAATTGTTATAAGTATTATATCCATAAAACTATGTTATATTATACATAAATAATATACAATAACTGTTGAAATTATACAATGTGAACATATTGCGTTTTAATGGCTTTCAACTGGTACATTTGTGTGTCAAAACTCAAAAACATTTACCTACAGATGACCTCCATCATGGGAAATTATATCGGATACAGACAATTTGACATATTATTCTTTTTTAAACATATCGGATAACGAGTGAATTCATTATAACTGTTAACAAATTTACACATCAGTTTCCTCCATTGGCAAAACAATATTAAGCGATGTTTATTATTTAATTTGGTGAAATAAATAATTATGCTTTAGCTGATTTACATTTACCCTCATTAAAATGTGATACTTCATGCTAGACAATTCACTATACCATATATATTTGATTTTGTGTTGATTTATTTATGTTCAAATTAACGTTGTTATTGAAATCAGCTGTTGATTTTATTAATTTGTACAGAAATACGTGCAAAATTCGTTCTGCTATTTAGTTGTCATTTTTTTAATCATATTACATATGGAAAATAAAAAGACTCTGGACGCAGAAAGTGCGTTATGTTAGTGAATTTTTATAGAAATGATCACGCAATTTTTATTACGAAAATTATTTATGAGAAAATAGAAATTAAAATTACCGTGTAATATACAGGTGTTCCTAATTAATTTATTTATTAATCCGATATTAGCTGAGTTGTGATAGCTGGCACAAAAATAAAGCGATTGGGCTCAACATGCACTCTTCTCTTAATATCAGGAAAGCATCTGGCCAGATCCCAGGGATTGCTCTCAAAAAATGCGCACCAGAACTTCCTCGTCTGTTTCAGACATCTTACAACACAGGCATATTCCCTAGTAACTGGAAAACTGCTCGAGTACAACCCGTTTCCAAGGAAGGATCCGAAGCGCTTCCTAGCAACTACAGGCCTATTTCTCTCCTTTCAGTCGTCTCTAAAGTGATGGAAAAGTATATAAACACCGAACTACTAAAATTTCTTGAAAAACACAGTCTAATTTACGACAGGCAGTATGGATTCCGTCAGCGCAGATCACCTGCCGACCTCCTTTCCTTTGTCACCAATTCTTGTAACAAGTCTATGGAACTACACGGTGAATCCCAGATTGCCGCTCTAGAGATTGTGAGCTTTGACCTTTTCAAGTCTGGCCTTGTCAGAGGCATTAGAGAACCAGGGATTTTTGGTGGCTGAAGAGATTTTCTGTGTACGTGGAATAACTAATTCCATGCCAGCTTCGATAATTTCGGTGACGTTTTGTGAGATATCAAAGGGGTCAGGATGAGAAAAGCAGACAGACACCCATGGAAAGTAGGTAGGTTGTTAAACAATATTGGCTAAAGAATTTCTGAATGCAAAAGCCTTCGCTGCTCTCCCTTGTGGATCGGTTTTTGAAGATTCTAGCCTTCCTTATTATGGACATTGAAGTCACCAAGTATAGTGATCTCGGAGGAAAAGTATTCAGAAATCAGATGGTTTTTTTTTCTTCAGAAAGGTAGTCGTAGAGCTGGACAAAGTTGCTCTCAGAAGCTGACCGGTAAATGCAACAGATGAATTTAGTTGCAGCCCTGAGAGAGAGTTTTAATCCAAAGTATGTCTTTTCTTTCAGATTCTAAATTGGGGAGTCTGGTGCAGGGTAGATTGCTACGGACATATGTACACGCGCCTCCATGCAATCTAAAGGAAGTAAGGAGCTTATACCCCGGGAAATTAAGGTGATTAGTGGCTGTTTTGGCACTGATTTTGGGTTTCGGTGAGAAAGAAGATTTGGGGCCATTAGCCTGGAGGAAACGGTGGACGGAGTTCGGGTTAGAATTTAGGCCACATATATTCGAGAAGGATATGTTAAATCTTGATGCCGGCGCCCCCTGCACACCCCTCTTCCGGAGATCCGAATGGAGGGGTATTTTATCTCCGGAATCTTTTGTGCAAGGAGAAGCCATCATCACTTTTGTTTATAAGGGAAACCCACTCATACACCAGAACCGGAAACGTCCGTTGAGACTTCACCGGGGTGGTACCTTCTCGGGGGTGAAAAAAAACCTTTACTATCACGTAAAAAATGTGTGAATGTGTGGCTTTTGGAAGTCTTCGAGCAGAATTGTTTGGTTAGAGGACCCTACAGAGGAGTCAAGTAAGTTCTGCCCCATGGAAGACCGTCATGACCTTTATTTCGAGGTCGATGAGGTTTCATGAGAAACCGATGAGGAGTGTGGTATGGTTGTTGGATGCCGGGGTTGGCAAAAAGAGCTCGATGTGGCCTACTTTCCCACCAGTGCTACTAATGCTTTAGAGCTGGAAGAATCTGATGGGCTCTTTCCGTGCGAATAAAGCGTGAAATTGGAATCAAATAGACAAGCAAATAGGTTGGCGTTTTTTGGACGATACAGCGAATACTCCATTCTTTGAATCGAGATGAGGAAAAGAGATGGTGGTCGAATTTCTATCTAAAATTTTTGCCATAGACCGAAAAAGTCGGGTACTGTTTGGACAAAAGGTGACTTTGTCCCTTATTGATTGGTAAAAGTCATTTTTTACTTAATCTATTTTCTGTTTCCACTTGTTCCTTTCTGGTACAAAGATGGCGTGAATTTCACTGCTGATGCATTCGCGCCAAAGGTTGTACACAGAATTTTTAGTAACTACTGCTTTCAGGAAGATTTATTGAACCCGGGTTTTAATTTGGAATTGGCAAGCTTTGATGAATAAGGGAATATATATTTCTGTGCTTAATAAAATAATTTCAAGAATGGAGTAAGCGCTATCTGTGGGATCATTATTTCGAAAACAGATGCCTCCTGCCCAAGGAAAGAAAAAGTAAAAATTCTTTGATTCAGCATATTTATAATTCCAGGTTTGTAAAGTTGCAAGTTTTGCTCAAAATATGAGGAAGTCAAGCTAATAAAGCGTGTTAATAACTAAATATAGAATATCTGACAAGATGCTTAGCAATACACTGTAACCTAAAAAACAAAACAGTTGTATTTGACACCTCATTTGGTGTAGATAACTTTGTATAATAATTGATTGGAGGAATCATATGCAAACAGTGCATAAAATCCGTTCCCTGATAAACAGAGCGCTAAAATTACCGCGATAGTTATGATAAATGTCTAATCCATCTACAAATTGGTACACCGAACATGTAACATTGTGTGACGTATTTAGCAATAGTGAATGTTGACTATTATTATGGTACATATCAAACATTAATCAACTTGTACAATTACGGTTAATTAATTGCTTACAATAACCGGTATATACCTATAATAAAACTAACTGGTCATTTTATATCAACTACTACAACCTGGAATATGATTAACTATTTATACTAAACCAATCGTTGCAACTTTATTCCTCTTTTATATATTTGTGTTACTATTTATGGCAGCCACACCTGCCACAAGTTGTGTGGCATTTTCAACCGACTTCAAAAAAGAAAATATACTCGTCAAATGTGGATCAAATTTAAAAAATCATTTTTGATTTGAAAGGGTATACTCCTGAGCTGGTCCCATTTTCGTTACGTCAGGTCAGGTCAGGTCAGGTCAGGTCAGGTCAGGTTGTTGAAATCTTAAATCGTTAAAAATAAATTTTTTTGTATGTTTACTGATATTTTCATCAATTGTGGACCAATTTAAAAACACATTTTTTTTGAAAGGGTAAACTGCTAAGGTGGTCCCATTTTTCCAATTAAGGATCTGATAATGAGATCTCAGGCAAATCTAGGGAAATTTTCAGAAAATATTTTTTTATGTATGTTTACCGACATTTTTGAAAATTGTGAACCAATTAATTTTTTTTTGCTTGAAAGGATATACTCCTAAGGTGGTCTCATTTCCACAAAGTCAGGATCTGATAATGAGATCTTAGGGAAATCAAGATCTCATCCCCGAATTTTTTTTATATAAGTTCACCGATATTTTTGTCAATAGTGGACCAATTTTAACAAGTCTTTTTTTATTAGAAAGGATATATTATTTGGGTGGTCTCATTTTCACCAAGTCAAGATCTGGTGATGGAATCTCAGGGATCTAGGGAAATCCTCAAAAAAAAAAATTAAGTATGTTTACCGATATCTTCGTCAATTGTAGACCAAATTTAAATTTTTTGTTGTTTGAAAGGGTATTCTTCTGAGATAGTTCCATTTGCCCTAAGTCAGGATCTGATGATTGATTCTCAGAGAAATCTAGAGAAATCCCCAAAAATTCTTTTTTTATGTATGTATGTATATTTTCGTCAATTGTAAACCAATTTTAAAAATCTTTTTTTTTTTGCTTGAAAGGGTATACCCTTGAGGTGGTCACATTCTCACCAAGTCAGGACCTGATGATGGGATCTCAGGGAATTCGAGGAAACTCCTCGAAAATTATTATATTTTTTATGTATATTCACCGGCATCGTCGCAATTGTACAGCAATTTAAATATATCTTTGTTTGTTTGAAAGAGTATACTACTAAGATAGTTGCGTGTTCACCATTTCAGGATCTGATAAGGGGATCACAGGAAATTCGAGGGGAATCCTCAAAAATTATTTTTTGTGTATGTTCACCGATATCTTCTTCAATTGTGGAGCACTTTAAAAAGATCCTTGTTCGTTTGAAAGCGTCTCTTGTCCTCATTTCTTCCTTTGCCTCTTCATCTCTTTTTCTGACTTCTTCGCCCGTTTCTCATTTCTTCATTTGCTTCTTCATTACTTTTTCTCATTTCTTCTCTTTTTGCTTCGTCCCTTTTCCTTGCCTCTTTTCGTGTAAACTCATCTCTCTTTTTAGCTTCTTCGTTCATTTCCAACAGTTGGGTGTCCATATTGGCTACTCTGCTACGCGTCTTGGGCATATACGTACATAAAGCTGGTACACATCTTGTTCTGTCCCAGAAACACAACCAGTTATAGGTTACTTCTGACACTAATCTTCCAGATATTTCAGAAATTTACACGTTGCTCAACAAATATTCTGGAAATTATCTTCTTTAACAGCTTGAAAATCCCACTTCTAACATCAGTTGTTACGTTCTCTGGAGTTCTGGATTTGTTTACTAACAAAAGGCAGCTTTCAAGCCACTAATTTATTATAATTAACTAGTTTCCAACACCACCATCAACTAAAATATGTATCTCTATTAATAAATGTCCATAGAAATATCTTTCACTATACGCCTTCTATGATCGCTTATTACACACCAACACTAACTCACTACTGACTGACTTAATACTGACTGCTCTATCTGCGGCTCGTTTATTTATACTGTCCATAGAGTAGTTCTAGACCTTTCTACGTTGTTCAATACCTGTCATTTCTAGTCCATTCTCGAAATATGATTCTAGAGTATTCGCTGTAACCAACACACTTCACAACTTGCCTGAGACCGTGTAAGTAACAAAGTCCATAAACAAAATTATCAAAGAGACAGATGTGACATTAGTATGCAACGCTTTCACAAAGTAAGGGCGACACAACTGAATGAATTTGTATTTCAACATGGAAGTATCAACAATTAGTATAATTCCAAGGTTCAACACGAAATTATATCACTATGTGAAAACTGTGACGTGTGATAAGTACACATGCAGAACCCAAATCACCACAACACATATTTTTCAAAGACCTTATGATCGTTTCACTAATTACGTTAGCATCATCAGAGGATGAAAAAATTCTAAACTAAATTACCAGCTACAAATGTATTTATATGACACCTAGATAGACGAACTAAACCGAAGGTAAAAATTGTAGTCGGAGACCCATCGTTTGCCTATTGTGTCTATATTGCACCGACGAGGTTGACGAACTACTTTAATCTTCTAGTTGACAAATTTATGAGCTTTCATCACATTTAAAGGATAATGGGCTTAAAATGATAGGTGCCGCATTACTTAAGGAAGCTCACGTTCTTTCTTGATCTATAAATTCACTATGTGAATATTGGAGCTCGTGACGAGCGCCGACAAGCACATCTGGCAAACAAACCAATAACTGTCGCACATATTTTTAAAGCAACAATGACTGTTTCGCACACAATGTTAACTTTAACAGAGGATGAATATTTTAACTAACATTCTACATAAAAACAAGTATTTATTTTGATTTCTTTGATAACAAAGAAAACGCAAGGGGATTTTTAAGTCTAGAACTTAACATAGAGCCTAGTATCTGTATAGACCGGCCGAGTTATTGACAATACTTTATTATTCTGCCTAAAAGATTAAGAGTGTTTAGCTGGTCAAATTCCAAGTGAAAATAAAGGGCTTAAAATCAAAGGTTCCGCACGGTTCAATGACATTTTGTTCTTAGTCGATCTTGATATATATATATATATATATATATATATATATATATATATATATATATATATATATATATATATATATATATATACGCTTTTATAAGCGTCAAGCATGGTTTGATGTCTAACATTTTTGACAATTTTTAAATTTTCTTTGTCAATGTGGTGATTATTATCCAATATATGTTGTGCCACACATTATTTGTCTACCGTCCCATATCGTAAATGTACGAGATGTTCACAAAATCTGGTGGATATGTTTCTCTTGGTTTCACCCACGTATTTAAGATTACAATATTTACAACCTATCTCATAAATACGCGACATTTCAGTGGCTTTGTATTTGTCTTTCGTATTACCCAACAAATTTTTTAAATAACTTTTCGTCTAAAAAGTCAAATGTAAATCGGCTTTCTTAAAAATACTTCCCAAACCCTTTGTGATACGTGGTTCATTTATCTGATGATGCCAACGTGGATAGTGAAACGATCGTGAGGCCTTTAAAAATATGTGTTGTTGTGATTTGAGTTCTCCAAGTGTACTTAACGAAATTATGTATAATTTCTAGTTTAAATTAAAAATTATAATTCTTTCTGCTTTGTGGAAATTCTACGCCTTCGCAAAATCTGATGATATTTATTTTTGGAAACATATGGCTTAAACTTAAACTCAATTAGATCTGTAGAGTAATAAATTTTGAAAATGCATCGGAATATGAATTGATTTATCGGATGTGTGGTGCTATTTTTACGCCACAGTGAATATTTTACAATTATCTCGATGACGGTATCCGAAGTTGGAGCATTTCTGAAATTGTTGACTTGTGCCTTGGTCAAGATCCCTCTAAGGAGTTCCTTGGAGCATAACGTGAATCGTCAAGTGATCTTGACGATGTTTCCGCCTCTTGTAGAATACTGTTGAGGAGTTCATTTATTATTGTCCAGTGAATATTTTTATCATACGTCTGAGGAGAAATATATGATCTATGAAAAATTATACATGGCTATGAAGTGATTCATTTAAGTTATGAGTGAATCATCTGATAAGAAAGTAATGATATCGCCCCCCAAACACTTATCCGAAGAGCTTTCGTTAAGCTGGGACTTGGGGCTTGAAGTAGACACGCTCACTTCTCCTGCCCTAGCTCGAAGCGTCTTGTCTGGCAGACTATAAATGTTGCATTTGACTTGATCTCAGAGTGTTTGTATTTATCTTGGCAAGGCAGAGACGGATTGGAGGTAGACAGGCTCTGACATCCGACATTTCATCGGCACGATTAGAGGCGCTAGCTTTACTTGTGTCTTGTCTTGCCACAGTTTCATCATGGTTATATTCATGCACTCCCTTTTACAAGCCGGAACGTGCTTTTTTTACTTTCTCTTTGCTCACTTGCTACAATATTTATGCTATTATTTATGAAGAAATGTGAGAATAGTTTATTCATTGCTGTATTCCCAGCGCTCTGAAACTGCACATCTAAATTTATAAGATATTTTTAGCAGGGCAGCAACATTAAATTTATTCAAGTTAACAAGATTTGTGAACTCAGGGGTTACACTAATATAAACAAAAATTATTCTAATCTAACAATATACTCTGTGGTAGAAATTGCAACACTCTTCATAGAGCGTTTAGCGAAAGATGAACCCAAATTGAACTTTTCTTTATTTTCTATTTTTAGTGAATTTTCGTAGAAAAAATTCACCAATGGGGAGATCATGACTTTTGAATTTTGAACAAATTTTTGCAAATGAGCACGAACTAGGACCCATACCCAGGGTCAGCTTAAATTTTTTCGGGAAAATTTTAAGTTTTCTGTCGCAAAAAAATTTTTATCTCAAAAAATAATAAATCTATGGTAACCAAATTTGGTGGGTAGGTTTAGCTATAAAAAGTAAACTACACACCAAAATTTATATTTTTATGTTACAAGAATTTTTATTTCTATGAAAATTCACTACCATAACGCATTTGCTGCATCAAGACTTTTTTAAAATTATTTATTTAATAGTTGTCGCCTATTTTCAAAACCAAAATGTTATTACCGAAATTCAAATATCTTAATTCGTAAACAAGAGATACTCCAAAATATGAAAATTGCTATAAAAAACCCTTATTATCTAAAATACATAAAAAGCATTATATAGAAAATTGTTTATGTCAAATACAAAATTACAGCCCCCCAAACAAATATAATTGCTCTTCTCCAATTTCCAGTATGTTTCGGAATGTGATGAATTTGGAAGGAGTTTAGTTGCTAAATTTAATGCAAGTACACTGCTAAAATTCTGTTTGATTTACCAAAAACTTTACTCTAAATAGGCGCTAAGCATTTTTGGGTGCACATTAGAAAAGGTCTGGACGCAGCAACTGCGTTATGGCAGCAAATTTTTATATAAATGGTCTACGCAATTGTTTTAAGACACTTACATATATATATATATATATATATATATATATATATATATATATATATATATATATATATATATATATATATATATATATATATATATATATATATATATATAAATCTTCTGAAAGAAATAATTTATGAGAACTCGACGTTTCGTCTCCTGTTTTGGAGCCATTTTCAAGAGGTAAAGGAAATATGTAAGGACACTCTAAGGCCTCAATCTGCCTACTCTTTAGAGTGGTGCACAAAGGTGGGTAAAGGAAATATGTAAGGACACTCTAAGGTCCCAATCTGCCTACTCCTTAGAATGGTGGACAAAGGTGGTAAAGGAAATATGTAAGGACACTCTAAGGCCTCAATCTGCCTACTACTTAGAGTGGTGGACAAAGGTGGGTAAAGGAAATATGTAAGGACACTCTAAGGCTTCAATCTGCCTACTCCTTAGAGTGTTGGACAAAGGTGGGTGAAGGAAATATGTAAGGATACTCTAAGGCCTCAATCTGCCTAGTCCTTAGAGTGGTGGACAAAGGTGGGTAAAGGAAATATGTAAGGACACTCTAAGGCCTCAATCTGCCTACTCCTTAGAGCGGTGGACAAAGTTGGGTTGGGTTGTTGTAGCTCGATTACGAAGCCTCAATCTGCCTACTCCCCAAATCTCGCCGAAGATCGTCTGTGAGGTCTCAGTGTGTTCAACCCTAGGCCTCTCTAAGGAATGTTGCACTACACTGTAATCAGTTATAAATATGCACTTTATTTGTTTGCTGTACTATTTGTGCTTTTTTTATTGCTTTGCGTGGACTGCAGTTTCGAACCGTCCCGGTTCATCATCAGCACGCTACTAAATATGATCGCTCCTGTGTGGTCTACTTCTGAGATTGTACATGGTGCCTGCACGTTGAGCTTCTATTGGTCGGTTTATTGCTCTCTGATTGGTTGTGCCTTCGGACTGTGTCGTGTGTATCGGTCTCCTGTCTTGATCACTGTGGTTTGATAATTTGTCTATTTGTATGGCCTTGATTAAGTTTTGTTTAAATGTTTGTACTTGGATTTGTTCTGGCATTAATTGTTTCTCGTTGTTTGTTAAATGTAGTATTGTTCCCAGATTCCCATTTTGTTGTGGTCTTTAATATTTTTCATTAGTGATAATTGGGTGATATCTGGTTGTTGGTGTTTGGTGTTGTGAATGTGTGTAGCTGCGTTTGATTTGTCGCTAGGTATGTGGTTTTTTATCTAATGCTGTTATATGTTCCTTCAATCTTGTTTCTATTGATTTTTTATCATTCCTATATATTTTTTATTGTATGTGTTACATTCTATTTGATATATTCCGTTTAATTCATGTGAGTTGTGTTCTTGTTTTTTTATTTATTTTGCTTATTATTTTGTTCTTGGTTATGTAGCTCATTTTTAAGTCATATTGTTTGAGTATTTGTGTTATTTTTTTGATGTGGTGGTTATAAGTGAATGTTGTGTATTTTGTGTTTAACACAAACACTCGAGCAATATGACTTAAAAATGAGCTACATAACCAATAACAAATTAATAAACAAAATAAATAAAGAACAAGAACACAACCCACATGAATTAAACGGAATATATCAAATAGAATGTAACACATGCAATAAAAAATATATAGGAATGACAAAAAAATCTATAGAAACAAGATTCAAGGAACATATATATATATATATATATATATATATATATATATATATATATATATATATATATACATATTTATATCACATCGATAAATTAAAAAAATAAAGGGCCGATTTTGGTGAAGTAAAACATGACTTCTGTAATCGGACCGTTCGTTTGTCGAGGGCTAACTGTACACCAAATTGCAAGACGATATCTCAATTCGTTCTAAAGTTTTCGTGACTACAAACAGACAGACATACAGACCGACAAACTGACAGAGAAAATAATTTTGTTCCGAAGTCATGTTTTCTATATGTTTTGACACTTGCTACGACCCATATTGAACATATTTACCCAATAATGAGATGTGAACATTTTTACATATTGGCAAAATATTGCAATAAATATTGAATTGATATTGTCACATTTGTCTATGAGAATTAAGTTTATGAACTTTGTTACTTCTATGGTCAGTTGTAGTGTGTTGGTAACAGCTAAGACTCTGTAATGATATATCTAGAAGGGACCAGAAGTGACAGGTGTAGAATAGTGTAGAATCTCTATGGACAGTATAAATAGGCGAGCGGTACACAAAGTAAGTTAGTTCAGTATTAAGTTAGTGTGGTAGAATAAATGATCAGAGAGTATTAAGCGAGTCATCAGTAAGTGTTGGTGTATAAGAAGCGATCATAGAAGGAGGTAGTGGAATATAGTTCTATGGACATTTAGTAATAGAGAGAAATATTTTAGTTAATCTTGGTGTTGGAAAATAGTTGGCTATAATGAATTAGTAGTTTGAAAAGCTGTGTTTTTCAATAAATACAGCACCCCGTAGAACTGGTGTCATAAGTGGGATTTTCAGGCTGCCAGCGGAAATATGTTCCAGAATAGTCGTTAAACAACGCCAGAAAAATAGATGAAGAGGCTAAAGAAGAGTTGAGAAAAAGAGACGAAGAAGCGATAGAAAAAATGAGAAAAAGAGATGAATGAAAAATCGGACCAGTTTTTCCAGGAAGCTTTTGAGGTTACTTTTGCAAAAATTTTATTTCACCGAGAATGACAAAGCTATGGCACCGAAATACATACTATATACTTGAATTCAGATCCCTATTAGGTTGAAAGAAAACAGTTATTGACATTCAACGAAAAAAATGTTTAGTGCCACTGAAGGTCACAGGGCACAAGACTACCAAAATAGTGTGTTAAATAAAATTTATTAAATATTACAGACAAATTTTATGTTTTCTTGGCGCATGTATAATTTTCGTCGAAAAAAATGTGTAGATCATTTCTTTGAAAATTTGCTACTGTAACGCACTGACCGCCTCCAAACTTTTTATATGGATATTTGATTTTTGTTAAAAAAATGCGCAATCATTTCCATGAAAATTCGCTATTATAACGTACTTGCTGCTTCCAGATTTTTTTAAAATTTTTGGTTTCAAACATTTCTCTAATAAAAATTTGCTACCATAGCGCACTTAAATAATTGAGTAAAATCCTAAGAAAATCCTTAAGGTCGGACACCAATTAAAAAATAAATTTATGACAAATATTGTAAAACAGTGAATTCTGTCCTGCACCGTATTTACGCCAATTCCTTATATTTCAGCCTCGTTTAACGTGAACCTTACAAATGTATTAATTCTATAGATAAGAGTATATTCTCCAAGAATTTTAAAGGACTCTACCCTAATACACCATTAATTAAAAACAATCCATGTTAATTAGCCAGAATTAGTAACAAAAAATTGATTACTTAGTTAATTTCACGGCAAATGAAATGCGGAGATTTAATATTTAATTCGAGAGTTGAACTCAGCTCTTGATCTGCAAACACATTTCATTCAATCTCAATAATTAAGCGTCATTTAATCCAAGCAACTTCTGGATTCACTCTTTCACGCTCTGCTTCACTCAATTTATCAGATGTAGTTCCTTTTATTCCAGAAAAGGGCAACGTTTTTATTTTTAATCGTATTCATACTCACCTCTCCTCAACTGGTGTACTTTTATTTTTGTTATTTTGCAGACAAATTGTCTAAGAATATTAAACATACAATTGAAAAATATAATGTGTTAATTGAATGAGAAAGTTGCATATAATTTACTTTTGATGAAAAACGTATTTAAAGTACAGCAAAATACTCTAAAAATATATGTCTACAAGTAAACCCCCCTTAAAGTGAACCACTAATTAGTAATTAATTATTGAAATATTGAATATAATTCAAAAAGACAGGGTGGAGGAAAACGCGATCTAATTGGTGAAGAAGTTTGTGACGTCACGATCCGGTACATATGCGTGATACCGTTGTGTTTGCATCGAATTCTGAGCAGTTTTATCATAATTTTAAGTAGTTTTGGTGTTTAGTGTATAATATAGGTTCAGAGATAGTAAGTTGTGTTTAATCTAGTTTAGGGCGTGACTGTGTGATGGCTTCAGCAGATTCAGAATTACAATACGAGAATGCGAAAGACATAACAGTGCCTGGACATAAATATTATAAGTGCTGTATAGTGCCTAAATGTACTTCCACAACAATAACTACCCCCAACAAATTATTCTTTAATGTACCTAAGGATGAGAAAATCAGGAAGAAATGGTGTATATTTTTCTTATTTGAATGGAGAACATTTTGAGGTTATGCTTTTATTTACATTATATTTTATAAGAAATTACTACATAAAATCCAACAAAGATATTTACAGGATAAAATAAGGTTCATATCAGACACATACCTCCCAGCTTTCAGTCCTTTTAGCTCAGCACCCATGAAATTCCGCTTGTTTCCTAAAAACGCAAACATTGCTAGTACATAAATTTTTGGTAAATTATAAGATTGTCCTTGAACAAATCCAACTTCTGTAGCCATACTATAAGACTGTACAGTTTTTAAAATAATTAATAGGAGTATATAGATATTAACAATAATATAAGTTGATAACAATAACTATCCGGAACACGTAAGTCGCATAAACACTAATGGTGACATGAGGATATTGTGTGAGTAAGCGAGACTCGTTTGGCCGATACCGGATCGTGACGTCACAGTCCGTCCGTCTTTGTTTACGGCTGCGTTTTGGCGCGGAGACAATTATTTTGATTTTCTATATTTTTTACAGGAAAACTATTAGTTAAAAATTTAAATTTTATATGGCAATTGATTTTATACAATGTGGGGAGTTGACTAAGAGGAGAATAAAAAAATGTGCAAACTCCTCATTCAGTAATACCAATCAGAATAAATTATAGTATGTATGAAATCATGTTGTTTTCGGTAAAAGCATTGGAAATTTCTGCAGGTACAATTTTTATATACACTTGGAGAGGCCAAATGACCACATCACATCTTTTTGAAGACCTGAAGATCGTTTCACTAACAAAGTTAACGTCATCAGAGAAGGAGAGAAATTTGCATCCTCTAATGACGCCAATTTTGTTAGTGAAACGATCGTCAAGTCTTTAAAAAGATGTATTGTGGTGATTTACGTCCTCCAACCGTACCTATTAGTGCTCATCACAGGTTCCAATTTTCACTTACTGAATATTTTTATTGTAATGTTACCTAAGACTAAAGTAACTTTACACTTATATGTCCACTGAAAGGCTTTAATAAAGTCATTAGTTGATGTTTCCTTACTTGGTGCTACCGTTCCATACTAAATACTGACTTAGCGACCATTTTTCTGGCTTCACAAATGTTCATTTCCTTTTTCTTTTTCGTAACCGGTCTCTTTACCTGATAATGCTGTCAGGCAGCAAAACCGGTTACAGAAAAGGAAAAGAAAACTAATATTTGGGAAGCCAGAGAAAAAGTCTCTACGTCTGTATTTACTTTGATAAAGTATCTTAGGGCAACAGAAGCTATGTTCTTGGGTTAGCCTTACCTGCTTTCACAATAAACAATTTGGTTCGTTTGTTAATTATCACATGTCTTGCCAAAACTGGCTGACGTCTTGTGCTTTTGGCAACATTTATATTCGCTCCCTAAGATTGTAGGCTTTATCAATGTTGTTATTTTTTATATTTTAACAACGCACCACGAGGGTTTACAGCCTAAATACTATCGTACCGTGGGTGTCGACAAGAAGAAAAGAGGCAACTTGTTAATTCTGGACTTGAAGGTTTGGAGGTTCGGAGGAGAAGGAAAAACATGTGCCGGCAAGGAATTCCATAACTTGGAAGTCCTCGGGACAAAAGAGGGGGCATAACAAGATGTTCTATGTCTGCTGACCTGGACAGTAAAAGGGTGCATTCGCTATGTTCCCCTGGTAGGTCTGTGTGGGCAGCAGGTGGAGGAATTATGGAAGGAAGCTCTTCTGAGCAGTGTCCGTGCAGATATCTATAAAAGAGGGAGAGCTCACCAACGGCACGTCGGTAGGCAAGGCATGGCAGCCTTTGGGTGAGGCTAGGGTCAATAATGAGACGTATAGCTCTCTTCTGAATGGAGTTCAGGATAGAGAGTGTAGAAGCGGCAGCGGCACCCCAGATGTGGGAGCAGTATTCGAGGTTTGGCCTTATTTGTGAAGCTGGCGAAAAGTATATGCAAGCCCCGAAGAGGAAACCTAATTTCTTAGCAACCGCTTATGCAATTGATGTGACATGTTCGTGCCAATTGAGATTTCGATCCACAGAAATGCCAACAAGTGAAAAGGACTCATTACATTGAATAACTTAGTTGTTCATTGTGATGGGTCTAGGGCTGGTGTATCTCTCATGAGATACACCAGCCCTCAGCAAGACTGAGATTTGGTGGAGTTGAATTTTACAAGATTTCTCCTTCCCCAGTCTAATATTTTTTGGAGATCTACAGAGACAGAACCCTCCATGAGTCTGTGATCCTTATCTAATTGGGCTAAAGATACAGGCTTAAAATATTATATATTTGAGTGGAGGGTTCTGTCGGCCGCGTAACTGTGAACTGGGTTGGATGTGCTAGAGAGGAGGTCATTGATGTGGAAAAGAAACAAAGTAGGGCTAAAGCTGAACCTTGAGTGACTCCTGCATTAATTAGATACAGTTTCGAAGAATTTTGACGTCTCTAGATTAACCTTTTTCCCTATATTTTGCCCTTGATTATTAATCTTAGAAATTCATATTTGTCACCTCTCATTGCATCACCTATGTATCTCATTTTTCTCTGTTTTATTGTCAGTAATAACTTCTTTTGTTTTCCCATACGCCTGTCAGGCTTTCACAACCGTCAAACACTACTGAGAAGATATAGCACCCGAACATACGGCTTCGAAATTCCAAACCAAGATCTTATATCGTGAAGAATGCTTTCATTTTGTGAATACTTCTTCAGTTTGCCTTAGACATGTGGACAGAGGAAGCAATGGAGAGGCACTGGGGGCCGGTTGGTGGTTGTAGGCAGGCGAGGGACTTCGTGCAGGGGCCGGACAGAGATAAAGCTGTCTGGCTACTCGGTAGGAGTCGACCTACGCTTCGCCACATCCTTGGGGTGCTCACAGGCCACTGCGTCCTTAGAAGACACCTCACATTGATAGGTATATAGAGGAACCCCATTTTCCAGGACTGCGGCGAGGATGAAGAAACGTCCTACCACGGCCTTCATCTCAAAGTCGAGGGGGTTTGGCGACGGAGCCGAGGGGGAATAGAGCATGGTTGATGGGTTGCTGGGGTTGGAAAAAGGGCCCATTCTGGCCTACCTGCTTGGCGTTGGCCTCCCCACCACTGCTACTACTCTCCAGTTTGTTGAATTCTAGATCTTACTACTTTTCTTGGGTATATCTGATTCTTTATTATTGTGCCCAAATATTTGAAAAAGGATACCTGTTGTGCTATATTTCCTTCAATGAATCAATTTTCGTTGATGTAAGTTTTGAGAAATCGAGCACTTAGTTTTATTAATGGTATATATGAAATTCGAACTGCTCGCTGTGCTAGACAATGCGGTCGATCATTCCCTGCAAACCAGTCACGCTATTCACCACAATCACAGTATCATCCGCGTACCAAATATTATTGATCCTGATAAGGCACCTTACCAAGATTCAAAATTCCCATTTTCGGAGCCAGTTCTTGATGGAGTATTCTCGCAAGTGCGTGGTACCTCTCTTGGTAATATGTTTGAGCAAACGCTTGGCATCTTCCGATGACATGCTGAAGAGTCTGCTGACTGACAGCCAAATCTGCATTGGTCAACTTGGACTAAATTATCTCCAACTATATACTTCAAGTAGTTTCTTGGTGGAATGACCTGATCTTGTATGGCCAGCAAAAACCCCTTTGTCTCTGGAAACATCTGTCCGGACACCAACCAGTAGTTGGAAGCCCGTTTTGTCGACATGTGCCTGGGAGGTCTCATTTAGATGTTGCTCATGGAGAGGGTTCGACATCCCAGATTGCAACTTGTCTTGATAAGTCCGGTAGTAACTTTATATTTCACTTTATCTTAATTGTAACGGTGTCGTATCGTCTACCTCGCATATGGCACGGTGTAGTTCAGAAGTAAGCCGCTGCTGATAAAAATATGTACGCACGTTCACCAGCTGTTAGTCCAACTGTTTACAATCCTAAATGAATAGCTAAGTGCAGAACATGTAAATTATGTATTAAGTGCTTTAGCCAAGTTCTTGCCGTTAAAATTTGCCCGCACCACCTGCTTTAGTCGTTTCGTAAACTCATTTGTCAGATCGTTCTTCATTACCGAATGGTTTTTTTTCCTCGTTTGCTGTATTTCCAGGTATTTATAACACTTTTCTTCATACATTGGGGCAATTTGCTGGTCGTTCTGCATTCATATACATCAGGTTGTATATTTCCCCTAACTATGTATAAGGCGCGACATTTGTCAAGCCCAAACTGCATGTCAATATCTCTGGAAAACCCTTCCACTATTTTAAGGAGATGTTCGAGGTGGTTCTTTGTGGAGGTCATCAGCTTAAAATCGTCCATATACAGCAGATTATTTAACTTAATTTGCTCTCTGTCATTGCTTTTTATACCGAAGCAAGGTCTGGTAGAGTTCAGGCGGTTTAATAGTGGATTCAATGCGTGTCAGAACCACAATGGACTTAGCGAGTTGCCATAAAATAAACCTCTTCCAATTGGTATCGTGCTGGGTACGATATTATCACCCGTTTAAACCCATAATTGAATTTTTGTTACCCAGGTAGACATTGTGTGTTCTAAAAACCTTAGGATATAACTATAGATCCTATAGATCTACACTTACAAGCGATTCGTGTGGAACCGAGTTATTATTATTATTACTATCATCATTATTTTTATTGTTGTCAGTGAATTGTGAGTATTAAGAACAGACGAGTGAGTCAAAGTTCAATAGGATAGATTATAGTTTAGTGCTCAGTTTGCTTGCCTTCCTTAAGAGTGGATAGCTGCCCGAAAATAAGAAATGAGCCTTTTTGAATGTTAGTTGTGTGACTAGTACAGGATGTTTATCTAACTGTAGGCCTAGCTATTTTGTACTGTTATAACGCATAATAACAATACTTCCATATGAAAATTACCAATTAGTAAGGCTTAACCGTTAAATATTATTTTAACACACGGTAAGCGGTGTAAAATGGGTTAGGTTGGATTATATTGTGAGTGGGCCATAACGGTCCCTCTACTGCGACGTCAAGGTCTATTGTGATCTTTAGCTCTATTGTGAATCACGCCCAATTGTCTTATATTTCACCCAACAAAAGCAGCCTTCTAGGGAGGTCGACAATTTTTGTGTGCAACGTCGATCCTGATCTTCTGGTACAGGTTGTATTTTTCCAAAGAGCAGATGTCTTGTCCTGTCCGCAGACGCGCAGCGGAATATAGCACATGCTCTGCGGTTTTGTCGCTATCCATAAACAGCTGGCACTCGGTTTCTTGTCCGAGCCCAATTCTGTGCATGTGGTGACGCAGAGTTCTCAGTTGTTGTCTGTCTAGCTCTAAAAGTTTATTAGCCCTTAATTCTGAAAGCCTATTTATGAAGGCCTTAGGGTAAGCTAATTCTGGTAGATTTTGCCATTGCAGAGTTGTTCTGTTCAGACCTTTAAGATGCATATCGTTGTGCATGAGAATATTCCGGGCGCAGGTTCTGGTTCGATAAAGTCCTTCCGGACTACCCCCGTGGCAAGCGCGTTAGCTGCTACATTGTCATCAAGGTGACCTGTTACGCAGACCTGCCACAGCTCATTGTAGCTGGCCAGTTCGTTGAGGGCAGACTTGCAGCCCCATACCGTTTTTGAATTGTAATAAAGTAAGTAATGCACTTAAACAATAAACTTAGATAAAAACCAACCAAATATCACAGTAACAAAAATATAATGTGATGGTGTCATTAATAAAAACAAATAATTTAGCTCTCTGTGTGATTTTTGTCATCTGGAACGCTCGTTGGCTCAAGTACAAAGTATGTCAACAAATGGTGGAAGCGCCCGTGCAAAGTCGTACAAGTCGATTCGTAATGAATTTTGTTACAAAAATTCATTACATTCTGTGTGATTTTTGTCATCTGGAACGCTCATTGGCTCAAGTACAAAGTATGTCAACAAATGGTGGAAGCGCCCGTGCAAAGTCGTACAAGTCGATTCGTGATGAATTTTGTTACAAAAATTCATTACATTCTGTGTGATTTTTGTTATCTGGAACGCTCGTCAGCTCAAGTACAAAGTATGTCAACAAATGGTGGAAGCGCCGGTGCAAAGTCGTACAAGTTGAATCGTAATGAATTTTGTTACAAAAATTCATTAAATTCTGTGTGATTTTTGTCATCTGGAACGCTCGTTAGCTCAAGTACAAAGTATGTCAACAAATGGTGGAAGCGCCCGTGCCAAGTCGTACAAGTCGATTCATAATGAATTTTGTTACAAAAATTCATTACATTCTGTGTGATTTTTGTCATCTGGAACGCTCGTTGGCTCAAGTACAAAGTATGTCAACAAATGGTGGAAGCGCCCGTGCAAAGTCGTACAAGTCGATTCGTAATGAATTTTGTTACAAACATTCACTATTTAGGAGATCTCGACTTTTGAATTTTGAAAACCTTTTTTCAATTAAGCGCGAACGTGGCCCCCTAGAACACAGATGTATCACACTGAAAACTCAAAAAAAATCAGATTTTGATTAAGTTTGGTAAGTGCGTTCCTTTTCAAATGGTTTGGATAACTTCGTTAGCCAGGAAAATCGCATCAGTTTTCCCGAAATTTTTTTGGTTTTCTTTTCAACAGAATTCGCATCTCCGGAAATAACAAAGCTATCGCATCCGAATTCGGTACGCACGTTTTAGTTATAAAACGTATACTACATGCCAAAATTTAGATCTCTCGGTTAAAAGAAAAGAACTTACGGGAATTTAAAGAAAAACATTTGGGTGCCACTGATGACCAGAGAAACGCATAAAATCATTTAAATATTTTGTGTGGATACCGAAATCTATTGTATGTTACAGACGAAGATTAAGCTTTTGACGCAAAAATGTCAAGAAGTACCAGAAAAAAGATTTTGAAATTTTTATAGTTTTTCTGCTTAAAACGCCAAAGTCGCGATTTAAAACGTCAAAATTGGTAACAATCAAGCAGAGAACCTAAATCAGATATGGGTTATGTAGAGAGAATCTCGCAAGAAACGTGTTTTACACGGCTATAACTTTCAGCTTCAACTGTCATCGTCCTTGATTTTACTAAAATGTTTGCAGAAGCATCATTTCAAATAAACCCTTTCTCTGATGCTTTGGCAGTAGTTTTAGTTTTAGAGCGTATGGTTTAACAGTACGGTAATTTTTAGATAATTTTCGTAGAAAAAATTTGCTATGAAGGAGACTGCGACTTTTTAATTGTGTGTGTGTGTGTGTGTTTTTTTTTTCTTTAACATCGGCCTATTCGGCCTCCGTCAGCGCAGATCAACTGCCGACCTCCTTTTCTTTGTCACTCATTCTTAGAACAAGCTTATGGAACAATATGGTGAATCCCAGATTGTCGCTCTAGACATATCCAAAGCATTCGACCATGTCTGGCACGCTGAGCTGCTTAATAAACCTCCGGCCTATGGCCTACCACCAAAACTCTGTACCTGGACAGCAAATTACCTCTCCAACCAGAGCATTTCTCTTGTCGTGGATAACCATTCCTCTAAACTGTATCCAATTAATGCAGGAGTCTCTCAAGTTTCAGCTTTAGCCCCTACTTTGTTTATTCTCCACATCAATGACCTCCTCTCTAGCACATCCAACCCAGTTTACAGTTACGCGGCTGACATCACCCGCCACTCAAATATACAATATTCTAAGCCTGTCTCTTTATCCCAATTAGATGATAATCGCAGACTCACGGAAGGTTCTGTTTCTGTGGATCTCCAAAAAATATTAGACTAGGGAAGTAGAAATCTTGTACAATTCAACTCCACCAAATCTCAGTCTTTCTATATCATAAGAGATACACCAGCCCTAGACCCATCACAATGAATAACCAAGTTATTCAAAGTAATGAGCACTTTTCAGTTGTTGGCATTTCTGTGGATCAAAATCTCAATTGGCACCAACATGTCACATCAATTGCAGAAGCGGCTGCTATGAAATTAGGTTTCCTCTGGGGGGCTCGCAAATACTTTTCACCAGCTAATCTATATACCTTATACACTTCACAAATAAGGCCAACCCTGGAATACAGCTCCCATATCTGGGGTGCAACTGCCGCTTCTACACTCGCTATCCTGGACTCCATTCAGAAGATAGCTATACGTCTCATCGGTGACCGACGTTCCGTTGGTGACCTCTCTCTCTTTCTTTTATAGATATATGCACGAGCACTGCTCAGAGGAGATTTCTTCCATAGTTCCTCCAGTTGCTGCCCCCAACAGATCTACCAGGGGAACATAGCGAATGCATCATTTTACTGTCCAGGTCACCAGTCATAGAACATTTTGTTATGCCCGCTCTTTTGTCCCGAGGACTTCCTTGCCGGCACATGTTTTTCCTTCTCCTTCGAACCTCCAAACCTTCAAGTTAAGAATTAACAAGTTGCCTCTTTCCTCCTTGTCCACACCCACGGTACGATAGTATTTAGGCTGTGAGCCCACTTGGTGTGTTGTTGAAATAAAAAAAACATAACGCACTTGCTGTGTCTAGAAGTTTTTTAGTAACCTGATTGGTATTATAGTGCTTACACTAAGATCAGTGGACACCATCACAATTAAATTTAACCCTCATTCATTTTCAATCAATCTCATATTCCTCTTTGATGAAAGTCACTCTTTATGCAGTAGTCTATAAATTGGAATATCCCCTAAATGTTCTTATATATATAAGTATAGATATCTAGTGCTTTATTATTCAGGACGAGAAGTCTCCCTATGCTGACATAGATAAGTAGATGAACATACATATGTGCCTCCACATTCCTGTGACATGTTTACGTAACATGTGGAGGTGCATAATAGAAACAGTAGCGCATCGTGTTAAAATTCATTACTATTGGTACAGAACAGAGACGCATGCCGCCACACAATAGATATTAGTTCTTAGTTCTCAGGTCTTAGCTCTCTGCATACAGAACAATATAGCAGTAGTTGAAAGGGCAGCGTAGAACGCACACCAGGAGGAAATTTAATAAATAAAAACTGTTCTTTTATATAATTTTGAAAGCCTTGGCGCTTCAGTGGTAAGAACGTGTACCTCTGAACCGAGGGGTACCCGGTTCAATTCCCAGGGTTATCCTTTCACTTTTTCAGCACATACTGTACAATGACCATCAATCGAGGTTGTGGAATTGGTTTTGTGCAACTTGAATGTCTGCACGTTTCGCCATTAGGAGGGGCGTAAAGCCGTCAGTCCCGTGTACCATGCGATGTTGGGAACGTTAAATATTTCTACTCTCCTTACAGAAAGGCAGGGGTTTGGCAAAATTTCCGGGATAGTGAGGTGGAACTGCTCCCTGGCGGTGGTGATTAGCGATACTCGCTTACTGAAGTACTAAACAAAATTTGCAAATATTATTTATTTCACAAAGTTTATGTCGTTGTTCCGGTAACAATGTCCATGTAGCAATATAATATTGGGCCCTTATTGGTTCAGTATTTTTTATTGGGTCAATATTTCCAATTCCAGGCCAATATTGCCTTAAAAAAATTTTCGCTATATAATATATATTGAAATCACTCTAATATTGAAGAAATATAGGTTTGCGTTTAATGAGGTGGCAAAAAATCATTGCACAAGAACAATATGAAGCCAATATTGCATTAATATCTTTTTTTGGTATATATTAAATATTTAAATATTATATTTGTATAATATTGAAGAAATATTAGGATGGGGTAGCACTTCATGACAAGCAACAATATGAAGCCAATATTGCATTTTTTTTCGGTATATATTGTGTGTGTGTGTGTGTTTTGTTTCTTTAACGTCGGCCTATTTCCGCGACTATGGCCAATCACCGACGCCAGGGAGCAGTTTCACCTCACTATCCTGGAAATTTTGCCTAACCCCTGCCCTCCTGTAAGGAGGGTAGGTCTCTTTAACGTGCCCAACATCGTATGGACACGGGACCGACGGCTTTACGCCCCCTCCGAAGGGCGAAACGTGCAGACATTCAACTTGCTCAAATACAATGCCAGAACCTCGGTTGATGTTATTGTTACAGTTTGTACTGAAAAAGTTAAAGGAGTACCCTGGGATCGAACCCAGTACCCTTCGGTTCAGAGGCACACGTTCTTACCCCTGAACCACCGAGTTTCATTAGGTATATATTAAACAGCTATTATATTTCTGTTAGATTGGAGAAATATTAGTTTTCGTTCATGGTGGTAGAATGCCATGGCACAGCAACAATAAAAATCCAATATTGCATTAACATTTTTTTCGGTATATATTAAACATTGGAGTATTCTATTTCTGTTAGATTGGAGAAATATTTGTTTTCGTACAAGGCGGTAGAATGCTATGACACAGCAACAATATAAAGCCAATATTGCATTATTATTTTTTTCGGTATATATTAAACATTGGAATATTCTATTTCTGCTGGATTGGAGAAATATTAGTTTTCGTTCATGGTGGTAGAATGCCATGACACAGCAACAATAAAAACCCAATATTGCATTAATATTTTTTTCGGTATATGTTAAACATTGGAATATTCTATTTCTGTTAGATTGGAGAAATATTTGTTTTCGTTCATGGTGGTAGAATGCCATGACACAGCAACAATATAAAGCCAATATTGCATGAATATTTTTTTCGGTATCTATTAAATTTTAAAATATTCTATTTCTGTTAGATTGGAGAAATATTAGTTTTCGTTCATGGTGGTAGAATGCCATGACACAGCAACAATATAAAGCCAATATTGCATTAATATTTTTTTCGGTGTTTATTAAACATTGGAATATTCTATTTCTCTTAGATTGGATAAATATTTGTTTTCGTTCAAGGCGGTAGAATGCCATGACACAGCAACAATATAAAGCCAATATTGCATTATTATTTTTTGCGGTATATACTAAACATTGGAATATTCTATTTTTGTTAGATTGGAGAAATATTAGTTTTTGTTCATGGTGGTAGAATGCCATGGCACAGCAACAATAAAAAGCCAATATTGCATTAATATTTTTTTCGGTATATATTAAACATTGGAGTATTCTATTTCTGTTAGATTGGAGAAATATTTGTTTTCGTACAAGGCGGTAGAATGCTATGACACAGCAACAATATAAAGCCAATATTGCATTAATATTTTTTTCGGTATTTATTAAACATTGGAATATTCTATTGTCCCATCAAGAGATATGTTATGTTTCTGAGCTGTCCCCTGCTAAGATTTAGCAGCTCCACATCTCTCTTTGAACTGGGTCCGTCAATTATTGACTTCCCATGTCTGAGTCCTGGACAGTCCGCCCAGTACACCTTGTGTTGGTTTCTGACCCAGGACTTAATGGCTCCCTTGGCAGTGCTCTTTGTGACGCTCAGAGCCGGTTCTGGTCCCATAAATGGTTCTGCTGACCCTCTCTTCAGCTTATTCATTGCCTTTGACCCCCGAGTGGCCCGGCACCTAGATGAGGGTCACCTCATTCTGCCCAGCCAGGTCGCCGTTCAAGGCGGTATAATGTCATGACACAGCAACAATATAAAGCCAATATTGCATTAATATTTCTTTCAATATATATTAATTATAAATTCATTATATATTGCATTAATATTTTTTTCAATATATATTAATTATTAAATTCATTATATATTACACAAAAACTTTTTCTTCAGGTACATACAGCTTACATTCTTTTGGCGTCCGATCAAACCTACAGTAATGTCTACTCTAATACGACATGAGCATACCTTATGATGAGCAACAAATTCTGTACAGCCCTCGTAGATAATTTCACCTAATGAATGTTACAAACTTGCTTAGTTATGTTGACTTGTATGGCCCCGTCTATTATACTGTGCTGAGGTTAGAGTGGTTATGGAATCATAAGACACGTTTATCACTAATGGTTCTAATTCATTAGTTCGCATAGATGTCGCATTCTAAATTACCGAGAGTGAGACCAAGGTTGCTCGACTGCCGGATACAACCTTGAGCTTCCCGATCTCTTTTATTTTAAGTCTCTTTTTGACAAGACTAATATCGGTGATAATTCTTCTAGTCTTTTATACCTTTCTCGCTCTCAAGAATTCAACCTAGGTTTGCATCTCCACAGTTTAATGTATTATCAATCAAACTGTTACGAGGAAACTCTCTATTTCTGAATTCAAATCAGGAACCCATTATTTTAGGATTCACGTCAAGGCCTTATTTTATGTCTGCTTCCTGGAAATCGTAATTATTGAATTAAGGGAAGGAATTTTTCTATCCAGACAAGAAATCACAAGGAACACAATTAAGTGCTACCGATATTGATAATAAAATAATCCTGGTTCTGATTGATGTTATAAAATTAAAATAATTTAACTGTGGATCGAAGGTACATTTATCGCAGTTACTGATGTTGGCTTAACCTCTATAAACCTGTGGTAACAAACTTAGATAAAATACCAAGCGCGTGCACATGTACCCCAACATTTTGGTGAATATTCTTTAAAAAATTAACGGATGTGGGGATCCCAACTTTTGAATTTAAAAAAAATGTCCTCAAATGAGCGCCAACTAGACCCCATAAAACACATATCCAGGATAGTTTCAATTTTTATATATTTATACAGGTATCGGACACCCTCGTGGCGCAGGTGGCTAGGTGCCAGCCTGCTAAGCGAGAGGTGCCGGGTTCGATTCCCGGGCGAGCCAAGTTGACTCTGTCTGGAAAATTTAAAAAATATATAGAATGATGGGAAAGAATGTGCTAATGACCTGAGATGCCGCAGCCAATAATATTATATTAAAAAAAAATATATATACAGGTATCCTAATAGTGTGTAATTCCTCTATATATCCCTTACCCTTAGAGCTAGCCGATAAAACTTCTAACAAGATTTTCTTGTGATTATTTAAGGTATATCGGGAAAATATATTTAGCTTTGAGGAACTTCCGGTTACACCGGAAGTAGCTATTAACTTCATTATTTTAAATGTAATGCTATAGTTTTTATTCCATTTTTGGATAGAGATTAAAAAAAAGTGTGACTTTGTGTAGCATTCCCTATACCGATCTTTGATGTTTGTGAAAATATTACGACTTTCTTTTTCTAGCGACGATTTATGTGTTATTTCAAACGTATGCTGTGGGCTGAGTTTTGAGTTTTGCTGCCTTAAACTCGAAATATCAATAGACGACGTTTAATACTTTAAAATAGTTAAAGAATAATTTATCATCATTGTACAGGGTGTATTATTTTTGGGTTACAGCATATCTAACTTTAAAGTGACATAACTTGTTTTTTTCAAATGGAACACCCTGTTTTTTATTGATTGGTCAGGGAGACCGTTAAATTTTGCATCGACTGAGTATAGGTTTTTCTATAGCTATAGTTAATAGTTTTTGAGTTATAGTGGTTTGTTTTAGTTTCGCTTGTAAAAATAATGGTACTGTCAGATTGTCATTGTATGAGGCACAGAGCATGTGGCCAATGTCAGGTGACACCTAAACGTCTCCTTGACAAGGAAGTCAGCAGTTTTTATATCTCCATTGTTTGAGCTTACTTCCTTCTAATAAGTGTTTGTTTTAACAATAATTTGAATAGAATTACCAAATAAATGAGCTAGTCACGATGCAAATTACTTGATCCTATCCTCGTAACTAGATAATGTGTCGACACAAAAACTTATCGAATGCAACTACATGCAATGATTGTTATATTATAGACTTATTAATACATTTACCATACAAAAAGTGAAACACAGTTTAATAAGTGTAGTTGTAATTATGCGAACTAGAAAGTAAAGTTGAAAATGTACAAAAATTTCCGAAAGTAAACTTAAAGTGTTCCCGAAAAAACTGGTTTCTTGATCAACCCTATAGGTTAATAACAAACTGAGCTATTCATATTTGAAGTATTTAATTTAAATTCGCTATCATAACGCACTCGCTGCCTCTTGAATTCCTTTTCTTACAAACGTGCATTATATTTCGATGTAAAATGCAAAAATTTCATAACATAAGGCGTGTTCGATTAAAAAAAAAAGTTTGTATCACCAACGACTTATGGGCCAGCCTGTGATTGTAAACATATTTTTTAAGATGTAGCTGAAGACACCATATAATTAATGTATACAATTTTTTCTCGTATCTTGTATAATAACGAATATATTGAGCTTTATTGATTTTTTAAGAAAATTCGACTAAAATTATATTAGCATTTAACGATAAACTCTGTAGCTAAGACTTCTGCCAAAGCATCAGAGAAAGGACCCATTTGAAATGAATTTTGTGGAAATATTTTAGTAAAATGAAGGACAATGTCGGTTGAAACTAAGACTTCAGGCTTTGTAAAACATCCTTCTTGATACATTTTCTTTCTATAAGCTCGTATTAGTTTCAAGTTCTTTGCCTAAATGTTGTCAATTTTGACATTTTAAATCGCGGCTTTGGTATTTTGAGGAAAACCTCAATTAATTTTTTTAAGTGCCTATAACTTTTTTGTTTTTTAACCTATAGAGATCAATTTTAGTAGGTGATTTCCCTACAACGAAGTGTGCCGTATTTCTTTGCCCTTAATTTGGTATTTCCGGAGATATAATTTTTTTTCGAAAAGAAACGAAAAATTTCCGGGAAAACCTGGACAGATTTTCCTGGCTAATTAACATGTCCAAGCCACCGACTTGTAAATTTTGAAAAAATTTCGTCAAATGGGCGCTAATTAGGCCTCCTAGACTACATATCCGGGGTCAGTTTCCGTTTCAATATATATATATATATATATATATATATATATATATATATATATATATATATATATATATATATATATATATATATATGTAGTCTAGGAGGCCTAATTAGCGCCCATTTGACGAAATTTTTTCAAAATTCAAAAGTCGGGGTCTCTTCATTACTGAATTTCTTTCAAGAAAATTCACTAAAAAGTCATTTAGATTAAGATCTAAAGGGCCACTCAATAGCACTTCTACGCCCAATCCATTGCTCTGGAAACTCTCTCTTCAAAAACTCCCTAACACGTTTTGAAAAATGCGGAGGAGCTCCATCTTGTTGAAACACTAATTGATTTTCTTGATAGCGATCATCATTTTCAACAGTGTCAATTAGTAGAGGGTAAACGATATCTTCTAGTAACTCCAAATACATTATACACTCGTCTGAAAAACAGGTATTGAACAGAAGGTTCCCGTTATCAGCTATTCGTGCAGTCATAGCTTCACAAAACTCCAGCCGCCGATCAAAATCATCTTCATTCAGTTGTTGTACAAGATGAATTTTATACGGGTGAAATTTATTCAATATTCGCTGAATAGTTCTTTTTTGATGTTTGAAGCAGTGGCTAACTTTCTCGTGCTCAAAGTTGGGTCTGCAGCAATTTTTCCTAAAACTTCAATCTTAGTAGTCTCATTTCTAACCGGAAATTCACGTTCAGGATCCCGCTCTCTGTTGGCCACTGAACCACTTTGTCGAAACTTTGCAACTAACTCCAAAATGTATTTTCTGTTAACATGTCTGTTCGGATGTCGTTCATTAAAAAAATTTGCGGTACGGTTGGCACAGTCATCGTTTTTGAAAAAAAGAGTAATTATTTCAACTCTTTCTTCTACAGAATACACCATTGTGAAATTAATTTTCGGTAGTACTATCAAGTATCAAACCGAACGATAAACTGAAATAATAAACCGAATTTCTTTCATTCCGATAGGAAATGTTCTCATAGTCAATTTTTGTTTACAAACTAACAAAACATTGACTATCAGCATATTTCTTATCGGAATTAGTGAAATACTTTTTTCCATCTTTAACTGTGAATGGTTTTTAAACGAGTTGATAAAACTTCCAAAAAGTTAGTGTGCTGAATTCAGAAAAGAAAGAGCCTTCAAATGATGTAACACTCACCCCATGTTCCCTATTTAAAATATAAGGGTCGTTATCACCACCCTTAGGGGGTTGATGTGACAAAGCTGAGTTTTATGTCAAAACATGTCCCCCTCAATATTAAAATTGATGTGTTTCAGCGTTTCTTAAAAAAATCTCTCTGAATGCAAATCGGTCTGTTTTGTTTTCAATGCGCCACCATATATATATATATATATATATATATATATATATATATATAATATATATATATATATATATATATATATATATATATATATATATATATATATATATATATATATATATATATATATATATATATATATATATATATAATGAACTGACCTTGGCTGTGGTTTCTAAAAGCGAATTTAGGTAAAACTTTTTGTAGAAAAAATTTGCTAATGAAAAGGCCATGGCTGTAAGAAGTTTCAACTCTGAAACTAAATGGGTACTAACAAAGGCACCAGAACCTATAGTGTTGCCAGTTTTATTTTTTTGTCTAATTTTTTTACTTTATTTTTGTTAATGGACAAAAAACGCAACTAGAAATAGGAACTCTGACTTCACAAATGCCTGTTATTTTCTCTGCAGTATGGCACGGTTTTCAAAGCTTTGGCAACCACAATCAATGAAACAGGGCAACATTTCTTAATATTTTAAACATGCCTAAAGCACTTTATCCATAAAATGTAAAGTTGCAAACAATGTCCCGTATTCTTGGAATACTTATTTGAGTTTCATCAATACCTCTCGAGATAAGTAGTTCGTATATTGCTGAACGAGCGTCTCGAATTATTATTGGCTAAAATTGATTTCATTCTTTATCCGTTTTAGTGCGGAATGGGGAAGCAATTCCCGAAAGAACGACAGTAAGCATAGAGTGTCGAGAATGTTATGCATTTAAAGAGGTTACAAAGGGTAAATGATCATGTAAACAGCTAGGTTCGCTGAGTCTTAGCAAGTTGCGAGTGTCGCTTCGACGGGCGGGAGTTTCGCGTAACAGTGTGAAATATAGCTTATGCCCTGGTGGCTGAAGGCTTGAACCTCGACGCATGTACATTGTAGAACACCTTCTGAAGTCCTGACTCTTACCAGCTGTTTTGCATGCTATAATGAAAACACATTTAGCCATTTCTGTGGGCGCTACTGAGAGGGAACGCCAAGATGTTAAACTCGATTACTGCCACACCAGAGGAAATCGATTGAATTCCTATGATAGTCTCATTAATATTGCAGGAAATGGGGATCTATCTCAGAAACATTGTTATCGGCGACAACCAGCTCATTATCGCTCTTTAAAGGAAACATCTATTTTACTCTACATAAATTACTTAAAGTTATTTTATCACGCCCGCTAATTTTAAAATTAACAGCCAAGTGAATACACACTTTACTATGAGCGAGGATTGGAACCTGTGATGAGCACTAAAAAGTACGATTTGGAAAAACCAATTAATCACAATACAGTTTTTAGACTTGACGATCGTTTCGCTAATAAAGTTAACGTCATCAGAGGGATTAATAAACTAAGTTAATAAAAACTAGAACTACCATCCATATCTTAGTTGCCACGCAGTTGCGAACAGCGTCCTCTAAGAGGGTATACAGACAGATCCCCCACTGTTGAGTCTTAAATCCCTGTAATTAAAACTGCATACCTGGCTTTATTATACTGTGTGTCATTATCAAATATTCCTTCTAAGAAGGACATGCTGGTTATTAGCATGATATAATGACTTAGAAAATATATGATATTGCGCATATTCCCCGCCCCCTCCTATGACGTCACGTGGTGAGTAACGTTATAGAAGTCCAACTACACACTTGAAACAAAGTCATTCGCAATCAAAAGTTTCTATACGTCAGTTTAATGCGGTTGAAGTTACGCCTATATTGTCTTTTTCAGATAATATAGATCGCAGCACTAAATTTAATCTTTTTCATTTTTATTACTTCCAACTGTATGCACTTAAATATTGGTAAAATACGTAATTTGTTAAGAGGTTGTGATGAAACGTCAAACCCCACTGCACGACAGCATGTTATTGTTGCATTGGACTCACCACTTGACACCATGCGCGTGACAGGTCTAAAAATAGATAGTCTGAATTTCATATCTCTCGTTATTTGTATCATGGGTTATTAGGACAACAGTTCGAACAATGGACTACATAGAACCGGACCTACTCAATTCAGCGAAATATTCTTCTCAAATTTCTAACGATATACATACTTTTGTACGCGACTGCCTGACATTTTTGATTAACTTGAGATTTTCTTTATTTACATGATGATTATTATCCCAAATATGCTGAAAAATACAAGATTTGTCAAGAGTGCCTTATCTCAGTTGCGCCAAATATTCTTTAAATCTAGTTTCAATAGTTCTTTTAGTTTGCCCAACATATTTAAGTTCGCAATCCTTACAACCTATTTCATAGAACTTAAATCTGTTGGGCAAGCTAAAAGAACTATTGAAACAAGATTTAAAGAAAGACAAAAAGAACATCTATCAATTAAGATACGGTACTATCGATAGATCTTCCGTCGCCTGACATATTTGGGATAATAATCACAACGTTAATGAGGAGAATCTAGAATTAATAAATAAATGATGGACAACCAGGACAGCTAAACGCCCTCGAAATGATATGTATTGCTAAATATAGTAATAATAAAAAAGTCTGGATGCAGCTAGTGCGTTATGGAAATGAATTTTCTTTAAATGTTTTTAATAGAAAATAGGTCTCTTTAATGCAAGCAGGAATTAATGTGGTCACCGGTATAACCTATATAGTAGAAATAATGTACCATATTTTACCAACATAAGTTGTTTGAAAATGTACAAAAATTTTCCGAAAAGAAACTTAAAACATTTCCGAGAAAACTCGTTTCCTAGCTGACGAACCTTAGGTTAATAGCAAATTGCGTTATTCAATTTTGAAGCGTTTAATAAAAATATGCTACTAAAACGCACTTACTGCGTCTCGATTTTTTTTACAAACATGCATTATATTTCGATGGAAAATGCAAAAATTCAAAAATGCAAAAATGCAATAAGGAATGTTCAAAAAAAAGTAGGTATCACCAAAACATCTGATGGGCCGTTCTGTGGTTGTCAAAATAATTTTATTAGATGCAGCTCAAAACACCCTATAAGTAACGTATACAATTTTTTCTCGTATTTTGCATAATAACAATTATATTGAGCTTTGCCGTAGAAATGCGTCACACTGTATATATGTAAACAGAAAGTAAACCCGGATATGGATTCTAGGGGTCCTAGTTTGCGCTCATTTGAAGAAATCTTTTAAGAATTCAAATGCAGCCGTCACCTCATTAACGAATTTTTTCAGTGAAAATTAGCTAAAAATTATAGACCCTTAAACCATAAATTTAGCTAAAACTACTTCCAAAGCACCAGAGAAAGTGTCTATTTGAAATAAATTTTCTGGAAATATTTTATTAAAATTAAGGGCAATGATGGTTTAAGCTGAAACTTAAGGGTTTGCAGAACACTCTTTACCTAATCCGTATTTCTGTCTGGTTCTTTGCCTAAATGTTGCTAATTTTGAGGTTTCAAATTGCGAATTTTGACGTTTTGAGCAAAACGCCAATATTTTTTTTCTTTAAATGCCTCTAACTTTTTTGTCTTTAAACTTACAGACCTAAATTTTGGTAAATTCTTCACCCTTTATATATATATATATATATATATATATATATATATATATATATATATATATATATATATATATATATATATATATGAGACATGCTTGGTTCTCGGGTTAAACCGCGTCCAGACTTTATGGAAACTCGACGTTTCGGCTCCTGTTTTGGAGCCATTTTCAAGAGGTAAAGGAAATATGTAAGGACACTCTAAGGCCTCAATCTGCCTACTCCTTAGAGTGATGGACAAAGGTGGGTAAAGGAAATATGTAAGGACACTCTAAGGCCTCAATCTGCCTACTCCTTAGAGTGGTGGACAAAGGTGGGTAAAGGAAATATGTAAGGACACTCTAAGGCCTCAATCTGCCTACTCCTTAGAGTGATGGACAAAGGTGGGTAAAGGAAATATGTAAGGACACTCTAAGGCCTCAATCTGCCTACTCCTTAGAGTGGTGGACAAAGGTAGGTAAAGGAAATATGTAAGGACACTCTAAGGCCTCAATCTGCCTACTCCTTAGAGCGGTGGATAAAGGTAGGTTGGGTTGTTGTAGCTCGATTACGGGGCCTCAATCTGCCTACTCCCCAAATCTCGCCGGAGATCGTCTGTGAGGTCTCAGTGTGTTCAACCCTAGGCCTCAGAGAGATCTTTACCTTTACCTCTTGAAAATGGCTCCAAAACAGGAGCCGAAACGTCGAGTTTCCATAAATTCTGGACGCGGTTTAACCCGAGAACCAAGCATGTCTCACATTAAAGACCGCGGAAATCTTTCTGAACATATATATATATATATATATATATATATATATATATATATATATATATATATATATATATAATTGAAACTGACTCTGGATATGGGTTCTAGGGGGCCTAGTTCGCGCTCATTTAAAGAAATTTCTCCTACGTTCAAAAGTCGGGATCTCCTCGTTGGTGAATTTTTTTTAAGAAAATTCACTAAAACAAGCACTTGTGAAGCCACGGGAAAAGTCTACAACTGTATTAAATATGGAACGATTTCACTAAGTTAGGGCAAGAACAAGCAACCAGATATGATCTTCAAATTGAATTAAGTCTTTAAACTTTCATCTCCTCTTTGTCCAAGTATTTTTCAATCCGATAAGAAAACGGTAAAGTGAAATGAGACTATAAAAAAAAATTGAAAAAAGTAAAGTCACTAACTTGGATTCGAACACGTCATGCAGGAGTCAATTAAATTTGATTACCCGATGTACATGGACTTAGGCCACTGAGCTATGCTCTACATGTGTCTACTAGCAGCTATATCATGTAATACATTGGTTCAATGTTTTAAAATTTACACAAAACCATTTCGATTTACAATAGATTTTTTGCTCATATTATAACGAAATCACCAAAGATAACGAAATAGGCACATATTTAGGAGCTTGTTAGTCATTTCTTGTAATATTTTTTACTCCCATTCGTACTTAATTAATTTTGACTTTTTAACTTTCTTGAATCAGATTTAATTAATTAACAATTAATTTGCCTCTCACTTTTTTGTCTTTTAAGATAGAGATCTGAATTTTGGTACACAGGATACGCTTTATAACAGAAACCAGTTCAATAAATTTGTTTGCCTTTACTTTGTTATTTCTGGAGATATATTTTTTTTTTCTAAAGAAAACACAAAATTTTTCGGGAAAACCTGCGCCAATTTTCCTGACTAACGAACTTGCAAAAGGAAGGTATGTGCCAAATTTGATCAAAATCGGATCATTATTGTTTGAGTTATCGGTGTGATACATACATACATATATATATATATATATATATATATATATATATATATATATATATATATATATATATATATATATATATATATATATATATATAATTATTAAACATATTCAATTTTAATATTGAAGGGGACATGTTTTGACATAAAACTCAACTTTATCACATCAACCCCTTAAGCGTGGTGATAAGAACCCTTATATTTTAAATAGGGAACATTGGAGGAGTGTTACATCATTTGAAAGCTCTCTCTTCTAAATTCAGCCCACTATTTTTTTTGGAAGTTTTATAAACTCATTTAAAAATTATTCACAGTTGAAAACACAAAAACGCATTTCACTCATTTCGATAAAAAATGTGCTGATAGTCAATGTTTTGTTGGTTTATAAACAAAAAATTGACTACCAGAACAATTCTTATCGAAATAAGAGAAATGCGGTTTATTATTTCAGTTTATCGGTCGGTTTGATACTTGATAGTACTACGGAAAATTAATTTTACAATGGTGTATTCTGTAGAAGAAAGAGTTAGAATAATTACTGTTTTTTTTCAAAAACGATGACTGTGCCAACCGTACCGCAAATTTGTGTAATGAACGACATCCGAACAGACATGTTAACAGAAAATACATTTTGGAGTTAGTTGCAAAGTTTCGACAAAGTGGTTCAGTAGCCAACAAAAAACGGGATCCTGAACGTGAATTTCCGGTTAGAAATGAGACTACTGATATTGAAGTTTTAGAACAAATTTCTGCAGATCCAACTTTGAGCACGAGAAAATTGGCCACTGTGAAGTTATGACTGCACGAATAGCTGATACCGGGAACTTTCTGTTCAATATCTGTTTTTCCGACGAGTGTACGTTTTTATTAAACTCTACAGTCAATCGTCATAATTGTCGTTATTGGGCAGATAAGAATCCAAGAAATTTTTACGAAGTCCACACTCAAAGTCCACAGAAATTGAATGTCTGGACTGGCATTTTTGGAGACCGTTTAATCGGACCAATTTTTCTTGATGGCAATTTGAGTGGTGAAATGTATTTGCAGTTACTAGAGATATCGTTTACCCTCTACTAATTGACATTGTTGATAATGATGATCGCTATCAAGAAAATCAATTAGTGTTTTAACAAGATAGAGCTCCTCCGCATTTTTCACAACGTGTTAGGGAGTTTTTAAACAGAGAGTTTCCAGAGCAATGGATTAGGCGTAGAGGTGCTATCAAGTAGCCCCCCAGATCACCGGGTTTAACTCCTTTAGACTTCTTTCTATGAGGCCATTTAGAGAGTAGCATTTTCGCAACAGAACTGGAGTCTCTGGTAGAAATACGACAAAGCATTCTTGAAGAATACCGTCTAATAACTCCACAAATGCTCGAAAACTCAGAGCTCGTTTTGAACAAAATTTGTACTTTTGCATGGAAGCTGGTGGTCAACAATTTGAACACTTACTTAACTGAATAAACAGTTTTGAACGTTTGGTTTTGTTTTTTAGTTTTTTAACAAATAATTGACTAATTAGTGCATTTTTTTAATCACAATGAATGAAATACGTTCCTGCAACTCCAACTGTGAATAATTTTTAAACCAGTAAATAAAACTTCCAAAAAAATTTGTGTGCTGAATTCAGAAAAGAAAGAGCTTTCAAATGATGTAACACTCGACCCATGTTCATTTTTTTTTAAAGAAAATTCACTAAAAAGTGTAAAAATCTAGCTCTGCTGGACAGTCTGCTTAAAGATCACTTATAAGATAAATATCAACAGAAGCACGTCCGATCGATAATAAAAAATACAAATATTTCCACCAAACAAAATATGTTAATTTTGGTGTCGTTAAATCTCCCTAATTCGTTAGTGGCTACATGCTGAGGAATATAAATAGAGTTAGGGATATAAGATATTTATATTTATTCATCCTCTGATGACGCTAACTTGGTTAGTGAAACGATCGTCAGGTGTTTTATTTGTAAGTGTTGTGGTAATTTGGGTTATGTAGTCAAAATAATCAAACCATGACATTGCCCGCAGTGCTGGTTATAGTTGCCTATAACATAATTCTTTTGTATTTTATTTGTATTTCCCAATTTTGGTGTGATTCTTTTCGGAGATACCTATAAATTGTTCACTGGGACGAAAGGCTTGTTGAAATCATATAATTTCTGGTACATACAAAGCATGTTTGTGTAAAGCAAAACTTAATAAACATATCAAATTACTACAAGATGCTTTTTGTGTATAAATTTTGAAGATTTAAATACATAGATCTCTAAGATTCGACAATAAAGGGGGGGGGGGGGCATTAAATGTTCGGGTGTAAGGAAAGATGCCTATGATTTCGGAAAGGTTCGGTATTTAGATTTGTATAATTACATAAAGGATACAAACTGGGATGGATTATATGCTATTAGCGGTTCTCTGGCTGAATGATGTGTTTTATCAGGGTTTTGATAGAACAGTTCCTAAGTTTACAAAGCACAGACGGAGTTACCTGCCGTGGTTTACGCCTCAAATAATAAAATGTATTCGGGAAAAACATAAGTGTAGAAAACTATTTATGAGAACGGGGAACACAGAATTTAATTCAAGGTTCAGGCAATTGAGAAGGGAAATAAAAAGGAGTATTCATCAAGCACATCGTGCATATGTGTCAGGTCTGGATATATTGTGACCAATCCAGATGTTTTCTGGAAACATGTAAAGCGCTGCAGGAATACATATGACAAGTTGTCTGAAATGAAAGTAGGTGATCAAGTTTTACGTGATAGTAAAAGCATATCTGATGGGTTTGCTATGTATTTCTCCTCAGTGTATGCAGAACCGGAACATGATTGGGACACGTCCTAATTTATTGACGAGTTACGGAGTGTAACGATTGGTGGAGATGTTGACCTGCTTCGTATTCAGAAAATTACGCCCAGAGACGTTGAAAAGACATCAAGAAATTAAAGATCGGTGGTGCAATGGGTGTTGATGATGTTCCTTCGTATGTGATTAGGGGCTGTATGGAATTTTTGATCGCACCACTATGCTATGTATTTAATCTAATACTGGTGAAATGCCAGTATCCCCTACTATGGAAAGCCAGCAAGGTCATTTCAGTTTTTAAGTCTGGCTTAAGGAAACTCGTGGAAAACTATAGACTTATTTCGATACTGTGCAATTTTTCCAAAATTTTTGAAAGTATTTTGTATTCTAAGGTATTCTCACATGTACAGCATCTGATTGTAGACGAACAACATGGATTTCTGCCGCGCAGGTCTACTGCTACCAACCTTGCTCTCTTTACTCAGGTGGCAAGCGAGACAATCAATGCTGGTGGTCAGCTGGACACCATATATGCAAATTTTCAAAAGGCATTCGATAAGCTGCACCACAAGGTTCTTTTGAAGGAGCTTTATATGTGTGGGCTTTCTCTACAGCTGATAGAGTTATTTGCATCTTATTTGACTGAAAGGGTACAATATGTGGTTTATGGTGGAAGCGAGTCCTCATTGTTTTCGTCACCCTCTGGGGTACCCCAGGGGGCAAATTTGGGACCTTAATTGTTTTTATTGTTTGTCAATGATCTGCCAAAAAGTATAGCTGACTCCCGTTGTTTGTTGTTTGCTGATGATTTAAAGATATTTCGTGTTATTTCTAGCATTAGTATTGTGAGGAACTACAGAGGAGCATTGATGCACTGTCAGAATGGTGTTTTGAGAATATAATGTTCCTGAATATTGGGAAATGTTTTGTTTCTACTTTGACGAGACGTCTTGCCCCTGTTGAGTACCAATATACTGTTGGAGGTGACCAACTTTTACGTATGACCCAGTTGGTGACTTAGGAATTGAATTTGACACTAATTATCATTTGCGATGCACGTGGAAAAAAATTCTGCATCGGGGTTGAAAACATTGGGCTTTATTGTGCAAAACTCGAAAGGATTCAGTAGAGTTGAAACACTGAAAATTCTTTTTAATGCATATAAACGTCCAAAAATGGAGTATATGTCGGTGGTGTGGAACCCTTTTTACAAGGTTCATTCTGATGTGGTGGAGAAAGTTCAGCGCATGTTTGTTCGTTTTCTGAATTTTAAGTTTTTTGGATCTTATCCCAATTTTACACCCTATGTGAGTTTGCTTGCTGTGTTTGACATCACCAGTCTTCAGAGCAGGCGCATAGTTGCTGACCTGGTGTTTTTGTTTAAAATCGTGAGGAACTTGGTAAATTTTTCTGAATTTTTGGGCAGCATTCAGTTTAGGGTTCCTCAGAGAGATAGTAGACTGGAGCAGCTGTTTTATATATCGGGGTGCAGAACGAATAGTCTGTTCAGTTCTTAGATTTAAAGAATGTGCACAAGTTATAACAGGCTGTGTAAGCATGTTGACATCTTCAACATGAATTTAAGAGCATTTAAGAACGCATTGACTGAACATATACCTGCCTGACCACGCTGTTGACTTTGTTGGGTCTCCAAATTACTTGTACTGAATGAGATATGATTTTGGAATAGACAGAATAAATTTGAATTTGATATTAGTTTCGTACAATTGATGGACTACCTGTGAAGCCTGAAATGGAATCTAAGGTTGCCGAAATGTTGTTTTGTATTGTTATTAAGTGTGTAATAAGTGAGTTTGTAAAATTATAGGTGTACACCATAGTTATAGTTTATCTTGTTATGAAATACGTAAATTGTTTATAAACTGTGTATTTGCGTATTGAATAAATAAATAAATCATAAATATTAAATGCAACACGTACTTTTTATTGTTTGTTGTTTAGAGAAATAGTCTCCATACTTTTATGTCATTTTTTATCGCGGATAGCAGCACTTATAGGTTTTCAAATGTTATATTTTCAAATTTCTTTCAGTTCCTCCCATGTTATGGATTCCTCATCAACTAGTGGGAGCCCCGTTAGCTTACTCAGTTACACTGGAATGTTTCACGGAGGCCCATCCAAGCTCACTTAATTATTGGACAAGAGAAGATGGTCAGATGATACATGAATCTAAGAAATATAAGGCTGAGAATATAATTGGATCACCTCCTTACAAGACACATATGCGTTTAACGATCAATAACATTCAGCAAAGTGATTATGGAACATATAAATGTGTAGCGAAAAATCCCAGAGGAGAAACAGATGGCGTAATTCGACTTTACAGTAAGTACTTTGATACAGTTATATTTTTGTAATGATTTGTACACTATTGCTACTTCCTTTTGATTTAAATTTAAAAGCTGTATGCTTCTTTAAGCAAATTGCACGATTTTAGTAATACAGGGAGTGTTTTAAAACATCTGGCATTCCAGAAAACATTCCAGAAAATATTGCTTCTAACTGAAACTCGTATAACCAAATTAATAAACACAAATATTTTTGTTTTGTTTTTTACACTTTAGACACAAAATTTATAACCAAAAAAAAAACTTGTGATGCCAGTCGATACTCATATATAGACAGGCTTATATTTTAAGCGAAAAAACATAAAAACCCTATTTTTTATGCTTTTTAGTAGCAAACTAACGCAAATAAAAATCCCATCATTTCCTTAATTCAGCAAATTATCCTTCCGTTGTCAAAGACTGCATCGTGCCCAAAATCTGATAGAGCAGTGTCAAAAAAGGTTGCCGCTCCGTAGAAATTTTTTAGACAAATATTATGTAGATAAGATGTTGTTGTTGTTCTTTTAATTGTGCCTATGGCCTTTGGCCATCAGCTCATTTTTCGAATTTATGATATGAAGATAATAATGTTATAAATCGTATATTGTGCACTGATCAAAGTTCACTTTTAACAAAAAGGGGATGTTACAAGCAGAATATTCGAATCCTGTCAAAGGATAATCCCCAACAAATACAAGAAATAAGACAAAAACGATACGAGTCTATAAATGTACCTAGTTATAGGTAAAGCTTTTAAAAGCGTGTCCCACAACACACTGTTAGTTAAGTTGGAATCGCTAGGTTTCAGGGGAGTCTCGCTGAATTTAATGAAGTCATACCTATTAGGCAAGAAACAATGTGTGGCTTTTAATGATTATAGGACAGGGGTATTTCTGGCATCTGAGTGGAAGATTATAGAACGAGGTGTGCCTCAGGGCTCAATCCTTAGGCCAGTCTTGTTCTTACTTCATATTAACGAACTGTCTGAAGTATTGCCCCATAAGACAACCCAGTTTGGTGACGATACATCTTTGGTTTTACGAGCTCCTTCAGATAGTGATCTAATTTATGAGTCATCACAATCACTGAAAATTCTGGAACAGTGGTACAATGTAATGGACTTACAATTGAATGTGACCAAAACAAATTTAATTTCATTTAACTATTTTAGGGGTAACCAGTTATCGCTGAAATTCAACTCAGAATCGCTGAGCACACAGAATGTTGTTAAATTTTTAGGCTTGAAGCTTGATTCTCAGTTGAACTGGAGGGCTCATCTGGCAGGTAAACTGTCAGCTTTTAGTTATTCTCTGCGTGTTCTGTCCGATTCTAGTAGTATTAGTGCTGGCCTTGAGGCATATTACGCATATGTGAACTCAAGGCTTCGGTATGGACTAATGTTCTGGAGGAATTCTATAGAAGCCGGTAAAATCTTTAGGCTCCAAAAGGCATGTATCCGCAGCATATTCAATCTGAATTATAGGGGTTCGTGTAGGAAAACATTCCTCGACAACAGAATACTTACCTTGCCAAGTTTGTATATATTGGAGTGTGCGTGTTTTGTTAGGGAAAACCGGAGTTGGTTATGAGATTGTGAACAACAGCATCAATACAACACTAGAGCACGTTTAAAGGATCAGTTAATTGCGCCACAAGCTACAAAAAGTATTATTTACAATAGTGCTGTGGTGCAGTCCCTAAAGGTGTACAACAAACTGACGGTGAATAAAGGAGCTTCCACCTGCAAAAATGAGAAAGACACTGAATAATATTCTGGCGGCAAAGGCTTATTAAAATATTGAGGAATTTTTAGCTGACAAGTTGTAGGTGTTAGTAATCAATATCGTGATTGTATAGTTTTTTAAATTGTAATTCCTGTGTTTTTATGTTGTTTTTTTAGTGTTGACGTGTTCTACACATTTTTTATGTATTGATGGTGCGAATAAATATATTATACTATTATTATAATATATATTAGGATATTTACTTAGTCAACGAAAAATTGACATGAAGTCGATATCTGGATCTTCTGCAAAATGAAATATCAGAATATATTGATAATCTATAATTAAGAATTTTCTCCAGAATAATTTATCAACCAGGATGAGTCACCACCTTACAATTTACAGCATGTGAGAAATTACTTAAACAGGAAATATCCTGAAGGATGGATAAGCATTGGAAAAAAATATAACTTGGCCGACAAATAGTCCCAATTTAACCACTATGGGCTATTTTTTCTGGGAACAAGTAAAAATTTTAGCTTATAAAACAGCATGTGGTGATAATGGAGATCCTAAAAGAAGAATATTAACAGTATAGAGCCTCGGTGATTTTGTGTAAGAACGTGGGCCTCTGAACCGCAGGGTGCAGGTTCGATCTTAGTGTTCTCCTTTCACTTTTTCAGTACATACTGTAAAATTAACCGAGGTTGTGGCATCCTATTTGAGCAAGTTGAATGTCTACACGTTCTGGTCTTCCGAGTGGGAGTAAAACCGCCGGTTCCGTGTCCATGCAATGTTGGGTATGTTAAAGATCACTACCCTCCTTACAGAAAGGCAGGGGTTCGGCAAATTTTCAAGGAAAGTGAGGCGAAACTGCTTTGTGGCGTCGGTGATTGGCCAGCGTTCTCCTTTCACTTTTTCAGTACATACTATAACATTAACATCAACCAAGGTTGTAGCATTGTATTTGAGCACGTTGAATGTCTTCACGTTCCGCTTTTCGGAGACGGCGTAAAGCTGTCGATTCCATGTTCATGCAATGTTGGGTACATTAAAGATCACTACCCTCCTTACAGAAAGGCAGGGGTTCGGTAAATTTTCAAGGAAAGTGAGGCGAAACTGCTCTCTGGCGTCGGTGATTGGCCATAGTCGCAAAAATAGACCGATGTTAAAGAAGAAAAAATAGTAGTAAACCATCTTAGAGAAAGTTGAAGTTCTGAAAACGTCCATTTGCCATGCTATTGCAGTGTACCAAAAGAGTGACCAAATAAATCACGGACATGAAAGAAATACTTTTAGCGATTTTTTCCACGAAAATTCATTAATGAAGAGATCACGACTTTGAAGTTCGAAATAGATTCTTAAAATTAGCGCGAACTAGGACCTCCAGAGTCCATATCCGGGGTTAATTTTAAGATATATATACAGGGTGGTCCACTTCGCGGACAAATCCCAGTTTTCCATACTAAACTCAGTTTTACCAAAAAAGTTTCAACTGAAAAAAGTTCCTATCAATCAGCTGCGTAATTCAAAAATATTTTAATTTACACAGGGTGTTTATTTTCTCCGTGGTAGACCAAACTTACCTTTTTTAAATAGAACACCCTGTATTTTATATCATTTAAAAAAATATGGTATCGCGATAAGCAAATTAATACTCCACATGATGGGTCTAGCCCCAACCGTTTCGGAGCTATTATTCATTTGTTTATTAAAAATATTGGTCTATTTTGGTGCATAAATACTTCTATTCTGCACAATGTTAAAGCTGCATATTCACTAGAGCTAATTTTATACAGTCCTCACTATAACAAAATGCAACATGTTAATGTGCATCTAATAACGTTCTAATATATAGGGCGTTCTATTTGAAATTTTAGAGAAAATTTAAGTTTTGCGAAATTTAACACTCTGTATAGACAGGTTACATTAAGAATTACCATGTTACACTTTGCTATAGTGAGGAGAGTATAAAATCAACTTCAGTGAATATGCAGCCAAAACATTGTGCAGAATCGAAGTATTTACTAACCAAACTAGACCAATATTTTTAATAAACAAATGAATAACTCTGAAACAGTTAGGCCTAGACCCATCATGTGGGATATCGATTTCCTTGTCGGGATACCATCTTTTTAAAAATGATAAAAAATACAGGATGTGCTATTTAAAAAAAGGGTAAGTTTGGTCTGACACGGAGAAAATCAACACCCTCTGTAAATTAAAATATTTTTAAATTACGCAGCTAATTGGTAGAAATAACTTTCAGTTGAAACGTTTTTCATAAAACTGAGTTTAATGTGGAAAACAGGGCTTTTTCCGCGAAGTGGACCACTCTGTATAAATATATATATATATATATATATATATATATATATATTTATAGAAACGTAATCTGTTTAATGCAATTCAAATGAAAAGTATGTAGCGATTACAGATCAACGATGTACTTAAGTTTGGTCTTGTCTATGGAGTTCCATGTGTTGACTTTGTTTTTGATGTGGTTATGAAACGAGTTTTTTGCCTCGGAAATAATGCGGACAAAGCGGTTTCTTGCGTCGTTAAATGCTTGACAATTTTCTTGACTGGGATTGTGTAGAAGCTTATTGTGAGCTTTGACCTTTTCAAGTCTGGCCTTGTCACAGGATTTAGAGAACCAGGGCTTTTGAGTGGGTAAAGAGGTTTTCTGTGTACGTGGAACAAATAATTCCATGCCAGCTTGGATAATTTTGGTGACGTTTTGTGAGATATCAGAGGGGTCAGAATGAGAGAAACAGATAGACGTCCATGGAAATGAGGGAAGGTGATCCCGCATTTCGTTCCAGTTCGCGAAGTTGTAGTGCCAAACTATACGTGGGTGTGATGACGGTGTGACCTTGGGTTGCATTGCGCAGGAAGAAGTGACCATGCGGTGGTCTGAGCAACCAAGCGGGGCGGTTACTGATATATTATAGCAATCAGGTTTTGTAGTAAGAAGGAGATCCAAGGGATTTGAGTTGTGTGTTGGGATGCGAGGAAAGTAAGTAGGTTGCTGAACCATATTGGCTAAAGAATTGCTGACTGCAAAGACCTCCGCTGCTCTCCCTTGTGGATCGGTTTTTGAATATCCTAGCCATTCCTTATTATGGACATTGAAACTATGCTACATTCACCAAGAAGTGATTGTAGTTGGTAAGTAAAATATAAAAAACAGATTAAAAAAACAAATACTCGTTAAGCCTAATTGTAGTATTTTGGTCTTGTGTTATCGATAAGGGAGAGATATATAGACAGTAATATATAATGGTGATGAGACCAAAATACTATACATATAGCGAGACCGGTGATGAACATATTCTGTCCTTTGGGAAAACATGCTATTGTATTTCAGGCTGAAGTTAACACACTAATGGAATGTGTAAAAGAAAACACAAGTATACTGACCTCGGAGGAAGGATATTCAGAAATCAGATGGTCGGTTTTTTTCAGAAAGGTAATCGAAGATCTGGACAAAGTTGTTGTGGGAAGGTGACCGGTAAATGCAACAGATGAATTTAGTTGTAGCCCTGAGAGAGAGAGAGAGAGAGAGTTTCATCCAAGGTATGTCTTTTCTTCCAGCTTCTAAATTAGGGAGTCTGGTGCAGGGTAGATTGCTACGGGCGTATGCGCACACGCCTCCATGCAATCTAAAGGAAGTAAGGAGCTTATACCCGGGAAATTAAGGTGATTAGTTGCTGTTTTGGCACTGATTTGGGTTTCGGTGAGGAAGAGGAGTTGGGGCCTATTAGCCTGGAGGAAATGCTGGACGGAGTTCACGTTAGAATTTAGGCCACATATCCTCGAGTAGGATATGTTAAATCTTGATGCCGGCGCCCCCTCTACACTCCTCTCCCGGAGATCCGAATCGAGGGGTATTTTATTTTCTGAATCTTTTGTACATGGAGGATCCATCATCATTTTTGTTTATAAGGGAAACCGACTCATACACCAGAACCGGAAACGTCCGTTGGGACTTCACCGGTCCCTTCATGTAAGGGGAGCTACCTCCTCAGGGGTGAAAAAACCTTTACTATCACGTAGAGGAAATGTCCACTACCACCTGCTTGACTCCGATTATTCGCCTCGTACGACAGGCAGGAGTTACCTTGGGTCTATTCTTTTAGTTAGTCCCTGGACCCACAGGGTACAATATGACACTTTGTAAGAGGCAAGTAAGTGTTTTCGTATTATTTTAATTGTAATTCGAAGAATTCTCGGGGTTTGCTAACGTACTTAGTATGACACGTTTCCAAAAGTCCTTTAAGTTTATTAGGTTTCATCCTGTCTGCTGCCAAAATTTTTAGCAAGTGACACACACGGAGCCCTATCTTCTCCAATTACTTTAATGTTGGTAAATCCAAACTTTACATAATCTTGAGAATGCTTTCTTAATTTTTCTTTTATAACCACTCTTGTCTATGCACTGGTTGATGCCTTACTATCGTCAAATGCTCGCTTACGGCCATTTAAAAATTTTCTATGATTCTGCATATACTATATAAATCTACTGATACTCGAATCTCGTGAATTGCAGTTAACACACAAATTACAATATATACTTTCACGCTAGAAGGATCGACTCGACTGAGACTAGCTGGCACTGAACGAGATACAGCATGTATACACGCCACGCAGACGTTCTAGAATGTTCAAGATAAATCTAAGTCGTGGGATTGCGTGCTTTGGTATACGTGAGACAAGGGGGTGGTTAGAATTGTGATTCAAAATTGGCTGGAAGGTACTAAAAGATTGAGAAACGCTGTATTCATGGAAATTAATTGATTTTGTTGATGCCATCCTAATGAGTAAATAATTCTGCGCTACTTTGACCCTTCAAATGACTATCTTCATTCATAAAAAAGATACGCTAGCGTGCCCTACGAGATCCTGTATAATTATGGATATCTGCGTTAATAAATGTGTCGATATGATGTGAATAACTTAAATCACAGTCTCATTTTATTCAGCTCATACAGATTTTGTTGACGGTTTCTCTAAATTTCAGTAAATTAATTGGAATTTTGGATGAAGGAAGTATTCTGAATTATTAATACAAGGGATACTTTGTATACTGATTGGGATCAGCTTTGGCAAATAGGCTTATGGTATTTGCATAAAGATGCGACACAAGAAATCTGCCCTGACTTGTCAACGAGTCAATTCTCTTTCTATTCAGCCAATATCCACAAATTTATTAGGAGCTTTACTGAAAAGGGTATCTTTCAGGTAAAGCTCTATAAAGATTATTATGAGTTTATAGTCAAATCTAATACGTATTATCTACTTTCCGTAACAGAATAATCTTGTGGATAAATCAAATTAATCTAATAGGCAGGACTCGGATTCATATGCAAACTTTTTTGGTGAAATATGCGCATATATAGGGTGGCGCATTGAAAACGAAACAGACCGATTTGCGTCCAGAGATTTTTTTTTAAGAAACGCTGAAACACGTCAGTTTTAATATTGAGGGGAACATGTTTTGACATAAAACTTAACTTTGTCACATCAACCCCTTAAGGGTGGTGATAACAACCTTTATATTTTAAATAGGGAACATAGGCCGAGTGTTACATCATTTGAAAGCTCTTTGTTTTCTGAATTCAGTACACTAATTTTTTTGGAAGTTTTATCAACTCGTTTAAAAATTATTCACAGTTGGAGATGCAAAAACGCATTTTACTCATTCCGATAATAAATGTGCTGATAGTCAATGTTTTGTTGGTTTGTAAACAAAAAATTGACTATCAGAACATTTCTTATCGGAATGAGAGAAATGCGGTTTATTATTTCAGTTTATCGGTCGGTTTGATACTTGATAGTACTACCGGAAATTAATTTCACAATGGTGTATTCTGTAGAAGAATGAGTTGAAATAATTACTCTTTTAAAAAAAAACGATGACTGTGCCAACCGTACCGCAAATTTGTTTAATGAACGACATCCGAACAAACATGTTAACAGAAAATCCATTTTGGAGTTAGTTGCAAAGTTTCGACAAAGTGCTTCAGTAGCCAACAAACAACGGGATCCTGAACGTGAATTTCCGGTTAGAAATGAGACTAGTGTGATCTAAGTTTTGCTGCAGGCCCTACTTTGAGCACGAGAAAATTGGCCACTGTTTCAAAAATCAAAAGAAGAACTATTCAGCGAATATTGAAGCATCATAAATTTCACCCGTATAAAATTCATCTTGTACAACAACTGAATGAAGATGATTTTGATCGGCGGCTGGAGTTTTGTGAAGTTATGACTGCACGAATAGCTGATAACAGGAACTTTCTGTTCAATATCTGTTTTTCAGACATGTGTACATTTTTATTAAACTCTACAGTCAATCGTCATAATTGTCGTTATTGGGCAGATAATAATCCAAGAAACTTTCATGAAGTCCACACTCAAACTCCACAGAAATTGAATGCCTGGACTGGCATTTTTGGAGATCGTTTAATCGGACAAATTTTTCTTGATGGCAATTTGAGTGGCGAAACGTATTTGTAGTTACTAGAAGATATCGTTCACCCTCTACTAATTGTCATTGTTGAAAATGATGTTCACTATCAAGAAAATCAATTAGTGTTTCAACAAGATGGAGCTCCTCCGCATTTTTCACAAGGTGTTAGGAGTCTCTGGAAGAATAACGACGACGCATTGTTGAAGAATGCCGTCTAATAACTCCACACATGTTCCAGAATGTCAGAGCTCGTTTTGAACCAAATTTGTACTTTTGTATGAAAGCTGGTGGTCAACAATTTGAACCCTTACTTAACTGAACAAACATTTTTTAACTTTTGGTTTTGTTTTTTAGTTTTTTTTTTACGAAAAATTGACTAATTAGTGCATTTCTTATCACAATGAATGAAATAAGTTCTTGCAACTCCAACTGTGAATAATTTTTAAACAAGTTGATAAAACTCCAAAAAAATTAGTGTGCTGAATTCAGAAAAGAAAGAGCTTTCAAACTATGTAACACTCGACTTATGTTCTTCATTTAAAATATAAGGGTTGTTATCACCACCCTTACGGGGTTGATGTGACAAAGTTGAGTTTTACGTCAAAACATGTCCCCCTCAATATTAAAATTGACGTGTTTCAGCGTTTCTTTAAAAAGAAATTCTCTTGAACAAAATATGCACAAAAATATCGATATATGCAATGCATAAATAATCATAGTATACCAATAAAACAAGTTTTTAAAGGTCTAAGCTATTAATTTTATTTACAATCAATACAACATAGGACCCTAATTATATTATTAATTAATTATTCATTAATATTATTATTTCAATTTTTACTATTAACAGATATTATTAAGTGGCGCTCTAAATTATCTATTTTGAAAGATAGCCTTCTCTCAGTTAGTAAGTTTTTATACAAAGAAAAACTTCGTTCTACGTCGACTGAGATAATTGGAGCATATTTTAAGTTTGACAATATGGTAGGGTCTACATTGTTTAAATCGTCTGAAAAATCTCCATCCAAAGCTTTTGGAATTTGCGTAAACTTGGTAAAACCATCATTTTTTGTGAATTTTTCTGATAGTTTTTTTGTAATTTGTTTTGCAAGAGGCCCATTTGCTTTATCAATAGTTTATTTGAAATGTTGTATTAATTTAACTGATTCACTTAGCAAAACATTTTGCCGCTGAAATTGTTTATAGTTTCTGTAACTATTTTAAAATTACTGTTCATAAAACATAATTGTTGACTGAATTTGGAGTCCTTTAAAATAATTTTTGCTTGTTTCACTGACGCACCTGCTTTATCTGTAAATTCAAGCATTACCTCCGTGATTTCTCTAAAATGTTCAAAATAAAATAAGGCAGCCTCCATCCAGGTTCCCCATCGCGTGATTACAGGTCTAGGGGGTAATGGTACCCCAGGCAGAACTTGTCTATGTCTTTGAACTCTTAAAGGAGCTTTAACAAACACTTTTTTCATATTATTAATAAATTCATTGACTAAAGGAAATTGCTGTTTAATTTCTTCTGCTACTCTGTTTAACCCGTGAGCCAGGCGCGTACAATGAAATAAGTTGGGATAAAATATTTTTAAATTAATTCCAACTTTGGCCATATATGAAGCAGCATTGATGAGCAGTAATAAAACTTCATCAACTGGTACAGCATTTGGTAAAAACACGTTTGACAGACCCTCTTGAATAAATCTTGTTATAGTAATATTATTTGTTTTTTCTAATTCTTTGACTGCAATTAAATAAGGTCTTTTTTTTCTTTCTTTAACGTCGGCCTATTTCCGCGACTATGGCCAATCACCGACGCCAGGGAGCAGTTTCACCTCACTATCCTGGAAGTTTTGCCGAACCCCTGCCTTTCTGTAAGGAGGGTAGGGATCTTTAACGTGCCCAACATCGCATGGACACGGGATCGACGGCTTTACGCCCCCTCCGAAGGGGGGAACGTGCAGGCATTCAACTTGCTCAAATACAATGCCAGAACCTCGGTTGATGTTAATTTACAATTTGTACTGAAAAAGTGAAAGTAGTACCCTGGGATCGAACCCAGGCACACGTTCTTACCCCTGAACCACCGAGGTGCTTAAATAAGATCTAGATGAAGAAATTTCAGTTAAGGTTACTATAATTGAATTAGCAATATATCTACCACAAACGTCTTGCGTTTCAACTATTACAACGTAACAAAAATAATTTTTTATAAGACTTTTTACTTCTGAAGCAGTTTCTAAATAGCATTTTTCAACCATATTTTTTCTCAAAGTACTTTCATCTGGTATAGACTGTTTACAATATTTTTCCAAAAATGACTTGAAGATAGTGTTATTTAATTTATTCAGTGGAATTTTAGAAGCAACCATTGCCGTGCATAAGTCAAATTGAAAGGTATCCTCTTCTGCTTTCTTTGTTTGGTTTCCCAAACATTAGCATATTGATGCGTGGGTGGTATTATTTGAATTTCGTTTTTCACAATTTCTTTGATGCAGAGGTGTCTTACAGTGTTGGTCTATGAGATATTTCCTTGCGGTTGAACTTTGTTCGAAAAGAAATCAATATTACTACAAGCATCTACATTTCTGTTCGGATAAATTGAAATTTAATATTGTTTTTATACAATATCCGTGAATTAAGTAATAAAAATAAAGAAGTATATTTTTAATTTGTATTTCAGTAATTTTTTTAAGAACTGCAAGGTTAATATAAATCTACTGCTACTCGAATATCGTGAATTGCAGTTAACACGCAAATTACAGCATACACAATCATGGTAGAAGAATCGACTTGACTGAGACTGGCTGAAAATGAACGAGACGAGCATTTATATACGCCGCGCATACGTTCTAGAATAAGACGTGGGGGCGCGATTAGAATTGTGATTAAAAATTGAGTCGCAAATACAAAAAGTTTGAGAAACGCTGATTTAAAGTATTAACTTTAGTAATATGCTGAAAATTCACTACTATAACGCACTTGCAGCGTAACGAAATTTTAAATGAACATACATGTTACAGAAAAGTCGCTTTTTTCAGCTTAAGTAAAAGCACTAACCGATATTTAAAATGATGTTACGTAAACCTGTATTAGTTGGTCCATTCAGTAACAAAAGAGCATCGTGAAAAGAGAAATGTAAAAATCATGAACTGCGAATAAAACGGTTAATGAATACATTTGAAGCGGGCATAAAGCTGGAAACAACAGCGACATTATTCAAGTTGTTAACACTGATCTCTGGTATCTACATCTATATCTACCTTTAGAGCGGAAGCCAGCGCGGGTTTGACTCAAACACGCTACACGACTTTTGCCATGAGGTTGATTTTACATCAAATAAAATCTTGACATTGTTGTGTTTTGTGTTTTCGATCCATTTAACTAATCGAACATCTGTCTACAACGTTTATATCGAAACTCGCGCTTTGACATGGGTTCACTAGGTAGTAGTTTATTTTGAATAACTTAGACACTTAATTTGAAAATCACTCTTGCAGAATGTAGATCGACCAATTTTGTGTTTCACTTTGTTTTTTACATATTTACGTGCGTTAATGTGTAAAAAATGATACATTATTCCCTGCCCAAACTGTTTTTACTGAATATCAATATATGCTCCCTTTTAGTGAATTTTCTTTAAAGAATTCACTAGTGAGGAGATTACAACTTCTGAATTTTAAAAAAAATTCTTCAAATGAGCGCTAATTAGGCCCCCTAGAACACATATCCGGGGTCAGTTTCAATATATATATATATATATATATATATATATATATATATATATATATATATATATATATATATATATATATATATATATATATATATATATATATATATATATATATGTGTGTGTGTGTGTGTGTGTGTGTGTGTGTGTGTGTGTGTGTGTGTGTGTGTGTGTGTGTGTGTGTGTGTGTGTGTGTGTGTGTAATAATGTTAACTCAAAAAATAATAGGCCGATTTTGATTAAGCTTGGTGAGTACCTTCTTTACCAGTGGCTTGGCTAAGTTTGTTAGCCAGGAAAATCGGCCCAGGTTTTCCCAAAGTTGTTGTGTTTCCTTTAAAAAAAAAAGTATATCTCCGGAAATAACAAAGCAAGGGCAACCATATTTGGTACGCAGGGTTTATATCATTATAGGTAAATTACCTAAAAAATTTAGCTCAGTAGGTTAAAAGCAAAGTTTATTGGCATTTAAATCAAAGTAAATTGGGGTTTTCCTCAAAACGTCAAAGTCGCGATTTAAAACGTCCAAATTGGCAACATTTAAGCAAAGAACCTGAAACTAATACGGGCTATGGAAATAAAACTGTATCAAGAAGAATGTTTTACAAACGCTGAAGTCTTAGGTTCAACCGCCATTGTCCTTCATTTTACCAAAATATTTCCAGAAAATTCATTTCAAATAGACCCATTCTCTCATGCTTGGCAGTAGTCTTAGCTATAGAGTTTATCGTTCAATGGTATATAATTTTTGTCGAATTTTTGTAAAAAAACAATAAAGCTCAATATACCCGTTATTTTAAAAGATATGAAAAAAATTGTATACATTAATTATAGGGTCTCTTGAGCTACATCTTAAAAAATTATTTCCAGAATCACAGGTAGCCCATAAGTCGGTGATACAATTATTTTTTTTGTCGAACACGTCTTATGCTATTGAATGTTTGCATTTTTCATCTAAATACAATGCATGTTCGTAAGAAAAGAAACTCGGGACTCAGCAAGTGCGTTATGGTAGCGAATTTTGATTAAATCCTTCAAATTTGAATACCTCAATTTGCTATGAACCTATAAGGTTGACCAAGAAACGAGTTTTTCTCGAGAACATTTTTTAAGTTTACTTTCGGAAATGTGTGTACATTTTCAAACAATAGAGTTATTTTTATGAAACCAGGCACATTATTTTTACTATATAGGTAGGTTATACAATTTTTACATGTTTATATATATATATATATATATATATATATATATATATATATATATATATATATATATATATATATATATGTATGTATGTATATGTATCCAAGCGATAACTGAAGAAATAATTAACCGATTTCGATGAAACTTGGCAAGTACCTTTCTTTTATTAATGACTTGGACGAGTACGTTAGCCAAAAATATCGGACGAGATTTTCCGTGAAAATTTTGAGTTTTCTTTGGAAAAAACATTTTTTCTTTGAAAATTACAAAGTTATTTTAATGAAATTTGGCGGATGCGTTTCGTTGGGAAAGGCCTTACTACATACCAAAATTCAGCTTTCTAAATTTATAGAAAATTGAGTTTTTCAAATTTTACGTTTTTTTCTTCGAAAAAAAATATTTTATTACATTTGGCGGACATATTGCCTTTGGAAAGGCCTTACTATGTACTAAAATTCAACTTTCTAAGTTAATCTAAAATTAAGTTATCCAAGTTTGAAGCATTTAATAATAATTCACTACCATAACGCACTTGCTGCGTCCCGAACTTTTTATATTTAGGGAGTGTATAGGTAAAAATTGTTAGATTGGTTTACGGCTAAATCATTTCTGCGGATTCCAGGTTTCAGTTAATTGGAGAACAGAGACCCTGTCTATATAGGGTTTTATGACTTCTAATTCTCCTGTAGGCCATTAGGTTTCGAATTAACAATCTTCCTAGATATTGATGTTCGCCTTCTGCCCTTATAACAGTCACTCTCAAAGTTTCTTATTGTTAATAGTCTACCTTCTGGTGTAAATACATATATACTACCCCAAAAATTACCGTTCCAGAAAATTTGCGTTTACTATTGAATTGGGAATATTATAGTTTTATAAAAGTATATTAATCAAGTGAACAGCCTGTATTAAAAGGCTGTTTATATATCAAAAAATTATCTACCTAACCAATAAATCAAGTGCAAACTTTTGAAGAGCAGGTGCACTATATTAGCGTATACTTATGTAAATAGTTTTAGCGAATTTTTTGTAAAACGAATAATTCACAAATGAGGAGATCTGTGTTATATATATATATATATATATATATATATATATATATATATATATATATATATATATATATATATATATATATATATATATATTGCTATGATAAAAAGGCTTTAGCAATAGTATTGCTGAGATTTGACCACAGATCAGCAGTAAAAAGGATACTTACAGTTTGCACGAAATGTGTATGTACTCTATGGTAAATTGTATCCATGCCAATAAATATCCAAAACCATGCCAATATAAAATATCCATAACAACATATAATCACTAGACATATTCTTTGTTACTGTTATTTAGTGCTGGGAAAATGAGATATAAAATCTGAAATAGAAATGTTTCACTTAAAGCATTGATGAAAATTTTAATTTATAACCTATAATAATTTGGAGCAATATTAGTAAAGAGTAATTAAGCTACATACCTGAAGGTGTATGTATAGCTTGAAGTCTAAAAACAAGTTAATTGTAAACCAAATAATTATGGTCAAAAGATTTTACTTACATAATTTAAAAATAAAATGTATTGTAAAAAACACTCTGTATATTAATAAGAAGTGAAATATTAAAACTCCAAAAAACAACAGTGGTTTTTAAAATAAGACTTCCCAAGCAAGATTGAACATTTAAAAGTGTTTTTAGTCTTAAAATGAAATCATTGTTTATGTTTAAAATAAGTTAAGTTATAAAATGGCATGTCTAGATTTAGGAACTTTTCTTTTTTGAATGTCATTAGAGTGAAGGATTTGAATTTGGCGGGTATCTAAATTAGACATACCTGTCAGCAGATGAAATGATAATTTTCCGTGCTACACTGGTTGGCAGAGTATAAGTAGCTCAGGACAAAAGACAAGAACATTAAAAGTTGAAAATAATTTCCAGACAGCTTGCTATGAATTTAATACAGGAACAGGAAATAAGCTTCGAGATTTTTTTCGACGAGATCCGTTTTCCGCTTTTAAAAGGTTATTGTTTGAAGAACGCTTAGTAATGAGCGCGTCCAGATAAATTATGAATTTTTAAGTGAATTTATGCATTAACAGTGCCCATTATGTGCTAGAAGTAAAAATAATAATCCCATTAGATGTTCCAGACAAGAAAATCACGACAAGAATAAATATACGGTAATATAAATCAAAACATTACCTGTAACAGCAATCGTCAAGACGCAAGGTACCAAAAAATTGACATGGTTATTTTAAATCACAATTAAAACAAGATTCTTCTAGATATTAGTCGAGACAAACGATCCATCTTTTATTAAGAATTCATATAAATATAAACTAAAATTTAAACCAAATTCCCATAGTATTTCACAAGCGAAATCATAGAGGGCGAAAAGTGTATCAAATTAGGGATTGAAAGAATAAATTTTTGCCATTTTGTTAAAATCAAAAACAATAAAATCCTGTCACTTAATTAATAAATAAACTTTGTTAGTAGATTTAAACAGTAGAGGATCTGTTAAGTCAAAAATTCTAGAATTTTCCAATACCAATAAAAATATTTGTTATCATTTAAAGTTGTTGACTTATTTCTTTTGGGGATATTTATAAATACATATAAGAATTAATTGCATATAGCACAAAATCAACATGAAATGTACATAATTTGCGCATTAGCATTGGGTATAAACTGTACGTATTATTGTCCAATTAAAATACTATATAGATGTAAACTTGAAATCAAATTAAACATATTCACTTCATAAAATAAATCTTAATCTGTATATACAGGGAAGTCCTATACAAAATCAACATTATATACATAACAACATAACAAAAGGTATTAATAACAAAGTAAAACGATAACAATAAATATATATATATATATATATATATATATATATATATATATATATATATATATATATAACCGATAACTCAAAAACTAATTCGTCGATTTTGATAAAATTCGGAAGGTCCCTTCCTTTTATAAGTGGCGTGGTTTTCATTCGGAAATTTTTTGTGTCTCCAAAAATAACAGAGATATGACAACCATATACCTTTATACTATCAAACTTACCCTACGTGCCAAAACTTAGATCTCTGCGTTGAAATGAAAAAAAGTTATAGATATTTAAAGGAAAAAATGTTAGGTGCCACTGGTGATCAAAGGAAAGCAAAAGAACGAAATAGTTTGTGTGGTTAACGAAAACACATAAATATTACATACAACGGTTAAATTTTCTTGACGCAAAAAGGTCAAGAAATAGCAGAATTTTTTGTCTTAATTTTGTTATTTTGCTTCCTAAAAAGTCAAAGCTGCGATTTGAAACGTCAACATTTGCAATTTTCAGACAAACAATCTGAAACAAATAGGGATTGTGAAAACGAAATGTCATAAGTGTGTTTTACGAAGTCTTAACTTTCAGCTTCAACTATCATTGTCCTTCATTTTACTAATAATGTCATTATATTTGCACAAATTAAATTTTTAGTGCGTCATCTCTGATGGCTGATTTACAAATTGGTACGACACGCTCTACTGTCAGCAGCCATATTGGCCAAAAACCATATGTTAGAGTTCAGTTTGAACTGCGTTTTCATTTGAAGTTCAAAATATCTGAAATTTAAGAAATGTATTCTCGGAGATCTGTTCTAGGCAGCAAGTGATTTTGAACAACTTATGTTACAGAAATACGTTTCACACCAATATATTTTCTTTTCACAAGCATTTTTTTCTATAAAATGTTTTTAGTGCCTTCCTTTACCCTTGATCTTTTTATTGTGTACTAATCTTTTAGCCTACAATTTTTTAGATGGCACTGCCGTGGCTACGGTGTCCTGAGACAGCTCTCTAGGACCTGGATAAAATCTGCACAATTCACCTAAGTAAATTCAAAGCCTACAAAACCACAAACATGAGAAAGACACGAAAAGGACATGTTTTGCTGCGTTAGCTGATAATCCCAAAGACAGCAAATTTTCAATTTGATTTGCCAATATCCGCGGAATAAACGCTAACTTAAATGCAGTTTAGCACCAACTTCAAGAGAAACAACTCCATCTCCTAGTTTTAAGTGAAATCCAAATTTTTCCCTTCGCAGTGTCAGCCCTTATTATGTGCTATATATTTTCTGTTATTTGGAACTATCGTGATAAGATACTACTTGGTTCCGCCCCAAAATGGCGACCCTGGTATACATTCTCACAATGTTTTAGGAGGCTGGCTACCATAGCCGTATTTCTTTATAGGTGTGTCTCGTTGTAATTAGTATCGCGTACTGATGAGCTCTAATTAGAGCGCAACCGGTCTGCGGTTCTAATTGTGGTGAGAATACATCTAGCCTTACATACAGTTGTAGTCCTCAAACGTTTAGAATATTTCATCCTCTAATGACGCTAACTTGGTTCGTGAAACGATCGTCAGGTTTTTTAATGTGTTGTAATGATTTGGGTTCTCCAAGTGTACTTATCAGTGCTCATCACAGGTTCCAGTCTTCACTTAATGTTCAGGCGACGCATCTATCGGATCATTTCATTGCTTTCCAGTGGTTGACTTCAGTTTTGTAGCAAAGAGATGCGTTAAGAAAATAGTCGCTTTGATATTGTGAATAATACGTCATTTGTGCTGATGACAAGATTAGGCTTTTTCTACGTCGAACGCTTGAGTAGATAATAAATCATTCAAATCGCTTTGTAAATCCACTTGATGATTTCGAAGATTACTACTAAACTACATTTTGAGGATTTAATCAAGGAAGACGTAACGTTAGTGAGTTAGTAGCATTGTAAGATCTTGTGTGAACGAGTTCATTGTTATAACTGTTGGTCGGTGAAAAATCAGCGCACATCAATAGACAAGTTCGGCATTCAGGAGCAACGGAGGGATCTGAGGATTTCAGTAACGATGTTCAGATGGGGTGGTTTAGAATCGTCCCTCCCGTTCGATCCCCCCTACTAGATAATAACAGACGGCGCGGCTCTCGCGCGCCGTAATTAAACTACGTAAAGTAATTAAGATTAGACACTGCAGTCGGTATCAGTAACATCTTAATATTTGGCTCTGAATGGAATAAATTATTAGTGCGGTGGTAAGCAAACCGTTTAGAAACCATAAATTACTTCGTTATAGAGCAATTTGCCATAAAAATGAAATCACTGGACGCGGACTCCGGCGTGTCATATATATCTGAGAACCGTTAGAAAGTACTTCTCAAAGAAACTTGTGTACAACAACAATAACGTGGACAGATGCTATCCCATATTTCATTTCTTATGAATGTTAGTTTGCTCCATAGCCGGTTAAAAGATAACGCGAGTTCAGAGAAGCAGGAGAATGGCAACCTTGCGACCTACACCCTTTCGCCTCTCTGGATATGTAACAACCAATATTTCTTTCCCAATTATTGAAGCGGGAATAGTGGGCGTAGTAGGAAAATTGCAAACAGACCGGTAATTCGATTAGTCTCTTGTTAAAGTTGGGATTAGATTAACTGCCTGCGTTATAGGAGGTTAAATACATTAATTTAGAGTCATTCTCTTACCTTGGTTATTTATAAAGTATTTGCCGCTGCTTGAGAATTATTTATTTTCACACTTCCGGATAATTTAACACAACAAGCTGGTTTAAAAGACCATATTTTCATACACCAAGCTATTGAGTATTACAAAGTTAACTAGTTGGTTCAAAATCACTCACCTTGGCATGTTGGTACTCATCTAAAACTTATAAACGTTAGGATCGCTCAAGATTCATCAGGAATTTACGATTTTTCTTGGAGCTGCTTGATAAAAGCTTACATAAAATTTATGTACAATCTAAAAATTGTATAATCTATATGATGGTTCCCTACAACATGCATCGATTTAAAACGGGAAGTTCTAGAAAATTTAACAAATTAACCGCTTACTGCATGATTTTTATCTTTGCTCAGAAAAAAATTTGAGGTACAGTGAATAAAGTACAAAACAGGGACAATATTGAAAAAAGAATAATTTGGAATTTGAAGGACACAAAACAGCAAAATAAGGGTTTTTGTCATATATATCACAACATGCAGCTACGACTTTTTCACAAAACTATTCGTTATCAAATAAATAAAAGCAATTTCTGTCTTTTTAGCGAATGTTTTAAAAAAATCGCTAATGAGGAGATCTGAGATCTGTGTTTATATATATATATATATATATATATATATATATATATATATATATATATATATATATATATATATATATATATATATATATATATATCCGACCGACAACTAAAAAACTAATAGACCGATATTGATCAAATTTGGCGAGTACCTTCCTTTTGCAAGTGGCTTGGATAAGTTTGTTAGCCAGGATAATCGGACCAGGTTTTCCCGGAAAGTTTTTAAAAATTAAAAAAATTCATATCTCCGTAAATAACAAAGTAAGGGCAGCGAAATTTGGTGCGCGTGTTTGTATTATAAAGGGTGAACTCTATACCACTTTAGGTCCCTAGCTTTAAAGACAAAGAAGTTATGGGCAGTAAAAGAACCAAATTTTGGGGTTTTCCTCAAAACGTCAAACTCGCAATTTTAAACGTCAAAATTGGCAATGTTTAGGCAAAGAACGTGAAACAAATGCCGATTGTGAAAGGACAATGTTGCAAGAAGAGTGTTCTGCAAACCCTTAAGTTTCAGATTCAACCGTCATTGCCCTTCATTTTGCTAAAATATTTGCAGAATATTCATTTCAAGTAGACTCTTTCTCTGATGCTTTGGCTGTCAGTTTAGTTAAGTTGATGCTTTCGCTGTAAGTTTAGTGATGTTTATGGTTTAACGGTCTATAATTTCTTTAGCTAATTTTCGTAAAACAAATTCGTTAATGCATTTGTGCATTTTTTATCGAACTATGATGCGTGTATAAGAAAAAAATCTGGACTGAGTAAGTGCCTTTTGGTAGCGAATTTTCGGTAAATTTGCAGTTTAGCTCCCGAACGCTTTTAAAAAAACTGTTTTCAGAAACCTGTCTAGCACTCCACTACAACCACCACCACCCCGCCCCCCGATCCACAAACCCCAAGAACCATTTCTTGTTCACACTTCCCCGGAAGTTACGGGACCAGGAGTGAGCAGAGGTGCTGGGCGGGGTAGGTAGAAAAAAGGAAGCATGAGCAGAAAATGCGAATAAAACGGGATTGAAAGCTGTCTTTTTCACATCTTGAAGCCATATCCCCCCTTAAACCTTGCCTACCCCGCACAGCACCCCTATCCACCAAGGTGCCGTAACTTCCTTGGCGGGTAGGAACAAGACATTTTTCTTGTGGTTTATGCAGCGAGGGTGGTTGTATGCACGCGAGGGGGAAGGAAAATCCCCACGACGAAGCATCAACTCACCACACCCCCAACACCACCACCCCCACCGCCACAAGCCGAACATATAGTACATTGTTTCTACTACATAGGCCGACCGGTAATCAGATTGATGCCTGCTCGCATTTGCTTTTAAAAACAATGGAAATTCACTTCCATAACACACTTGCTGCATCCAGACTTTTGAAAAATGTTTATATATTTTCAAAGAATAAAGTTATTTCGATGAAATACGGTAGATTGTTTTTACTATATAGGCAACCAAGTTTGATGCCTGCTTTCATCAAAGAAAGACATTTGCTATTAAAAATATTTTAAAGAAAATTCGCTACCATAACGCACTTGCTGCGTCCCAAAATTTATTTTAAACATAGAAATGCTTTTCATTTTATAAAGATTTTTCCGGTACACCCAGGAAATTTGCGTCTTTGACTTTGCCAATGCCCCCACTAGTCAATATTATCGATCCTAACCTCTCGAATAGGAAATCAGTTGTTGGGCCTCAATCCTTCTTAGCCTGCAGGTCAGTGTCAATTGATAATTTTGGCCGGCCTCTTGTTTTAGCAAACGGTTTATCTGCTTTACATAAACATTTAGCAATAGACAGTTTGAAGTCTACTAAAGCCAATATATTGTTCTCTGGGTACGCTCGTCTCCAAAGAATCCAAGCATTGATACACGCAAGATCAATTAGGCAGAAAAAATCCCAATATACCACTTTCTCGAACGCATCTTCAGTCTGTACTATCCTAGCATGGAGTCCAGAAGGTCCACTCCGCCTATATATTTGTTGTATATGGAAACTGCCTTTGGACATACCTCGATATTATAAATACTACTGACATAAGTGGATATTATTGTTACAATTTTGTTATCATACCAGGAAGTGACAGATATTGGTATATCATCTACAACTGCTACTTTCTCGACCATAGAACCACGACATCTTTTATTCTACCTAACTTTAAACTTGCTAACTCCCTAGGAAAACTTCCACCATGTTCCAAGAAAGGATGCTTGCTATAAATCTTTGTGCACAGTGGTGAATACAAAGAAGACTCAGAAATAATGAGATCTACAGCCTTTTCTTTAGTCAGGCAACTAAAGACTCCCAAGTCTTCCAAAACCTGGGTCTGCAAAAAATCCTTGAAACAACTGGCAACGAATAACAAAGTAACTTTTATGTGGGTACCAGAGCATCGAACTATCGTAAAAAAAAAAGAGAAAGCAGATACCCTTGCACAGAAGGTAGCAACAATATTATTATATCATCAGGAACCTTATTGTGGACTGACAAAAAGTCACGTAAGAAATGAACTTTATACTTGGGAGAGAAACCCAATTGTGTCATACTGGGGGAAAACGCTAGGCTTAAATCAGGAAAAACAAGTCAGCACCATATCAACAGAGAAGTCTGAACTGTACCTTCAATTGGACAGGAACGACTTGAGAATAGTCACAGGAGTTTGTATAGGACCCTTCCCAGTAAGGTATCACCTTGTGCCGATGGATAAGGCGGACAGTGAAAACTGTAGATACTGCACTGAAGCAGGGGTGACGTTAACACCACACGAAATAGGAAAAAGCCCCCAAAAAGATAGTAGACTACATAAAAAGTCTGAGCCTTTCGGGAAACTATTAGGAAAAAAAATCACGCACAAAAGAAAGACCAATCGGGGTCGCAGAGCTGAGAGGCCGAAGGCCTATACGACTCATTAAGATAATCTGCAATCTACAACTAAAGAAGCGTACTAGCACTTGGAGCAACAAAAGAAAGAAGAATTCGTACACACAGAGATAAATTTATTGCTTTTACTGATCTAATCCACATTCTGTAATGCGGACTAGAAAATATTGTTTCATATACTGGGAAGACCTGGATTGGATTGGAGAAATACTTCTACAATAATAGATATTAACAGATATGAAACTGAACCTGAATTAAGGAACGCTGTACGTCTATGATGTCCTATATCGCCATATTGTGTCAATTTATTTATAGAAGATACAATATATAAGCTAAAGGAAAAGACACCAGGAACAAAAATAAATGGACAACGGTTCCATTGCCCAAAGTACACAGAACACATAGCGTTGATGGGAGAAACGGAAAAAATTACAAGAAAGCTAAGACTGCTGGTAAATGTACTAAAATGAATCAAACTGAAGATCTATATGACGAAAATAAAAGTAATGAAGATAAGTAACGATAACACTGCGAAATTATATGCAAATCCAAACGGTCAGCAACTTGCAGAAATGATTACGTACCTTGGGGTATTATTGCCAATCATGTTAAGAAGGATCGCGATGCCAAAAGAAGCATTTAATAGAGAAAGTACTATTCTCACTAATAGACATCTTAGCTTGAAGCTGAAGGATTAGTTCGTGGAGTCATAAGTGTGGATGTTTATAATACATGGAACAAAAAGCTGGACTTTGCAGAAGATGAAGATAATAAAAGATTTAAAAAATTGGAGATAAAGTGAAATGACAATTGCATCGACAAAAGTGCCAACAAATTCTTCAATAGGTAAGAGAAAAAAGATGCCTGTTGCTTAAGGTATATATACTTTAAAAAAAGGTAGACCAAGAGGAAGGCTTTTGAGAAACATAGCCCAACTGATGGCGCTCGGAAGCTACAATAAAATGAAGAGGGATGCTGGAGACGATGAGTCATGTTTGTGACGACATGGCGACATCGTCTTTAAACGGTGATTATAATAATTTCAAAAACACCTTAAAAAGTGACAACCCACACGTTGACGCCCAAGAAATTTTAGGCACAATTCAACCACAGAAACGAGTTTTTCTATCCTCAGTCATTTAATAAAATGTTTTGGAAATCGCAATCTTATAAAAGGCAAACTTCTTTGCAAAAATTTGCTGAAAGTGGCAACGACTTTAGACTGTAATGATGGGCCTGAGTACTTAAGAGATGAAATCAGAACGTCTGATGCAAGTTAATGTGTTGTAATATTAAATTATTTCCGTGTTAGGTGTATAACCCCGTTTATATGACAAATTTTCCAACATGTAATTGTACAATATAGTGTATTTCAGGATAGATAAAATGTTGTGTCGTATATTTGAATTCAGCAAAAATTTGTGCACGAAAACAACATAAACCATTCTGTTAGGTCTAAATGATATATGATTCAGTAAAAAATCCTAATAGTAGCCATTAGGTGATGAAATAAACATGTTTGGATTTTAGATTAATTTATGTTTATGATGACTTAAAAGCAACTCCCTGTGCTGTAGAAAATAGTGATTCAATTTGCTGTGTTTTATTGTTGGAGAAACTCTAAAACAAAATAAAAGACTCTGGTTGTATCCAGCGTATATATTGCCTGCTTATGGATATTTTGTCTTCTAAAGCAACATTCTTCGCATGTATTTGTCAATGGTGTTTCATTGGATAAATTAGAAGTTATTAATAGTATTCCACGAGGTTTCGTTTTGACACCAAATCTGTTTCTATTGCATGTAAATGACTTTTTGTCAACACTCAACGTCTGACTCACTCTCTATAATGCGGTCTCATCGACTGGTCTAAGATATGCTTTTAGCTCCTTATAATACAAATTGTAAAAGCCAACTCCCTAAATCATGACCTGTCTTATATTTATATCTGGCGCTCTGCACATCTTGTTAAGTTGTGTACCTCACAAACACAAAATTGCATCTTATCTAGGAAAAGTTGCTAACAGGACCCAGACGTATAAATGAATAACAAAATACTGACCAAAAAAAAATCACCGCTCCACATTGGATATAACAATTGCAGAGTTACGAGTTTTAACATGCTTTCAGATTTTTAAAGAAAACAGCAAAGAAAATTAGTGTTTTCTATTGGCTTGAAGCTTCTTATTTTGAATTTGGCATAGCTTTTTACATATCCAGTTGAAATGTTGTTCCTAGCATCATAGGCCACTTTCTCTATTTCTCTTTTAGATTCCATTGCGAAACAAACTGTTTGCTTTATGGGAGGCTCATCTAGTACGATCAAACTTACTTCTCTAGATCGATCGCATTAACAAGCCTGCAGATCTCTCCTACCTCGTTTATTGTTACCTTAACTGAAATTGTTCGTCAAAAATGTAGACTGTAATGATATAAATTCAAATGACTGGTTACAAAATATAGAGGTTGGGTTTTTTTGGCTTAACAACTTCATGTAGTATGAGGTCTAGAATCGGTCTAAAATGCTGAAGCATTGTAACAGAAAGTTGTGCGCTAAAGACGCATATCCACAGCGAAGTTATGTTTATTAGTAGCTACCGCTAACCAGCTGTATAAGCAAAATCATCATACTCAAATACCTAAACTGCGGATTATGCATTACCGGGTAATGTAACACTGCATGATGCAAAATCGGATGATGCAAAATCAGATGATGCAAAATCGGATGATGCAATATCAAATGACGCAACCTAATGGCTATAGTTTAATCACTGGACATGCCTATCCGGCTATTGTGTGGATGTTACCAGCAACCATGGATTATTTCGCGCTATATAAAAAATTCATGCACTAACTTGTCCGATAACTAAATTTATTTACTCTTGTGGGTTCATTTTGCGGATTTATAAACTTCTCAAAGCATCTACTGTGTAATAATCTGTGGTTACTTTCATTAATTTAAGGATTTTTTTCTCTCTCAAGGCTCGTCCGCGTCTTTGCCGCCCCGATAGCACCGCAGCCTTTGGCTTATTGTGCATGCCCTTTGTCTTTTCCACTCCACCCATTCCAAAATTACTGTGCCTTGAACTAGTCTGCACAGCGATTGGTAGGGTGAAGTTTTATATAGATCTGTCTCCGGTCTAGACTGATCGTAGATCAGTTCTCTTTTGTGGTCCAGAGGCAACTCGCACAATTTATGTTGGGCTGATTCCTCCCCCTCACCACAAAGTCTGCATGCTAGGTCCCCCTCGAACCACCGCATTTTATGCAGGTGCTTCTTGACGGCCATGTGTCCCCGTGAAGAGTCCTGTTATGTTTCTGAGCTGTCCTCTACTAAGATTTAGCAGCTCCACAGCTCCCTTTGAACTGGGTTTATCAATTCCTGACTTCCCATGTCTGAACCTTGGACAGTCTGCCCAGTACAACTTGTGTTCTTTTCTGACCCAGGACTTAATTGATCCCCTGGCAGTGCTCTTTGTCACGCCCAAAACCAGTTCTGGTCCCATAAATGGTTCTGCTGACCTTCTGTTCGCGAGACTGCCAGCTTCTTCATTGCCTTTGACCCCCCGAGTGACCCGGCACCCAGATGAGGGTGACCTATCATTCTGCCCAGCCAGGTCGTAAGTCTCGTCTCGGCATTCACTAACCAGCCTGGAATTTTGTGCATAGGCTCTTTCACGATCTCCTGAATTTTACAGTGGTCCCTGCAGCCTGGGTTGATCCCCAGTCTACCATTGTGGCCTCCCCCATGATAACTAAGTGTAGGGGGGGGGGGTCAGATCTAGCAACACCTCCATGGCGGCTGTTGGGGTTGAAGTCATGGCCCCTGTGATGCCCAGGCAAGCCCTCCTTTGGATCTTGCCTAGTTTTTGTTTGGCACTGGATTGTGTCACCTTAGGCCACCAGACCAGTGCTGCGTATGTTAACGATTGTCTGACCACCCTTGTGTACATCCAGTGGGCCATACTAGGTCTTAGTTCCCACGTTTTTCTATATAGCTGCGTAGTGACGGCTAGGGTCATAACTGCCTTACGCCGTATTTTTTCAACGTGACCATTCCAAGTTAGCTTAGAGTTCAATACGACCCCAAGATATTTTACTTCACTTGCGATTGGGATGTTTCTACCGTATAGAGTGAGAGTTAAGTGACTCTCACACTTCCTCCTCCTCGTAAACGGTATGACGGTTGCTTTTTCGGGGCTTTCATCGAGCCCTTGGCCAACCGTACACCTTTACAGCACTTTCATGTTGTCTGCATGCGCTCCCACACTGACTGTGTAATCTTTCCTCGGATTATGATGACAATGTCTTCCGCATAGCCCTGTACCTCGTACCTCCTCCCGAAAGCCTCTTTAGCAGGCCGTCCAGGACTAGGCACCAGAGCAGGGGAGACAGAACGCTCCCCTGCGGACACCCCGTTACGCCCCTGCCAGCAGAGTCCCTTCCGCGACTGAGGTGAATTTAATGTTACTATTCTTTATCAAATGTCCCGAGTCAATTGCACGCCAGGTTTCTTTGCTTTATTAAATCAGAAATATGTTACGTTCTCTTTAAATTTTGTTGCTATTAATCTCCGCGTTTGCCGAATATAGATTTTTGTAGGTATTAGAAGATATTTGAGAAATGCCTGATTTTTGTCAGAAAATCAATAGTATCGCCTATCTCACTAAAAAGGCTCTTCAATTTATTAATTTTATAGACGTCAGTATATCTCTATATTTTCCCCAACTATTTAGAAGTAAAAGGATAAATAGGATTAACTGCGAAATTTTTGAATTCCATATTAAGCACTCAACCGTAGATCAAGATCATCAAATCACGGATATAATTAAAAGAGCCTTCAAAGAAAAAAAGATATAAACAACGATATACCTGGCCCAAGCATTGGACAAAGTGGGGCACTAGAGCGTGGAATACACGGTGGAAAAATATTTGTCACAGCAAATAAGCCAAACCCTTTATCCATACATCACTGACAGTTATTTCAGAGTCAAACGTGGCAAAAAAACTCATACCTTAGCATGACTTGTGCTAGAGTGGCTGAGGGTAGCGTCCTTGGACCTGTTCTCTACCTGCTGTACACCAACCACACCACACCAAGCGACGGATTAGCCACGGCACCATTTGCCGAAGACACAGGTCTTTTCACTATTAACCAAGTTATTCAGTTAGCGCCAAACAAGCTGCAAACAACAGTTAATAATGTCAATAACTGGACAAAAAATGGTGGATTGAACCACATGACGCGAAGTCGATTCACGTCAACTTTCTCAACAGGAAATATGATTATACGCCAGTAAACAATTTTGCACGCCAACGAAGCATGGTATCTAGGCATGACTTTGGACGCAAAGCCATATTGAAAAACTTATGTAAAGAAGGAACTTGAGCAACTCAATAAACCTTAAATTCAGACAAATGTATTGGCTCCCCGGACGTCACTCTGAGTTGTCAATACACAACAGTCTGCTTCTGTACAAGCAAATCTTGAAGCTTGGCATCCAACTCTAGGGATGCACCTAGAAATCCAACATCCAAGTCATCCAGATATTCCAGAAGAAGTGTGGGGTACTACGAGGCATTGTAGAGGCGCCGTGGTACATCTTAAATTGAGCAAATAAATGCTTCCCTAAAAACAGATAGTAGTTAAAAATCAGACAAGAAGCAAGTACCTGAGGACCCTTCAACAATGAAGGTCACCTTGAATGCTTTAAACACATTATGGATGGTTGGAAGCGATGAGGTGTCTTTCAAGGCGTACCAGTCTTACAAACGCCTGTACAGCAAAAAAGGGTAGTAGATACAAAGAAAGAAAAAATAGAAAGCTACACAGAGAGCGCAGAAAATAAAACTAGTGCAGTATGGTAGTAAGTAATAAGACAGGAGACAAACATGAGACGGAAACAAGATGGGAATAGTAAGAATAAGCTAGAAGCGGAAGATTTTAATGATATTTTCATAGATAGGAGGGTAGATAAGTGTATGGCTGCTAAAAACAAGAGAGGAGATCCAGAAATTTACAATTACAATAAATATTCTTTATTTATGATGCCTGCATCGCATGAGGAAATTATGAACATTGTTCAGAATTTGAAAAGTGGAGAATTGTTGGATACGTATCAATTTTCAGTTTTCATGTTGAAGATAATCATTATTACGGTCCTAGATCCATTGATTGGTGTTTTTAATAAATTCCTAGTGGCCGAAATATACCCTGATTTCTTAGAGGTAGCCAAGATTGTTCCAGTGTTTAAAAGAGGCGATAAAAATCAGATTAATAACTGTCGCCCGGTCTCATTTTTACCAGTGCTTCCTAATATCTTTGAGGTGCTAATAAAAATAGGTTGGAATCATTTTTTAAACAAATATGACGTTATACATAAAAGCTAGCATGGTTTTGCAAAGAATAGGTTAACAATTACAGGCATCACAGAAGTCATCTGGGCGGTGTATGAAGCTATCGAGCAAAAACAGAAAGTTGAGGTAACATTGTGCGATCTCAGTAAGGCTTTTGATATGGTGGGTTATGAAATTCTGATAAGAAAGCTTTACGTTTATGGAATTAGAGGTACTGCATTTGATTTAATAAAAAAACTCTGGCCGCAGCAAGTGCGTTATGGTAGTGAATTTTCATAAAAATGTTTTTATTGCAAATATGTGTGTTTTCTTTTTAAGAAAGCAGGCATCTATTTTGGTTATCAGTATAACCTATATAGTAAAAACAATGTGCCATGTTTCATAAAAATAACGTTGTGTGAAAATGTACAAAAATTTCCAAAAGTAAATTTAAAGTTTTCCCGGAAAAACTCGTGTCTTGGTCAACCTTATAGGTTAATAGTAAATTGGGCTATTCAAATATGAAGCATTTGATCAAAATTTGCTACCATAACGCACTTTCTGCATCCAGAATTTCTTTTCTTACAAACATGCATTATATTTCGATGGAAAATGCAAAAATGCAAAAACATAAGGCGTGTTTGATTAAAAAAAAAAAAGAAAATTTGTATCACCAACGACTTATAGGCCACCCTGTGATTGTAGAAATATTTTTTAAGATGTAGCTCAAGACACCCTATAATTAATATATACAAATTTTTTTCATATCTTGTATAATAACGGATATATTGAGCTTTATTGATCTTTTACGAAAATTCGACAAAAATTATATACCATTAAACGATAAACTCTATAGCTAAGACTACTGCGAAGCATCAGAGAATGGGTCTATTTGAAATGAATTTTCTGGAAACATTTTTTTTTTCGAAAGAAAACACAAAGTTTTCCAGGAAAACCTGGGCAGATTTTCCTGGCTAACGAACTTATCCAAGCCATTTGCAAAAGGAATTTATTCACCAAATTTAATCAAAATCGGCCCATTATTTTTTGAGTTATCGGTGTGATACATACATACATACATACATACATACATATATATATATATATATATATATATATATATATATATATATATATATATATATATATATATATATATATATATATATATATATATATATATATATATATAAACATATAAAAATTGAAACTGACCCCGGATATGTGTTCTGGGGCGCCTAATAAGCGCTCATTTGAAGAAATTTTTTCAAAATTCAAAAGTCAAGATCTCCTCATTGGTGAATTTTTTGTAAGAAAATTCACTAAAATCCTACCTCACAAACCGGAAGCAGTTAGTCAGGTGGAAAAAGAAACTTTCAAATATCAAGAGTATTAGCCGGGGGGTTCCGTAGGGGTCTATTTTGGGTCCACTGATCTTCCTTGTCTATGTGAACGATCTTTCAGCAAGTATGAAGTCAGCAAGGTTCGGTCTGAATGCAGATGACACCAGTTTCCTAACCGTTGCGCACAATAAAGAAAAGCTTCAAATGAAGACCAGAGATATTCTAAAACAGACAGAAGATTGGTTCACTTCAAAATGTTTAAGTTTAAATAAAAACCAAACTCAGACTATGGAATTTAATGTTAATGGCAGCAGGGAGGATTTAAGATATGTTAGGTTTCTGGATTTGACAATGAACTTTTTACTTACGTGGAGTTCGCACGTTGAACTACTAAGAAAAAAATGTCATCTGTGGTATTCTGTGTGTATTCTATATTGACTGAATGTGTGTGTTTTAATATTTAATTGTTGACGTGTCATATGTCAGTACATATTATGTACACCTCTTTGACAAATGAGGTATTATAACTATTATTGATGTTCCCGTGTATCTAAATAACATACGTTTGAAGCGTAAAACAATATACAATAAAGCAAAGATTCATGAGTTACAACTTGTATCCAAACATTTGATAGAAGAGCAGGTTTTTAGCGTTTTCCATTTTGGATTAAATAGAGGGTGTTAGCGGATCTTTAAAACCATTGGATACTCTAAAGTAAATATAATTTGCACAGTGTCCGTTGACACAGTGTTTGTATCTGGTGTTCTGCTTATTGTCACAGATACAAGCTAGTGTGGGAAACATGGAATAAATTTGCAACAGTTTAATGAATCAACATGGTAAACGACCAATTGAGCAGATACAAAGCTACAGCTTTAGTTGCAACGTTTAGTATTGTTAGTGTGAAATGGGAGAGGAAATTAATATGTGTCTATTTTCTTGGTCATTTGATATAAACGCCCAGTGTTTTGTGTGTAATGAATTGCAAAATTGGTATATTTGAATATATGATGCCACATCGCAAAATACTTCCATTACATATGTAATATGAGGGAAGAACCATTTCCAAATGAGTTTCTAGTATACATATTAGTGGTAAAACTCAGTACTCATTACTGTCCACACAAAATCAATCTACATCAGACCTTTATTTCAATGGCCTTTTCACAAAATAATGCTAATTTTATCCGCGATGTACACTATATAGACAAATTATGATTGAGTCATGTATTAGCTGTGTGTAGTAGACACGAATATATTTATGAAATAACAGTTTATTTTTCTTACACATATGCGAACATACGACCAGCACACGGCTATAAGTGTATAAGTAATGCGACAAAAATTTGGCTAATGGCAGTATTACATAGAGTAAGAATCAAAGCTGAGAATTAACTTTTCTTTTTTAATTTCAACAATACACCACGAGGGCTTACAGCCTAAATACTATCGTACCGTGGGTGTTGATAAGGACGAAAGAGGCAACTTGTTATTTCTGGACTTGAAGGTTTGGAGGAGAAGGAAAAACATGTGCCGGCAAGGAATTCCACAACTTGGAAGTCCTCGGGACAAAAGAGCGGGCATAACAAGATGTTCTGTGACTGGTGACCTAGACAGTAAGAAAGTGCATTCGCTCTGTTCCCCTGGTAGATCTGTTGGGGGCAGCAGGTGGGGGAACTATGGAGGAGAGCTCCTCTGAGAAGTGCCCGTGCAGATATCTATAAAAGAGAAAGAGGTCACCAACGGCAAGTCGGTGGGCAAGGGATGGCAGCCTTTGGGTGAGGGTAGGGTCATCGATGAGACGTATAGCTGTCTTTTGAATGGAGTCCAAGATAGAGAGTGTAGAAGCGGAAGCTGCACCCCAGATGTGGGAGCAGTATTCGAGGTTTGGCCTTATGTGTGAAGTATATAAGGTATAGAGATTAGCTGGTGAAAAGTATTTGCGAGGCCCGAAGAGAAAACCTAATTTCTTAGCAGCCGCTTCTGCAATTGATGTGACATGTTGGTGCCAATTAAGATTTCTATCCACAGTAATGCCAACAAGAGAAAATGACTCATTACTTTGAATACCTTGGTTGTTCATTGTGATGGGTCTAGGGCTGGTGTATATCTTATGAGAAAGAAAGCAAGACAGAGACTTGGTGGGACTGAATTGTACAAGATTTCTACTTCCCCAGTCTAATATTTTTTGGAGATCCACGGAGACAGAACCCTCCACGAGTCTGCATCCTCATCTAATTGGGCTAAAGAGACAGGCTTAGAATATTGTATATTTGAGTGGAGGGTGCTGTCGTCCGCGTAACTGAACTGACTTGGATGTGCTAGAGAGGAGGTCATTGATGTGGAGAAGAAACAAAGTAGGGGCTAAAGCTGAACTTTGTGGAACTCCTGCATTAATTGGATACAGTTTAGAGGAATGGCCATCCACAACAACAGAAATGCTACTGTTGGAGAGGAAATTTGCTGTCCAGGTACAAAGTTTTGGTGGTAGGCCAAAGGCCGGAAGTTTATTAAGCAGCGCTGCGTGCCAGACCTGGTCGAATGCTTTGGATATGTCTAGAGCAGCAATCTGGGATTCACCGTGTAGTTCCATAGACTTGTTCCAAGAATGGGTGACAAAGGAAAGGAGGTCGGCAGTCGATCTGCGCTGACGGAATCCATACTGCCTGTCGTGGATTAGACTGTGTTTTTCAAGAAATTTTAGTAATTAGTGACCTCAGAGGAAGGATATTCAAAAATTAGATAGTCGGTTTTTTTCAGAAAGGTAGTCAAAGAGCTGGACAAAGTTGTTGTCAGAAAGTAACCGGTAAATGCAACAGATGAATTTAGTTGCAGCCCTGAGAGAGAGAGAGAGAGAGAGAGAGAGAGAGAGAGTTTTATCCATAGTATTTATTTTCTTCCAGCTTCTAAATTGCGGAGTCTGGTGCAGGGTAGATTGCTACGGACGTATGCGCACACGCCTCCATGCAATCTAAAGGACGTAAGGAGCTCATACCCCGGGAAATTAAGGTGATTAGTGGCTGTTTTGGCACTGATTTGGGTTTCGGTGAAGAAGAGGAGTTGGGGCCTATTGTCTGGAGGAAATGGTGGACGGAGTTAAGGTTATAATTTAGGCCACATATATTCGAAAAGGATATGTTAAATCTTGATGTTGGCGTCTCCTGTACACCCCTTTCCCGGAGATCCGAATGGAGGAGTATTTTACCTCCGAAATCTTTTGTACAAGGAGGCGCCATCATCATTTTTGCTTATAAGGGAAACCGACTCATACACCAGAACCGGAAACGTCCGTTGTGACTTCACCGGCCCCTTGATGTAAGGGGTGGTACCTCCTCGGGCGTGAAAAAAATCATTTACTATTACGTAAAGGAAAATTCCACTACCACCTGCTATGGATTGGATTAGATCAATGTCTACCTCTTTAAAAATAAGATTAATAAAGGGACTATCAATTGTCCAATATTTATGCTTTTCGACATAGTAGGAGGATACAAAACATCATTTTGCATCCATGCCTATTGTCGGCGATGGATGGAGATGGATGAAAATAAGCAGACACCTAGAGCCGATCGAGAAACTGTATGTACCAGGTGGTCCAAAAGTAAAAGTACACCAAGCAGTAGTAGATTATTGTCATAAAAACACTACGATGTACACAAACTTACATATATCCAAACTTAAACTAAAAGAAGTAGAAGGTGTCAAAATGAAATATTAAACTGTGATTCTTTCTCATGTCTAGAACACTGTTTGTCGTGTTATTAAAATTTATATAGGTTAATTTATCATATTGATAAAAATAACAAAACTTCAATTTGGCTTTAGTGGATAGGGGGTGTTGCTTGTGATGCAAAGGGTCATATTTGTAGGAAACCTATAATTAGAAAATAGTATTGTCTCGTATCTTGCACCGGAGCCCAATTAAATTGTTCGTTTATTAAAGTCGGAGCCTGTCACCCAGGGTGCCTTAGAATTTTTGGACACCCTAAAAGACCTATCACCCAGGATGCCTTTAAATTTTAAAACACTCTAAGTAACATGGAGAAATGTGTACGGGTAAAACAGTTTTCGCAGTTTATTTAATTAATTTTTTTTGTTGCGTGGATTTTATCGTAATGAATATATATTAAATAAGTTTGAAAACTGAATATTGCTACTACAAAATTGAGAAGTGTAAATTCACTTTAAGACAGATTAAGAAAGAGGAAATATTACACCTAATAGATACAATTCATATACACATATATGATGTGCCAATTAAACATTCTTATCTGGAAAATATCGGAATTTAAAAAAAGAGACACGTCGACTTTGTTTTCAGAGGTACATATGATGTCGAAAGTTTGGGTGGCTTGGAACCTAGCAAGGGCGTAAAGTAACTTTAAATTTTAAATGGCACGCTACGTTGAGTGACACCTCATTTTAAAGCTTTCTTAGTTCTGCTCACAACATAACAAGTTTTTAATTTTGTTTTGTATATGTCGATAAAATCATCAATTAAAGAATGGGACAAAACATCAATGAATGAAAGAATGTTATTCAATTAAATGTTCAAGTTGTTTTCCCTCCACTTTCACACAATTTATGAAATCTTTGCTTCACTTTTGAATGTATATTTCGAAGCATATCTAACGACTTTTTTTAACAATTTCTGAATACAAATGTTTTCTTTTATGATTTTTCGTTTAGCTCTTAATAAACTCTATCAGTTCAACTTTCTTACCTGTTTAACTTCAACGAGACAAGCAAATATTCCGTAAAATCATCACAAAGTCGATTGAATTCGAATTCGTGAAAATGGTTTATATAATTTCTGGAAAAGTGGAAGTAATTTGTTTGTTCTACAAAAATGACAACTGTGCAGGACAGGCGGTACATATTTTTAATGATCTTCATCCTGAGAAAAATATTTTGCATCGGTAGGTCCTGGATTTAATGCATTAACTTTGGGAAACTGGATCGGTTGCAAACAGAAACATCAACGTCAGCAGGTCGTGCGTAGTGAGGCTAAGCAGGTAGCTGCCCTGGATCACCTCGCAATAGAACCAAATTTGAATCTCAGGAAACTTGCAAGCACTTTAGGAATTTCTGTAGGTAGTAGCCGCCAAATATTAAAAAGTAAGTATGCCCCATGCATAATGATTTGGTACAGGAACTTAATAAAGACGATCCTAATCGCCGCGTGCGGATCTGTGAATAAACTAGTGATTATGCCAGAAGAACACCAACATGTATGTACTGAATCAGTTTCTTCGACGAAGACACGTTCCAACTCGATGCCAAGTCAACCACCACAATTGCTACTGAAGGAATGAAAATCCAAGATTTTTTCATGAAACTCGTAACATCATCCGGGGAAATTCAATGTTTGGGAGGGTGTACTGGGAGACCATCTCATAGGGCCTTTCTTCCCACCGGAAAATCTGGATCTACTAGAGACCCATGTCTACCAGACGATCGTCGAAACATTGGAAAATGACAACGCTTTAGCAGAAGAGGATATGTGGATTCCCAAACCAACCTTTAACTTTATTTTCGGAAATTTTTTATATGAACGCCGCAAGGACGTTTTGGTTGCGAATTTTCATTAAATGTTTCAAATTTCAATAACTCAATTTGCAATTAACCTAAGGTTCATTGGTTAGGACACCAGTTTTCTCGGAAACATTTAAAGTTTATTTTCGGAAAATTTTTGTACATTTTCAAATAATTATTTTGGTAAAATATGGTACATTGTTCCTACTATATAGGTTATACCGGTAACCAAATTGATGCCTGCTCTCATTAGAACGATATATTTGTAATTAAAAACATTTTTATGAAAAATCACTTCCATAACGCACTTGATGCCTCCAGACTTTTAAGTTTATTTCCGACATTTTAATTTCAGGGTAAACTGTTGTTTCAATATTCCGGTATTTAATTTCCAACCTGTATTGAAAACTGTAATATTAGACCATACATATGGGATATACCCGCATTCAGAAAAATGTGGTCCATCGAATTGTGATGAAAAAATGTAGGGTTGTTATTTAAAAAAAATTGATAGGGTGGAGGTAAAATGGTGAGAGTTTCATTTTTTTAACTGTGACTATAACATAATGTTTGACAAATTAAACTTCACGTGTCTCAACGTTTTCCACAAAAACTATTTTGTGCTGAATAATGAATTTTATTCCATAAGTGTGTTTCACACAATATATATATATATATATATATATATATATATATATATATATATATATATATATATATATATATATATATATGTTCGCAAAGATTTCCACGGTCTTTAATGTGAGACACACTTGGTTCTCGGGTTGAACCGCGTCCAGAATTCATCAAAACTCGACGTTTCGGTTTTTGTTTTGGAACCATTTTCAAGAGGTAAATGAAAGGTCTAAGGCCGCAATCTGCCTGCTCCTTAGAGCGGTGGACAAAGATGGGTTGGGTTGTTGCAGATCGATTACGGGGCCTCAATCTGCCTACTCCCCGAGTCTCGCGGGGGATCGTCTTTAAGGTCTCAGTGTGTTCAATCCTAGGCCTAACCCGACCCAGATCTCTCTCAGGCCGAGGATTCAACACACTGAGACCTTAGAGACGATCTCCGGCGAGATTCGGGGAGTAGGCAGATTGAGGCCACATAATCCAGCTACAACAACCCAACCCACCTTTATCCACTACTCTAAGGAGTAGGCAGATTGAGGCTTTAGAGTTTATGTACTTACATATTTCCTTTACCTCTTGAAAATGGCTCCAAAACAGGAGCCGAAACGTCGAGTCTTAATAAATTCTGGACGCGGTTCAACCCGAGTATGTCCTAATTTTGTCCACCGCTCTAATGAGTAGGCAGATTAAGGTCTTAGAGTTCATGTCCTTACATATTGCCCTTATCCCTTGAAAATGGTTCCAAAACAGGAGCCGGAACGCCGACTTTTGATAAATTCTGGACACAGTTCAACCCGAGAACCAAGTATGTCTCGTGTGTATATATATATATATATATATATATATATATATATATATATATATATATATATATATATATATATATATATATATATATACATATAAAAATTCAAACGGACCTTGGTTTCGGATTCTAGGATTCTAGGGGGCCAAATTCGCACTCATTTGAAAAACGTTTTGAAAGTCTCACTATCGATACCTCTCGAATTGCTTTTAATAAAAATTCGCTAAAAATAATAATTGTGATAGAGTTTGCGAAATAACAACGTATATTCTCGTATATTCTAAAGACGACTGCCGTGTCAATCATTTCCCTTAATATAAACATTAAATGGGAAGGTTTTATGAGGAGTGGAAAGTGGAAATAAACATAACGTTGCTATAAAAATGGTGTTCAGTATTGATCATCAATCAAATACCAACAAGCAGTATGTTATGATATAAATAAATGGTTTAGTACGTGCTAGTGGGGTGTTTGTGTATTGGTTGTGGTTATAACAGGGATCTTACAAGGGATGCTACAGTTTCGGTAGTTACATATCTCCAGGGATGACTAGATAGTCAGAGCATGCCGAGTGGCGAGACATCATTTGAGGACTGAAGACTCGACTGTTACACAACCAATGTTGTATGTTGTATACAGCATCAATAGTGACTGCCTTTGTGATCAGAGTTTAGTGGTCAGAGAGAAGAGCCAAAAGCTGAGGCATGAGGCGTCTATGTCTGAGATGTTCTGTTGATGGACAACATGCATTATGGAACAACACCACCTGCCGCATTCGCCTCGCTCCCCTAACTTCCAAGAAGTTAACTGAGAACACAAATTTGATTTATCGTTTCTGTCGAGTTTCCGATTTCTTTGTTTCCGCGCTAATTTTATATAAAAGTTTGCTCTTCTTAGCGGGTATGTGTGACGAACACGTCTAAAAATCGAAAACACATCGGTTAGTCGCTGTTATTTGATGAAAAGCTACCTAAACAGAAGAGAATGGTTATTCTTAATCCATCATAGAAACTACATTCGTTATCCATACGTATTTTTGTCCATATCATTATATACAGACCAATTTTAGCAACCTTTTAAGAGTTTTATACGAGTAAATTCTATAAAAGCTGATTTCTATAAACTGATATGGTTTAGTTAGCCATCTTCTTTAAATACGAGGGCAGGTCAATAAGTCCGTGACTTTTTGAATTCCCCGCCTCTTCACAGGAAGGGCAATACTGCTCCTGTCAACAAACATCTATTAGTTGACTCCTGTCAGATGTGAACAAGCTACGTCATTTAGTTTGTTAGATAATCATTGAAGGGAGACAACCTCTTGAGTTATAACGAAAATGAAAAAACGTGTATTTCGTGTGCTCATCAAACATTATTTTTTGAGGTAAAAAAACCATCACTAAAACCAACACTAAGCTTGATAAATACTATGGGAACTCTGCACCATCAATTTCTATGGTAAAAAAGTGGTTTACTGAATTTCATTGCGGTCGTACAAACACAAATGACGCCGAACGTTCTGGACGCTCAGTTGAGGTCGCTACACCCGAAACAAGTGAAAAAATTCACGACATGGTGTTGGTCGATCAGAGATTGAAAGTGCGGTAGATTGTAGGAGCCATAGGCAGATCTCATGGCTCAGTGGTTTCGATTTTGCATGATCATTTGGGTATGAGAAAGCTATCCGCAAGTTGGGTACCGCGTTTGTTAATCGACCACAAACGCAATCGTGTGATAACTTTGAAGGAGTGTTTGGCGTTGTTCAACCGCAATAGGGACGAGTTTTTGCGCCGTTTCGTAACCGTGGACAAAATATGGATTCACCAGAGACTAAGCAGCAGTTAAAACAGTAGGTTTCTGCATGCGAATCGGCGCCGAAAAAGGCCAAGGTGGGTTTGTCAGCCAATAAAGTCATGGCGAGTGTTTTTTTGGGATGCCCGCGGTATAGTCCACATTGATTACTTTCAAAAGATAAGAACAATCAATGGCGAATATTATACCAACATGCTGGATCGATTCAATGACGATTTGAAGAAAATACGACCGCATTTGGCCAAGAAAAAAATATTTTCGACCAAAACAATGCAAGGGTGCACACATGTGTAGTCTCCATGGCGAAATTGCATAAATTGGGCTACGAATTTCTCCCTCATCCCCCCTATTCTCCGGATATAACCCCGAGTGACTAATTCTTGTTTCAAAATTTAAAGAAATGGCCCGGCGGAAAGAGATTTGACTCCAGTGATGAAATCATCTCACAAACAAATACCTATTATGAGGACCTCGACAAATCTTATTTTTTGGAAGGGAGAAAAAAATTGTAGAAACATTGGACGAAGTGTATAGAGCTCAAAGGAGACTACGTTGAGATATAAAATGATTTTTTGTAAAAAAAATTGTGTTTCATTCAAAAAGTCACGGACTTGTTGACCCCCCCCTCGTATTTCTACTTAAATAGTTGCTAGTTTGGAATGAGTTCATATCTTTCTTAGTTCAAATGCAATTTTAAAATTTCAAGATTTGTCTTAATCATAGTGTTTATTACGTCAGGGCTGTTATTTGAGTTTGTTGTATGTGATGTCAGTTTTTAAGCTTTTTTGATTTAAATACTTATATCTTGACTAGTTGTCCCACAATTTCTAGATTTTTGGCTCAATAATCTTAATTGTTGTTTTACAAGAATTACACAAAAATCAGTTTTAGTACGTTCGAAACCCAAAAATAGCAAAATCCACAATTTGAGGAGGTGTGTAGGTGTGTGTTTCTATATTCAAAAATTTTGCAAGCACGGGAAATTTTTGAAGAAGTTCTAACCTAATGCTTTGTTACTGGTATATACAGTGTGATGATAAAGTTTGGAACATAATTCATAAATGGGTCATTTAATTTTTTCAAAAACAGGCTAAGACAAGTCAATTTTATTTTTCAATTGCCAACTTATGACGTAAAAATTACATTTATGACTCACCTACTTCTCAATGGTGACGTCATCAAAAGTTTTTTAAATGACAACCATAATTTTTTGTAGTTTTTCTATAGGCATCCTTAGTACTTAAATGATGATGCATATTGGAAGAAAAAGAAAACACTTCTTATTGTGGATGAATTTGCCAAATTTAGGAAAAAAGCCATTTATACATTCGATACAGGTAAACCCAGTCTTTCAAGTTAAATGGCACAGCCTAGATAAGATTAAGGTAAAGTATACAATTGACTACTCTCAGTATCCTAGTCAGTTTAGAGACCAAATGCTTAAAGAAAACCTGAACAGAATACTAGCAGGATCGTATCTATTAAACACAGATGGGTCCAAAAATCAAGAATCAGTTGGTTGTGCCTATTATGATCCACAGAGAAACGAGGGGAAACAAATTTCATTAAGGGTAGAAATGTCTATATTCTCAGTGAAATGTGTTGCTATATTGGAAGCAATGAAGTATGCTTCATGCCTGAAGCCTTTTCTAATATTCTAGTGCTTAAGGTGGCATCCGTCGTGACGTATCCCAAAACTGCCAGTTCTACAGCTTTGCACATTCCACGCAGTTTTTATTTGCAACAGGACCAGTATTTCGAAACTTCCCTACTATATCAAAAACGTACCCCTGAATAGTGATTTTGTCAGTGCATTTCTAATTAAATAACTGCATCGTTCTATTCACGCAGTGGTCACATAACGCAATAATTTTTTCACGTTCCTGAATTGAATATACCATGATTTTAATACAATGAAAGTGTAGAAATATGAGGTAAAGCAGTGTACTAAATCAGCATTGTGTTGAATATTTACTGAATTTTATTTGCTTCTTTTCTATTTGCCCCATCTAAAGTGATAAGTTAAACTACTCTAATTGTTAAAATTTACTTATTGAAGACAATCGGAATAATTTACAACATATTGAGAAATGGTGCTTTATCCGAAGAATGAGATTAGCGATAGCAAATTTCGTTTTGAAGTTTTTCTGCAAGATTTTTAAGGACTTTTGAAACCGAGTATACGGTTAAATATAGAATTGGATAGCCTTTACAACTACGGGTCAGTCAATCCCACTTGCTAATTAAAATATTGAAGAGTGTAGCTACCCTGTTTACAAGGATGAAGTAGCCCCTTTGACATTGGCCTAAAATGTATTTATCTCAAAAATAAGGTCAACCTGTCAAAGTGTTTTTCAATTGAATAACTTTCCATATAACCTAACCAAGAAGCGAAAACAAATATGCGACTTAACTTTACGGTTGAGACGTTTGAATTTTTAAAACAATTTATTTAATACTTTAAACAATCAATACTTAATACAAAAAAATGAATAATACAATATAATAAAATTATGACGATCAACCTACATGTGATCTAATGTCTAGCACGCGATGTGCAGAGTACTAACTCGGAACAAGAATGAACGGTCGTATCCCTGTGAGCAGCCTCTTTATACACTACACTCCAGGCGTGGCACTTATTGTCTCTGGATGAAACAAAGGATCTGCTGATGTAGATTCTCACAGTGATATTCCGTCCAACTTGCTGTTTGAGCCTGCACATTTGTGGGCTCCTTTATGTCTACGGCTGACTCAGCGGTCCTTACTGTGGAAAGGCGACCTTGTAGTATAACGGGCCATTGTTTGGGCTCCATTTATCTTGCGAATGGTCTAACGACCGCAGCTATATAATACAAAAAAACACACACACACACACACTACAAGAGTCATTTGCGGTATATTCGGTCAATTCTGGAGCAACTTTAAATAAACAAAAGTGTAACGGATATTGATTTGGCTGTTTGATAGGTACAGTTGACACAACTATGGGATTTTCTTGGACTCCTGATGACATTAAAATTTTGGGTGTATCCTTCAGGAACAATACATATTTAGTAGATGGGACTTTGTTGAACTCGATATTTTCTGGACGTAAAGTTTCACCAGCCAGGTGGAAATCATTTTTACCTTCTCTATCTCGTAGGGGTAGAGCTATGGCCATTAAGCAGTTCATAGCACCCACTCTATGATTTATATTTCAGGTGCTACCGATACTCCATTATTTTGTTTCAAAGATACAAAAATTCCTTATTGATATGTTTTGGGTCGGAGGCAAACATTGGACAACCGAGCAACATCTATGCTTGTCCATAACGAATGGCGGACTGGGTATGCTTCACGTTGCCAGCAAGGTGAAATTGTTTAGATTTTTGTTTGCCTGTAGGTATTTAGCTTATAGAAAACAGTCTAAATCGTTGTTAATGACTCGGTACTTTCTGTCTACATTCAGAAATTGTGGCCTTACGTGGCAGGTTCTAGTTATGAAGCCGTTCGTCTACCATAAAAATGATCTTTCAAGTTTTCTGGTTCAGGTTCTGAATACTTTGGATTCTATAACGTTTGGAAATGCGGATCCTTTTTCGTTTGGTAATATCGGTGATTTACCATTACTGGATTGTAGCGTTTTGACAGGATTATCAATCTTTAACGTCTGGTTTAATATTGGTCTATACAAAGTGTCCCAACTACAAAATAGCGAGGATTTGCTGGAGTTTCAAGACCTTAATGTACCAGAATATAATAGATAACTAAGAAGTAATTTACGAATAACTTACGAATAACTTACGAGCAACTTAAAAATACACTTACCCTCCACTTTGATAATCACAACAACCTGACAGTTCCAATACATTATATCACGTGGCAGCTCATTGACCCTCGACGCCAGGTAAAAGACAACTATATACATATATATATATATATATATATATATATATATATATATATATATATATATATATATATATATATATACACAAAACGAGACATAGTGAGAGAGTTTGTCCTTAGTTTCTATGGATTTGACTCAGTCTAAGTGGCGCTTGGTCTGACGATACAGTACACCGGAAAAGTTTTATACACGCAACAATAGCTCATATTAAGTTCAGATTATTTGTCCGAAAATTGTAAATTTTGACGTTTCAAATCGCAACTTTGACGTTTTAAGAAAAAATTTTTTTTAATTTTCACATTTTTTTTCTGTTACTTCTTGACCTTTTGCCTCAAGAAAACTTAACCGTTCCATGTAATATTCAATTGGTTTTAGGAACCCTAAAAATATTTGGTTCTTGTGCTTTCTTTTTATCACTAGTGGCACCCAATAGTTTTTTCTGTAAATGCCTATAACTTTTTTTTAACGTAGAGATCTGAATTTTGGCATGTAGGGTAAGTTTTATAGTAGAAGTGTATATGCCAAATTTAGTTGTCACACACGTTTTACGAAAAATTCGCTAGAAATTTGTTTATTTGATTGACAAACTTGCGCTAGAGCAAGCCAAAAAGTTAATAACTAATCGCGTCTCATTCTTGATAATGAAAAAGCAAGCAAAAACAATTTCAGTGTCCTTTTTTGACGGTATAAATTCAAAAGAAGACATAAAAAGTTATCAACATTTCTCATAGATGGCAATGTTAGTTTTGTTTGAAACACCTTAGCAACTTGGTATGTGATTGTATCCGCATGACAGTGGTCGTCAGCTGTTAACTGCAATTGAGAAACATGGTTTATTTAACAGAAATGCATAAAATAACAATTCTACAAACGTTTGGTTACGAAGATGAAACACTATCACACATCGAAGTCGCTTACCTATTCCAAGAAACGTTTCCCGATTTGCCGCCTATATCCCAAGGAACAATTAGTAAAATTGAAAAGCAATTTCGCAAGCTTGTATATGTAAGACGGATACGACAAAAACATTTTAATGCACTAAGTAGTCGTACCAAATGTAATGCTTGGGTTTGATGAAAACCCACATGCTTCTAGTCGATAAGCAGCCACAACATTCATTCATGGATTATTCGAATATTAAAAGAAAATATAATGCATCCCTATAAATTCATTCAAACTCCGGAGCCTATGGAAGATATGATAGAAGAACGCCTTTTGTAAACAAATGGTGGAAATGTTAGATGAAAATGTTATCCAACTAGAACATATTTGTTTTCTGATGAGTGCAGTTTTTCACGGTCATGCTAATCGTCAAAGGCGTCGCTACTGGTCTAAAGAAAATCCACACTCGATGAGAAAAGAACATACGTAATACCCCGAAAAGGTTTATGTTTGGGCAAGAATAATTGAAACCCCTGTCATGGTTCCAGCAGGATGGAGAACCAGCACGTTACCAAATCAATGTCTGGCAGTCCCTCGACTTAATTTTGCCACGTCGGTGCATAGTGAGGCAAGGATCACGAGAATGACCAGCACGATCATCCGATCTTACGCTATTAGATTTTTCTTATGGGGATATGTGAAAAGTGTGATATACAAAACTAAACTACGTGTTTAATGTGTCTTCAGAAGAAGAATAACGATTGCAAATAGGTCGGTCTCGCCTCAGATATTGATTAGAAGACATTTTTAATCACGATTAGGATGCTGCCAAGACGTTTAAGTCATGCGTTTTGGAGATTTCCTACATTAAACTTGATGTGTTTTTTTTTCTCATTATCAAGAATGAACGTCGATTAAACACAGTCTAATCCACGACAGGCAGTATGGGTTCCGTCAGCCCAGATCAACTGCCGACCTCCTTTCCTTTGTCACCAATTCTTGGAACAAGTCTATGGAACTACACGGTGAATCCCAGATTGTCGCTCTAGACATATCCAAAGCATTCCACCAGGTCTGGCACGTCGCGTTGCTTAATAAACTACAGGCCTACGGCGTACCAACAAACCCTGTAAGTGGACAGCAAATTTCCTCTCCAACCGGAGCATTTCTGTTGTCGTGGATAGCCATTCCTCTAAACTGTATCCAATTAATGCAGGAGTTCCTCAAGGTTCAGCTTGAGCCCCTACTTTGTTTCTTCTCCACATCAATGACCTCCTTTATATAAAATCCAACCCAGTTCACAGTTACGCGGACGACAGCATCCTCCACTCAAATATACAATATTCTAAGCCTGCCTCTTTAGCCCAATTAGATGAGGATCTCAGACTCATTAAGGGTTCTGTCTCCGTGGATCTCCAAAAAATATTAGACTGGGGGGACTGGGGAAGTAGAAATCTTGTACAATTCAACCCCACCAAATCAAAGTCTTGCTTTCTTTTTCATAAGAGATACACCAGCCCTGGAACCATCACAATAAACAACCAAGTTATTTAAAGTAATGTGTCCTTTTCACTTGTTGGCATTTCTGTGGATCGAAATCTTAATTGGCACCAACATGTCACATCAATTGCAGAAGCGGCTGCTAAGAAATTAGGTTTCCTCTTCCGGGCTCGCAAATACTTTTCACCAGCTAATCTCTATACCTTATATACTTCACAAATAAAACCAAACCTCGAATACTGCTCCCACATCTGAGGTGCCGCTGCTGCTTCTACACTCGCTATCCTGGACTCCATTCAGAAGAGAGCTATACGTCTCATCGTTGACCATACCCTCACCCAAAGTCTGCCATTCCTTGCCCACCGACGTGCCGTTGGTGACCTCTCTCTCTCTCTCTCTCTCTCTCTCTCTCTCTCTCTCTCTCTCTCTCTCTCTCTCTCTCTCTCTCTCTCTTTTTTATAGATATCTGTACGGGCACTGCTCAGAGCAGCTTTCTGCCATAGTTCCTCCACCTGCTGCCCCCAACAGATCTACCAGGGGAACAGAGCGAATGCACCCCTTTACTGTCCTGGTCACCAGACATAGAACATCTTGTTATGCCAGCTCTTTTGTCCCGAGGACTTTCAAGTTTTGGAATTCCTTGCTGGCACATGTTTTTCCTTCTCCTCCTAACCTCCAAACCTTCAAGTCCAGAATTACCAAGTTGCCTCTTTCCTCCTTGTCGACACCCACGGTACGATAGTATTTAGGCTGTAAGCCCTCGTGGTGTGTTGAAATAATAATAGTTATTAATATTTTAGTGTGTTGTAGCGAAGATCCTCAATCAGATGCATTTCTTCTTATTTATTGTGAATTTTTAAATTAAATGTTAAAATCAAAGCATTCTTGAATAGATATGGAAGAGCTCTCTTAAATGAGATACCACAAACCGCTACCTCCTATTTACAAATTTGGGGGTTGCAACTGTCGCTCGAAGAACGTTAAATGTAGGGGGTGAACTTCACGTTGCAGGATGTCATCTGTTAATTTAGAATTGACCTGTTTCTGGATTTTTTATAAATGTGCACAACAATTTAGATACGGAATTTATTCCATTTGGCTGTTACACACTGCATTCCCAATCCTGTACGTATAATGCTACTAATAAAATTTAACAAAATTCTTCTAATTTAATCTATTCAAGAAACATGAGCAGGAAACTGTTATAATCTATTTAATCAGGATAAAAAGCTTGCGATTTTTAGCGTAGCTTTAATTATTAGGGTGAATGGTAAGCTGGTTGTAGAGGAGGCATAGAATTAGCAACATTAGATGTCAGAAACTGATAAATGTAGCGCGTGCTGGATACAATCAGGAAACAATTCAATAAATCGCTTCTGGTACGGAAACGTTGTGGTATAGGGTGCGGAACTACAGGAACAACAAATAACTCATTTATTATAGATACATAGTTCTCTTAATGAGAAATTACGTTATGCTTTTAGTTAGTTTGTCGCGTGCTAGTAGCTTTACAAAATTATTCATGTAAAAATGATCTGGTATTTATACTTATACTATTTATGACAGGGCAGACTGACCAAACTTTGAATGCAGTTTGTCCTACTATGGTAATTTCAACTATGTGGTCAACGAATCTTGTTAGAATTTATTCATGTATCGAAATATTTAACATATTACTTATATACGTGCACACCGAAGAGACATATAGAAATGATTATATAGCACTTTTGATGGTTGATTCTATATGTTATAGACATTAATAGAAAGAAAATAAGTAAATAAACATAAAGATATTATAGCTGACCGTGTTGCCAATGCTTCACTCCATCGACATGAAGAGGTATGTAATATATTGAAGAAAGAAACGTGCTGATTTCAAATCAGCATGGACTAAGTGAAGATAGGAACCTGCGATGAGTACTGATAAGTACACTTGGAGAACCCAAATCACAACACATTTTAAAAGACCAGACTATCGTTTCACTAACCAAGTTAGCGTCATCAGAGGATGAAAAATTCTAACTACTTTAAAAACTAACATCACCTTATATACCGGATCTTAGGTAAGGAGACCGAACTGAGATGGGAAACTAGTCGCAGGCTAATTCCACAGTGTATTGTGTTTTTATCGCTGGACGAGGTCTTTGCACTGTCCCTACTAACTTATCTAAAAGGTGTCCATCTCTAATAATTTTGGGAAGGTTCAAGGACAACTAAATTAACACACTTTCCTTTGTCGGAAATATCTGTATTTTTAGTGAATTTTCTTTAAAAAAATTCACTAATGAGGAGATCCCGACTTTTGAATTTTGAAAAAATTCCTTCAAATCAGCACTAATTAGGCCCCCGAGAACACATATCCGGGGTCGGTTTCAATTTTTATATGTTATATATATATATATATATATATATATATATATATATATATATATATATATATATATATATATATATATATGTATCACACCGATAACTCAAAAAATAATGGGCCGATTTTGTTCAAATTTGGTGAGTACCTTCTTTTTGCAAGTGGCTTGGATAAGTTCGTTAACCAGGAAAATTTGCTCAGTTGAAATAGATTAAACAAAGTTTTATTTTAATTACACAGACGGATTCCCCCTATCAGTGTCAGTTCTGAGCCAGCCTTACATTTATGGAATTTAGACCACGAAATTATAATGCATGTTTGTAAGAAAATAAATTCGGGACTCAGCAAGTGCGTTATGTTAGCGAGTTTTTATTGAATGCCTCAAATTTGAATAGCTCAATTCGCTATTAACCTATAAGGTTCGTTGGCCAAGAAACTAGTTTTTTCGGGAACATTTTAAGTTTATTTTCGAATTTTTTTTTACATTTTCAAACAATAAAGTTATTTTGAGGATATATGGTACATTATTTTTACTATATATGTTATACTGGTAACCAAATTTGATGTCTGTTTTCTTTAAAAACTCGGGACGCAGCAGGTGCGTTATGGTAGTGAATTTTTATTAAATGCTTCAAATTTAAATAACTCAATATTATATAAACTTAGAGAGTTTAATTTTGGTGTGTAGTTAGGTCTCTCCTAACTCAAGATATCCACCAAATTTCATTAAAATAGCTATGTAATTTTCGGAGAAAAAAAAATTTTCGGAGGAAAATTTATAATTTGAATAACTCAATTTTTTATAAACTTAGAAAGTTGAATTTCAGTGCGTAGTAAGATCTCTCCCAAGGCAACATATATAGTAAATTTCATTAAAACAGCTTTGTTACTTTCGGAGAAAAAAATTTTTTTTCGAAAGAAAACTCAAAATTTTCCCGGAAAAGCCCGTCCGATTTTTCTGGCCAACGAACTCATCCAATCCATTAATAAACCACTTGTCAAGTTTCGTCGAAATCGGTTAATTATTTTTTGAGTTATCAGACGGATACATACATACACACATATATATATATATATATATATATATATATATATATATATATATATATATATATATATATATATATATATATATATATATATATATATATATATATATATATATATATATATATATATATATATATATGTATATATATATATATATATATATATATATAAACATATAAAAATTGAAACTGACCCCGGATATGGGTTCTGGGGGTCCTAGCTCGCGCTCATTTGCAAAAATGTTTGTCTCACCATCGATACCTCTCTATTAGTGAATTTTTTTAAATAAAAATTCACTAAAAAAATTCATATTTGCTATTTAAAATATTTTTATGAAAATTCACTATCATAACGCACTTGCTGCGTCCAGGCTGTTTATCTTATCTTTAGGACGTGTTGAAACGTGAGAATTTTGTTTAACAAAGCAATCGATCAGGTGACTCGTTATCGGCGGGGGTGGGACGTTCATATATTTTTTGTTGTAACTATATTTCGCAATATATATATATATATATATATATATATATATATATATATATATATATATACTTTCGAACGCGTTTAGCTGACCTGGTTGTCTCACATTTTTTATTAATTTTAGATTATCTTTATTAACGTGATGATTATTATCCCAAATATGTCGGGCGACGGAAGATCTATCTATGGTACCGTAACGTAATTGGGCTAAGTGTTCTTTGAATCTAATTCTATTTGAACTTTTTCTTTGTCCGACGTACTTAAGATTACAATCTTTGCAACTTATTTCATAAATTCCCGACATTTTCTCCGTGCTATCCTTGTCTTTTGGGTTACCTGGCAAGTTTTTTAATGTACTTTTTGTCGAAAATGTTAGCTGTAACTTGACTTTTTTTTAAATGCTATCTAGACCCCTCGTGATTAGAGGTTGAAATAGTAAGCAAACAAAGTTTTTTTCCGATTTCTCGCTTCTAAACGTCGTTGATTCCGTCAACATTTTCTTAGTTTTCTGTTTGTTGATTAATTTTTCCACCAGGCAAGCAGTGTATCCGTTATATTCGGCCACTTTCTTAATATAATTTAATTCTTTGGTATATCTACTTTTGTTTAAAGGAAAATTAATTAACCGATTTACTAAAAAAAATTCAGACTGGCCATTTTTTTTGCGTACGTATGATGTGAGTCGTTCGGAATGTAGCTAAGAGTAGTGGTTTCCTTTCTATAAACATCGAATTCTAAAGTGTCTTTATTCTTGAAAAATAGTACATCTAGAAAGGGTACTTTATTATTAATTTCTAATTCGTGGGTAAATTTTATAGAATCAAATTTATTATTTAATTTGGCAATAAAATCTTCTATTCTGCAAATGATTGTGTTAAACACTGCGAAAATATCATCATTTTTATTTCTTTAACGTCGGCCTATTTCCGCGACTATGGCCAATAAACCGACGCCAGGGAGCAGTTTCACCTCACTATCCTGGAAATTTTGCCGAGCCCCTGCCTTTCTCTAAGGAGGGTACGGATCTTTAACGTGCCCAACATCGCATGAACACTGGACCGACGGCTTTACGCCCCCTCGGAAGGGCGGAACGTGCATACATTAAACTTGCTCTAATACAATGCCAGAACCTCGGTTGATGCTAATTGTACAGTATATACTAAAAAAGTGAAAGGAGTACCCTGGGATCGAATTCAGTACCCTTCGGTTCAGAGGCACACGTTCTTAGCACTGAACCACCGAGGCTCTAGGGATATTTTATAAATATGCACAATAATTGAGATACTGATTTTTTTCCATTTGACTGTTCCACACTGTATACTGATTCATCATCCAATATATTTCTGTCAATAAATGCTTGACTTTTTATTGGTGCTTCTTTGTAAAATTTTCTACAAACTTTTTATACAAACATATCGTATCCGTTTGTAAGATGTCAACTGTTATTTGAAATCGTCTTCGGTCGGACGTGATTGTTATGACTAACAATAAGATGCATCCAAGGTCCAGAATCCAGACAACAATAAAGACGAACTTCAAGCTCTCTAACCCGAATCTGCCCAGTCTGATAGATATAAAGCCCGCAACACCAACCGTGAACTGGTGAACTCGTCACGATATGACTGTATATGTAATAAAATACATGATTCACTCGTAGCTAGACTGAATTCTGTACGGTTGTTCTATTCGTGGATTCAGTGGAAGATCCCGAGTAATAATTCAGCAATTTTTCAAGTGAAAACGCACATTTGTAGGATTATTTTGGAATGATCTCTGGAACGAGTGAGAGAAGTCAACGGCAACTAGCGAGACGTTAGGCCAAGCTGTTGCTATAGTAACGACACGTGTTGAGCATGGTGTTACTTTGTGAATCTTGTCACGTTATGAGATGAAAAGGGACCTCGGGGAAACTCAGAAGGAGATGGGGACATCCCGGAAAAAGGCTCTAGACCGAGATGCCGATGCTGCCGACGCTACAGACATCCACCTATACAATCGAAGCTGGAGGCTGGAGTTAAAGCTGAGCTCGAAGCCGCGCTGAACACAACAAAGCTTGCATATGTATCGAAAGTATTCATCCGTATATAAGGTATATAGTCTTATTTTATCATCCAAATGAATTCGATTCACAAGAGAAATATATTTGTTATACTGATTCTGTCAGTCTGTATCAAAGACTGTGCTAAAGTTTTATAATGAAACTTAATCAAGATCTTTATCCATCCTTATACAGGGTGGCGCATTGAAAACGAAACAGACCGATTCGCGTCCAAAAAATTTTTTTTTAAGAAACGCTGAAACACGTCAATTTTAATATTGAGGGGGACATGTTTTGACATAAAACTCAACTTTGTCACATCAACCCCTTAAGGGTAGTGATAACAACCCTTATATTATAAATAGGGAAGATGGGTCGAGTGTTACACCATTTGAAAGCTCTTTCTTTTCTAAATTCAGAACACTATTTTTTTTTGAAGTTTTATTAACTCGTTTAAAAAATATTTACAGTTTGAGTTGCAAGAACGTATTTCATTCATTGTGAAAAGAAATGCACTAATTAGTCAGTTTTTCGTTAAAAAAAAACTAAATAACAAAACCAAACGTTCAAAAATGTTCATTCAGTTAAGTAAGTGTTCAAAATGAGCTCTGACATTCTGGAGCATTTGTGGAGTTATTAGACGGCATTCTTCAACAATGCGTCGTCGTAATTCTTCCAGAGACTCCGGTTCTGCTGTGTAAATTCTACTCTTTAAATGGCCCCATAGAAAGAAGTCTAAAGGAGTTAAATCCGGTGATCTAGGGGGCCACTCAATAGCGCCTCTACGCTCATTTCATTGCTCTGAAAACTCTCTGTTCAAAAACTCCCTAACACGTTGTGAAAAATATGGAGGAACTCTATCTTGTTGAAACACTAATTGATTTTCTTGATAGCGATCATCATTTTCAACAATGTCAATTAGTAGAGGGTAAACGATATCTTCTAGTAACCCCAAATGCGTTTCGCCACTCAAATTGCCATCAATAAAAATTGGTCCGATTAAACGGTCTCCAAAAATGCCAGTCCAGACATTCAATTTCTGTGGAGTTTGAGTGTGAATTTCGTGAAAATGTCTTGGATTATTATCTGCCCAATAACGACAATTATGACGATTGACTGTAGAGTTTAATAAAAACGTACACTCGTCTGAAAAACAGATATGAAACAGAAAGTTTCCGTTATCAGCTATTCGTGCAGTCATAACTTCACAAAACTCCAGCCGCCGATAAAAATCATCTATATTTATTTGTTGTACAAGATGAATTTTATACGGGTGAAATTTATGATGCTTCAATATTCGCTGAATAGTTCTTCTTTTGATGTTTGAAACAGTGGCCAATTTTCTCGTGCTCAAAGTTGGGTCTGCAGCAATTTGTCCTAAAACTTCAATCTCAGTAGTCTCATTTCTACCGGAAATTCACGTTCAGGATCCCGTCTTTTGTTGGCTACTGAACCACTTTGTCGAAACTTTGCAACTAACTCCAAAATGTATTTTCTGTTAAAATGTCTGTTCGGATGTCGTTCATTAAACAAATTTGCGATACAGTTGGCACAGTCATCGTTTTTGAAAAAAAGTGTAATTATTTCAATTCTTTCTTCTACAGAATACAACACTGTGAAATTAATTTTCGGTAGTATCAAGTATCAAGCCGACCGATAAACTGAAATAATAAACCGACCACTATCAGCGAAGATATGCAAAATGGAATAAGAGACGCTATTCTACTGCTGTTGCAATTTGTATCCGTCCAAGTGTTTGATTACATTTAGTATTTATTACAACCTCTTATTTTTTTAATTTTCAAATTTCATGGCTACTACGAATAATAAGAATACATCATTATGATATTGAATAAAATGGAAAGATCAAAATACCTCAAAAACAATAAGATATGGATATAGAACATATTTAAAAAAAGTTGTGTGGTTTTGACCTTCTTTAACATAACATAAAACTATACGGGTCGCTTCATTAAAAAAAAAACTCTGGACGCAGCAAGTGTGTTATGGTAGTGAATTTTCATAAAACTATTTTTTAATAGCAATAATGTGTTTTTTAAGAAAGCAGGCATCACATTTGGTTACCAGTATAATCTATATAGTAAAAACAATGTGCCATGTTTCATCAAAATAACTTTATTGTTTGAAAATGTACAAAAATTTCCGAAAGTAAACTTAAAGTATATAGTAAAAACAATGTGCCATGTTTCATAAAAATAACGTTGTGTGAAAATGTACAAAAATTTCCAAAAGTAAATTTAAAGTTTTCCCGGAAAAACTCGTTTCTTGGTCAACCTTATAGGTTAATAGCAAATTGAGCTATTCAAATATTAAGGATTTGATCAAAATTCGCTACCATAACGCACTTACTGCGTCCAGAATTTTTTTTCTTACAAACGTGCATTATATTTCGATGGAAAATGCAAAAATGCAATAACATAAGGCGTGTTTGATTAAAAAAAAAGAAAATTTGTATCACCAACGACTTATGGGCCAGCCTGTGATTGTAAAAATATTTTTTTAAGATGTAGCTCAAGACACCCTATAATTAATATCTACAATTTTTTTCATATCTTGTATAATAACAGATATATTGAGCTTTATTAATTTTTTTTACGAAAATTCTACAAAAATTATATACCATTAACGATAAACTCTATAGCTAAGGCTACTGCCAAGCGTCAGAGAAAGGATCTATTTGAAATGCATTTTCTGGAAACATTTGATTAAAATGAAGGACAATGACGGTTGAAACTAAGACATCAGGGTTTGTAAAACATTCTTCTTGAGACATTTTATTTCCATAGCCCGTATTAGATTCAAGTTATTTTCCTAAATGTTGCCAATTTTGACGTTTAAATCGCAACTTTGACGTTTTGTGAAAAACCCCAAATTATTTTTGTTTAAATGCCTATAACTTTTTTGTCTTTTGACCTACAGAGCTAAATTTTGGTAGATAACTTGCCTATAATGATATAAAATTTGGTTGCCCTTACTTTGTTAATTTTGGAGATATAATTTTTTTTCGAAAGAAAACACAAAATTTTCCGGGAAAACCTCGGCGGATTTTCCTGGATAACGAACTTATCCAAGCCACTTGCGAAAGGAAGGTACTCACCAATTTTAACGTTTAAAATTGCAATTTTGACGTTTTGAGGGGAACCCAAAATTATTTTTCTTTAAATGCCTGTAACTTTTTTGTCCTTTAACCTATAAAGCTCAATTTTGGTATGTAACTTGCCTATAATGATATAAACCTGCCTATGAAATTTGGTTTCCCTTACTTTGTTAATTTTGAAAATATAAAAAAAAATTGATTTTTGCGAAAAAAAACACAAAATTTTCCGGGAAAACCTCGGCGGATTTTCCTGGCTAACGAACTTATCCAAGCGACTTGCAAAAGGAAGGTACTCACCAAGTTTTATCAAAATCGGTCCATTATTTTTTAAGTTATACGTGTGACACATAAATATATATATATATATATATATATATATATATATATATATATATATATATATATATATATATATATATATATATATATAAGTCTGAAACTGACCTCGGATTTGGATTCCGGGGGTCCTAAATAGCGCTCATTTGAAGAAATTTTTTCAAAATTCAAGAGTCGGGATCTCCTCATTAGTGAATTTTTTTTTAAGAAAATTCACTAAAAAGTGATAGTATTTCAATTTCAAATTTCCCGGGTTTTAATATATATCTTAAACATCCTGTAGTATTAATCTCAAATATTTTAATACCAGAGCATGTGGCTAAGTGGCTTAGATAAGTTCGTTAACTAGTAAAATCAGCTCAGTTTTTCCCCGGAAACTGTGTGTTTTCTTTCGGAATATATATATATATATATATATATATATATATATATATATATATATATATATATATATATATATATATATATATATATATATATATATATATATATATATATATATATATATATATATTCCAAAAGAAAACACACAGTTTCCGGGGAAAAACTGAGCTGATTTTACTAGTTAACGAACTTATCTAAGCCACTTAGCCACATGCTCTATATATATATATATATATATATATATATATATATATATATATATATATATATATATATATCCGAAATATCCGAAAATAACAAAGCTATGATAATCAAATTTGGCAGACGGGTTTATATCATAAAAAGTAAACCACGTTTAGGGGGCACTTTATTCTATTTAATGCTATCGACTTAAGGAGGAAACAACAGGAGAATGCATGCTGCTAGTAGGTCTGCGATTTTATTGGAGTCTATAGTCCAATATGTTGGCTTACCAGCTGACATTTTTTCACATTTCAGTTACCTAGCTGCTTGTAAAAATTCTCGTTTTATATTCGTTAGTTAAAAAATCAAGTAAGCATTCATCTTTTAGCACAACAATAAAATTCGTGATGCGCCGAGTCAGATAAACTTCGTCTTTAATGAAATATTTGTTTAAAAAAATCGCTTTGCTATTTTATTAACCATTTTCTGAATTGTGAACGACACTTATGCTATTAAATTTACTTTATTTTATTTGTTTTATGCTTTGTGTTAACGGTTTTTGTGAAAATATGAGAATAAAACCGGTGTAATTACATATCGATCTAAGCCAACCAAAACAGCCGTAAAACAGTGATATGCACGTAGGGTAAGATGAGTTAAAGTTATAAAACTGTTGTAATGTATTTGAAAGAGCAGGATGACAAGAAGCAATGGCAGGAGCAGGAGAGGAAAACTGCGGTGGGATGGAATCCCCTTAAGCTCATTGCATCTCGTCGACCTGGTCGTTACCGCGGAGTGACAATCTGCCGCCGCATGGCGACATATTCATTTTCATTTTATCGTTGATGAATTGCGGGATTTGTACACTGACACTGATTGAATGGTACAACTCGATTAGATACGGTGTGAAACGAGTAAGTTTAGTGGTGTAAAATTTGCTAGAGCTCCATATTTGATATCGAGTTAGGCTGTCACCAGGACCTATCATACCTGAATAAGCTACTTGAGTGGTGTTATTTGAGGTTAAGGAGCCGTTTATCTGACACGAGTGGCGTAGCCGCATTTATGTTTAACATGATTTATTTGATTTATCATTAAACAAATAGATCCAACGCGTTTGGGCTCCAATATTGAACCTTCTAAGAATTTTACTTAACCTTTTGCGTATTTTAAAAGATTATGATTCTAAAAAACCAACAGTAAATCTTCACAAAGTTTAGCTTTTTCCTGTTATGTACACTGTTAGTTTAATGTCAGTAACTAAATAAGTCTAATATTTGAAACTCCTTTCTTAACCCTGTATATACAGGATGGAGCATTAGTATGACAAATCCCGATATTGGAGGAATCCTATTTGTATGTTTGGGGGAGAAAGAGCTTGTTTTCTTTCCCCAATGTTATACAGGTGGATTGATCCCACCCTCGCTAACTAGTCGGCTTTGCTAATTAGCGTTGGAAGAAGAATGTGTTGAAGATGTGGACTGTATTTATAACTCTAGATGCACTGGATTCCAGGAGATTTCAATAATACACTTTTTTATGTTTATATATGTTTTATTGTTACTATATACACTTTGAACTTAACATTTACTTACAATTTGCGGCTTTACACTTGATTTAATGGGTTATTCAGGAGATTTCACAATCTTATTAGCTACTTGCTATTACATTTAACTGCGCCTATACTTTCTAATTTCGAAGAAAACACTGACTTTTCACTGTAACACTGTACGAACGGAATTTCTGTAGGAAGATTGGAGCTTGAACTGAAGTGGCGTAATCACACTAGCGATGTTTACGTAGAAGATCGGGATCTTAGACGTCCCAAAAAGCAATGAAGATGAGATTCGTTGTAGAACGGCACTGTAGAATTGAACTGGCTTAAACACACGAGCGATGTTTAAGTGGAAGATTTGGAACTCAGGGTTCCAAGGAGCGAAGATGAGATCTGGCGTAGAACTGTAGCACTGAACTGTCTTAAACACGCGAGCGATGTTTAAGTAGAAAATTAGGAACTCGAGGTTCCACGTAGCGAAGACGATGAGAACTGGCGTAGTACTGACTTGTACCTTGCGAAAGGCTTGCTTTTATCGAGCTTTCGCGTAACGTTAGGTGACGTAGTTGACATAACATAATGTCAGTAATACAGAATGGCCTACTAGGTAGAAGCATTATTCATAGTGACGAAAATCCACTGGGTGCATCTAAAGAATACGTCAAATACAGCTAAAGCTATTTACAATATAGAACCTAACGGTATATAAGTATTCTTTGTATGGCATTGTTCATGCGTAAACCTAATGCGATACAGACAGCTAGAGGATAAAGATTACCAGCAAATTGGAAAAGATTGTGAAATCCAGAGATAAATAATTCCAGGTAGAAACTTAAAGGATAGTGCAACCTAATGAAAGTAAAGAGACAGGGGCGTACCAATTATGTTTCTCCAACAATGTTGATAGACTATATTATCACTAAAATTGTAGATGATGCCGCGACCGTTTTGACCCTAAAATGTCGAATCACAGTGCTCAATAAATATTGCCATCATACACATTATTGACACTCTTGTAGAGGTTGATCAGTTTTTCTGTATACGACGTAGAGTGTTTTCTAACTGTGGCACTGACTTGTCTGGTAAGTTTTGATTGATTGATTAATTATTCTGATCAGACGTATATCGATGAGGTTTTTGTTAATTTTTTTGATATGTTTATTAGACGATTTGATGTAGCATCTCTTTTGAGACTGATCGAATCAAGGAAACAGCCACAGCATTCTCAGGCTAACTGGAACAAGTAGCTCCGTGAACTTCCAGTATCACCACGGAACTGTCATCTTTGACATGACACCATAATGAGGGGCTGCCCTGTCCTTTGACCTTTTTTGTTTTCCTATAGCTTTCTTCCCTTATTATTTGAGTACTGAGAGGTCGGCAGTCGCCGATCTTTTGTTCATCTGCTCCGATTTAGCTCGGTTTGGCTCCCGACATGTGGTCTTCGGCATTCCTCATTTTTTGGTCTGCTTCTTTTTACTCTCCAGACAAAACAGCAGACACTACTTCATCCGCCCTCACTACCTATCATTATCTGGACAATGTTTTCTCTAGTAATTCTCGACTTGGTTGTTCATTGTGGTGGGTCTAGGGCTGATGTATCTCTTATGAGATAGAAAACAAGACTGAGATTTGGTGGAGTTGAAATATACAAGATTTTTACTTCCGTAGTCTTCTATTTTTTAAAGCTGCACAGAGACAGAACCCTCCATAAGTCTGCGATCCTCATTTAACTGGGCTAAAGAGACAGGCTCAGAATATTGTACATTTGAGTGGAGGGTGCTGTCATCCGCGTAACTGTGAAATGGGTTGGATGTGCTAGAGAGGAGGTCATTGATGTGGAGAAGAAACAAAGTAGGGGCTAAAGCTGAACCTTGAGGGACTCCTGCATTAACTGGATACAGTTTAGAGGAATGGCCATCCACGACAACAGAAATGCTCTGGTTGGAGAGGAAATTTGCTGTCCAGGTACAGAGTTTTGGTGGTAGGCCATAGGCCGGAAGTTTATTAGGCAGCGCTGCGTGCCAGACCTGGTCGAATGCTTTGGATATATCTAGAGCGACAATCTGGAATTCACCGTGTAGTTCCATACACTTGTTCGAAGAATGGGTGACAAAGGAAAAGAGGTCGGCAGTTGATTTGCGCTAACGGAATCCATACTGCCTGTCGTGTATTAGACTGTGTTTTTCAAGAAATTTTAGTAATTTGGTGTTTATATATATATATATATATATATATATATATATATATATATATATATATATATATATATATATATATATATTTCCATAACTTTAGAAACAAATGTAAGGAAGGAAATAGGCCTGTAGTTGCTAGAAAGCGCTTTGGATCCTTTCTTGGGGACGGGTTGTACTCGAGCAGTTTTCCAGTTACCAGGGAATATGCCTCTATTGTAAGATGTTTGAAACAGACGAGTCGACAGGAACAAGTTTTGGTGCGCATTTTTTGAGAACAATTGCTGGGATCTCGTCAAGGCTTTCCTGGTATTAAGATAAGAAAGCATCTTTCGTATCTTTTTAGTTTTGAAAATGATATCCGTCATTTTATGCGCGACATATGGCACTGTTGGTGGTTGAACATTCTGAGGTGGGTTAAGAGTAGAATTGCCGGCGAACAACGAGGCAAAAAGTTCAGCCTTTTCGTGGGCGGTAGAAACAATTTCATACCCTGAGACAAGAGGTGGTAACGTGCTTCCGAATAGATTTAGCAAGAGTCCAGAAGGGTTTGCTGCCGTTGGAGCTTAAGAGGACTTTGTTTTTGATGTGGTTATTAAACAAGTTTTTTGCCTCAAAAAGAATGCGGACATAGCGGTTTCTTGCGTCGTTAAATGCTTGACGGTTTTCTTGAGTGGGATTGTGTAGAAGCGTTTTGTGAGCTTTGACCTTTTCAAGTCTGGTCTTGTCACATTATTTAGAGAACCAGGGCTGAGCAGGTTGTCTGTGTATGTGGAATAAATAATTCCATGCCAGATGATTTCTGTGACATTTTGTGAGATATCAGAGGGGTCAGGATGAGAGAAGCAAGCAGACGCCCATGGAAATGAGTAAAAGTATTCCCGAATTTCGTCCCAGTTCGCGTAGTTGTAGTGCCAAACGATACGTGGGTGCGATGATTGTGTGACCTCGGGTTGCATTTCGCAAAAAGCAGTGACCATGCCGTGGTCTGAGCGATCAAGGCGGTCGGTTACTGTTCTCTTATAGTATTAAGGTTTTATAGTAGGAAGGGGATCCAAGAGATTTGAGCTGTGTGTTGGGATGCGAGGAAAGTAAGTAGGTTGCTGAACCATATTGGCTAAAGAATTAATGACTGCGAAGGCTTTGGAGTTTGGCGAGCTTCTTGGTAGTAGTTTGGTTCACACCACACCACCAGACCAACGCCCCATAGAGGATTCTCGGCCTGACGATCGCAGTGTAAATCCAATGAAGGATGCGAAGATTAAGTCGCCAGGTCCTCCCTGTCACTCGACGCAGCTGCCAGAGGGTCGCTACTCTCTTCCTCACTACTCGTTCTATTTGCGACCCCCATGTTAGTTTGGAGTCCAGGACCACCCCCAGATATTTGACCTCCCGCACTAAAGCTAAAGGTTTTCCAAACATCACGGGCGCCCTGAACCCCTCCATATTCCTCTTCTTGGTGAATAGGATCATCTCCGTCTTCGCCCTCTATCAAAGGGCTCCTCCACATCGAAGAACACAGCTAATGTGCTCTCCCCGTAGTGTAGGACACCTTTCCATCTTTCGTGCCACAGCGTGGAGCGCCGTCTCCGTCGATTTCCCCCGCTGGTATGCGTGCTGATTTTTATGGAAGGGTTGATCCCTGAGGATCCCTCTCAACACAAACCTATCTACTATCATTTCCAATGCCTTAAGCAGGAAGGATGTAAGGCTAATTAGCCTGTACGCCTTGGCCAGCGTCTAGTGCTCCCTTCCCGGTTTAAGAGTGAAGACCCCCTAACCCCCTATGTCCCAGGCCTTTGGGACATAGCCTCACGACAGGCTGGCCCGGAAAACCTCCCTTATGTTGGGAAGCAGTATATCCAGGCCCTTTTGGAGCAGGGCCGAAAAGATCCCGGGCTAAAGTAATTCTATCTACAAAAAAGGAGACAAACAAGATGTTTTCAGTTACAAGCAATTGTCAGTACTAAGTGTGTTTCCGAAGTAATAAAAAATGCGATGGTTGTACGATTGGAAATCTTTTGGTAGATTAGGGTATAGTATTACAGTGTCAGTACGTTTCTCCTGTATGTGAATGATCTGCCTGAACACATTAAAGAGGGAAGGTTGTTAATGGAAACGGACAATACGACAGTAGTGGTGTCAGAGTTGGATGCTCACGAAGTTGGCTAGAAGACTAACGGGTTACTGGGTGGATTAGGTAGATGGTGTCATGTCAACCAGCTGCTAATAAATTACCAGAAAACCGTATTTCTTAAGCTTAGATCTCATCTAAGATAAGGAAACGAACTTAGTTTCGAGAAGCTGCGGTATCTCAGGCCAAAAGCGTAAAAAATTGGTGGTAACTATTGACCAACATCGTTCATGGAAAGAACACATTCATAAAATCAGACAGCTTCGTCAAACTAATGCATCATAATGAGTTAACCGAATAAAAATATAAAGGTGTCCCATTTTAAATAACAAAGTTATATTTAGTGGTCTTTGGCCACGATCTTTATAAAATTTTAACAAAACCTGAAACTTTGCATAGATAATTATAATAAACAGAAATCACAAGTTTTCTCATTTTTAAGGAAACAAAATATAAGGCAAATTAAAAAGTGACAAATTTTCGGTATATTAGAAAAAAAACAAAGTTATTGAAATATCTCTGCACCATGATAAATATATCTTAAGTTAAGCTCATGACTGAATTATTTTCTAGGTTAATTTGTTGGGTACTGAAATACTTTCTAAGAGTGTCAAATTTTGTATACCCTGTACTTTCACATTTAGAAATAATTGTTATCATTTTTTTAGTTAACACTAGCCTTATGACCTATCACACATTTATGTTTTTTTTAAAACACAAACACATTGAAATTGTATAATGAAACAGAAATATAAATGTTTGTTTGTATGTAAGTATGCCTGCATTTTTAACGCAAATATTTTGAGATCTGTCTATTTTTATCACTGAATGCAATGAAAATTTGAGTACAGCAAACAGCACATGCAAGCAATTCGCACCACACAATTGCACTACTATTGTTAGCTTCAGCAAAAGTCTAATAATAAACATCGAATATTTTTCCTGACTAGTGTCACACGAGCTTATGTAATCATTTCACAAAAATGCACATATACACCCGCAATACGCCTTTGATAACTCTAAAAATGGAAGGTACTTTTTAGATTTTGTCATGAGATATAGGAATTTCCCCCACGTGTTTTACGTTTGGCTATTCTCTTCTATGTTCACACCTACGTACATGTATTTGGTTTCTGCTAGAATATCGCAAAATACAGTCATAATAGACTCTACTAGAAAGTGTAGGCCAATAACCAATTCTTCTGAAACGTCCTTATGTAAACAGTAATAACAAAAAGTATTTCTATTTAATAGAGGTTCATTAAGAGCAGAAAGATTTACTGATTAATTCTAAGTATAATTTGAAATATAAAATATTTTGATTTTAATCTTCAGGGAGAAGCTGGCGCCCCCTAAAATAGGTGAGAAATTCACACTAGGTTATTTCTCTCGAGGACGGGCCAAAGTTGAAACTAAAAATTTTGCAGGTGGAAGCTACCACTAAGGAGATAACGACAAGGTCCTAATTTTCTACGACCCGGATTTCTTTAGGGGCTGAATCGGATTATCCGTTCCAGCTTTTGACCAGTACTTTTCCCTTATATGTTTGTTTTGCTTTAAAATTTATATTTCGATAGCCCAACATATTCAAAACATTATAATGTCTCTTAAAAATTATTTTAGAATTTTTCAGTTTAAAAGTAAAAAAATAAAACTCAATCACTTGCACCAATCGTTCTTTCCATTAATATTAATTGAATGCTGTTGAAATGTTTAGTTTTAATTCAACTGACTTTTTTGTGAAATTACGAAAATCATAAGAATTTTCTTGGTTCGTGAATTCATGTGACAAAAATTTATTTATTGGGTTATTCTCATCTACGTTATAGCTGCCTTGGTGGTCCAGTGGTAAGAACGTGGGACTCTCAGTAGTGGATAATTTAATTTAGTCTTTCAACATGCTGCAAAATTAAAATATTTTTATTGACACAAGCATCCAATAATGAGATTTAGCTAAATAAAACATTAAAAACACCAGAGGATGAAAAATTATTTTCATCCTCTGATAACGCTAACTTGGTTGGTGTAAGGATCTTCAGGTTTTTTAAATGTATTGTTATGGTTTGAGTTCTCCAAGTGTACCAAAAATAGGAAATAAAAAAATGGACTGTGGTTGCAGTGGGTAAAGTTAGGCTGATCCCTGTAGGTTTAAGGACGATATAAAAAAATAGGTATATTCTGTCTGCAATAGTTAGGTTTGCTGGGTGTAGTTTTAAATAACAAGACTGAGTTGCAGTATACCTATATATATATATATATATATATATATATATATATATATATATATATATATATATATATATATATATATATATATATATCAGTAGTTGGAGGGTCTGAAGTAACCCACTCACCACATATCCTAACCTAAGGGTAAGAAAATGATATTTAAGTGCAGAAATATGTTCCTTGTATATAGTATTAGAAACTTCTAGAAGTTTCGCCGATGTAGACTGCGTTACAATGTGTACAAGCTAATTTATAAATTTCACCTTTTGTTGGCGTCGTGTTGTAAGATTTTAAAGCTACCTTTTTACCTGAATTTTTGAAATGTTTTCTAGAAGGTTTCCAAAAGACTTTGAAACAAATTCGTTATCTTTTTTTGCCTCTGATATTTGAATAAATTAAGATAATGATATGGGTCTCGCGAAGAGAGGATCAGCAGAACCATTTATGCGACCAGAACCGGTCCTGGGCGTGTCGAAAGGCACGGCCAACGTCACCATCAAGTCCTGGGTCAGGTCAGGTCAGGTCAGCTGGTTAAATAAGGAACAATGTGCACAATTTTATTCTCTTTCAGAAGCTGAAGTTGCATTTTGAATAGCTTTAGCGATTGCTGAAATATCCTTAAAAAACTAAAAAGCTATATTTTTTATTTCTTCGGTAACTTTTTTGTTATTTAATAAAATGTTACTGAAGTTGGTGGGTTTCCATAACTCATCATCAAGCTATCAGACAATGGTCTTAAAAATGTTAAGGCCTACTAGATTTTACTTTGTCATAGCCAACTTTTGTTTTTCTTATGAGCACCATATTGGTTTTAGACATCATTGGACAGAGAAAAAAATTTGCGAATTCACTGGTGTCGCACACGTCATTTATTTAGCTCACTAGTTTACTTTTCAAAGTCAATTTTAAATTATATCGGCCAGTATCAAGTTGCCATGAAAAAAATAAATGAATTTGGCAGTTTACAAAAGTCAGTAAAAGTGTCTTACAGTACACCGTCGGCTAATAAGAATGTATGCTAAATCACAGACAACCTTACGTCTTAGTTTATTAATTACCTAACCTAGAACAATTAATAACTCGATTTCTTTTTTAGGAAAATCGAATAGTAAAGTCTAAAAATGTTGATAGTATCACTCGAACTTAAAAGACTAAAATATAACAATTAGGGCAAAAATATTTATTCTATTAGAAATTAATCACAAAAGAATGTGGAAAATGCAAATCACCTATCCAGAGACAAAAAAAAAAAAGAAAAAAAACTAAAACTACATAAACTGTTCAAATTGTGTACCCCCGTGCTCTATACAAAGTAAAGTTCTGCGATGCCAACTATTCACTGCATTCTTTATAGTATCTGGTTCAATGCTGTGGATTGCTTCTCTGATTTTCTCTTGCAAATCATTAATGTTGTGGAATGGTCTGTTATAGACTTGGGTCTTTGCAATGCCCCAAATACAATAATCCAACGGGTTTAAGCAAGGGGATCGCAGTGGCCAAGGCACGGGACCGTTAGCACCAATCCACACATTTGGAAAGCATTCATTTAAATACTCCCTGACAATTCTGGCACTATGGGGAGGTGCTCCGTCTTGTTGGAACCATTTAAGTCTACGAATACTGGCCAAGGGAACATTATATAGCATTTTTTCAAAATCATTTCTTAGAAAATTCAAATAAAACTCTGAAGTCAAACACCTGGGCATGAAGTATGGGCCTAATAATTCACTGCCTAACAGACCACACCATACGTTAATTGAAAACCTGATTTGTAGTCTAACTTCGCGTATGAGATGAGGATTTACAACTGAATAATAATGCTTATTTCTTCTATTGAAAATACCGCAATTTGTAAAGAGGGTCTCGTAGGTCCATAGTACCTTTTCGGGAAAATTGAAATCTTAACTCACTTTTTCACGAAACCATATAGAAAAAGCTAGTCTTTTTTCCTCGTCTCCTGGATGTAATTGTTGCGTTGGTTTAAATTTATAAGCATGGTACTTATGTTTCTTTAAAATTTTCTGGACTCCACTTTTTGATAAATTACATTCTGTTGCAATTCTTCTTAGAGACGATTCTGGATTTATGTTTATTTGTGCCAGGACATTAACATCATTTAAAGTTTCACTAGTTATTCGTGATCGTACGTTTTTAAATGTGCCATTTTCATTAAATTGTTGAAATAGACGTCGAAAATAGGTTCTATTCGGTTGCCGCCTTTCATAATACAGATCTGCATATTCACGAGATGCATCCACAGAATTTCTGTATTTACGGATATAAATATTGTACATATCTATTTTTTCTTGTATCGAGTATGATGACATTATTATTAATCAACAAAATTCACTATTTTTTCAACACTGCATACACTTGTATGTAATTTGACAACAACACTAATCTTCTGATTTTTCTAAACTGTCAAACTCATTTAATGTTTTCATGGCCACTTGATACCAACCGATAAAATTTTTAATTGATCTTTAAATTAAATAACTAAGACAAATAACATATTTGTGTTATGCTACTAAATTCTTTTTTTCTACCCATTGATGTCTAAATACAATATGGCGCCCATAAGAAAAACAAAAGTTGGCCATCACAAAATAAAATCTAGTAGGCTTAACAAAATTATAAGAGCAGCATCTCATAGCTTGTGCCAGTTATGGAAAAACTTCAGTAACATTTTATTATATAATAAAAAAGTTATCAAGAAAATAAAAAAACTAACTTTTAAGTTTTTTCAGGATAATTCAGCAATCGTTCAAGTTATCTGAAATTTGACTTTAGCTTCTAAAACAAACTGAAATTACACACATTTTCCTAGTTCAACCGACTTCGTATCTCTTATAGTTTGGGAGATCCCAATGGTGGCCCACTTAAAAGTGAGCACCGTGTGTGTATATATATATATATATATATATATATATATATATATATATATATATATATATATATATATATATATATGCGTGTGTGTGTGTGTACCACACCGATAACTCAAAAAATAATGGACCGATTTTGATAAAATTTGGCTTGTACCTTTTTTTTGTAAGTATCTTGAATGAGTTTGTTAGCCAGGAAAATCGAACCAGGTTTTCCAGGAAAATTTTGGGTTTTCTTTCAAAAAAATCTTAATCTCAAAAAATAAAAAAAATGGTAATCAAATTTGGTGCACAAATTTACGACATTAAAAGGGAACTATATATAAAAATCTAAATTTCTATGTAAAAAAAGGAAAGAAAAGTTAAAAGAAAATATTTGGTGCCATTTCTATGAAAATTCACTACTATAACGCACTTACTGCGTCCAAACTTTTTTCATTTCAAATGCTACAATGCAAGGAACATATTACTGCAGTAACAAATAATTACGCTGACAAATCTACATTTGCAAAACATATTATCGATCTCAACATAGAGTCTCAGTAAATAACCACAGAGCCACACATTTTTGTAATGACAAGCTCATACTTAACTTTTTTTAGCTTTGCAATTAAAAAGGCACGTACACGAAAATAACTACCTTATTTGAAATGAGAAAATTGATTTGATGGATTCCCTTTCTTGAAAACTCTTGTCTCTAATTAAATATATCAAACAAAATAATTAAAAGGTTGATATATGTGTTTTTGTTTTTTTAACGTCGGTCTATTTCCGCGACTATGGCCAATCACTGACGCCAGGGAGCAGTTTCACCTTACTATCCTGAGAATTTTGCCGAACCCTTGCCTTTCTGTAAGGAGGGTAGGGATCTTTAACGTGCCCAACATCGCATAGACACGGGACCGACGGCTTTGCGCCCCATCCAAAGGGCGGAACGTGCAGACATTCAACTTGCTCAAATACAATGCCAGAACCTCGGTTGATGTTAATTTTGCAGTTTGTACTGAAAAAGTGAAAGGAGTACCCTGGGATCGAACCCAGTACCCTTCGGTTCAGAGGCACACGTTCTCACCCCTGAACCACCGAGGTTCTTAGGTTGATATATGTCGATATTCTCGTTGTATAGAACCTGCTTTATTGTTGTTATCTTTAATTGGTTATTTTCTTATTACGATTGTTGTTATAGTTATTATTGTTATTAGTTGATTATATTTTCATGTTAAATATTGACATACATCACATAAACATTTTAAAGACGTGCTTTGTCTCTTTTATTTTATTATATTTATGTTCTTAAAAACTTCTTGATCAAAATACCATAAGAAAGCAACTAGTTTTTATTTATATTATTGCCTTTGAATGCCTATAAATAAATTTAATTTTCTCGTGTCTGATTATGTTTCCAAGCAGCGAAACCGGTTACAAGGAAGAACACCAACACTTGTGGAGCCAGAAAATAAGCCTCTGCCTCTGTATTTATGAGTTTGCTGGCCTAACATTGGTTTCTCTGTCCAGTTAGGTTAGGTTAGGTTTGAATGTGAGTGGTCCATATCGGACCTTCCACCGCGACCAAAGGTTTATTGTGGCTCACGCCTAATGTTTATATTTCGCCCAACAAATCCAGCCTCCTACAGAGGTCGATAACCTTTGTGGGCGAAAGTCGATCCAGATCCTCTGGAGCAAGCTTTACCTTGCCAAATAGCAGGTGTCTAGTCCTATCCGCTGCCGGACAGGAACACAGCACGTGCTCTGCTGTTTCGTCATACTCCATACACAGCCGGCACTCGGTCTCCTGACCGATCCCAATACGGTGCATGTGATGCCGCAAGCGGCAGTGTCCTGTATATAGGCCGACTAGAGTTCTCAGTTGTTGTCTGTTCAGCTCTAGTAGTTTCTTAGCCCTTGACTCAGACAGGCCATTTATGAAGGCCTTAGAGTGAGCTAATCCTGGAAGATTTTGCCAATATTGAATTGTCCTTCTATCTGTCCAGGTCTTTAAGGTGCGTTTTGCTGTGCAAGATGTTATTCCCAGCACCGGTTCTGGTCCGATAAAGTCGCACTCGGCACCACTCCTGGCAAGCGCGTCTGCCGCAACGTTGCCATCATGGTCCGAGTGACCCGGTATCCAGACCAGCGACACCTCATTACAGCTGCCCAATTCGTTAAGGGCAGATTTACAACTCCATACCGTCTTTGAATTGCACCGGTAGGAACCAAGAGCCTTTATTGCAGCTTGGCTATCTGCATATATCTTTATCGATTTGTTTGTGCATAGGTCCTTTAAACTTTCCCTTGCACACATCTCGATGGCATAAACTTCTGCCTGGTGTATGGTTGCGTACTTGCCGAGACTAGCTGATAGTCTAGCATCGGTGCTGCCCCCATAAGCGCCGGCTCCTACTCCCATATTGGTTTTGGAGCCGTCAGAGTACCAGCAGAGGTCCGCTCTCAACAGGGTCGATTGGTTCCGGTCCCAGTCCTCCCTTTCCGGAAGGACGGTCTTGAAAGACAGATCTCTGCTGATTTTTGTAGGCATCAAGTCTGAGACCATTCCCAGAATCCCGTGACAATCACTGTCATCAAGGAGTCCGGTCCCCCTCAGACTGATTTCCCTCGGCATATTAACTGCCGTTTGTTTTAGTCTGTACGATGTCCACCTCGCCACCCTCTCCACTGTCCAGTTAAGCTTAAATGCAAGCGACGAATTAAGAAAATCGTGTAAAGGGTAGAATCATTAAAGACGATACATCAGTATCAAAATACTTCGAGGATTATGAGCATTTGGGTATTTTCAAAATTCTTAAAATTGTTTTAAAAATATATATACAAGGCGCTGATAAATTAAAACCATATTCAATATACGAAGAGACAGTTGCCTTGCTTTTCGAAACGATTTGCTGTTTAAGAAAGTACTTTTAAACATATTTTTATTATTGCACATTATAATTCAGTATAAAAATTTTAGGACACGTGTTTATTAGAATTTTTCCAACGATGTCATGAATCAATTTAGAAGCACTAAATATACAACTTATTACATAATAAAGAACCATTATTTTTTCTATACAGTGTGTACCAAACTGGATGGAAATGTATTGCTATCTCCGTTATTATTAGGGATACGGAGACGATTAAATTAGCAATGTTTTGTAGAACTCCATGCTCGTTTCAAATATGACTTGTATTTTGCTCTGCCTCTTTTCGTTTTCGAGTTATTTTGATAAAACCTAAATTTGTCGATTTTTTTTTCTTCAATATCTAAGTAGGCGTTGATCTGACATGTTTAAGACTTGCACATTATCAGGACACTTTCTACAGAGTAATATTTTTGTGCTATTCTCAACTTTGGATTGTCATTTGTTTTTGAGCTACATGTATCAACGTTTCTTTTTATTATGGCAGCCATATTGAGCTTTCCAATGATGTACAACATGCTTGAGAAATCTTGTAATTGCACTGACAATTTTGAGAATAGTTTTGAGGATAGTAGGCTATTAAATCTAATACCAGAAAACAAATGACAAAAAACAATGTGTTCAAAAAGCAGTAGGCGATGGAGTCTAACTCTACTTTTAACATAATATTCCGTAATGATTCACGATAAAAAAATATTGTTATTAAATCCACAATACTTAATTTGGTACTAATGCTAGGTTATATTATGTGAAACAATTTCATAACGAATCCCGGCAATAACAAATAGAAACTGAAACTCCACAAAACAACACAATTAGAAACGGAATATTTAAAATAAACAGGAAACAAACTATTTAGTACAAAATTTTAAGCAACGTGGTAAATACACCTCAAATCGTTCAGATAATTAAGAATGGCAGTATTCTTAATTGTCGCTATAGTGTTATATCCATAGCATCCTTTCTTCTGTTGTTTTTCAGTTGACTTGAGTTTAAAAATCAAACAATTTTCAAAGGCGTCTTTGTAAATCATTAATCTGCTTTTTATTGAATTCTGTTAATAAATTTAGTTATTTACTAGGTTTGCCTATTTAATTAAATTATAACCATTTTTTAGGATAATGTTGTAATGTAAAATATCATTTGTAATAATAAGCCGATTCATTGGTGTACTCAAAGTTCCTATTTTTTTATCGTGAATCATTACGGAAAATTATGTTAGAAGTAGAAATCTATTGTTAGACTCCATGGCCTACTGATTTTTAAACACTTTTTTTGTCATTTGTTTCCTGGTATTGGATTTCATAGCCTACTATCCTCAAACGGTTTTTCTCAAAATTGTCAGTGCAATTACAAGATTTCTTAAGCATATTGTACATCATTGGAAAGATCTTTTCAGAGGCTATCACATGAGCAAAAATCCAATATGACCGCCATAATAAAAACAAACGTTAATACATGTAGCTCAAAAACAAAAAAATCCAAAGTTGAGAATAGCACAAAAGGATTACTCTGTAAAAACTGTCCTGATAATGTACAAGTCTTAGACATGTCAGATCAACGCCTACATAGATATTGAAGAAAAAATAAGTCGACAAAGTTTGTTTTTTTCAAAATAACTCGAAAACGAAAGGAGGCAGTGCAAAATACAAGTCATATTTGGAATGAACATGAAATTCTTCAAAACATTGCTAATTTAACCGTCTCCCTATCTCTAAGAATAACGGAGATAATACATTCCCATCCAGTTTGAGACACACTGTATTTACAGCTTCATGTTTAATCCAAACGAACGTCTCTTTGAAGAAGGATTATAAAAAATAGATAATTTTTTTTTGGTTACTGTTATTTTCCAATTAGTTACTATTTGGATATGCATACATAAAAATAGCCTTAAATAATTATAGCTGCTGAATTGTGCTTATAATGGACAGAGAAAGCGAGTTTTAAACTTTTATATAGTAACTGTTTTATTATAGTTAAGTACACCTAAATATAAAGCCTAGCTTACAAAAGCTACGTTGCCTTGTCTTTAAATATTTACATTTTATTACCAGGCCGTTTAAACCACGTAAATATAAAACCCGTTGCAAAACTACTAAATGTATAATTAACTATAGGACTAGAAAATGTTTAGAAGTGCAGGTACCACTACTGAAATATTTTTATCCCAAAATTTGATCAACTCTTTAATATTTCGAAAATATTAAGACGAAAACAAGTCTTTCATTTTTTGCTTATATTATACTTCAGTTTCTTGAATTTCACTTCATTTCTTTTTACTCAGGATACTCTTGAAGTACTTTCCCAAATTGCTAGAAAGATATTGCTTGACATTTCTTTTATACTTGTTTATTCCCAAAAAATAGGCCGTCGAACTTCTATTTTTAGATTGACAATCACAAGAAACGTTGAAGTAGGGAATTGTTTTTATATGGCAAAACCGTTTTAGTTGCAAATTTAAAAAGAAAACATTTGTAAATATGATATTATGCATCTTTATTTATGTAGTTTTTAATCTAAATTTGAAAATTTTCAGAATTTCAAATCCTATGTAACAGTTAAAATATGCACCTTATTATTTTCTAGTAGGAAAGAACTAAAAATCTATCAAGCAAACAAAACTTCAGTAAACTGCTTTGCTACCTGTAAAACAATATAATTTAAAAAATTTTAGAATATGTTTATGACAAATGTATAAAATTTAATTAACGTATTAATGTAACTATTCCACAAACTGGGTGACTCGGGTAGTATTGTGATACAACAAAAGCTCGTGTGACAGTTTACATAGAAAAAATAAAAGTCTGGACGCAGCCAGCGCGTTGTGGAAGTGAATTTTCATATATATATATATATATATATATATATATATATATATATATATATATATATATATATATATATATATATATATATATATATATATATATATATATATATATATATATATATATATATATATATATATATATTTATTTATTTATATATCTAGACATATCCAAAGCATTCGACCAGGTCTGGCACGCAGCTCTGCTTAATAAACTTCCGACCTATGGCCTACCACCAAAACTATATACCTGGACAGCAAATTTCCTCTCCAATAGGAGCATTTCTGTTGTTGTGGATGGCCATTCCTCTAAACTGTATCCAATTAATGCAGGAGTTCCTCAAGGTTCATCTTTAGCCCATACTTTGTTTCTTCTCCACATCAATGACCTCCTCTCTAGCACATCCAACCCAGTTCACAGTTACGCGGACGACAACAGCCTCCACTCAAATATACAATATTCCAAGCCTGTCTCTTTAGCCCAATTAGATGAGGATCGCAGACTCATGGAGGGTTCTGTCTCCGTGGATCTCCAAAAAATATTAGACTGGGAAAGTAGAAATCTTGTAAAATTCAACCCCACCAAATCTCAGTCTTGCTTTCTATCTCATAAGAGATACACCAGCCCTAGACCCATCACAATGAACAACCAAGTTATTCAAAGTAATGAATCATTTTCACTTGTTGGCATTTTTCTGGATCGAAATCTCAATTGGCACGAACAGGTCACATCAATTGCAGAAGCGGCTGCTAAGAAATTAGGTTTCCTTTTCCGGGCTCGCAAATATTTTTCACCAGCTAATCTCTATACCTTATGTACTTCACAAATAAGGCCAAATCTCGAATACTGCTCCCACATCTGGGGTGTCGCTGCCGCTTCTACACTCTCTATCCTGGACTCCATTCAGAAGAGAGCTCTACGTCTCATCAGTGCCCTACCCTCACCGAAAGGCTGCCATCCCTTGCCCACCGAAGTGCCGTTGGCGACCTCTCTCTCTCTCTCTCTCTCTCTCTCTCTCTCTCTCTCTCTCTTTCTCTCTTTTATAGATATCTGCACGGGCACTGCTCAGAGAAGCTTTCTTTCATAGTTGCTCCATCTGCTGCCCCCAACAGATCTACGAGGGGAACAGAGCGAATGCACCCTTTTACTGCCCAGGTCACCAGATATAGAACAACTTGTTATGCCCGCTTTTTTGTCCCGAGGACTTCCAAGTTGTAGAATTCCTTGCCGGCACATGTTTTTCCATCTTCTTCGAACCTCCAAACCTTCAAGTCCTGAATTAACAAGTTGCCTCTTTCCTCCTTGTCGACACCCACGGTACGATAGTATTTAGGTTGTATGCCCGCGTAGTGTGTTGTAGAAATATAAAAAAAATTATTATGAACATCATTACGGTTTTCTCAGTACATCCTCCTTTTCTGTAAATGAAATATCCACTCAAAATGAAAGTGCCAATGAATATCCAAATTTCGTTTGTGGATATTTGAAGGTTTGTTTTATGTACTGCAGCGACATTTTTATCTGTATGTTCTACAAGTTTTCTGACAGCTTGAGGTGTTATCATAAGTTGAAGAAATTGCAATGGGTGAGGTTGGAAGCTGAGCGTAAGTGGTGAAGTATATCTGGAAAAACGTTGCACCGATACATTTTCAAGGTCACTTTGAATCCAATTTATATGTACATTTTGTTTTCCTGTAGGCGTTTTTCGATATTCTTTCAATAGGGTGCTCAAAGATTCGTTTTTATCGCGTTCAGGTTTTTCATTTTGATTTTCTTCTCATTTTTCGTTTTCTTCTATATTTTATTTTCGATTTTATATACTTCTTTTGGTAATAATCCTTCACTTTATTGAAAAGATCTTTGTCAGGTACTAGGTCAATATTTTCATAATAAAATTCTGATTGTGCAGACAATCCTTTGTATATATGTGTGTGTAAACTCCCCCCGCACAAGTCTAAGACTTCTGGGTGGGGAGGTTGCCTACTGTGGTGTTATTGTTTATATATTTAAATCGTATGTGGTCCGTCCGGTCGGGATTATTAGATTGCTGATCACCCGAATCACCAGGCGTATTGTAACCATCATCATCTGGAAGTGTTATTACTATTCCATCAGGTATAATACCAGCTTTTTCAATTTGTTCTGGTTCATCTAAATTGTGACCATCAGGTCATTTCCTGGAATTCAGAAAATAAATTTCACACTAAATTATAGTAGAAAAGCCTACTGGGTCGTTAATGATTCAGTGATATGTTAGGTTAGTGGTATCATAAATTTAATATTTTATTTTACTTCAACTTAGAAAGACTGATTCAATAACCATTTATTTACAAGATGACAGAAAAAACAGGCAAAATATATTTACTATATCAACCATTTTTTAACTGTACCCATGATTCAGAGGTAAAATTCATTGCACATTTAATGCACCTTCTGTCATTTAAGACACAAATAATGGCAATACAGGGCACTGTACAAGCAACTGTAGACAGTGAGAATGCAACTTATGCACCAGTATTCCTAGTTGCATAACTAACAGGAATAATGTAAAATGTAATCCCGCGTGGGTCATTATCGACCCGGTGGGCATTAATCGGTTAACTTAAATGATCAGCAATTCTTTTAAGATTAATGTAGTTAGTTTTGAAGACAGGTTCTTAAAACTAAGAAGCTTTTTATCAGATTTTGACACCTAATAACAATTAACACAAAACCATTAAATATTTGGTCGAAATATACCCATCAAAAAAGTATACAGTGTTAAACATGAGCTATCGGTCGGAAAACAAAACTCCATTGTTACTTTGTTTAAAATAAAGAAGTCACTTTTTCACCACTAGCTTTCAAATTTACCCTTTTATCATGCGTAAAATAATTAATAAAAGAAAATAGTTACCATTTTTAGAGTTATCAAACATTGTAGCTATAGTTGAGGCAAATTGATGCATGTTTTTGTCGCAGCTTCTTCACCACCGACAACGTCTCCAAAGCCTACAACTACAGAAACCCCGAGTCGCATCAAGGATATAGGGGTCAGTGAGCTGAACAACTCGGTGTATGGAAACCCTTCTTCACTCACTATTCATCTCTCTGAAAAAGGTATTATATAAACATATACCTTTCAGTTACAGTGTCCTCCACCAGTTGTTTCTTTGCTTTTCGTTTTTCGTTTGTTCGTTTATGCGTTACTGCCCCTTTAACCCTTTGGTATGCTTGCGATTATGTGTCAAATATATTGTAGATATGCCCTGCCTGCTTGAAGCTTTACCGCTAGTTTTTATTAAATGTGCTTCTTATTTAAGTAAGGCATCTTTATATATATATATATATATATTTATATATATATATATATATATATATATATATATATATATATATATATATATATATATTCTCTGTTTTAAATGTGACACATTTATTGATTTTTAATCGATTTAGGTATGTTGTACTATTATTATTTATTATTAGAATTATAATAATAACAAGAAAAGCTATCGTTCCTTCTTGCGCTTTATTTAGTATAAATTATCATTCGTATGGATGGTAGGTAACGTTATAAATCAACCAATTTTTACCCAAAGTTATCGTCAATTCAAGAAACAATTAGCTTTGAGCTATTTTTTACAAGCGGAATTGCAATCTGCGTTTGATAAGCTGAAAGCTGTTATACGCTTTAGGTTATCAGATATTATTTACAATTTCATTTTTTTATTATTATTTTATTTTAACATACCATGAGGGCTTACAGCCTAAATACTATCGTACCGTGGGTGTTGACAAGGAAGAAAGAGGCAACTTGTTAATTCTGGACTTGAAGGTTTGGAGGTTCGGAGGAGAAGGAAAAACATGTGCCGGCAAGGAAATCCACAACTTGGAAGTCCTCGGGACAAAAGAGCGGGCATAACAAGATGTTCTATGTCTGATGACCTGGACAGTAAAATGGTGTATTCGCTCTGTTCCCCTGGTAGATCTGTTGGGGGCAGCAAGTGGGGGAACTATGGAGGAAAGCTCCTCTGAGCAGTGCTCGTGCAGATATCTATAAAAGATAGAGAGAGAGAGAGAGGTCACCAACGGCACGTCGGTTGGCAAGGGATGGCAGCCTTTGGGTGAGGGTAGGGTCACCGATGAGACGTATAGCTATCTTTTGAATGGAGTCCCGGATATCGAGTGTAGAAGCGGCAGCTGCACCCCAGATGTGCGAGCAGTATTCGAGGTTTGGCCTTATTTGTGAAGAATATAAGGTATAGAGATTAGATGGTAAAAAGTGTTTGCAAGCCCGGAAGAGGAAACCTAATTTCTTAGCAGCCGCTTCTGCAATTGATGTGACATGTTGGTGCCATTAACATTTCGATCCACAGAAATGCCAACAAGATAAAAGGACTCATTACTTTGAATAACTTGGTTGTTCATTGTGATGGGTCTAGGGCTGGTGTATCTCTTATGAGAAAGACAGCAAGACTGAGATTTGGTGGGGTTGAATTGTACAAGATTTCTACTTCCCCAGTCTAATTTTTTTTGGAGATCCATGGATACAGAACCCTCCATGAGTCTGCGATCCTCATCTAATTGGGCTAAAGAGACAGGCTTAGAATATTGTATATTTAAGTGGAGGGTGCTGTCGTCCGCGTAACTGTGAACTAGGTTGGATGTGCTAGAGAGGAGGTCATTGATGTGGAGAAGAAACAAAGTAGCGGCTAAAGCTGAACCTTGAGGAACTCCTGCATTAATTGGATACAGTTTAGAGGAATGGCCATCCACAACAACAGAAATGCTCCTATTGGAGAGGAAATTTGCTGTCCAGGTACAAAGTTTTGGTGGTAGGCCATAGGCCGGAAGTTTATTAAGCAGCGCTGCGTGCCAAACCTGGTCGAATGCTTTGGATATGTCTAAGCAACAATCTGGGATTCACCGTGTAGTTCCATAGACTTGTTCCAAGAATGGGTGACAAAGGAAAGAAGGTCGGCAGTCGATCTGCGCTGACGGAATCCATACTGCATGTCGTGGATTAGACTGTGTTTTTCAAGAAATTTTAGTAATTCGGTGTTTATATTTTTTCCATCACTTTAGAGACGACTGAAAGGAGAGAAATAGGCGTGTAGTTGCTAGGAAGCGCTTTGGATCCTTTCATGGGAATGGGTTGTACTCGAGCAGTTTTCCAGTTACTTGGGAATATGCCTTTATTGTAAGATATCTGAAACAGACGAGTCAGGACAGGAGCAAGTTCTGGTGCGTATTTTTTGAGAACAATTGCTGGGATCTCGTCAAGGCCAGAGGCTTTCCTGGTATTAAGAGAAGAGAGCATCTTTCGTACCTTTTTAGTTTTGAAAATGATATCCGTCATTTTATGCGCGACATTGGGGACTGTTGGTGGTTGAACATTTGGGTTGAGAGTAGAATTGCCGGCGAACAACGAAGCAAAAAGTTCAGCCTTGCCCAGGGCGGTAGAAACAATTTCATCCCCTGAGACAAGAGATGGAAACGTGTTTTGCAGAAATTATTCCTAATAGATTTAGCAAGAGTCGAGAAGGGTTTGCCGCCGTTGGAGCTTAAGAGGACTTTGTTTTTGATGTGGTTATTAAACGAGTTTTTTGCCTCAGAAAGAATGCGGACATAGCGGTTTCTTGCGTCGTAAAGTGCTTGACGGTTTTTTTGACTAGGATTGTGTAGAAGCGTTTTGTGAGCTTTGACCTTTTCAAGTCTGGCCTTGAGTGGCTGAAGAGGTTTTCTGTGTACGTGAAATAAATAATTCCATGCCAGCTTGGATAATTGCGGTGACGTTTTGTGAGATATCAGTGGGGTCAGGATGAGAGAAGCAGACAGACGCCCATGGAAATGAGGAAAAATAATCCCGCATTTCGTCCCAGTTTTCGGAGTTGTAGTGCCAAACGATACGTGGGTGTGATGACTGTGTGACCTCGGATTACATTGCACAGGAAGCAGTGACCATGCCGTGGTCTGAGCGCCCAAGGGGGGCGGTGACTGATGTCTTACAGCATTCAGGTTTTGTAGTAAGAAGGAGATCCAAGGGATTTGAGCTGTGTGTTGGGATACGAGGAAAGTAAGTAGGTTGCTGAACCATACTGACTAAAGAATTGCTGATTGCAAAGGCATCCGCTGCTCTCCCTTGTGTATCGGTTTTTGAAGATCCTAGCCATTCCTTATTATGGACATTGAAGTCACCAAGAATAGTGACCTCGGAGGAAGGATTGTTGTCTTACGCACATGAATGTGTGTATTAGTAGCATAAGTAGCATTCATCAAAAGAAATTACAATAAAGTGATATAAGCTAGAAACAATTATACAGCAATAATAAAGTTATCCAACAAATACATTTATCCATCAGTGTGGAACGGACAAATGGAATAAATTCAGTGTCTCAAGTATTGTGCATCTTTATGGAAAATCCCAAAAGACGTAAACTCTATTTAATAAAAAGTTTGGGACGCAGCAAGTGCATTATGGTAGTGAATTTTTATAAGAATTGTACACTATTAGTTTGATATATTTTTTTACTACATTTTTGGCCGCGAGCATTCACTCATACGGCCACGGACTTTTTTTTACATGAACTTCTGGATACCGGCCTCTATTTACTTGCTTACATCCTCCTTACAGTCATAACCTACATGTTACTTGGCTTTCATAAGCTCTAGGTGATTATCTATACACAAGGTATATTATTAAAACTAATTCTTTAAATTTAAATGGATCTTGTAGATTGTGTTAGAGGTCGTAATAAGCGATTACTTGAGGAAATTTATATTTTATATGGAGCTAGAAAGTATATATTTGGTATATACATGTAAAAACTAAAAGTGGCTTAAAAAGACTGTCTTACAAATTTCACTAAAGTTACAAAAGTTTTCAAGAAAAAAAGTAATTATTTACAAGGGGAATATACCTGCCAAATTATCAATATGACAGGTATTTTTCCTTATTAATTGCTTAGTTTTGTTTTGGTCAACCCAATCAAACTAGTTTCTGCAAACAAAACAACAAGAAAGGTTTTTACATAGGTTTTACTATGGCTCAAAATTGAAGATTATAGCTTAATCGAAAATTGAATTAGCGGATTTGAAATCTATTTACGAAAATTATCTACCACAACGTAATTGCTGCACCCAGACCCTTTTCATCACTTATTTACTATTGCTGTATCCATACTTTTTTTAAGTGATAAAATATTGTAGCTCTGTATGTGAGACATAAATAAGGTAATCTCAAATTCATTTTTGGAAAAATATTTTAAACAAATGAAATAAAATAACAATTCAAACATAGATTGAAAATCTTGGTTAGCGACTTCGTCGCAGGGGTTCTCCTCCCCCTTCTACATGCCTACAACCACCCTCAATGCATAGACAAGAACAATATAAACAATAAAAATTTCTTCGGAACAACCCCCAAGAAAGTTGCGGGACCTGCGGTGAATAAGGGGCCTGGGCGAAGTAAACCGGATGTTAAGGAAGTACAGCTGCAAAACGGGTAAAAGGTAGCTTATAGAGGTCTAACTAAGCTGGTTTTTTCGAACTTTTCGCTCACATTTCCTTTTTATCTTCTTCCCCGGCCAGCACCCCTATTCACTCCTGGTCATGTACTGAACTTTTTTTTAGGGGCCGTTTGCAAGAAATTTTTCTTGTGGTATGTGCATCCAGAAAGGGTTCTAAGCATGTTTCTGTTTTTTTTTTATGAAAGTCCCCCGTGTGCTAAACTGAAAATTTACCTAAAATTTAATTTTTATTTACAAAAGGAATGTACTGCCAAATTATAAACGTGGTAGATATTTTTCCTTATTAATCGCTTGGATCATTCATTTTAGTCAATTGAATCGAACCAGTTTCTGCAAACAAAATACCAAAAAAGTTTTTTAAAAGAAATTTGTAGTTAGTTTTCAAATCTAGTACCCACGCTGCCTTGATATCGGTTGTACTGTGTATCAAAACTGAAGATTCTAGTTTAATGGGAAATTGAGTTATCACTATTTGAAATATTTTTACAAAAATTCGCTACCATAACGCACTTGCTGCACCTAAACTCTTTTCAATTCAATCAACTCATTTACTATTACTTTATTCATACTTTTTGAAAATAAAATAAATATAAACAATATAAAATTTTTAAATTAGAATTTTAATAATTTACACTGTACATCTGATTATATATGTAATTTAAACTGCTTTATGATATTATGTAGTTTCATTTATTTCAAATGTTCCATAAAGAGTAAGAGTAAAGAGAACCATAAGTACCTAGGTACCCTAACTATTATACTTATATAAGGTTGTGGTAGGTATATTTCTTCTTGAAATAATTTTGTTTTATTTTGGTAATACAGTACCAACATGCATTGATGAAGAACCTAAATCTGATGTATACAACCACTTTCTTATTTGTTTGATTGGATGTTAGAATCATAATATACTACAATTACAGTAGAAATCATTTGTTAAAGTTATGTTAAAATTAAAAGTTGGGTTATTATTTACCTAGTATTTGTATTCTATGTGGTTGTTTTATATTCGGAGATTTTAAGGTATTAGCGAAGTCGATTTCGAGGTTATGCGCAGAACGTACACGTTTCTCTCATGACTCCTGTCAGTTAACAAATGACAAATAGTGTTGTCGGATTAAACTAGAGAGATGGAGATGGCTTTTAAATACCGTGAAAATAGGAAGCTTAATATTTATACATAATAAGACGTAGTTCTAGATTGCTTTTAAACAAATTGAATCACTTTCGTTGAAATTTTTATTCATAAATATTTTTCTATCTTGAGATTCAGTTAATAGTTGTCGCAAATGGCAACCCCGCTGATTGTTTATTGTGACATACTTTCGTAGCCTATCCGTTTAAAGTTTGATTTGGAGATTTTGTTTACAATGACAGCGGAACCCTGATTTATCTGTCTGACCTTGTCTAACATTATGGGCATCCATTTAGAGGTAATTTCAGGTCATATCGTAGATTACTAATGTTTTATTTAGTTATAACTCAAGATATACTGAACCAATTGAGTTCAAATTAGGTAGGTAGGACCACATGTACAATGCTTACGGACACGTTAAACCACTGACTAGAAGACCCAAGTTTATTGAAGAAGATGTAAAACTCAATATTTTATTGGCTTTTCAAGAAGACCCAACTACTTCTACCCGTCAAGTTGCACGTGAAAATGATGTTAGTCCTCTTGTACGTTGCTAATGCGATTTTTCACACCTTCTATCTAATTTGGTTTGTTAACGAAGATTTGTATTTCAAATACCCCTATAAAAAATTTAGGGGCGTGAGATCTGAGAACAACCTGAGGGCCACTCTATTGGTCCATGCTGAAATCAAATATCACCACCTAGTAAATCAGAATCATCTACATCCAGAAAATTTGCAGCAAGAGCAGAAATAAACTCATTCCTTCGAAAATTAAGATATCACAGCCCAGTGAGGGTTTCGTCAACGAAAAAGGACCTATGATTCAAACGTGGACTATTCCTGCCCGTACGCTAACTTTACGAGGGTGTTGGGTATGTGCTTTAGTCATCCACTGAGGATTCACTCTACTCCAATACTTTTAATTTTGTTTATTTACTGCTCCATTTAGCCAAAATGTTGCTTTGCCAGAAAAAATAATTTGGGGAATAAAGTTGGGATTATGGTTGCATGTCTTGCATTATTTCACAAAAATGCAATTATCGGTCAGGGTCATCTTCATTAAGTTCGTGCACCAGCTATATTTTGTAGGGATGGTAATTTTCTGATTTGAATGCACGTGATACTGATCGCTGACAAATTTGATAGTCTGTTGCAATTGATCAAGATGCAACATCAGGATTCTCAACCAAACTTAATAAAATATCATGTTTTACGTCTACATCACTTTTCTTAGAATGGCCCTGCATTTTGCATGTGTTTAACGTGGATTGTCTGATACGTCTATCTGGATATTTCGCATTAAACAAATTGCACACTTCTTGCTGTCTTCTGGTTTTATCACCCCATCCAACAAGAATTAAAATTTCTATACGCTGTGTTTCACTTAAGTGTGCCATACTTAATTAACATTCAAAACAGATTTTTGTTATTAAATAACGTTCGTTTGGCAATGATGTACACCTGATTTTTTTGTATTATTGAATAGTACCTACTTGTGGATACAATTTCGAACATTATATTTACAAGAAATAGTCTTATCTTATTGGTTATCTTTTGATAGTTGTTTGAAATGAAGTTTGTGTTTTCCACTCTTTAAATGACTTTTATTCAACAATTTTACGATGTGAGGTATCAAACTTTTGATGGCACCAGGTAGACAATTCATTGATCTATCAAAATGAACCATAAAAAATGGAGGTTGTCGTTTGAGAAAATGTAGGTGATTTCATATTTGAAAAGCAGGAGTGGTGTAAACGTAAATATTATGCAAAAATGTGTATTTTCGAAAGCTAAAGTTGACGTGTCCGAGCATTTCGTTAAAACACACATCGCTCAGGTTTTGATGAGTTTCTTCTATAATGTTTCCACTCACTGTATGTACAGGCTAACCCATTAAAAACGAGCTGGCAGCCATAACTGCCAGGAAAAGATTTTGTTGCAAAAACCTGAAAAACGTCAATTATGCTTGTGGGAGGGACAACTTTTGACGCAAAAAGTATAGCCCAAACTTTACCCTCCTAAGCGGAGAGTGTCATCCTTCAAATTTTTTCAAATGGGAATGGGGTTCATGTGATATCTCGTTTAAAAGAGCTTTTGATTCCCTATACACTGCTTTTTTTTGTGAATTTTCTTTAAAAAGTTCACTAGTGAGGAGAACCCGACCTTTGAATTTTGAAAAAATTCCTTTAAATGAGCGCAAACTAGGACCCCTAAAACTCATATCAGGGGTCAGTTTCAATTTTTATATGTTTATAGATATATATATATATATATATATATATATATATATATATATATATATATATATATATATATATATATATATATATCACACTGATAACTCGAAAAATAATGGGCCGATTTTGATACAATTTGGTGAGTACCTTCCTTTTGTAAATGGATTGGGTAAATTCGTTAGCCAGGAAAATCGGACGAGGTTTTCCGAGAATATTTTGGGTTCTCTTTCGAAAAACAATTCATATCTCCGAAAATTCAAAAGCTATGGTAACCAAATTTCGTATGCTGGTCTTTATAAGAAGGGGTATCCTTTGTACTAAAATTCAGATCTCTACATTAAAAGAAAAAGAAGAAAATTACGGGCCTCTGATTAAAAAAAGTTAAAACGTCAAAATTGATAATCCTGATAGTCGTACATTAGTACGTATTAGCGCTTTGGGAGTTAAAAATACGGCTCTAAATGACTAACAAGCTCCTAGATCTATGTCTCAGCCATCATTTTCCTTCATTTCGTTAAAATATGAGAAAAAATCAATGTTAAACAAGACTTATATGGTGTAAATATTCACGTTAAAAAAGTAATATAGTAGAGTAAATACCTGCCAGTAGATACATCTGTCATATCGAGAATGGTAGATAGGTAAAGGTAGCAGTGTGGTTTAATAATAGATTCCTATAACATGCGTTCTAATCTCAGTTGGTGATTTCACTTTTTTTAGTCCAATTTCATTTTACCGTTATCTGATCAGATTGTATAATTCCGATGAATTTTTTAGCAAGTTTTTATATGACAAATTTACTTGGGATGAGATGAAAACATCTAAGACCTAAAACCTTTTTTAATAACACACCTGGTTGTTTGTTATTACCCTAAGTTAGTGAAACCGTTCCATATTTAATTCAGCCGCAGACTTTTTCCGTGGCTTCACAAGTGCATGTTCTTTTCTGAAACCGATCTCAATTTTTACTGGATGCAGCAGGTGCGTTATGGTAGCGAGTTTACATTAAAGTTTTAAATTTCAATAGCTCAGTTTGCTACTAACCTAACGTTCGTTGGCCAGGAACCAGTTTTTCGGGAACACTTTAAGTTTATTTCGGAAAAATTTTGTTCATTTCCAAACGTAAAATATGGTACATCGTTTCTAATATTTAGGTTATACTGCTAACCAAATTTTATGCCTCATTTCTTTGAAAAAAGGCATATTTGTTATAAAAAACAGTTTTATGAAAATTCATTACCATAACGCACTTGCTGCGTCCAGACTTTTTTTAAATGCGGTCTATTCCTTTAGAAGATATGGATTTTGAAATGTCACTAATGCATTTCCCGATATCATATCATATCATATCATTTATTAACCATCAATAAAAAACATTACATGGGAAGTCAACAAGCAAAAAGAGGGCACAATCGACACATGAGACCCAATAATTACATACTGATCAAAGGTCACGCAAAACAGAATTGGATATATACACTTTAAAAACCACTGTATAGTTAATATAATCTACTCTCTAAATAAAACCAAATTAAAATCCTTGTATAAACAAAACAAGTTAAAAGCGATCAAAATACTAGGCAAATGAAATGGTTAGATATTCTTCTATCGTATAAAATGAATAATTCATCAGGAGGTTTTTTACACCAGACTGGAATAATCTTCTGTTGGCAATGTTTTTCAAGTCTTGAGGCAGACTGTTGAAAAGCTTGACTCCCATATAGGTAGTCCCGTGTCTTGTAGCACTGAGTCTATTAAATGGCACAGATAGCTCCCCTCCGTGACGTGTGTCGTAGTTGTGATACTCATCATTTCTCGTTCTTGAGCCTCTAGTATCCCATACATGTAAAGTACAGGCAAGTATATATTCACTGACAACTGTTAATATACCATGCTCTCTAAATAGTGGCCTGCAACTCTCTAAGGGTCCCACTTCGCTTAATGCTCTGATGGCTTTTTTTTGCTCAAGTAACACACTAGACAGCCCACGTGAGCAGCCCCAGATGAGAACTCCGTATGTCGCCAAAGAATGGAAGCCGGCAAAGTACACTGCCCTAGCCGCAGGATAGGTCGAACACTTCACCACCCTCCTTATTCCATATACAACACGTGACAAACGTGTGCATAATGCCTCTGTGTGTGCGTACCATTTCAAAGATGTGTCCAAGGTAACACCCAGAAACCTTACAGACTCTGACCGGCCATCAGCTCCTGTGGCAAAGTTCATTATTTTAGTCTTTTCCTCATTCATTTTTAATGTATTGCAACCAAACCAATGTTTAGCTTGTTCTAAACTGTTTTGCATCTTAAGCTGCACCCCTCGATCACCACTGGCTCTGTTAATGAAGCTTGTATCGTCTGCAAAGAGATAGGTCCCATAAGAATCTATATTTTGAACCAAATCATTCAGATATATGACAAAGAGGACAGGCCCCAACACCGATCCCTGAGGCACACCGGCATCAAGATGAACACTACCAGACATTTTATCATTCCACTGCACCACCATTGATCTGTTGTTTAAATGTGATCCTAGCATGCTTCCTGCTAGACCCCTCACACCATAGTAATAAAGCTTCTCAAGTAGCAATCTGTGATTCACTGAGTCAAAGGCTTTGCTCAGATCTATAAAAGCAATTTGTACTTTGTCCTTCTTTTCGAAACCATCCAATATGTCTGTCACGACCTGCACAAGGGCTTGTTTTGAACCTATTTCCTGCTTAATTATTCTCCACATTGCCGATGACTTGTTCGTTGACCTATTAATGTAGTCTTCATTAGATCCTCTCTTCAGTTCATCTAGTCTATCACTATATATTCTCTTAAAATTTTTATAACATTGGTCAGACTCTTTATCTTTTCGTACTCTTCTGATTGTGTCAAGAGCATCCAGGATGTTTTTCATTTTCACCACTTCTTCACTGCTACAACGGAACCTTTCCCTTTGACCGCTTCTAACTCTAATTACTTTTTCAGGAAAACACAAATTAAATTCTCTCTCCAAAATACTATGGAAACTAACAAAACACTGTTCTGCATTGTCCCCCTCCAATACTGGCGTCCAATCAATTTCTCTCAATCTATTCATATATTTATCTGTGTTAATTCTATCTATGTGTCTAACTTTGATGTATTTTGTTTCGGGAAGTAACTGTACATCAGCCTTAAGCTCTACAATCTGTCCATAATGATCGGACAAGTGCAACTCGACTGTCCGAGCACCAATAACCCCCACTGTACCAGCTATGCAGATGTTGTCGATACAGCTCGCACTATTTGCTGCCACTCGGGAAGGCTCTGAAAATTTGTATCCAATATTATACTCGTTCAATAAATTGACAAAACTAGTCTTGTCTTTACTATTATTCAGCACATTTATGTTAAAATCACCAGCAATGCACAGTCTTCTATTGGGATACTTCTTTTCCAACATGTACAACACTTGCTCCAGTTTTTGTATAAAGCACTCTATGCTACCAACCGGTGGACGATAAACCCCCAACACTATCAGTCTGTGATCAGGTAAATCAATTCCCACACATTCAAAGTTTTTTTCTAGAGACATCTCCTCTATTTCTTCAATTTGGGTTGCTTTGATATGCTCTTTTCCAAGTATAAGTACTCCTCCCCGCAAAGCTGACCTTCTACAAAAGGCATACTTGATCTCATACGGAGGGCTGTTGAAGACATCTAGCTCCCCCTGACATAACCAATGTTCTGTTATAACCGCAATGTCGATCCGTTTATCATCTAGTGCTTCTAACAATATTTCATGTTTTTTGCCTGCACCCTGTATGTTTTGATTCAACACACAGAGTGAAGCTCTCTTTTCGTTTAGTTTTTTTGCTCTGATGTTGGGTCTAAAAAATCTCCGATTACTCTCTTTTCCAAGTGGAATCGATATCTTCTAAAAGCGATGCCCCTGGGCCAAAAACTATCTTCATATACGCTATCTATATACTTATAATCGAGACCTATTTTGAAGCATTTGCTGTCTTTCCTTACATTAGAAGTTTTAATTTCCTGAACAGTTGTATCCTCTTCTTTTTCACCAGTTTTATTCCCTACATACGATTTCACAACATCTTCAGTCACATGGTCCTTAACCCTGGATATAAACATCCATGCCTTCTTTTTTTCTGCCTGTCTACCAACAAATTGGCCGCTATCAGCTGTTTCAGATGTTTCTGCTGTACCCAATTTTACATGCTTTCTCCGCCTGTTTTTGACTGGAATGAAACCCTGCTCATCCAACACGACCTCACTTCCATTCATCTGAGTCAAGCCACCCAAACTCTCTACAATGATGTTTGTACATTTATTTGGGGCCACCTGTACTTCACTTTCACCACTCTTCACCTCAGACTGTTTACCACACATAAACTCCATGTTTGCCTTCATGCCCCTGTTTTCACCTTCCGTCTGCATTCTAACATCTTTATTGTTGTGATATCTTCCCATGTTTTTCTGTGTCTTTCCAGACAGATTAATATCCTTTTCGATTTTTGCATTTTTAAAATATTCATTAAATTTTTCACAAACAGCTTTATCTACTTGACTCCTTATCATTTCATTGATAACAACTTTTAAGTCTTCATTTTTGTTTACAAATTTATTAGACATCTGATTATTTCTAAATTCCTCAAGTTGCTCCAGTAGCAATCTATTTCTCTCCTCCAGTTCTGTGTTCATTTCAACTAACACTTGATTTTCCTGCCTCAATGTTTCTATAAGTATATCCTTGCTAACCTCTTCATCTCTGTCAACAGCTACACTTTCACTTACACCTTCAATCCTCTGACTTTCACAACATTTCTTTCTTAAAGAACAGCTGCTATGAAAAACTGCACCACAATTTCCACAGTTCACCTTTTTAACCACTCTCTTTTCACAATAACAACAAAATCTATTGAGAGCACTTTCCTGCTGACTAACTCTGTCAGCCATCTTGAATAAATTCTTAAGGCTTGAGTTGGGCCTCACCAGCCTCCATTACGAGATAAAAATGTTGTTAAAGGTTTGCGTAGGTAATAACACGTCATTTAGATTAAGGTACTCCAAAAAAACCTCAACAAAATATTTCTTGTGATAACGCATTCTTGATAGCAACTTTTTGTGCCTGCGTGTACATGGAAGTAACTTGATCGATGAAAAATTCAGTTGTGATTATAGTTTGCATTGTTGAGTGGATTTTTATAGTCAGTGATTATGGTGTATCCAATTGCCCAAAGAGTTGAAATTGCTGGCATTTTTTTAAATCATGAAAACGCAAAAAAAACAGCAGAGGTATTCAATAACCTGCATCCTGGTAGCCGTGTTGATCATAAGTACGTGCGAGAGTTGCTGCACAAGTTCCAGGAAACTGGATCAGTGGCTAAGAAGGAACGAAATCCTGAACGTGAATTTCCTACGGTGAATGAAGCCACAAGCCTGGAAGTAATAGGTCAAGTTAGTGCAGCTCCAACATTAAGTACACGAAAATTAGTTGAGATTACTACGCTACGTAGAACGACAGTTCAATAAATTCTGAAAAAATTAAGTTTAATCCATATAAAATCCAGCTAGTTCAGGATTTAAATGAAGATGATTTTAACCGGTGCTTGGAAATTTGGGAAAATATTTCTCATAAAATAATTGACAACAGGCAATTCCTTTTTAACATTTGTTTTTCCGACGAAGGTTCTTTCTCTCTGAACGGCACTGTAAATGTTCAATACTTTGTTTACCCTATGCTAATTGACTTTGTTGAGAACGATGAGGGATACTCAGGACAACATTTATTTTTCGAACAAGATGGTGCCCCACCGCATTATGCCTTAACTATTAGGGAGTTCATGGAAATATGCTTTCCCGATCAATGGATAGGCCGAAGATGTGCTGTATGATAGCCAGTCCGATCTCCAGACGTGTCCCCTTTAGACTTTTTTGTGGGGGGGGGTCTAAAACTGAAAGCTTATGCTAGCACGTGTGATTCATCGGAAGAGTTACGTCAACGCATTATTGATGAATGCCGGAGAATTACCCCTGAAATGCTTGCAAATGTTACGCAAAAACTAGAACAAAATTTATACAATTTTATAGAAGTTGGTGCTCAATTTGAACATTTACTTGATTAAAGTGTAACTCGTTGGGATGTTGGTTTATTGGTTTAATATAATGATTGGTCCTAATTATTTTGAACATTTACTTTAATACTTTCTAGGTCTTTAAGTGAAACAATATAGTTTTTTTAATTTCTCGGGAAATTCATTAGTGATATTTCAAAACTTCATATCTTCTAAACGAATTTAAAAACTATAAAAGCAACGTATAGGGAATCGAAAGCTACCACATGGCCCCTATTCCTATTTGAAAAAATTTGAGGAATGATACCCCCGCTTAGGAGGGTAAGATTTGGGCTATACTTTTTGCGTCAAACGTTGCCTCCCTCGCAAGCAAACTTGACGTGGTTCAGGTTTTTGTCGACAAAATCTTTTCCTGACAGTTATGGCTACCAGCTCGTTTTTAATAGGCCATTCTATATATATATATATATATATATATATATATATATATATATATATATATATATATATATATATATATATATATATATATATATATATATATATATATATATATACAGACAGGAGAGAGAGGGGGACTAGATATTCTGAGAGGGTTCAGAAAATAAGACAAACAATAAACATTGATAATAACATGTTTTGACATAAAACTCAACTTTGTCACATCAACCCCTTAAGGATGTTGATAACAACCATTATATTTTAAATAGGGAACATGGGTCGAGTGTTACATCATTTGAAAGCTCTTTCTTTTCTGAATTCCGGAAGTTTTATTAACTCGTTTAAAAATTATTTACAGTTGAAGATGCAAAAACGCATTTCACTCATTCCGATAAGAAATGTGCTGATAATCAATGTTTTGTTGGTTTGTAAACAAGAAATTGACTATCAGAACATTTCTTATCAGAATGGGAGAAATGCGGTTCATTATTTCAGTTTATCGGTCGGTTTGATACTTGATAGTACTACCGAAAATTAATTTCACAATGGTGTATTCTGTAGAACAAAGAGTTGAAATAATTACTCTTTTTTTCAAAAACAATGACTGTGCCAACCGTACTGCAAATTTGTTTAATGAACGACATCCGAACAGACATGATAACAGAAAATACATTTTGGAGTTAGTTGCAAAGTTTCGACAAAGTGGTTCAGTAGCGAACAAAAAACGGGATCCTGAACGTGAATTTTCGGTTAGAAATGAGACTACTGAGATTGAAGCTTTAGGACAAATTGCTGCAGACCCAACTTTGAGCACGAAAAAATTGGCCACTGTTTCAAACATTAAAAGACGAACGATTCAGCGAATATTGAAGCATCATAAATTTCACCCGTATAAAATGCATCTTGTACAACAACTAAATGAAGATGAGTTTGATCGGCGGCTTGAGTTTTGTAAAATTATGACTGCACAAATAGCTGATAACAGGAACTTTCTATTCAATATCTGTTTTTCAGACGAGTGTACGTTTTTATTGAACTGTGCAGTCATTCGTCATAATTGTCATTATTGGGCAGATGATAATCCAACAAATTTTCACGAATTCCACACTCAAACTCCTTAGAAATGGAATGCCTGGAATGGCATTTTTGGAGACCGTTTAATCAGGCCAAATTTTCTTGATGGCAATTTGAGTGGCGAAATGTATTTGGAGTTACTATGAGATATCGTTTACCCTCTACTAATTGACATTGTTGCAAATGATGACTGCTATCAAGAAAACCAGTTAGTGTTTCAACAAGATGGAGCTCCTCCGCATTTTTTTACAACGTGTTAGGGAGTTTTTGAACAGAGAGTTTCCAGGACAATGGATTGGGCGTAGAGGTTCTATTGAGTGGCCCCCTAGATCACCGGATTTAACTCCTGTAGACTTTTTTCTATGGGACCATTTAAAGAGTAGAATTCACGCAACAGAACTTGAGTCTCTGGAAGAATAACGACGACGCATTGTTGAAGAATGCCGTCTAATAACTCCACAAATGCTCCCGAATGTCAGAGCTCGTTTTGAACAAATTTTGTACTTTTGTATGGAAGCTGCTTATCAACAATTTGAACACTTACTGGACTGAATAAGGATTTTTGAACGTTTGGTTTTGTTTTTTAGTTTTTTTAACGAAAAATTGACTAATTAGTGCATTTCTTATCGCAATTAATGAAATACGTTCTTGCAACTCCAACTGTGAATAATTTTTAAACGAGTTAATAAAACTTCCAAAAAAATTTGTGTGCTGAATTCAGAAAAGAAAGTGCTTTCAAATGATGTAACACTCGACCCATGTTCCCTATTTAAAATATAAGGGTTGTTACCACCACTCTTGAGGGGTTGATGTGACAAAGTTGAGTTTTATGTCAAAACATGTCCTCCTCAATATTAAAATTGACGTGTTTCAGCGTTTCTAAAAAAAAGTTCTCTGGAGGCAAATCGGTTTGTTTCGTTTTCATTGCGCCACCCTGTATATATATATATATATATATATATATATATATATATATATATATATATATATATATATATATATATACATATATATATATATATATATATATATATACATATATATATATATATATATATATATATATATATATATATATATATATATATATATATAGTGCTTATGTTGATCATCATAATTTCAATTAATAATATCATTTCATATGCTGATTATTCGCGTCGTGTCTGTGCATTCAGTTACAGCTACAGTTAGAGTTACTTCATGATCAAATTCGAATGACTTTAATAAATCATTTTAGCAATACACGAGAGGTAGCGTCATGAATGAAAATGTAATAAATTAGTTAGAATGAATAATGACAATGTTTCTGTGAATACTTCAATATCTGGGTCGACGTTACCCTTGTTTACACCTTTATTAATGAGGTTAATGCATTATTTCGTGTAAATACATTATGCAACTTAATTGTACTCATAGGCAAAGCTAACTTGTAACGCTCTTCAGTATAAACAAATATGAGGTTGTTTATGCAGTGTTAGAAAGAAAATTCCAAGTAAAAATGCTGTAAATTTAAGTGATGATTGCATGTTACTAAAAAGTCTGGACTCACCAATGCATTATGGTAGTGAATTTTCATAGAAATGATCAACGTAGTTTTTCTACGAAAAGTATATTTGCGCCAAGAAACCATAATGTTTGTGTGTGATATTTTTGATTTTGTTAAACACGGAAACACGTTCGCCTTATGATTTCTGTAACATCCAGTGGCACCAATTTTTTTATATTAAATACTCATAATTTTTACTTTCAATCTAAAGATCTAAATTTAGATATACAATATATAATATAGTGAAAACTGTGGACCAAATTTGGTTATCATAACTTTGTCATTTTCAAAAATACAAAAATTTTTAGAAATAAAACCTAAAAATTTTCCGGAAGACCTGGTCTGATTTTCCTGGTTATAGAATCTATCAAAGTCCCTTAAAAGTGTAAGTCACCTGCCAAATTTCATCAAAATCGGCTTATTTTTTTAAGTTACTGAAAACACATACTAGCTTCGCTCTTACTTGAGCTCATCAGTGCGATATACTAATAGGTATCAATATATATATATATATATATATATATATATATATATATATATATATATATATATATATATATTTATTTATGAGATATACTTGGGTCTCCGGTTGAACCGCGTTTATTACTTTATAGGTGTAGTATTTTCGCTGCATGTAGTATGTCGTACTGACGAGCTTTAGTTAGAGCGAAACCGGTCTACGGTTCTAATTATGGTGACAATGCATCTATCCTTACATACTTTGTCCCTCTATTGGGGTAGAAATGGGCCAGGGCTGACAATTTACTAAATTGTTGGTTGGTTGTAGACAGTCTCTATTTTTTAACAATCTGTGTTATTTGGAGCTGCCGTGGCAACATACTACTTGGTTCCGCAGCGAGATGGCGGCACGTGTTTGTGTCTTACATCTCACTTAGTTTCACCTAATAAACTCGTGTCATCTCTTTGGTCTGTGAAATTTTGTACTATAGCTTGTCTTAAATCCATCCACGAATTAATGATCTTAGTATTTATAATTAATCTTGCTTGCCCTGTCAATTTAGTTTGCACATGGTTTAACAAAAAGTTATTTAAACATAAGTTTTGATCTGCTACGTAAAACTGATTCATCACTAAATCTACAGCTTGAAAGAAATTTCCCACATTTGCCGGTTGGCCGTCAAATTAAGTTCCTTAAATTGATCTGCCATGTTTATACTATTACTCTCGGAATTATCTGGACCATTAGATATTTCGTTATTATTCTCATCGATACTGATTTGTCTTAATCTATTCTATACTCTCAGTTTAATAAATCTGTTACTTCTTTGTCTGAGTCAGACATACATTTATCAATAATACACAAAATGGAAAATATGAATAAAAATGGAAGTAGCGAAACAACTTATATAACGATTACTGCTATTGCTTTCATTGGACTGCTTGCCTTTGTTTCTATACTGCTTGGCTCTTACTTCAGACTGATTAGTTATTTGACCAGTTATTACGACTGCGCCACTTAACTTTACGGTTAAGACGTTAAATTTTTTTAAACAATTTTTATTTAACTATTACACAATTATATATAAAAAATACAATAATAAAGATAATAGATATCAACATAAGTGTGATACTAATAAGATACAATACTGCAACAAGCGATGTGCAAAGTACTAGGTAAGGAACAAGAATGAACGCCTCGCTGAAGGCAACTCGTTTATTTATAATTTGTCCCTAGGGTGTAGCAATATTTTCTTTAGAGGTGACTTCTACTCTGCTGGCTCAGCTTCTCACGCTATACGGCGCAGTTTCCTAAGGTGCCTTCTGATCTGCTGACTCTGATGTCTGCATACTTGGGTTGCTACATTTTTGTAATAACAGCTCGTTGTTATGGGTCCATTTATCTCGCGACAATGAGACACATAAAAATGTATAGAGCCTAAAGTTGAATAACAATTATTAGTTGAATAGAACCAGATCCGGTACTGTGTAGTTCGTTGTTTGAATCCTATCTTTATAATCACGGTCTCTTTCTAAGAAAGAGTACTTATTAGCGATAGGCGGTCTTTTGTAAAGCGTGTAATGTAGTTTTAGTTACAGGTATCTTCCATTAAAGAGTAAGGGTTTGTCTGTATACCATCGTAGAAAACGTTTTTTGCGATTGCTTGTCAACCAGCACTCAAATATTGGTTCCAGTTTGGATTCGCTTGGTTTATTCAATCCTCTGATGGCGTTGAGTTTGTTAGCGACACGATAGTTGGGTGTAAAAAGTGTTTTGTGGGGAATTAGGTTCTTCAAAGTCTACCTATCAGTGCCCAGTACAGGTGCCAATCATGACTCAGTTTAGGCTGCAATTAAGTAATTTTTCCGGGCTTCAAATGCATTTTAGAAGTCTCTTCTTGTATTTTTTACCCTAAATGTCAGCTTATTATTAACAGTGTTAACTGCAGTTGAGTAATTTTACACGCATTTAAAAAATATTTGTATTTTTGAATTTCTTGTATTGTTTTAGCCTAAATTTTACCTGTCTCGTTTTTACACCCCTTGACGCTATTTACTAAATAGCTATATATAAAGGTTTTTTCTCCTTAGGGCTCGTCTGCAGCTTTGCCGCCCCAATAGCACCGCAGCCTTTGGTTTATTATGCATGCTCTTTGTCTTTTCTATTTCACTTATTCCAAAATCACTGTGCCTTGAACTAGTCTGCACAGCAAGTTTTATATTGCTTTGTCTCCGATCTAGGCTGTCCGTATATCAGTTGTCTTTTGCGGTTCAGAGCTTTACACTCGCACAAGATGTGCTGGGCTGATTCCTTCCACTCGCCGCAGAGTCTGCATGCGAGGTCCCCCTCGAACCGCCCCATTTTATGCAGGAGTTTCTTGGCGGTTCCGTCAAGAGTCCTGTTATGTTCCTGAGCTGTCCTCTGCTAAGATTTAGCAGCTCCACAGATCTCTTTGAACTGGGTTTCTCAATTACTGACTTCCCATGTCTGAGCCCTGGACAGTTTGCCCAATACACGTTATGTTGGTTTCTGACCCAGGACTTAATGGATCCTCTGGCAGTGCTCTTCGTCACGCCAAGGGCCGGTTCTGTTCCCATAAATGGTTCTGCTGGCTCTCTCTTCGCGAGACTGTCAGCTGCTTCATTGCCTTTGACCCCCGAATGACACGACACCCAGATGAGGGTGATCTCATTCTGCCCAGCCAGGTCGCTTGTCTCGTCACTACATTCACTTACCAGCCTGGAATTTAGCCGTGGGCTACTTAGGGCCTTAAGGGCTGCCTGGCTGTCTGTGTCTATGGGGATCCGCTTGTTGGTGTAGCCTCCCGTCTTGTCCTCTCGCACGTAGTGTAGAATGGAGTACATTTAGGCCTGAAAGACCGCCGCATGAGCTTCGAGGGAAATACTGTGACGTACCCTCGGCCCTTCCGAATAAACGCCTGCCCCCGTCCGACGCTACCCGCCGGATCCGTCCGTGAACCAGACGAGCGCGTCCCGTGGTAGGCCTGGCGTCTCCCTCCGCCATGCCTCGCGGTAGGGGATTTCCACTGCAACATTATTTTCCCTTCGCGGGCACGCGAAGTCTGACCTCATTTCAAGCATGGGTTCCTTCACGATCCTCTGAATTTTGCAGTGGCCCCTGCAACCTTGGTTAAATTTGAGCCCATCATTGCAGGCTAGTCTGTATAGTCCTAGCCTGGCCTTCCCCATGATAACTAGTGAAGGGGGGGGGGGTATCCAGCGACACCTCGATGGCGGCTGTTGGGGTTGAAGCCACAGCCCCTGTGATGCCTAGGCAATCCATCCTTTGGATCTTGTCTAGTTTAAATAAAGGTTAGTACATATGAAATGTAATTAATGTTTATATCAATGCTTAATCAGATTCAAATGAGAGCCTCGGTGGTTCAGTGGTAAGAACGTGTACCTCTGAACCGGAGAGTGATGGGTTCGATCCCAGGTTCCCCTTCACTTGTTCAGTACATACTGTAACGTTAACATCAACTGAGGTTGCGGCATTGTATTTGAGCAAGTTGAATGTCTGCACGTTCCGCCCTTCGGTGAGGGAGTGAATCCGTCGATCCCGTGTCCATGAGATGTTGGGTACGTTAAAGAACCCTACGCTCCTCACATGAAGACAGAGGTGCGGTAAAATTTCCAGGATAGTGAGGTGAAACTTCTCCCTGGCGTCGGTGATTGGCCATAGTCGCGAAAATAGGTCGACGTTAGAGAATCAAACACACACAGATTCAAATAAGACTTTACTAAACGTAATGATGATACCCATCTTTAAAAATATTTTAAAGTAGAAAGTATCTTTTAAATTATTCCAAAGTAAAAAGTAATTTGAAATGTTAAAAAAAAAGATTATTTGATTAGTTGATTCGACAGCAGAGTTTTCCGCGGTGTAGTCGGCTCACTAAGGATTCATCCATACTAATTTAAAACACAAATACATCTACCTGGAATTCCCAGTTGTCATACTTACGGTACAAATACTTTCTAGGCCTCACAAAAAGTACCGTCTCCTTATTTCTTCTATACACAAAGCGAAATGAATTTAACTTCACTCTGTTTACTCAACCAAATTAATCGTGCTGGTTCATTTCAGATATGTCACGAATTTGCATATAAAGTTATTTAAGTTTTGAATGCATAATTAAATGTCGTAATAAATGTAAAATTTATTTAATGTAGCCCTGCTTTCCAAACTTAAAATGCGTGAAGAATATCTTGTGAGATACTGTCTGGAATTATCACAAGATTGTATACATTATTATTATTTATTATACAGGGTGTTTCAAAAATGATGGTCTATGTTACAGGTGCACATTCAGCACAAAAAATAAGACTATTTTTTATATAAACATGGGTCCGCAAATGTCTAGTTTTTTAAATACAGCGTGTTAAATTTATTTGTTTTTGTCAATTATTCACGAATAAGTCCGAGTCAAAATGAAATTTTGACGTGAAAATTGGCGTGTGGGGGTTTTCGAGGGCAAGAAATTTAAATATGTTATTGTTAATAACACTGCTGGTAGAGGACGCCACCTGTAAGACTATGCTTGCATTCAATTGGGTTTATTTTTTTGACACCCAGTAATATCGACCTACCGTATAGCTACATTGCAGCCCTTATCAATTGTAAGCAAAAAATGTATACTTGATTTAAATCTCTCAGACACACCATTTTCGAGTTATTTCAATTTTTGTATGTCGATGTCGCTCAAAAATTAATTTTTCTCAAGTAATTAAATGTATTGTCTGCAAATTTTGAAAATGGCCACCCTCTACTTCAATACACTTTCGTATTCTGCGGAGCATACAACGTCGTGCGCTGTGAAATATTTTGTATTTCTAATTTGTTCGCATCCAAGTACAATTATTTGCTGCAGATCATCAGCATTTTCAACATTTGCTTCATAAACAATACTTTTGAGATGACCCCATAAATAAATTTAAATCAGGGGACCGAGCCGGCCATGGCTCAGGACCACCGCGTCCGATCCAGCTGCGTCCAAAAGTATTGCTTATGTAATTTCTGACATTTCGGGCGAAAGGTGGGGGGGGGTCTCCGTCATGCTTAAACCACGGGTTATGTCTTATGTCAAGAGGTACATTTTCTAATAACCCATTTAGTTGGTTTTGCAGGAATTCAAGATAAGTTTTAGCATTAAGCCTGTGAGGTAAAAAAATCGGTCCTATCAAATTACACCCTCTAATTCCAGCCCATACATTTCAGAAAAATTGCTGTTGATGATACGATTCACTTCAGCAGCAGTCCTTCTTAGGCTTGTATGTGGATTTTCTTCAACCGCGTTTTAAAACAGCTTCTTGAATATATGCATTCCTTGCAGATTGTGGACGAGCATGCTCAGTGGTATAAGGTATTATTCTTTGAATTTTTTAAAACCGTTGAAAACTTTCAGAAATTTTGACTTTTAACATATTTTGTTTTTAAATTATAACCCTCAGAGTACCCCACACGTGCCACTGCTTCACATAATAAATCAGATTTTGCGTTTTTTTATATATGCTGTTAATATTTACTCGTGTACAAATTTTGAAAATCTTATCGTCATCCGTTTTAAAGATAATTAAGGAAGATGGCTTTAAGCGTAGCAACTGACCCTGTATCTCAGAATCACGACCTTAAAATGAAAAATGTTATACAAACTACCCCCACTATTTTTTCAAGGGCAACTCATACCCCAATTTTTTAAGCATAATCAGGACTTCCTGTATACAACGTGTTTCGTAAGGAAAGGAAAATATTTAAAGGCGTATTCTGGAAGTCAAAATAACCAAGAAGATTATATAAACATGTGTCCAGAAATACGGCCTTTCCGACTTACAGTGACAAAAAAAATTAAAAAAAATCATTTTTCTTCAATTACTGTGAAAATGTCATGGTCCTTTCCGACTTACAGTGACAAAAATTATAGACAATCCGTTTTCCTCACTTATTGTGAAAATGATTTATGATATTACATTGAGCTTTTAATATTTTAAAAACTGATATACAAAGACGCCTTTCTGACTTTGCTAAATTTTGTCAGGGGCGTACGTGACACCCAAAAATTAATTATTTTTAAGGAAAAAAATGCGCGCCACTATTTTTCATCAAAATTGATGTTCATTTTATTGTATTGTCAATTCCAAAGAGACCTTTTGGTCCCCTGAATTTTTCTGCTAAAACAGATCGTTTTCCACTGATAAGCAAAATATTGTTTATCCGTATTTGCAATAAAATCCTTGTGTCGTAACCTTTCAAGGTTACGTTGTCCAACTACCATGTCTCAGGAAATTGGCTGGTGATAGTATAATGACGTAACATTGAACACTTGTGACATGATCTAGTGCATTTTTCATTTGAAATATTTGTAATTAAGACAATTAACTGAACAATAAATAAAGTATATAAAGTATGTAAATAAAAACTTTAAAGGATATTCTCAAAAATACCACGACCCCTTTCGATACATCTGGTAGATTGTTTATTAGTAGATCGGGTATCGCGTTGAACTGCACGACGATTAACATCTTATAGTAGTTACAGCATTGTTAATTCGATCAAGTAGTGCTTCTCTTGTATCCACTCTTATTGCATAAGGCAAAGATTTGATTAAACGACAGAGCCAATAATCCAGAGGATTAAGGTCTGGTGACCTTGGTGGCCAGATTTTAGGACCGCCCCTGCCAATCCAGCGATTGGGAAACAAAATATTTAAATAATTGCGTACTTGGAGGTTAAAATGTGGAGGGGCACCGTCATGCTGCAAGTACAGTCGTTACTTAATATCTAAAGAAATATCGTCCAAAATTCGAACTAAGTTGTCTTGCAAAAGCTGTAGGTATCCATCGTCAGTAGACGCCCAACGTAAAGGGATCAAACAGTCGATCGCCGAGCATACCGCATCATACATTTTTATAATATCGATGCTGAAAATCTCGTTTAAATGTGGCATGAGATTTTATACTGACCACCGATGTTCATTGTGAAAATTGATAATTTCATCACGTGAAAACTGAGCATCATCACTCAATAAAATGTATTTATGCAATCTCTGATTTTGACGTATCCATTCGCAGGATTGTAATCTATAGGCAAAATCGTTCTCCTGGAGATTTTGTGTCGGCTGTAGATGAAAAGGTGGTTTTAAACTGTTTCTTTTAAGTGTTTCCCAAATGGCATTGTGTGAAGGTACTTCAAGTTCATTAGCAATTCGTCTCGTACTTTCAGTTAGGTTTCTGCAATAATATCGAGAGTAGCTTTTTCAGTTTCTACATTGAGGCCATGTTTCCTCTCGAAGACGATTTTAGCACTTGGAAATATCCCAGTTTCTTGAGCTTTTAAAAACACGTGTTAAAAAACTTTTCTGTTTGGGACTATCCGATTTGGATGTCGCCGCTGATACTTATCTACTGCTCGAGTGGCGTTACCATTGCAATAGCCATACATAAATATCAAGTCAGCGGATTCTCTGCGGCTAAACGTATGATGCATTGTACAAATGCTGAATTTTAAACTAACCCAAACTAATACGAATTCGCAGTGATAAAAATTAAAACTTCATCACTGATTACTTATCTGATTGTTACCATAACATATCAATCTTCAACATTTTTTCCAACGTCAACTTAAAAAACACAGTAGATCTAGTTTTTGCGGATAAACTCTATTTTGCTTATCAGTGGGAAACGATCTGTTTTAGCAGACAAACACAAGGGACCTTTTTTTTCTTTAGAATTGACAATACAATTAATCGAACAAAATTTTTTATGAAAAACATTTTTTCCCTGAAAATAATTAATTTTTGGGTGTCACGTACGCTCCTAGCGAAATTTATAAAAGTCATTTAGTCAAAAAGACATCTTTGTATATAATTTTTTTAATAATATCAAAATCTCAATGTAATATACTAAATCATTTTCAAAATATTTAAGAAAAACAGGTTTTTTGTAATATGTTTGTCACCCCGTAACTCGGAAAGGACGTATTTCCGGACACATGTTTATATAAGATTTCGGCTTCCAGAAAGGTGGCCCATCAAAAACTATACAAGCCGGTTTTAGGTTATTTAAAGTTGTCAATTGGAAAAATGCGCGGACACGTCACTTTCTTTTTGAGTGAACCCATTTTGGCGCTAATGTCAAAGCTACTATGAACAAATAAAACTAGTGAAATAGAAACATAGGACTTTGCAACACACAATTCATGCAACACTTGTTAGTTGTTGGAAAACCTCACTGATACGCTACTGCTTTCATTGGTAACCTTCTATCTGACTTAATTCCTGTGAGGAAATTCCAATTTTAGTAAGTTTCTGGTTGCTTTTAGTGAATTTTTATTTAAAAAAAATTTTGATAAATAAAAAAGTACTTTGAAGAAATGCGCCATTTTTCTTATTTTTAAAAAATCCCAAAAACCAAAAAAGTAAGGGGAGTCGGATAAGCAGCTCTGGATTGGTAATAAAATTGCCTATAACTCTCCTCATTTCACCGTTTATCTCTTATAGTTTCTAACATCCCTATATGCCTCACCAATTGGGGGCACACTGTATAAACATATAAAAATTCAAACGGCCCTTGAATATCGGTTCTAGAGGCCCTAATTCGTGCTCGTTTGGAAAAAAAAATCGAAAGTCTTACCACCCTTTATTAGTGAATTTTCACTAAGAACGTTAGCACGTTTTCTGTTAAGTAAAGCACTTGTATGAAACTGTCCGTCGAAAACTCGCGACCAACTACCCTAATTTCTGCAGTGGCACTTACTTGACTTCAGTAGACTGACAGAGAAACTATTCGTAAACGTTACAGAGACCGGTTTCACAGACAATATCTACGGGCAGCTTTGTAAAGGCAAAAAGAAGTTTCTCGACTTTTTTTGAATGAAATAAGTACGTAAATTAGCTGGAGCGTATTAGAGTTCTAAAGGAGTGAAAAAGTGTTGATAATATAATCCATTAAGAAAGGTGCTTTTACGGAGCTTTTAGATTTTTATAAAATATGCAGATAAAAAAATTAAATGAATTAAATAAAAAGTAATAGCAGCATGAAATAAAAGTTTTATATTGTTTTCATATAAAGCCGGATTTTCAATTTAAAAGAGAAAAACCGAAAACCATCATCGTGCAATTAATGTTAAGTGGCAATTAAAGAACTTTTCATTAAAAATCCTCTAGAGTTGAGTTTGGAGTCTTTTATTGGTTTGTCTCGTATTTCAAAAACAACACTGAATGGTCAAATCCAACAGGGGATTACGAAGAATATTTCATGACGCTTTGCTTTCAATAAAACACAATGCGAAACGTGTTAAAACTTTTAACTGCAATTAAAATTAAGTAAAGACACTTTCTAAAAGAAAACCTGTGAAAATTGATAACGTTTTAAAGTTAAAGTTACATTACTTTATAGAGAAATTTTGTTCCACTTTGTAACTAACGTAAAAATAAAACACAGAAACAATGACATGCATTCAGTTACCTACAAACAAAAGCATTTTCGATGAGCAGTCATCAGCAGCAATAAGTAGACTGACAATACAATATCCAGTGCGTCTGTGTGTGTGTGTTTTGTTTCTTTAACGTCGGCGTATTTCCGCGACTATGGCCAATCACCGACGCCAGGGAGCAGTTTCACCTCACTATCCTGAAAATTTTGCCGAACCCCTGCATTTCTGTAACGAGGGTAGGGATCTTTAACGTGCCCAACATTGCATGGACACGAGACCGACGGCTTTACGCCCCATCCGAAGGGCGGAACGTGCAGACTTTCAACTTGCTCAAATACAATGCCAGAACCTCGGTTGATGTTAATTTTACAGTTTGTACTGAAAAAGTGAAAGGAGTACCCTGGGATCGAACCCAGTACCATTCGGTTCAGAGGCACACGATCTTACCCCTGAACCACCGAGGTTCTTAGAGTGCGTCTGTAAAATGCCCCTTTTCACTTCACTTTTAGGTAAATAATAACAAAAGTACTAGATACAAAATAACCTAACAATTGATACAACATAACCACCAGCATCGCAGTCTAAAGGCGATGTCAGCCTGTCGTCGCAACCATGGTTATTTGTCTCCAGTAGCTCTCTTCTTTATATTATAGCTTCTATACTTCATCAATTCTGCTAGCCTTTTTAGAAGCCTTACCCCTTGATCTACCCCTTCTTATTTCCAAGTATTTGTCCATAAGCACACTCGGAAAACCCAAACCACCACAACATATTTTAAAAAACCTGCTGATAATTTCACTAACCAAGTTAGCGTCATCAGAGGATGAATAATTATAAATATATTATATCCACAACTCCATTTTATATTCATCGCAAGGTAGTCGGTCTCTTACAATTTAGGGAGGTTCAACGACACAATAATTAACATATTTCGTTTGGCGGAAGTATCTGTATTCTTTTATTATCTATCGGACGTGCTTCTGTCTGTTTTTATTGTAAAGTAACCTATTAGTAGACTACTTAATTTTAGATTATCCTTAGTTACGTTGTGGTTATCCGAAATATGCCGGGTAACGGAAGATCTATCTATGGTACCTTATCTTAGTTGTGCTAAATGTTCTTTGAATCTAATTTCAATAGATCTTTTTGTTTGTCCGACGTATGTAAGATCACAAGCTTTACAACTCATTTCATAAATTCCCGACATTTTGGCCGTACCATCCTTGTCTTTTGGGTTACCTAGCAAGTTTTTAAAGCATTTTTTCTCGAAAATGTTAGTTGCAAATTGGCTTTTTTTTAAATGCAATCTAGACCCCTCGTCATTCGAGGTTCAAATGATAATCAAACAATAGTTTTTTTCGGTTTTTTATCTCCTAAACGTCGTTGATTCCACTAAAATTTTTCTTCTGTTTGTTAATTAATTTATCCACTAGGCAAGCAGTGTATCCGTTATCTTCGTCCGCATTCTTAATATACCATGATTCTTCGGTATATGTATTTTACTTAAAGAAAATTAATTAACCTGCTTACTAAAAAATTCAGAATGGTTATTTTGTGTCATTCGAGGTTCAAATTATAATCAAACAATAGTTCTTTTCGGCTTTTTTTCTTCTAAAAGTCGTTGATTCCACTAAAATTTTTCTTCTGTTTGTTAATTAATTTATCCACTAGGCAAGCAGTGTATCCGTTATCTTCGTCCGCGTTCTTAGTATACCCCGATTCTTCGGTATATGTATTTTACTTAAAGAAAATTAATTAACCTGCTTACTAAAAAATTCAGACTGGCTATTTTTTGTGCGAACGTATGATGCGATTCATTAGGAATGTAACAAAAAGTGGTGGTTTCCTTCCTACGGACATCGAGTTCTAAATTGTCTTTATTTTTGGTAACTAGTACATCTAGAGAGGGTAATTTATTACTAATTTCTAATTCGTGGAATAATTACATAAAATAAAAATTATTGTTTAATTTGGCAATAAAATCGTGTATTCTGCAAATGTTTGTGTTAAACGCTGCAAAAATATCATTCACATAACGAAATAACACTCTAGGAAAATACTCACTTTCACTTTGGAGATCTGTTTCAAATCTACTCATTAGAAGGTCTGCAATCAATGGCCAGGATATTGAGGTGAAACTGCTCTCTGACGTCGATGCTTGGTCATAGTTGCGTAAATAGATCGACATTAAAGAAAAATATAAAAACGCATATCTGAAAATAGTTGGCACTGAGTGAGAACTACGGTCAAAATATTTGCCAATAAAACTCTCACCTTTACAATAATATCAACAAAAAGTTGATATCAATCTGACACCTATATACCTTATACTTGTAAAAAGTAAACTATATACTCTATTGCTTTTGCATCTGTTTATGTTATGGTCGGAAGATTTGTTACAGCGGATTAATTTATGTATTTTATTTCAGGCTCCAAATTCCAGTCCTCCAATTTAAATGAAATTGGCAAGTCAGAACAGAAATCTGGTGTGGATACAGATAGCAAAGGAACGATCTATGGCGACGTCTTACAAAACACTATCAACAATGCATCCTGTGAGTATTCCTATTAAAATATAAACTATTTGTATATCTATATCTACATTATATACATCTTACCCTATGCCGACAATAGGCATGGATGCAAAATGAAAATGTTTTGTATCCTCCTACTATGTCGAAAAGCATAACTATTGGACAATTGATAGTCCCTTTATTAATCTTATTTTTTAAGGCGTAGACATTGATCCAATCCAATCCATAGCAGGTGGTAGTGGAATTTTCCTTTACGTAATAGTAAAGGATTTTTTCACGCCCGAGGAGGTACCACCCCATACATCAAGGGGCCGGTGAAGTCCCAACAGACGTTTCCGGTTCTGGTGTATGAGTCGGTTTCCCTTATAAGCAAAAATGATGATGGCTCCTCCTTGTACAAAATATTCCGGAGGCAAAATACCCCTCCATTCGATCTCCCGGAAGAGGGGTGTACAGGGGGCGCCAACATCAAGATTTAACATATCCTTTTCGAATATATGTGGCCTAAATTCTAACCTGAACTCCGTCCACCATTTCCTCCAGGCTAACAGGCCCCAACTCCTCTTCCTCACCGAAACCCAAATCAGTGCCAAAACAGCCACTAATCACCTTAATTTCCCGGGGTCTGAGCTCCTTACTTCCTTTAGATTGCATGGAGGCGTGTGCGCATACGTCCGGAGTAATCTACCCTGCACCAGACTCTCCAATTTAGAAGCTGGAAGAAAAGACATACTATGGATAAAACTCTCTCTCAGGGCTGCAACTAAATTCATCTGTTGCATTTACCGGTCACCTTCTGACAACAACTTTGTCCAGCTCTTTGACTACCTTTCTGAAAAAACCGACCATCTGATTTCCGAATATCCTTCCTCCGAGGTCACTATTCTTGGTGACTTCAATGTCCATAATAAGGAATGGCTAGGATCTTCAAAAACCGGTCCACAAGGGAGAGCAGCGGAGGCCTTTGCAATCAGCAATTCTTTAGCCAATATGGTTCAGCAACCTACTTACTTTCCTCGTATCCCAACACACAGCTCAAATCCCTTGGATCTCCTTCTTACTACAAAACCTGAATGCTATAACATATCAGTCACCGCCCCCCTTGGTCGCTCAGACCACGGCATGGTCACCGCTTCCTGCGCAATGCAACCCAAGGTCACACAGTCATCACATCCACGTATCGTTCGGCACTACAACTCCGCAAACTGAGACGAAATTCGGGATTACTTTTCCTCATTTCCATGGGCGTCTGTCTGCTTCTCTCATCCTGACCCCTCTGATATCTCACAAAACGTCACCGAAATTATCCAAGCTGGCATGAAATTATTTATCCCACGTACACAGAAAACCTCTTCAGCCACTCAAAAGCCCTGGTTCTCTAAATCCTGACAAGGCCACACTTTAAAAGGTCAAAGCTCACAAAACGCTTCTACACAATCCCAGTCAAGAAAATCGTCAAGCATTTAACGACGCAAGAAACCGCTATGTCCGCATCTTTCTGAGGCAAAAAACTCGTTTAATAACCACATTAAAAGCTCCAACGGCGGCAAACCCTTCTGGACTCTTGCTAAATCTATTGGGAATAATTTCTGCAAAAGCACGTTCCCACCTCTTGTCTCAGGGGATGAAATTGTTTCTACCGCCCTGGGCAAGGCTGAACTTTTTGCTTCGTTGTTCGCCGGCAATTCTACTCTCAACCCACCTCCAAATGTTCAACCACCAACAGTCCCCAATGTCGCGCATAAAATGACGGATATCATTTTCAAAACTAAAAAGGTACGAAAGATGCTATCTTCTCTTAATACCAGGAAAGCCTCTGGCCTTGACGAAATCCCAGCAATTGTTCTCAAAAAATGCACACCAGAGCTTGCTCCTGCCCTGACTTGTCTGTTTCAGATCTTATAATAAAGGCATATTCCCTAGTAACTGGAAAACTGCTCGAGTACAACCCATCCCCAAGAAAGGATCCAAAGCGCTTCCTAGCAACTACAGGCCTATTTCTCTCCTTTAAGTCGTCTCTAAAGTGATGGAAAAGTATATAAACACCTAATTACTAAAATTTCTTGAAAAACACAATCTAATCCACGACAGGCAGTATGGATTCCGTCAGCGCAGATCGACTGCCGACCTCCTTTCCTTTGTCACCCATTCTTGGAACAAGTCTATGGAAGAACACGGTGCATCCCAGATTGTTGCTCTAGACATATCAAAAGCATTCGACCAGGTCTGGCACGCAGCGCTGCTTAATAAACTTCCGGCCTATGGCCTACCACCAAAACTTTGTACCTGGACAGCAAATTTCCTCTCAAACAGGAGCATATCTGTTGTTGTGGATGGCCATTCCTCTAAACTGTATCCAATTAATGCAGGAGTTCCTCAAGGTTCAGCTTTAGCCCCTACTTTGTTTCTTCTCCACATCAATGACCTCCTCTCTAGCACATCCAACCCAGTTCACAGCTACGCGGACGACAGCACCCTCCATTCAAATATACAATATTCTAAGCCTGTCTCGTTAGCCCAATTAGATGAGGATCGCAGACTCATGGAGGGTTCTGTCTCCGTGGATCTCCAAAAAATATTAGACTGGCGAAGTAGAAATCTTGTACAATTCAACCCCACCAAAACTAAGTCTTGCTTTCTTTCTCACAAGAGATACACCAGCCCTAGACCCATCACAATGAACAACCAAGTTATTCAAAGTAATGAGTCTTTTTCTCTTGTTGGCATTTTTGTGGATCGAAATCTTAATTGGCACCAACATGTCACATCAATTGCAGAAGCGGCTGCTAAGAAATTAGGTTTCCTCTTCCGGGCTCGCAAATACTTTTCACCAGCTAATCTCTATACCTTATATATATATATATATATATATATATATATATATATATATATATATATATATATATATATATATATATATATATATATATATATATATATATATACTTCACAAATAAGGCCAAACCTCGAATACTGCTCCCACATCTGGGGTGCCGCTGCCGCTTCTACACTAGCTATTCTGGACTCCATTCAAAAGAGAGCTATACGTCTCATCGGTGACGCTACCCTCACCCAAAGGCTGCCATCCCTTGCCCACCGACGTGCCGTTGGTGACATCTCTCTCTTTTATAGATATCTGCACGGGCACTGCTCAGATGAGCTTTCCTCCATAGTTCCCCCACCTGCCGCCCCCAACAGATCTACCAGGGGAACAGAGCGAATGCACTTTTTTACTGTCCAGGTCACCAGACTTTGAACATCTTGTTATGCCCGCTATTTTGTCCCGAGGACTTCCAATTTGTGGAATTCCTTGCCGACACATGTTTTTCCTTCTCCTCCGAACCTCCAAACCTTCAAGTCCAGAATTAACAAGTTGCCTCTTTCCTCCTTGTCCAACACCCACGGTACGATAGTATTTAGGCTGTAAGCCCTCGTGGTGTGTTGTTGAAATTAAAAAAAAACTGAATGTTCATAGAAATGATCTGGCACCAAATATTTTATTATAACTTCTTTTTCTTGTAACATAGAAATCTGAATTCTTGTGTATAGTTTACTTTTTATATAGTAAACCTACCCACCAAATTTGGTTATCATAGCTTTTTATTTTTTGAGATAAAAAATTTTTTTTTAATGAAAACTCGAAATTTTCCCGGAAAACCTCATCCGATTTTCCTGACTAACGAACTTATCCAAGCCACTTACAAAAGGAAGGTACATGCCAAATTTTATCAATATATATATATATATATATATATATATATATATATATATATATATATATATATATATATATATATATATATAAACATATAAACATATAAAAATTGAAACTGACACCGCATATGGGTTCTAGGGGTCCTAGTTCGCGCTCATTTGCAAAATTTTTTTCAAAATTCAAAAGTCGGGATCTCCCCATTAGTGAATTTTTTTTACTAAAATTCACTAAAAAACTGATATGAAACCCAATTTAGCTTCCCAACCAGATACGCACAGTGATCATGCCAATTTAAAGAATGGTCTAGAAAAATACTAAAAAAATTATAATTTCCACCTGTGGCTGTTGCGGACACTAAGCTGTTTATGTCTAGAAAGTTTATTGCGTTACAGTGCTTTTGATAGTTGTGAAACCTAATCGCAACCATCTTACCACAATTCAAAAACAGTCTGTTAGGAGAAAACCATGCATTTAACTCCGTAAAAACAGAGCTGCACCTAGTTGCGAGACCGATAACCGAAATGCCAGAAACAATAACGGAGGTATCATCCGCATACATGGTGATCGACGCTGGCAACTTCAAGTTACCCAAGTCATTACTACATAATAAAAACAGCACTGGACCCTAGGCCGATCCATGCGGAACGCCCAGGTCACTGCTGATAATTGGAGAAGAGCTCTGTCCAACAACATCTGTAGCTTCTCGATCAAGATAGAGTGATCGACGCAGTCGAATGCCCTGCTGAGATCACAAAAGAAAGCAACAGGACACTCGCCAGCCTCTATGATCTTAATTACACAGCCATAGTATGAATAAATTGCCGTCGATGTTGATCTATTGTCCAGGAATCCATGTTGATTTTTTGTAAATATATGCTGCTGTGAGCAGTACATCACAAGCCTGTTCAGAAATACATACTCAAATATACATAAAAAGTTAGGGGGAATCGCCACTGGCCTGTAGTTTTCCAACAAAGAGAATTCTGGTTTTTTATGTACCGAAACTTTCTTGTCGATCATTAACACTTCAGGGAATAGTCCACTTATAAAAGAAGTATTAACTAAGTGCAATAATGGTTCAATTATACCATACAGCCACTTCTTAAGAAGAAACTTGAGAAGATCGTCATACCCAGATGATAACTTATTTTTTAACTTACAAGTTAGTACATTATAGAGTTCCGGTTCTGACAACGGGGCAAGATAAAATGAATTTGGCGGAGACGTAACGTTCTTCGTGAACTACCTATAGTTAAGCTTGTGGTCGGCTATCAAAGAAACCGTCTACCTTGGAGTCTGTTCTAAATAGAAGTTGAACAGGTTAGCCACCTCATCAGTAGAAATCACCATACGATTTCCCTGCTGGATATGAATTTCGCTGCCACGTTTCCTACATTTGCCGGATAGTTCAGATACAATCCTCCAAGCACCCTGTATAGGATTATCAAATCGATATAAAATATTTTGAAAATATTGTTTTTTTCTTGATTTTACGAGATTGTCATGCTTTTGTTTCGCCATTTTATAAGATAAATCTAATTCCGCATATGAAACTTTTAAATAGTATAGATCTTTTAGATTTAAGCTATCTTACTTCATCAGTTACCCAATTTTTGTAAAGGTCACCTCTCGCTTTTTGGCAACGTTTCGGAAACTTAATCTCAAAATGGTAAAAAAATATGTTAAAAAAGTATTTACACGCCTCATTTATATCAGGTAAACTATACAAATCTGACCATTCAGACTCTAAATCTCGCAAAAAATACCCACAGCATTGTCATTAAAGGAAATCTTTGCTTTTCAAAAAACTGGCCCTCACACTGTGGTAACCAAAATCCAAAAATACTGAGGGATGGTCAGAATGAATACGATGGTGTTAGGAATTTCCTTTGGGAACGAAACCCTTTATATTTGGTAGGTAAAAATGATCCGTTATATCAAAGTAACAAAACCGTAAGTTGTTCAACCCTCGTGTTGTATGAATGCGACAACAAGATATGAATAGAGTTCAAGTGCTGTAACCGGTATAAGTGAACAATTTCATTGTGAGCCTCGCCTCTAGCTGTTCTTGTGTTATGGTGCTTGAATATTCGAGTTCTTATTTGCTTGAATATTCCACCTATCGCTCCGTTACTCCAATGAATTATTCATCAATTTTCTGATAACATTAAATAGCTACCGAGAAACCTAAAATTTTACGTGTTCCAAAAACAACAATTAAAACCAATATATTGCTTTATTATTGTCATTTTCTGTATGTGTATCTGCAAAGTACACGAAACATGTGGATATGCTGATAAGAGATATTTAATTGAAGCAATTTAATTAGAGATAATTAAACATCTGCTGTTTTGATTGGTGTATTCCAAAAATATTTTTTGTCAATAATTGTAATCATGACCTATATATTTTTTTATTTCAACAACACACCACGAGGGCTTACAGCCTAAATACTATCGTACCGTGGGTGTCGACAAGGAGGAAAGAGGTAACTTGTTAATTCTGGACTTGAAGGTTTGGGGGTTCGGAGGAGAAGGAAAAACATGTGCCGGCAAGGAATTCTACAACTTGGAAGTCCTCGGAACAAAAGAGTGGGCATAACAAGATGTTCTATGTCTGGTGACCTGGACAGTAAACTGGTGCATTCGCTCTGTTCCCCTGGTAGATCTGTTGGGGGCAGCAGGTGGAGGAACTATGGAAGAAAGCTCCTCTGCAGTGCCCGTGCAGATATCTATAAAAGAGAGAGAGGTCACCAACGACACGTCGGTGAACAAGGGATGGCAGCATTTGGGTGAGGGTAGGGTCACCGATTAGACGTATAGCTCTCTTCTGAATGGAGTCCAGGATAGCGAGTGTAGAAGCAGCAGCGGCAGCCCAGATGTGGGAGCAGTATTCGAGGTTTGGCCTTATTTGTGAAGTATATAAGGTATAGAGATTAGCTGGTGAAAAGTAATTGCGATCCTGGAAGAGGAAACCTAATTTCTTAGCAGCCGCTTCTGCAATTGATGTGACATGTTGGTGCCAATTGAGATTTCGATCCACAGAAATGCCAACAAGAGAAAAGGACTCATTACTTTGAATAACTTGGTTATTCATTGTGATGGGTCTAGGGCTGGTGTATCTCTTATGAGATAGAAAGCAAGACTGAGATTTGGCGGAGTCAAATTTTACAAGATTTCTACTTCCCCAGCCTAATATTTTTTGGCGATCCAGAGAGACAGAATCCTCCATAAGTCTGCGATCCTCATCTAATTGGGATAAGGTGACAGGCTTAGAATATTGTATATTTGAGTGGAGCGTGCTGTCGTCCGCGTAACTGTGAACTGGGTTGGATGTGCTAGAGAGGAGGTCATTGATGTGGAGAAGAAACAAAGTAGGGGCTAAAGCTGAACCTTGAGGGACTCCTGCATTAATTGGATACAGTTTAGAGGAACGGCCATCCACGACAACAGAAATGCTCCGGTTGGAGAGGAAATTTGCTGTCCAGGTGCAGAGTTTTGGTGCTAGGTCATAGGCCAGAAGTTTATGAAGCAGCGCTGCGTGCCAGACCTGTTCGAATGCTTTGGATATGTCCAGAATATAAGTGGGAAGTGCTGTTTCAGAAATTATTGCCAATATATTTAGCAAGAGTCCAGAAGGGTTTGCTGCCGTTGGAGCTTGAGAGGACTTTGTTTTTGATGTGGTTATTAAACCAGTTTTTTACCTCAGAAAGAATGCGGACATAACGGTTTCTTGCGTCGTTAAATGCCTGACGGTTTTCTTGACTGGGATTGTGTAGAAGCGTTTTGTGAGCTTTGAACTTTTCAAGTCTGGCCTTGTCACAGGATTTAGAGAACCAGGGCTTTTGAGTGGCTGAAGAGGTTTTCTGTGTACGTAGAATAAATAATTCCATGCCAACTTGGATAATTTCGGTGACGTTTTGTGATATATCAGAGGGGTCAGGATAAGAGAAGCAGACGGACGCCCATGGAAATGAGGAAAAGTTATGCCGCATTTCGTCCCAGTTCGCGGAGTTGTAGTAGCAAACGATACGTGGGTATGATGACTGTGTGACCTCGGGTTGCATTGCGCAGGAAGCAGTGACCATGTCGTTGTCTGAGCGATTAAGGGGGGTGATGAGTGATGTATTATAGCATTCAGGTTTTGTGGTAAGAAGGATATCCAAGGGATTTGAGCTGTGTGTTGGGATGCGAGGAAAGTAAGTAGGTTGCTGCACCACATTGGCTAAAGAATTTCCGATTGCAAAGGCCTCCGCTGCTCCCCTTGTGGATCGGTTTTTGAAGATCCTAGCTATTCCTTATTATGGACATTGAAGTCACCAAGAATAGTGACCTCGGGGGAAGGATATTCAGAAATCAGATCAGTCGGTTTTTTTAGAAAGGTAGTCAAAGAGCTGGACAAAGTTGTTGTCAGAAGGTAACCGGTAAATGCAGCAGATGAATTTAGTTGCAGCCCTGAGAGAGAGTTTTATCCATAGTATGTCTTTTCTTCCAGCTTCTAAATTGGGGAGTCTGGTGCAGAGTAGATTGCTACGGACGTAATCTAAAGGAAGTAAGGAGCTCATACCCCGGGAAATTAAGGTCATTAGTGGCTGTTTTTTGGTACTGATTTGGGTTTCGGTGAGGAAGAGGAGTTGGGGCCTATTAGCCTGGAGGAAATGGTGGACGGAGTTCAGGTTAGAATTTAGGCCACATATATTCGAAAAGGATATGTTAAATCTTGATGTTGGCGCCCTCTGTTCAAACAAAGGTCCTATAAACCCAGAAAAAGGAACCATAGCAATGCAGCAAACTACAAATATTTCCACTGAAACGACAGCACCAACTATATCGCCCGTATGGCAACGGCTATTTACGCCAGCTCAATGGACTTCAAAATTAGCAATATATGAAATCCTTACATCTCCGATTGACACTTCCAACTGATAATTCAGATCTTTTCGCCAAACTTGAGTCCCATGTACCAAAAAATAAAAAGAACTAAACCATTGTAAGAAAATTTGAGTGGACACACAGTTAAAGAACGTGTGCTCTCCGTTAAGCTCGTTATAGAGTCACAAGCCTCTCCTTTTATATTAAACGGTGACCAACTGGTAGACTTTTTTGAGACCGCCCATGAATCTGCGGAACCAACATTTATTGCCTTGAATTATACAAAATTTTTTGAAAAACACAGTCTAATCCACGACAGGCAGTATGGATTCCGTCAGCGCAGATCAACAACCGACCCTCTTTCCTTTGTCAGCCATTCTTGGAACAAGTCTATGGAACAATATGGTGAATCCCAGATTGTCGCTCTAGACATATCCAAAGCATTCGACCAGGTCTGGCACGCAGCGCTGCTTAATAAACTACCGGCCTATGGCCTACCACCAAAACTCTGTACGTGAACAGCAAATTTCCTCTCCAACTGGAGCATTTCTGTTGTCGTGGATGGCCATTCCTCTAAACTGTATCCAATTAATGCAGGAGTTCCTTAAGGTTCAGCTTTACCCGCTATTTTGTTTCTTCTCCACATTAATGACCTCCTTTCTAGCACATCCAACCCAGTTATACAGTATATACAGTTACGCGGACGACAGCACCCTCCACTCAAATATACAATATTCTATTTAGCCCAATTAGATGAGGATCGCAGACTCATGGAGGATTCTGTCTCCGTGGAACTCCAAAAAATATTAGACTGGGGAATTAGAAATCTTGTAACATTCAACTCCACCAAATCACGGTCTTGCTTTCTTTCTCATAAGAGATACACCAGCCCTAGACCCATCACAATAAACAACCAAGTTATTCAAAGTAATGAGTCCTTTTCACTTGTTGGCATTTCTGTGGATCGAAATCTCAATCGGCACCAACATGTCACATCAATTGCAGAAGCGGCTGCTAAGAAATTAGGTTTCCTCTTCCGGGCTCGCAAATACTTTTTACCAGCTAATCTCTATACCTTATATATTTTACAAATAAGACCAAACCTCGAATACTGCTCCGACATCTGGGGCGCTGCTGCCGCTTCTACACTCGCTATCCTGGACTCCATTCAGAAGAGAGCTATACGTCTCATCGGTGACCCTACCCTCACCAAAAAGCTGCCATCCCTTGCCCACCGACGTGCACTGCTCAGAGGAGCTTTCTTCCATAGTTCCTCCACCTGCAGCCTCCAACAGATCTACCAGGGGAACCGAGCGAATGCACCCTTTTACTGTCCAGGTCACCAGACATAGAACATCTTGTTATGCCCGCTCTTTTGTTTCGAGGACTTCCAAGTTGTGGAATTCCTTGCCGGCACATATTTTTCCTTCTCCCCCGAACCTCCAATCATTCAAGTCCAGAATGAACAAGTTGCCTCTTTTCTCCTTGTCGACACCCACGGTACGATAGTATTTAGGCTGTAAGCCCTCGTGGTGTGTTGTTTAAATAAAATAAATAAAAAATAATCATTGCCGTTTTGTCACATGCTTGAAAAGATGTATCCTCACTTCAACAACAAAAGGGCACTAGATTACGCAAGCGCTTATTTAAACATTGGCGAATACAAGCTGCGGAAGGAGAGACCGATTTCTCACTGGAAACTTGTTGAACTGTCCCTCCTGCTAATTCAAATATTTTCATTCATCCTTTCACAATGTCAACACAATGCGAATCTTTACTCCAATGGAATATTAATGGCTAGTACACGAACATAGAAATACGACAGATTCTAACATCAGAACTAAAATCATCGATTATATGATTACAGGAGACACACAAGCTTATGAAAAATATTGTGAACAATTGGTTTATGTGGTTGCTGGAAAGCAGTGAATTAAATGTTAATAACTGCTTTATAGCTATACACCACACTTTACCAAAGCTTAGATATAAGCTACAAATCCATTAAGATAAAAACATTACACTCAATATTATGCAAGGTTACAAAACTATTGAAGACAATAGTCGCTCTAATAACCTATAAGGTTGATGTGCATTGTTATTAAAATAAAAGACTAAAGAAGTAACAAATGACAACTGTTCTTTTCTCTTACTGATATTTTACTGGTTACATGCTTATGTCAATAGTGTATCTATAGCGGAAAGACGGGAAAAAAAGAGAAATGTGATACAAATGTATCATTATTTAATGTGGAAAGGGAAACGTTTGTGATTTCTCATATAGTTTTCACTCATATGAACGTATGAAGTCTGTATAGTTGAAAACAGGTCTAGAGGTCGTAGGAAATGGAATTTTCTCAATTTCCTATGTCTCATATTGACCTGTACACGAATGGGTGGCGCACTTTGATGTCAAGTTAATATTTATGTCTGAAGTTCCTATCAAAGGACCCTCATGTTTACACTTTCAATAAAAACATTGTTAAAATGAATGCATCAATATCTTTTGAGCTGTCACTAATAATTAAGTATTATAATTCATTATAAGTTTTGATAGCGTACCAAAACATTTTAGTCTATGGTATGGGACATGTTTAACAAACTGTAACAGATTACAGATGCCACGGGTAGTTTAGAGAGTAAATACAATTAATTTAAAAGTGATTAGGTTAATAAGCGCTTCAATTTTGAATATTTTCGATGCTGGGTTACTCTACTATTAGTGAATTTTCTTTAAAAAAATTCACTAATGAGGAGATCCCGACTTTGGAATTTTGAAAAAATTTCTTCAAACGAGCGCTAATAGGCCCCCCAGAACACATTTCCGGGGTCAGTTAAAATTTTTATATGTTTATATATATATATATATATATATATATATATATATATATATATATATATATATATATATATATATATATATATATATATATATATATATATATATATATATATATATATATATATATATATATATAATATATATATATATGTGTCACACCGATAACTCAAAAAATAATGGGCCGATTTTGATTAAATTTGGTGAATACCTTGCTTTTGCAAATGGCTTGGATAAGTTAGTTAGCCAGGAAAATCGGTCCAGGTTTTCCCGGAAAATTTTGTGTTTCCTTTCAAAAAAAATTTATATCTGTGGAATTAACAAAGTAAGGGCAACCAAGTTTGGTACGCGGGTTTACATCCTTATAGGTAAGCTACACACCAAAATTTAGCTTTGTAGGTCAAAAGACAAAAAAGTTATAGGCATTTAAAGAAAAATAAATTGAGGTTTTTCACAAAACGTCAAAGTTGCGATTTAAACGTCAAAATTGGCAACATTTAGGAAAAGAACTTGAATCTAATACGGGCTATGGAAATAAAGTGTCTCAAGAAGAATGTTTTACAAACCCTGAAGTCTTAGTTTCAACCGTCACTGTCCTTCATTTTAATAAAATGTTTCCAGAAAATTCATATCAAATAGACCCTTTCTCTGATGCTTGGCAGTAGTCTTAGCTATAGAGTTTATCGTTTAATAGTATATAATTGTTGTAGAATTTTCGTAAAAAAATCAATAAAGCTCAATATATCTGTTATTATACAAGATATGAAAAAAAATTGTATATATTAATTATAGGGTGTCTTGAGCTACATCTTAAAAAATTATTTCTACAATCACAGGGTGGCCCATAAGTCGTTGGTGATACAAATTTTCTTTTTTTTTAACAAACACGCCTTATGTTATTGCATTTTTGCATTTTCCAACGAAATATAATGCATGTTTGTAAGAAAAAAATTTTGGACGCAGTAAGTGCGTTATAGTAGCGAATTTTGATCAAATTCTTAATATTTGAATAGCTCAATTTGCTATTAACCTATAAGGTTGACCAAGAAACGAATTTTTTCGGGAACACTTTAAGTTTACTTTCGGAAATTTTTTTACATTTTCAAACAATAAAGTTATTTTGATGAAACATGGCACATTGTTTTTACTATATAGATTATACTGGTAACCAAATTTGATGCCCGCTTTCTTAAAAAAACACACATTATTGCTATTAAAAAATAGTTTTATGAAAATTCACTACCATAACGCACTTGCTGCGTCCAGACTTTTTTTAATAGTGTAATTTCATCAAAGACGAAACTTGTTTGTCTTAAAGATGTGATAAAGTACATTATTGTGTCACGAAATAGCCTTTAATTTAAATTTAGCGAATTTTTGCTAATAGAAGGGTCATAACTTTCGACAAATTGCGTCAAATGAGCTCAAATTGGAGTCCCTATAATCTCTTGGACGAGTTCGTTAACGAGCCTAATCGAACCAAAAGTTTTCGAAAATTGTAACAAACAAAAATTATACCTTCGAAAATAATACCTCCATTTTATTTAAATATTGCCTATATATGTTTACCAAAATTTAAGTTTTTATGTTACCAGAAATTTAAACATATTTTGGAACTTCGATACCCGAGCGCACTTGCGTCCAGATAGCGAAGCTCCGCAGAAAATATTCAGTAGGGAAGATATCGCATTTTTTGTTTGTTTTAGAGCCTCGGTGGTTCAGTGGTAACGACGTGTAACTCTGAACCGGGGGGTACCGGGTTCGATTCCCAGGGTTTCCCTTCCACTTTTTCAATACATACTGTACAATTAGCATCAACAGAGGTTATGGCATTGTATTTGAGCAAGTTAAATATCTCTACGTTCCGCCCTTCGGAGGGAGCGTAAAGCCGTCGGTCCGTTGTCCATGCGATAATGGGCACGTTAAAGATCCATACCCTCATTACAAAAGGCAGGGGTGTGGCAAATTTTCCAGGATAGCGAAGTGAAACAGCTCCCTTGCGTCGGTGATTGTCCATAGTCGCAGCAGTATACAGACGTTAAAAAAACTTTTGTTTTTTGGAAAAAAAAATTAAATAAGGGCGACCTAGTCCCCAGTTCAGTTTTAGATATTAATTGTCGCTTCCCTTACTTGGTAAAACCGTTGCACACTGAATACAGATGTAGAGACTACTTCTCTGGTTTCAGGAGGGTTTGTTTTTCTCTGTGACCGATTTCGCTGCTTTGGGGCTACGTCAGACAGGAGAAAATTTAATTTGTTTATACGCATTAATGTTGTTACGGTTCTTATTGTCAAAAGTTGATTCTATTTTTATGTTAATTAATGACACACATCACGTAGATGTTTGAAAAAGGTCACTTCTCGTTTTTAGTTAATTTTCGTAGAAAAAATTCAAATTTTGGGTGTCGGTGGTGACCGCAGAAACCAAAAAACCAAAATATTTTGTGTGGATCACATATATAACAAATTTTATATTAAAGACAAAGAATATTTTTTTTTTGCACAATAACATAAAGAAATACCAGAAAAATTACTTTGAAATTTTTATAGTTTTTCTCCTTAAAACATCAAAGACGCGATTTGAAAGGTCAAAATTGACAACTTTTAGACAAAGAACCTGAAATAAATATGAGTTATGTAGCACGAATGTCGCGAGAAGTGTGTTTTACAAAACCTTAAGTTTCAGCTTCAACCGCCATTGTACTTCATTTTACTAAAATATTCGCATAAAATTCATTTCAAATAGACCTGTTCTCTTCTTTGGCTGTAATTTTAGTTATAGAGTTGATGGTTTAATAGTCTATCATCTTTAGTAAATGGTTTCTACGAAGGAGAACGCGGCTTTTGAATTTTGAAAAGATTTTTTTAAATGACCGCAATCTAGGCTCCCTAGAAACCATATCCGGTGTTAGTTTCAGTTTTTTTGTTTTTTTTTTATCTCAACAACACATCACGAGGGCTCATAGCCTAAATACTATCGTACCGTGGGTGTCGACAAGGAGGAAAGAGGCAACTTGTTAATTCTGGACTTGACGGTTTGGAGGTTCGGAGGAGAAGGAAAAACATGTGCCGGCAAGGAATTGTACAACTTGAAAGTCCTCGGCACAAAAGAGCAGGCATAACAAGATGTTCTATATCTGGTGACCTGGACAGTAAAAAGGTGCATTCGCTCTGTTCCCCTGGTAGATCTGTTGGGGGCAGCAGGTGGAGGAACTATGGGAGAAAGCTCCTCTGAGCAGTGCACGTGCAGATATCTATAAAAGAGAGAGGGGTCACCAACGGCACGTCGGTGGGCAAGGGATGGCAGCCTTTGGGTGAGGGTAGGGTCACCGATGAGACGTATAGCTCTCTTCTGACTGAAGTCCAGGATAGCGAGTGTAGAAGCGGCAGCGGCACCCCAGATGTGGGAGCAGTATTCGAGGTTTGGCCTTATTTGTAAAGTATATAAGGTATAGATATTAGCTGGTGAAAAGTATTTGCAAGCCTGGAAGAGGAAACCTAATTTCTTAGAAGCCGCTTCTGCAATTGATGTGACACGTTGGTGCCAATTGAGATTTCGATCACAGAAATGCCAACAAGTGAAAAAGACTCATTACTTTGAATAACTTGGTTGTTCATTGTGATTGTGTCTACATATATACAGGGTGACGTATTTCCACGATAAACGACAATATATCCGTTAGTAGATAAGATACGAGACAAAATTGTATACGTGAATGATAGTGTGTCTTAGCTACATCTTATAAAATTATTTTGGCAATTACATATGCCATAGATCGTTGGTGATACAATTTTTTTTTAATGGAACACCTCTTGTGTTATAGCATTTTTGCATTTTCTATAAAGTTATAATGCATGTTTGTAAGGAAAAAATTACATTTTCCCTTCCGGGATCACCAGCTAATCTCTATACCTTATATACCTCACAAATAAGACCAAACCCCGAATACTGCTCCCACATCTGGGGTGCTGCTGCCGCTCCTACACTCGCCATCCTGGACTCCATTCAGAAGAGAGCGTCTCATCGGTGACCCTACCCTTACCCAAAGGCTGCCATCCCTTGCCCATCGACGTGCCGTTGGTGACCTCTCTCTCTTTTATAGATATCTGCAGATGAGCTTTCTTCCATAGTTCCCTCCACCTGCTGCCCCCAACAGATCTACCAGGGGAACAGAGCGAATGCACCCTTTTACTGTCCAGGTCACCAGACATAGAACATCTTGTTATGCCCGCTCTTTTGTCCCGAGGACTTTCAAGTTCTGGAATTCCTTGCCGGCACATGTTTTTCCTTCTCCCCCGAACCACCAAACCTTCAAGTCCAGAATTAACAAGTTGCCTCTTTCCTCCTTGTCGACAGCCACGGTACGATAGTATTTAGGCTGTAAGCCCTCGTGGTGTGTTGTTGAAATAAAAAAATAATTAAAAAACGTGTATTCAAAAATAGCAGTAGAAGATATCAGCGGCATTTTTCCCACTGGGACATAATCATGCTGGAAATTTTTTGTCCAAAATTTTTTGTCCACACTTCGTAGATTTTGACGGATTCTGAGTTAATAGAGCATATACATATAGTTTTAAAAAACTTTGCAGGGTTACAGTATCACAAGCAGTTGAAGTGTTTTTTATCTAAAAGTAGACTATTTTTCTAAATAATCAAATAAGAAAAAGATAAATATTTAATTAAACACATATCAGTTAAATCTAGTTTATTCTTCTTAAATGCTTTTCAAATAAAAACATGTTTTCGTTGCTGACAGGAAATGTAAAGTTTTCTGTTGGTTTATTTGTATTCAAAAGTAAATAGAAGAGCTGGAATAGCTTTTAAGAAATATTAACTATGTCATCGACATGACAGATGGAATAACGGATTACATCCTAAAAGGCTTACAGTAAATACAGAATCCAAAACGATTTGCTTAGTTTCTTTTTTCATGATTAATAACTGTAATTCTTGCAAATCATTCGAGATGCATGCGTTGTTGCATAAGCTCAAGTTAATTGGATAAAGTTGCATAAAATCAGTTTTGTTAATACAATTTTATTTTGCTGTGGATTTTTAGATTTAATTTTTATTTGACAGTCTCTATTTTTTACCCTTAATTTATTATGCTACCAATAAAATTAAAAACATCCCTGCAATGAAGTGTACGGTGTTCACCTTAAAAAAAACTCGGGACGCAGCAAGTGCGTTATGGTAGTGAATTTTCATAAAAATATTTTTAATAACAAATATGTGTGTTTTTTTTAAGAAAGTAGGCATCAAATTTGGTTACCAGTATAACCTATATAGTAAAAACAATGTGCCATGTTCCATTAAAATAACTTTATTGTGTGAAAATGTACAAAAATTTCCAAAAGTAAACTAAAAATGTTCCCGAAAAAACACGTTTCTTGGTCAACCTTATAGGTTAATAGCAAATTGAGCTGTTCAAATATGAACATTTGATCAAAATTCGCTACCATAACGCACTTGCTGCGTCCAGAATTTATTTTCTTACAAACATGCATTATATTTCAATGGAAAATGCAAAAATGCAATAACATAAGGCGTGTTTAATTTTAAAAAAAAAGGAAATTTGTATCACCAACGACTTATGGACCACCTGTGATTGCAGAAATATTATTTTAAGATGTAGCTCAAGACACCCTATAATTAATATATACAAATTTTCTTCATATCTTATATAATAACGGATATATTGAGCTTTATTAATTTTTTACAAAAATTCGACAAAAATTATATACCATTAAATGATAAACTCTATAGCTAAGGCTACTGCCAAGCATCAGAGAAAGGGTCTATTTGAAATGAATTTTCTGCAAATATTTTAGTAAAATGAAGGACAATGACGGTTGAAACTAAGACTTTAGGGTTTGTAAAACATCCTTCTTGAGACATTTTATTTCTATAGCCCGTATTAGATTTAAGTTATTTGCCTAAATGTTGTCAATTTTGACATTTTAAATCGCCACTTTGACGTTTTGAGGAAAACCCCAATTTATTTATTTTTAAATGCCTATAACTTTTTTGTCTTTTGACCTACATAGCTAAATTTTGGTAGGTAACTTACCCATAAGGATGTAAACCTGCGTACCAAATTTGGTTGCCCTTACTTTGTTAATTCCGGAGATATAAATTTTTTTCGAAAGAAAACACAAAATTTTCCGGGAAAACCTGGTCAGATTTTCCTGACTAACGAACTTATCCAAGCCATTTGCAAAAGGAATTTTTTCACCAAATTTGATCAAAATCGGCCCATTATTTTTTGAGTTATCGGTGTGATACATATATATATAAATATATATATATATATATATATATATATATATATATATATATATATATATATATATATATATATATATATATATATATATATATATATATATATATATATAAACATATAAAAATTGAAACTGACCCCGGATATGTTTTCTGGGGGGCCTAATTAGCGCTCATTTGAAGAAATTTTTTCAAAATTCAAAAGTCGGGATCTCCTCATTAGTGAATTTTTTTAAAGAAAATTTACTAAAAGTAAAGTCGAATAAATAATATCTCGCAAATGCGTTTACACTTACGACTTAAAAAAACTTTCTTTTTTTGGTTACGTTTAAAACACAGGAATATTTTTAATTTAAGCGAATATACAAGGTGTCTTAAGTACCATATGCAAACACTGGTGTATTTGACATTTTTTAAGATAAATGAACGCTGAAACAGGCAAAATAGCAAGGTTTGTATCCCACCAATCTGAAGCAGATAATTAAAAAAAAATTAATTAAAAATACGCTCTAACTCAAAGGGTTATTAGCGAGAGCTATGCTTTACACCAAAGAAAGCTCATTTAAGTGTACAAAATAAATACAAGACTACAAATATTTACAGTACAAACTCATTTTTAAAGGTGTGTCATGTGGATTGCTTTAAGGTACGCTATTATATTGTTAAAGTAGCATTTCGATTCAAGAGCTTGTTCAATTGTAGAGAAACTTCGATGGGTCAGTTCTTAAGTTGAAGAGTGGACACTATCATAAAATGTGTAAAGAATTTCATTACATAAAACTGGTATATTACAGAAATGCTTAAGTATTTCTTCTATGAAAGAAAACAACATTTTCCAGGAAAACCTGGGCCGATTTTCCTGGCTAATGAAATCCAATCCACTTGAGGCAATTAATTTAGATATATTTGGATTTTTGCTGATATAACGCACTGACGAGCTCAAATAAGAGCGAAACTAGTATGTGGTTCCAGTAATAATCTTAATATAGATATATATATATATATATATATATATATATATATATATATATATATATATATATATATATATATATATATATATATATATATATATGTGTGTGTGTGTGTGTGTGTGTGTGTGTGTGTATGTGTGTGTATGTACACCGATAACTCAAAAATAATTGGCCGATTTTGATAAAATTTGGTACATACCTCTTTCTTTTCTGAATTCAGCACACAATTTTTTTTTTGGAAGTTTTATCAACCCGTTTAAAAATTATTCACAGTTGAAGATGCAAGAACGTATTTCATTCATTGTGATAAGAACTGCACTAATTAGTCAATTTTTCGTTTAAAAAAAAACTAAAAAACAAAACCACACGTTGAAAAATGTTTATTTAGTTAAGTAAGTGTACAAATTGTTGACCACCAGCTTCCATACAAAAGTACAAATTTTGTTCAAAACGAGCTCTGAGATTCTGGAGCATTTGTGGAGTTATTATTAAAACGCATTTAACTCATTCCGATAAGAAATGTGCTGATGGTCAATGTTTTGTTGGTTTGTAAACAGAAAATTGACTATCAGAACATTTCTTATCGGAATGGGAGAAATGCTGTTTATTATTTCAGTTTATACGTCGGTTTGATACTTGATAGTACTACCGAAAATTAATTTTACAATGGTGTATTCTGTAGAAAAAAGAATTGAAATAATTACTCTTCTTTTCAAAAACGATGACTGTGCCAACCGTACCGCAAATTTGTTTGATGAACGACATCCGACAGACATGTTAACAGAAAATACATTTTGGAGTTGGTTGCAAAGTTTCAACAAAGTGGTTCAGTAGCCAACAAAAAACGGTATCCTGAACGTGAATTTCCGGTTAGAAATTAGACTACTGAGATTGAAGTTTTAGGACAAATTGCTGCAGACCCAACTGTGAGCACGAGAAAATTGACCACTGTTTCAAACATCAAAAGAAGAACTATTCAGCGAATATTGAAGAATCATAAATTTCACCCGTATAAAATTCATCTTGTACAACAACTGAATGAAGCTGATTTTGATCGGCGGCTGGAGTTTTGTGAAGTTATGACTGCACGAATAGCTGATAACTGGAACTTTCTGTTCAATATCTGTATTTCAGACGAGTGTACGTTTTTATTAGACTAGTCAATCGTCATAATTGTCGTTATTGAGCAGATAATAATCCACACTCAAACTTCACGAAAATTGAATGTCTGGAGTGGCATTTTTGGAGACCGTTTAATCGGACCAATTTTTCTTGATGTAAATTTGAGTGGCGAAACGTATTTGGAGTTACTTGAAGATATCGTTTACCCTCTACTAATTGATATTGTTGAAAATGATCATCGCTATCAAGGAAATCAATTAGTGTTTCAACAAGATGGAGCTCCTGCGCATTTTTCACAACGTGTTAGGGAGTTTTTGAACAGTTTCAAGGACAATGGATTGGGCGTAGAGGTGCTATTTAGTGCCCCCCTAAATCACCGCATTTAACTCCTTTAGACTTCTTTCTATGGGGGCCATTTAAATAGGAAAATTTACGCAACAGAACCGGAGTCTCCGGAAGAATTACAACGACGCATTGTTGAAGAACGCCGTCTAATAACTCCACAAATGCTCCAGAATATCAGAACTCGTTTTGAACAAAATTTGTACTTTTGTATGGAAGCTGGTGGTCAACAATTTGAACACTTACTTAACTGAATAAACATTTTTGAACGTTTGGTTTTGTTTTTTAGTTTTTTTTAACGAAAAATTTACTAATTAGTGCATTTCTTATTACAATAAATTAAATACGTTCTTGCAACTCCAACTGTGAATAATTTTTAAACGAGGTAATAAAACTTCCAAAAAAGTTTGTGTGCTGAATTCAGAAAAGAAAGAGCTGTCAAATGATGTAACACTCGACCCATGTCCCCTATTTAAAATATAAGGGTTGTTATCACCACCCTTCAGGGGTTGATGTGACAAAGTTGAGTTTTATGTCAAAACACGTCTCCCTCAATATTAAAATTGACGTGTTTCAGTGTTTCTTAAAAAAAAATTATCTGGACGCAAATCGGTCTGTTTCGTTTTCAATGCGCCACCCTGTATATAAAGATATCAAAACTTAAACTGATCCTGGGTATGGGTTCTAGGGGGCCTAGTTCGCGCTCATTTGAAAAAAACATTTCAAAATTTAAATGTCGGGATATCCTCATTAGTTAATTTTTTTTTTTTAAGAAAATTCAATAATAGTGAATTTTTTAGAGAAAATTCACTGATACGAAAAAGATTATACAACCCCAGAAACTAAGATGAACGTTTTCTATTTTATAACTACGTATTACCAAGATAGTTTTTAATATCGCGTTAGCGTTCATATCGTAATACAAAAATTAATTTCAGTCGGACGTGGTGTCTAAAATTAATAAAGAAAATAACTGCATCTAGTCCCAGCATTATGACTGCTAAACTTAGTATTCAGGAATGCATTGAATATGCAACAAATTCATGGCCTACTGGCCCATTTTTTCCTGGAACGCACGGCATCTCCCACGCATTCTAACATGCTTATTTTGCGACATTTGCTTTCGAAAAGGAAGTTATGAGTTCTCTTTTCCTTTGTTTCTGTCGATGATAAAGTTTTGGTTTCATTTTCAATACTCCAGGACCCTATATAGCTACAAATTTTACCCTGTTATAAAGTTTATGTCACAAGTTATGGTTATTTGAATTTCCAACTTCTGTACCCTTTCTATATAGAAATCTATTTCGTATAAAAAATATTTTCAATATTTGATTTTCTGATACTGTACGTTATACAAATTTTACTGCATCTGACTTGGATACCTGCGTTACCCTAAACTGCACATATAGATGTTTTTGTGCAGATTAAAGTTATTGAAATTGTGGAGCATTAGTGTTAGAAAACCTGTTACGTGCGTTATTACGCAAAAAATGTTATTTACAAAACTTATGTATCGTCTTAGCCCTCATCTTTTAAAATATTTTTAATTATACATTAGGATGGAGTGATTTTTTTTTTCAGAAAGCTTGGGCGTGAAAAAGTTGCCACTTAGCATACTTAAACGCATGATAGTTTACCTTTTTTACTTTTATTTGTGTTTTTTTGGTGCTGAGTAAGTTTTTTCATTTATCTTTTAAAATTAAGCCATTTCTTTGCATTTGGAAAAATTGGTGTTTTAGAGAATTTTCATTAAGAAAAATACGATAATAGAGAGGTCACGTTGAAAAGCTTTTGAAAATTTTTTTCAAAAAAGCGTGAATTTGGGTTCCTAGAACCCAAAACCAAGCTCCGTTAAAATTTTTATATGTTTATATATATATATATATATATATATATATATATATATATATATATATATATATATATATATATATATATATATATATATATATATATTATGTATGTATGTATCCGAGCGATAACTCAAAAAATACTAACCTGATTTTAATAAAACTTGGCAAAAATCTTGTTTAGGCGAAAACCGAGGTCAAGTTCGTTAGTCCCAATTATGCTTAAGTTTTTCCGGTGGAAAATCGGGGAAATTTTTTTGAAAACGCTATATTTTCGTAGAAAAAATTCTCTAATGCGGAGATCCCAATTTTTGAATTTTGAAAAAAGTTTGGAAATGAGCGCGAACTACGGCCCCTAGAACCCATATCCGGAGTCAGTTTCAATTTATATATATATATATATATATATATATATATATATATATATATATATATATATATATATATATATATATATATATATATATATATATATATTTATATATATATATATATTGTTAAAGTTTTGACTTTGAGAACTGGCTCATTCAGTCACTGTCAATCTTCAAAATGAACAAAGATGCATCTGACCTTGCTTTTCACAATGGCAAAACCTGTCTTAAGAATGTTAATCTAACAAGCTCTTTAACTTTTTTCTTTTATCTCCCTATACACTTGCTGTTTACTAAAAATAGATAATAAAATTAAAGCTTAGATACATATCAACATACACGCATACGCGAGCGCATATAGACTCATGTATACGCACTCACGTCAGCTGGATTTATACGTCCATTACTTAACACTAGGTGCAGGACAGAAAATGCACATTATTTCTTCATTTGCACATACACACATACATATGTATGCATATATATATATATATATATATATATATATATATATATATATATATATATATATATATATATATATATATATGTATCACACCGATAACTCAAAAAACAATGTGCCGATTTTGATAAAATTTGGCATGTACCTTTCTTTTGTTAATGGCTTGGATAAGTTTGTTAGTCAGGAAAATCGGATGAGGTTTTCCTGGAAAATTTTTAATTTTCATTCTAAAACAAATTTTATATCAAAAAATAAAAAATCTATGATAACCAAATTTGATAGGTAGGTTTATGATATTAAAAGTAAACTATACACCAAAGTTTATATTTCTGTACAAGAAAAAAAAGTTATAATAAAATATTTTGTGCCAGACCATTTCTATGAAAATTCACTACCATAACGCACTTGCTGCGTCCAGGCTTTTTTGTAAGTATCAGAGTAACTGGAATGAGACTTTACATGTGGCGACAAATGTTTCAAATAAACCCACGTTGTGAATTTTAAGTAATTTGGTAAACAATACTTAGACTTTTTTCCAAATTAAAAATAAAATCCCCAAGACATGCGTTGAAACGACTCAGTAGTTAAAGTCCAAAGCCTGACGGAGAGAGTAGTTAACTGCCACGCATATATTAATTCATACAACAGGTATAAACCATACATCAACGGTAACCAAACTCTTTATATATATATATATATATATATATATATATATATATATATATATATATATATATATATATATATATATATATATATATATATATACCAGACAGAAAACATACCAGCCGAACCAACAATCGTGAAATCTCGGCCGCAATTATGGAAAATGATAGACAACATGAAATTAAAAATTTGCAAATTGATTGTTATTTAACTGGGTGATTCAATCAGTTATTAGAATACACTATATTTGTAGCTTTATTAACGGCCCTAAACACAGTTTTAGCGCAGCATAGATATATTATGCTATCGCATAATACAGCAAAAATTTAAACAAAATCAAGCCAAGTGTTTATTAAAATGATTCTAAAATAGTTTTTTTATGTTAAAACTTAAACATAAGACGTCATATAAGACCGAAACAGTCATGTGATGTGTTTTAATGGTAATTTTACTAATTCTGTAGTTAATTAATTCTGTATACTTTGAATATAATATCACGCGTACGAAGCCGATCTAAAGTATGACGTAAATAAAGCCTTTGTTGACGTGTGCCTAGATAGCGCAGGGGGCACCGTGTTAGCCTCCTAAGCAGAAGGTTGCGATTCCAACTCGATGAATGTATGTTTTTTGATGGTAACACTTTCGAAAGAATTCCTCACGTGTGCGCGTACTCGGACCTCTAAAATCTATCGTCAAGGTCTGTGTAAGTTTAAAATATTAACTTTACTAATATGCCATATAATAACAGTATAAAATTCTTATGAAAATTCGCTACTACAACGCACTTGCTACGTTCCGAAATTTTTTTGTAACATTACTTAAGCGAATTTTGTAAGAGAAAGGCTAATTTTCGTGAAGTGTATTGTTTGCAAATTTTGTTTATTTTTCTTAAAATTTACTTATATTTGTTCATTGGCCAGGTTTTTCGGGACAACTTTATTTTGATGAAACGTGGTATGCGGTTTCGACTATAAATGTTAAACCATCTACCAAATCTGATGTCTTTCATTAAACATAAGACATGTTTGTATTTAAAAATACTTTTATTACAATTCACTACCATAACGCACTTGATGCATCCCGATATTTTTTGACTTGTACCGGTACATAGTCTATACATATATGCCTATAAATATGTATGTTATTTCTTTGAAATTCTAGTTGTCGAAAGGTAAGATGAAAAGTTTTATATCGATTGTCATAGAATCCACGTTGGTTGTTCTTTAAAGCTTTAAGTTGGTAACACTTGGTGAAATGTAAAGTGGACGGTGACGGTGAGGTGCATTTGTAAAGAGAATATTATATGCGACAAGAGGGAACACATCAAAGATAATATGTGTTGAAACTTCAAATCTAAGACGATCCTCTCGGCTTTGCCTTTTACCAATGATACCAGCGCGTTTATACATGAATATTTTAAATTACCACTAAATATTACTTTCGTGATACTGTTACATTCAAGCTCAAAGTACATGCATCTCCTCTGCTTTATCATGCTCAAATCTTTATTACCCCACACAATTTACTAGGTTACAGATGTATAAATTAGGTGAAAATTTAAAATGTAAAAGCCTGAACTGAAACCTGTTCTCCTAGTCTCTTTCCTAATATAAATCTGCTGCAGTTTTAAAAGACATTTTATTTTTTAATGCCCTTGTCTGTGAATATTGTATTAGACAAGCATCTACAAGAGAATAGAATAAAACCACAATATCTAGATGACACAACTTTCGAGACTCTGCGGAGTATTTCGTTCTTAAAATTAATGAGAAACTTTTGATTTTTTTTCAAGCGAGCGCCAATTAACGCCTTGATATATTTTTTTATATTTCAACAACACACCGCGGGGGCTTTCAGCCTTTCCTATCGTACCGTGGGTGTCGACAAGGGGGAAAGAGGCCCATTGTTAATTCTGGACTTGAAGGTTTGGAGGTTCGGAGGAGAAGGAAAAACATGTGCCGGCAAGGAGTTCCACAACTTCAAAGTCCTCGAGACAAAACAACGGGCATAACAAGATGTTCTATGTCTGGTGACCTGGACAGTAAAAGGGTGCATTCGCTCTGTTCCCCTGGTATATCTGTTGGGGGCAGTAGGTGGAGGAACTATGGAAGAAAGCTCCTCTGGGCAGGCCCCGTGCAGATGTCTATAAAAGAGAGAGAGAGGTCACCAACGGCACGTCGGTGCGCAAGGGATAGCAGCTTTTGGGTGAGGGTAGGGTCCTTGATTAGACGTATAGCTCTCTTATGAATGGAGTCCAGAATAGCGAGCGCCAGCGGCACCCCAGAGGTGGGAGCAGTATTCGAGGTTTGGCCTTATTTGTGAAGTATATAAGGTATAGAAATTTGGTGAAAAGTATTTGCGAGCCCGGAAGAGGAAACCTAATTTCTTAGCAGCCGCTTCTGCAATTGATGTGACATGTTGGTGCCAATTGAGATTTCTATCTACAGAAATGCCAACAAATGAAGAGGGCCTATTACTTTGAATAACTTGGTTGTTCATTGTGATGGGTCTAGGGCTGGTGTATCTCATGAAATTTGGTGGCGTTGAAATGTACAAGATTTCTACTTCCCCAGTATAATATTTTTTGGAGATCCACGGAGACAGAACCCTCCATGAGTCTGCGATCCTCATCTAATTGGGCTAATGGGACAGGCTTAGAATATTGTATATTTGAGTGGATGGTGCTGTCGTCCGAGTAACTGTGAACTGGGTTGGATGTGCTAAAGAGGAGGTCATTGATGTGGAGAGGAAACAAAGTAGGGGCTAAAGCTTAACCTTGAGGAACTCCTGCATTAATTGGATACAGTTTAGAGGAATGGCCATTCACGACAACAGAAATGCTCCGGTTGGAGAGGAAATTTGTTGTCCATTTGATATATCTAAAGTAAAACTGCTTCTCTGGTTTCACGGACAGTTCTTAATCTGATCTGGTCTTCATTGAAGCAACTGTCAATTGTCATCATTAGAAAAAATTATTTTAAAAACTTGCTTTTATTATTTCTAATGCTACTACTACAAGTTTCGCCCTTACCATAAAAGGGTAGGCACACCACAAAGCCTATTCTATTTGTTATTAATATTTCTCCATACACTTCTCTACTGACAAGCAATTTTTACCTGTTCTACATTCATACGCTCTCCTTTTACGTAAATTATGACCTGTTTCTTCTTATATTGCCCTCATCATCCGACCAAGCTTTCCTGAGTCTTCCAAGAACTTTTTTACCACTTATATGCTCTCTATCTACTTGTCATTCTATCATTATCCATGCGTTCTACATAACCAAATCATCTTAGCACGCTGTTCATATATTCCCTAAATTACTTTTCTACATTAGATTCGTTCAGAACCCTTCGATTTCTATCTTTATCCCTTCTGGTTTTATCAGTCACTTGCGTCAGGTTAGAACTCAGGCTAAAACAGCATTCAATTTTCTTACATGGTTCGCCTGACATATCAAACTTTCCGCCCCATATAGAACAGTCGATACCAGTACCCTGTTATTTGCATCCACTTTGTACAACATTTTTATCTTGAATGAACACTGGCGAGGTGCAACTCAAGCATTAAGAATTTCTCGGGACATGCATTAGTATTAATTTTAAAATCCATATCTGCTAAACGAATAGACCGAATTTCAAAAATAAAAAGCAATATATAGGGAATAAAGATCTCTTTGCAACGAGCTATCACGTGACTCCTATTCCTATTTGAAAAATTTTGAGGGATGAGGGTACAACTGACCATAGAAGTAACAAAGTCCATAAACTTAATTCTCATAGACAACTGTGCCCCCCTCTTATATTCGATCGGCCCGGTTGAATTCTGACATTTCTTGGTATGGCGTAAGTCTCTGTATATGGACCATATTCATCTTGGGCTTCAGGCTCCGTGAATGCGATAGACAATGTCATTGATCCTTTAGACCACCTTATACGGACCTTCCCATAATTTCTGTAGTTTCGGTGACCGTCCCTTGCATCGTACTGAATTGTAGAACCACACCCGATCATCTTTAAAACCAGCTGAATTAGCTCGCACGTCATAACGGGTCTTCATGCGGTCGCTTTCTATCCGTACATGCATTCCGACAGCAGAGTGGATGGTTTTCCTTCTTGTCAATATGTCGGAGCTTTTTTCAAACGGAATTCTTATTTGGTAATGGTTCTTCCGTGTAGTTGCCCTCGCTCTGGTGTTTCTACTTAAATATCTTGTCGGGTCCTATTCATCCTGTCGACATCGACTCTGTTCCAACAAATGTGTTCGCTGACCTTTTTCTGGGTTGGCTTCACATTTACATGGTCTTTACACCCTTCATCTTGTACTTCTCTCATAATTTCTTCTCCGCTTGCTGCTGACTGAGTAACTGGGTCGTCTCTTCCTCTCACAGCTCTCTTCACTGGAATGGGACTTTTACGGCAGACGTTTCTATTTTCCTCTATGAGGATTTTTCGCACTACCAGGTTACTGCTAGGCGACATTAATATTTATTCACCGCCGATAGTCAGGATGTTGGTACCAAGATCAAGTTTAACGCACTAACCTTGAATTATATCCAAGCCAATTATAATCGGGTCTGATATGGCGGCGACTATCGTTCTCTGCTTTACCTTCCATGTCCCAATTTGCAGCTCGACATCAGTTTCGCCAAATACCTGGATCCGATCACCACCGGCTGCATTTACTCTGCACACTCTGTCTGGCTCTTTTACTGGCCATCTTGGAGCCATGTCGCGGCGAATAATTGTCATAGGTGTGCCTGTGTCGACGACAATCTGGGTCTTATTACCGCTTACGTATCCGTCTACGATGAGAGCGCTGCCAGAATCGCTAACCTGAGAAATGGCTACCGGCCTTAGCTTCACTGTCTCACTTGCGCGTTATCTTAGAGCCCAACATTCGCCCCTTATATGTCCCACCTTGCCGGAGTTACAGCAGCGCAAGGCATTTGCACAGTGAGCTCTTATTGGGTGTCCATGAGACGTAGGCCTTACCTGTTCTGCTATTTTCTCTAGTGGCTGCATGATCTTGGATGAATCTGTTTTATTTTATTCTTGGACTTGGAGACTGCGAACTTTCATATGACTTTCTGACGCTTGCTTAACCGCTTCAAACTCCAAGGAATGTGCCAAAGCATCGTTCAAGTTTTTGTGTCTCGCTATCCTCAGCGCCTGATGTGTGTCGGTATCTCTGATGCCTCCAATGAAGGTTTGCAGCGACAGCTAGTTTAAAAACTCCATCGGAGCTGTGGGATAAGCTGATCGCGTTAGTCTGGCAGCGTCGGCTTCCAATTGTCGCAGAGTTTTGCCCGATTTCTGACAGCGACTTTTCAACTGAGTTTGGTACAGCCGTTATAAATGCTAGTCTCCAAATCCCATTTCTAGATAATACCGAATGCTGTTGTTGAAACTGTCTCTTCCCTGGGAATTCCTTGAAGCACGTCGAGGGCATCTCCTTTGAGATCTACTATTAAAGAGGTCGCTTTCTCTCTCTCGCCCCAACCATTTGCTGTAGCAGCGGCTTTGAACTGTCGTAGATAAATACCCCATGGGACCGAGCCATCAAATGTGGAAACCTTAATTCTTACGTGGCTATCTTCGAGTCTGATCTTTCCCTTGACTAGGGTATTATATTTCTTTTCTAGTGATTGTATTTTCTTCTGTATCTCCGCTTGTACTTCCTACACACTCGTCAGCTTGTCATGTACATCGTCGCTGATACCTCTTACTCGACTTTCTACTTGTTGGAAGATGTCGTCTTTTACCTGCTTCATACGTTTGTCCACACACGAAGTATTATTGTTGATTCTGCTGGCTCGTTCTTGCAGAATTTTCTTTGTTTCTTCATCTCTTCTTCTGGCTTCTTAATATATTTTTCTCATTTTTTCTTTTGTTTCTTCATCACTTTTTCTTATTTCTTCTTTGACTTCATCTCTTTCTAACCTCTTCATCTCTTCCTCTCATTTCTTTTTTTGCTTCTTCGTCTCTTTTTCTCAGCTCTTCTTTATCATCTTCGTCTCTTTTTCTGGCTTCTTCATCTCTTTTTCTGGCCGCTTCTTTCATTTCTTTAATCAATTCCAATAGCTGGGCGTCCATATTAGCTGTTGTGCTACGTGTCTTGGGCATAGATGTACTTAAAGCTGTTACACAGTTTATTCTGCTTTAAGAACACACCCAGTTATGAATTACTGCTGACCCTGATCTTCCTGAAATTCTAGAAATTTCAACGTTGTTCAACGAATATTCTGGAAAATATCTCCGCTAGCAATTTGAAAATCCCACTTCTGACACCATTTGTTACGTTCTCCGGGGTTTTGAATTGAATATATATATATATATATATATATATATATATATATATATATATATATATATATATATATATATATATATATATATATATGAAAAACCTTGGATATGGGTTCTACGGGCCCTAATTCGCGCTCATTTGAAAAAATTTTCCCATAGTATCACCATCGTTACTTCTCTATTAGTGAATTTTCTTAATGAAAATTCACTAAAAGTCGTATGTTGTCGTGATCAGAATTAAGAAAGCTTTGAAAGCAAGTGTCACTCGACACAAGGCCATTTTAATTTTAAGGGTACTTCACTAAATTTTAACGTCACTTGGCCGAAAGGGCAGGTTCCAGGACACCAAAACTTACGCCATCATCTGTCCCCCTTGAAAAAAAAGTGGACTTGTCTCGGTTTTTTTTTTCTCTCTTTTTTAGGAACCCCGCCGCCCACGTGTCAGCAGCGTATCTGCTCAACACGTTACCCCTCGGCCACTGAGGCCAGCTATCAAGTATTTATTCGCGCGGTGTTATACCCGAAACCTATAGGTAAACATCTAATTACAGAATTGACAAACTGTTTTAAAATCATATAAATAGAGACGTGAACCTATTTTCTTTATCATATTTAGTTCATGCTTTCGTTTCTCACATTTTAAAATTTGAATTTTATCGAATCATAGTGCTGAACACGTTACCCCTCGACCACTGAGGCTAGCTATCAAGTATTTATTCGCGCGGTGTTATACCCGAAACGTATAGGTAAACATCTAATTACAGAATTTACAACCTGTTTTAAAATCATATAAATAGAGACGTGAACCTATTTTCTTTATAATATTTGGCTCATGCTTTCGTTTCTCACATTTTGTAATTTGAATTCTATCGAATCATAGTTTGGCACAAACGTCATAATTTCTTTATAAAACGATAGTTCTGTAAAAATTTCCTTCCCTAAACATTGACCTTTTCACTACATACTATATTTTCATCTGAAAATTTAATTGGGGCCGTTCATCAAGCTACAAATATTCTGTATTAGTGAATTTTCTTAAAAAAAATTCACTAATGAGGAGATCTCGACTTTTGAATTTTCAAAAAATTTCTTCAAATGAGCGCTATTTATGACCCCTGGAACCCAAATCCGAGGTCGGTTTCAGACTTTATATGTTTATATATATATATATATATATATATATATATATATATATATATATATATATATATATATATATATATATATATATATATATATATGTTTATATATTTATGTGTCACACCTATAACTAAAAAAATAATGGACCTATTTTAATAAAATTAGGTGAGTACCTTCCTTTCGCGAGTGGCTTGGATAAGTTCGTTAGCCAGAAAAATCCGCCGAGGTTTTCCCGGAAAATTTTGTGTTTTCCTTCGAAAAAAATCGAAAAAAAATTATATGTCCGGAATTAACAAAGTAAGGGCAACTAAATTTGGTACACGGGTTTATATCATTATGGGTAAGCTACCTACCACAATTTAGCGCTGTAGGTTAAAGTTACAGGTGTTTAAAAAAAATTTGGGTTTTCCTCAAAACGTCAAAGTCGCGATTTTAAACGTGAAAATTGTTAATATTTAGACAATGAACCTGAAATTAATATGATCTATGGAAGGAAAATGTCTCAATAATAATGTTTTACAAAGCCTGAGCTCGTAGTTTCAATCGTCATTGTCCTTCATTTTACTAAAATATTCCCTAAAAGTTGTATACATTAATTGTAGGGTGTCTTAAGCTACATCTTAAAAAATATTTCCACAATTACAGGGTGGCCCATAACTCGTTGGTGATTCAAATTTTCTTTTTTTTAGTGAATTTTTAATCGAACACGCCCTATCTTATTGCATTTTTGTATTTTCCATCGAAATATAATATATCTTTATAAGAAAAGAAATTCGGGACGCAGCAAGTGCGTTATGGTAGCGAATTTTCATTAAATGCTTCAAATTTTGAATCAATTTGCTATTAACCTATAAGGTTGACCAGAAAACCAGTTTTTTCGGTTACACTTTAAGTTTACTTTCGGAAATTATTGTACATTTTCAAACAATAAAGTTATTTTGATGAAACATGGCACATTGTTTCTAATATATAGATTATACTGGTAACCAAATTTGGTTCCTGCTTTCTTAAAAAAACATATTTGCTATTAAAAACATTTTTATGAAAATTCACTACCATAACGCACTTGCTGCGTCCAGAGATTTTTGAAAATGTATTCAATCTTCCGCTTAAAAAACAATAACTTTTACAATCACATCATTTTTAATTTCATGCCTCTGTCATTCTGACGTCGTGCGAGAGCAGACTGGATGTACTTTGTACTTTCACTTTCGCGCATTTACATGGTGTTGACAGTGGTTTTCTGTATTTTAGTGGCCGAGATTTCGCGATAGCTAGTTGGGATAGTATGCTTAACTTGTTATTTATATTACTATTCGCTCCTGTGGTATGTATCAATCTACGCATGGCAGCTACGTACTCCGTCTTTCTCAGGCATTACACTTTATCAACCTAAGTCGTTTCAACTCATCTCTTTCAGATTTTATTTTTAAGTAGAAAAAACTCCAAATTTTGTAAACCAAATTACTCTAAAATCACAACAGAGCTTTATATGCATCATTTCCAGTCTCAATTTAGTAAGTTCCAAAGTAATGCGTATTCAAAAATACTGTTGTGTATTTTTGAGTCAATAAATTCTTCATTATAGCTGATTTACGAACTCGCCCACGGTCTTAACAAAATGAAGATATGTGCAAAGTTTTGCTCAAATCAGTTTAGCAGTTTTTAGTGAATTTTCTTTAAAAAAATTCACTAATGAGGAGATCCCGACTTTTGAATTTTGAAAAAATTTCTTCAAATGACCGCTAATTAGGCCCACCAGAACACATATCCGGGGTCAGTTTCAATTTTTATATGTTTATATATATATATATATATATATATATATATATATATATATATATATATATATATATATATATATATATATATATATATATATATATATATATATATATATATATATATATATATATATATATATATATATATATATATATATATATATATATATATATATATATATATATATATATATATATATTTATATATATATATATATGTATCACACCGATAACTCAAAAAATTATAGGCCGATTTTGATTAAATTTGGTGAGTACCTTCCTTTTACAAATGGCTTGGATAAGTTCGTTAGCCAGGAAAATCGGCCCAGGTTTTCCCGGAAAATTTTGAGTTTTCTTTCGAAAAAAATTGTAAAAAAATTATATCTCAAAAATTAACAAAGTAAGGGCAACCAAATTTGGTACGCGGGTTTATATCATTATACGTAAGCCACCTACCAAAATTTAGCTCTGTAGATCAAAAGACAAAAAAGTTATAGGCATTTAGATAAAAATTTATTGGGATTTTCCTCAAAATGTCAAAATTACGATTTAAAACGTCAAAAATTGGCAACATTTAGGCAAAAAACTTGAATCTAGTACGGTCTATGGAAAGGAAATGTCTCAAGAAGAATGTTTTACAAACCCAGAAGTCTTAGCTTCAACCGTCATTGTCCTTCATTTTACTAAAATATTTCCAGAAAATTAATTTAAAATAGACCCTTTCTCTGATGTTTGGCAGTAGCCTAAGCTATAGAGTTTATCGTTTAATGGTATAACATTTTTGTCGAATTTTCGTAAAAAATCAATAAAGTTCGATATATCCATTATTATACAAGATATGAAAAAAAAATTATATATTAATTATAGGGTGTCTTGAGCTACATCTTAAAAAAATATTTCTACCATCATAGGGTGGCCCATAAGTCGTTGGTGATACAAATTTTCTTATTTTTTTAATCAAACACGCCTTATGTTATTGCATTTTTGCATTTTCCATCGAAATATAATGCATGTTTGTAAGAAAAGAAATTCTGGATGCAGCAAGTGCGTTATGGTAGCGAATTTTGATCAAATGCTTCATATTTGAATAGCCCAATTTGCTATTAACCTATAAGGTTGACCAAGAAACGAGTTTTTGTGGGAACACTTTAAGTTTACTTTTGGACATTTTTGTACATTTTCACACAATAAAGTTATTTTTATGAAACATGGCACATTGTTTTTACTATATAGGTTATACTGGTAACCAAAATTGATGCCTGCTTTCTTAAATAAATAGAAAACAGACATATTTGCAATAAAAACATATTTAAGAAAATTCACTACCATAACGCACTTGCTGCGTCCCGAGTTTTTTAGTTATCGCTCAATATATAAAAGTGGTATGTTATCGTGATCAGAATTGAGAAAGCTTTAAGTTACTCAGCATAGTGCCATTTAAATTTTAAGGGTGATTCACGCCCCTGTGTAAGGGGCACGTTCCGATGTATTCTAGGTGATAAGTTTTAATCGGCACACCCTGTTGTTGTAATACATTGTGTGAAACCTTCTAGAAACAAGATAACTAACTAAATAAATAAATAGCGTTAAAATTTTACTAACCTAAGTCTAATGTTTGTATTTTTTTTCAGGTTATTTGAACTGCAAAATCTGTCTATGGTTGATATCGTTCATTCTCTACAGGGCTTTGCGGTGAATTAACTAATCAGTAACAAATTTTGTGTATTTCTTATGTTAAAAATAGAAAATTGGTAAGTTGAGAACTAAATCTGATGGACGCTTAAATCTAAAGCATAAGTGTACAATTGTTTATATGTATAATCTAATTTAAACAAAGACTGAAATCAGTTAGTAAGGATATAGCCTATTATTATCAACAACACTCTAATTTTTTATTATACTGTGATTTTATTATTGTTTTATTTACGAGATCCATGCTTTTTATTGTAATTAAATGATTGTAGCAAATGTTTGTTTACCAGTACATACAAGCAACTATTTATTTTTAATCTTTAATTAAATATGTGTCTTAAAAGTTAATAATTTCAATTATAAAGGCTTTAAGTTGATCAAGACGTCTGCTTTAAAAATAAATACTTTTTAATTATTATAGATTTGTCTTAGCTATCGGTTAAATTAGCTGTAATATTTTTTTAATACTAATATTAACTTTCTGTAACTTTTCATATCTTTCTTTGTATTATAATTATTATATATTTCACTAACTTAATTAACTAGATTTTAATCTATGGTTAACAACTGACTGTGTGGCTGGGAAACCATTTAGTTGACAGTTGGATTAGCAGCAAAACAAAAAATATCAAACATGTAGCTTTTGTAGCGTCCAAATTTTATGTAACCCACTGGGAATTGTAAATATTAGATATTGGTAATATCATATATATATACTAGTATAAAAACCTATTACAGAAATGTGCAAAAGTATTTAAAATTGCCAACAACAAATAAATATGGTACATTCTCAGCTTTCAATAAATACACTTTGCTTATTGAATGTATAAAAGAACGAGGGCTTCCATTACCTTTATTAGATTTTTTGTTGCCAAGATCATCAGCTTCGTTTTCCAATCAAGAAAAACTATATTACCACAGATAAATTGCCCTTACTAGTTCTTTACACAACATCTAACAAGCTTTCTAGATATTATTATTTACTGGCCCCAACCGAAACCAACATTATAGTAAATAGTATATTTTCTCCATCAATAATACCATTGAGTCAATTCTATGATTGGCTCCCATTTTCATTTGATTCAGAATAAATACTTTCACTAATAATATACATTTAGGGCATGTACTATATATTTTTTAATTCTATTGCTTAATAAATTACGTTATTAAAATTTTTATGTGGGGGTGACTCTTGAAGACGACTTACAAAAGAAGTTTCTATTCAGAGTTTGATTTCCACTAAATGAGAAAACATACAAGATAATTTAAAATCAGTGACTCATTAAGCGTTTATAAAAAAATTATACAAGAATTATACAAATTTTAAATGAGTGATTCTTTGAGGCGACCCTCTTATTTTAGATATTTTTATTGGCGTTGCTTTTCGCTATTAAAATTGTTGTCCCCATTTTGAATGTGATCACCTTTAGTTTATTGCGTTTGATATTCCTTTAAATGGGAAAAATATACAAGTGATGTGTATTCATTTTCGTTTGTGGAAAGTAATGTTTAAATAATCCTGAAAACTAAAGCTCGTAGGTTTCTTGATCTTTTGATATTAAAGATTTTTGCTGAAATTGCGCTTTGCGTTTTACAGAGTGTTTTCGTCTACATGCCCGAGTACTTGAAGTAAGTTTTTCTAGAAAATCAGATCGGATTAGCTAACGAACTTGCCCAACCTACTTACAAAAATGAGGAAACTTGCCAAAGTTCATTTAAAGTTTGTTATCGGTTACAACGCTTTAAACCATCCAAATTTGGAAAAGTTAAAACTCTTACGGCCAGTGGCTGATATAAACCGATACTCAATAAATAAAGACTTAACATGATACGAGCAACATATTAGCAATCAAAGACTATATCAGCAAAATATTTGCAAATTAAAACATTTAATTGTATATACAGCAATGCCCGTTTATAGCAAACATCAAGGGACCGGAAAAATAATTAGTTATAGACGGAAATTGCTTTATATAAAACTAAATATTTTATTCAATCAACTACTTTTTTGAATAACTCAGTTTTCATTGTTGCATGTATATAAACTTTTTTTCAATGTAATAACAAAATTATTAATTTTACTTTGTTACCAAGGGTAACTATTTGATATAGAATAGAATTTTACATCGGCTAGTTTAGGTAGTACTCGATTTCAGAAAACCAAATGGCGTAAATATTTCCAATTGCATCAGAGATAGCTAGAGTTGGTATGCATTCGTTGCTCTCAATATCTTCGTCATCTTATTTCTCTTGATCATCAACGCAATTAATTGCAGAAGACACATAAGCTGCAGTGGCATTATCGTCGAAAAGTCGTAATTGGCGTGGACGTATTCAATAACATGAAAATCATATTCAACGAGAGCAAGGGCCTCCTCAACATTATCGTCAGTTCCTGCTCGACCAAGCGTGATTTATCATTTTCATAAAATGCATCTTCATACTTGGGGAATCCGCCATGTTTAACGCAATTCGCAATTGTTTAAGTACACTTGGATAACCCAAATCACCACAACACATTTTAAAAGACCTGACGATCGCTTCACTAACCAAGCTAGTGTCATCAGAGGATGAAAAATTCTAACTACTTTAAAAACTAACATCACCTTTTTTTTCTCCCTCGGGGATCGTCCGCGGCCCTGCCGCTCCGATAGCACTGCAACCTTTGGTTGATTCTGCATACCCTTAGTCTTACTCCACCCATTCCAAAATCACTGTGCCTTGAACTAGTCTGCACAGCGATTGGTAGAGTGAAGTTTTATATTGCTCTGTCTCCGGTCTAGACTGACCGTAGATCAGTTGTCTTTTGCGGTCCAGAACTTTACATTCGCACAAGATGTGCTGGGCTAATTTCTCCCCCTTGTCGCAGAGTCTGCATGCGAGGTCCCCTTCGAACCGCCCCATTTTATGCAGGTGTTTCTTGACAGCCATGTGTCCCGTCAAGAGACCTGTTGTGTTTCTGAGCTGTCCTCTGCTAAGATTTAGCAGCTCCACAGCTCTCTTTGAACTGGGTACGTCAATCATTGACTTTCCATGTCTCAGCCCTGGACAGTCCGCCCAGTACACCTTGTGTTGGTTTCTGACCCAGGACTTAATGGCTCCCCTGTCAGTGCTCTTTGTCACGCCCAGAGCCGGTTCTGGTCCCATAAATGGTTCTGATGACCCTCTCTTCGCGAGACTGTCAGCTTCTTCATTGCCTTTGACCCCAGAGTGACCCGGCACCCAGACATCACCTTATATACCGGATCTTAAGTAAAGGAACCGAACCCAGAGGGGCACTAGTCGCAGGCAAATTCTGCAGTGTATCGTATTTGTATCGCCGGACGCGGTCTTTGAACTGTCTTTATTACTTTATCTAAAAAGTGTCGATCTCGAATAATTTTGGGAAGGTTCAACGACAACTAAGTTAACATAGTTTCGTTTGACGAAAATATCTGTATTCTTATGTTATCTCTAGGACGTGTTGAAACGTGTGAATTTATTTGACAAATCAATCGATCAGGTGACTTGAAATCGGCGGTGGAGAAACGTCCATACATTTTTTGTTGTAACTATATTTAGCAATACATATACTCTCGAACGCGTTTAGCTGTCCTGGTTGTCTAACACTTTTTATTAATTTTAGATTATCTTCATTAACGTGATGATTGTTATCCCAAATATGTCGGGCGACGGAAGATCTATCAATAGTACCGTATCGTAATTGGGCTAAGCGTTCTTTGAATATAATTCCAATAGATCTTTTTGTTTGTCCTACGTACTTAATATTACAATCTTTACAACTTGTTTCATAAACTCCCGACATTTTAGCCTTGCTGTCCTTGACTTTTGTGTTACCTAGCAAGTTTTTTAAGGTGTTTTTTGTCGAAAATGTTAGCTGCAAGTTGGATTTTTTTTAAATGCAATCTAGACACACCCATCGTGATTCGAGGTAAGCAAACAAAGTTTTTTCGGATTTCTCCCTTCTAAGCGTCGTTGATTCCGTCAACATTTTCTTTGTTTTCTGTTTGTTTGATTAATTTTTCCACTAGGCAATCAGCGTATCCGGTATATTCGGCCACGTTTTTAATATAGTTTAATTCTTTGGTATATATACTTTTGTTTAAAGAAACATTAATTAACCGGTTTACTAAGAAATTCAGACTGACCATTTTTTGTACCTACGTATGATGTGAGTCGTTTGGAATGTAGCTTAAAGTGGTGGTTTCCCTTCTATGGTTATCAAATTCTAAAGTGTCCTTATTCTTGACAACTAGTACATTTAGAACAGGTAATTTATTATTAATTTCTAATTCGTGAGTAAATTTTATAGAATCAAATTTATTGTTTAATTTGGCAATAAAATCTTCTATTCTTCTAATAAGTTGTAAAAATGGTAATCTTAAGTCCATCGGACAAACAAAAAGATCGATTGAAATTAGATTCAAAGAACACTTAGCCCAATTACAATACGGTACTATAGATAGATATTCAGTCGCCCGACATATTTGGGATACTAATCATCACGTTAATGAAGATAATCTAAAGTTAATAAAAAAATTTAGACAACCAGGACAGCTAAAGGCGTTCCAGAGTATATATATATATATATATATATATATATATATATATATATATATATATATATATATATATATATATATATATTGCTAAATATAGTTACAACAAAAAATATATGAACGTTTCTCGACCGCCGATTACAAGTCACCTGATCGGTTGCTTTATAAAAAAATAAATTCCCACGTTTCAACACGTCCTAGAGATAACATAAGAACACATATATTTCCGCCAAACGAAACTATGTTAGTTTAGTTGTCGTTTAACCTTCCCAAAATTATTAGAGATCGACACTTTTTAGATAAAGTAATTAAGACAGTTCAAAGACCGCGTCCGGTGATAAAAATACAATACGCTGCAGAATTTGCCTGTGACTAGTGCCCCTCTCGGTTCCGTTTCTTTACATAAGATCCAGTATATAAGGTGATGTTTGTTTTTAAAGTAGTTAAAATTTTTCACCCTCCGATGACTCTAACTTGGTTAGTGAAACGATCTTCAGGTCAGGTCAGGTCTTTTAAAATATGTTGTGGTGATTTGGGTTCTTCAAGTATACTTATCAGTGCTCATCACAGGCTCGAATCTTCACTTAGTCGCAATTGTTTATTGCGATATTTTCTGTCATGCCAAATGCATAAAGTTTATTGCTTTCAAGAGATTCACTCTACTGTAAATAAAGTTTATGATTTTGGAAACAAATCGTCGGTAATATCTTTTTAGGCTATGGATAACATCGTGGTCCATGGGCTGCAATTTATGGCTATCGTTAGGTGGCATGGACACTACTTAAATTTTACCCAAAATCTTAGACATCTCGATGGTCCACCGCTAACGCGCTTTTTTGTTTTTATGAAGTAATTTATCATTCAATTTCCGGAATTTACTCGTAACAAAGTCAGGGGTCATCTAATCTTTTTTATTGAGTTCGTAACTTACCAGCAACCAATTAACACTGTTGAAGTATTTGGTATTTTTAGGCTTTCCGATTACGAACAATTTTTTTTCTGCTCCCAATAAATTTGCCACCACCAATACGGTAATTATTTACATTAGAAGAAGGTGTTAGCTTAAAAAATGCTACTTCGTCAGTGCTGAAGATGTATTCATCCTTAATGTTTCCCTTAATTTCAGGCTACCTGTTTTTCAATCAGTCATTTATAACAGGGATTGTAATTTTTCTGTTGCTGATGCTATGTCTTTTTTGAATCCTTTATCAACCTTCTACTAAATTTTTATTCGGGATCGTTCATAACAGTTTACTCTCAATGTTTACAGCTTTTGGATGCAACACGACTCCATAATCGGATTATTTTTAGTTTTTTGCTGAGGAAACCATTCCAAATGTTTCGGTCAACTTCAAAACTAGAAGATTTTTTGATTTCACATTTACGTTCACAAATTTCCCATTTTTTTTCTTGCATATTGTACCAGCAGTTGATTTTTGAGTCCAATTTTAGTAAAAATATCACTTTTATTTGGTGCTCGTTGCAGAAGTTTTACCAGGTCATATTTAGCTCTGAATGAAGAGGATTAAACGTTCATTTTTTAAAGTACTCGTGTTGGAAATCATCACAAATTGCACATTCCTTGGGGTGAAAACGCAGACAACTTACTTGTTATAGTTACCCGCGGTTTAGATGCGTATTTTTTTCAGGGAGCCCCAAGTTCCCCAAGAACCACAAAACTTATATTGCTGATGGCCACTGATGAATACAACTTTGTTTTCGAAATACACAACCGGCGCCTAATTCTGTATTATTATATTTGCCTTGTATGAGCTGATTCTGCTTTCTATTTCGCTTTCCATCTACAGTGTCCAACGTCCCAGCCGTAAGTCTTCATACGGTAAGGCAGGGGCTTCTGCCCCATATCAAATCGAGTGTCCAACGTCGTTTTTTTATCTTTTAAATTTATTACAACCGACATTTTTTGAAATGCATCAAAAATATAGTTTATTCGTTATTTGCGAAATACACCTTCAGTTCGTACTTTCCAGATTGGTTCGTTCTAACCAAAGGTTCATTACAACCGGCTTCGTTATAGCCGGACATTACTAAAATGTCTTCAGCGTCGACATATTTCCGCGACTACAGCTAACCACCGACGCCAGCGAGCAGTTTCTTTTCGCTAACCTGGAAATTTCACTAAACCCCTGCTTGCCCAAGACATGATATTCGGGACCAACGCCTTGACGCCTCTTTCAAAAAAAAAAGAACATGCACACGTACAATTTGCTCAAACACAATCCTTTAGTAGTTTTTATTTTTTAGTACGTACTAAACTTAGTAATTTTTTTTTAGTGATTGGCTGCGGTGAGATCCGAACTCAGAAGCTTAACACAGCAAGCCCAAGTTTCACTCTCTGATCTTTTGATATCGCATTAAAAACCCCAACCTTTTTACAAAAGAAAGGGAATTGAAAAAAAAATATATGTGGGATATAAAACTGTTTTGAAACGTCGATGATTGCATTGTGGCAGAAGTGTAGCAGCATAAAATAAATAATAATATTATATTATTTACTTCTGGAAAATAAGGAACAATTAAATGCCTCCTGTCCAATGAATTTTCAATAAAGCACAATTATACAATAGATGAAATTCTCAAGCTCATCCAGTTTTAAAAAATTCTGAAAGAATTCACAATTTGTCTACCTTCTTCTGTTTACTTTAAATATCAGTCATCGAGATAACGTAGAGATATTTCTGTTATATTCAGTGTTTGTTTACAAATGTTTCTAATAATTTTTTTATAATTCCATGCGTATAAAATTATGTTATTTTTGATGCAAAGTTGCCCTAGTTTCAACATTACACAGCAAAATTTTCTGCATTTATTTTTATCACCCTGTCAAAAGGTACTAAATGTCAACAATTCTATACACCAAAATTCTCAAATCTATTCGCACATTAATAAACATGCAGTTCTAGCTAAACTAATATAATTAAATGTTTCTGTGTACTAATACTTTTCCATCACGCCGAATGAAAATCTATTTGCCAACCAAAAGACCTAAGGTCGTTACTAATTTAGGAGTTAGTTGAAAAAATAATTATCCAGACTAATATATTTAACAAAATTAAACATGAATCAAGTTGATCTTGAGCTAAAATGTATGTTATGAAAAATAAGAAGTTATTATTATTAATTAAGAAAACAAAACTCTGGACGCAGCAAGTGCGTTATGGTAGTGAATATTCATAAAACTATTTTTTAATAGCAATAATGTGTGTTTTTTTTTAAAAAAAAGCAGGCATCACATTTGGTTACCAGTATAATCTATTTAGTAAAAACAATGTGCCATGTTTCATCAAAATAACTTTATTGTTTGAAAATGTACAAAAATTTCCGAAAGTAAACTTAAAGTGTTCCCGAAAAAACTCGTTTCTTGGTCAACCTTATAGGTTAATAGCAAATTGAGCTATTCAAATATTAAGCATTTGATCAAAATTTGCTACCATAACGCACTTACTGCGTCCAGAATTTTTTTTCTTACAAACATGCATTATATTTCGATGGAAAATGCAAAAATGCAATAACATAAGGCGTGATTGATTAAAAAAAAGAAAATTTGTATCACCAACGACTTATGGGCCAGCCTGTGATTGTAGAAATAATTTTTTAAGATGTAGCTCAAGACACCCTATAATTAATATATACAATTTTTTTTCATATTTTGTATAATAACAGATATATTGAGCTTTATTGATTTTTTTTACGAAAATTCTACAAAAATTATATACCATTAACGATAAACTCTATAGCTAAGACTACTGCCAAGCGTCAGAGAAAGGGTCTATTTGAAATGAATTTTCTGGAAACATTTTAGTAAAATGAAGGACAATGACGGTTGAAACTAAGACATCAGGGTTTGTAAAACATTCTTCTTGAGATATTTTATTTCCATAGCCTGTATTAGATTCGAGTTATTTTCCTAAATGTTGCCAATCTTGACGTTTAAATTTAAATTTAAAGTTTTGTGAAAAACCCCAATTTATTTTTGTTTAAATGCCTATAACTTTTTTGTCTTTTGACCTACAGAGCTAAATTTTGGTAGGTAACTTGCCTATAATGGTATAAAATTTGGTTGCCCTTACTTTGTTAATTTTGGAGATATAAAATTTTTTCGAAAGAAAACACAAAATTTTCCGGGAAAACCTCGGCGGATTTTCCTGGCTAACGAACTTATCCAAGCCACTTGCGAAAGGAAGGTACTCACCAATTTTGACGTTTAAAATCGCGATTTTGACGTTTTGAGGAGACCCCAAAATTATTTTTCTTGAAATACCTGTAACTTTTTTGTCCTTTAACCTACAAAGCTAAATTTTGGTATGTAACTTGCCTATAACGATATAAACCCGCGTATGAAATTTGGTTGCCCGTACTTTGTTTGAAATAATAAAAAAAATCGATTTTTTTCGAAAGAAAACACAAAATTTTCCGGGAAAACCTCGGCGGATTTTCATGGCTAACGAACTTGTCCAAGCCACTTGCGAAGGGAAGGTACTCACCAAGTTTTATTAAAATCGGTCCATTATTTTTTAAGTTATAGGTGTGACACATAAATATATATATATATATATATATATATATATATATATATATATATATATATATATATATATATATATAAAGTCTGAAACTGACCTCGGATTTGGGTTCCGGGGGTCCTAAATAGCGCTCATTTGAAGAAATTTTGTCACAATTCAAAAGTCGGGATCTCCTCATTAGTGAATTTTTTTTAAGAAAATTCACTAAAATGATTAAAATTTCCTCTAAAGTTACAAAACAGTTTGTACCTATTTGCGTAGAAATGTTTTTTTTAATGTACGCCATCCTGAAAAAAATATCCATTGGTCTATTGTGAGCAGGATTATTTCAAAGTTTAAGTCGGGGGGTTCTTGTAAAGTACTTTTAGAAAATATCATAAACCAAGAACTCATGATGAACAGGTGCGATTAAATCTATGCTGTAGTAGAGGCATGGACAAACAAGTATGTCGTATATTTGTATAGGACTGGTACTTAAAAGGAAGCCGTAAAAAACATTTACACAAAAATAAATTCCGCTCCTTTAAACCAAAGTTTACTAACACTTTCCAAGAGCGATATTTCGGAATATGGTTAATTTTTTTCACGAATGGGTGGAAGAAGATTCGAACTTTCCTTGTCGAATTTTATGGGCATACGAGGCTAGTCAATTCACCAAACTGTGGATGGTGGACACAAGACAATCCATAATGTGTAATAGAATACCGAGATCAATATTATTTTAAGACAAATGTATGGTCCGGTATTTTAAACAACAGAGTGGTTGACCCATACTTCTTCTGAGAAATTTAAAAGTTAAAGACGAACTTACAGTTTTTATATGATGAAATAATTCAATTTTTAAATAAAATCCGCCTTAATGAAAGACACAACTCATGGCTTCAATGTTGTGGAGGGCTATTTATGATTCGGCAGGTACTAAACAATTTATTCTGGTACTATTTCGTGGTAAGGTAATTTGGCGTAATATGGAAAAATCCTGGCCACCTTAGTCGCCAGACCTAACCCCACTGGATTTTTTCTTTTTTCTTTGAAGAATATTTTGAGCCTACAAGCGCCGACTATTCTAAGATGTCGACTATCTGGAGACAGTAATTCGGGAATGTGTATCAAATATTATTCCTCGACTTCCAAGAAACTCTGTCACATTGAAATATTATAACTATTCAATATTTATTATCAATTTTAATTTTGTTACTAAATGTTAAAGTATTAACGCATAAAAAGATTTTATTAAATTAATTCACCAAGAATTGGAAAATGGGTTAAACAAATTTGGTTCATGGCATTGTTGAACTGAAATGCCTTTTGGTACTATGATGAAAATATATAAAGTAAATGTTGCTATGGAATTTTAAAACTACAGCAATTTAGCATCATATGGCATAATTTTACTAGTATATTTCGAATTCTTCTGAAAGTATCCAAATCGAAACATTTTTAAAGAGAAAAAATATCGGAACGCAGCAAGTGCCGTATGGTAGAGAATTTTCATTAAATGCTTTCAATTTGAATAACTCAATTTTATATAAACTTAGAAAGTTGAGTTTTCGTTTGTAGTAAGGTATTTACGAGGGGAAAATAACAACCAAATTTTATCAAAGTATCTGTGTTATTTTTTGAGATACAATTTTTTTGTTGAAAAAATATATTTTTTTTAAAAACACTGGTCTGATAGAGCTGGCTAACAAACTCATTCAAGCTATTAATCAAATAAATAATTTTGCCGAGTATCATCAAAATCGGTTAATAATTTTTTGAGATCACTTGTGGATATATATATATATATATATATATATATATATATATATATATATATATATATATATATATATATATGTATGTATATGTATCTATATATACACATATAATAATTCAAATGGACCTTGGTTTCGGGTTCTAGAGGCCCAAATTCGCGCTAATTTGGAAAAATTTTTGCAGTCTCACCATCGATACGTCTCTATTAGCGAATTTTTTAAAATAAAATCGCCAACAGCCCTGCGGCAGATGCGTGTATTAACTCTTAACGGGTCTCTTCAGATATTAATAAATTTTAATAATCAAAAACATTATTGTGTTAAGAAAAGCAAACGTAAAAAAAATCAAATATATGTAACAGGGTTTAAATTTGGTAGGTGGGTAGAAAACCAATAAATAAATGAATTTATATTTACCAGTTCAACTTTTAAAGATAAAAAACTTTTTGTTAAAAATATGTCAAATTGGACAAATATAGCCGATCGATAAAATCATATCGTCAACATTAGTTTGCATTATTTTCAAAGCAATGAACCCTAATATTACCTAAACTAACTAATGAGAATAGGTTCTATATGATTCGAGTTTTATTTTAACGGTGATACCGTATATATATATATATATATATATATATATATATATATATATATATATATATATATATATATATATATATATATATATATATGATGTAACACTCGACTCATGTTCCGTATTTAAAATATAAGGGTTGTTATCACCACCCTTAAGGGGTTGATGTGACAAAGTTGAGTTTTATGTCAAAACATGTCCCCCTCAATATTAAAATTAACCTGTTTCAGCGTTTCTTGAAAAAAAGGTCTCTGGACGCAAATCGGTTTGTTTCGTTTTCAATGCGCCACCCTACATATATATATATATATATATATATATATATATATATATATATATATATATATATATATATATATATATATATATATATCCAAACGATAACTTAAAATACGAAGGCGGATCAATAAATCCGTGACTTTTTTAATGAAACACAGGTTTTCTGACAAAAAAATAATTTTATTTCTCAACATAGTCTCCTTTGAGCTCTATACACTTCCTCCAGGGTTTCACCAATGTTTTTATCCCTTCCAAAAAATGAGATTTGTCGATGTCCTCAAAATAAGTATTTGTTTGTGAGATGATTTCATCATTGGAGTCAAATCTCTTTCCGCCGAGCCATTTCTTTAAGTTTATAAACAATAAATAATTACTCGGGGCTAAATCTGGAGAATAGGGTGGATGAGGTAGCAATTCGTAGCCAAATTTATGCAATTTCTCCATGGAGATTACACATGTGTGCACCCTTGCGTTGTCTTGGTGGAAAATATTTTTTTCTTGCCCAAATGCGGTCGTTTTTTCTTCAAATCGTCATTGAATGCGTCCAATAAGTTGGTAAAATATTCTCCGTTGATGGTTTTTCCCTTTTGAAGGTAATCAACGTGGACTATACCGCGTGCATCCCAAAAAACGGTCGCTATGACTTTATTGGCTGACACCCGCCTTGGCCTTCTTCATCGCTGATTCGCACGGAGAAACCCACTGTTTTATCTGCTGCTTCGTCTCTGGTGTGGTATGGTGAATCCATGTTTCGTCCACGGTTACGAAACGGCGCAAAAACTCGTCTCTATTGCGGTTGAACAACGCCAAACATTCCTTCGAAATTATCAAACGATTGCGTTTGTGGTCGATTGTGAGCAAACGCGGTACCCATCTTGCAGATTGCTTTCTCATACCCAAGTGATCATGCAAAATCGAAACCATTGAGCCATGTGATATGCCTATGGCTTCCACAATCTCCCGCAGTTTCAATCTCCTATCGGCCAACCCCATATCGTAATTTTTTTTAATTGTTTCGGGTGTAGCGACCTTAACTGGGCGTCCAGAACGTTCGGCGTATTTGTGCTTGTACGGCCGCAACGAAATTCATTAAACCACTTTTTTACCATGGAAATTGATAGTACAGAGTCCCCATAGCCTTGGTTTGAGTGATGATTTTTTTTCGCAAAAAATAATGTTTGATGAGCACACGAAATTCAGTTTTTTTTTCCATTTTCGTTATCACTCAAAAGGTTGTCTGCTTTCAATGACTATCTAACACAAACTAAATGATGCAGCTTGTTAAAAACTTGACAGGAGTCAACTGACAGATGTTTGTTGACAGGAGCAGTGTTTCCTGTGAAGAGGCGGGTAATTCAAAAAGTCACGGACTTGTTGATCCGCCCTCGTATACTGAACTAAGTTTTATCAATATTGACACTTTTTTTCTTTAGTGAATAGCCTGAACCAGTAAACTATCCCTATCGGACTAGTTTAAAGATAGGTTTTTTCAACAACAACGAAATTCTGGAACTAGCAACGCTATTTTGATTAATTTTGGCATTAATATTGTCATTATCGTAACATAAATGTTTTTATCTTAGAAGTGGAGTTATTAAATTCTGAAACGTTTGTAAATTCGCTACCATAATGCACCGGCTGTGCCTAGACATTTTGAGTTAAATATCTGGTAAAGTTTACTTATTTAGCAAAACGATGGTCACATATTGAGCAAAGTTACTAGAAATGAGTTGCGTTTTCTGTTGCAAACTACGCATCTTCCGAGGTATAGTTCGTAGAATTAAAGCGACAGAAAGTAATTTAATTAAAACAAGTATTCAAGGCTGCATTTTTAATCAGAATAATAAACTGCTAATAAAAAGCTACAGGTTCTAAATATTTTCTCTTTTGGCATAATTTATACGGTTTTTTTTTCAATTAATGCATGGTAGAGAGATTAACAATCAAAATAAGTGGAAAACATAAACCAACTAGTTCCACATACCTTAAAACTTACAGGGTATTAGAAATTTTAGTAAGTCATGAGCGAATGTAACCATCTTTATTTGTTGTAAACAAATTAGTATTCTATTTGTGCTTTGAATTAAAATACAAACTATAATTAATTTGTTGTTACATGGAAACATTATTACAACTGATTTTATCAAAACTGTATGCGGAGTGAATGTAACTGTGAGGAGAAAGATGCTCATGAAAACTTTATTTGTAACAAAAATTATTACAAAGACTTAATTAGTCAGATTGTAAGTTTCCACTAAAAACATAGAATATCATGGAGTATGAAATCTTGCAGTAAATATGTATTTGCATATATAAACAGTGTATTGAAATGTAAATAATAAAGTTACATAGATATACAGAAGAGTTTTTATTTACCTCACCCACATCCTGCGCTTTTAAATGCATAACACCTCATCTAGATTGCGTACTGGAGCCGTATAAAAAGTTCTAGTTGTTTTTAATCGAATCGAATAATAAACGAATCACATATTTGAGAAGCCCCATATGTCCACAAATGATAGTTTTCAGAAAAACGAAAAAACTGTTTTATGGAAATTGATACCATACAACTGGAAATATACTTTTAGGGTGTGTGAAGGTATGTAAATAGGTTAGGAATTTTGCACAATATATACAGCTTCTACTGCATCATTAAAAGTATAAAATGGCGACTTGTGTGGTTTCTAAAATACACGTTTTATTGACCAGAACTTTTTTAGTAATTAATTTTTATTTTATCAACAACTTATTTTAATGAGTACATCATTAACCTAATGTTTAATATTCAACAACGCCTTCAGCTTTTCCAGCTTCTGTTGGCAAGGAAAATATTTCTTCATACACATTTCTTATCAGTTCTTCTTGGTCCCGAGTGAATCTTTCAAATTTATTGATGGATATCATTTTTTTGGCACTAATTGGTACCTTGACGTCTGGATAGGCAACTTCGTCGGGAAAAGATGTGATTTGTGTAGATGTGCTGAGTTTAAATTCATGTTCAATGAGATCATTGCGAGGAAATACATAACCTTTCTTGTCTTTTGTATGAGTGAACTGCATAAAAGTTGCAATACTGAAGGAAACTTTCTCATCTTTTTGTACCCCTCTACCTAAGGAAGCTGTAGACAAGCAATTTTTTTTATAGAATTGGGGCCACCATTTTTTGTAATCTTTTATCACGCTGGTTTCTTCATCCATCAAATAAACGGAAAACGTCTTTTGGGGCTTGACGTGATGGTTAGTTTAGTATATTCTTTTAATAAAAAAGTTCTGTCATTTTTCTCTATCTTCTTTTTAACCAGAGAACCTCGGTGGTTCAGGGGTAAGAACGTGTGCTTCTGAACCGAAGGGTATTGGGTTCGATCCCAGGGTACTACTTTCATTTTTTCAGTACAAAATGTAACATTAACATCAACCGAGGTTCTGGCATTGTATTTGAGCAAGTTGAATGTCTGCACGTTCCGCCCTTCGGACGGGGCGTAAAGCCGTCGGTCCCGTGTCCATGCGATGTTGGGCACGTTAAAGATCCCTACCCTCCTTACAGAAAGGAAGAAGTTCGAAAACATTTCCAGGATAGTGAGGTGAAACTGCTCCCTGGCGTCGGTGATTGGCCATAGTCGCGGAAATAGGCCGGCGTTAAAGAAACAAAACACACACACTTTTTAACCACAGGGAATTTTCTATCATAAGGCATGAAGGAGTGCCCTCTTATAGGAAAATACTGGTTAACAGTCTTAAAACGTGCAAGATCTACTAGCGCTCTACACATCCGTGATTTTTATTTTATCCGCCACATCCGTGGAAAAAATATGAAAATGTTTTATAGTTTCGGAAATTTCTCGACTTATGTATTCCATGATAAAAGAACAAGCCTTGTTGGGCCCTCTTTTGCCCAAACCTCCATGGTAGATGCACAAGAGCGACTCACCCGTTTTTGGATTATGGATATTAAAGACGTTTACAGTGGGCTGCTGTAAATAAAATGTCTCCTGGACAGGAATCGAGGGAAGACAGAGATTTTGCATGTAGGCAATACATATCCCTTCGACCGATCGATCGTTTCCGCATAACTCTTAAATTGGCTCAATTTTCGTGAAAAACTTTTTCGCTCTTCTTTGATGGACTATCTTTTCAGCAACAGCCACACTTTTTGCAACAACGTTTAAAGACTTCTATTCAATCTTGTTGGTAAGTTTCTTGCACGTACAGCATGTATCCACTTGGGGCCTTCCAAAAGATAAACTAAATTTTTCTCGAAAAATTTGTCTATAAAAACTGTATTTTACAGAATATTCTGGGTATTTATCAAGCAGAAGTTGGTGTATTTTTCTGATGTCCAGTTTTCACTTAAATATTGGTAGTCACGCTTAGTGTGATGAGCGCGGTTAACAGGGAAGGATTTAATATGATCTTCTATCAATCTTATGCCTTCTCCAGATATGGCATTTCCAGAAATTTGTTTTCCTCGTTTCTGTCTAGATTTCCCCTGAGAAAGTAGATTGGACAATTGGACATGGCATGTAGACTGATAAGTGCGGCCTTGCCTGCAAATTTACCAGAACTTGACGATACATTGTATTTGAAAGTATGCAGATTAGGTATCGCACCCTCTGGATTTACTCATGGACGTTTTCTTGTCACTGGATGACATTCTATCAAAGCCTGGAGACCCGCTTCGTGTTCATTTTTTGCAGTAAAATAATACAACTTCTTGAAGATTTCAGCACGATCACCTTCAGGTATTTTTTAAAAACAGTTTCTCCTACAAGTAAAAATATACCATCAAATTTATTATTAGGAAGTCACTACTGCACGCTCCGAGCATGCAGTAGTCACTACGAAATTAATTATATTGCAGAAGTGAGGTTAAAAATTTACATAACGCACCCACAGTGTTGTCCTTGGGTCCGAGCATTTACTGCATTTTTTTGTTACCTCCTTGAAATCAGAAAAAAAGCTTAAGAGAACGAAAAACGTGGTATATGTGATTGACCTCAGGTGGGTATAGATCTGCTCTATGGTGAGGTCACAATTGCCTATAACACCCTACCATAAAGTAGCTATCTAACAGATTATCAAATTTATTAAGATTAGCAGCACTTTTTAGGAGGTTGACAGATCTAAATACAGTTTGATACTCATGTTCTCTTCCTTTGCTTTCCTCGCACTGCCCAGAGTCCTATATTTGTGGGATCTCCAGACTAGTGCTAGATAACATATAAATTTAGATATCTAGAGAATAGTTAATAAGAAATAATTTCTTTATGCTGAGGCCAAAGTAAATGAGAAGTTGGGGAGGGATTTCTCTTCAATTAAACAGATATTTCAGTATAAAAAAATATATAAATTTATTCATGAAAATTAAATTTGAAATAGCAAACAAAACAAAATAAAAAATATATATAAATGGTTGGTTAATCTCAGATAAACATTAATTGCACACAAATAGCAATTAGATAAACAGCAAGAATTTCAAGAGCAAGAAATTATTAATTTACATACATCTGTCAAAATAATAAGATAAAGATAGTTGTATATTACACAAATGTTACTGTTGATTACTTAGGGTATTGTTCAAAATAAACACAAACACAAATGATTAGGTAAATTACTTGACGTTTGTCAATCAATTACTAGGTTTTCTAGTGGATTTACTGGCCAGTTCCTGAGTGAAGCTCCAAAGAAAGAAAATTTATTAGTATATCCCTACGTGAAATTGCTATATTAATTATTGAAAACTAAAAGATATTAAAGAGAATGTATAGGTTAGATATTTTACAGACAAAATTTTCTTATTACAACTTAAAAGAAATTACTAAAAACTGTGTGTTTAAATTTACCAAAAAAAAGACAAAATCTTAGAGATTAAACAAGGAATATTTACTTGTGCGGTCAGCACCTCTCTGACATAGTGTTTAAGTTCACTTGATCACGTGATTTTGAAAGTTCGGGTTATTAAAACTTCAGATATTAAATTTAGGCATGAAAGTTCTGCTGATTCAGACCAAAGATTTGTTTAAACTCACCAAACGTCCAGTGCTAAATACTGTTCCTAAACGTCAAAATGTTTGGGGTTGACATCTTTGGGTGATGAATAAAAGGCTTTTTCTTTCCAAACAAATACTTTATTCCTTGTCCCGACGCGTTTCGACCTTACCTAACAGGTCATCCTCAGGGGAATTTGTCTTGCTAAACAGGACTAAAAAACTATACAGTTGAATGCCTAAGGAACATGCTTCATCTGTTGTTATAGGATTGATCCATTTGGTATCATAAGTGCTAACAACTTGGAAAATAACAACTCTGTTGGAAATTAAGAAAGAATTTTTGTTTTAAAATTTAAAAAGTGAGATATAACGTGCATAACACGTGATGGAGAACAAAAGCCGGCAGAACATCTCAGCGCAAGGTCGATACTTAAACTCTGCCGGCTTTTGTTCTCCATCACGTGTTATGCACGTTATATCTCACTTTTTAAATTTTAAAACAAAAACAAAAATTCTTTCTTAATTTCCAACAGAGTTGTTATTTTCCAAGTTGTTAGCACTTATGATACCAAATGGATCAATCCTATAACAACAGATGAAGCATGTTCCTTGGGCATTCAACTGTATAGTTTTTTAGTCCTGTTTAGCAAGACAAATTCCCCTGAGGATGACCTGTTAGGTAAGGTCGAAACGCGTCGGGACAAGGAATAAAGTATTTGTTTGGAAAGAAAAAGCCTTTTATTCATCACCCAAAGTCCAGTGCTAAAGTTACCTAGTGATCCTCCTGAAGATGATCTCCAGGTGGCATCAATATGAGTGCCTGGCACAGATTTCAGACTCCAACAAGAGCGGAAAATTTGGGGAAAACGACTGGGACTTCTCATCAGAGATTATTAGGCCAGTGGGTGTTACTAATTCCATATCACCCGACCATTTGACACCTATGTCGATGCTTGATGAAACTTTGCGAATCGCAGTTGAAACCTGAATTTGCTTCAGTAAAATTCACTACCAGTTGACTTAAGGTACCATAATAACCAGGAAATATTTCTAATCACGACAAGAAATCTACAATTCGACACAGAGAAACACAACTTAGATCCCGTTTTTAGGGTGAATTCTATGTTTATTTAAACTCGAAAATCATTTAGCTTACTTTAAATAATCACTGACAATAATTATGGAGTTGTACAGATAACAGAACGAACATTACTACCCCGTTTTAAGATAATTCAACAGCCAGCGTAGCTGACGTGTTGACGTTAGGACGGCACAGCAGAGACTCTCCCTCGGCGAATGTTTTGACTCTGCACGAAGCATCCTGAATTCTGACCGTTACAAGCCGTGCGCTAGCTCTTTCTAACCTCCGTTTTTCGAATGAGATAGCGAGACCTCCTCCGGTGGCGTTGAAGCCAATTTTCCTGCCTGCACGCAACGTTTTCAAACTGTCGTTGGGTTACATCACCGATTACGGAAATTTCCAGATAAACAATTTAGTTCTCGAACATTCTAACGTATATTTTAAATGCCTATTTCGTTCCTGGAAATATTTGTTCAGTAATATGCGAGGTAGTTTTCCATGGCAAACATATAATGAATTTTAACATACAAATTAGAAACGCAGTAAAAGTGTTTACGGTACTTGAAGATTTAGCGACTTTTCATTTTAAAAAATTGAAATCGAAACACGAATTGCCCTACAGATATTGGATTGCTGGCTATTAATTAGGTCACTTACGGTTTTATTCTGTATAATTAAAGTAGTAACGAAACACAAGCGTTACACTTTGTAGTTTGTATATGCCCCACCTTTCACCCTTGCTTTTTTTATAACTTCGCACTTATAAACACCGTTTTAAACCCTTTTTTCGTTTTGTTGGGACATTGTCGTAAACCACATCTTCCTCGGACGTCATTGCGTTAATTAAATTTAAAATATTTACGTCAAACGACACTGCCTGGCGCTGCTATTCGCCGCTGCCAGCTCCGTGTAGCGGTATATTTTAGAAACCCCACATGTCCGGGACATACAGTGTTTTAAACATAATAAAAGGTTAATTTTAGTTTTAAATAAATGATCTGAATAAAAATTAATATAGTTGGTTTTATATATCAATCTAAAATAATGTTTTTATTGTTCCTTCTAATTAATTTTGTATCTAGGAATGCTACACTGTTATCTGTTTCCTCTTCTAATGTAAATTTAAAAAATTGGTTGTAAGAATTAAAAACATCCAAATTGTGTGTTGTTGAATTTAAAGGAATACTACAAATAATGTTATCAACATATTTTTTTAAAAGGAATATTAAAATTTAATTTTGGTACACATGCTTAAAATAAATCATCTGTGATATACTGAGCAATCATTGGAGAGATACAATCACCCGTTGGAGTTCCAAGAATTTGTGTATAATATGTGTTTTCAAAAACAAAATAGCTTGAGTAAAAAATAAAATCAATTATTTCAAGAAATGTATTTCTTGGATTGGTTGTTTCTATAGAAATTGAAACCCATCTTTTCTCAATGCTATCTTTTAAGAGTTTAAGTGGAATGTTAGTAAAAAGTGAAACGATATCAAGACTAATAATTACATAATTATCTGGAAGTGTAAGATCCTTTATAAAATTCTGAAAAGTGAAAAGAGTATCTTATGTAATAATTATTGTTTGCATTGTAAGCTTTTGTTAAAATTACAGTGATAAGTATAGCGAATTTACTACTAGGTGAATTTATAGAAGCAATAATTGGCCTTAAAGATAAGAAAGATTTATGAGTTTTAACTGTTTTCAACGGTTTCTAAGATCGTCTTGATTCTTTTGAAAATTTTGAAAGATGTAGCCTTATTTTCAACACTGCGCGTTTTACCCATTTTCGTCTAATGGTAAACGCTTCTGGAGTAGACGGAAGCACAAGAAGGATACTTTTGAAATCGCTTACAGGGTGTCTAGAATTTGACGACCAACTACAACATTTTCAAAGTTGACAAAGTTCGTTCTTTCAAATATGATACCCTATATGTTATTCGATGGTCTATGCAGAATTTGATTCTGCATCGATTAGCTATCCTTTCCTATACCTATTTTCAACTTTTATCTTGTTAATCCATATTTTTTATCAAAAGACGATTAAACTTCAAAAATACTATGTAGTAAGCCTTGATTTTAACAGGAATTGAAACAATGTTGATTTTATGTCAAAGCAGTATTAGCTTACAGTTTCGTGAGGTATCTAGTTACTGTTCTAGTGATTTTGTTAATTTTCTCAAGTATAGTTTATAATGGAGAATATTGAAGGATATTACAATAATTATTTGTTAAAATTGTCTAGCAGCAGCGCTGGAGTTAGGTATTTCAAGAGCATTAATTCACAGAATATTAAGAAAACATAATAGGCATATTTTTTTTGAGATAACTGTGCACGGACTACGTTTTGGTGCTGAGGCAAGACGAGTCGATTTCTACAAGTTCATGTGCATAAAAATGGCCTGGGATCGACGATTTCGTCATAAGATTATATGGACTGATGAATTGAAATTCAGCAGGCAAGGAATTATAAATCGCCGAAATAATCACTGCTGGGCACAAGATAATCCACATGTCCTGAGGGAACATAATCACCAGGGCCACTGTAGTTTTAATGTTTTTTTTATTTAACGATGGACAGTAGGGTGGGATACCAAGTGTACGATGAAAATTTGAATGGGACTAGATATCTGGAGATACTCAGAGGGTTTGTTAGTGATTTCCCGAATGCTCTACCTCCACGTGACACAGCAAACAGCTGGTATCAGCTGGGTAGTGCGCCAGCACATTCTACTACAGCGGTAAACGAGCAGTTGCCCTTGATGTTCGAGGATCGGTGGATTGGCATACAGGAATCGGCCACCCAGATCACCCGATTTGACGCCTTGTTTTTTCACCTCTGGGACCGTATAAAAGAACTAGTGTACTCTAGGCCTGTGAAAACTAGTGAGGAATTTCTGAACCGTGTTGACGATGCGTTTACTAATCTAAGTACAGACGAACTTCGGACGTCTGTTTCGCGAGGAGTATGACAGTTATTCAGTGTTTGAACCAAAATGGCAGTAATATCGAACAGTTATTCTAATTTTATATTTATTTATTATTTCGTGTCATTATGTTCCATTTTTTTATGTTTTTCATTTGTTATTCCGTTCTAAATTTTGTTATGTTTCTGTTTTGTTTTCATGATCTAATTAAACTAAATTTCTGCGTTTCTTTCATGTTCATTTTGTGTCGATATTTTGATTTCTGTCAAAAATCACAATAAAATAGAGAATATGGATTAACAAGATAACCGTTGGATCCGACCATTCAATAATATACAGGGTATTATATTTGAAAGAATAAACTTTTTAAATTTTGCAAATTATCTGATTGATCGTCACATTTTGGACAGCCTGTATGCGATAAATTAACTGTCAATGTGGATTTCGAAAGTACTATTCTTGTGCTTGCGTCTACCTCAGAAGCGCTTACTATCAGTCGAAAATGGGTAAAACGCGGAGTGTTAAAAATAAGACTACATCTTTAAAAATTTTAAAAGAATCAAGCTATCCATCAAACAGTTGAAAATAGATAAAGAGAAACCTGATGAAACTCAGAATGAAATTTTCTCAGGAATCCAAAAACGAAGTAATATATTGACTGTTCTGATTAAAATAAAAACTAAAGGCGACTTCCGGTGTCACCGGAAATGGTATGACCTTGAACATATTTTAAAATTAAAGAGAATTTTAAATAACCTTTAATTCAAAATTTAATTCAAAAACTAAAATGACTAAGTGAAAATTGAACCTGTGATGAGCACTGATAAGTACACTTGGATAACTCAAATCACTACAACACATATTTTTAAACACCTGACGATCGTTTCACTAACAAAGTTGGCGTCATCAGAGGATTTGGGTTCCACAAGTGTACTTAAAAATAAAATGAGTTTAATAAAAATGTATTTAAAAATTAAAAACAACGTTTTTATAAATGTAATTAAAAGAAAATCTTTTTTTTTTCAATTTATATAGATTATTAAAGCATAAAACCGTTGACCGTAAAAAATAGTAAGTTTTTAGAAATACATCAAGTTTGGTTATGGTAGTGTGGCGACCGGTTACGGAGCATGATGATTCACCAACAGGCAACGTGGACGGAGGACGGAGCAGGAACTTTGGGGAAAATGGATTCATTGTTGAATGTAACGTGGTCTAGTTAAGATATAAAATAATTCACTGTGTAATCGAAATATATTTATATATTAATAAAACTATTTGTGACTATAGAACATTGTGTATGTTATTGTGAATGCTAGGGCCCCACAGGTAGTTTTATAGATCATCGACAAACTCTTGATAGTTAATTATTGAGTGTGTGTGTGTTTTTTTTCTCTTTAATGTCAGCCTATTTCCGCGATTGTATATAATATTATTATTGAAATCACCGACGCCAGGGAGGAGTTTCACCTCACTCTTCAGGAAATTTTGCCGAACCCCTGTCTTTCTGTAAAGGAGTAGGGATCTTTAACGTGCCCAACGGCGCATAGGCTCGGAACCGACGACTTTACGCCACCTCCGAAGGGCGGAACGTGAAGATATTCAGCTTGAAAATACAATGCCACAATCTTGGTTGATCTTAAAGTTACAGTATGTACTAAAAAAGTGAAAGGAGAACCGTGGGATGGAACCCAGTACCCTTTGGTTTATAGGCGCACATTCTTACCACTGAACCACCAAGGCTCTAATAATTATTGAAAATTGTTTCATAGACACGTTGTAAATTTTGGAAAAATGATACACGAGCATCTAAATATTGGTCTTCTCACCCTTAATCTATGGAATTAATACAAAAAAGTTATTTTCTATATTTTATTAACCCTTTTTAGTTTTTTTAGCTTTCGCACCAAGTTCGCTTTGTTCTTAAAACACCCAAGTTCTGCATTTCATGAACTTTTTCATAATAAATGTTTCATTCGGTACGATATTTGTCGAGACAAAATCCCGGCGTCACTTTCTTGGAATTAACCACATTCGACACCCGAGGTTGTACAAAAGACATTGGTGTAGCAGCTTCCATGCCCTGTTTTGTAGTTACAAAGGCGTGTTTCTTCGTAAGTGTATCGTCCTGTGCATCTTCAGTGTTATTTCTTCTTAAAATTAATCAATGGAGGTGAAAAATGAAAGAAATTTCATTGCCAGTCGAAGATTATGGTGTTTAAGGTGTAATTACTAAGCGAAGATTGTAACCTGTGATGAGCACTGAAAGGTACACTTGGAGAACCCAACTTACCACAACCCATTTAAAAACTGACGATTGTTTCACTAACCAAGTTAGCGTCATCAGAGGATGAATAGTTCTGATTCTGATTTATTCATCCTCTGATGATACTGACTTGGTTAGTGGAACGATCGTCAGGTTTTTTAATTGTATTGTGGTTATTTGGGTTCTTCAAGTGTACTTATATGTGTATAATTATTTTTTCTTTACCTTACATATATGTTAATATTCTAAAACTAACGCTGTAAATTGTTGTGTTACCGTAGTTTTGATAGCAGAACTTTATGCAGTTATTCTTTTGTTGTTATTCTATCTCAACAGATATCACTCGGGTTGCACTACGAACATTATTTCTGGTATCTATATTAATTGACGTATTTTTAGAATTATAGGTTTTCTGCAGAGTGCCTTTTTTCAGTTTTCATTTAATAAAGCTGAATACTTGGGGCAATAAAAAACAAACAAATTTGAGTGCACACAAAACTTTCCTGTGATTTAAAACTACTGTGTTATGTATAAACACTGGCGTTTCTAGTTAGCACATACAAATTAGTATTCTATATGTGTTCTATAATTAAGCACATATTTACTTTGTTATTATGTAAAACACAGAGCTTATGTTTGCAAAATCAGAAGTATTATTATTTAGAGGCTGCTGAAATAAACGCAATGTCGAGCTTTAAGAGACGTGGTTAAAAACTGTAGCTTTTATGTCAAGTAGTGATAGTTCTTCCTACCTTCAAGGTTTCACAATAGTAAAATAAAATCAGTGCAATGTAAGGACTCGAATTAAAAACTGTATTTGCATAAATAAACAGTGTATTGAAATGTAAATAATAAAGTTACATAGATATATAAACGTTCTCCATTGGTGCGGATCGCAAAATCAACATTCATTTAAAATTAAACTGAATACGGGATGCTCCCATTGTGAGCTTGTTGAATAGATTAAATTACATCGCACAGGTTTTCTAGCTCATTCTACTAGTAAGCATTTCTCTTTCGTTTACAGTCCTTTGTTATGTTTCTAATTCTTTTCTTTTCCTCTTTTATTACAGCACACAATCATAATGTATTGTTGTATCAATAACGCGTTTTTGTAAATTTTACTATAAAACTGGGCTTTATATAGCGATATTAAGTTTCTAGTTAAAACAGATAAGAAAAGTATAGTAGAGCTTAAATGTAATGTAATATTCGCCATACCTTCTTAGTGAATTTTTATTAAGCAAATTCACTAATAAAGAGGTAACGATGGTAATACTTTCGGAAAATTTGTCCAAGTAAAATGTATGTTTCCGAGCGATAATTCAAAAGATACTCAACTGATTTAAACGAAATTTGGCACATATCTTCATTTTGTTAAAAGCGCGGGCGAGTTCGTAAATCAACTATAGCGTATATTTTTCACCCGAAAAATATACAAATATATTTTTGAATACGCTATATTTCTGAAAGTTTTAGAGTAACTGCAATGAGACTTTAAATGTAGTTAGAAATGGTGCAAATAAACCTCTGTTGTGAATTTTAGGTAATTTGGTTCACAAAATTTGGAGTTTTTTTTTTCAAACTAAAAATAAAATCTGAAAGACATGAATTGAAAGGACTTAAGTGTAGACAGAGTAGTTTTCTGCCATGCGTAGATTGATTCATACAACAGATATAAATCCTACATCATCAACAATAATAAAACAATACAAATCACACGCATAAAACATGCTATCCGAACTAGCAATCGAGACATCTTGGCAGAACTGTTGAAAATAGAGAAATAGAAAGTCATGGTTATGACGACAAGGCGACATCGCCTTAAGCCTATGGTGATGATATTATATATATATATATATATATATATATATATATATATATATATATATATATATATATATATATATATATATATTACAATTGCGATAGCCAGGAATTTTGGTTTCATCACGCTCATGTAAAGAATATGTTCCTTATTCGAGATTTTTTTTTATAAAAATTCGCTTAATTTGTAGTGGTGTGTAACCTTCATGTTGTTTCAGTTAAACAGCTAATAACCAATAAATACAAAATTTAATTCATAGAGGTCGATTGCGCGCAGACCCCCCCCCCCACAGACAGGCATCGAAATAAGACTAGAAACTGAAACAGAAGCAAGCGCGCATACCTCGCTTAATAACTAACCCGGATCGAATCCGAGGTAATCGTTGAATACGTGAGCTCAAATTACGCAAGACTGCGTCCTCACGAATCCAACAGTCACTTCGGATTTAATTTGGGTTAATGATTAAGCGAAATATGCGCACTTTTGACCGACCAAGAAAAACGACCTTGCCCGACTAAAAAAATAAGAACTCAGTTTCGGTTATAGCTAGAGACCTCTATTAAAGATCAATCGAGTCAGGAGTGTCGTCTTTATTACCAAAAGATGACGAATAAAATGCTGTAAATAAAACTAAAACTGAAACAAGAGGAGAGCTTTACATTCGCACAAGATGTGCTGTGCTGATTCCTCCTCCTTGCCGCAAAGTCTGAATGCCAGGTCCCCCTCACACCGCCCCATTTTATGCAGGTGTTTCTTGACGCCCATGTGTCCCGTCAAGAGTCCTGTTATGTTTCTCAGCTGTCATCTGCTAAGTTTTAGCAGCTTCACTGGTTTCTTTGAACTGGATTCCTCAATTACTGACTTCTCAGGTCTGTGCCCTGGACAATTTGCCCAGTACACCTTGTGTTCGTTTCTGACCCAAGACTTAATGGCTCCTCTAGCAGTGCACTTTGTGACTCCGCGAACCGGTTCTGGTCGCGTAAATGGTTCTGCTGACCCTCTCTTCGCGAGACCGTCAGTTTCTTCATTGCCTTTGACCCCCGAGTAACCCGGCACCCAGATGAAGGTTACCTCATTCTGGACAGCCAGGTCGCGCCTCTCGTTTCAGCATTCACTTACCAGCCTGTAATTGACCCGTGAGCTACTTAGGGCCTTAAGGTGTGCCTGGCTGTCCGTGGCTATGAGGATCTCTTTGTTGGTGTAGCCCCTCCTCTTGTTCTCCCGCACACAGTGCAGGATGGCGTACATTTCGACCTGAAAGGCCGTTACATGGAGTCCGAGGGAAATACTATGACTTACTCTCGGTCCTTCCGAATAAAGACCTGCGCACGTCCCACGCTCCCCGCTGGATCCGTCCGTGAACCAGATAAGCGCGTCCCGTGGTAAGCCCGGCGTCTCCTCCCGCCATGCCTCGAGCTCGGGGATTTTCACTGTAAAATTGTTTTCCCTGCAGATTCTCGGGCTCACGAAGTCTGACCGAATTTCAAGCATGGGCCCCTTCACGATCTTCTGAATTTTGCAGTGGCCCCTGCAGCTTGGGTTGATCTTCAGTCTACCATTGCAGGTTAGTCTGTATAGTCCTAGCCTGACCTCCCCCATGATAACTAAATGTAGGGGGGGGGGGAGATCCAGCAACACCTCCATGGCGGCTGTTGTGGTTGAAATCATGGCTGCTGTGATGCCCAGGCAAGCCATCCTTCGGATCTTTTCCAAAGCTTTAAACGACAAGGTATACGGCGTAGCTCGCTGACACATTCTTCATATGAATCATGGATAGTATAGCAGAATATATCCTCTGCATACTATACGCATTGAGTTTTACCCTCAAACAAGTTATGTAAATTAGCAATATAAATAATAAGTAGAATAAAAAAAGAATAAGTTTCTGACAACATTATGTTTAAAGGACACCTACTTGGAAAAGAGGAAAAAGGTAGACCAAGAGGAAAACCTATGTGGAAGCTACAATGAAATGAAGATAGCTGAGATAGACAGGGGATTATGGTTGGAACTACAAATTGAGATCGCTTCTAGACTGTGATGATGAGTTTTTCGTTTTAAATCAAATACGTAAAACAAAAGCCTCGCGTAAAATTTCATTAAAACGTGAGTTACTGACATGCTAAAAATTCCAGAGAAAAATGTAAAAGTATCAGTATCTGATTCAAAAGAAAGTTGGACTATGGTTGAATGAAACCAGGTGAATATATTGAGGTTATCAGTGATGTACTCATACTTTCTGGCAAGATGCGGCTGAGTGAAGTCAAGATTTAAAGTTTAGGAAAGTAAGTATATGGAATAAGGATCAAAGATTATATCTTACCTGGGTAAAATTAGGTAATAAACATAGTGGTTGAAGTTAGCGCTACTTCATCCCTAAAGCAAGCCGGCGTTACCGATTGTATCGCTGTAGGTTGGAGGTTTGAGGTTCGGAGAACGGCCAACGAGAGAACACACAGTGTACACAATCTGAGTTTACCAACGTAGTTTGCATAGCGGCAACTTGCGAGTTCTGTAAAGCACCTAGAGCACCCTTTGCATACGCGAACGAGATCGCAAGTCGCAAAGTATTTGCCTTTATATGACCAAGTTAAACATATTCACCTACCACTGCCAGCTACTGAACTAGATAGTGTTAAACGCTTAAACACCCCTAACTTTTCCTTACTGATACGTGACCCTTATACTTTGCATAAAATTACTCTGATAAGAGTCTACTTCACCTTTATTTATGGTGTTAATTATTCATTTTGAAAATTTACGGCTAAGCTGAATGTAATCACATATCGAGGTTCTGAGTGTTGCGTCTTGACAATATATTCACATATTACAGCGTCTTCCCGGAGGCTGTATACGATTCTGAATATAAATACTCGAACGTTGCCCAGGTCCTGTTCATAAACAAATCCAAATCAAAAATTTGAGATGCGTGTCAAAAGACATCGATTAATTTTGTTATAAATTTTTGTAAAGCTTTCGTTCATGTACATTTTCACATTGTTATTTTGGTGACCTGGTGTTTACTAGTTATAAATACGCTACCACTTCTTCATCGGTAGGGTGAGTTTTAGCTACAGAATATTACGATTTAATGACTTTTTCACGAATTTAAGTCTGGCACGCAGCGTGGCTTAATAAACTTCCGGCCTATGGCCTACCACCAAAAATCTGTACCTGGACAGCAAATTTCCCCTCCAACCGGGGCATTTCTGTTGTCGTGGATAGACTCAAGGTTCAGCTTTAGCCCCTACTTTGTTTTTTCTCCACATCAATGACCTCGTTTCTAGCACATCCAACCCAGTTCACAGTTATGCGGACGACAGCACCCTCCACTCAAATATACAATATTCTAAGCCTGTCTCTTTAGCCCAATTAGATGAGGATCGCAGACTCATGGAGGGTTCTGTCTCTGTCGATCTCCAAATAATATTAGACTGGGGAAGTATAAATCTTGTATAATTCAACTCCACCAAATCTCAGTCTTGCTTCCTATATTATAAGAGATACTCCAGCCCTAAACCCATCACAATAAACAACCAAGTTATTCAAAGTAATGAGTGCTTTTCACTTGTTGGCATTTCTGTGGATCGAAATCTCAATTGGCACCAACATCTCACATCAATTGCAGAAGCGGCTGGTAAAAAATTAGGTTTCCTCTTCCGTGCTCGCAAATACCTTTCACCAGCTAATCTCTATACCTTATATACTTTGCAAATAAGGCCAAACCTCGAATACTGCTCCCACATCTGGGGTGCCGCTGCCGCTTCTACACTCTCTATCCTGGACTCCATTCAGAAGAGAGCTATACGTCTCATCGGTGACCCTACCCTCACCCAAAGGCTGCCATCCCTTGCTCACCGACTCTCTCTTTTATAGATATCTGCTCAGAGGAGTTTTCTTCCATAGTTCCTCCACCTGCTACCCCCAACAGATCTACCAGGGGAACAGAGTGAATGCACCCTTTTACTTTCCAGGTCAGCAGCCATAGAATATCTTGTTGTGCACGCTCTTTTGTCCCGAGGACTCGCAAGTTGTGGAACTACCTACCGGCAAATGTTTTTCCTTCTCCTCCGAACCTCCAAACCTTCAAGTCCACAATTAACAAATTGCCTCTTTCCTCCTTGTCGACAATCACGGTACGATAGTATTTAGACTGTAAGCCCTCGTAGTGTTTTGTTTAAATATTAAAAAATAGCATATAGTTCGAAGGATTCAGTTTTGTGCAACAGAATGGATAAACGTAATGATAACTCTTTGCAGGTACCGAATATTCTATTTTCGGACGAATCTACTTTGACACTACATGGAGAAGTTAAAAGTTCAGATATTGGGCAAGGAAAGAAGTCTCACCATGGATATCTCTCTATTGGTTAATTTGTTTTCATAAAAATTCACTAAAAGGTAGAAAGAAAAAGTAGAAAAATTCAACCAGAGTCAACATTAAGCAACCGTATTTAGTGCTGTACGACCAAGATTATGTCCAGTATCATATCAAGGAGTGGAGACTTTCAACATTCTTCAACTTTAGTGCATTTTTATTTTTAAAAATTCACTAATAGGGAGGTATCGATGGTGAGACTGCAAAAAATTTTTCAAATGAGCGCTAACTAGGACCACTAGAACCCATATCCGGGGTTAGTTTAAATTTATATATATATATATATATATATATATATATATATATATATATATATATATATATATATATATATATATATATATATATATATATGTATGTATGTATGTATGTATCCATCCGATAACTCAAAAAATAATTAACCGATTTCGATGAAACTCTACAAGTGCCTTTCTTTTATTGATGAATTGGATTAATTTGTTAGCCAGGAAAATCGGACAGGGTTTTCCGAGAAAATATTTAGTTTTCTTTCGAAAAAAGATTTTTTCTCCGAAAATTACAAAGCTGTTTTCATAAAATTTACTGGATATGTTGCCTTGAGGTAGATCTTACCATGTACCAAAATTCAACTTTTTAAGTTTATATAAAATTGTGTTATTCAAATTTTGAGTTTTCTTTCGAAAATAAAATGTTTCTCCGAATATTACAAAGCTATTTTCATGAACTTAAATGTGTAGCTTGCCTTAGCAAGTACATCACAACATACGAAAATTAAACTTTCTATGTTTATAGAAAATTGAATTATTCAAGTTTGAAGAATTTTATAAAAATTCGCTACCATAACGCACTTGCTGCGTCCCGAACTTTTAAATGTTACTCTTTTCGTACCACGCAAGTTTAAAAATAAAATATCTCGCAAACTGTTAAGTTTATCGATTTAATTCAAGGGTGGCCTTTTTATGTATAACTAAGCAAAGAATAAGCACCATACACCAAATTATCAAGAATATTAATACTAAGAAAGTTATGATGAAGTAGTCGTAAAAAAAAATAATAAGAATGCTCGATTCTACGCCACTGGTTCATATTAGTAAGAAAGTTTTATCACCAAAGAGTGTATTTAGGTAGACGTTCCAACTATACCAAGTTTTATTCAAATCGAAAAACCCGGATTTAGGATACAGGGAAAACTACAATTCTGAAAATTTTTCTTTTGCACCCTGTAAAAATGAGGCCGTGTATATAACATGTTTGTCTTATTTTTAAGAAAGGAATCTCCCGTTAAGCGATGTCCCATATTTTTTAAAACACCTGTATACACTTCCTTTTGAGGTCACTAAAAATAATATAGATGAGATGTACTGTATAAAACAAACAGCATTCGACAACGCTAGATGCATTCATACTCTCGCTGAAAAGAAGATTGTATCTAAATTATTTTCCTAAATTGGAAATAAAACCCAGTCAATTTTAGTACAAGCTTTTTATGTTCCAAATTAACTGACGAGTGTTATTTACTTACTGAAATGTCGATGTCGGGGCTAACTCATTGATTTCTGAAAGGATATTCGGGTTGTTAAAAAATTAATTAAAAGTTCAAACTGTTTGTTTCTGTATAGGCAGATTTACCCCTCTAAAATCTAACACAAGATCGTTAAGACTTATTCTTGTATGCTTAAATCTGTATAAAATTTTTGATGAACTAAAAATAATTCATGTTTCATCAATATCTTCTCACCTTATTCTTCTTACCTTTTATCTGTTCAATTTATTGAGCACACTTTATCTTGCTGTGCTTTTAAATCTGCTAGAAAAATAAAGATGTAAAAAGGTTTGGGGTTGCATTAAAGTTGGACGCAAAGGCGCAGGGTACAATCAAACTTCTTGTAGAGCAAGGCAAAGATAAATAAAAAGTCTGTCTAAAATAAAACAGGCGAGTAAAAACTTAAATTGTTAAACGTCAGTGCCATGTAAGAGACATATTTATAAGCCGTAATCATAATACTGTTGTTAACAAAACTTTCAACTGATATGCTAATGAGATATCCAACTTCGAGTAAAACCATTTGTATTATACAAACAATCTCCATTACTCTTCCTTTTAAATTTGTTGTCTGGATTCAGATGCATTCCTTTTACCAGCCACACCATTTTGCTTATCACTCCTTTTAGAAACTTATCTCAGGAGAAAACATTTTGTACAAATTTTACATTACTTTCACAGCAAGCACCTCATTAATCAGTGACTCTCAATAAATACTTTGGATCTAAAAATATAATGCGTGTGTACAATTTTAACAGCATGTAAATTATTAAATACAGATCTAGAGGCTACTTCTCTGGCGTCACAAGTGTTTGTTTTCTTCTCTATAACCGATTTCCCCGTTCTACGGCATCATCAGATAGACGTGAGATAGATAGACCCATAACAACGCACAACTAACAAAAATGTTCTATAATTTTTAAATAATAGTGCAAATTTGTTGTGTTACTGTTATATTACTGCTCTTCGAAAGAAGTTTTGTTCTATTAAGACTGCCAAGGTGAGTATTTAGATTCTCGCAGCAAAATGCTTTTTTAAATTTATTGTTAGAATGTTCTTAGAGCAGAATTATAAAAATTATAAATTATAATTAGAGATTTCGTTTTTCGTTATTTTATAAACGTCTATACAACAATCGTTATAGAATATATTAGCTTACAGAACAAAATTATTCTGTAATGGCTTTATAACAACGATCTTCCAAACATATCTGTCAACTTGCAAACATTTATAAAGCTTTTCTTTAATTGATTATGTGAGCAAATATAAAACAGTTTTGTTAAAATTTTCTACGATACAATATAGCTGCAAATAGCATAGTCTAGTTGAACGCAGGTGTTAAAAAACTATTTTATTGTTGGATGGAACGCGACTGTAATAGAACACTTAGAAAACAATTATAGTACAAAATTAATCCTTTGCATAAAAGTGCGTTGGCTGGGATCTTTATAAAACATATAGCTTTTGTAAGAAGCACCGTTATATACTTTTTATTTCGTGGCAAATTGTGTATTCTGTAGCGTGTAGTTTCTAAACATGTCGAATTTGCAATCAATAAATAAATGGAAATAGGTAAAAAGAATCGGTGCTTTTCGAAGGAAAGTCAATAAATATAAAAATATATTAGAAAGTAGCAAATTGGTTAATAAACATGTTAGTAGTGTTTTACATAGTAAGCAGCACAACAAACAACAATTTGGATTTGAGGTTAAGTCACATTGCTACTACATTTACGTTGCATAAATATCGCAGCGTAGCACTATACTGATGTGTAAGTGTGGCCGAAAATGCGTTTATAGAACAACTAAATACACCATATGTGTTATAGAGCTACGCGCAGGTCTTTCTCAGTGCAGCAATGGGAAACATATTATTTTAAAGCTCTATAAGCGCTTTTTGTGTAACAATCTGCTTACTGCGCCATCTGAAGCCACACTGTCAATATGATCATCAGTTTGCCCAAATATTAGGGCACAGGACCGTACTTACCCATAAATAGCTGTTAATGGTTAGTTACCCAGGATCATGATACAACAAGTAGAGATATTACATACACATACATTACATATTACATACACATACACATCCTCACACACGCACATGCACGCATTAAGATCCGAAATTATTTTCTGACTTAAAATTAATTAAAGATAAAGTGCTTCGTTATTATTAACTGCAGGGGATTATAGTAAAATGAAAATATCAAAATCCTAAAACTTTTGATCCCTTGTAGGAATGGGAAGAAAAAATGTAGTAATAATGTAATATCGGTGGTGCTAGTCTACTTTTACTGTAAAAGCCAAACTTTAAAATTGACAATATGCCAAGCCTACTTTATTTTTGTTTAAATACGTCGCTGTTCATATTACAGGCTTTAATATATCGTCTGTTTTGTAGCAGTGTCTTAAAGAGATAAAATAGTTCTGTAATGGTTGCAGTCGTGATAAGTGATTTATGAAACAGACGCCATGTTTTTATGCAATTCCTGTATTTGTTTGGTAGCTATCTTGAACGAAAAAAAAATTAATGAAGATAGAAATATTTGTGACCTGACAATTTTCACAATATATTATGAATATAAAACATGCGAAATATGTAACAGAATGGGTTTAGGTCAATAAACTGAAAAAAACGAAAAATTTAATTTCGAGTTGATTTTTACAAATTGAAAAAATATTCATTATTTCGAGGGCCCTTCAAAATTTATCGTATATTTAGCATATTTTACACAGAAAATTTTTCTTCGCAGGTGAAATCCGTCTTGCTGGTAGCCAAAAGGAGACTTTTTGAGTTTAATTTTCACACCGTACTAACAGTATTTCTTATGCCATCATATTTTAGTACTTATATTACTTTCATAATATTAGAGAACAATTTTAGGATAAAATAGTGCTAACAAAAACATTTAAAAGACATATCACTCTTAGAGGTATTGCAGTATGCAACAAAAAGTTGCAAAGTAAACTATAAAGAAATTCTAATAAAACATGTTTTATAGTAACTCTATTAAGGCTCTATAACTAGCACCATGGTAAATGATTTTTAGTTTTATTATTGTTCCTTATAAAACTATTTTATAAGTATCGTATATCATATTCTTTTACAGCTCGGTAAACATTTCTACAAATATTCTATACCACCTTACACATCCCTTATAAAACAAACTTAAGAACTAAAGTGTTGTATGAACCTGCGCCCATTTTGCGTTTATAAGCGTTGTATAAACGTTAGTAAAACGTTTATAGGAACAGTCATGTTTTATAAAAACTATTTTATAAACGTTCTTATGACTACAATGAATAAAACATCAAATTGCTAGTTGGGCGGTCTATTATTACAACAATGTAGCAAACCAAGTATGCAGACACCAGAGCCAGCGGATCCAAAATTTTCATTAAGAACATTCACTAATAGAGAGGTATCGATGGTAAGACTTTTGAAAAATTTCTTCAAATGAGCGCTAATTTGGGCCTTTAGAACTTATATCCAAGGTCGGTTTTGATTTATATATGTTTATATATATATATATATATATATATATATATATATATATATATATATATATATATATATATATATATATATATATATATATATATATATATATATATATATATATATATATATATGTGGGTATCCACCTCATAACTTAAAAATTACTTGACCGATTTGGACCAAATTTGGGAATTACCTTGATTGTGTTAATGGGTTGGATGAGTTCGTACATGGGAACGGTGCGTCTAATTTTTCTTTGAAAAAAATGTAAAGAAAATTTTGAAAACACAATATTTTGATGAAATATTGGACTGATGACAACTGACCTAAGGTCAGTCTAGACCGGACACAAGAGCAAAATAGAACTATACCCTACCAATCGCTGTGCAGACTAGTTCAAGTCACAGTGATTTTGGAATGGGTGGAGTAAAAAGACTAAGGGCATGCACAATAAGCCAAAGGCTGCAGTGCTATCGAGGACGAGCCCTGGGGGAAAAAACAGGTGGAGACGTGTACAACGTTTGATTTTTTATAACTGACTCTTAATTAACCTAACCTATTTAAAACATGGATATGAATATTGAAAATAAATATTGAACGATGGTTATAAATAAAAATTGTGAGGTAATGACTTAAAACAATACAATTTTGCGTAAAATAGAAAATATTTATATCAGTAAATCATATTCTAAGAGCTTAGAACACTTAGTTTTTAGTGTTCCTTAGTTGAGCCACGACAGAACCCCTTAGACATTATTATTATTGTATAACCGGGGGAAATAACTAATGCATTATGTAGTAAGAGCAACCATATCGGCATTTTTATAGTTTGTCTCCGTGCGAAAGACAATATTTGGTAGGTTCGTTGTGTCAAATTTAGTACCGCGGGCGTCAATGTTCTTTGCAAGTACCAAGACCTGGTAATCCAGTGTAGTCTTGGACAAAAGCTAGCTTCATACAGTCGCGAAGTGCGAAATCGCCGCGAAACGTAGTCCCATTGGTTTATTTAAAATAATATCGTAAAACTGTTGTTTTCTTTTAGATTTTATAAATGTGTATAGTGGTTCCAGAAATGCGCAATATAATTAAAGGTATAAGTGAGTGGAGTGAAGTGAAGCTCCGCTGCATGTGTCGGCCTAGCGCGATGTAGCAAGTGGCTCCCAGCAGGGTGAGGAAAGACATTGGAGTTTAGACGTGCAAACAGCAAGGACAAGAGGTATAATTTCTGCTACGTAAGCCGGATTTACCCCCCTACCCATTGTTTGTCAACTGAATAGTATAGTGAAATTATACGTGTAATATTTGTCTGTAATCTCTATCTAGGAACCCATTATGAGTGAAGAGCAGTTTATACAAAAAAGACTTACTTTGACAATTTTAAATATTAACATACGGAGTATTAGTAAAAATTTTGATGATTTTAAAATACTTTTAAGTCAATTCAGAAATGAGCCAGATGTTATATGTTTGACGGAAACTTGGAGAGTACATGATGTGCGAATGTATAATTTGACAGGGTATGTTGCGTATTATAGTGAAGGATGCTTTAACCAAAATGATGGTGTAATTATGTATGTGCGGGAGAATTACTGCAATGGAGCTGAAACAGTCAAAATCGGAGATAACAACGCCATTCAGTTAAACTTAATGATTCGAAATAAAAAGATTTTAGTAACTGGCATCTACAGATCGCCATCGTCCAACCTAGAGAATTTTATAGAAGAGTTCGACTGTTACTTGGAGCAAATAAAAAATACTGATTGCCATTTATTTTGTGGGGATATGAATATTGATCTGTTCTCTGACGGCAGACAGTCTTGTGAATATCTTGACATAAGTAGTGAAAGAGGCTACGTTTCATTGATCAATGAATACACAAGAGAAATGGGTTCTTCCAATACTTGTATTGATCACATTTTTCTGAGAACCAAACAAAAACAGCTGCAAGTGAAGTCGTTTGTCTTAAAATGAACAATTACAGACCATTATACAACGGTGGCAAATATAGAACTCAGCGCTATCAAAACAACTGCGAAAGAAAAGATATATCGGGAAAAAACTGACTACCATAAGGTGAAAAATATATTGGAGAGAGAAAATTGGGATGAGTACTTCGATTTTAGAGATAGTGAATCTGCCTGCAATTATTTGCTAGCTAAAATTCAGTCAGCATTAAATTCTTCAACCTACAGGGTTGAAAAAAGAAACAACAGACGCAAAGAATGGATAACAGGAGGCATAGTTAAATCAATAGAAATTCGCGATAAACTTTATCGTGATTGGTTAGCAGACTCAACAAATAGTGACAAAAAAGATCAATACACTAAATACCGAAACACATTGGTTAAACTGATAAAAAAGACAAAGAGAGACTTTTATCAGAAACAAATACACTGCAACAGAAATTGTAGTAAGACTTTATGGCGTGTAACCGATAATATCGTTGGTTGTAGAAGTGGTGGAAGACTAATAAAAGAAATTCAACTGAAAAATGGTGTAGTCTCTAATAATGAAAAGATCATTGCGAGTGAATTTAATAAATACTACTGTAACGTAGGATTGGAAATGGCTGAACAAATAAAAAAACCGAATAGATCTTTTAAGTTACCTCAAATAAGAGATTCTTTTTATCTGGCACCAGTCGACTTGAAAGAAGTAGAGCAACACATTAAACGACTTAAATCGAACAAAGCACCCGGAGCGGATCAAATTAATGATCAAGTTTTGAAAGATAATATTCAAATACTTGCACCTTTACTAGTTCACCTTATCAACTTGATTTTTGAAACTGGAGTTTGCCCTAGTGCGTTTAAAATTGCAGTTATAAAGCCTTTAATAAAGAAAGGCGATCACAGGTCCATAGAAAATTACAGACCAGTGTCACTTATATCAAATTTATGCAAGATTTTTGAAAAAACATTAAAGAAGCGTTTGGTTGACTATATGAATAGTAATGGTATTCTATCCCCAAGGCAGTTTGGTTTTAGGAAAAAAACATCGACATGTGACGCAATAGCATATGTTCTGGAAAATATTTATGACATGGTAGATAATCGCAAACCAACCCTGTGTATCTTTGCCGGCCTCGCTAAAGCGTTTGACACAATTAGTCACGAAAGAATGCTCGAAAAATTATATGCATATGGCATAAGAGGTCACTGTTTAGATCTCTTTGGGAGTTACCTCAGCAATAGGCTACAACAGGTAAAGGTGAACAGTACACTTAGTAGTCAAAGAGAAATTAAAATTGGGTTGCCTCAGGGGACGGTACTGGCACCCGTGCTTTTTACCCTTTACATAAACGACTTGTTGACGCTACCCATGGGGGGGCGTATAGTTTCGTATGCCGATGATACCGCGATAATTTTTTCTGCAGACACATGGGAGGAATGCAAGAATAAGGCGGAATTAGACATGGCAATAATAGCAGACTGGTTTGACTTGAACTTGCTGACGCTAAATTATAATAAGACAAACTTTTTGCCTTTTACTTCATACAGGATCAATTTACCGAACTATAATTTGCTCTCTGTGGGTCCAAGACGTGAGCAGATAGCAATGGTTGCTAGTGTTACATACCTCGGAATAACGATAGATTCGCACTTAAGATGGGATTTACATGTTTCAAAAACCTTTAAGAAACTCAGGTCGATACTTTACAGATTTAAGGAACTCAGTGCGGTTTTATCTTTTCGAGGGGTAAGGATAATTTACCAGGGCTTGGTTGATTCTGTTTTGAGATATGCAATTTTAGCTTGGGGCGCTGCAAATAAAGCTGCCATACATCCGTTGGAAGTTATTCACAAGCGGTTTCTAAGGATTATATATGGTAGACCATATCGATATCCCACTGAACAGCTTTATAGGGAGTCCAATTTCTTTACAATAAGACAACTGTATAGTGAAGCCATTTTGAAGTGGCAGTTTAAAAGGGACAGAACTTTTTCGCAGCGTAGCTACGAGACTAGACTTAGAAGCCAAGACAATATTATGGTTGGAAGGGCAAAGAAAACTATGGGGACTAAGTGCTTTTACTACATTGCACCTCGGTTATTTAATTCATTACCAGCTGAAATACGAAATGAAAGACGGTATCAGGTTTATAAGAAACAGGTCAGGAGGTGGATTAAGAATGGTGATTATACTTATTTTGAATACTTTGTCGAACAAGGATCTAGGTATACTGATTGAGCTTCATTTTTGACAGTGTGTGTGAATGTAGAGAAGTGAGGTAGCAAAGAGGGAATGTTTGTAAGATATGGTATATAATGTAAAGTGGTATACATAGCAGAGGTATGCATATAAAGGTTGAATATACGGGAGATAGTAAGTATGTACGGTGTGTGTGTGTGTGTGTGTGTGTGTGTGTGTGTGTGTGTGTGTGTGTGTGTGTGGGTATGTGTAAGTGTGCGTGGATAAACAGAAAATAATGGAAAAATGAAGGATTGTATTATTTGCCTCAATAAGTAGAACGGATATAAATTTTCCGTGGCTCCTTGTTGTTTCATTTGATTTAGATCTACTTTAAGCTCCGCACACTGTTCCCTCACGCTCAAGTTCATAAAGAATAGAACTTTTGTGAGGTAACATTGCGTTTATTATGCAGATTTACTTATACTGATTGTTAAAATAGGAAGACTGTAAAGATGGTGATAATAAACGTTATTATTATTATTATATTATTATTATTATTATAGAAATCCTGAGATTAAGAAGTTTCAAACATACACGACATGTGTTTGACTAATTTTTGTGTGCATACAGTTAGAAGTGATTTTTAATCAAACTTATGGCTCTTAACACACGATCTCAATGTCGTCTTTACTTTCAAGTTTGTGTAGCCCCGATGTTAATTATGGGCCACCCTTTAATACTTACTTATCTTGTGCTTATATATGTAATACAAACATAAAAAAAGAAGTGAAACAGCAAGTGAATTTATTTACTTTAGTGCTGTATTTGATCTTATCTGCAAAAGCATTATAGGCGACGTTGTGGGATATAATTTCCGTAAATTTACAGCATTTAGGGTTTTTAGAAATTTTTTTTAGAAACATGTTTAGAACCCTCCTTGGATGCACAAGCCACAAGGCAAATTTTGTGCAAACAACCCCTATGAAACTTAAATGACCAAGAATTAATAGAGTTGCTGGGCGGAGAGAAAATATGAGCGGAAAATGCTACAAAAAATATTTAGTCGGACTTTGAAAAAAATGCCCTTTTCACATTTTTGCAGCAATACCTCCTTTAAACCCTATCTACCCCGCACCGCATCCATATTCGCCCAGGTCCAGTCACTTTCTTGGGGTTGCTCCCAAGGAGTTTTTCTTGTGCTTTATGCTTTGCGGGTAGTTGTATGCATGCACAAGGAGAAGAAGAACCCCCTGTGTTTTTTGGGTGATGGGGCAAAATCCCTCTTAGACCTGGGGGTTCTTTTTCCCCTTCTGCATGCATACAATCACCCTCAATGCATGAACCATGGGAATGTCTTTATCTCTTATGTTCAGCTTTCTAGTTTATTTTTTGTTGAGTATATTTCCTGTTTATTAATTTCTTTGTTTGAGTTTCGTATCCAAATTACTGTATAAATATTTATGATAGATCTCATGTTTTTGCTTGCCTTTATTTACCTTATTTTTTACTGTTCCCAAGTAAATAAAGTAATACGGGAGGCTTTACAAGCTCGGGGGAGGAAACTATGGAAATTTTACTCCAGACGCACTTCCCCGGCTGTAACATAATAAACCAATCACCTCCGGACTGGGAACACTCAGAAATAGAGGCGCCTTATAGGCGGGCATCTAGAGTAGACTGGACAGTCGCTAAAGAGGTGGTTACCTGGAGCAAAATCAGATGGGCCATTAACAGCTTTAAACCATAAAAATCGCCGGGATTTGATGGAATAATGCCCATCATGCTCCAACAGGGGATAGATATACTGGCGCCGGTGTTTACCTTCATTATGAGGGCCAGCCTGGCTCTGAGGTACATTTCGAGGGCATGGAGACTGGCCAGGATTGTATTCATTCCTAAAACTGGGCGTCCAACAGACCAGGCAAAGTCCCTGAAACCAATAAGTCTTATGTCCTTCTTGCTAAAAACAGTGGGAAAATACTGCGGACAATATGCATACAGAGTAGGATTCTCCACAGAAACAGCACTGCACCAACTGGTGCTGAAACTGGAGAATACACACAAAGGTCACACAGTCAGTGTGGGAGCGCATGCAGACTGCACTGAAAGTGGTGGAAGGGTGAACGGTTGGTCAAGGGCTCGGGGTGAGCCCCGAGAAAGCAACCGTCGTGCCGTTTACGAGGAGGAGGAAGTGCGACAGTCACAGAACTCTCACTGTATACGGTAGGAGGATTCCAATGGCCAGGGAGGTAAAATATCTTGGAGTCGTATTGTACTCTAAGCTAACCTGGAATGGTCACATTGCAAAATACTGCGTAAGGCAGTCATGGCCTGTTATGGCCCACTGGCTGTACACAAGGGCGGTCAGACCATCGCTAACATACGCGGCACTGGTCTGGTGGTCTAAGGTGACACAATCCAGTTCCAAACAAAAACTAGGTAAGATACAAAGGATGGCTTGTCTGGGCATCACATGAACCATGTCTTCAACCCCAACAGCCGCCATGGAGGTGTTGCTGGATCTGCCGACCCCCGTCCCTCCCCTCCTCCCCCCTACACTTAGTTGTTATGTGGGAGGCCAGGCTAGGACTATACAGACTAGCCTGCAATGGTAGACTGAAGATCAACCCAGGTACATTTACCGTTTCACCACAAACTTTTTATTACTTCTTCCAACATTTGCTAATTATTTAGTTAACAATTTTGTATGAAAAAGCATTTTAATGAAAATCGCTTCCATAAGGCATTTGCTGCTTCCGCACTATCCATAATTTATGAGGATGAAAATATAACGTAGAGTTTAATGTACCCCTCTAATCTTATTTGTAAGCTAAAGTCCACATTAATACGGATAAAGTTATTAGACTATTGAAATGGATCGATATGAACAACAATAAGGATGACACTGAAAATCGCGTAGTTATTTAAACCCATTTTGTGATTTGAATAATGAATGTACCTATCTTTCGTCGGCCAATCGTATGTTCTGAAATGTTCTGAAATTGACTGTGTATTGAATGCATTATTATCGACTAAATTCAATTTAGGAAAGTGGTTCTAGTGATTTCTTGCAGAACTTCGCTAACTTAGACTAGCTGATTATGATTAAGAGAAATGAAGGGAGAAGAAAACTAGTGAATCTATATTTAAATTTGCAAACTCTAACTAAACATACCGCACACCATTGTTATCAAATTCGTTCAATTTAATCAATATCCATAATTAAGTTAATTTCATTATTTCTTGATTTTTGCTGCAAATTTAACGTTTTAAAATTTCAAGAAATACGTTTAATCGGCATCTGGATTGTAAAATAATATTACTTTTTACTTCAACTTTGCAAAAGAGGCAAAAATTATAGTCACTGCATATAATGACTAGAAGATTGCACATCGCAGGTGTAAGTTCTTAAATCTGTATCATTGTGCAAATTTTCTTTATAAAAAATTACGTATGACGAAATTGCGACTGTTAGACAGAAATCGTTATCAAATCATCGTGAGGTAGAACCCTCAGAACGCATATCCAGTGTTAATTTATATATATATATATATATATATATATATATATATATATATATATATATATATATATATATATATATATATATATATATATATATATATATATATAGTATTAAGTTTTTGTGACGGTAATAGTGTTATTTGTCAAAAAAATTGTAAGAAAGCCGTCAGTTGCAAAATAAAATTCTTTATTATAGGCCGAGCTTTCGGAAAAATTTATTCCATTCTCAAGGCTTCAACATGGAAAGAAAAAAAGTTTACAATTTACATGGGGAAATTATAAAAGTTTAAAAAACTTACATATAACGTGAGTTCTACTAAACTAATTATTCAAGGTTTTCCGGGAAAATTTGAGTTTTCATTCGAAAAAAATTTTTATCTCAAAAAATATTGGGCCGATTTCGATACAATTTGGCATGTACCCTCCTTTTGTAAATGGCTTGGACTAGTTCGCTAATCAGGAAAATTGGACGAGGTTTTCCGGGAAAATTTTGAGTTTTCGTTCGGAAATATTTTTATATTTTTTAAATTATAATAAAATATTTTGTGACAGATCATTTCTATGAAAATTCACTACCATAACAAACTTGCTGCGTCCAGGCTTTTTGTTTTTGTCAGTTTTTCACGAATAAGTCCGAGTCAAATTAAAATTTTGACGTGAAAGTTGTCATGCGGGGGGTTTTGAGGGCAAGAAATTTAAATATGTTATTGTTAATAACACTGCTGGCAGAGGGCACCACCTGTAAGACATGGCTTGCATTCAATTGGCTATAATTTTTTGACACGCAGTAATATCGACCTACCGTATTGCTACATTGCAACCCTTATCAATTGTAACCAAAAAAATGTATACTTGATTTAAATCTCACAGGCACACCACTTGTCGCTCAAAAATTAATTCTGCGATAAATCATAGAAATACATTTTTCACCTTTTGATTTCTATCAGTATGTATAAACTTAATTTTCTTATTCTCTAGTTAAAAATTAAAATCTTACCAGAAAAAAGAACTGACAAGACACAATCATGAAGACAAAATAAAAAGCCATGATAACAAACCGTGAACAACCCATTTAACAAAGTGGTTTCCATCGTTACGGGACTTGACTTTTGCGTTTTCGTCGTGACATATACTACTTTTGACTTTTACGTTTGAGACTACTCAAAATATTTTCTTTAATACAAAGGTTTGTTAAAGTATTTTTTGGAGGCCTTTTCATTTATGTTATTCATTTTTAACAACTCTTGTAAATACGTTAACGTTTTCTTCGTGGGAACGCTAGGAAACAATGAGGTTAAATCAAATGAATTTAAAACCTCGCCTTTAACCAATTTAACCACTTTCATTTCATTAATAAATTCAAGTGAATTTGTTACCGAAACACTTTTTGTTTGACGGGCAAGCTTTTCAACTCATTTGTCAACCACTTTACTAAATTGTCTGTCGGAGAATCTATAGCCGATACAATAGGTCTCATAAATTTTCCCGGTTTATGAACTTTTGGGAGACCGTACTTTTTGGGGACTTTAGGATTTGCAACTTGTAACTTCCTCCCTAAATATTATATAAGGTTGCGATAACTCTTTAGACTATTTTTACATCCGAAATTATTTTTGGTAGCGCGTTTTTATTTAGTTTTTTATACGGTCCTGTCTCTATGGTGTTATAAGCTCTATCTTTATATTCCCTTTTGTCCAGATCTATTGGAATTAGTTTCAAAGAACATTTAGGCTAATCAAGATACGGTACTACAGATAGATCTTCCGTCGCCCGACATATTTGGGATAATAATCACCACGTTGATGAGGAGAATCTAAAATTAATAAAATATGTTAGACAACCAGGACAGCTAAACGCTAACAGGATCTGATGATGGCTAATAAGCTTGAAACACGTGTATGCGGTTGTCTCCTTGCGGCTTTGCCCTTAACTCTTTTACCTTGTATAGTACAGAAATGTCGTGTTATAGATCCTGTTATAGTTGGTAAAACTTCCTGGGCTTCGGATGCTCACGAAGGTGATTTCTTTGCCTCCGTGGCTATTTTGGTTGTTTCCCTCGGATTGAGGGTCTTCCAAATGTTGCTGCAAATGTGCACTGGTTGCCTGTTGTGACTCCGTGTATTTTTGCATCTTCATCCACAGTGTTCCCATCTTCACCTGGCTATACCGTACTGATGATGGCTAATAAGCTTGAAACACGTGTATGCGGTTGTCTCCTTGCGGCTTTGTCCTTAATCCTTTTATATATATATATATATATATATATATATATATATTGCTAAATATAGTAATAATAACAAATGTATCAGTCTTGCTCCGCCGCCTATGGGAGTCTTCTAATAGATTGCTCTATAAAATGAATACCGGCAGAGGCACGTCCGATAGAGAATAAAAGAATACTTATATTTCCGTTAATTTTGGTGTCGTTTAACCTCCCTAAATATCTGAGACAACCAGGACAGCTAAACGCCTTTGAAAGTATATATATATATATATATATATATATATATATATATATATATATATATATATATATATATATATATTGCTAAATATAGTAATAATAAAAAATGTAACAGTCTCGCTCCGCCGCCTATGGACAGTCTTCTGATAGATTGCTCTATAAAATGAATACCGGCAGAGGCACGTCCGATATAGAATAAAAGAATAATTATATTTCCGTTAATTTTGGTGTTGTTTAACCTCCCTAAATCTTTAGTAACCGGGTACTTGCAGAAGAATATAGAGTTGTGTATATAAGATATTTAGAGTTATTCATCCTCTAATAACGCTAACTTCGTTGGTGAAACGATCGTCGGTTTTTTTTTAAATGTTTTGTGGTTATTTAGGTTCTCCAAGTGTGCTTATTTGTGAAATAATGTTAACCTACTGCTACACCTGGTTGTAGAGGGGGCCCGAGTAATTTGATGGAATAGCTAATACCTAATATTATATAGACTCAAATAAATTTTAGAATATAAAACCTTATTTTATAAATACATGTTCTTAGATTTAGGTATGTTACTTTTGCGTTTGGCTACTGAGTAGTTCTTCATTTGATATTATTATTGTGCTTTAAAACATGATGCCACCATACATGCTGGGAATAAAAAGTTAAATATTAAGGTACCTTGTGGTATCAGAAACATTTGGGACCTCTTCCCTTGAATAGTGTGTAATGTTGTGTAACTTTTAAGCTGATTTTGTATAGTATTAAGTTTATAATGACTTTTGCAAGTGTTCAAAAAAGTTTATTCTTTTAACTTTATATAATCAGGGAATTTATGTTGTTATTTTATACAATTAGCCCAGGTCCAATCCGGGTTGATGGTCAACAAATTAGAGACAAGCTGAAATTTGGTACAGTACTTTGTTTTGAAGTGATAAACATACCCTAAAGCTCCAGTAATAAAATGTTGAGCCCGTCCCCCCAAAATATCCCCCCAAAGGGGGTAAAATTAGTCCTTTTTTACTTTTTTCTTTATATCTTGGAAACGAAGCATTACAAGGAAAAATGACAAAAGAGAAAAGTTGAATATCTGAAAATTTGCTAAGGAAAATATTGACTTTAATTTTTTTTAAGTTAGCAGTGGCGGAGCTGTAAATTTTTCAATTGGGAGTATTTTTCTGAATATTCCGAATAGGTGCTAAATAATGTATTTTTGGCTAGATTACTTCAATCAAATACATATAAATTAATTTTAAGGTAACATGTAATAACACAGTGGAGTACTATGGGGTTTCTTTGGTTGTAAATTTCGGGGGGTAATCTGTAGTGGATATAATAACAAAGATTAAATAAACCAAAATACTTTATTACTAGAAGTCTAATTAAAGAAAAGTGAACTTATCTAAAGATCTTCTTGTTCCTCTATATCCATATTTACAGCCCGGTTTAGACAGGTAATTCCGTTGCATTGGCCACATGTCATAGTGCACTTCAGGCCCATTTGTTTGCACGTACGTGCTTTTTAACACCCTATGATGAACAAATGAAATAAATTTTCTCTAGAACCCATGTAATGGCGATGCTTTGGTCGGAATGAATTGGCTGCAACTCTTGATTTCTAAGACTCCAACCCCAGTCCTGTGGTGGTAAACGATTATTTAACCACGCTTGTAACTGAAAATTGAAAAGAATATGATATAAAGTTTTACTTGCATGATAAATCTGACTTACCTGATGGAAAACTCTAAATCCGTGATACTTTGCGCTATTTGAGGTAGGTGGTAATGAAGCCAAGTTTAAGTCAGTACTAAGGCTTTGTTTAGCTACGTACTGCTGGTAAAGCATGTATCTAACACTATCTGAATTTGTTGATTTTTTAACATATGCCGCTATGGAAAATTGTGAAGTAACTGCTTCTAATTCTTTGAAGCCTGAGTGTCATAAAATTCTTTTAACAGCGTATATAGCTTTTTATTCTGGGTGATCTTTACTAAATTCACCTTTCGTTACAAATTTCAAGGGAGCAGATAACTATTATTTTCGGGGAGTAAATATTCGTTCGATCTCACGGCGGATTATAACCAGAAGGGGGAAGGGGAGTTATTTAACTTTATTATTTTCACCAACAAAGATTTACACAACCCCACAAATCCCCTTTGTGAGCCTCTGTATAATTATTATTTTTTTTGATAATATTGATTTATCCATGATTATTTGGTACTTTAACTACCCCCTTACTATAAGATATTTAACTCAATTTAACTGAAACCCAAAATTTAAAAATCCATAACTCCGCCACTGCTAACACAAAAATTTTCGGAGTAGACTTCTTTGACGGAGAATTTTCAGCTCTTCAACTTTTTCTTCTTAGTATTTTTTCCTACGTTGCTTCGTTTACGAGTTAAAAAGGAAAAATAAAAAAAAAGGCTAATTTTACCCCTATTGGAGGGCTGTTTTGGGGGGACGGGCTCAACGTATTACCACTGGGGTTTTAGCGTATATTAACCACTTCAAAACCAAGCACCACACCAAATTTCAGCTTGTCTCTAATTTGTTGAGCATCGCGCATATAAACCCTGGGCTATATTGTAAAAAAACCATTTCCTATCTAACCTAACCTGACGGAGAGACCCTGACTCTGTGGGAGTGGTGCTCGGAAAGTGCTGCATGCTGGGAAGGGACTTCCCTTTCCCTTTTTTTCAAAGTAGGTTATGTGACGCTTATTTAATTTCAATATGGCGGCTGACGCAAGATGGTGGAATATATTTTTCTTCAGAACCCCCTTGTCATTGTTATCAAAAAAAGGGTTTTACGAGTAAATACAATGCGTTAGGTGGAGCTTTCATAAATAAAAAATGACGGCCACGTAAGATGGCGGAATATTTCTTTCTCAACAATCTCCTTGATATAGGTATCGAATGAGAAGTTTTCACGAGTGAAATACAGCAGGCTAAGTATAAATTCAATATGGCATTTTTTTTTCAATTTAGCACACCCAAATAATATAAACTTCATTTTAAAGCACTTTTAACTGCAAACTCATGTGTTACTAATTTAGTGTTATTTTTTTTATATATTTCGGAGACAAAGCTTTAAGCTGTTTAAAGAATACTAGAGACCATTGATTAAACAGTCTCAAGAGGGTTTCTAGAATCATAATTACAAGGCAAGAGAAGTTACGGTTTAGTAATGACTACATTGCTAAGTTTTAAAAGTTTTATGCAAGCAAAATTTCTGGACAGAATATTCATAAGTCAACTAGACTGTGATTAATAACAAGTTTAATTCATTAAATTCATTACTCGAGAAAAGTTGCAAAAATGTTATTTAGACGCAATCTTGAACTCAAGAGAGGCTACACTAATTGAGGAAAAAAGTAAAGTGCGCATCCATTATGTCATTAAGAAAAATGCTTTTTTTGTTATATTTTTCGCAATGTTTCTGCAAACGAACATATACCAGTGTCGCAGTTAGGAAAATCACCAGTTTTTTTTACCAGACTACGTTCAAATACATTTGAAAATTTCTTCTATACAGGCTGTACCAAATGAAGTCAGCACTGTTGCTAACTTTGTTATTATTGGAACTGTGGGCTCGGTTAAATTATCAAACTTGTGTTATTTTTTTGCTAATAACGACTATGAAAAAATTTTCGGGACGCAGTCAGTGTAGTGTTATTGCAAAATATTGACTACAGTAGTTAATGAAGTACCAAATCCACCATCAAAAGCTAGTGAGTTTTTTTACGATATCATCTGACAATGGAGATAAGATTTTTTTTTCTAAAACCTCACATTCGTCGAAAAATCAAGATATCTGGTAAACCGTAATAGCTAGGTGTAGGGAATAAGTAGACCTTATTTTAGAGAATAAGTAGACCTTATTTTTCCCATAGAATTCAAAAACGTTGTCAAATACCGGATGTTCCATAAGAGAAAACATAACTTTTAATGCCTATAACTTTTTTGTCTTTAAACTTACAGATCTAAATTTTGGTACGTAATTTACCTGTTATGACGCGTACAAAATTTGGTTGCAATAACTTTGTTATTTCCGGAGATATAAAAAACACAAGATTTTCGGAGAAAAACTAGCTAATTTTCTTAGCTAACGAACAACTTGAACAAGGAAGGTACACAGAATTTTTCATCATCTGATGACGCTCGCTAACTTTGTTAGTGAAACGATCGGCAGGCCTTTAAAAAGATGTGTTGTGGTCCTTTGGGTTTTCCAAGTGTACTTATGAGTGCTCATCACAGGTCCAATGTCCACTTAGGAAGGTAATCACCAAATTTGATCAAAATCGGCCCACTTTTTTTAGTTATCGGTATATATATATATATATATATATATATATATATATATATATATATATATATATATATATATATATATATATATATAAATTGAAACTGGTCTCAGATATGTGTTCTAAGGGGCCGATACGCGGTCATTTTAAGAGGTTTTTTAAATTAAAAAGTCGCGATCTCCTCATTAGTGCATTTTTTTTAAATTTACTAGACATTTAAATCGGTTGGGGAGACAAAAACAAACACTTGTGAAGCCACGGAAAAAGTTTACGACTGTATTAAATATGGAACGGTTTCATTTAGTTAAGGCAAGAAAAAACAACCACATATGCTATTCAAATTAAACTAAGTTGTAAATGTTTGTATCTTCTCTTTATTAAATTATTTTCTATAGAAAAACTCGCTAAAATATTAATCGGAATAAAAACAAACGCATCAGATAACGCAAAATTAAATGAAGGGCTAAAAAAATTATAAAAAGTGAAGTCACTAACTAGGATTAGAACTCGTCTTATTATAGAACTCGATTATCTGATGCACACCGCTTAAGACCACTCCACCACCGTCGAGAGGACAGATGTATATACTAGCAGGTATATACGCTAGCATGTTAATTTTCTATCGTTTCTATTATTTCTACCAAACAATTTTTATTTACAATTGATTTTGTGCTCATATTTTAAGGACATGAAGGAAAATATCGACTAAGCCACAAATCTAGGACCTTGTTAGTCATTTCGTGTCGTACATTAGTACGACTTTCAAAATTATCAATTTTCAACTTTTTTTACTCAGAAGCTTCGCTATAACTTTTTTGCCTTTTAACCTAGATATTTGAATTTTGGTACATAGGATACCTTTATGACGGAAATCAGTCTATCAAGTTTGGTCGCCCTTGCTTTTTCATTTCCGGAGATATAATTTTTTTTCGAAAGAAAACCCAAAATATTCCGAGAAAACCTAGGACGCTTTTCCTGGCTAACGAACTTGTCCAAGCCATTTACGAAAAGAAGGGACGTGCCAAATTTAATCTAAAACGGCCCATTATTTTGGAGTTATCGGTGTGATACATACATACATCCATATCCATACATACATACATATATATATATATATATATATATATATATATATATATATATATATATATATATATATATATATATATAAACACATAAAAATTGAAACTGACCCTGGAAGTGGGTTCTAGGGGTGCTAGTTCGCACTCATTTGAAGAAATTATTCAAAATTAAAACGTCGGAATCTCCTCATTAGTGATTTGTTTTTTAAGAAAATTCACTAAAAACAGAATTAAGCCGGGTTTAGTAAAATTTTATAAAGGAAATTCGTTGAGGCTTAGCGACTGTGTATCAAGATAATACGTGCTTATTGGATATAAGAGGCCAATAAGTTATGCCTTCTGTGGTCCAGGGGCAAGAACGTGTGCCTCTGAACCAAAGGATACTGGGTTCGATCCCAGGGTTCTCCTTTCCCTTTTTCAGTTCAAACTGTAACATTAACATCAACCGAGGTTCTGGCATTGTATTTGAGAAAGTTGAATGTCTGCACGTTCCGCTCTTCGGAGGGGGCGTAAATCCGTCGGTCTCGTGTCCAGGCGATGGTGGGCACGTTAAGGATCCCTACTCTCCTTACAGAAAAGCAGTGGTTCGGGAAAATTTCCAGGATAGTGAGGGTAAACTGCTTCCTGGCGTCGGTAATTGACCATTTTCGCGGAAATAGGCCGACGTTAAAGAAACAAAACACAGGCTAATAAACTGCAGACCATATTTAAATGTGTATATTGACGAAGTTCTAGTATTTTCCTTTTGTTAATAATTTCCTTAACGTTTCCGGGTGTTGAATGTAGATATTTCCGTCTGCTGATAGCAACGAACTTCCTTTTCCTTATTTCGAAAAGATTCTATAGAATGTAATGAGTATTCAATTAAAACTAGACTTGATAGAAAATCAATTCGATACTTTTAAGTTTCTTTTGTTAAACAGTCTTTTACAACGACAGAGTTTTATCTCGTTATTGTTGCAGCCGCCTCTTGAGCGTACTAGAAATATACGATTTTTCAAATGAAGATTATGTTATAATTGACTGAGCAGGAATTTTTAATTACCAGCAAATGTAGTGAAAAACAAAAAAACTTTTATATTTAAGCACCAGGCGTGTTTTTTATTTAAAAATTTCATTTACAACATTCAATTTATTTCATAAATGATGATTTCAAGCTTTCACGGCCGGTGCAGCTCGGAATACTAAATAATTTCGGATGTGTTTTTCTATAGTCTCACTTAATAGGCTGCTAGACGTTTCGCAAACCACAGCTACTGGCTTCTTCAGTGGCTAGACTAATACTGAGCACAACATGCCTCTGATAACCCTTCTTATACCTATGAATGATTCAGTCACATATATTGGATTGGTCGTAAATGACGCACGTGTACTAGCCACTGACATCGTTGTAGATAACGTCACCCTTATTAATTCATGCAATGGTATGGACATGGCCATGTTACCAGCTCCTGTGAATTCTTTTCTGTTAATAATTTCGGAGAACCAGGTTTAACTTAGCTTAAAACCGCCATCTCGGTTAAGATTTTTGGGATGTATCTCTATTTCAAGGGTCTTCCACACTCCACTTGCTGGTGATATCTCTTTACTCAAGCAAGGAATTTTGTTTTCTGAAATAGGTTTTTTGAATAGCATTATCAGCTAATGCAAACTTTTCAGGTTGCAGGAATCATAGATATCGTTTATGCTTCAGCTTCCTTGTATTAATGATTCATCTGGTTTGCCCTATGTATACCTTACTGCATTCATGGTATCTGATGTATTTAGTTATTTTGTTATCAATTTATGTATTACTTTATTGCCTAACTGACTTACACCCAATCAAAGGACAAAGAAATTTATAGATGTTATGCATTTGTATAGTCACCAATTGTCAGTTACTTTAAAAACTTAAAGGACAACAAACATAATTATTGTATATTCATAAGTAAAACTTAGATGACGCAAACAACAATTAGTACGTACAACTCCAGTGACCTTTATACTTAAGTAATTAATGTCACATGTTTTACTTACGCAGTTCAAATTGTTAACAGTGGCATAAATAGGCGATCTTATCAACGGATTTTTTCTGCTAGTTGGAAGGTAGTAACATCACAGCTTCTGTCATTTATTCTAGGTACAAGAAATTGAATCTATCCAAGTAGTTCTAAGCAATTTAGCAAATTATATAAAAAAATTATTCCCCTGTGGGTCCGGGGACAACTAAAAGAATAGGCCCATTCTCCGTTTGACTTTTTTGTGGGAGACACTCTCACTAGAGGCCTTTTGAAGTTCTTTGTAGCTTTCCAGATGGCATGATCATCGCTATTGTTGATATCTTGAATACATTGACTGACTTTTGAGTTTGTAAGATTTTGAAGAGTCCTTTGAAGTTTTCGGGCTAATCAGTTATAATATAATTTATCAGTAGGATTACGTGTTCGTTGCCATCTTCCTCTAGCTTGACGTTTTTCTGCAATCAGTTGTCGCACTTGCAGGGGTATCTGGTTCACTGATGACTTATTGTCTGTAACTGACAGGGTGCTTTTCCAGGCTGCTTCTTGGATCAGCTCAGTAAAATAGTTTACGGTATCATAGAGTTCATTCGGTTGCTTTATAGCCAGATTTAAGTTAATGGTATTTTCAATATATCGCTGGTATGATTCCCAGTTAGTTCTAGAGGTCGTTAATGTAGCATTTCGTTCCTTTTTTATCACTGTAGTGCTTAAAGTGGCTACCACTGGTGTATGATCAGACGATAAAGCTGGAGATGTTTCTACGTTTATATAACTGTTCGCAACTCCATTTGTCACAAAAAAAGTCGAGTACGTCAGGTATTATGTTTGTATTTGTTGGCCAATATGTAGGCTTGGCCGTTGATACCACATTATAATTTTTAACCATTATTTCTTTTAATAGATTGCGACCTTTAGGTGTTATTAGTCTAGAGCCCCAGTAAGTGTGCTTCGCATTCTAGTCCCCTCCAACAATAAATCTAGGCCCTAGGGTTTGGAAGAAATCTTTGTATTGGTCTTCACTTAGTGTGTATCTTTGTGGAGAATATAGTGCCGATGCATCAAAACTACAGGTTTCTGTATACACCTTAATAGTTGTTGCTTGAATTTCAGTCGTTACGTACGGGGGTAGGACGTGATGTTTAATGTTGATTCTGATGAGTACTGCAGTACCTCCGTGTACGGTGCCAGCTGGATGATTTGTAGCGTATGTAGAGAAGAACGGTATGCGGAATACTGACTTATTTGTTAAGTGGGTTTCAGAGACCAGCATTATATCTATTTTGTTAATGTTGACAAATGTTATTAGTTCTTATTTGCGACTAGTTAGTCCTTTGACATTCCATGTTGCAATGCGTACGAACTTTGCCATTTCAGTTATTAACAAGTCTTGATAACAGATTAAGCATAATCTGGTTTTACTTCATCAGTTGTGTGAAAAGAGATTTAAATTCGCCAAGGATAGAAGTAAGCGTGTTTTCAAGGATATTTTGATGGTCATATGTGTAAACAGGTTGCCTTTGTTTGAGTACTTGATTATATAGCGCTCTGCTTTGGCAGGGCTCAGTGTAGTCGCTAGGTACTTCTGTGTTTATGTTAGCTGCAACGTGTATGTTTTGGTGGGCTTGTGGTAGATTCTGTTGCTTTTGGTGGTGTCTTCTAGTCAGGTTGGGGTTTTTGGTTTTTATGAGGTCCCTGTATACGGAGCAACCTTTGTAATTTGCTGGATGGCTACCTTTACATAGAGCACATTTATCTGGCAGACATCCACTCATTCGGAACGACAACCGCGAACTCCAAAATGTTGTATTCTTACTCAGTTTTTTTTCTTTCTAATCGTGTTTCGTTAATAACATTTTTTTCATTTATCTCCGAGAGAAAAGGCGCTTTACTTTAAAAAAAAGTTTTTTTGTAAATTTCCAAAACATATTTTATTTTCAGAAATTTAAATTACGACACAAATTATTTTCTATTCAAGCAGGGCTTAAACCGGTAAAATGAAGTTTTAACTCAAAAAATTACCTTTCACCTATTCATGGGTCAGTCCGGGGACACGCTATATATATAAATATATATAAACACAGATCTCCTCGTTAGCTAAATTTCTTGCTCGGCAACATTGAATTCAACGAGTATTTTATTCTTAGTTAAAATAAAACATTCAACCTATAACTGCTAGTAAATTGTAAAACCGCATAAACTTCAAGTTGCTGTGATAATATAATTGGGAATATAACAATTCACGGCTGGTGAAACGAAAACTCTAAATCTACTCATTTGTCGTCCTTTGGTAATTGGAGTGAAACGTACAAAGTTATATTCACTTGGTGTATTGTTATAATGAGGTAAAACAAGTTAAAAATTGTAAAAACGTAGGAACATAGGGTGAAATCAGGATCATTGGTAACGAATCGTGAGAAGCAGCCGAGCCTGGCTATTATATTAGGTTACTTAACGAACACCAGATGAACAAATGAGTTGAGTAAACTGACAATATTTTTATCATACCTGCCTTTCACGACGCGAATTTTAACGTACTTTTCGAAAGCGCTGATTTCCAAAATTGTATTTGCTTTTTTTAGTAAAAGAATACAACATACTCTTTTAATTATATTTTTAGCGAATTTTCGTAAAAAAAGTGTGCTGTAATAGAAGTTAATTGTAACCTTGTACGTTCCTTTAGTAAATAGCTTGTACGACTTCCTTGGTCATCCCAATGGATCAATTAAGAAAATTATCACAAAGGTTTTTTAGGGAAAAAGGTCTTCAAGCGGTTTGGGTAAACTTTGTACACAACTTTTATCTACTATAAGTATCTATAAATTGTTGATTTCTCTCGAATGTCCAAAGAGGGAATCAAACTTCTTTATAAAATAACACGAAGCATCTTTGAGTCATTAGCAAAAAAAAAACAACGAGAGTTGGCTTTCTTTTTCGGCCGATCACTGACAAATAGTAAAACAATAAGAGTCTCAAGTTTGACGGTGCACCCACGAAAACAAAGAGGACTTGCCTCCACTATAAAGACAATATTTTATTCTTCTAATCTAATAAGATGTAAACAATTTGATCAAATCAATAGAGAAACCACACATATAAGGCTTCTCCAAAAGAACTTTGTGATCCACCTTATCGAATGCCTTGTGAAAATCTGTTTATATGGTGGCCAGCTACCATATCGATTGCCTCGCTTGTCACCTGAGTAAAAAAGCAAGATTCGTAGCAGTAGACCTGCGCGGTACAAATCCATGTTGTTTGTCTGCGATCAGAGATAGCATATGTGAGATAATTTTAGAATGTAAAATACTCCCAAAAATGTTTCAAAATTGCATATCTAATTCGGTCTATAATTTTCGATGAATTTTCTCATATCATTGAACTTTTGTCAAACAAAAGGCAGTGTTCTGCCGTGTCTTCTTCCTCGCAGTAGATACATCTGCTCTCGTTCTCGTCGAAATTTCAAATGCGTTTGGCGTAGGATCTGAAGTACCCGTGGCCTGTAGGTATTGGTGTTAGCCAGAAATTTATTTCTTTGTCGTCGCATTTCATCCAGTCTGTCAGATTTTTGTCCATTGTCTCTTTGTGGTGTTTTGGGGCCATCTTTGCTGCCATTCGTCCATGGTTCGGCTTCCGGCAGCCAGCTTAGCTTTTCCTAGTCTCACTCCCCTCGCCTCATGTAGGAACAATTTCTCTTCCACTAACAGGTCTATGGGTACGACGGCCGTCAACCCTTGAATTGCCTGCGTAGAGACGGTACGGAATTCGTACGCTACCCTTAGGAACAGTCTGCACTGCATGCTCTCCATCATCAATTCGTGTTTTTGTATCTCTATTGTTTGATGTCATACCGGCGCTCCGTACAGTAGAATTGAGTGCACTACTCTGCTGAGCAGTAGCCGTTTTGCTGATATTGGGCCTTAACCTACTTAGTGCTGCTGTTCTTCTTTCAGCCTTTAGTTTTCCCATTCGCACATCCTGCCCAAAATTGAGTGACTAGCCGATTGTTATTCCTAGATACACCAGGCTCTCCGCTGGTTTTATCATGGTATCACGAGAAATCGCCCCTGATTTTTTAACCTTTTATGATGACCGCCGCTGTCTTTGCAGGGGCTAGCTGGAGTTCTTTGGCCGTCATCCATCTGTCCACTCTTCTTAACATTTCGTTCACTCAAAGCCTAGCTGTGTCTTGTTCTGATGCCTCTACTAGGACTGCCAGGTCATCAGCATAACCAACCAGAGTAAGTCCTTCAATCCTTTTTAGCTTGAGGATTCCATCATAGATTATATTCCAGAGGATAGGTCCCAGGATGGATCCTTGTGGGAACCCCGTCGTAACAGCCATCGTCTCTCCCCTCGCAATGCTGATCTTTCTGTATGAGAACTAGCTGCTTATGATGTTTATCAGGTACTCAGCGATATTTCTTCCTTTCAGTTCTTCTATGATTTTACCCTAGCTAGCAGTGTTGAAAACATTTTTCACATAGAGAGTGATCAATGCACACCATTTCTCGCTTGTGTTTTTTGCAACTTCTGTGACATATCTTGCAGCATGTATTGTGAATCTTCCCTTTCAGAAACCAAACTGGCGCTCTCAAAATCCCTCCCCTACTTCTATTTCCTTTTCTAACCTGGCTTTGATCAAGTGTTCTAGTAGTTTTCCTAGCGTACTCAGTAGGAAAGAGGTCTGAAGAATGACGCTAGCTCTAAGGGCTTGCCGTTTTTGTAACGCAACACAGCCTTTGCTATTTTCCACTCTAGGGGAAACTCTTGCTTCCGGGGTAGTTCATTCGTCACTTTTAGCAACACCTGTGAAGCTATTTTGGGCAGCTCTGTTATGGCCCCTGGTGGTATCTCCTCCTGGCCGGGAGCCTTTTCGGGACTCATCTTTTTAGCTCCTGCCATCAACTCCTTCGAAAACTCCACTATCTCCGCTATCGTATTCGTTTCCCAGTCTCATCTGGGGAAGAGGTCTTTTACAATCCGTCTTCTGGCTAACTTCGTGAGGTCATATGATAAGGTCCGTGGTCCAAACTATTTCATCATAATCCGATAGCTCGCGCCCCCAGATGTCTTTGTTCAATTTTTTACAAAGGGCTGCACAAGGGCTCTTCTTGGATTCTGTTATCATCCGTTTTAGCTCTTTACTCTTCTTTTTGTGCAAGTCAATTGCTTCCGTAACTGCCAGCTGGGAGGGCGACCTCCCTCTGCAACTAGTCAGTTATCTTCTGGCTCTCATACATTCGTTTCTCTTTTTCTTGTTTCTGAGCTCCACCAGTATGGCACCTTTGCTTGGTTGTCCTGTGCGACCACCCAGCTCTGATCCACCGCTGTTCTCAATTTGATCGTCAAGCCTGCCAGGACGTCTGTATGTCCCGTATACACAAAGTACCTTACTTATAACTTTCAGAGCCTGACTATATCTAGCAGCCTTTTCTGCCTAGTACCCTAGGTGTTGGGCCTTTGTTTGCGCTCGTGGACACGGAATGTTATGTGTGCGTGGTGACTCATTGTCTCGCTGTCTTGGACTTCCCAGTTTTGGACTTTTTTCGACAATCTTGGAGTGTAACATGTGATCTCAATGAGTGACTGTAAGTTACATCTTTTAAATGTGGGATTATTGCCTGTATTCAGAACCACACAATCTTGTTCGGCCATCCAATCTTGTAGGATCAGGCCCCTTTAATCAGCCACCGATGATTCCCCTTCTGGTGACTACTTTCAGGTCTCCAAGTATCACGTATTCCTCAACGCTTGGGGATATTTCATTCGCTATCTCTTCTAGGTGACTCACGCAGAAATTCACTCCAATATTAGGAGATATGTAGCATCCCACGAGCACGAACTGCTTCAAGTAAATATGACAAAACCTGCCCTAACCTTCGTGCTTTTTACCTTTAGATTGCTGTTTTTTACGAATAGCGCAACATCTCCCATGGTATCTGTTATCCAGCATGGTCTTTGAATTATTATTGTCTTATTTGGTGCACTCGATACTGTGAAATCGATTCTGGATTTGTTAGCTTGTACTTGTAGCATATCATGTCCACCCCGGGACCTATTCGTGTTGGCTTGTAGGATTTTATTGTGTCAGCACAGCCTTAGTAACAGTAGTGGTAGTAGTAGTGGCGGTATTAGTAAGATAAAATAGGATGATAAGTATCTAATATTATTTACAAATAAATGTTTTGTTACAAAGCACTTCAATAGACGTAGGTGCGGTGTTGCCACATCTCCAGAATTTCCCCAACATCTGGGAATTTTTGCACAGTCTGGCAACACCGCCTTCCCACCCCTTGGGGGTGCCTGGGGTGACCCACCTCAGGCGAAGTCTCAACCCTCTAGGACCAGAAATAACGAAGTTACCAACTTGTACCCCGTCGGAACGGATAACTGAGGTCTGCACATTCCGAACACCCTGTATATACACCCTGTATACGCAGAGAACCCTTACACCCTGTATACGCAGAGAGATCTTATAGTTCGAGAAACACCTCTTGTGTAACATAGGAGTGGTGACCACATTTGGATCATCCTCTATATACATCCCCCTGTATACACACGGGACCGATCTGTATTCACAGAACTTTCTAGTAAAACAAGGTCCTGGAACGTTCTGGAATAGAACGCTCTAGAAAGGAGGGGAAGGTACGGCGAGTATATAAAAGCGAAAGCAAGCCAGCCCAAGTTAGTTCAGTTCAGTAAGAGAATGTGGTAGTGACTTGAAGAAGCAGTGTAAAGTGTTAAGAGAGTAGCTACTGTAGTACCAGTGTAGAGACTTGTGTGCAGATTAGTAATTGTAGACAGTAAATTAAGTGTTTTGTGAGAGAGACATTCTAGAAATTTTATTGTATCCATATTTAGAGTATAAATAAAGTTGTTTTGTTAAAATTAAAAGTCTCACTTATCCAGAACCCGGAGAAAACGTAACAATTTGGTGTCAGAAGTGTGGGATAAGTGAGTGAAGAAGTGAACAAGCAAGCTAGCTGTAAATGGTAAACACCAGATCGACTGACTACGACAAGATGGCTGAAATCAAAGAGTTGATGGACTTACTGAAAAAGCAACGCGAAGAAGACGAACAACGACGACAAGAAGAAGAAAGAAGACGGCGCGAAGAAGACGAACGACGGCGGCAAGAAGATAAAGAAGACCTCAAGAGGCAACGCGAAGAAAACGAACAACGGCGACAAGAAGATGAAAGAAGACGACGCAAAGAAGACGAACAACGGCGACAAGAAGATGAAAGAAGACGGCGCGAAGAAGACGAGAGAAGACGACAAGAGGAGGAACTGAGGCGTCTTGAAGATAAAGAAGAACTCAAGAAGCAACGCGAAGAAGGCGAAAAACGACGACTAGAAGACAAAGAAGACCTCCGAAGTATGTTTCACAATATGAGAGTCGATGTAAAAGAGGAAATTGAACTGATCAACGAACAAATAGAAAGTGTGGACAAGAAAGTAGAAAATGTGAACAGTAAAGTAGAAAATGTAACAGAAAATGTAAAGGATTGGAACAAACGATGGGAAGAAGTTGAAGGGTTGAAAGAACAAATGAAGATGATGATGAAAGGCACAGAAGTCAGACATAGAGAACTGACAGAGCAGGTGATGGGCCAGACTGACAGAACTCAACCAAGAGGAGTTACTGGAATGTCCCCAGCTCAAAATCGTCCGGAAGAAGATATGCCAATCGTGCAGCGGCCTCATGGAACCTTGAAGCCGCCGACTTTTGACGGAGAAACATCGTGGCCCATGTACAGGAGGCAGTTTGAAGCGGCAGCTCTCAGTAATGGGTGGAGCGAACAACAGGCAGCAACTGCTCTAATTCTCTCGCTTCGAGGTAAAGCCCTAGAAATCCTCCAGAACATCCCGGAGTCGAAACAGCAAAACTACTTAACAGTGATACAGGCCCTAGATTTGAGATATGGTAACAAGTACATGAGCCAGGTCTACCAGACACAACTAAAGACAAGGGCCCAGAAGCCAAATGAGAGTCTGCAAGAATTTAGTGCCGAAGTGGAGAAACTTGTGCGACTGGCATATCCCCAAGCCCCAGAAGAATTTGTCAACCAGATCACCGTCCAGACCTTCATCGATGGGGTACTTGACAATGAAATGCAACAAGCTTTAAGGCTCGGAAGGTTCAAAACACTTACAGACTGCGTAATTTATGGCTTGGAATTTGAAGCAGCGAAGAATGCATCTCAACCTCGCCGCAACAGGCTGCGCGAAGTGAAGGAGATAGAGGACTTTGCAGACACGACAGCGGAACTAAGGCAAGAAATGAAGTTGATAAAAGAAGCCATAAGCAAGCTCACTGTACCGGTTGGGGCACGTAGGACGAAAGCAGATTGGTCAGACATAGAATGCTACAAGTGTGGTAGGAAAGGGCACATAAGTAGGCAGTGCTCACAAACCCAACAGGTGGCTCGCAGAAGACAAAAATACACCAACAGGGAGCGCCATCAGGGAAAACGACCTGACGCCAGTGTAGGTGGGCGACACGTGGCATGCGAGACCCAAGGCCCCAAAGTGAGGGTCTCCACTATCCGACGCTACCGCGAGAGCCTCGTTATACCTGGTAGCATAGACGGGAGACAATGCAGTTTCACCATCGATACTGGCGCCACTAGATCCGTTGTACGCCCAGACATGTTGCCAAATATGTCGGCACTCACGACCAACAAACAGCCTGTGTTGGAGACAGCGAAAGGAGATAGGATACCCGTGCATGGAGAGGCCATTGTTTACATTAAGCTGGGCAGTACTGAGCTGCAGGTCAAGACTGTCGTCGCAGAAATCGTCGACGAATTTATTCTGGGCTTGGATATAATGGAAGAGTTTGATGTCTTTTCAGTGGACTTCCAAAATAAGATTTTGAGAATCGGCAACGAAGAGTTGTATTTATCTCCAACAGCAGGCGAAGCTAATCTCAGGGTGAGACTTATTGTCGACGAGGATACACGGATTCCTGGTAACAGTGAGAAGATTGTCAGAGCCAGACTAGAGAAGAAACTTGATGGTATGGCTGCTCTCATAGCGGAGCCTCTAAAAGATAGACGTGATGGTGCCCTCGTCGCACGATGCTTAGTAGACCAGAAGAAGACAATACCCATAAGAGTGGCTAGCGTACAAACTAACAGGGTCACATTGAAGAAAGGTGAGGTTATCGCCACTTGAGAACCCATTGACCGAGTGACATTGTCCAAAAACGTGACACCCACTGCATTAGACAAAAGACTGCCAGTAGAAATAGTAGAGCGGTTCAAGAATTAATGGGGCCAATTGAACAACATGGAGATGGAAATGGCCCTGAAGTTCATATTGGAGGAGGCCGATATTTTCGCTCAAGATAAAATAACAGGTCGTACGAGTCTAGTGCAACACAGAATTAATACTGGCGACGCAAGACCAATTAGACAGCCGCCCAGAAGACTGCCTTTTGCCAAGCAATCAGAAATCAAGGCGATGGTTAACGAAATGCTGGAAGATGGTGTGATCGAGGAGTCTAATAGTCCTTGGTCGTCCCCAGTAGTTTTGGTCACCAAGAAAGACGGCACTATGAGATTTTGCGTGGACTATAGGAAGCTGAATGATGTCACCAAGAAAGACAGTTATCCCCTGCCCCGGATCGACGACACTTTGAACACTTTGGCCGGATCAAAGTGGTTCTCTACATTAGACCTGAAAAGTGGCTACTGGCAAGTAGAACTCCATAAAGGCGATAAGGAGAAGACTGCTTTTTCAACCGGGAATGGGTTGTACCAATTCAAGGTCATGCCATTCGGCTTATGTAATGCTCCTGCCACCTTCGAGCGACTAATGGAGTTAGTGCTGAGAGGACTGACATGGGAAACATGCCTGGTGTATCTCGATGATGTCATGATGATTGGAAGGACTTTCGATGAACACCTGTCGAATCTGAAGCAAGTTTTCTCCAGGCTGAGAGGTGCCAATCTGCAACTTAATCCCAAGAAATGCGTCCTCTTCCAGAAGAAAGTGAGTTTCCTCTCGGACATGTCGTTTCTGAGAAAGGGATAGAAACTGATCCAGAGAAAATAAAGGCAGTAAGAGACTGGCCTGTGCCGAGGAACAAACATGAGGTCAGAAGTTTTCTGGGACTTTGCAGCTACTACCGACGCTTTGTGAAGTACTTCAGCAGCATTGCGAAACCTCTGCATAGCCTGACTGAAAATAAGGTCGAGTTCATCTGGTCACCAGATTGCCAAGAGTCTTTTAGAGAACTCAAACATCGTCTTCTCACTGCTCCTATACTGGCTTATCCCCAGGACGAAGGACTGTTCATACTGGACACCGATGCTTCCCAGTATGGCATTGGGGCAGTACTCTCGCAGGTCCAAGCCGGAGAAGAAGTTGTGATAGGCTACTTCAGCAAAACGTTCGGAAAAGCAGAAAGGAATTACTGTGTAACCCGGAAAGAACTAAAGAACTCCTGGCAGTTGTAAGATCCATCGAACATTTCCACAGCTTCCTGTATGGAAGAACATTCCGCGTGAGGTCGGATCACTCTGCTCTGCAATGGCTTCTGAACTTTAGAAATCCCGAAGGACAGATAGCCCGATGGATAGAGAAACTGCAGAGCTACGACTTCCGGATTGAACATCGAAAAGGAAGAAGTCACGCCAATGCAGACAGCCTGTCGAGAAGACCATGTTCAGTGCATGAATGTAAATTTTGCGAGCGACAAGAGAACAAAGAGATCGACAAAGTAACTCATCAGATCAAACAACTGGTGGCAGGACAGGAGAATAACACCGATCTAGACGTAAATCTTGAATACATCAGAGACGCACAGAAGACAGATCCAGACTTGAAAAATATTAGAGAATGGCTACAAAAGGGGAAAAGACCTGAGTGGCACGATGTGTCCCGGTTTGGGGCGGAGGTTAAAGGCTACTGGCTACAATGGGACTCATTGTGTCTAAAGAATGACATGATCACTCGGAGATGGGAAACTGCCGATGGTAGGGACTGTATATACCAGACCGTTGTGCCAAGTGAGTGCATAAGCAGTGTTCTTCAAGAGTTACACAATAGTAGAAGTGGAGGCCACTTTGGGGTCAACAGGACTCTTGCCAGAGTGAGAGACCGCTTCTATTGGATAAACTGCCGAAGGAGCGTGGAAGAATGGTGCAAAAGATGTGACCAATGTGCTTCAAAGAAAGGACCAAAGACCCGATCCAGAGGAAAAATGATGCAGTACATCTCAGGTACACCGTGGGAGAGAGTTGCCGTAGACATCGCAGGACCTTTTCCAATCACAGAGTCTGGGAACAGATACATAATGGTGGCGATGGACTACTTCTCGAAATGGCCTGAAGTTGCGCCGATCCCCAACCAAGAGGCAACGACTGTAGCAGAAGCCCTGATGGAAAATGTCATATCACGGCATGGCGTACCCTTGGAGATTCACACCGACCAGGGCCGGAATTTCGAATCAGAGGTCTGGAAGAGCCTAATGGACTTGCTAGGCATAAAGAAAACGAGAACAACGCCACTCCACCCTCAATCAGACGGCATGGTAGAACGGCATAACAGGACCATCAATCAGTATCTTGCTATGTTTGTTGACGAGAATCAGAGAACCTGGGACAAGCTGATACCTCTGTTCCTCCTAGCTTATAGAAGCTCTCAGCATGAATCTACCGGCTACACTCCATCCATGATGTTGACCGGCAGAGAGATGCGGCTACCAATCGACATGACGAGACCACCACCGAACGAGGACATAGCGGACCTAGCTACGTTACCTGAGTATGTCGCCGACCTAGAAGGAAAACTGCGCACTATACACAGATGTGTCAGAGATAGGCTCCTCTTAAGCAGTGACCGGATGAAGATGCGCTTGGATCGCAGAACAACACCCCATACATTCAAGGAAGGTGATGCAGTGTGGCTGTACCAACCAACAAGGAGAAAGGGCCTCAGTCCCAAACTTCAGAAACCATGGGAAGGGCCATACTTGGTGACTAAGAAAATTAACGACCTAGTCTACAGAATCCAGCTGTCTCCAAGAACTAAACCCAAAGTTGTTCACATAGAGAGGTTGAGTCCCTATCGGGGCAACGAACCCCCAAGTTGGCGGCCGGTAAATACTGTTCGGGACGAACAGTCTTAAGGAGGGGGGCAGTGTTACAAAGCACTTCAATAGACGTAGCTGCGGTGTTGCCACATATCCAGAATTTCCCCAACATCTGGGAATTTTTGCACAGTCTGGCAACACCGCCTTCCCACCCCCTGGGGGTGCCTGGGGTGACCCCCCTCAGGCGAAGTCTCAACCCTCTAGGACCAGACATAACGAAGTTACCAACTTGTACCCCGTCGGAACGGATAACTGAGGTCTGCACATTCCGAACAGCCTGTATATACACCCTGTATACGCAGAGAACCCTTACACCCTGTATACGCAGAGAGATCTTATAGTTCGAGAAACACCTCTTGTGTAACATAGGAGTGGTGACCACATTTGGATCATCTCTATATACATCCCCCTGTATACACACGGGACCGATCTGTATTCACAGAACTTTCTAGTAAAACAAGGTCCTGGAACGTTCTGGAATAGAACGCTCTAGAAAGGAGGGGAAGGTACGGCGAGTATATAAAAGCGAAAGCAAGCCAGCCCAAGTTAGTTCAGTTCAGTAAGAGAATGTGGTAGTGACTTGAAGAAGCAGTGTAAAGTGTTAAGAGAGTAGCTACTGTAGTACCAGTGTAGAGACTTGTGTGCAGATTAGTAATTGTAGACAGTAAATTAAGTGTTTTGTGAGAGAGACATTCTAGAAATTTTATTGTATCCATATTTAGAGTATAAATAAAGTTGTTTTGTTAAAATTAAAAGTCTCACTTATCCAGAACCCGGAGAAAACGTAACAGTTTAATAGTTTCCCCAGGTTTAACTTTTTCTTTCCACAAACTCACAGAAATACAATATACCGACCTATAGTAAGTAAAAAAGTTCGGGACGCAGCAAGTGCGTTATGGTAGTGAATTTTTATTAAATGCTTCAAACTTAGATAACTCACTTTTCGATAAACTTAGAAAGTTTAATATTGCTATGTGGTAAGGTCTTTCCCAAGGCAACATATTTGCCAAATGTCATCAAAATAACATTGTAATTTTCGGAGAAAAAGTTTTTTCGAAAGAAAACTCAAAATTTGAAAAACCTTATTTTCTATGAACTTAGAAAGTTGAGTTTTGGTACGTAGTAAGGTCTTTATCGAGGCAATATATCCAATAAATATCTTTAAATAACTTGGTAATTTTCGTAGAAAAAATTTTTTTTCAAAGGAAAACTCAAAATTTTTCCGGAAAACCTTTTTAGATTTACCGGTTGGATACATACATATATATATATATATATATATATATATATATATATATATATATATATATATATATATATATATATATATATATATACAGGGTCCGGCAAGTTGAGAGGATCACATAATTATCTTCACAACCGCTTTACCTAGAAATGTCAAATTTGGTATCCATCGATATACCAGTGTTTCGCATAACCAAAAATTAGTTTTATGTATACAGAGTGATTAGTTTCGCTGTGCCACACCAAACTTGTTTTTTTTTTAATGGGACACCCTATATATTATTTTATTTTTGGTAAAGCACTTCACGGCGAGTAAAATGATGCCCAACAATAGGGAACTGGGATCATGGGTTTAGAAGTTATTCAATTGTTTTCATCGCAAAACCTGTCAGGATCTGGTATTACCATAGTATATAGTTTGCGGAAATATCCACTTATACAGGGTGTTACATTTTACAAAGCTCAATTTTTCTCGGAAATTTTAAATGGAACACTGTATATGACTACGGAATCAGATTAGTAAGCTTTCTCTCAATTCCATATTTGCTGGGGTTTAATTGACTATATCAACACAAACTGATGGATCATTTGTAAACGTCTGGGCTTTCTTCTTTCTAAAGGTGAATTATTATTTGTACAGGCTTTAATAAAAATCATAGACAGGATTTTTTTTTGTAAATTGTTACATCGTTTTTAGATAATTGTATGGTAAAATTTATATTTAACTTAATTTATAAACAAAAATTAAATAAAAATAATAGTACCACATTAATTTTAAATAATTGAAATAATCAACTAGTTAGCAAAATAACAGTTTTAATAACAAGTATAATCTTTGTATAATTTGCCTAAGGGTAGCAGCATAGGTTTACATACTCAGAATAATTCCGATTTAAAATAATTATCACTGAAACGCTCAAGTGGTTGCCTAGCAACAAACTACTGAACTTTTATTAAAAATAATAAAACTATTTCACTAGTTTAACAACAAAATAGTGTAACTACGTGTATTGGATTATTTTTGTCAATACAGTAATTAATCGATGTCTCAATTCAGTATGGATTATTCAGTTCAGAAGAGAAAGGATATGTTGGAGACATATTGAATGCCAAAAAGTGGCGACCCGTGCATCGCGAAGATACAGGTATATATTTTTTTGTTCATTTACACTGAGTTTCCATCTAATTGTTGCAATAATTATTTAAGGATCGGTACCCAGAGCGACGGCACCCGGATTATAGATCATTTCTGCGTATTTACAATATATTTTTACAATTCGGAAGTGTAATAGGAAATCAGCCAATAACCCACGTAAAGCCAATTACCAATGAAGCAATTTCGTAAAATATTTTACTTCGTTTGCAAGAAAACCCAGGTTTATCAGCTACACAACTAGCTTCAGTCACCGATATTGCAAATAGAAGTGTTCACAGAATAATGAAAATGTATAATTATAAACCTTACCGGTGTCATTTTGTCCAAGGCCTCAGAGATGGTGACTATGTGAGCCGCTTAGAGTTTTCGTATTGGGTGAATAAAACTTTAAATATAGATCATAAAACTTTAAGCCATATCCTTTGGACGGATGAGTCAAAGTTCACAAATAATGGTGTGTTGAATAAGCATAACAGTGTAAGATGGGCAACGGAAAATCTACACTTTCCAGGAACCACCAAACTAAATATAAAACCAACGTATGGTGTGGGCTATTAGATAATAGATTGATGGGGCCTGTATTTTTTGAAGAAAATGTAGACGGGACGACTTACCTCAATCACCTAAACACCCATCTGCACGATTGCTTGGATGATGTTCCACTGAATGTCCAACCTAGGATTATTTTTCGGCACGATGGATGTCCAGCTCACAACAGCAGGATAGTTGTGAACTATTTGGACCAAGTTTTTGGCCCTAATTATATAGGTACAAATGCCCAAGTACGATGACCTGCAATGTCCCCAGATTTGACTCCCATTGACTTTTTTTGGGGGCTACATCAAGGACCAAGTATATTCAGATTTTGGCATAAATCCTGCAGTTAGCGTTCAAAATCTACAACAACGGATATTAGATGCATGTCGGAATGTTGATCGGGAGATGATCCATGCTGCTACGCATAGACAAATTATGGAAAAATTAGAACTTTGCATTTAGGATGAGGGGAACGTGTTCGAGCATCTGATTTGAGATTTGTTATTAAAACTGTTATTTTAATACATTCTTGATTCTTTTATTTATGCATTAAATTAATGTGGTACTATTATTTTTATTTAATGTTTGTTGTTTATAAATTAAGTTAAAAATAAATTTCATCATACAATTATCTAAAAACGATGAAACAATTGACAAAAAAAAATGCCGTGTCTATGATTTTCATTAAAAGCCTGTACAAATTATAATTCACCTTTAGAAATATGAAAGCCCAGACATTTACAAATGATCCCTTCAGTTTGTGTTAATCCAGTCAATTAAACCCCAGCAAATATAAGATTGGAGAAAGCTTACTTAACCCGCTATCTGATGCCGTAGTTATATACAGGGTGTTCCATTTGAAATTTTCGAGAAAAATTTAGCTTTGTAAAATGTAACACCCTGTATAAGTGGATATTTCCGCAAACTATATAACCATATTTGATTATGCTACATTAAGTCAAGAGTCATGGTAATACCAGATCTTAACAGGTTTTGCGACATGGCAGCACTTTCGTGTTGAATCGAAATAAAATTTCGGACAAACAATTGAATAACTTCTAAACCCTTGATCCCAGGTACCAATTGTTGGGCATCATTTTACTCGCCGTGAAGTGCTCTACCAAAAAATAAAATAAACTGTAGGGTTTCCCTTTAAAAAAAATACAAGTTTGGTGTAGCACAGGGGAACTGATCACTCTGTATACATGAAACTAATTCCCAGTTATGCGAAACACTGGTATATCCATGGATACCAAATTTGACATTTATAGGTGGAGCAGTTGTAAAGATAATTATGTGATCCTCTTAACTTGCCGGACCTTGTATGTATGTATGTATATATATATATATATATATATATATATATATATATATATATATATATATATATATATATATATATATATATATATATATATATATATAAACATATAAAAATTGAAACTGACCCCGGATATGGGTTCTAGGGGTCCTAGTTCGCGCTCATTGGAAAAAAATTTTGCAAAGTCTCACCATCGATCCTCTCTATTAGTGAATTTTTTTAAAATGAGATGCCAAGTACATAATATTTTTAATATTTTTCTCCCTCTGTTTAGATTATTCGTAGAGTCATAAAGGATATCTGAAAACGGCGGGTTTATGCATATCCATCTGCGATTGTCGCCGATTTATTAAATATAATTAGGATACGTTTCCCCTGCAATACGGCGTCATCGTAGCTAACTATTCAAAACAGTTGGTTTCAACCGTTATTGAAAAATTTAATTAAAGCATATATTTGAAGTTTAATAAAAAAAGTACTGCGAGCTGTTTCGCGATATTTCCATTTATCGAATACCTGGTACATATAATTAAATGAGGACAGTAAAACTGGATCGGAATTTGTCTTTAACGCAAACGTATTATACGCTTAGTTACATAAATTAAATGGGATAAATTATTTAGCTCGAACTGTAAATTACGCAAACATGTTTACTTTCAATTATGATACCTGAATCTAATTATATTTACAAAGACAAAAATAGACGTTGCTGTTACGTTACCCTAAATCCTCATTAAATTAAATAGTTAGCAAATTGTTATATTAATTGATATCAGTTATTCTATATGTTGGTCTAAAAGTAATGGTTAACAGAGCAGCAGTACATTTTTGGCACTGCCATATTAGGATATAGTCAAACTCACCTTAGTCCAAAAATCAAAATTAAAAGGGATACAAGACATTAAAGTGCTTGAAAATAAATGCTTAATAATATGTGGCTTCACTTTAAATCACATTTTTGTAATTAAAATATGACATAAAATATTATTCATTGATTGTTGTTGCCCTTATTTGGTGAAATTTCTTCCAGATATATAAGGCAATATGAAAAATTAAAATTAAAATATGTGAATTTTTAAGACATTTAACTTCAAAATATGACAAACGTCAAATTAACGAAACTCAAATTTTAAAATCTGTTCAGCATAAAATGTTAGACAATGATCTAGTTTTTACTAAAGCTGATAAAGGAAATACAACTGTAGCTATAAGTAGGGACGCATATAACATTAAAATTAATGATTTTATTACTACAGAAAATTTAACAGAAATTAGGAGAGACCCAACCAACGTATTTCAGACAAAACTAAAAAATGAAATTAAAAAATGTGTCTCTGTTTAGTCAACAAGAAAAGAAATATCTTTTATAAAAAAGCCCGCAACCACGAAAATTATATGGCCACCTGAAAATTCATAAGCCAAATATACCGATATGACCAGTAGTTAGCTATGTTAATACACCTAATCATAAGATAGCGAGCAAACTGGTTTCACTTATTAAAGAATACAATTACTTTCCAAAATATTCAGTTAAGAATTCTTATGAACTTACACAAAAATTAAATAACTTAATTATTTCCACAAATACTAAATTAGTCTCGTTTGATGTTTGTAGCATGTATTCTAAGATACCCCCTAAGGAATGTTTACCTCTATTAGAAAACGTTTTAATAGAAAAGAACGTAAATGTCAAAAAGACAAGAAATAATGAATCTTTTTAATGAATGTATAAAACAAAACTATTTTAAATTTAATAATAAAATTTATATGCAAAATGAAGGTCTGCCTATGGGTAGTCCGTTGTCACCTTTATTAGCCAACATATTTATAAAAAACTCAGAAAACCAAATTTTAACATCAGAACTTTCACATAATATTGTCTTTTGGTACAGATACGTAGATGATATTTTAGCATCTTTTCAAGGTAGTCATACAGAATTAAATGATTTTTTAACATTTATTAATAACTTTTACACAAATATTAAGTTTACTTTAGAAAAAGAAGCTAGCAGTTGTATAAATTTTTTAGACTTAACAATTAGAAAGTTAGAAAATAATTCATTTGACTTTTCAATATATAGGAAACCAACTTACACTGACACAACCATACCATACGATTCATGTCACCCTTTTTCACAAAAGCTGTCAGCCTACCATTCTATGATACATCGTGCATTTTCAATACCTATGTCACAAAACAATTTTGAAAAAGAAATTTCAATAATTAAGCAAACGGCATTTAATAATGGCTACTGTGTTAAAATAATAGATAAAATGATAGAGAGAAAAGAATACAAATTAGCGATTAATTTAATTAATCCAAATATTAGAGACAAGGAAGACAACAGATACGTTTCGATAACTTATTTTGGAACCATTTCAGAAAACATTTCAAAAATTTTAAATACCTGTACAAATACAAAGGTAGCTTTTAAATCTTACAACACGACGCGTGATTTGTTATTTAACGCGAAAGAAAAATCTTGTTTCCTGACAAAAGCTGGAGTTTATAAATTGGCTTGTACACATTGTAACGCAATCTACATAGGTCAAACTTCTAGAAATTTTAACACCCGATATAAAGAACATATTTCTGCATTTAGAAATAACCACGCTGACAAATCTACATTTGCAAAACGTATTATTGATACCGAACATAGACCTACAGTAAATAACCGCATACATCCACTACATTTTTATAATGACAAACGTAAACTAGACTTTTTTGAAGCTTTAGAAGTCAAAAGGCACACACACGACAATAACTACCTTGTTTTAAACGAACAAAGTGATTTAATGAATTCACCTTTCTTGGATATTCTTCTTTCTAATCAAATAAGTCAAAGAAAATTAATTTAACTATTCTCTCAAAAAAGTTATAATAAAATAATGAGTTGATGTATGTCGATATTTTCGTTGTATAGAGACTGCTTTTATACTGTTATTGTTTAGTTATTTTATTGTTGTAACTGTTATGATAGTTATTATAGGCTAGTTCTATTTTTATGTTAAATATTGACATACATCACATAGACATTTTGAAAACCTCATCTGTCATCTGTGTTACATTTTATTTTCAGTTTGATAAAAAAAATTTAATCAAAACATCATCTCATAACATAGCAACAGATATTTATTTGTATTTGTCATGATTTCGTACTAATTTAATTTTAATCTGTCTGAGAATGCTGTCAAGCAGCGAAACTATAGTCACAGAAGCATTGAAGAACATCCTAGAACATCCAGAATTCGAAGGGCCACTTGCTCCAGTTAGCTCACGCGCTGGCTACATCCTTCACCTACAAAAACCAACAGTGAAGCCAGAGAAGTAGTCTCCAAGTCTGTATGTAATAAAATATTATATCAATCGATTTTTTTATTAGAAAATGGCCTTTTCATTAAGGTGAGTCAGGATTGAGTTTCATACATATTTACATATATAACAATCAATTACCCATAAGTATGTTTATTTGTATCTAATAACTCAATATATTTTTTACACAAATAACTTTATTATGTAAGCCATCTTAAACATATAAAGAGTGCATATTGCCCCGCGCGCATATAAATTCGCATTTTTATTTCAATTTCGCTTATATGTCATGTTTTTCAACTGAGTATGAAGCAGAGATCAATATTAGAGCCAGTCGGTCAGACAAGTACTGAAAAAAAGCGGCATTCTCGGTCGATCGGCGCTCTATTGTAGTGTCGACTTTACGATGTGTCGGCCCAACGAACTGTCGGACCAACGATACGCCACGATAGTACACTATGAAATCCAATACCAGAAAACAAATGACAAAAAAGTGTTCAAAAAGCAGTAGGCCCTAATGATTCACGATAAAAAAATAGGAACTTTGAGCACACCAATGAATCGGCCCATTATTACAAATCATATTTTACATTACAACATTATCCTAAAAAATTGTTATAATTTAGTTAAATAGGTAAACCTAGTAAATAACTAAATTTATTAACAGCACTCAATAAAAAGCAGATTAATGATTTACGAAGACGCCTTTGAAAATTGTTTGATTTTTAAACGTAAGTCAACTGAAAAGCAACAGAAGAAAGGTTTCTAAGGATATAACACTATCGCGACAATTAAGAATACTGTCATAAAATGAGAAGTTGAATTTTTAATTTCTTCGATATCTAGAGATATATTTGATGTATTGTCTTAAAAGTTGATACGGTTGAGCTTTTGAAAGCCATAAAAAATGGATCATTGTGAATTTGGTTTTAGCGGGTAGAGGACGCTGCTTACGGTCACCTTCAAATTAAAAAAAGTTCGGGACGCATTTAATAAAAATTCATTACCATACCGGTAGTGAATTTTTATTAAATGCGTCGAATTAGAATAACTCAATTTTCTATAAGCTTGGAAAATTGAATTTGGGTATGTAGTAAGGTCTTTCCCAACGCGACATATCCACCAAATTTCATTAAAATAACTTTGTAATTTTCGGAGAATTTTTTTTTATTATTTAAATAACTTTTCTATAAACTTAGAAAGTTGAATTTTGATATGTAGTAAGTTCTTTCACAAGGCAATATATCCATCAAACTTTATTTAAAAAGCTCTGTAATTTTCTGATAAAATAAATTTTTTTGAAAGAAAACTCAAAAATTTCCCGGAAAACCTTGTCCGATTTTCCTGGATAACGAACACTTTCAAGCCATTAATAAAAGAAAGGCACTTGCGTTTCATCGAAATCGGTTAATTATTTTTTGAGTTATCGGTTGAATACATACATATATATATATATATATATATATATATATATATATATATATATATATATATATATATATATATATATAATTAATTTGAAGTATGTCAAATTAAAATGTCATTTTTGGCCTCGTACAAAATTTACAATTTCGGCAAAAATACGGGTAGTTAAGAAAGGTTTGCAGTTGGAAAAGTATTATGGAGTGATTAGTATTAATTGTAAATGGAGGTATCAGGTGAAACATTAGAAGAATGAAATGGAACAGGAAAGACATTTTTTGGAATGTCAAAATTTTAAGGTTGTTGAATTTGGAGTGTTGTCAAGCAGTTTTGGATGCAACTATGTATAAAATTATGTTAATATTCACCACAAGTCTTAGACTTATTGAATAAACATGTTGTATAATTTTAAGCAATAAAGGTAATAATAATAATAATAATAATATATATATATATATATATATATATATATACATATATATATATATATATATATATATATATATATATATATATATATATATATATATATATATATATATATATATATATATATATGTATATATATAAACATATAAAAATTGAAATTGACTCCGGATATGGGGTCTAGGAGTCCTAGTACGCGCTGATTTGAAAAAAAATTTGCAAAGTCGCACTATCGATACCTCTCTATTAGTTTTTTTTTAAATAAAAATTCAGTAAAAACTCAAGTGAGATACATACATTAAACTAATATTACAATATTCAACATAATAAACAAACAATATACTTATTAAGCAGCCTCTTGTTGATAATCAAAGGAAATCTAAATCCAAATTAATGATAAATGATCAAAAGAGAAGATGATTCGAGAGTAGAACACGTGCGCTTTCGACGCACCTTTAAGACAACAATGGTTGACATAGCAATCATGTCGATCACCACCCATCTCCATGAAATAACAACCCTAACGACCTCTCGTCGGACCACAACCCAGCTCGGATATGACAATGACGAACCCGACTTGCCAAGGAAAAAGGTACTGTGGCCAGTTTTCACAGAATACCTTAAAAACACCCTTGGCAATATTTCGATAACTCAAAAAATAATAGGCCGATTTTAATAAAATTTGGTACGTACCTTCCCTTTGTCAATGGCTTGGATAAGTTCGTTATCCAGGAAAATCGGAGCAGTTTTTCCGGGAACATTTTGGGTTTTCCTTCTACTCTGTAACTTACCCTACACGCCAAAATACATAACTCTAAGTTAAAAGCAAAAAAAGTTATAGGCATTTTAAGAAAAAAAATTTGGGTGCCACTGGTGATCGGAGGAAAGCACAGGAACAAAATATTTTGTATGATTAACAAAACCAATTGAATATTACATCTAACGGTTAAGTTTCCTTGACGCAAAAACGTCTAGAAGTAGCAGAAAAAATATTTTGAACATTTGATAATTTTTCTTCTTCAAACGTCAAAGTCGCGATTTGAAACGTCAAAATTTGCAATTTTCAGACAACGAATTTGGAACAAGACCCGCTTTCTGATGCTTTGGCAGTAGTTTCAGCTATAGAGTTTATGGTTTAATAGTCTATATTTTAGCAAATCTTCGTAGAAAAAATTCGTTATTGAGAAGACCGCGACTTATAAATTTTAAAAAGATTTCTTCAAATGAGCGCGAACTAGAACCCCAAAAACCCATATTCGGGGTCAGTTTCAGTGTTTGTCTGTTTACACATATACAGGGTGGCGCTTTTCTACGGCAAAGCCTAATATATCCGTTATTATACAAGATATGACAAAAAAGTATTTACGTTAATTATAGGGTACCTCGAGCTGCATCTTATAAACATATTTTGACAATCACAGGGTGGCCCATAAGTCGTTGGTGATACAAACTTTCTTTTTTTAATAGACCACCCCCTTCTTTTATTGCATTTTTGTGTTTTCCAGCGAATTATAATGCATGTTTGTAAAAAAAATTGATATCGTTCATCGTTTTTGAGTTATTTCAATTGTATTGCAGTGTGTGTGTGTTTTGTTTCTTTAACGTCGGCCTATTTCCGCGACTATGGCCAATCACCGACGCCAGGGAGCAGTTTCACCTCACTATCCTGGAAATTTTGCCGAACCCCTGCCTTTCTGTAAGGAGGGTAGGGATCTTTAACGTGCCCAACATCGCATGGACACGGGACCGACGGCATTACGCCCCCTCCTAAGGGCGGTACGTGCAGACATTCAACTTGCTCAGATACAATGCCAGAACCTCGGATGATCGTAATGTTACAATTTGTACTAAAAAAGTAAATGGAGTACCCTGGAATCGAACCCAGTACCCTTCGCTTCAGAGGCACACGTTCTTATCCCTGAACCACTGAGGTTCTAATTGTATTGCAACTTTTCACGTTTTTGGCACATATTTTAAACACATATCACAAATTGTGAAACGGCGTTTTTATCAATAGATAGCGGAACCCCATGAAAATGGCGCATTCAGAGAGCTCTTTGTTTGTATTACTCGTCGAAAAAATCCAGCTGCCGTATACGGGCACGCTCAAATAGTGGCTGAATTTTAAAAGTTTTTGCAGAAATCTTTTTAGTGTTTCTGTGGAACTTATTTTGTAAGATTTTTGTGATATTTTGGTAATTAATAGTAAATGTTTAGTAAGTTATTGTAAAAAAGTGGTCGAATTTTTGTGAAAAATATAATTTAGTGTAACATTACTGAAGGCAATTTCTGTAAAAAAAAAGGTGTGTTTCTGTAAAATAAATTTTTGCAAATTTTCATAATTTTTTTTCAATTTTGGTCGTAAAGCTGTTTGTAAGTAATTATATCCTGGCAGGTGTGTAAACAGCTTAAAGAGGTTCGTTGGGCAGGAAAATCGGACCAGTTTTTTTTTCTGGAACTTTTAAAGTTTATTTTCGGAAAATGTTTGTACTTTTTGAAACGACAAAGCTATTTTAATGAAATACGGTAGATTGTTACCAATATATAGGTTATACTGCCAACCAAATGTCCTTCTTTTGAAAACAAGACATATTTAGACTTAAAAGCATTTTTACGAAAATTCGCTACCATAACGCACTTGCTGCGTCCAGACGTTTTGCATTTTTTTTTATCTTTTGGCCAATCTATACATTACAACGAGATTTTATTATTCGCTGAAAGCTTTGTATTAATGTAATACTTTTATTTTCTGTATTAACGAATAGCATATACAGTGCTTTCATTTCAAAACTAACCACCCTTAATAATTTCTTTATCAAGGAAATCTGGTTTAAAAAAACAACACAGGTCAGTTGGGATTTCTAGGGGCACGTTTAAAAACAGTATTTTCGGAATTTTACTTTTCACCCCCTTAACCCCGGTCACCCCAACTTTAGAATTTTAAATGACACCCCCTAGCTTAAGTTACATCATTTTAAAGGTATTTAAAATCCTAATCCAACGGCGTTCACGAAATTTAAATCCAGCGCCAACTTTTGAATTTAGAAGAAAACACGTCATCAAATTCGGAATATTTTTAAAAGTTTATTTAATAGTTTAAGACAAAAACCTACTTTATTAATTGTTCAAAAAGCCCTCCGTTGTTAGCTAAACAATAAAATAGTCGACTGTCGAATTTTTTTCTAACATTAGAATTGTTTTTATCAGTAATTTTTCTGAGCGTAATGCTGTTGCAAATTTAGCTCCCCGGTGCCATTTGCGGCTATCAATTTTTCTGGTACGAGGTGATATGGGAACGATAACGCCCATGTCTAATTTAACGATGAATTTCAGATAAAATGAGCCAGTTTTACTTTCTTGATAACTTTGTTACCTATTCGTATTTAGTGTTCGATTTCTTGATGACTGCAACGAGTTAAAACCAAGTCTGTTGTGATTAAATTTTTAAATTTTGAAAACTTCAAACTCATTTAAATCATTTCAATTTAAAATATTAAATTGAAATAAAACTAAGAATCATACATAAAGTTTTAAAACTTTACAAGTTCTATCCTTATAAGTTTACCATTCTCCATGAACTCGGCGAGGACGATTATGATAGAAGGATTCAATTCTGTGAATTAATTACTAATTAATGTTCTTTCTGAATGGTTTTGTTAAGAAAAACAACTGTATATATTGGGATAATCAAAATCCACGAGTGTTCGTAGAGGGTCATACACAGTTTCCACAAAAAATTAATGCCTGGGCGGGAATTCTTGGAAATTTTGTTCATCCAGCAGTGTGTTGCCTTCTTCATCAAGTTGGTTTTCTAAGGACTCTGTTATGAGTGGGTCAATATAATTTTCCAAAAAATTTAAATACAAATCACCAGTTAAATTTTCTTCAATAAATAAAGAGCCTATTATTGCTCTTTATTTATTGAAGAAAATTTAACTGGTGATTTGTATTTAAATTTTTTGGAACATTAAATTGACCCACTCATAACAGAGTCATTAGAAAATAAACTAAATGAAGAAGGCAACCCACTGCTGGATGAACAAAATTTGCACTATCAACAGGACGGTGCACCACCACACTATGCCTTACGTGTTCGCGAGTGGCTTAGTCAAATATTTTCCGACAAATGGATTGGCAGACGAGGCGCCCTGGAATGGCCCGCCAGATCTCCGGACTTAACACCACTGGACCTCTTCCTTTGGGCTTATTTGAAATCAATTGTTTACCATAATCCTCCACCAGAGAATATTCAGGTTCTAAAAGATAGGATCACCCATGCTTGCCGACAAATTACTACAGAAACATTTCAAAACGTTAGACGAGAATTCGTCGATCGACTATTTTATTGTTTAGCTAACAACGGAGGGCACTTTGAGCACTTAAAAATGTAGGTTTTTGTCTTAAACTATTAAATTTTTTTTAATATTCCGAATTTGATGACGTTTTCTACTTCTAAATTCAAAAGTTGGCGGTGGATTTAAATTTCGTAAACGCCGTTGAATTAGGATTTTAAATACCTTTAAAATGATGTATCTCAAGCTAGGGGGTGTCATTTAAAATTATAAAGTTGGTGTGACTGGGGCTTAGGGGGTGAAAAGTATAACTCCAAAAATACTGTTTTTGAACGTGCCCCTTGAAATCCCAATTGACCTGTTTTTTTTAACCAGATTTCCTTGATAAAGAAATTATTAAGGGTGGCTAGTTTTGAAATGAAAGCACTGTATAATTAAATTAGAAATATATGTATTTAATGTTCGTATTTGCTATCCATCCATTGCAAGGATAAATAGGAACAGATAAAGTAAAATTACAGAGAAGTCATTAACGATCAAATAGTAAGAGGATAAAACAAGCGTATCGACTCACCCCTTATGTGAGTGGCTCATTGATATACCCGTACTTGCAAGCGTTAATAACCCAAAAGCTACCAAACAAATATTTACTACCGTTTCAACCCTTACGCATACAACGGCGAACCACATACAAATTTCATGTATAGACAACCGTAAGTCCAAAGATATGTTACGTGTAATTAGAATATTAATATATTAAAATGGAACATAGTAGGGCGATATTCAGTTATCCGCAAAAGTATTCGCATTTTAACTATATAACATTTCAGATAAATTAACTATTACATCAAATACTTAAAAAAACATAATTAACTCAAATTTTTAAAATTATTAGTATAGAGGCTGTCCCACGTAAACCTTCCATTAGCCGTTTATAGAGTAGGGCTCAGAATTGAATTCTGAAAATTCTCGCACATGTATTTCTCGAAATTTCCAGTTCACTGAAAATATTGACGTTAACAATAACAATAAAAATAACAATAATATGTATTTGCCATCAAGAGATTACATGGCGTGTCAGGTAAATAATATGTATACACATAAACACAGATGGTCAAATAGATAAAATACAATAGTTGTAAAGAACACCACAGAGATAATAGGAACAAACAACAAACAATCTATGTACCAAATATATAGAGAACTAAACAACACAAAATACACTTAAAGTCCCTAGGGAGCTATTTTGATACCACTCACCAACCAGTCTTAAAATACTCGTACACTGAATACAGTGTCGTCCGCAGCAGAAGTCTCTTAACGTCTCTGGCAAATCGTGATTTCCCTCAAATCACTTGACAGTCTGTTATACAGCTTCAAACCCAGATAATTTGCACCCAATTGCGTTCTAGCCAGTCTATGATATGGTATGCTAAAGTTAGCCTTCATTCTGGTATCATAGGTATGTAATTGTTCATTGGCCAGAAATAAGTCTTTGTTTTGATGCACATATTTTAAGCAGGCAAAAATGAATACCGATACTACGGTAAGTATACCCTCGCGCTCGAACAACCCACGGCAGCTAGTCTTCCAAGACACGTCGCACAAGACACGCAGGGCTTCCTTCTGCTTCAGGAGCACTTGCTGCAAGCCTGGACTGCACCGCCACAAAGCACACCATAACCAGCGACAGAGTGAAAGTTGGAAAAATATGCCATCCTGCAGGCTTTCCGGCCCAGCACAGCTTTCATTCGCCGCATTGTAAAAATAGCCGTAGACAACCTTTCAAGCAGGGGGGAAAAATGAGCAGACCAGGCAAGGCCATCCTCCAGAATTGCACCAAGAAGCTTTAGCCTCGCTCCGCCGCTGTGTCCCGCTCCCAGCACCAGTCGTTGTGTCTTATTTAAGTTCAGTTTTAAAGAGTTTATTCTAAAGCACTCATCTGTCTGGTCAAGGCAAGTCCTAGTCCGGAGACCCAAATCAATCGTTGCTGTTGCTCTGTTAACAAGGCTGGTATCATCGGCATAAAGACCGATCGCATCCGATGCAATGTTGGCCGGCAGATCATTCATATAGATGATAAAGAGTAGGGGGCCCAAAATGGAACCCTGCGGAACACCACACTCTACTGTCATCTCATCGGATAGCTGTTTATCCCAATACAAAACCTGCCTCCTATCCTCCAGGTAAGACCCAAAGAGAGAGAGGGATGTACCTCTGACACCATAATGTTCCAGCTTCCCCAATAAAATACACTTTGAAACTGTATCAAAAGCCTTACTCAAATCACAAGCTATGACTTCAAAATGATTTTTTTCATCGAGTCCTTCGGCAATACTAATACCAATTTCGGTCAAGGCTGTGTCTGTTGAACGTTTGGGTCTAAAGCCATGCTGGCGCGGATCTAATATCTTGTATCATTCAATGAATGCCAGCAACCTCCTCTTAAGGATCTCTTCAAATATCTTTGATAGAATCGGAAGTAGCGAGATAGGCCGGTAGTTGTCACAATCATCCAAACTGCCACCTTTATGTATTGCAATCACCTTTCCCAGCTTTAACTTTTTAGGAAAGTTGCCTTGGATCATACACTGGTTAAGCACCTCACACAAACAGCTAATTATAATAGGGAATACTTGCTTTAACCATGGAACTGTCATTCCATATATATCAGATGAGGGCTTATTTTTAAAATTTTTCACAATGTTGGTCAGTTATTCATTGGTTGTTGGGTACAAAAACATGGTGTGCATATTTCTATCATTTTTGTTATGCAGCATACTCATAGCCTCCGTTACTGAGTGATCAAGGCTACTAGACACATTTATACAGACACTTGTAAAATGAATATTAAGTTGATTCGCATTAAGAGCAGTTTCCAAGTTTGAACAACGTCGTTTACCTCTCTCTTTGTTGATGATTGTCCATACAGCTTTAACTTTATTGTCTGCGGCATCAATATATTCATTATTCCTTCTTTTAACTTAACGTGTGTATGTTTCTCTCATTTGCTTCTTGTGTGGCCAAGAATTGTCTTGAGTTATCAGTTTTAATTACCCTATGAATTACTTGAGCTGAATCCACCAGCATCTTGACTTTTTCCAATTCTGGGGATGTAAGTAAAGTTTTCTTGTCGCCAAGTGGTACTTTTTTCTTCGGAAAGGACAGCTCGAAGCACTGCTCAATTGTGTAATGTATATTGTCAAATGATTTTTATGCATTTTCCTCCAGCAGGCTGTCCCACTTAATTTTTGACAGTTCGCGTTTAAACCCAGCAATATTTGTTTTAATTACCACAAATTTGTCAATATACTTTACCTTGGTTATAGGTCTATAATTAAAAAGGGTCACTATTTGAGGACACTGGTCTGATAGACGTTAGTATGGGACTTCCGGTTATACCGAAAGTAGACGTCAACTTTCTTATTTCAAATAAAAGATGGTGTTTTTTATTGCGGATCTAGATTGCTCGTCAAATTTTATGGTAGGTTTTGCTAACATGTTATGTCATTTTTCTCAACCAAATTGTTCTGAGAATGGAACGTTTTGTTCAGAAGGTAATAAAAATAAACCGCTATTGGACAATGAAGAGACACAAATACATGTTTTTGCATTTTTAACTGCCTATCCGCATGCGTCAAGCGGAGACTGTAGTAGAAATTTGCATATTTCAGGAGAAACTGTTCACATAAATCCAAAAACTAACAAATGGATACCGTTTTCGTTCACTTTAATACACCATTTAGAACCTGGGGATTTTTACCGGCGTGTAGAATTCTACGAATGGTATCTTTTGAAAACTCAAGAAGATGAAAATTTCTCAAGAAAAATTATATTGTGCGATGAGTCAAAATTTTCAAATAAGCGCATGTTGCCGCCAGGGCACGTGCTTCGTGTCTTATATCTCAGTGTTAAAAGGTTGGCTACCATAGCCGTATTACTTTATAGGTGTATTTTCGCTGCAATTAGTATGCCGTACTGACGAGCTTTAATTAGAGCGAAACCGGTTGTTGTGAGACTGCATGTAGCCTTGTTTCTGGTGTTTTGTTTTCGGTTTTGTTGATTTGTTTGTTTATGATTTATTTTACTATCTTCTCTATTGTTTTCTTGTTGCGTCCATTTCTTTGTGCTATTTGTATTATGATGTTGTATTCCTTTTCTCGTTCGTCATTATGGAGTGGTACATTTAGCATTTTGTTTATTAAGTATCTGTGCAGTACAGATACTTAATAAAAGAATATATATATATATATATATATATATATATATATATATATATATATATATATATATATATATATATATAAATGGTGAACAATTTACGAAAATTTAGGTGTGTAAGTTTAAAGAAAAAAAAGTTAGAGGCATTTAAAAAACATTGGGGTTTTCCTCAAAACATAAATAGTCGCGATTAAAACGTCAAAATTAGCAACATTTAGGCAAAGAACCTGAAAGAAATACGGATTATGTAAAGAGCTTCAACCATCATTGTCCTTTATTTAGAAAATATTTCCAGAAAATTCATTTGAAATAGACACTTTTTGATGCTTTGGAAGTAGTTTTAGTTAAGTTTTGGTTTAACGGTCTATAATTTTTAGCTAATTGTCGTAGAAAAATTCGTTACAGAGGAGACCGCGGCTTTTAAATTCTAAAAAGATTTCTTCAAATGAGCGCAAACTAGGCCCCCTAGAATCCATATCCGGGTTTACTTTCTGTTTACGTATATACAGGCTGACTCATTTCTACGGTAAACCACAATATAAGATACGAGAAAAAATTGTATACGTTATTTATGGGGTGTCTTGAGCTGCATCTTATAAAATTATTTTGACAACCACAGGATGGCCCATAAGTCGTTGGTGATACCTACAATTTTTTTTTTGGGCATCCCTTAATGCATTTTTGCATTTTTCATCGAAATATGATGCACGTTTGTAAAAAGAATCGAGGCGCAGTAAGTGCGTTTTGGTAGCTAATTTTCATTTAATGCCTCAAAATTCAATAAGTCAATTTGCTATTAACCTAACGAACAAAAATAAGCGGACCCTAGAAGAAGAGACGTGCAACTTCCAGGCACCACAGAGAAAACAATTGACAAGCCCAAACAGACATGTCATAAATAGGTAGCCTGCCATTATATCAGCGTTTATTCTTTGCTCATCAGAACTTTGTTAAGCTACGTCAAGCTACTGTTATATTTTATCACATATATGCTGATACATTTCTATAATATTATTGTAAAGTTTAAAGTTGTATTTTAAAAAGAAAATAAATAAACTATTGAAAAGTAAATTGTTTCAACGTGACAGTCAACTTGCGTGTAGACCGCAACCGGGAACTCTTCGGCTAGGCACTGCGAATCTTCAAGGAGCTTAAGATTTGTGTGCATCTTAAATATTAAATTTTAATTGCGTTTCCCACTCCACTATTGTGTGTGTGTGTGTACACCATTCGATAATTAATTATATAACCACCATCATTTGACAAAACGTAATTACATTATATCTCGCTATAACAGAAATAATATAATAAATAATAAGATTTTAAATTTAAGCAAATATCACGCTTTTTATAACACCAAATATATAATACTTGCCTGATTTATTGTTTAAATATTAGTAACTACACAAAATACGCTGAAACCTTTTAGCACTTTACCAGAGTTCCAACCGAAACCACAAAAATATGTGGAATAATAATGCGACATTTTAAAGAATACATTAGTAACCGATTTTTCGGTTTGTGCATTTTTCGTTAAAATTCATAAAATTAAAAGTTACCAACCTAGATTGGACGCCCGTAAGGCTAGCTGTATCCCTGGATGCGGCTACAGTTTCTTCAATACGTACCCTGAAACAAATAAATGACTGAGTATAAAAGGTCTCACTCGACGGAGTGCATTATGGTAGCGAAATATTCCAAATCACAAAAAATAAAATTACATGTTACAGAAATAAAAAATTATTTTCATTCGGTTGACTAACGAAAGGATTAACGTAGGGGAGATTATAAATTTTGCAGTAAATAGCTTAGATAAGTTTCTTAGCCAGCCAATTTTTCTTAGCACATTTTAAAGTTTGTTCCGGAAAATGTCTCTTAGAAGATAACAAAATTATTTTGGTAAAATTGTGAACACAAGCTGCTTTTAAATAAGCTAGTATATACCAAAATTTTCAGTTGCCAGCTTTATGGAAAATTAAGTGTTACAGGCATTTATATTTTTTTGCTTTGAAAGAAGAAAAGAGAGAACAAGAATAAAAGTTTAAAAGCCTGGAGGCATCAAGTGCGTTATGGTAGTGAATTTTCATAGAAATGATCGGCACAAAATATATTACAACTTTTTTTCTTGTAACATAGAAATCTAAATTTTGGTGTATAGTTTACTTTTTATATCGTTAACCTACCTACCAAATTTGGTTATCACAGCATTTTTATTTTTTTGAGATAAAAAATTTTTTCGAATGAAAAAAATTTCCCGGAAAACCTCGTCCAATTTTCCTGACTAACGAACTTATCCAAGTCATTTACAAAAGGAAGGTACATGCCAAATTTTATCAAAATCGGCCCATTATTTTTTCACTTATCGGTGTGATACACACACACACACACACACACACACACACACATATATATATATATATATATATATATATATATATATATATATATATATATATATATATATATATATATATATATATATATATATATGATGAGAAAGTTTGGAACATAATTCATAAAAGCGTTCTTTCATTTTTTGTAGAAAACTTCCAAAAAGTACACTTGGAGAACCCAAATCACCACAACACATTAAAAGAAAACCTGGCAATCGTTTCACTAACCAAGTAAGCGTAATCAGAGGGTGAATAATTCATGCATAATTCATTCTCTCATGACCTAACTTGGTTAGTGAAACGATCGTTAGGTTTTTAGTGAATTTTTATTTTAAAAAATTCACTAATAGAGAGGTATCGATGATGAGACTTTGCAAAAACTTTTTCAAATGAGCGCGAAGGATCAGTTTCAATTTTTATATGTTTATATATATATATATATATATATCTATATATATATATATATATATATATATATATATATATATATATATATATATATATATATATATATATATATATATATATATATGTATGTATGTATCCAACCGCAACTAAAAAAATTATTAACCGATTTCGATTAAACACGGCAAGTGCCTTTCTTTCATTAATGGCTTGGATGAGTTCGTTACCGAGAGGCCTAGATCTCTGAGGCCTAGGGTTGAACACACTAAGACCTCACAGACGATCTCCGGCGAGATTTGGGGAGTAGGCAGATTGAGGCCCCGTAATCGAGCTACAACAACCCAACCCACCTTTGTCCACCGCTCTAAGGAGTAGGCAGATTGAGGCCTTAGAGTGTCCTTACATATTTCCTTTACCCACCTTTGTCCACCACTCTAAGGAGTAGCCAGACTGAGGCCTTAGAGTGTCCTTACATATTTCCTTTACCCACCTTTGTCCACCACTCTAAGGAGTAGGCAGATTGAGGCCTTACAGTGTCCTTACATATTTCCCTTACCTCTTGAACATGGCTCCAAAACAGGAGCCTAAACGTCGAGTTTCTATAAATTCTAGACGCGGTTCAACCCGAGAACCCATTATGTCTCATATATATATATATATATATATATATATATATATATATATATATATATATATATATATATATATATATATATATATATATATATATATATATATATATAAATTGAAACTGACCCCGGAAATGGGTTCTAGGGGTCCTAGTTCGCCCCATTTGAAAAAAATTTTGCAAATTCTCACCATCGATACCTCTCTATTAGTGAATTTAAAAAAATAAAAATTCACTAAAAGCAAAAAAATATAGTTGTCATTTAAAAAAACTTATGATGATGTCCCCCTTCAGAAAAAGGTGACGTCATAAGTTGGCAAATGAATATATATATATATATATATATATATATATATATATATATATATATATATATATATATATATATATATATATATATATATATATATATATATATATATATATATATATATATATATATATATATATATATGAGACATGCTTGGTTCTCGGGTTAAACCGCGTCCAGAATTTATGGAAACTCGACGTTTCGGCTCCTGTTTTGGAGCCATTTTCAAGAGGTAAAGGAAATATGTAAGGACACTCTAAGACCTCAATCTGCCTACTCCTTAGAGTGATGGACAAAGGTGGGTAAAGGAAATATGTAAGGACACTCTAAGGCCTCAATCTGCCTACTCCTTAGAGTGGTGGACAAATGTGGGTAAAGGAAATATGTAAGGACACTCTAAGGCCTCAATCTGCCTACTCCTTAGAGTGATGGACAAAGGTGGGTAAAGGACATATGTAAGGACACTCTAAGGCCTCAATCTGCCTACTCCTTAGAGTGGTGGACAAAGGTAGGTAAAGGAAATATTTAAGGACACTCTAAGGCCTCAATCTGCCTACTCCTTAGAGTGGTGGATAAAGGTAGGTTGGGTTGTTGTAGCTCGATTACGGGGCCTCAATCTGCCTACTCCCCAAATCTCGCTGGAGATCGTCTGTGAGGTCTCAGTGTGTTCAACCCTAGACCTCAGATAGATCTGGCAGTTCGTTGCAAGTCTTGTCTTATATAGGTCGTTTCGTCTACCTGTTGCGTCATCAGTGAAAGTAGTGGGGTCACCGTCAATTAAGTGGGGGGATAATGATGCAACAAAATTGTATGTGGCATTCATTTCCCTTTTGTGTGTTTGCAAAGAAGATATAATAGGTTTCCAAGTAGTCGGAAGGCGAAGACCATCATCTCTCTTATTTAAACAATCGGGACGTTTTTCAATCTCGATTGCTTCGCGGATAATTCTCGTTTTGAAATTGAAAACCGGTGCTATTGTTTTGGCATTATCGAAGTCTATTTTGTGCCCTGTATGAATATGATGCATGGCCAGCGCCGATGAGGGGTCGGATTTTCTAACTGCGAGGGTGTGTTCGTATATTCTATTGTGGATGCGTCTGTTTGTTTGTCCTACGTAAGTTCGGGAACAGTCGGAACAAGGAATTTCGTAAACTCCGTGGGATTCGTTTGGAATCGTATCCTTGGGAGTTTTTATAAGATTTGATAGTTTTTGGTCTGTTGTGAATACGGTTTTGATATTATGGGTTCTGAAAATTCGGCTGATTTTGTCGGTGACACCTTTAATGTATGGTAAAAACGCTGTGTGTTGTTGTGTGGACGCTGTTTGTTCTTGTTGTGGTGTAGTGGTTTGTTGTTGTGCGTTTCTAATGTTTCGTAGTATATGATTGTTGTCGTATCCGTTTTCTAGCAATGTCTGTCTTAAAAAGTTTAATTCTGTCTGTTTGTTGTTGTTGTCCGTTAGTCTAAGAGATCGTGTCACTAATGTTCGAACCACGGAATTTAGTTGCGATGGGTGATGGTGAGATTGGGCGTTAAGATACCGATTAGTGTGGGTTGGTTTTCGGTAGACAGTGTAAGAAAATCCTCTGACTGGGTTTTTAGTGATGCGTACATCTAAGAAAGGCAAAGAAAAATTATTTTCCATTTCCATGGTGAACTGGATTTGGGGGTTGATGTTATTTAGGTAAGAAAGGAATTCGTCTAGAGATTCTTTGCCGTGTGGCCAGACAGCGAAAATGTCGTCAACGTATCTTAACCAACACGTTGGTTTAAGTTGGGATGAATTGAGGGCTTGTGTCTCGAAGTTTTCCATGAAAATGTTGGCCAATGCAGGAGAGAGGGGTGAACCCATTGGAGCACCTCGAACTTGTTTGTAAAATTTGTTTTGAAAAAGGAAATAAGTGTTAGATGTGCAGTGTTCCACAAGAGCTAAGGTATCGTGGGAAATTTTGTGTTTATTTTTGAGAATGTCAAGGGTTTCAGATAGAGGTATATTGGTGAATAAGGAAACTATATCATTTCTCAAAACGACATCCTAGTTAGCTTTGATATAGTTTCCTTATTCACCAATATACCTCTATCTGAAACCCTTGACATTCTCAAAAATAAACACAAAATTTCCCACGATACCTTAGCTCTTGTGGAACACTGCACATCTAACACTTATTTCCTTTTTCAAAACAAATTTTACAAACAAGTTCGAGGTGCTCCAATGGGTTCACCCCTCTCTCCTGCATTGGCCAACATTTTCATGGAAAACTTCGAGACACAAGCCCTCAATTCATCCCAACTTAAACCAACGTGTTGGTTAAGATACGTTGACGACATTTTCGCTGTCTGGCCACACGGCAAAGAATCTCTAGACGAATTCCTTTCTTACCTAAATAACATCAACCCCCAAATCCAGTTCACCATGGAAATGGAAAATAATTTTTCTTTGCCTTTCTTAGATGTACGCATCACTAAAAACCCAGTCAGAGGATTTTCTTACACTGTCTACCGAAAACCAACCCACACTAATCGGTATCTTAACGCCCAATCTCACCATCACCCATCGCAACTAAATTCCGTGGTTCGAACATTAGTGACACGATCTCTTAGACTAACGGACAACAACAACAAACAGACAGAATTAAACTTTTTAAGACAGACATTGCTAGAAAACGGATACGACAACAATCATATACTACGAAACATTAGAAACGCACAACAACAAACCACTACACCACAACAAGAACAAACAGCGTCCACACAACAACACACAGCGTTTTTACCATACATTAAAGGTGTCACCGACAAAATCAGCCGAATTTTCAGAACCCATAATATCAAAACCGTATTCACAACAGACCAAAAACTATCAAATCTTATAAAAACTCCCAAGGATACGATTCCAAACGAATCCCACGGAGTTTACGAAATTCCTTGTTCCGACTGTTCCCGAACTTACGTAGGACAAACAAACAGACGCATCCACAATAGAATATACGAACACACCCTCGCAGTTAGAAAATCCGACCCCTCATCGGCGCTGGCCATGCATCATATTCATACAGGGCACAAAATAGACTTCGATAATGTCAAAACAATAGCACCGGTTTTTAATTTCAAAACGAGAATTATCCGCGAAGCAATCGAGATTGAAAAACGTCCCGATTGTTTAAATAAGAGAGATGATGGTCTTCGCCTTCCGACTACTTGGAAACCTATTATATCTTCTTTGCAAACACACAAAAGGGAAATGAATGCCACAGACAATTTTGTTGCATCATTATCCCCCCACTTAATTGACGGTGACCCCACTACTTTCACTGACGACGCAACAGGTAGACGAAACGACCTATATAAGACAAGACTTGCAACGAACTGCCAGATCTCTCTGAGGCCTAGGGTTGAACACACTGAGACCTCACAGACGATCTCCAGCGAGATTTGGGGAGTAGGCAGATTGAGGCCCCGTAATCGAGCTACAACAACCCAACCTACCTTTATCCACCACTCTAAGGAGTAGGCAGATTGAGGCCTTAGAGTGTCCTTAAATATTTCCTTTACCTACCTTTGTCCACCACTCTAAGGAGTAGGCAGATTGAGCCCTTAGAGTGTCCTTACATATTTCCTTTACCCACCTTTGTCCATCACTCTAAGGAGTAGGCAGATTGAGGCCTTAGAGTGTCCTTACATATTTCCTTTACCCACATTTGTCCACCACTCTAAGGAGTAGGCAGATTGAGGCCTTAGAGTGTCCTTACATATTTCCTTTACCCACCTTTGTCCATCACTCTAAGGAGTAGGCAGATTGAGGCCTTAGAGTGTCCTTACATATTTCCTTTACCTCTTGAAAATGGCTCCAAAACAGGAGCCGAAACGTCGAGTTTCCATAAATTCTGGACGCGGTTTAACCCGAGAACCAAGCATGTCTCACATTAAAGACCGCGGAAATCTTTCTGAACATATATATATATATATATATATATATATATATATATATATATATATATATATATATATATATATATATATATATATATATATATATATATATAAACATATAAAAATTGAAACAGACCCCGCATATGGGTTCTAGGGGCCCTAGTTCGCGCTCATTTGCAAAAAAATTTTCAAAATTCAAAAGTCGGGATCTCCCCATTAGTGAATTTTTTCTACGAAAATTCACTAAAATGAGGGCAGAAGCAAACTTTTATAGTCATTTGTTTTAGTTTTATTTTATAGGAAAAACGTATGTTGTAAAAAAATCCAAATAACCCCAAAAAAGTTTGATTCTGCCCTCACTTTTGTTATGATTTGCGTCTACACCCTAAAACACGTCTGTATACAAAATGTCATAAGAATCGAACACATGTGCGGAAAGTAAACGTTTACTTATGTAAAAAGATATCCACCTATTAATTTTTAAAAAACAATAATAACAAGACACTAAACTTAAAATTGAAACTTACACTTAACCTTGAACTCCATTGCTTGCCGTCTGAAGAGGCCATAACCAGAACCATAACCAATAAAGTCCACCAAACACACACTTCTTTTTAACGGATTAGGAATTATATACTATTTTTAAGTATAGCACTTCGCTTGATTAAAAAAATGAAAACAAAAACCGCACTTACTGAGGGCTTTCAAAATATCAAGCATCTGTGGCTAAACAGAAGAACAATATAAGCAATAATTCCGAAAATGTTTGAAAAGCCACCAGCCGCGAGAAATTCAACGAACACGAACTTTTACCGAACCAAATTTAATAAAGAATGATAAGTTAGTAATATAACTTGTTTCCACGACGAATAGTGGCCGAAAACTGAACACTTTTAAAGGAATATATGATAAAGAGATGATAAATAATTTTTTGCCCAGTTACTTAACTGCGATAAGAATTGTTCGTCATTTATACAGGTAGGTATATGCTGCAAAACATTTGTATTAATCATGTTTCATTAAAAACAATCCAGTTAATTGTTATATAGAAATATAAGAGCCTCGGTGATTCAGAGGTAAGAACGTGTGTCTCTGAACCGAAGGGTTCTTTCACTTTTTCAGTACAAAGTGTAACATTAACATCAACCGAGGTTCTGGCATTGTATCTAAGCAAGTTGAATGTCTGCACGTTCCGCCCTTCGGAGGGGGCGTAAAGCCGTCGGTCCCGTGTGCATGCGATGTTGGGCACGTTAAACATACGTACCCCCCTTTTCAGAAAGGCAGTGGTTCGGCAATATTTCCAGGATGAAACTGCTCCCTGGCGTCGCTGATTTGCCATAGTCGCGGAAATAGGCCGACGTTAAACAACCAAACACACACACACACTGCAATACAATTGAAATAATATATATATATATATATATATATATATATATATATATATATATATATATATATATATATATATATATACCGATATACCGATAACTCAAAAAATAAAGGGCTGATTTTGATAAAATTTGGCATGTACCTTCCTTTTGTAAATGAATTGGATAAGTTCGCTAGTCAGAGAAATCGGACGAGGTTTTCCGGGAAATTTTTGAGTTTTCATTCGAAAAAAAATTTTATCTCAAAAAATGAAAAAGCTATGATAACCAAATTTTTAGGTAGGTTATAATAAAATATTTTGTGCCAGATCATTTCTATAAAAATTCACTACCATAACGCACTTGCTGCGTCCAGACCTTCTTAATGTTGGGTTGGATAACGCAACAAAATCATCAGTTAAAGAATAAGACAAAATATTAACTCCGTGAAGATTGGTACCTGTGATGAGTACTGATAAGTACACTTGGATAATCCAAATCACCACAGAAAATTTTAGAAATCCTGGCGATCGTTTCACTAACCTAGTTAGCGTCATCAGAGGATGAATAATTCGCTAACTTTGTTAGTGAAACAATCGTCAGGTTTTTTAAAACGTTATGGTGATTTGGGTGCTCCCAGTGTACTTAACAAAATTCTGGACGCAGCAAGTGCATTATGGTAGTGAATTTTCATTAAAATGTTTTTAATAACAAATATGTGTGTTTTTTTAAGAAAGCAGGCATCAAATTTGGTTACCAGTATAACCTATATAGTGAAAACAATGTGGCATGTTTCATCAAAATAACTTTATTGTGTGAAAATGTACAAAAATTTCCAAAAGTAAACTTAAAGTGTTCCCGAAAAAACACGTTTCTTGGTCAACCTTATAGGTTAATAGCAAATTGAGCTGTCCAAATATGAAACATTTGATCAAAATTCGCTACCATAACGCACTTGCTGCGTCCAGAATTTCTTTTCTTACAAACATGCATTATATTTCGATGGAAAATGCAATAACATAAGGCGTGTTTGATTTAAAAAAAAAAAGGAAATTTGTATCACCAACGACTTATGGGCCAGCCTGTGATTGTAGAAATATTATTTTAAGATGTAGCTCAAGACACCCTATAATTAATATATACAATTTTTTTTTCATATCTTATAAAATAACGGATATATTGAGCTTTATTGATTTTTTACGAAAATTCGACAAAAATTATATACCATTAAACGATAAACTCTACAGCTAAGACTACTGCCAAGCATGAGAGAAAGGGTCTATTTGAAATGAATTTTCTGGAAATATTTTAGTAAAATGAAGGACAATGACGGTTGAAACTATAAGACTTAAGGGGTTTGTAAAACATTCTTCTTGAGACATTTTCTTTCCATAGTTCGTATTAGATTCAAGTTATTTGCCTAAATGTTGCCAATTTTGACATTTTAAATCGCCACTTTGACGTTTTGAGGAAAACCCCAATTCATTATTCTTTAAATGCCTGTAACTTTTTTGTCCTTTAACCTACAGAGCTAAATTTTGGTAGGTAACTTACCTATAAGGATATTAACCTTCGTACCAAATTTGGTTGCCATTACTTTGTTAATTCCGGAGATATAAATTTTTTTCGAAAGAAAACACAAAATTTTCCGGGAAAACCTGGGCAGATTTTCCTGGCCAACGAACTTGTCTAAGCCATTTGCAAAAGGAATTTTTTCACCAAATTTAATCAAAATCGGCCCATTATTTTTTGAGTTATTGGTGTGACACACATATATATATATATATATATATATATATATATATATATATATATATATATATATATATATATAAACATATAAGAATTGAAACTGACCCCGGATATGTTTTCTGGGGGGCCTAATTAGCGCTCATATGAAGAAATTTTTTCAAAGTCGGGATCTCCTCATTAGTGAATTTTTTTTTTTAAATTCACTAAAATATCAATCAATGAAATAATGTTATCTAACTAAATGTACAAATTGTTTTCCCTCCACTTTGATTCCATATAATTATATAATCTTTGCTACACTTCCGAACGAACATTTCGGAGCATTTCGGGCGTTATCTGACGACTTTTTTAACAATTTCTCGATAAAAATATTTTCTTTTATAATTTTTTGTTTATCTCTTAATAAACTTTATCAATTCAACTCTCTTACCTATTTGACTTCAAACGAGGCAAGTAAATACCGCGTAAAATCATCACAAAATCGATTGAATTCCAATTCCTGAAAATGGTTTATAAAATTTTTGGGAAACTCAAACGTAGCATCCGGGGAAACTGTATCTTTGGCCGGGCATACTGGGAGTCCACCTCATGGCGCCTTTCTTGTGTTTGTGTGTGTTTCGTTTCTTTAACGTCGGCCTATTTTCGCGACTATGGCCAATTACCGACGCCAGGAGCAGTTTCACCTCACTATCTAAGAAATTTTGCTGAACCCCTGCCTTTATAAAAAGAGGGTAGGAATCTTTAACATGCCTAACATCGCATGAAGACGGGACCGATGGCTTTACGCCCCCTCTGAAGGGCGGAACGTACAGACATTCAACTTGCTCAAATACAATGCCAGAACCTCGGTCGATGTTAATGTTACAGTTTGTACTGAAAAAGTGAAAGGAGAACCCTGGGGTCGAACCCAGTACCCTTCGGTTCAGAGGCACACGTTCTTACCCCTGAACCACCGAGGTTCTAAGAGGGCCTTTCTTCCCACCGGGTAATCTGGATGAACACATGTATCTGGATCTACTGGAAACATATATCTACCGGACGTTAGTGGGAGTATCGGAAAATGACAACGCTTTGGCAGAAGAGGGTGTGTGGTTTCAGAAAGATGTGGATTCACTACATTATGTGCAACTGTACGTGATTTTCCTAATCAGAACTTTCCAAATCACTGGATAGGATGCAGATGTTCAATTGAGTGGCCTACCACATCGCCAGATTTAAATCCCTTTTTTCTATGGGGCCACTTGAAGCTGAAGATTTGTGCAACACGACCAAACTCATTTGAGGAGCTTCGTCGACGAGTTGTTGAAGACTTTCGTCAGATAATGCTTGAAATGCTTTGAAAAGTTCGTTCGGAAGTGGAGAAAAGGTTTTATTATTGTATGGAATTAAAGGGAAAACAATTTGAACATTTAATTAAATAACCTTCTTTCATTCATTGATATTTTGTCTTATTCTTTAATTGTCGGTTTTGTCATATCCAAAACAGAATTTTAAAAGTCGTATGTTGTGAGCAGAATTGAGAAAGATTTAAAATGAAATGTCGCTCAAGATAGGGTGCCATTTAAAATTTAAGGGTACTTTATAACCCCTGTATAAGGGGTAGGTTCCAAGATACTAAAACTTACGCCATCATGTGCTCCATTTGAAAACAAAGTCGATGTGTCTCGACTTTTTAACCGACTTCAAAAAAATGAGGAGGTTCTCAGTTCGTTGTATTTTTTTATGTTTGTTACCTTAGAACTTTTTTTCTAATTCAAAAGCCAGGATCTCCTCATTAGTGAATTTTTTTTAAGAAAATTCACTAAAAAGTGCTTTATGTGAATTGAGTTAAAGGTATTTACATTTTCTCCCAAAAAATTGTTGTAGCTTTCTTTAGAAATAACAAAGCCGTTATAATGAATGTTGTTTTACATTATGTCTTTAGCAGTACCAAATTTCAAGCTTTTAGCTTAAAGAGAAACTGATTTAATCATTTAAAAAAAGCTTTTGTTTCTGTAGCAAAGCAAATGAAGACTCAATGCCAAGTTTTTAGACGACAATTTATTCAATTTCATAGACAAAAGAAAAGTTATTCTGAGTTGAGGTCCTGAAAAATATCAAAGCACTTAAATTAACTTTTATACCACAAAAAAGTCGAGAAGTTAAACGAAATTATATGGATAGGATTAACCCTAGCTACATTTTCATATATAATTGACAAATTGTTTTGACAAATGTCAGATAAAGCTTCAAAACTCACTCAATAAGCTAAGTATATCTAAAAACCTGTGAAAGGTATATATGAGTATGCTTTCTTGTTATATATTTTTTCTACTTCAACTGATTCGAATCTCCATGGAAGGTCAAAAATTTTGAACTTTTTAGTTTTTATTCCATTTTAATGACGACTTAGAAACGTATCTACGTCTGTATTCAACACACATCAAATTATAATATAGGTACTTTCTAATGATTTATTTTACAAGCTAATTTCCCAAGAAAAAATTTTCTGCGAATTTTCCTTTAGTGACTTTTTGCAGCAGAATTTTTTAGAAAATTATCGTAAAAGATATTTATCAATTTTTGTAAAAATATTTTTTGCGATTTTTCCAGTGAGAAAGTTTATGAAATTCTCGAAAAATCAAATTTGTTTACGAATTTTCGATAAAAAATTGGGAATTCTTCAGAAACAAATGATTTTCAGCACATTTTCTTTACAAACTTTTTAATTACCTTTTACAAAAATATGTTTTGGCGATTTTTGTAAAATAAAACCTTTTGGCGAATTTTCGTTAAAACATTTTCGAAAATTTTCATAACACATTATTTTTTACAATTTTTCTTGTGAAATTTTTTACTGTATTTCCTCTAAAAATTTGTAAAGATATAAGGTGTTTCCTATTTTACAGGCAATGTATACATTCTATTAGAAGTGTTGCAGATTCTGGGAATCCCCGATGTCATATGCCATTTGCAGCTTATAAGAATTTGTCCCCTTGTATGTACCTACTTACGTTGTTTTAGCAAATTTTTGTAGGAAAAAAAAACGTTATTGAGAAGACCACCAGAGAGAGAAGATATGAAAAAAATTATATACCTATACCTATATAGGGTGTCTCGAGTCGTAACGTATAAACTTATTTTGACAATTTCAGGTGGCCCATAAGTCGTTGGTGATACAAAACCCCGTAAATCATTGCATTATTGCATTTTTCATCAATTTATAATGCATGCTTGTAAAAAAAAATTATCTCGTCTGTCGTTTCGAGTTATTTCAATTGTTTTGCAACTTTTCATGTTCTTGGCTCATATCAAAAAATAAAATTTCTTGAAAAACACAGTCTAATTCACGACAGGCAGTATGGATTCCGTCAGCGCAGATCAACTGCCGACCTCCTTTCCTTTGTTACCCATTCTTGGAACAAGTCTATGGAAATGCACGGTGAATCCCAGATTGTCGCTCTAGACATATCCAAAGCATTCGACCAGGTCTGGCACGCAGTGCTGCTTAATAAACTACCGGCCTATGGCCTACTGCCAAAACTCTGTACGTGGACAGCAAATTTCCTCTCCAACCGGAGCATTTCTGTTGTCGTGGATGGCCATTCCTCTAAACTGTATTCAATTAATACAGGAGTTCCTCAAGGTTCACTTTAGCCCCTACTTTGTTTCTTCTCCACATCAATGACCTCCTCTCTAGCACATCCAACCCACTTCACAGTTACGCGGACGACAGCACCCTCCACTCAAATATACAATATTCTAAGTCTGTCTCTTTAGCCCAATTAGATGAGGATCGCAGACTCATAGAGGGTTATGTCTCCGTGGATCTCCAAAAAATATTAGACTGGGGAAGTAGAAATCTTGTACAATTCAACCCCACCAAATCACAGTCTTGCTTTCTTTCTCATAACAGATACACCAGCCCTAAACCCATCACAATAAACAACCAAGTTATTCAAAGTAATGAGTCCTTTTCACTTGTTGGCATTTCTGTGGATCGAAATCTCCATTGGCACCAACATGTCACATCAATTGCAAAAGCGGCTGCTAAGAAATTAGGTTTTCTCTTCTGGGCTCGCAAACACTTTTCACCAGCTAATCTCTATGCCTTATGTACTTCACAAATAAGATCAAACATGAATACTGCTCCCACATCTGGGAAGCTGCTGCCTTCTACATTCGCTATCCTGGACTCCATTTAGAAGCGATCTATACGTCTCATCGGTGACCCTACCCTCACTTAAAGGCTTCCATCTCTTGCCCACCGACGTGCCGTTAGTGACCTCTCTCTCTTTTATAGATATCAGCACTGGCACTGCTCAGAGGAGCTTTCTTCCATGGTTCCTCCACCTGCTGGCCCCAACATATCTACCAGGCGAACAGAGCGAATGCACTCTTTTACTGTCCAGGTCACTAGGCATAGAATATCTTGTTATGCCCGCTCTTTTGTCCCGAGGACTTCCAAGTTGTGGAATTCCTTGCTGGCACATGTTTTTCCTTCTCCTCCAAACCTCCAAACCTTCAAGTCCAGAATTAACAAGTTGCCTCTTTCCTCCTTGTCGACACACACGGTACGATAGTATTTAGGCTGTAAGGCCTCGTGGTGTGTTGTTGAAATAATTTTTTTAAACAATAAAAAAATGGGATACGATGTTTTCACCAATGCATATCGAAGTCCCATAAAACGACGCATGCAGGAAGGGTTTCGTTTATGTAATTCGTTGAAAAAATCGAGAGGCCACGTGCAGGCGCTCTCAAATAGTGGTTGAATTTTTTAAAAAATTGCCATAACTTAATTTTTCAAATAGAACACCAGTTTATATTTTTAAAGTGCCTGCTTCAAGTTTTTTATAACACTCCTAATACCCAAGTGAAGATTGGAACCTGTGACGAACACTAGTAATATGCTTGAAGAACTCAAATCACCACAACACATCTTTTCAAAGACCTGGCGAGCGTTTCACTAACCAAGTTAGCGTCATCAGAGGATGCAAATTTCTAACTACTTTACTACTTTCATTACCTTTTATACTAAATCTTAGGTAAAAAACGATACCGGGAGGGAGACGAAATCGCAGGCTAATTTTTCAGTGTATTGTATTTTAATTGCCGGACGATGTTTTTGAACTTCTTTTATCACTTTTCCTGGCAGGTCTCGCAATATTTATCAGCATCAAAGATAGAGCGCAAACAGAGGACTACAAACCAGTGGCGGGGCTCGGTTTAAGAAACTTTGTTTTTTATTGCCTTAGAAATATAAATAGTTTCGTACGCATTCACCACTACATTGATAAAGAAATTCTTAAACTTAGCAAAAATGTTATACAACCAGCGGAGCTGGATGCGTATGAAAGTATTTTCTCGGTTTTTTCTTACAAACATGCATCATATTTCGTTAAAAAATGCAAAAATGCAATAATATAATGATGGTCGAAAAAAAATTTAGGTATCACCAACGACTTAAGGACCACCCTGTGATTGTCAAAATAATTTTATAAGATGCAGCCCAAGACACCTTATAATTAACATATACAACTTTTCCTCGTAACATGCATAATCACAATTACATTGTGCTGTACCGTAGAAATGCGTCACCCTGTATATATGTAAACAGATAAAAACTGAAACTAAGCCCGGATATGGATTCTAGGGGGGCTAGTTTGCGCTCATTTGAAGAAATCTTTTTAAAATTCAAAAGTCTCGGTCTCCACATTAACGAATTTTTTCTACGAAAATTAGCTAAAAATTATAGACCGTTAAACCATAAATTTAACTAAAACTACCGCCAAAGCATCAGACAAAGGGTCTATTTGAAATGGAAGTTCTGCAAATATTTTAGTAAAATGAAGGACAATGACGGTTGAAGCTGAACGTTAAGGGTTTGCAGAACATTTTCTTTACAAAATCCGTATTCGTTTCAGGTTCTTTGCGTAAATGTTGCCAATTTTGACGTTTCAAATCGCGGCTTTGACGTTTTGAGGAAACCCCCATTCTTTTCTTTTAATGCCCATATATCTTTAAACTTACAGACCAACATTTTTGTACGTGGTTCACTCTTTATAATACAAACGCACGTACCAAATTTGGTTGCCCTCACTTTGTTGTTTTCGGGGATGCAATCCACTTGCAAAAGAAAGGTATTCCGAAAAATCGATAAAAATAAGCCCATTATTTTTATTGGTATGATATATATATATATATATATATATATATATATATATATATATATATATATATATATATATATATATATATATGATTATGTTGATAATATAGCTAAGATTTGAGAAGAAGGATGGCAAGGGCAAAGCAAGCATTCAATAGACAAAAAACATTTTAACTTGGACTTGAGAAAGAAGTCCATCAAATCGTATCTATGAGGTGTCGTAGTGTATAGGGCGGAAATCTGGACCTTGACTAAGAAGAATGTGAATGAAATAGAAGCTTTTGAAATGTAAGCAGAGAGAAAAATGACAAAGGCAGGTTATACTAAAGTGACGTACTAGAAGGCTGAGACAAGAAAGATGCTTGCTAAAAGTTATTGAAAAGAGAAAATCAAAATTTATTGGATATATTCTGAGACATTAAAACTTTTTGACAGCATTAGTTGAAAGACATATACCTGGAAAAGGGAAGAGGTAGACCAAAGGAAAAACTTTTCGAAGGCCAGGCACAATTGATAAAGTGTGAAGGTTACTATGAAACCAAGGGAACTGCTGGAGACAAAGAGTCTAAGTTGCGACGACCAGGCGACGTCGCCTTTAGCTTGTGAGGATGAACAATAGTGTGCTGTTAGAAACGCTATATATGCCTCTACCTTTATACTATACTATCCTTTATTGTCTTAAATTTTACAGTAGGTCTGATATAATAAATCTAGTACAAGTTGTTCTGTATAATATTACCTGATTTGTAAATGATTTCTTCCAAAAATACTTGATATTGAAATTTCTAAATTAGAGAGACTTCAAGTTTTGACGTACCAAACGAGATTACATTTTTGCCATTTTTACTGCCATCTCAAATTTCCAATCACTGCCATTACATACACTAAACATGTTTTAACGTGTCTGAATGTCCAAAAAGCTCAAAAAAATATATTTTCTAAAACCTGACGACATCGTAAGGCCAAACGCATTCCAGCGCTAGTAGACAGTCCAACAAACATAGTGAGACCAAAATAAAAGTCACTGTAATTATTTTAGAATGAAAATGTTTCTCTAAGCAAGAGCAATAACCAGCATAGAACTGTGCGTTTAAATTCATCTGTCTGATAAATTTCTTTTATCCCTTTCTTTGTATCATAAGACTCATGCTAACATTTTTTGCTAATTTTGTCTAACAGGAAGAACGGTATATTATCGGTTTTTAGTATTTTTGCAGTCAAAAGATACATTGTGACATTATTTTTCTTTTTTGCTAATTTGTTCATTGCTAGTAAACCACAAATCGAAAATCATAAAGACAAGATGTGAGAGCAAGAGTCTGATTAACCGATTCTGGTGAGTTTTATGGTTTCCATTAAAATGATCAATATTAAACCACAAGTACCAATACAGAGAGTAGGTTGGTCTGCAATGCATTCCACACGGTACCAAAATAGAACGTAGTTGGCCACGGAATGGCAGTTAAATCGCTCCTCGCATAGTGTGATTTGGGTTTATCTGCTATTACTATGCGGTGACGCTAGATTTGCCGATTTTAAAGGTATGCCTTAGGAATTCAATAATTATAATCTCACTATATCGATCGATCTCGCTATATCCTGTATCCACTCTAATACAGATTCTTCAAGCATGTTACAACAACTGAACAAGTTCACAACTTTCCCGGTTTTTCTTCTACGTTATAAATTGGTAGACAAGAGTTTGGATCTTGTTAGGATGATAATTACAATGGAGTAGTTGAACTAACTTTAAAGCAATTGGTTCTTTGTCTTATATTATCTAAAAGTGGTACACGTACTTGGATATAAGAGCAAATGAAATAATCGTATAAGGAAATTAGCTTTATCAGTTCCGAATACAGTATAGTCACATATTTGAAATCGTTACCAAGCAGCCTGATTAATCGATTGGCTTATACTGATAAAAGAAACGGTTAAAATGTCTCTTGCGTCTTCCGACATCTGTGATAAGTAATTAATGTAATTTTTAGAAGTTTTACCATAATTATTTATACCTTATACCCTTATTATTAAGTGAAGATTGGAACCTGTGACGAGCACTGATAAGCACACTTGGAGAACCCAAATCACCACAACACATTTTAAAAAAATCTGACGATCGTTTCCCTAAGCAAGTTAGCGTCATCAGAGGATGAATAATTCTGAATTATTCACCTTCTGATGTGTTGTGGTGACTTGGGTTCTCCAAGTGGGCTTACCTTATACCTTTACATTAATAATGATAATAATAATAAATTAATTCAGTAAAAGCAAGTCAGCTGTCATGTCGATAATGCAGAGCCCATACTTAACCACAAGATTTCAAATATGTAGTTAAATGTGCGAGTGTGTCTGGCCCAACCTCCGCATTACCTACTGGAAAGAGAAACCAAGATGATCTGGGCACTCCGACGTCATAAGAAGAATTTGAGAAACCCCTCCAAGAGCATAGATAAGGAAGACTTCTGGTTTGGACGAATTAGCAGTAGGACTTTTAAAAAATTATGATGACAAAATGAAAGAAAAACTTTTTCAACTGATTGAGAAATTTTATAAATCGGGAAAACTCATTACTAGTCTTAAAATACGGAAAAGTCTACCACGAATTTTAAGATAAGACGCTTCTTTACTGCCAAACTAAAGGCAATAATAACATATTTCTGGATGTTGATTGATCAGCTTCTAACAATAACACATATAATCTTCCAAAATATTATTCTCATTTCCCTAAAATTCAGATTGTCAACGCAGTCTGTGAGGCAGATATGTGTCTCACCGAAGAAATCGTAGATACAACAAGTGTTGAAAGCTAAAATGAAGTTGAAACGACAATTGTACGAAGGTGCTAGAACGAAGGCTAAGTAAAAAGAGCTACAAAAATGTGCATTGAAAATTAAGAAAGATATTGAAGAGGCAAAAAACATATTATTTCTGATTACATAAAATCCTCCAATTACAAAACTAAGGGAGCCTGGGTGATTGTGACATACATAACTCCGAATTGTGAAAAATGTATCATTAACATCGAAAACATGAAGTTAGGTGATACAACTCGGGAAACATGAAAATATACTAATAAATATTTTATAAAACTATGTCACAATAAATAACACTGATGAATAAGGTATATTGCTAAATATATCTTCTTAACTCCAGTTATAGAAGCCGAAGTGTTCAACGCGATAATGAGACTAAAAGATACAAACTCTGAAGGGCAGGATGACGATGCCCTAAAAGGCCAAACCGTTTACAGAGAAAAACAAACACTTGTAAAGTCAGAGAGAAATGGTTTCTACATCTGTATTCAGTAAACTTATTTGTTAAGATCATACAAGGAATACTATTTTTTAAACAAAAGTTTCATAGCCACGCTTACAAAGAAGTGAAAGAAGTGTGACTACTGTATATATATATATATATATATATATATATATATATATATATATATATAAGCTTTTAGAAAACTGAACTTTCTACATTCGAGAGATGAAAACAATAATCATTTTTCTACATAGTTGTAACTTTGATCGGTTCTTAAATTAGGTTTCTCATTTTTAAATAACATACACAGTTATTATTCTACAAACTCGGTCAAATTTTAATAAAAGATACATAATCTGGTTTTAAATTATTTAAATTTGATAACTTCTTATGGTTAACTATTTGTTAATTTGTAACAGGTACACAGGTACATGTAGAGGTTTATCTATATAATCCCAATTTAAAAATATTACGTTTAAGCAAATTACATAATGTACCCCTTTAGAGTCGCATCCCCTAAAGAAATGAATTTAGGCATGATGATAAATATGGATAAAACTAACAGGCAGGATTACAATGAAACAAAAACCATTCAATCAAAAAAACAACATAAGTATGTATAAATGTATGGGGCTGAAATCTGTCCTTTTGATAAGCAGAACATAAAATTGAAAAGTGGTTGCGACGACAAGGCAATATTACCTTTGGACTTGGATTCTACAAAATTTGTATTAACAATTTAAAAACTCGGGACGCAGCAAGTGCGTTATGGTAGTGAATTTTTATTAAATGCTTCAAATTTAAATAACTCAATTTTCTATAAACTTAGAGAGTTTAATTTCAATACATAGTAAGGTTTTTCCTAAGGCAAGATATCCACAAAATTTCATTAAAATAACTTTGTAATTTTCGGAGAAAAAAATTTTTTTCGAAAGAAAATTTAAAATTTGAGTAACTCAATTTTCTCTAAACTTAGAAAGTTGAATTTTGGTACGTAGTAAGGTTGAGGCAACATATATAGTAAATTTCATTGAAACAGCTTTGTTACTTTCGGAAAAAAAAAATTTTTTCGAAAGAAAACTCAAAATTTTTCCGGAAAACCCCGTCTGATTTTTCTGGATAACGAACTCATCCAAGCCATTAATAAAAGACAGGTACTTGCCAAGTTTCATCGAAATCGGTTAATTATTTTTTGAGTTATCATATATATATATATATATATATATATATATATATATATATATATATATATATATATATATATATATGTATATGTATATGTATATATATATATATATATATATATATATATATATATATATATATATATATATATATATATATATATAAACATATAAAAATTAAACCTATTTACAAATGAACTTTAATAAGATATTATGCTGTGACAATACCTCTCTCAAGCACCCTAAAATATAATCAAAATGTGCACAGTTATATATGTTTTATTTCTTTTTCCCTTGTCTTAATACACTACATATTTTATGACAATCGATTTAATTTACTTATTTGATTTCATAAATAGTCGGTTAATAGTGACTTGGAATGAAGTAGACACCACATCTTCAAACATATTAAGAGAATATGAGTAAATCAACAGCAACTGGGAATGAATTCGGTCAGTCGCCCAGCCACGTGGTTAAAAAACACTGTTTGTATGAGTGGTTACAACTCTAGCTCTAAATAAAAGGACTGTAACAGCGGCAGAAGCAGAAGTCAATGGAAGGTTTGTGTATTCGGAAAGAAACTATTGACTATTAATAACAACAATTGACTAAAAACGCTGCGAGTTGTAAGGCAAAAATAATTATACTACAGAGGTGATAAATGATAATACATTACAATAGGGTTATATATAATCGTAAATGCTTCCAATGATTAACAATCAGTGAATTCAGTATTATTGACATTTCTCGGAAACTTACAAATGAATCTCATGAGTCAATAAGAAAAGCATTGACTAACCAACAGCAACCACATACTTATGATTTAAACATAAATGTTTCAAATTTGAATAGCTCAATTTTCTGTAACCCTAGAAAGCTGAATTTTGGCACATAGTTAGGTATTTCCCAAAGCAATATGTAGACCAAATTTTATCGAAATTTTCGGAAAAAAAACTTTTTTTGAAAGAAAACTCAAAATTTTCCCGGAAAACCCCGTCCGATTTTCCTGGCCAACGAACTTATCCAAGCCATTAATAAAAGAAAGACACTTGCCGAGTTTCATCTAAATCGGTTAATTATTTTTTGAGTTATCAGACGGATACATATATATATATATATATATATATATATATATATATATATATATATATATATATATATATATATATATATATATATATATATATATATATATATATATATTATATATATATATATATATATATATATATATATATATATATATATATATATAAATTCAAACTGACCCCGGATATGGGTTCTAGGGGTCCTAATTCGCGCTCATTTGAAAGAATTTTTGCAAAGTCTCACCATCGATACCTCTCTATTAGTGAATTTTTTTTAATAAAAATTCACTAAAAAGGTAAGCCAAAGAAAGCAAATAGATACAATAACACTAAATAGAAAACCTGTTCATTAAAATTCGGGAAATTTCAGTCAACGATTTGCGTTGACAAATAATAGTAATTTATCTCTCTCTCTCTCTCTCTATATATATATATATATATATATATATATATATATATATATATATATATATATATATATATATATATATATATATATATATATATATATATATATACATCTTGGTCGTGGCAACGCCGTATAATGATTACTGGCGAGAATGTTCCGGTTGCGGAACCTTTGGAAATCTTCTGATCAAAGCTCTTAAGGTTGGCTATTCTGACAGCTGCCAGTTCTTTTGCTTAAATAAGAGTTTTACCAACTAGTAGAGCTTTCTTAAAAAGATCGTTGTCTTCTGGTTCTGCAATGCCTACTACATGTCCCGAACTATCTCCAACTATCTTCACTGGGACAATACTTTCACTCTGGGCTCTCACAATGGCATATTCTTTGGCCGTGACTTTTCGAATCGTCAGGTTATTGTGAGTCGACATGACTACTTCCTCATCACCGATATTTAAAACATTGTTCTCGAGATCTAACTTGACACCGTGACCTTGTAGAACATCTAGACCAAGTATAATGGGGTCTGATATGGCGGCAACAATAACTCGCTGTTTGGTCTTCCAAACTCCAATTTGTCAGTCTCACCAAATACACGAATCTGTTCGCCACCAGCTACAGTCACTTTGTAGACTTTGTGGTGGGCAGCCAGCTCACGCCACATAAAGCTAGCTGCATTTAGTTTTCCTATACGTTAGTTGATGTTGATCTTGGATCCCGGCATTCACTTCTAATGTGCCCCACCTTGCCACAATTCCAACAACGTATGGCACTTGCACGACGAGCTTGCCTTGGCTCCTTATGAAGCGTGGGCTTTGTCTGTTCTACTATCTTCTCTTGTAACGGTATGACCTTGGATGACTGAGTTTTAGTTTCTTCTCCTGGGACTTGGAGATTGCCAACTCTCACATTGGCTTTAGAAGCTTTCTTGGCAGCTTCAAATTGTAGCGAATGTGCCAAAGCGTTGTTCAAATTTTTATGTCTCGCCATCCTCAGTGCCTGTTGAGTGTCGGTATCTCTGATTCCGTCAATGAATGTTTGCAGTGACAGCTGATTCAAAAATTCCACCGGGGCTGTGGGGTAAGCTGATCGTGTTAGTCTGGCAGCGTCGGCTTTAAATTGCTGCAGACTTTCGCCTGATTTCTAACAACGATTTTTTAGCTGAGTTTGATACAGCTGTTGTAAACGCTCGTCTCCAAACCTCATTTCTAGGTAATACCGAATGCTGTCGAAACTGTCCTGTTCTTCCCTGGGGATTTCTTGGAGCACATCTAGGGCATCTCATCTGAGAGCTACAATTAGCGAAGTGGCTTTCTCTCTCTCTCTCTCTCTCTATGTCTCTCTCTCTATGTCTCTCTCTCTATATCTCTCTCTCTCTCTCTCTCTCTCTCTCTCTCTCTCTCTCTCTCTCTCTCTCTCGCCCCAACCATTTGCTGTAGCAGCGGCTTCAACCTGGCGTAGATAAATACCCCATGGGACTGAGCCATCAAAGGCGGGGACCTTAATTCTTACGATCGGGTTATCGTCGAGTCTGATGTTTCCCTTGGCTAGGGTTTCACACTTATTTTCTAGTGATTGTATTTTCTGCTATACTTCCTCTCGTGTTTTCGTCAGCTTGTCATGTACATCGTCGCTGATACCCCTTACTTGGCTTTTTACTTGCTGGAAGATGTCGTCTTTTACCTGCTTTATACGTTCGTCGACACATAAAGCAATATTCTCAATTCTGCTGGCCTGTTCTTGTAGAATTTTCTTTGTTTCTTCATCTCTTCTTATTTCTTCCTGTGCGTCTTCGTCCCTTTTTCTCAGTTCCTCTCTTATCTCTTTGTGTCTTTTTCTCATTTCTTCTTTGGCTTCTTCGTCTCTTTATGGCCTCTTCATCTCTTTTTGTCATTTCTTCTTTTGCTTCTTGATCTCTTTTTCTCAGCTCTCCTTTAGCTTCTTCATATATTTTTATGGCTTCTTCATCTATTTTTCTGGCTTCTTCTTTCATTTCTTTAATCAATTCCGATAGCTGGGTATCCATATTGGCTGTTGCGCTACGTGTCTTAGGCATATACGTACTTAAAGCTGGTTCACAGTTTAACACACCTACTTAAGATTTACTGCTGACACTGAACTTCCAGCGATTCTAAAAATTTCCACGTTGTTCAACGAATGTTCTGGAAAATATTTCCGCTAGCAGCTTGAAAATCCCACTTCTGACACCAGTTGTTACGTTCTACGGGGTTCTGGATTTGTTGACTTACAAAACACAGCTTTTCAAACTACTAATTTATTATTACCAACTATATTCCAACAGCACTATCAACTAAAATATTTCTCTCTATTACTAAATGTCCATAGACATATATAGTTCTCTGTTCGTCTTCTATGATCACTTCGATACACCACCCTGACTACTGACTCGCTTAATACTCTATGATCACTTATTCTACATCACACTAATTCAATACTGAACTAACTTACTCTGTGTGCTGCTCACCTATTTATATTGTCCATAGAGATTCTAGATCTTCTACACTGTTCTACACCTGTCACTTCTGGCCCCTTCTAGAAATATTATTACAGACTGTTCGCTGTTACCAACACACTACAACTGGCCTCTGACCATAGAAGTAATAAAGTCCTTAAACTGAATTCTCATAGACAAATGTGACACTATGTTAAGCAAATATTGTAAGAGTGAACTATACGTGGTCACAAACGTCGGACAATACCAAATAAAAGGACCGAAAATTTGGTAGCCACAGTGAAATTTAGGTTGAGGAAAGATGTAAATTAGATTGTAAGAGGGTTGTTGTGTTAGGTAGTATAAGTTTTGGGGTAATTTCAGTAAAATTTACAAAATTTTGATGTAATGTAAAAATTACCAAAGAGAAATCACAGTTTATATTTATATAAGTCAAACGAGGAAAAAGTTGCTATAAAAACATAGCTAGAGGCACAAGCCAAGTAATTTGAGCGCAAATGAGGTCCTAAAGTACTACAAAATTAAATGAATTAAAGTTTTATTGAATATTCTGATACAAAAATCAAACTCACGCCAAACTTGAACAAGGAAAATAAACATTAAAAAACATCTTTATTCAAAAGTAATTGCCACAAAACTGTTCATTAGTTAATGCAGAATATAACGACAGGTAGAAAATTTGCACAGGAAAGTCATTAAATTAAAAATTAACATTTAAATGACAAAGGAAGGGGTCGTACAATTGAATATTAATAATTTTACAATGACAGATTAAAAATTTCCTTCAGATAGTTACCTAGATTGCATTGCATCCATGGCAATAGACAGGCAAAAAGCGAAAATCACATGAATTTGTTTAAAAAAAGAGTGAAATCGTTCTTGTTTAGTGAGCATTGAGGCAAGTAACACGCAGTAAACCGCTCTTGTAAAATGTAATAAAAAGTACCATTTAAAGGAAATAAGTGTTCAGAAAATCAAATTCTGTAGTATCAAGGGGCCTTTAGAACGTAAATTGTGACGTCTTTATGATAAAATAATTAGTAGAAACACATTTATATCACTCTGAAACGAGTATACCAGTCCAGCTATAACAGTCAAGGGTTTAAGCCATAAAAACAACATATTTATTGGTCAAACGTAAACCAAACTCATGTGTAGCATTTTTAGCCTAACATTATAATTGACATTAGTGAATTAAACTAGTTTTCAAGTAAAAAATAAAACACATTGTCAACCGCGAAGTCACTAAAAGTGATTGATCCAATTTTTAGTTCTAACACAAATAGAGATGGCGTCCTATACTGATGTGGGCCGTGAAAACATGGACAAGTAAACATTGAAACTATTTAAATATTTTGTAGGCGTGACATGTGACATGTGTTGCAGAAGATTGTTTTGAAATTAGGAAGTACCTAATGAAAATATAAATAAGTAAACAAAATGTTCTTATAACACTATATAATTGTTTTGTATGTTTTAAAGTAAGTAATTTATCAAAACGTTGAATTTAAAAAAGGCATCAAAATTGACCATAGGAAAATTATTGTTAAAGGCAAGATATAAAAACATTGTAAATTAAGAGATTAATAAATTGTTATATATATTTTAGTGAATTTTCGTAGAAAAAATTCACTAATGGGGAGATCCCGACTTTTGAATTTTGTACAAATTTTTACAAATGAGCGCGAACTAGGACCCCTAGAACCTATATCCGTTTTCAATTTTTATATGTATATATATATATATATATATATATATATATATATATATATATATATATATATATATATATATATATATATATATATATATATATATATATATACATATAAAAATTGAAACTGACCCCGGATATAGGTTCTAGGGGTCCTAGTTCGCGCTCATTTGTAAAAATTTGTACAAAATTCAAAAGTCGGGATCTCCCCATTAGTGAATTTTTTCTACGAAAATTCACTAAAATATATATGTATGTATATATATATATATATATATATATATATATATATATATATATATATATATATATATATATATATATATATATATATATATATATATATATATAGGTATCACACCGATAATTTAAAAATATTGGGCCGATTTGGATGAAATTAGGCATGTATGTAAATGGCTTGGATAAGTTCGTTAGTCAGGAAAATCGGACGAGGTTTTCCGGGCAAATTTTGAGTTTTTATTAGAAAAAAAATTTATCTCAAAAAAGCAAAAAAAAGCTATGATAACCAAATTTGGTAGGTTGGTTTACGATATAAAAATAAACTATACACCAACATTTAGATTTCTATGTTACAAGAAAAAAAAGTTATAATAAAATATTTGGTGCCAGATCCGTTCTATAAAAATTCACTACCATAACGCACTCTTCCAAATGTTGCTGCAAATGTGCACTGGTTGCCTGTTGTGACTCTGTGTATTTTTGCATCTTCATCCAGAGCGTTCCCATCTTCACCTGGCTATACCGTACTGATGATGGCTAATAAGCTTGAAACACGTGTATATGGTTGTCTCCTTGCGGCTTTGCCCTCAACCCTTTTTCCTTATATATATATATATATATATATATATATATATATATATATATATATATATATATATATATATATATATATATATATATATATATATATATATATATATATATATATATATATATATATATATATATATATATTTATTTATTTATTTATTTATTTATTTATTTATTCCCCGACAACTTTCTTGTGTATGTTTCGTGTGGCTTGTTTATCTAGGTGGAGTTATTCGCATATTTCTGCAAAAAAAATCGAAAAGCTGTCGGCCACGAAAACTGCAAATGTACCCTTAAAACAATTCGCCACGCCTTGGGTGTTTTTATGGATTTAGAATGGAGTTATTAAAAAAGTTAAGTTGTTAGTGAATTTTCTTAAAAAAATTCACTAATGAGGAGATCCCGACTTGTGAATTTTGAAAAAATTTCTTCAAATGAGCGCTAATTAGGCCCCCAGAACACATATCCGGGGCAGTTTCAATTTTTATATGTTTATATATATATATATATATATATATATATATATATATATATATATATATATATATATATATATATATATGTATATGTATCACACCAATAACTCAAAAAATAATGGGCGATTTTGATTAAATTCGGTGAATACCTTCCTTTTGCAAATGGCTTGGATAAGTTCGTTAGTCAAGAAAATCGGCCCACGTTTTCCTGGAAAATTTTGTGTTTTTCTTCGAAAAAAATTTATAAAATTTATAACTCCGGAATTAACAAAGTAAAGGCAACCAATTGGTACGCGGGTTTACATCCTTATAGGTAAGCAATATACCAAAATTTGGCTCTGTAGGTGGAAAGACAAAAAAGTTATATGCATTTAAAGAAAAATAAATTGGTGTTTTCTACAAAACGTCAAAGTTGCGATTTAAACGTGAAAATTGGCAACATTTAGGCAAAGAACTTGAATCTAATACGGGCTATGGAAATAAAATGTCTCAAGAAGAATGTTTTACAAACCCTGAAGTCTTAGTTTCAACCGTCATTGTCCTTCATTTTAATAAAATATTTCCAGAAAATTCATTTCAAATAGACTCTTTCTCTGATGCTTGGCAGTAGTCTTAGCTATAGAGTTTATCGTTTAATGGTATATAATTTTTGTAGAATTTTCGTAAAAAATCAATAAAGCTCAATATATCTGTTTTTATACAAGATATGAAAAAAAATGTATATATTAATTATAGGGTGTCTTGAGCTATATCTTAAAAAATTATTTCTACAATCAACAGGCTGGCCCATAAGTCGTTGATGATACAAATTTTCTTTTTTTTTAATCAAACACGCCTTATGTTATTGCATTTTTGTATTTTTGCATTTTTCATTGAAATACAATGCATGTTTTTAAGAAAAAAATTCTGGACACAGTAAGTGCGTTATGGTAGCGAATTTTGAATAGCTCAATTTGCTATTAACCTATAAGGCTGACCAAGAAACTAGTTTTTTCGGGAACACTTTAAGTTTACTTTCGGAAATTTTTGTACATTTTCAAACAATAAAGTTATTTTGATGAAACATGGCACATTGTTTTTACTATATAGGTTATACTGGTAACCAAATGTGATGCCTGCTTTCTTAAAAAAAAAACACATTATTGCTATTAAAAAATATTTTTATGAAAATTCACTACCATAACGCACTTGCTGCGTCCAGAGTTTTTACAGTTTGTTTTACTTTCAATTATCGAATATACGAAATGCTATATTTCAATAAACAGTTCTTGGCTTATGCGTTTTATTTCCAACTAATTTTCTCGAAAGGTTGTCCTTGTGATCAACTTTAATAGACGCCACTGAATTCGATGTTGATTTAATTGAGGATCACGTGGCATATGACGTAACTGCTTTTGTGTTTGAAACATATTGTACTGCTGCTCTGTGTACCATTACTTTAGGACCAGCCATATACTGTCTTAAAGCTGTTTAGAACCCCACATGGCTTGCAAGCTTAATGGCCATCTTAATGAAATGAGGTACAATGCTACTTGTATTTAGCCTAGGTATTTATCATGATACAAAGTATACTTAATAAGGTGTACCTTGTGCACAGTCATTAGGCAATTTCTTTGACATTACATTTTGATGGTTAATGGAGGTTGGGTGATGTGTTTATTTTCAGGTGAATACTGGTTGTAAATTGTGTTAATGTTAGGCATTATACTGTTAACATAGGGCAGGATCTACACCTAATGTCATATAATTTGCATATAAGCGCAACATCGCACCAACACAATAATTAAATCTAAAAAATAGGTGCATGCAGATATGACTCAGACGTAAGTAATATTATATCAGCTGACCCGCTATAAAATACATTTTTGTTGCTAAGCTACCTTAGCAACACTCATATGTAGTTTTAAATTGGCAAAACATATTAACTGCTTTTCTAAAGTTGCAGTGCCAGCTTTTATGAAAAAATCTCTAACGCGTGCTTTAGAAACTGAACATTTAAAGGCAGCTTCTAAAATTAGTAATAAAACAAAGCTATTTTTAGGGTCAAAGTCGCAGTAAATAAATCGCGATTAGAAAACAAATACGGGCTATGTAAAAAAAATGCGTAAGAAGTATGTTTCGAAAAGTTTTAAGTTTCTGCTTCAACCGTCCTTCATGTGTTGTTGTGTTTTAATATTTTATAATTTTTAGCAAATTTTCGTAGAGAAAAATTTCTATCGAGAGAGATTTCCCATTAGTCAATTTTTCTATGAAAAATCACTAAAAATGACAGAACCCAAGTCGCATATTAACAGCCTTTGCCACACCTGTATATATATATATATATATATATATATATATATATATATATATATATATATATATATATATATATATATATATGAGACATACTTGGTTCTCGGGTTGAACCGCGTCCATAATTTATGAAAACTCGACGTTTCAGCTCCTGTTTTGGAACCATTTTCAAGAGGTAAAGGTAATATGTAAGGACACTCTAAGGCCGCAATCTGCCTACTCCTTAGAGTGGTGGACAAAGGTGGGTAAAGGAAATATGTAAGGACAGTCTAAGGCCTCAATCTGCCCACTCCTTAAAGTGGTGGACAAAGGTGGGTAAAGGAGATATGTAAGGACACTCTAAGGCCTCAATCTGCCTACTCCTTAGAGTGGTGGACAAAGGTGGGTAAAAGAAATATGTAAGGACAGTCTAAGGCCTCAATCTGCCCACTCCTTAGAGTGGTGGACAAAGGTGGGTAAAGGAAATATGTAAGGACACTCTAAGGTTTCAATCTGCCTACTCCTTGGAGTGGTGGACAAAGGTGGGTAAAGGAAATATGTAAGGACACTCTAAGGCCTCAAACTGCTTACTCATTATAGCGGTGGACAAAGGTGGATTGTATTGTTGTAGCTCGATTACGGGGCCTCAATCTGCCTACTCCCCAAATCTCGCCGGAGGTCGTCTGTAAGGTCTCAGTGTGTTCAACCCTAGGCCTCAGAGAGATCTCTATTCATTAGGAATGCTATAACCATTTGCAGCTTATAGTTTGATAATGAGAGTGAAAAGCTAAACCTTATTTTACAGGTTTCAGTGCACTACTTTTATGAAACTAAAATCGGTTCATTTAAAAAAATTTGGTTATTTATTTTATCATGTTTATTAATTAGATAGGTCAATTTTTTAAGCAGCATTAAATTTGCTTCCGTAACTCACTTGCCGCCTCAATATTTTTTAAATTTTGCGTATACTAAATACTGGAGATGTTAGCTGGTTGGTGTCTTTTAATAATACGTATAATATACAGGGTGTGTTAATTAAAACTTACCACCTAGAAAATATCGTAATTTAAAAAAAAGAAAAAAAAGCATATGCACGTCGACTTTATTTTTAAGGGGGACACATGGTTGCGTAAGTTTTGGTGCCTTGCAACCTACCTCTTAGGCAGGGGTTATAAAGTGCCCTTAAATTTTAAATTACACCCTTTGTTGAGTGACACCACATTTTGAAGCTTTCTCATTTCTGCTCAGAACATACCACTTTTTAAATTTTGATTTGGATATGGCAATAAAAACATGATTAAAGGATAAGACAAACTATCAATTAATGAAATAATGTTATTCAATTAGATGTTCAAATTGTTTTCCCTCCACTTCCATACAATTATAAAATCTTTGCTTCACTTCCAACCGAACATTTCGAAGCATTTCAAGCGTTCTATGACGACTTTTTATAACAGTTTCTCGATAAAAATATTTTCTTTTATAATTTTTCGTTTATTTCATAATAAACTTTTTCAACTCAACCTTTTTACTTATTTTATTTTAAACGAGACAAGTGAGTATCCAATAAAATCATCACAAAGTCGATTAAATTCAAATTCCTGAAAATGGTTTATACAACTTCTAAATAAGCTGGATATAATTAGTTTGTTCCACAAGAATGAAAACTGTGCACGACAGGCAACACATATTTTTAATTATCGTCATCCTGAGGAAAACACTTCGTACGTCTTGGATTTAATGCATAAATTTTGAAAAACTGGATCGGTTGCAAACAGAAAGCAACAGGTGAGCAGGTCGTACGTAATGAGCGTAATCAGGTAGCTCTCCTGGGTCACATCGCAATGTAACCAAATTTGAGTCTCAGGAAATATGCAAGTACTTCAGAAAATTATGTGGCTAGTTGCCGCCAAATCTTAAAAAGTAATGAGTATCACCCATACAAAATTATTTGTATAGGAACTTAATGAAGATGATTCTGACCCCCGCGCGCAGTTCTATAAAGAAATGGGTGATCGTGCCATAAGGAATCCAACCTTTTTGTACTCAGCCTGTTTTTTCGCTGAATGTACGTTCCAACTAGATGGCCAAGTCAACCGCCATAGTTTCAGCTACTGGATTGATGAAAATCCGAGAATCTTTCGCCAAACTCATATGCAGCATCTGTAGAAAATGAATATTTGGGCGGGCATACTGGAAAACCAGCTCACAGGGCCTTTCTTCCTACCGGAAAATCTGGATGGAAAGATGTATGTGAATCTACCGGAAACGCATACCTATCCCGCGATTGTGGAAGTATTGGAAAATGACAACGCTTTAGCAGAAGAGGATGTGTAGTTTCAGCAGCATGGTGGTCCACTACTACATTATAGCGCAGCTGTGCGTGATTTTCTTAACCATAACTTTCCTAATCACTCTATAGGACGCGGGGCTTAAACTGAGTGACCTCCCAGGTCGCCAGATTTAACACCTTTAGACGTTTTTTTACGGCGACATTTTTAGCCGAAAATTTATGCAATCTATGCACTTGAGAAGCCTTGTCGGCGAATTGTTGAAGAATGTCGTCAGGTATCGCCCGAAATGCTGCGAAATGTTCGTTCGGAAGTAGAGCAAAATTGTATTATTTCATGGAACTGGTGGGAAAACAACTTGAGCATTTAATTAAATAACATTCTTTCATTCACTGATATTTTGTCTAATTATTTAATTGATTATTTTATTGTCATATCCAAACCAAAATTTAAAAAGTCGTTTGTTGTGAGCAGAATTGAGAAAGCGTTAAAAATAAGTGTCACTCAACGTAGGGTTATTTTACGCCCCTGCCTAGGGGGTAGGTTCCAAGATACTAAAACTTATGCCATCATGTCTCCCTCTTGAAAACAAAGTCGACGTGTCTGGGCTTTTTTTCTTAATTCCGATATTTTCCAGGTGGGAAATTTTAATTGGCACACACTGTATGTTGATTTTTTTAAACTGTAGATCATGGACACTTGATTATCACACACTCTGGAATAATTATATTTTTTTAATTTATACGCAAAATGAAAGAATATGTTCGAACCATTACTCTAGAAAAAGTTAGGACTCTAATAAAGAATGATTTCGAGGAAGTTGATGCTAATTTTTTAAACGGCTGTCAAATAACGTTGAAGATAATAGACACTAACTGACAAGTCGGATTATGTAAATCCCGGGAATTTTTTAGTGACTTTTTCTAGAGAAAAAAAATATTTTTTTAATTCCAATATTTTCCGGGTGGGAAGTTGGCACACCTGAGTCACACCTGAATAAGCAATAATGTTAATGGTACTTATTAGATTAAAAAATAACATAAAGGTAATACCATAATCTGAAGATATATAAAATCTTGTCAAACTAATTTAGAATTTTAACTTTCATAACTTCAGCCTCTTTCTGCAGCACCCTTGTAAAGTCATTGTCTTGAAATTAACCCAAAATCCAAGAGAATCAGATAAGGGAAGCGACCATCCTCTTGACCGTGGTTTACGTGGTATATCTCATTTCCTGAAGTTTTCCAAGGCAAAAAGCATTGTTATCAGTTATGATTTTATCGAGGTATCAGCAACGTTCGATGGAAGTTGGAAAGCCCGCGGCTCGCGGTAAGTATAACCATTTAAAGTCCAATTACTAGAAGTTCGGTCTCACATCCACTTAAAACGAGCTCACTGTTTAGTTTACATGAATATTGAAAGTGTAATCTGGACAGCCGAGCATTTCAGAGGAGCCTGAAGCAGCTTAATAACCCCTATTACGAGCACTACTTCTAACCAACTTTACGAAATTACCAATAAAAACCGAGTTAAGCTCTTTAAAGTTAATCATTGTTTCAAAGTTTTACTACAGATATGATGAATGCTTTAATATATATTTTATAGAACCACTGTTGTTTTACTTCAAACAAGTTACACCGCTGACGGACGTATGCTGATTAATTTAGTGCCTTTTGGGTAAGGAAATCCAGTTTTGTAACACCTAGTAATCAACTAGTGTCAGTCTATATTAAATGCACTACTTCAATTAACATTTTCATAAGCGCTGCGCGATTACATTTAAATTACTGCTCCATTTTGTGGAGAAGTTATTAGGGTATTAACTAGAAATAATTGTCATATTACACCATAAAATGTGATGTCACCTCCCACTGAAATTATTTAATAAGCATGTTGAACAATTAAATACAATTGTTTCAGCTCTAATGAAAACTATCTCATAATACCTACATTATGTAAATTATTATTAGCGAGGTTATAATAGTGTTAGTAAATGCAATAAGCCATATTTAATGCTGTTAAATAGAAGATTAAATAATGAAAACCAAAATAAACAAACATACAGAGATTATAGGTACAGGGTGAGTATTATAAATGATAACCCCCTTTTATTTTTGTTATTTCTGAGAGAATTGATCCGTTCAAAAACTTATTTAGGACAATTTTTAACGTCGTTTCTGAATCTGCTATCGCTTTTCAATAATTTTAAAAAATGTACGAGGTGGAACAAAAAATATATATTTTTTAAATAAAACACCCTGTATTTTTTTACATATTAAAATTTGTCGATTTTTTATGATTACAAGAATATATAGTTTTAGCACATTTGGATACGCAGTTTTTAAGTTATGATGAAACATGTAAAACGACAAATCTGTTTACATATTACTCAATAATATATGAAGTAGCTTTTGGAAATAAAATTTTAACTTAGTATAATTTTTTAGCCAATATGGCTCAGCAACCTACTTACTTTCCTCGCATCCCAATACACAGCTCAAATCCCTTGGATCTCCTTCTTACTACAAATCTTGAGTGCTATAAGATATCAGTCACGTCCCCCCTGGGTCGCTCAGACCACGGCATAGTCACTGCTTCCTGCGCAATGCAACCCGAGGTCACACAGCCATCACACCTACGTATCGTTTGGCACTACAACTCCGCGAACTGGAACGAAATGCGAGATTACTTTTCCTCATTTCCATGGGCGTCTGTCCGCTTCTCTCATCCTGACCCCTCTGATATCTCACAAAACGTCACCGAAATTATCCAAGCTGGCATGAAATTATTTATTCCACGTACACAGAAAACCTCTGCAGCCACTCAAAAGCCCTGGTTCTCTAAATCCTGTGACAAGGCCAGACTTGAAAAGGCCAAAGCTCACAAAAAGCTTTAACACAATCCCAGTCAAGAAAACCGTCAAGCATTAAAGGACGCAAAAAACGCTATGTCGGCATTCTTTCTGAGGCAAAAAACTCGTTTAATAAGCACATCAAAAACAAAGTCCTCTTAAGCTCCAGCGGCAGCAAACCCTTCTGGACTCTTGCTAAATCTATTGGGAATAATTTCTGCAAGAGCACGTTCCCATCTTTTGTCTCAGGTGATGAAATTGTTTCTACCGCCCTGGACAAGGCTGAACTGTTTGCCTCGTTGTGCGCCGGCAATTCTACTATCAACCCACCTCCAAATGTTCAACCACCAACAGTCCCCAATGTCACGCATAAAATGACTGAGTTCATTTTCAAAACTAAAAAGGTACGAAAGATGCTCTCTTCTCTTAATACCAGGAAAGCCTCTGGCCTTGACGAGATCCCAGCAATTGTTATCAAAAAATGCGCACCAGAACTTGCTCCTGTCCTGACTCGTCTGTTTCAGACATCTTACAGTAGAGGCATATTCCCTAGTAACTGGAAAACTGCTCGAGTACAACCCGTCCCTAAGAAAGGATCCAAAGCGCTTCCTAGCAACTACAGGCCTATTTCTCTCCTTTCAGTCGTCTCTAAAGTGATGGAAAAGTATATAAACACTGAATTACTAAAATTTCTTGAAAAACACAGTCTAATGCACGACAGGCAGTATGGATTCCGTCAGCGCATTTTAATTATTATTTCAACAACACACCACGAGGGCTTACAGCCTAAATACTATAGTACCGTGGGTGTCGACAAGGAGGAAAGAGGCAACTTGTTAATTCTGGACTTGAAGGTTTGGATGTTCGGGGGAGAAGGAAAAACATGTGCCGGCAAGGAATTCCACAACTTTGAAGTCCTCGGGACAAAAGAGCGGGCATAATAAGATGTTCTATGTCTAGTGACCTGGACAGTAAAAGGGTGCATTCGCTTTGTTCCCCTGGTAGATCTATCTGTTGGGAGCAGCAGGTGGAGGAACCATGGAAGAAAGCTCCTCTGAGCACTGCCCGTGCAGATATCTATAAAAGAGAGAGAGGTCACCAACGGCACGTCCGTGGGCAAGGGATGGCAGCCTTTGGGTGAGGGTAGGGTCACCTATGAGACGTATAGCTCTCTTCTGAATGGAGTACAGGATAGCGAGTGTAGAAGCGGCAGCAGCACCCCAGATGTGGGAGCAGTATTCGAGGTTTGGTCTTATTAGTGAATTTTTATTAAAAAAATTCACTAATAGAGAGGTATCGATGGTGAGACTTTGCAAAAATTCTTTCAAATGAGCGCGAATTAGGACCCCTAGAACCCATATCCGGGGTCAGTTTGAATTTTTATATGCTTATATATATATATATATATATATATATATATATATATATATATATATATATATATATATATATATATATATATATATATATCCGTCTGATAACTCAAAAAATAATTAACCGATTTAAATGAAACTCGGCAAGTGCCTTTCTTTTATTAATGGCTTGGATGAGTTCGTTGGCCAGGAAAATCGGACGGGGTTTTCCGGGAAAATTTTGAGTTTTCTCTCAAAAAAAATTTTTTTTTCCGAAAATTTCGATAAAAAATTGGTCTACATATTGCTTTCGGAAATACCTAACTATGTGCCAAAATTCAGCTTTCTAGGGTTACAGAAAATTGAGCTATTCAAATTTGAAACATGTTTAAATCATAAGTATGTGGTTGCTGTTGGTTAGTCAATGCTTTTCTTATTGACTCATGAGATTCATTCATCAACCTTCCATTGACTTCTGCTTCTGCCGCTGTTACAGTCCTTTTATTTAGATCTAGAGTTGTAACCACTCATACAAACAGTGTTTTTTAACCACGTGGCTGGGCGACTGACCGAATTCATTCCCAGTTGCTGTTGATTTACTCATATTCTCCTAATATGTTTAAAGATGTGGTGTCTACTTCATTCCAAGTCACTATTAACCGACTATTTATGAAATCAAATAAGTAAATTAAATCGATTGTCATAAAATATGTAGTGTATTAAGACAAGGGAAAAAGAAATAAAACATATATAACTGTGCACATTTTGATTATATTTTTGGGTGCTTGAGAGAGGTATTGTCACAGCATAATATCTTATTAAAGTTCATTTGTAAATAGGTTTAATTTTTATATGTTTATATATATATATATATATATATATATATATATATATATATATATATATATATATATATATATATATATATATGATAACTCAAAAAATAATTAACCGATTTCGATGAAACTTGGCAAGTGCCTGTCTTTTATTAATGGCTTGGATGAGTTCGTTATCCAGAAAAATCAGACGGGGTTTTCCGGAAAAATTTTGAGTTTTCTTTCGAAAAAAATTTTTTTCTCCGAAAGTAACAAAGCTGTTTCAATGAAATTTACTATATATGTTGCCTCAACCTTACTACGTACCAAAATTCAACTTTCTAAGTTTAGAGAAAATTGAGTTACTCAAATTTTAAATTTTCTTTCGAAAAAAATTTTTTTCTCCGAAAATTACAAAGTTATTTTAATGAAATTTTGTGGATATCTTGCCTTAGGAAAAACCTTACTACGTATTGAAATTAAACTCTCTAAGTTTATAGAAAATTGAGTTATTTAAATTTGAAGCATTTAATAAAAATTCACTACCATAACGCACTTGCTGCGTCCCGAGTTTTTTGTGAAGTATATAAGGTATAGAGATTAGCTGGTGAAAAGTAATTGCGAGCCCGGAAGAGGAAACCTAATTTCTTAGCAGCCGCTTCTGCAATTGATGTGACATGTTGATGCCAATTCAAATTCCGATCCACAGAAATGCCAACAAGTGAAAAGGACTCATTAATTTGAATAACTTGGTTGTTAATTGTGATGGATCTAGGGCTTGTGTATCTCTTATGAGAAAGAAAGCAAGACTGTGATTTGGTGGGGTTAAATTGTACAAGATTTCTACTTTCCCAGTCTAATATTTTTTGGACATCCACGGAGATAGAACCCTCCATGAGTCTGCGATCCTCATCTAATTGGGCTAAAAAGACAGGGTTAGAATATTGTATATTTGAGTGGAGGGTGCTGTCGTCCGCGTAACTGTGAACTGGGTTGGATGTGCTGGAGAGGAGGTCATTGATGTAGAGAAGAAACAAAGTAGGGGCTAAAGCTGAACCTTAAGGAACTCCTGCATTAATTGGATACAGTTTAGAGGAATGGCCATCCACGACAACAGAAATGCTCCGGTTGGAAAGGAAATTGGCTGTTCAGGTACAGCGTTTTGGTGGTAAGCCATATGCCGGAAGTTTATTAAGCAGCGCTGCGTCCCAGACCTGGTCGAATGCTTTGGATATGTCTAGAGCGACAATCTGGGATTCACCGTGTAGTTCCATAGACTTGTTCCAAGAATGGGTGACAAAGGAAAGGAGGTCGGCAGTTGATCTGCGCTGACGGAATCCATACTGCCTGTCGTGGATTAGACTGTGTTTTTCAAGAAATTTAAGTAATTCGGTGTTTATATACTTTTCCATCACTTCAGAGACGACTGAAAGGAGAGAAATAGGCCTGTAGTTGCTAGAAAGCGCTTTGGATCCTAGTCGGTGGCACTACGTGGTGGACAGGTGAATTATAAACTCAAGTATCGAAGGCATTTCCAAATCAAAGTGAATCTGACTGTTTCTGACAAACCATGGCGCTACGGTAACCATTCTCAGAATTTTATTCTGGATGATTTGAAGGGTCTTAATGTGTGTTGCGACCGCTGTGGCCCATGGAGGGGGTGCATAGGTCAAGGCTGGCCGGATTATGACTTTGTACATGAGCAGTTTATTGTTCATGGAGAATTTGGAATTTCTATTAAGAAATGGGAACAGCTTCGAGATGTACATCAAGGCTATTCGTCGGACATGTTGGAGATGGGACGCTATGTTAAGCGTTTGTCGAGGAAACCCCTGAGTTATTTGGCGGAATCTTGCCAGGGAATTAGACGGTTGTCTGATGATACGTGTTTGTGAGGTGTGTGTCTCCTCTTGATAAATAGGACTGCTGAACATTTATCTGGGTTTATGGCTAGACATGATTTCCTATACCAGCCTTGTAGCTCGTCTTCGGCGGTGTGTAGGCGTTCTTATAAAAATTCGCTACTATAACACACTTGCCACGTACCGAATTTTTTTTATCCATGAAGGTTTGTTTGATTTTAAGAGCGATGGAAGGGAAGTTAAATTAATAGACGTTTTTTTAGAATTATCTTTTTTCCTTATAATTTTGTAACAGTTATATAAAAATATAATGAATATATTCATGAGAGAAATAGTAAAATATGACGAACATTTAACTCGTGTTTTCCTGCAATAAATTAAGTGAAGTTTTGTTGGTGCGAAAGATATTAGAAGGGCTTTAGTTGCTGTTAAGAAGAATAGTTCTCTTTCTAGCCGATTACGCAGTCACAATTCAGACATTTCAAGGGTGCTGACGCTAGCTATTTATTGGTTAAAGCCATTCTTCTCATAGATTAATGGTTTGCAGTCGAAGGAGTCACGAGAAAAAAGGGGATACCTTGGATCGACTTTGACACACATCATTGCCGTATCCTAAATTCTTTAATACTGACAAACGTTACAAAGAAATGTTGTGATCATTTGTCTCTTTGGCTTCACATCAGTGAGCACGGAATTAGGAAGGTGTTATTAAGGACGAAAGAATACTCAGCAATTAATACAAAGTGTCTATAAGAAACCTTTATCACGAAAACTCTGATGCTATACTCTTTTACAGTTCCTCGAAACGTTTTCTTATTATGGTCTTTAGATGATCGAAAAATTTGTAAAATTGTACGTTTCAAATTTATATATAGTAACATCATAATGGATCATCTTTTCAGCAGTAAAGATCTGCACTTGCTGCTTTGAAAAAATATATATTTTTTGGGTTAAAACGTGACAAAGAGAAAAAATATTTTTCATGAACATCAACAGATTTGGGTACGACATATTTATAGTACCTGAGAAAATAAGGCCCAAAATCCGGATTATATTTTTAGCGAATGTTTATTTCTAAAAGCTCGCTAATAGAGAGGTATCGATGGTGAGATTTTAAAAAAATGTATGTTATATATATATATATATATATATATATATATATATATATATATATATATATATATATATATATATATATATATAGGGTGGCGCATTGAAAACCAAACAGACCGCTTTGCGTCCAGAGAATTTTTTTTAGGAAACGCTGAAACACGTCAATTTTTATATTGAGCGGGGCATGCTTTGACATTAAACTCAACTTTGTCACACCAACCTTATAAAGGTGGTGATAACAACCCTTATATTTTAAATAGGGAACGTGGGTCGAGTGTTACATCATTTGAAAGCTCTTTCTTTTCTGAATTCAGCACACTAATGTTTTGGAAGTTTTATCAACTCGGTTAAAACTTATTCACAGTTGAAAATGCAAAAACGCATTTCACTCATTCCGATAAGAAATGTGCTGATAGTCAATGACTATCAGAACATTTCTTATCGGAGTGAGAGAAATGCGGTTTATTATTTCAGTTTATCGGTCGGTTTGATACTTGATAGTACTACCGAAAATTAATTTCACAATGGTGTATTCTGTAGAAGAAAGAGTTGAAATAATTACTCTTTTTTTTCAAAAACGATGACTGTGCCAACCGTACCGCAAATTTGTTTAATGAACAACATCCGAACAAACATGTTAACAGAAAATACATTTTGGAGTTAGTTGCAAAGTTTCGACAAAGTGGTTCAGTAGCCAACAAAAAACGGGATCCTGAACGTGAATTTCCGGTTAGAAATGAGACTACTGAGATTGAAGTTTTAGGACAAATTGCTGCAGACCCAACTTTGAGCCACTGTTTCAAACATCAAAAAAAGAACTATTCAGCGAATATTGAAGCATCATAAATCTCACCCGTATAAAATTCATCTTGTACAACAACTGAATGAAGATGATTTTGATCAGCGGCTGGAGTTTTGTGAAGTTATGGCTGCACGAATAGCTGATAACAAGAGCTTTTTGTTCAATATATGTTTTTCAGACGAGTGTACGTTTTTATTAAATTCTACAGTCAACCGTCATAATTGTCGTTATTGGGCAGATAATAATCCAAGAAATTTTCACGAAGGCCACACTCAAACTCCACAGAAATTGAATGTCTGGACTGGCATTTTTGGAGACCGTTTAATCGGACCAATTTTTCTTGATGGCAATTTGAGTGGCGAAACGTATTTGGAGTTACTAGAAAATATCGTTCCTCTACTAATTGACATTGTTGAAAATGATTATTGCTATCAAGAAAATCAATTAGTGTTTCAACAAGATGGAGCTCCTCCGCACTTTTCACAACGTGTTAGGGAGTTTGTGAACAGAGAGTTTCCAGAGCAATGGATTGGGCGTAGAGGTGCTATTGAGTGACCCCCTAGATCACCGGATTTAACTCATTTAGACTTCTTTCTATGGGGCCATTTAGTGAGTAGAATTTTCGCAACAGAACCGCAGTCTCTGGAAGGATTACGATGACGCATTGTTGAAGAATGCTGTCTAATAACTCCACAAATGCTCCAGATTGTCAGAGCTCGGTTTGAGCAAAATTTGTATTTTTGTATGGAATTGAACACTTACTTAACTGAATAAACATTTTTGAACGTTTGGTTTTGTTTATTAGTTTTTTTAACGAACAATTCACTAATAAGTTCATTTCTTATCACAATTAATGAAATACGTTCTTGCAACTCCAACTGTGAATAATTTTTAAACGAGTTGATAAAAATTTCAAAAAAAATTGTGTGCTGAATTCATAAAAGAAAAAGCTTTCAAATGATTTAACACTCGACCCATGTTCCCTATTTAAAATATAAGGGTTGTTATCACCATCCTTAAGGGGTTGATGTGACAAAGTTGAGTTTTAGGTCAAAACACGTCCTCCTCAATATAAAAATTGACGTGTTTCAGCGTTTCTTAAAAAAGAAATTTCTCTGGACGCAAATCGGTCTGTTTCGTTGTTTTCAATGCGCCACCCTGTATATGTATACCTATAATAATAATAATAATAATAATAATAATAATAATAATAATAATAATAATAATAATAATAATAATAACACTTTATTAGCCCTTTCGATACAAAATGTACATAAGGCAAGTCAACGAGTACACATAGGTACGCATAACATATAACAACAGCAAACAAATCTCTATAACTAAACAAAAAACAAAACAACAATATCACAGTTCATTATCACACAAATACTTCTCAATACTCTAGTAACACCTCAATGCTATCAGTGCTTTCAAATTATTTTTAAATATCCTGAAGTCAGTATGTTCCCTTCACCTATTTGGTAATTTATTATAGAATCTAATACCATTAAATATAAAAGATCTTTCACATTTCGCTGTATTATGGGCCACCTAACGTAAATCACCACGGCCACGAGTATCATAACTGTGATTGAAAGAATTTACGTCAAAGCAGTGAATATTTTACTTCATATATAAAATACTCCTATAAATGTAAATAGTATAGATAGTCATGACCCTCCTCTCCACAAAAACCGGCCGACAAGTCCCACGAGAAGGCACGTCAAATATAAGTCTTAGTATTCTTTTTTGAAGGATCAACAATCTGTTAACACATACAGAGTCTCCCCACAGAATAACGTTATAGGCTAACACCGAGCTCACAAGTGCATTGTAAACTGTAATTAAGCTTTCAGTGTTCAGTGTATATTTTAACTGTAGTAGAACAAAAAATGCTTTGTTCAAGCTCCGACATACATAGTCCACATACCCATCCCATCGCAGTTACTGATCAATCAAGACTTCAAAAAATCTTGTGGACTCAGTGGAACCAACCTCAATGCCATTCGCCGTGAGACTATTTGGAAAGGGCAAACTAGATAGTCCGCCAAAGCGCATAAAGACCGTCTTGTAATTGTTCACAACCAACGTAAATACTCTGACTTGTTGGATTGTTGTTGGACAAATTTCCAACACCAATCCAACAACTTAGAGTATGAAATGCGCAACTTTGTTTGAAGAGCCTCAACATCATCACCCACAACCACCAGAGTGGTATCATCAGCAAACAATACTCTAAAATCACATCTTATAAAAGATGGTAAGTCATTTACGTATAAAATAAATATTAAGGGACCAAGGACTGATCCCTGCGGTATCCCATACTCCATACATTGCTCGTTGGAATCATGGCCAGCAACAGATACATACATCCTTTTCCCCTCAAGGTAAGATATCAGCCAACCCAATACTCGTCTCCTTAATCAAAGGACGCCAAGTTTGCTAGCAACAAATTTCAAGTCAAGACAATCAAAGGCATTGGACAGGTCAACAAAAAGTGCCGCCACATGCCTAACAGAAGTAACATTTCCAGAAACAAACTCCAGCAAACCAGCAACCGCACTCTCCTACTTAAACCACATAGTTTTGGTAGCAATGAAAAAGTCACGTAGATATCAGTTCTTAGGAGTAAAAACAACCAAAATTTGTTTAATTCACTGTATTGATATACTTTAAATGTGGGTTAGATATTACAAATTGTTAAAAAGAAAATGAATATACTTGATTTTTTTATCATTATTTATTAAAACTTTATTTTGATTATATTGGAATTTCATAATGTTTTTCTTAAAATAAGTAAGGCAGAAATGATTGTGGTATTTTGACTCCTAAGAACTGAAATTTACGTGACTTTTTCATTGATACCAAAACTATGGTGTTTAAGTTTGTAAAGTCGTTTTTGTTTTAACTGTTGCAGTAAAATGCAACAAATAGGGCATCATTGGAAAGATAATTGTGTACCCTTTGAAATAATGTCTGACTCGAGCCCACTTCCCATTTGAAATTTTAAGGGTTCATTTGTTTCTCGCTAGGGGGTTGAAGGGGCAGGTTGGGAAATATCCTTAAAATGTGGCCACCTAAAAATAAATAATCACGGTTCCGAGCGCTTTTTCCCCTAATTCACAAAAAAATAATAAATCTGGATGCATACTTCTCGTTGGGCCGCCCTGTATATATATATATATATATATATATATATATATATATATATATATATATATATATATATATATATTTATATATATACTTTATTTGTTTGTTGTACTTTTTTTGATTTTTTAATTGTTTACGTGGACTGCAGTTTCCAACCTTCCTGGTTCATCATTAGTACGCTACTGACTATGATCGTTCCTGTGTGGTCTATGTCTGAAATTGTACGTGACGTCTGCGCGTTGAGCTTCTATTGGTCGGTTTACTATTCTGTGGTTGGTTGTGTTTTCGGACTGTGTCGAGTGTATCAGTTTCCTGTTTTGATTATTGTGGTTTGATAATGGGTGGTTCAATAATCAAAATAGGAAACCGATACACTCGGCACAGTAGTTTTTCTGAGATGCATTCCCTGCATTTGAATACAAGAAAGATGAATGGAGTAATTTTCGGTTACGATAGACATGTTCAGAAACTGAATAATAAAAATTCACTAAAAGGATGTGGTGCTGAGGATGGGAACTAACATTATACTGATCGTGAAATTCATTCGGAACTTAGGGTTAATAATGGATAACACCTTTAGATCCCGGTCACATGTCTCACGTTGTTTGAGTCGTGGATATGGCGGATTGAGGCTTTTTTACCCCCACAGGCAATATATACCTACACAGATCAAAAAACACCTGTGTAAAACATTAGTGTTATCACAAATAACATATTGTGCAATAATATGATGCTGTTTGGATGTTGAGGCTATCAAGAGGGCGCAGAGGCTCTAAAACACTTATTTAAGAAATATTGACTATATATATATATATATATATATATATATATATATATATATATATATATATATATATATATATATATATATATATTGTCACATTTGTCTATGAGAATTAAGTTTATGGACGTTGTTGTTTCTATGGTCAGATGTCGGTTATAAAGTGTGTTGGTAAGAGCGAACACTCTAGAATGATATTTCTAGAAGGGGACAGAAGTGACAAGTGTAGAATTGTGTAGAAGGTGTAGAATCTCTATGGGCAGTATAAATAGACGAGCGGTGCGCAGAGTTAGTTCAGTATTAAGTCGATGTGGTGTAGAATAAGTGATCATAGAGTATTAAAGGGAGTCAGCAGTAAGTGTTGGTGTTTAAGAAGCGATCATAGAAGGCGAATAGTGTAATATAGTTCTATGGACATTTAATAATAGAGAGAAATATTTTAGTTGATACTGGTGTTGGAAAATAGTTGCTTATAATAAATTAGTAGTTTGAAAAGCTGTGTTTTGTTAGTCAACGAATCCAGAACCCCGTAAAACGTAACAATATATATATATATATATATATATATATATATATATATATATATATATATATATATATATATATATATATAAAATTCTAAAATTTGATAACATCTCCCATAAGCTCATGGAAGCAGAATAGTTGGACATGAGGGGTAGATGCCTATTACAGAAATCATAGTTCTACCATGGTATCATCAGAAACGGGACACCGTCTTACCTTTACAGGAAAATTAGGTATACATAATACATAATGTGAATATCCGAAGAAAGGATCTTCTCTCTATGACAGTTTTCAGACTTGCTCTATATCGACGGTCTTTCTCATGTGACGTCTGCGAGACTTAAAATAAAATATCAAATTATGTGTAAGAAATGACCAGTAAATTTAAAAAATATATGTCATGGTGGATATTTGGTTAGCGGGTTAAAAATAAGAGAAAAAGAAGATATGTGGGTAAGTTGTGAGAGATTTGGGGTATGAGTGCGCGAGTGTTTTAAACGTACGTGCGTGTGGGGCTGTGCAGGGATGCTTGAGTACATTTATGTAAATTTTTGTATATGTGGCTATGTGTGTGTAAGAGTTTGGAAGTTTTTGGGAATATGTGCGGGGGTGTTTTAAATGTACGTAGGGTATAGGGGCTGTGTACGTAGGTAAATCTGCGTGGACACGTGGAGATACCTCTTTGAATATATGACTATGTATGTGTGTGTGTGTGTGTGTGTGCGTGTGAAAGATAAACGGCTTGGCATTAATGATTTAATAGAGTTTAAGTGAATACTACGGTATTGGGCTGAACTTCGCCTTAAGATTTGTTTTGAATTAGTAAATAATTAAATAATTTACTTATTGTTTTTTTTATTTTCAACAACACACCACGAGGGCTTATAGCCTAAATACTATCGTACCGTGGGTGTGGACAAGGAGGAAAGAGGCAACTTGTTCATTCTGGACTTGAAGGTTTGGAGGTTCGGAGGAGAAGGAAAAACATGTGCCGGCAAGGAGTTCCACAACTTGGAAGTCCTCGGGACAAAAGAGCGGGCATAACAAGATGTTCTATATCTGGTGACCTGGACAGTAAAAGGGTGCATTCGCTCGAGCACATGTAAAAAAAATGTCAAAACAAATAAAGGAATTATTATTATTATTAATATTAATCAAGAAGAAACCACAGCAGTTCCAATAAACAACGGCTCTCTTTTAGTGTCTTCTGATATCTATGATATATCTACACTTTAGATATTTGTATTACACACGTTTACTCTGAAAAAGTCTAGAGAGTAACATAAATCAACTTTATCTGAAATTTTAACCCTTTTATTTTCAACTGTAAAATACCGACGTTTTAAGTTATTTTCTTTTCAGTTTAATACAAGTTTCGAATAAAATAAGTACATTGCTTAAGGCATTGTAAAATTTGTGAGGGTATTGGTATAAAAGTACTAATAAAACTTAGATTACAAAAACGTTTATTAATTACAACACTGTGCGAATATTTGGACACGGAAATGCATTCCCTTTCCCCTTTGTGTGTAAAGTTTTATTGTGGCGTCATAGTGTCCTACACCTCCACTTGTTATGACAGGGTATCCTCCTTTTCCATCAGCATCAAGATCTTTTACCTGAAAAATAATTTAGTAAATTAAACAATTAATAACGTATACCTAAGTCACATAGTTGGTATAAGAGACAAAGCTCGACTAGCTGATCTAGCTAAAATCACATAATGTGCCCAATGTGATTCATGAAAGTTATGCTGTCAAAGGTGAGAGGTAGCAACATATTCTCATAAAAAAATTAAATTGTAGTAACTCAACTTTGCACCAATATAGAAACATCAATACTACATTCAGCGACATATCAATATGTTGGTTTAATTAAGAATCGGATCTTAAAATTAAATGACGAATATCATTTTCAAAACTAAAAAGGTACTAAAGATGCTCTCTTCTCTTAATACCAGGAAAGCCTCTGGCCTTGACAAGATCCCAGCAATTGTTCTCAAAAAATGCGCACCAGAACTTGCTCCTGTCCTGACTCGTCTGTTTCAAATATCTTACAGTAAAGGCATATTTCCTAGTAACTGGAAAACTGCTCGAGTACAACCCATCCCCAAGAAATGATCAAAAGCACTTCCTAGTAACTACAGGCCTATTTCTCTCCCTTCAGTCGTCTCTAAAGTGATGGAAAAGTATATAAACACCAAATTACTAAAATTTCTGGAAAAACACAGTCTAATCCACGACAGGCAGTATGGATTCCGTCAGCGCAGATCAACTACCGACCTCCTTTCCTTTGTCACCAATTCTTGGAACAAGTCTATGAAACTACACGGTTAATCCCAGATTGTCGCTGTAGACATATCCAAAGCATTCGACCAGGTCTGGCACGCAGCGCTGCTTAATAAACTTCCGGCCTATGACCTATTACCAAAACTCTCTACCTGGACAGCAAATTTCCTCTCCAACCGGAGCATTTCTGTTGTCGTGGATGGGCATTCCTCTAAACTGTATCCAATTAATGCAGGAGTTCCTCAAGGTTCAGCTTTAGCCCCTACTTTGTTTCTTATCCACATCAATGACCTCCTCTCTAGCACATCCAACCCAGTTTACAGTTACGCGGACGACAGCACCCTCCACTCAAATATACAACATTCTAAGCCTGTCTCTTTAGATGAGGATCGCAGACTCATGGAGGGTTCTGTCTCCGTGGATCTCCAAAAAGACTGGGGAAGTAGAAATCTTGTACAATTCAACCCCACCAACTATCAGTCTTGCTTTCTTTCTCATAAGAGATACACCAGTCCTAGACCCATCAAAATGAACAGCCAAGTTATTCAAAGTAATGAGTCCTTTTCTCTTGTTGGCATTTCTGTGGATCGAAATCTCAATTGGCACCAATATGTCACATCACTTGCAGAAACGGCTGCTAAGAAATTAGGTTTCCTCTTCCGGGCTCGCAAATACTTTTCACCAGCTAATTTCTATACCTTATATACTTCACAAATAAGGCCAAACCTCGAATACTGCCCCCACATCTAGGGTGCAGCTGCCGCTTCTACACTCGCTATCCTGTACTTTATTCAAAAGAGAGCTATACGTCTCATCGGTGACCCTACCCTCACCCAAAGGCTGCCATCCCTTGCCCACCGACGTGCCGTTGGTGACCTCTCTCTCTTTTATAGATATCTGCACGGGTACTGCTCAGAGGAGCTTTCTTCCATAGTTCCTCCACCTGCTGCCCCCAACAGATCTACCAGTGGAACAGAGCGAATGCACCCTTTTACTGTTCAGGTCACCAGACATAGAACATCTTGTTATGCCCGCTCTCTCGTCCCGAGGACTTCCAAGTTGTGGAATTCCTTGCCGGCACATGTTTTTCCTTCTCCTCCGAACCTCCAAACCTTCATGTCCAGAATTAACAAGTTGCCTCTTTCCTTCTTGTCAATACCCACGGTACGATAGTATTTAGGCTGTCAGCCCTTGTGGTGTGTTGTTGAAATTTTAAAAAAAAATCTGTTGAAGCTTTTATCACGACTTAAAATAAAATAATAATAATAATAATAATAATAATAATAATAATAATAATAATAATAATAATAATAATAATAATAATAATAATAATAATAATAAGTACGGGCCTGCACTAAAAAAAGGAGGTAGATTAGAGATTAATTTTCGTAGGCAAAAGTAAACTTAAAAGTAGAGTTTTTGTATCATATTCGGTGAAACTTGGGAAAAGTGGAAAATGCAACATATTTAACACAAAATTAATAGCACAATTACTACCTACAAATAAATTAAACAAAATATCGCATGTAATACTCTCTAAATCATAAAAATTGTTTAAACAAATGTGCATTATTCTCTCTCTAAGATTTAAAGATTTTATGTCCGGCGAACAGTGTGGCCAAGGAAATTCTGAATGGGTAACTAACCATTTTTAGGAAATTTGTTCAATAGATATTTCCATATGACACTGACGTAGTGCGCAGGCGCACCATTCTGCTGAAATCAAGTGTTGCTAATCTGCAACTGAAATAGTTTACACAGCTTCTACCAAATCTCGTTCAAGTTAAATTCCGTAACTCTTCGCGGTAAATAAGTGGAGATAAATAAAAGGGCTTATTATTTTTGTGTCCAAAAGCCCAATCCACATATTGAAGCCAAAACGGTGTTGGTATCTAGCCATTCTAAACTGATTAGGGTTGTTTCTTGACCAATAATGGGAGTTTCGTCAATTAACAACACCATTATTGGTCACCATGCTTTCTTTCGGCCAGGTAATTTTATGTGAGAAATTCTCGTCCTGTTGACACTTTCCCGTATACTATTCACAAAACTTTTGTGCCTCTCGTCATTACCAGGTCTGAGTCCTTTGAAAACTTTTAATTTGTAAGGGTGAAATTTATGTGTTGGTAAAATAAAAGGAACAATAGATTTAGGTATTCCAATTGTTTGTTCAGACGCCCTCGTGGCGCAGGTGGCTAGGTGCCAGCCTGCAAAGCGAGAGGTCCCGGGTTCGATTCCCGGGCGAGCCAAGTTGACTTTGTCTGGAAAATTTGTAAATAATATTAAATGATGGGAAAGAATGTGCTAATGGCCTGAGATGCCGCAGCCAATAATATTAAATAAAAAAAAAAAAAAAAAAATTGTTTGTTCAATTTGTCTAACAGATATTTCAAGGTTTTAGTTACAACTAAAATACATTATTTTCTTTTAGGCGTCACAAACCTTATTTCTGATTAACCATTGTTTTTAAACGACCCACACAGCCTAAGATTTTCAGGTAACCGTCTGAAAATTTTGTTACTCAGCTGTCTTATTTCTGGGTAGCTCTTAAGATACAGACGTCCTGATTCAACAGCATTGCTTTGACACATGTTGTAACACTTAATCGTGTCAAACTTTTCTTCGTATGAAAATCCAGCTTCCGTTTTAGAAGAAAAAATATATTAATCAGCACTTATTAATTTAATGGTATGCCAGTTTAAATGAATCACAATATTTTACATTCTAATAATTCCAAAGGCTACTATTTTTCATTTAGAGTAAATTTATTAAAAAACGTTTGTGTTTACAAAATCAAAGCAGAACTTGTTGTTATTCTAGCTTAGTTTATCATTCTTTGAAGATAATGCACATTTAACAAAAAGTCTTATAAGTTAAATAGTACTATTCTTAATCAATTAGGTTATTAATTTTGTGTTAAATGTTTCATTGGTCGAGTTCGTTAGGTGCCAACAGCTAAGTTTAAGCGTTTATCTGCTGACTACCGATACATTTCAGCGGTTGGAGATTGGTGAACACATTGCTGACTTCGAGCACTATTTTGCGATGTTTGTCATTCCGCTTTAACAAATTGGCAACATCTAAGTTCCTCCAGAAACTCAGCGGGTATGGTGAACGCAACCATGATACAGTTATTCAACTGTTGGCGCCTGGTGAACTCGATCATTAACTTTTCAGTTTCATCTCATTTCACATAATAATTTTACGTTTCCAGTTTTCTTTTTCTCTAGAAAGATACATTCTAGTTCCTTTTTTTTATAATACAGGCCCGTACTTATTATTTTTTAAAGTAAATCTGAATGAAAGCTAATTCATATCCAAAACTCAGTTAAATTACTACATGTGATATGTCACTGAATGTAGAATTAAAAATACTTTGAATTCTATAAGATATCAGTCACCGCCCCCCTTGGTCGCTCTGACCACGGCATGGTCACTGCTTCCTGCGCAATGCAACCCGAGGTCACACAGTCATCACACCCACGTATCGTTTGGCACTACAACTCCGCAAACTGGGACGAAATGCGGGATTACTTTTCCTCATTTCCATGGGCGTCTGTCTGCTTCTCTCATCCTGACCCCTCTGATATCTCACAAGACGTCACCGAAATTATCCAAGCTGGCATGGAATTATTTATCCCACGTACACAGAAAACCTCTTTAGCCACTCAAAAACCCTGGTTCTCTAAATCCTGTGACAAGGCCAGACTTGAAAAGGTCAAATCTCACAAAACGCTTCTACACAATCCCAGTCAAGAAAATCGTCAGTCATTTAACGACGCAAGAAACCGCTATGTACGCATTCTTTCTGAGGCAAAAAACTCTTTTAATAACCACATCACAACAAAGTCCTCTTAAGCTCCAACGGCGGCAAACCCTTCTGGACTCTTGCTAAATCTATTGGGAGTAATTAATGCAAAAGCACGTTCCCACCTCTTGTCTCAGGGGATGAAATTGTTTCTACCGCCCTGGGCAAGGCTGAACTTTTTGCTTCGTTGTTCGCAGGAAATTCTACTCTCAACCCACCTCCAAATGTTCAACCACCAACAGTCCCCAATGTCTTGCCTAAAATGACGGATATCATTTTCAAAACTAAAAAGGTACGAAAGATACTCTCTTCTCTTAATACCAGGAAAGCCTCTGGCCTTGACAAGATCCCAGCAATTCTTCTCAAAAAATGCGCACCAGAGCTTGCTCCTGTCCTGACTCGTATGTTTCAGATATCTTATAATAAAGGCATATTTCCTAGTAACTGGAAAACTGCTCGAGTACAATCCATCCCCAAGAAAGGATCCAAAGCGCTTTCTAACAACTACAGGCCTATTTCTCTCCTTTAAGTCGCCTCTAAAGTGATGGAAAAGTATATAAAGACCGAATTACTAAAATTTCTTGAAAAACACAGTCTAATCCACGACATGGTATGGATTCCGTCAGCGCAGATCGACTGCCGACCTCCTTTCCTTTGTCACCCATTCTTGGAACAAGTCTATGGAACAACACGGTGAATCCCAGATTGTTGCTCTAGACATATTAAACGCATTCGACCAGGTCTGGCACGCAGCGCTGCTTAATAAACTTCCGACCTATGGCCTACCACCAAAACTTTGTACCTAGATAGCAAATTTCCTCTCCAGCAGGAGCATATCTGTTGTTGTGGATGGCCATTCCTCTAAACTGTATCCAATTAATGCAGGGGTTCCTCAAGGTTCAGCTTTAGCCCCTACTTTGTTTCTTCTCCACATCAATGACCTCCTCTCTAGCACATCCAACCCAGTTCACAGCTACGCGGACGACAGCACCCTCTATTCAAATATACAATATTCTAAGCCTTTCTCTTTAGCCCAATTAGATGAGGATCGCAGACTCATGGAGGGTTCTGTCTCCGTGGATCTCCAAAAAATATTAGACTGGGGAAGTAGAAGTCTTGTACAATTCAATCCCACCAAAACGAAGTCTTGCTTTCTTTCTCACAAGAGATACACCAGCCCTAGACCCATCACAATGAACAACCAAATTATTCAAAGTAATGAGTCCTTTTCACTTGTTGGCATTTCTGTGGATCGAAATCTTAATTGGCACCAACATGTCACATCAGTTGCAGAAGCGGCTGCTAAGAAATTAGGTTTCCTCTTCCGGGCTCGCAAATACTTTTCACCAGCTAATCTCTATACCTTATATACTTCACAAATAAGGCCAAACCTCGAATACTGCTCCCACATCTGGGGTGCCGCTGCCGCTTCTACACTCGCTATCCTGGACTCCATTCAAAAGAGAGCTATACGTCTCATCGGTGACCCTACCCTCACCCAAAGGCTGCCATCCCTTGCCCACCGACGTGCCGTTGGTGACCTCTCTCTCTTTTATAGATATCTGCACGGGCACTGCTCAGAGGAGCTTTCCTCCATAGTTCCCCCACCTGCTGCCCCCAACAGATCTACCAGGGGAACAGAGCGAATGCACCCTTTTACTGTCCAGGTCACCAGACTTATAACATCTTGTTATGCCCGCTTTTTTGTCCCGAGGACTTCCAAGTTGTGAAATTCCTTGCCGGCACATGTTTTTCCTTCTCCTCCGAACCTCCAAACCTTCAAGTTCAGAATTAACAAGCTGCCTTTTTCCTCCTTGTCAACACCCACGGTACGATAGTATTTAGGCTGTAAGCCCTCGTGGTGTGTTGTTGAAATTTAAAAAAAGCTGTAGTTTTTTAATTAGGACCGTACTTAAAAAATTTGTCGTTGATAGGCGTTGGTCGTCGTTGGTCGTTAGTCGTTAGTTTGTCGGTCGGCTTTACTTGTCGGTCGTCGTTACTTGCAGGTTTTATTCAGGTTTACTTCAAAAAATAATAAGTACGGGTCTGTATTATAAAAAAGGCACTAGAATGTATCTTTCTAGAGAAAAAGAAAACTGGAAACGTAAAATTATTGTGTGAAATGAGATGAAACTGAAAAGGTCAATGGCCGAGTTCACCAGGCGCTAACAGTTGCCAGCAGTTGAATAACTGTATCAACGTTGCATTCACCGTACCCGCTGAGTTTCTGGCGGAACTCAGGTGTTGCCAATTTGTTAAAGCGGAATGACAAACATCACAAAATAGTGCTTGAAGTCAACAATGCGTTCACCAGTCTCCAACTACTGAAATGTATCGGTAGTCAGCAGATAAACGCTTAAACTCAGCTGTTGGCACCAGAAGAACTCGACCAATGAAACATGTAACACAAAATTAATAACCTAATTGATTAAAAATAGTGCTATTTAACTTATAAGACTTTTTGTTAAATGCGCATTATCTTCAAAGAATTATAAATTAAGCTAGAATAACGACAAGAAAGTTCTGCTTTGATTTTGTAAATACAACTATAGTTGTCCGCTGTTGGTTGTCAGTCGTTAGTTGGCCGCAGTTAGTTGTCCGTCGTTACTTGTCCGTCGTTAGTTGTCCGTCGTTACTTGTCCGTCGTTACTTGTCCATCGTCACTTGTCCGTCGTTACTTGTCCGTCGTTACTTGTCCTCCGTTACTTGTCCGCTGTTAGTTGTCTGCCGTTAGTTGTCTATCGTTAGTTGTCCGCAGTGCACTGAGAAGCACCAGCAATCGGCCTACGTAAAAAGCATTCACCTCGGCCATGAGAAAAAAAAACCTTTGTAATTTAAGATTTTAGGGATGGATTGCACCACCGCTTAAGAATTGGTGTTGAAATGTTGAAATAAAGCCCAGAAGTCTTGCTTCTTGAAGCCCTAAAACATCCCTGTTTCGTTTTCAAGTGGCCATCCTGTATTAATTTAATTGTTATATACTGGTCCCTCGTAATGGCTAAAGTAAATTATTTTATAATTAACATCACCCGACGTACTGGATTTGTATTTAAGCAAGTTTAATGTCTGCACGTTCCGCCCTTCGAGGGGGCGTAAATCCGTCGGTACCATGTCCATGCGACGTTGGGCACGTTAAAGATCCCTACCCTTCTTACATAAAGACATGGTTTCGGCAAAATTTTCAGGATAGTGAGATAATACTGCTCCCTGGCGTCGGTTATTGGCCATAGTCACGGCAATAGGCCGACGTTAAAGTAGAAAAAAAACTAATTTTTATTTTTTTATTTTTTAAACACGAAATTATACAAAATTATATATATTTTCGTGTTTAAACTGTAAACTAGATATATTTTTGTGTTAAGGATAGTAAACAACGACGCCTAAATATTTGGAATAGTTTTTTGTTACTTACATGGATACAAGTGATTTTCTTGTCGTTTATTATACTGTCTGGAAACTGAATTGTTTTAGATTGAATTGCAAACCATCTTCCTTCAACGTTTACAGGTACATCCAACAATACATCAGTCCTAAAATAACATGACATTTTAATTACATATGTCTCTATCAACAAAATTATTAGTTGTTGTTGCCTTTACTTGGTAAAACCGTCTCATACTAAATACAGATGGTGAAGACTATTTATTTGGCTCACAAGGATTTGTTTTTTTATTTGTAACCGGTTTCGCCCTTTTACGACGAAACTGGTTATAGAGAAGAAACCAAACCCTTATAAAACCAGAGAGGAGTCTCTACATCTGTATTTAAAAACATAATTAAAATAATAATAAATTCAATAATAAAATTATTTACTCAAAAAACCTGTAGATTAGTAAATTAAGACTTACGCTTTGCTAGGATCTGGGCAGTTAAAAATATTATGGTCATCTCCCCTGACAGCAACTGAAAGAATAAATAAAACTGTCAAAATATGTAGACCTGCCATTTTGACAAGATAACTAATTTGTTCCTAATGTTTTACCATTTATAAATACATCTATGATCTTATTTTTGTTTGATAAGTTAACACAGCAAAGATAACATCAAAACATAAAAGTTTCAAGTCTAAAAGGCATCATCGTTATAATTAGTTTCAAGTAGGTTTGTTAGTACTTCAGATTATCAAACATCAAAAACAAAACAATTAATCACTGGTTTACATAACGAATAGAATATATTTTTTATTTTAGCAAGTTAACAAGATGTGTTTTAAAATTCGTATATTCGAACTGAAACATGATTTAAAATCACGTTTTCCTTGCATTTTAAAAACTAGTTTTAAAGTGTACAAGTCGCAAAACAATTTATTTAAAAAATCCAGAATAATATATTACGTGTTGTTTTAAGTAGCAGTTAAGAACTTTTCAGTCATGTTTTACTTGATTTTTTTTCAGACGAGAAAAAATTTGTCAAGATCCTAAAACTTAGCAAACATTTTACGTATTAGCCTTACTAGTTTGTTTAAACTTTTTTTCCTCATAGGGCCCCTGTTCGCGATTGACGCCCCGATAGCACCGCGGCCTTTGGCTTATTGTGCATGCCCTATGTATTTTCTACTCCACCCATTCCAAGATCACTGTGCCTGAACCAGTATGCACAGCAATTGGTAGGGTGGAGTTTTATATTGCTCTGCCTCCGGTCTAGACTGTCCGTAGATCAGTTGTCTTTTGTGGTCCAGAGCTTTACACTCGCACAAGATGTGCTGGGCTGATTCCTCCCCTTCGCCGCAGAGTCTGCATGCCAGGTCCCCCTCTAACCGTCCCATTTTACGCCGGTATTTTTTGACAACCATGTGTCCCGTCAAGAGTTTTGTTATGTTTGTCACATGTCGCATGTATTTAATAAGCGTGACATGTCACACGCGTTAACGCCGTTCACTTTTAAGCTTCTGAATCAACCCCTTTTGTGACGTCAGAGTCCAAGTCCCTACAGTGACGTCAAACTCGGCGGTCGGTTACTCTACCGCATCCCAACTCAGTGGAACACGCCTGCAGCCGAGCTAGCTCCGTGACGTGTCTAAGATAAGAGAATCTTTATAAACGCTTACAACGCGTGCCACGCTCTTTTCTGTTTCAAATCGACCAAGAGATTATATCTTACAGCTAAATTTTAGTCGGAAAACAGCATGCCTAAATGGGTAAGTCTTATAATTAAATACCGACTTATTTCCAATTGCTCGTACATTTCTTTGCTTGATCATAATAGTAGATTGCTTATTAGGGTATGTATACTGGATCCACTTTTAATGATTGCTTTCTTCATCATGAAACTTTATACTGTTAAACGGTGGCTTGTGGTAGCGTTAGTTCGGTAATTAACTACAATTATACTGTTTTAAATGCATTTTAAAAGAAGTCATTTAAGATTTTGTTTCATATACATTCGTTTATTTCCAATTATTGACGCAGATAAATTTTGTAAGTAAACGCAACCTGCTACCAGCCGCCTTATGTAAATCATTAAGCCCTGAACCATTACTCATACACATGGAATTTTATAGCACCCCGTTAGGAAGCGGCCTGCAGCAACACCTCTCGAAGTGAAATGAAACCGTTAGGAAGCGGCCTGAAACAACACCTTTCTAAATGAAATGAAACCCTTAGGAAGCGGCCTGCAACAACACCTTTCTAAATGAAATGAAACCGTTAGGAAGCGGCCTGCAACAATACCTTTCTAAATCAAATGAAACCGTTAGGAAGCGGCATGCAACAACACCTTTCTAAATGATGCAACAACACCTTCCTAAATGAAGTGAAACCGTTAGGAAGCGGCCTGCAACAACACCTCTCTAAATGAAATAAAACCGCTAGGGAGGAGCCCCCTTCAACAACATCGCTAGAGAGGAGCCCCCTTCAATAACATCGCTAGTGAGGAGCCCCCTCAAGAATACATTACTGAATCCGTTAGGTAGCAGCCCTTAACAAGACCGTTATGCAGCCCTCGAGCCCTATGATCACCACTCCGGAGGCAGCAATCTAAAGCTGGAAGTTAAGTACATTATTTATTTGTGGTTTTCTTTTTAAAGTAGAGTATGCTCTACAACTCATTTTTACAGTGATATATGCCATGTCAAAGTAATCAATGTATATTTTTCTCTTATTAAATTTGCTTGATTCACTTTTGCTGCATTGTATAAATTCAATAACTTTTTAAATAAACTTATTTTACTCATAATACCTGACTTTTATCTGTTCATCTTGAAACCTACCAACTGCAAGTGCCTAAACCCAAGCCCTGAGATATGTTATATTATATTTATTTTATATTATTTTGCTGCCCAACAATATTTTATATTATACTGTCTCCACAACGTGGGGTTAAGTAAAATTTTTCGTTATATGTTCCTTAGATGTCCTCTGCTATTTTAAACTTGTTTTTGTGCCATTGATTTTATATTAAAATTTACTAAAGAATTGCTACACTTTTAAATTTCTTTACATTTCAATTTTTCTTAAAAAAATTCAAAAATTTTAAATTTCAAATCTCCCTACCGGAAAAGTTTTTGCCTTGCTAAAAAGGCAATATGATATCTAAACTTGGCGACTCTTAAAGTGTTACTACCAAATTCATAGGTTATCTCTATTGTAGATTGTTTAATGAGTCGTATAGGCCTTTGGCCTCTCAGCACTGCGACTTCAATGAATTTTTGTGCATAATTCTTTTTCCTAGTAGTTGCCCAAAAAGCTCAGACTTTTTATTTAGTCCACTCTCTTGTTGGGGTCTATTTTACCGATTTCCTGGAGTGTTAAGGTCGGCCCTCCTAGGGATTTGAGCCTTTTGCAGAACTGAGCCATGCAGTCGCATAGTAAGTGTACTGTTGGTTCTGCTGCTTCAGTGCAGATCTGCAGTTTTCACTGTTCGCCCTGTCCCTCTTCATAAGGTGATACCTTACTGGGGAGGGTCCTGTAAATATCCTGTGATTATTCTCAAGTCGTTACCGTTCAATCCAAAAAACAGTTCAGATCAATGCGTTGATATGGTGATGAATCGTTTTGACTGCCTTAAGCCGGGCATTTTCCTCCAGTATGACAGCATTTGGTTATTCTCCCAAATATAAAGTTCATTTCTTACATGGCTTTTTGTTAGTCCACAATAGGGCTCAGGACCATAGAATGGTGTTGTTGCTGCCCTTTTTGCAATAATAACTGCTTCCTCGTTTCCTTTGATGCATTGATGTCCTGGTAGCCACATTAGAGTTACTCTGTTGTTCTCAGCCAGTTTATTCAAGGATTTCAGGGCAGTTTAAACCTGATCTCGAAGGATTTCAGAGTTTTTAGGACTGTCTGAGAGGATGCAGATTTCTCTATTTCGGGTCTTCTTTGTATGCACTCCTGCGCACACAGATTTAGGGCAGCATTTCTGCTTGGAATATGGTGGAAGTTTATCCTGGGGACTAAGCGAGTCTGAAGTTGTGTCCTCTCATTCCCAGTCCTGCTGCCTTTATTTGTTTTGACCCGCCTGTATACCATACACATGAGTTGTTTGTTAGCCTTGCACTGTCTCTGTTTCATATTTGACGATAATTTATGACCACGTCGAATGGAATTATGAACTTCAGTTTTGCTGGCATTTGGTCCGTTGGTTTGGCGAGTGACTCCAGTGGAATAAATTCTAGGATTTTTAAGTGGCCAACGAAGTCTCCAGTTTAAATTTATCCGCTTGAAATAGTCTTGAGGCACTTAGTGCTGCCTCCGTCTTCACGCATATGTGCAGTGAGTAAGTTCCAGCGTTGCCACTATTGCAGCTGTGGGACATGATGCCATGACTCCTGTTATTCCAAGACAGATCAACCTCTGCAATTTTTGCAATTTTTTTTTGTGATGAGGCTTGTTCCGTTTCAGCCACTATACTATAGATGAATATGTGACCATGGGTTTTACCACAGTTTGGTATATCCAATATCCTGTGATCCAACCTCCATGTCTTTCCTAGAGTCTACGGCATGTCCAGATTGTCGTTATGTCTCTCGAAAGAGGTTTTTCCAAGCGTATGTCCCAGTTCAGTTTTTGGTCTAAGAAGATCTCTAAATATTTAACTTCATTGGAAAATTGTATGTGTGTTCCATTAGAGTCTGGGATTTTAAATTTAGTTGCCTTCTGTTTGTGAATGGGATAAGAACTGTCATATGAGGATTGACATTAAGTACCTCTGTCTCATACCAATTTATTACTATGTTTATGGCTCTTTGCATTAGACTGGATATTCCAGCATTGTGTTTTCCCTTTACTGTTATGACAATGTCGTCTGCGTATCCTTGGATTGAGAATCACGCTCCGCTCAATGTAGTCATGAGTTCATCAAAAACAAGCGACCACAGCAGAGGTAATAGCACTCCTACTTGAGGCCAACCTTTTGCCGTCGTCACTGTTGCGTTGGTTTTATTTGTGGTGGCTGTGATAACACGGCTTTTTAACATTGTCTGAAGTATTGCCCCATAAGACAACCCTGTTTGCTGACGATACATCTTTGGTTTTGCGAGCTCTTTCAGATAGTGAGCTATTTTATGAGGCATCACAATCACTGAGAATTCTGGAACAGTGGTACAATAGAATGGACTTACAACTGAAGGTGACCAAAACAAAGTTAATCTTATTTAACTATTTTAGGGGTAACCAGTTATCGCTGAAATTCAACTCAGAATCGCTGAGCACGCAGGATAATGTTAAGTTTTTGGGCTTGAAGCTTGATTCTCAGTTGAACTAAAGGGTCATGTTGGCTATCTGGCAGGTAAACTGTCAGCTTTTAGTTATGCTCTGCGTGTTCTGTCCGATTCTAGTAGTATTAGTGCTGGCCTCGAGGCGTACTACACATATGTGAACTCAAGACTTCGATATGGACTAATGTTCTGGGGGAATTCCATAGAAGCCGGTAGAATCTTTAGGCTCCAAAAGACATGTATCCGCAGCATATTTAATCTGAATTATAGGGGTTCGTGTAGGAAAACATTCCTCGACAACAGAATACTTACCTTGCCAAGTTTGTATAGATTGGAGTGTGAGTATTTTGTTAGGGAAAACCGGAGTTTGTTATCAGATTGTGAACAACAGCATCAATACAACACTAGAGCCCGTTTAAAGCATCAGTTAATTGCGCCACAAACTACAAAAAGTATTGTATACAATAGTGCTGTGGTGCAGTCCCTAAAGGTGCAGATAAAGGAGCTTCCACCTGCAAAGATGAGAAAGACACTGAATAATATTCTGGCGGCAAAGGCCTATTATAATATTGAGGATTTTTTAGCTGACAAGTTGTAGCTGTTGGTAATCAATATCGTGATTGTATAGTTTTTTGAATTGTAATTCCTGTATTTTTATGGTTTTTTTAAATGTTGACGTGTTCTACACATTTTTTATGTAATGATGGTGCGAATAAATATATTATTATTATTATTATTATTATTATTATTATTATAATTAAGTTTTTAAGGGTTATTTGATTGTGTCTGCGTAGCTGCAACAGTCCTGACCTTGGGACAGCGTTGCCAAACATGGTGATTTTTCACTAGATCTGGTCAATTTCTGTTCTATTCAGGTATTTAGTTATATTACGAGCAACATAAACAAACAGATAGCACCATTTTTCTGAAATTATAATATGGTGGTATCTTTGTTTATTTAATTACTTGCGGTTGCCCTTACTTGGTGAAACTGCTCCATGCCAAATACAGTTGTAGAGACTTCTTCTTTGGCGTGACAAGTGTGGCAGCATCACGCATAAAAAGCTACATCGGCTGCGAAGAAGAAAGCAAGCATTTGTGAAGTCTAAGAAGAAGTCTCCACATCTGTATTTAGCCTTAATGTTTTATGGGGTGTGACTCATTCGGTGTTGCAGTTTTTGTCTTGTTGGTGTCTAAGTATACATGGCTTTATTTAATTAATTTTTTTAAGCTCAAATTTATATTTAATGTTTGTTTTAAATATTCTAGTCTACACTGACTAGAGTTTAAGCTAGACTAACCTCTTCTTGGAGTATACAGCGTTAGATACATTTGTGAAACCATTCCCACGACTTTTATGGAAAATTACTGTATTTGTTAAGATAAGAATTTTTGTGTACTGCTTAATTTGTTGCAGCAATGTTTTATTTTTGATAATAAGATTTTCTTGTGTTATTTATTGAAATATCAAAATATAATTATGGAATAGTTATCAATTAATCAAGGGCGAAGCATAAGGATTTGCCCTCGTATATGGTATGTATTTCGTGTTTCATTAAAATATAAAAGATTCAATGGTGAATATAAAAGATATTTATTATCACATAAGAAATCATTTAGTCGCCAAAAATTTGAACACGAAAGTGCATTCCTCGACCTTTTTGAGTTATAAAATGTATGGTGACGTCATAGTACCCTACTCCACCATCCACGATAGACGGGTATCCTCCTTTTCCATTAGCGTCTAAGTCTTTGACCTGCAAAAAAATAACTTTAGAATATACCCAAGCTGAAAAATTTGGTTACCATATCTTTTAGTGAATTTTGATAAAAGAAATTCACTAATGGGGAGATCGCGACTTTTGAATTTTTAATAAATGTTTGCAAATGAGCACGAACCAGGACCCCTAAACCCCATAGCCGTGGTCAGTTTCAATTTTATATGTTTATATATATATATATATATATATATATATATATATATATATATATATATATATATATATATATATATATATATATATATATATATATCTGTGTGTGTGTGCGTGTGTGTGTATCACACCGATAACTCAAAAAATAATGGGCCGATTTTGATCAAATTTGGCACTTACCATTCTTTTGTAAGTGGCTTGGACAAGTTCGTTAGCCAGGAAAATCTGACAAGGTTATCCGGGAAAATTTTGAGTTTTCTGTCGAAGAAAAATAAAAAAGGTATGGTAATCACATTTGGTAATTAGGTTCACGACGTAAAAAGTAAACTAGGCACCAAATTTATATTTCTATCTTACAAGAAAAAAAAAGTTATAAAAAAATATTTTATGCCAGATCATTTCTATGAAAATTCACTACCATAACGCACTTGCTGCCTCCAGACTTTTTTATATTTGGAGATAAAAAAAATTCCGAAAGAAAACCCAAAACTTTCCCATAAAACCTGGTTTGATTTTCCTGGCTAACAAACTTATCCAAGCCACCTACAAAAGAAAGGTACATGACAAATTTTATCAAAATCGGCCCATTATTTTTTGAGTTATGTTGTATATATATATATATATATATATATATATATATATATATATATATATATATATATATATATATATATATATTGAAACTGACCCCGGGTATGGGTTTTAGGATTCACAGTTCGCGCTCAAATTCAAGTCGGGATCTATCTCCCCATTAGTGATTTTTTTCTAAGAAAATTCACTAAGAACAAGACAAAAATCATGTTTGTATATTTTTAGTGAATTTTTGTTTAAAAAAATCACTATTGGGGAGATCCCTAATTTAAAAAAAAAATTCTTCAAATAAGCGCCCCCTAGAAGCCATACGCAGGCTCAGTTTCAATATATATATATATATATATATATATATATATATATATATATATATATATATATATATATATATATATATATATATATAATTATAATCTTTTTTAACACTTCGTATATGCCTCTCTATGGTGCTGTATTGAATACATTTTTTACGTCCAATGTTATCATGGCCACAGGCATGTTTTTATTACCTTCTTTCCTTACCACGTCCTGTACCTTCTTTACAGCATCCATAGTCGAGCGCCCCTTGCGAAAGCAAAATTAGTTATCTGCCAACCTTCCTCTTTCTCAATTTCCTTTATAAGCCTGTTAGTTATTACATGTTCATATAATTTTTCTATTCCGTCTTTCAGGCATATAGTTCCATATGACATCTTACCTCTTGTTTTCCGTGGCTTCTCCAATAACACCAATCGAGCAGTCTTCCATTCTGAGGGGAACCTTCCATCATTGATTACTTTATTTATAAGAACTTTTAATATCTCCGGTTTTTGCTCTGCTACTGTCTAAACAACTTAACAACCTCGATCGGTATACCATCCGGGCCTGCAGCTATACCAGATTTCATCCTTCGGCCTGCTTCCCTTATTTCTTCATCTGTACAAGGTGGAATATTCTCCGACTTCACCTCCACTCTCGGTCATTCTTTGACTTCATGCTTAAGGAACAATTCCTGCGCCATCTTAATGTATTCATCATCACTTGTTATCATTGGTGTTCTTGTATCAATTTTATCTGTGACAATCTTGTACCCTAGTCCCAAATATCATCACCTATTTCTTTACAAAGAAAGTCTCAGGCTTGTTTCTTTGCCTTTGTTATTGCTGCCTTTCATTTCTTTCTGCTTTCCCTGTATTGATTCTCTTTGACCCAACTTTAAAGTTTTTGTGCTTTGTTTGTCTCTTTATTTCTTCTAGCATTTTTCCTTGCTTTTCGGCCTTATAGGACCACCCTTTGATTGTTAGAGTTTGCTGGGCTCTGATATCTAAAAATGATATTTTTGTGGTAGCTAAGGTTTTCCTCGTTCTCCAGATGACAACCTCTCACGTATCTCTGCAGACTTGATGAGCACGTACGACGGTTACGTCGATATATGACGATCCTCCATTCCTTTCGACCGTTGGAAGTCTACCATCATTCAATATAATATAGTCCGCCTGGCGCATCCATTCTATCAACGCTTTTCCGTTTTTGTCTTCTCTTGCCAAGTCCCAACTAGAGGCTTTTGCATCAAAGTCCCTTCCAAATAACATATTTTTCTTATGTTGCCCAAGGTCTCTGTTTAAAAAGGTTAAAAATTGCTGGAAGTCTTCTTCTCCAATTGGAGGCAATACATAGCAAGAGTACAACACCATGTTAGAAAGTAATAGTAGAAACCGATTATATAGTAAACCCCCTTCGATATTAAGCCCGCTTCGATTGTAAACCCGCTTCGATTGTAAACCCGCTTCTCTAGTAAACCCGCTTCTATAGCAAATCCGTTCATTTAGTAAACCCGCATCCTAGTAAACAAATAGTAGTTAGAAAACCTATAGTGCAGTATCATAAATAGTAACTATGAAAAATTGACCCGAATAATAAAGCAATATCGTGCTGCAGTATGGCCTATTTATACACGGCTATACTTAAAAACGGTTTATATATATTTTTCCTTCCTTGTTACCCTTCCCTCATATCAACATCTTATAGGAGGAACAGGAGGGTAAGTCCCGCTGCGTTGTGACATAATCTAGCATTTTACTTTTCTTTAAAAATTAGATACAGTTCGCATTAGATACAGTTCTCATACAAAACACCCTCTATATATAAATACACTTAGCCGCAAAAATAACGCACAACCAAAAATTATGCTCAATTTCAAAGTCGATTTTCTCGCGAACCGATAAATCGATTTTGTTATTTTTTTTGAACTGTAGCTTTTTGCTTTGGTAATTACACTGTAAAGAACTTTTTATTCAGGTTTTAGTTTAAGGCTTATACAGGGTGCAAAAATGAGAATAGTTTTTTTACGTTAAATTTGAGACACCCTGTAGGGACCATTAGCCACAACAACGGATGCATAATGAAATCATACTGTAGCACCATGTTTTCTGAACATTTTGTTTTTTAAATTTCTCTGATATCTGCAATATCAAATAAAATACACAGTTTTATACCAGAACATGTTTTTCTTCATTAATCACAGTTTTACTGGATACTTATTTGATTTAATATACACTTAACTAACTTGAATCATGTATTCGTAACATGTATCTGACATTGGTGGTTTCCCAAGATGCCTCATTCCTCCCATTTAATATACACATTAATCTATGATAAACAAACAATATCAGCAAATGTCAGTTTGACAATTCCTTTATTTATTTATGTACCTATCGCCTTAAATTTTATAATTAAGTTCATAATTTGTGATCTATTCTTCTTTCGTGAAAATGGAACCTGTTAGAAGAAATATGACTCGTGATGAGTGTGTTCAAGCAGTGGCGTTACATAATGAAGGAGTAAGCTACAACGCTATTGGTTTGAAATTAGGATTTGCACATACAACAATTTATCGTGTTGTCCAACGCTTCAGGGAAACTAATGACTATGACATACGTCCACGACAAGGCAGACCTCGGGTAACTACCCTTGTTCAAGATCGCTATATTCGACTGCGTGCTTTAAGAGAACGTTTCACCACGTCAAAGAAACTTTTGACACAACTCAGTGCAGTTCATAATATTCAACCAAGCATTGATACTCTGAGGAGGCGTCTTTCTGAACACAATTTACATGTCAGAGTTCCAGCGACAAGCCCTGGATTTAATGCAGACCACCGCAGAGCTAGACTGCAATTCGACAGGGAGCATGTAAACTGGACTATTGAGGACAGGGAACACGTTCTATTTACAGACGAATCTAGGCTTTGTCTTATAGTTCCGATAGACGTCTAAGAGTCATCCGCCGGCCAGGTGAGCATTATGCAGAGTGCAACATACGTGAAACAACTTTATTTAATGGAGGCTCTGTGATGTTTTGGGCTGGAATTTTCTCCACAGCACGAACGGATATCGTACCTTTACATGGGGGTGCTTTAAATAGCAAAAGATGTATCAATGACGTTTTGTCTGAGCACGTTGTCCCTTTCGCTCCGTACATTGGGAATAATTTTTTACTAATGCACGATAACGCAAGACCTCATGTAGCACGGATCGTCAATGAATATTTACATGAAGTAAATATTCGAACTGTTAATTGGCCACCGCACAGTCCCGATATGAATCCGATTGAGCACTTATGGGATATTATTGGTAGGGCACTCAGACAGCATCAACCCCCTTCTGCCAACCTGCAAGATGTCTAAATAATAGTTACCGATATTTGGAATGGACTTAACCAAAATCAAATATCCAATTTAATATCGATTATGCCTCAGCGATGTGAAGCAGTTATTAGAAGCAGAGGTGGAACCACGCGCTACTAATGTACTTTTTTTGCTATGTATTGTTAATTATTGTTAGTGTTATTCTTAGTTAAATGTTGTCAAAATGTTATTTTAATGAAAAAGAAACATGTTCTGATATAAAACTGTGTATTTTATTTGATATTGCAGATATCAGAGAAATTTAAAAAACAGAATGTTCAGAAAACATGAGGCTACAGTATGATTTCATTATGCATCCGTTGTTGTGGCTACTGCTCCCTACAGGATGTCTCTAATTTAACGTAAAAAAAACTAATCTCATTTTTGCACCCTGTATAAGCCTTAAACTGAAATCTGAATAAACAGTTCTTTACAGTGCAATTACCAAAGAAAGAAGCTACAGTTCAAAAGAAATTGATCGAAATCGATTTATTGGTTCGCGGGAAAATGAACTTTGAAATTGAGCATAATTTTTGGTTGTGCGTTATTTTTGCGGCTAAGTGTATTTTATTGACTAATTCACTCAGTATGAAGCCCAGCTGGAATGTTTGGGCTAAACTGTTTCTATAACTGATTCTTTCTTTTTCTCTATTTTATTTATACGTACACGAATACATGTTATATTTTTAACATTGATTTCTGTGTCTGGGAACATTAGAGTTCTAGACTGTACTCCAAACCACTTGCCTTCCACACTTATAGGCTTGTCGAGTAACGATGATTTTCTGAAAAATAAAATAAAATCAAAAAATAAGTCTAACAAAAACATATGATAATATACTATATAAAGAACGATTGGCATAAAATCTACATAACCAACAAATAAAAGAGTTAAAGAACAGGATTTGATTTTTGTGAATTTTCTTTAAAAAAAAATCACTAATGAGGAGATCCCGACTTTTGATATTTGAAAAAATTTCTTCAAATGAGCGCTATTTAGGACCCCTGGAACCCAAATCCGAGATCGGTTTCAGACTTTATATATATATATATATATATATATATATATATATATATATATATATATATATATATATATATATATATATATATATATATATACATATATATATATATATATATTTAGGTGTCACACCTATAACTTAAAAAATAATGGACCGAATTTGATAAAACTTGGTGAGTACCTTTCTCTTGCAAGTGGCTTGGATAAGTTCTTTAGCCAGGAAAATCCGACGACGTTTTCCCGGAAAATGTTGTGTTTTCTTTCGAAAAAAATCGAAAAAAATGTATATCTCCCAAATTAACAAAGTAAAGGCAACCAAATTTCATATGCGGGCTTATATTATTATAGGTAAGTTACCTACCAAAATTTAGCTCTGTAGGTTAAAGGACAGAAACGTTACAGGCATTTAAAGAAAACTAAACTTGGGTTTTCCTCAAAACGTCAAAGTCGCGATTTTAAACGTCAAAATTGGTAATATTTAGGCAATGAACCTGAAACTAATATGAGCTATGGAAGGAAAATGTCTTAAGAAGAATATTTTACAAAGCCTGAAGTCTTACTTTCAATCGTCATTGACCTTCATTTTACTAAAATATTTACAGAAAATTAATTTCAAATAGACCCTTTTTCTGGTGCTTTGGCTGTCGGTTTAGTTAAGTTGATGCTTTCGCTGTAGGTTTAGTGAAGTTTATGGTTTAATGGTCTATAATTTTTAGTTAATTTTTGTAGAACAAATTCGTTACTGCATTTTAGCATTTTTTTTATAGAAATATGATGCATGTTTGAAAGAAATGAATCTGGACGCAGTAAGTGCGTTTTGGTAGCGAATTTTCATTAAATCCTTGAAATTTCAATAACTCAATTTGCTATTAATGTAAGTTTTGTTGGTTAGGAAACCAACATTTAACTTTATTTTCGGAAAATTTTTGTATAAACGCGGCAAGGGCGTTTTGGTAGCGAATTTTCATTAAATGTTTCAAATGTCAATAACTCAATTCGCTATTAACCTAAGGTTCATTGTCTAGGAGACCAGTTTTCTCAGAAACATTTAAAGTTTATTTTCGGAACATTTTTGTACATTTTCAAATAATTATTTTGATAAAATATGGTACATTGTTCCTACTATATAGGTTATACCGGTAACCAAATTGATTTTTATGAAAATTCACTTCCATAACGCACTTGCTGCGTCTAGAGTTTTTAGATATATTTTAGATATATGAGCCTTTAACAGTCAACTTAGTCTAACGCGATTTCCCCGAAGAAATTATTCTGGGATCTCCTCAAAAATACCTATGACCTACCACAGTTCTTCATCTAAATAAAATCGAAGTCGTCGTATATATTTCTTCAGCTTAGGGAAGAGGTAATAATCATCCGATAAAGTTAGTTTAGAGCTGCAAGGTGGTGTAGTAACTCAACAAACTCACAGTTGTTGATTCTTTCCTGAACTTTGTGAGCCTCATCCACTCGACGATTGTCGTGCAGAAATAACGTTTTTTGGCTAAAATTAGAAGCCTCTTTTGGTGTAGAGCAGCTTTCAAGTTTTTTGGTTGTTTTTCGTAGAAACCTGCGGTAATTCTATACATTTTATGCATAAACTCAATCCAAAGAATACCCTCATCGCCCAAAAACATTGTCGTCATAAGCTTGCAGATGCCTACATCATTGCTTTTTTGAAAAGTGGTGATCTATTGAGTCATGTTTTATTAGGTGATCCCAGTAGAGAAAGATCTTAGTCACTACCCACAGTTGCCAACTTTTCTTCGTCAATTTATACCTGCAACACTTTTCTTCGGAAATCAGGATTCTCAGAAATCAGCGCGTTGGCAGTTTATTCATGCACAAATCTTTGTAGGAAATTATGAGCATAGATGTTCTGCAGATTCCTATTTCATATACGATAATCGAAGCTTTGACTCGTCGATCATGTAACAGTATTTTTTCCACTTTCTTGATGTTGTGACGTAGCACTAATTATTTTAATGTATTAATAGTGAAGTGGGAAACATTTATGGTAAAGAACAATTATTATTATCCATTTTAGGTCATATCTGTAGTCATATCATAGTTTCTAAAAGTATAAAATCCAAACTTTTAACTGAATAACTAGTATTCCAGCAAATATTTATCTGTGACGCTCGAAAGACGCTAACAGCAATGTTTACAATTCAAAAAAACTAACGGGACGCAGCAAGTGCGTTATGGTAGTGAATTTTTTTAAATGCTTCAAATTTCAATAACTCAATTTTCTATAAACTGAGAAAGTTTGGTTTTCGTATGTAGTAAGGTCTTGTCTAAGGCAAGATATACACCAAATTTCATTAAAATATCTTTGTACTTTTCGGAGAAAAAAATGTTTTTGAAAGAAAATTTAAAATTTGAATAACTCAATTTTCTATAAACTCAGAAAATTGAATTTTGGTACGTAGTAAGGTCTCTCCTAAGGCAATATATACGTTTAATTTGATTAGAACAGCTTTGTAATTTTTGCAAATCTTAAGCTTCATGAAGATTCGCAGTGCCTAGCCGAAGAGTTGCCGATTGCGGTCTACACGCAAGTTAACTGTCTCGTTGAAACAATTTACTTTTCAATAGTTTATTTATTTTCTATTTTAGAATACCACTTTAAATTTTACAATAATATTATAGAAATGTATCAACATATATGTGATAAAATATAACAGTAGCTTGATGTAGCTTAACTAAGTTCTGAAGAGCAAAGAATAAACGCTGTAATAATGGCAGGCTACCTATTTATGACATGTCTGTTTGGGCTTGTCAATTGTTTTCTCTGTGGTGCCTGGAAGTTGCACGTCTCTTCTTCTAGGGTCCGCTTATTTTTTGTTTGTTAGGTTAATAGCAAATTGAATTTTGAGGCATTTAATGAAAATTAGCTACCAAAACGCACTTACTGCGCGTCGATTTTTTTACAAACGTGCATCATATTTCGATGAAAAATGCAAAAATGCATTAAGGGATGTTCAAAAAATTTTGTAAGTATCACCAGCGACTTATGGGCCATCCTGTGGTTGTCAAAATAATTTTATAAGATGCAGCTCAAGACACCCCATAAATAACGTATACAATTTTTTCTCGTATTTTGCATAATAAGAGGTTTACCGTAGAAATGAGTCAGCCTGTATATACGTAAACAGAAAGTAAACTCGGATATGGATTCTACGGGGCCTAGTTTGCGCTCATTTGAAGAAATCTTTTTAGAATTTAAAAGCCGCGGTCTCCTCTGTAACGAATTTTTTCTACGACAATTAGGTAAAAATTATAGACCGTTAAACCAAAACTTAACTAAAACTACTTCCAAAGCATCAGAGAAAGTGTCTATTTGAAATGAATTTTCTGGAAATATTTTGTCAAAATGAAGGACAATGATGGTTGAAGCTCTTTACATAATCCGTATTTCTTTCAGGTTCTTTGCCTAAATGTTGCTAATTTTGACGTTTCAATCGCGACTCTTTATGTTTTGAGGAAAACCCCAATTTTTTTTAAATGGCTCTAACTTTTTTGTCTTTAAACTTTCAGACCTAAATTTTCGTAAATTGTTCACTCTTTATATATATATATATATATATATATATATATATATATATATATATATATATATATATATATATATATATATATACATATATATATATATATATATATATATATATATATATATATATATATATATATATATATCTAGGGGCCCTAGTTCGCGTTCATTTGAAGAATTTTTTTCTAAATTCAAAAGTCGGGATCTCCTCGTTAGTGATTTTTTTTAATGACTAAAACAAGCACTTATGAAGCCACGGAAAAAGTCTACGACTGTATTAAATATGAGACGGTTTCACTAAGTAAGGGCAAGAACAAACAACCAGATATGCTATTCAAATTGAAATAAGTTTTAAAAGTTTTCATCTCTTCTTTATTAAATTATTTTTTTATAATAACTTGCTTAAAAATTCATCGGAATAACAACAATCTGATTAGATAACGGTAAGTTGAAATGAGACCAAAAAAATTGATAAAAATATAGTCACTAACTAGGATTAGAACTCGTCATGTAGGAGTCGATTATACGATGTAAAGGGACTTGTCACTGAGCTACGCTCGACATGTATTTACTAGCAGGTATATCCCATAATACGTGTGAACTGTTTAACGTTTTACAATTTACACAAATTCATTTTGATTTACAATGGATTTTTTGTCCATATTTTAACGAAATCAAGGAAAATAACGACTCAGACACATATCTAGGAGCTTGCTAGTCATTTCTTGTAGTATTACTGAGTTTTTATTTTTCACTTACATTAGTACTCAATCAATTTTGACGTTTTAACTTTCTTGAATCAGATTTAATTAGTTAAAAACTAATTTAAACTGTAACTTTTTTGTCTTTTAAGATAGAGGTCTGAATTTAAGCACATAGAATTCTCTTTATGACAGAAACTAGCGCACCAAATTTGGCTGTCCTCACTTTGTTATTTCCGGAGATATAGTTTTTTTAGAAAGACAACACAACATTTTCTGGGGAGACCTGGGCTGATTTTCCTGACTAACGAACTTCTCCATGCCACTTGCAAAAGGAAGGGATGGCCAAATTTGATCATAATCGGACAATTAATTTTTGAGTTATCGGTGTGATACATACATACATACACACACACACACGCACATATATATATATATATATATATATATATATATATATATATATATATATATATATATATATATATATATATATATAAATTGAAACTGACCCTCTATATGTGTTCAAAGGGGCCTAGTTCGCGTTCTTTTGCGCACATTTTTTCAAAATTCAAAAGTTGGGATCATTAATGAATTTTTTTAAAGAAAATTCACTAATAAGAAATTCACTAACAATACACAAACTGTATTAGTGACGTAACACATTTTTCTGTCCAGTATTTTTCTTGGAGTCAAGGTTTCATATTCACAATAATTTTCGAAAAATACCGACATGTCAGAAAAATCAGCAAAAAAAATAAGAATTTGACATGAATAGTCTTTTTTAGTGAATTTTTATTTTAAAAAAATCCCTAATAGAGAGGTATCGATGATGAGACTTTGCAAACATTTTTTCAAATGAGCGCGAACTAGGACCCCTAGATTTCCTATCCGGAGTCAGCTTCAATTTTTATAAATTTATATATATATATATATATATATATATATATATATATATATATATATATATATATATATACATAAATTGAAGCTCGTTAAGTAACTTTCTTTCATTAATGGCTTGGATGAGTTCGTTAGCCAGGAAAATCGGACAATATTTTCCGGGAAATTTTTGAGTTTTCTTTCCAAACAAGATTTTATCTCCGAAAATTACAAAGATATTTTAATGAAATTTGGTGAATACGGTGCCTTGTGAAATACCTTACTACACACCAAAATTCAACTTTCTAGGTTTATAAAAAGTTGAGTTATTCAAATTTAAAACATTTAATGACAATTCACTACCATAACGCACTTGCTGCGTCACAAACTTTTTAATTTATTTACTTATTTAATATTTTTAAAGGATTTCTAGTGTATATATTACTTATGTCACACTTACACATTACTTGGTTCTGGACAGTCGTAAATGTTATGCAAGTCAGCACTTTTGACGGCAGAAACAAAAAGAACCAAGAAAACGGCAACAAAAATGTGTAAACCAGACATATTGGTTTTATTTAACTAATCTATCTTGGATAATCTTAGTTTTATAATCAGGTTTTATTTATTAATATTAATCTGTGATTTGTTATCGATAAGGTTTTGATTTATGGACTTTGCCAAAAAGTACCTATGACGTATCAATTATTAAATGCTTTTTAGATACTTATCACCAAAATACTTCAAATCACATATCTGCGCCGATTCGGAGAAGTAGTCGACATCTCGAACATTCTTCTTAATTGATAATAATCAGCATATCATAAAATCCACGAGCTTCCTTATTCTATTGAAACTAAGTTTTAAACTAGATCGACGTTATAATTTGCGTTGCCGAATGCTGGATACTCATTTGACGTCTTTCAATAATTTTATTAGTCGAGTTTATTCGAAAACAAGTCTTATTCTGTATTTTTCATAAATACTAAAATGAATTTAGCAAAAAAAAAGTAATAAAATATATCAGCCACACTGCATTAGACACATCGCTGCTATCACTTAAGTTAAGCAACGGCGGGGTCGGTCAACACTTTGGTAAATTACCATCCAGGAACACCGTGTCAGAACCTCGGTGGTTCAGGGGTAAGAACGTGTACCTCTGAACCGAAGGGTAGTGGGTTCGATCCCAGGATACGCCTTTCACTTTTTCAGTACATACTGTAACATTAACATCAGCCGAGGTTCTGGCACTATATTTGAGCAAGTTAAATGTCTGCACGTTCCGCCCTTCGGAGAGGGCGTAAAGCCGTCGGTCCCGTGTCCATGCGATGTTGGGCACGTTAAAGATCCCTACCCTCCTTACAGAAAGGCAGGGGTTCGGCAAAATTTCCAGGATAGTGAGGTAAAACTGCTCCCTGGCGTCGGTGATTGGCCATAGTCGCGGAAATAGGCCGACGTTAAAGAAACAAAACACACACAAACACACACACCGTGTGCTGATGAATGCTCTCGGAAGGCAATGGAAAACCGCCGAGATATTTTCAAATTAAGTTTCCTTTAGAAAACCGTGTTATTTTATTGCATTTTTTATCAAAATATGATGCATGTTTGTCAGAAAAAAATCTAGATGCAGTAAGTGGGTTTTGGTAGCATTTTTTATTAAATGCTTCAAATTTCAAAGAAGTCAATTTGCTTTTAATCTAAGGTTTGGTGGCTAGGAACCCAGAAAAGCCTAACTGACTTGAAAATGAATTATTGCCTATATTTATAAACTTAACTTAACTTAACTATGCTTATCACATATATTGTAGTACTGTGGTTGCCTCTCCTGTTCCTTTCAAAACGCTTCTGATTTCCTCTCTCACCAATTCTGGCTTCTAACTCCTGTTTCTTTGGTTTCTTCTCTCCCCAAGTTGAATAAATATCTGGTTTCTAATTCATTTTTCCTTCTAAATCTTCTTTGGCTTCCTCTCTCACCAACTTGAACAAATATCTGGCTTCTGACTTCTTTTTCTTTCTAAATCTTCTTTGGTTTCCTCTCTCACCAATTTGAACAAATATCTGGCTGCTAACCCCTTTTTCTTTCTAAAACTTCTTTAGTTTCCTCTCTAACCAATTTAAACACACATCTGGCTTCTAATTCCTTTTTTCTTTCTAAATCTTGTTTGGTTTTTTCTCTACCCAATTTTAATCAACATCTGGCTTCTAACTCCTTTTTCTTTCTAAAACTTCTTTGGTTTTTTCTCTCACCAACTTGAACAAATATATAATTTTCCAATTTTTTTCTATCTGACCATTCTTTTCTTGTTGATTTTGTGACGTGCCTACACTTGTCTCCTTTGCTTGCTTACTCATGAAATTTTTCAAGTTTTGAATTGCCTTCCAATCCCTGTGGTTATGCACAATAAGCCAAAGGTTTCAGTGCTATCGGGGCGGCAAGGCCGCGGACGAGCCCTGAGGGAAAAAAAGCATCCCTGTGGTTCTGTAAAATATCTGCTCCGTGTTGTTTATAGATTTTTTTGACATGTCTTTTTTACATGTCATTTATTTTTTTGTTGCGTCAGAAGTCCAAAGTAACGCCATAATGGTCATAAATGAATTTTGGTAATGCAGTAAGAAGATATAAACATCTTAATTTTTACTACAGACAGTACTCTTCTCAATGTAATTAATTTTGACAAACACTAACAATAAAATACCTTATTTTATTCATTACTTGATCATTTCCCAAATATAGAAAAAATTATGATTTAGCTCATGGACATAGTTTACATACATCTCTGACAATTTGAGTACCTAGCCTAACTGTCATCTTGACGATATTATAGGCGGTTTTTGTTAATTAATTTGTGAGCAAAAGGTTTTCACGCTTAAGTATATTCCATGACATGGCCTAGTTAATAGTCGTATACCGTAGCTATATATATATATATATATATATATATATATATATATATATATATATATATATATATATATATATATATATATATATATAGCGACTGTCTGAAAACGAGACTTGAATCCACTGAATACAAAGAATTCTAGAGGTTACCTAACTCGTGAACGGAGCTATTATATGTATGTTATCACAGACTAACGGCAATGTCACCTTGTCACAACGGTGTTGCAGCAGCTTTTTGTTTCAATGTAGCTTGCAAAATGTATCCTCTTGGTCTACTTCTTCTCTTGCTTTCAACCATATGTCCAGCATGTTATGTCAGACAGAATATGTTTAATGTTGCCTTTCTTGTCTCAATTTTTTTCCGCAAGCATTTATCTTCTTCTACCTCTTCAAAAACACTTTTATTCGTCTTCCCATCGACGTATCTCGTCTTTATCATTTTTCTCAAAAGCTTCACTCATCTATATGTACTGCGCATTGAAAGTCTAGCTTTCCACCTCATATAGTATAACCTTCTATACATGTATGTTTGTACAAAGAATATGGACTGGCTTCAGAAAGTTCATCTACTCTTCCATTCACCACATATTTTTATTAGTTAATAACATTCCATACGTATGACTTGGTTAACCTTCTTCTAGTTTAAATTCTGATTAGTGACAAACTATTTTGTCTATTGAATGCCTAAATTACCATCGCAAATCTCAGGAACGTTGTAATTGAAAACAATACTATACATATTATAAAATATTTTCTGTAATATAATAAAGTTCTGTTGAGTTTGTTTGTGCCTTTGTGCCAAAGGTCTTGTGTTCAATTTCCAGCATAAGCGTATTCTTTTTTGAGTACGTACTGTACAATTAATGTCAGCTATGGTTGTGAAATTTTATTTAAGTCAATCTGCACGTTTCGTCCTTCGAATGGAGCGTACCGGTCCCACGTACCATGCGATGTTTAGCTAGGTCAAAGATCTTTACTCTCCTTACAAAAAAGAAAGGCATGAGTAAAATTCTCAGGATGATGAGACAAAACTGCTCTCTGGCGTCGGCTATAGTCGCAGAAATAAACCTACGTTAAAGAAACAAGATACAATGCAATATACTTATGACTGGCACTGTTGAGAAATAAAGATAACCTTAACAAATCCTAAAATAAAAAGATTTTATACGTAGCAGGGAGGTAGGGCCCTTTAATTTTAAGCTTTCCCTAGATGTATCGCCGTTTAGAACTAATTAAGCTAACCTCAACACAAAGTTGTAACGATTGTAATCTTAAGTACGTCGGACAAACAAAAAGATCGATTGGCGTTAGATTTAAAGAACGCTTAGCCCAATTACGTTACGGTACTATAGATATATCTTCCGTCGCCCGACATATTTGGGATAATAATCATCACGTTAATGAAGATAATCTAAAATAATAAAAAATGTTAGACAACCAGGACAGCTAAACGCGTTCGATAGTACAGATATTGCTAAATATAGTTACAACAAAAAATGTATGAAAAGTATGAAAAGTTTCGCCACCGCCGATTACGAGTCACCTGATCGATTGCTTCGTAAAATAAATTCCCACGTTTCAACACGTCCTAGAGATAACATAAGAATACAGATATTTCCGACAAATGAAACTATGTTAATTTAGTTGTCGTTGAACCTTTCCAAAGTTATTAGACATGGACACCTTTTAGATAACTTAATAAAATCGGTTCAAAGACCTTGTCCGGCGATAAAAATACAATACACTGCAGAATATGCCTGCGACTAGTTTCCCCTCTCAGTTCGGTCTCTTTACATAAGTTCCGGTATAAAAGGTGTTAGTTTTTAAACTAGATAGAATTTTTCAGCCTCTGAGGACGTTAACTAGGTTAGTGAAACGATCGTCAGGTCTTTTAAAATGTGTTATGGTGATTTGGGTTCTCCAAGTGTACTTATCAGTGCTCACCACAGGTTCCAATATTTACTTAGTAATGTAACCTGTCTACTAAACTGGCAACTCCTCTTTTAGATAGGACTGTAATGTACAAGGATTTTTATCAACTGAGATATATTTTTTTGTTTATTTATTGTTATAAAATACAAATAGTAACAACATGCCTATAATATTTACTATTTACAGATTTACACAATTATTCTGAATAAATTTGAACACGGAAATGCATTCCTTTACCTCTTTGTGTATAGAAATGAACGGTGACGTGATAATTGCCAACTCCCCCATCTACCACAACTGGATATCCACCAGCACCATTGGCGTCCAAATCTCTTACCTAAAAAATAAATTTCAAATAAATTTTCAGCAAATATTTTAGCCAAATGAAAAACAATATATCTTGAAACAGAAATTTAAGATTTTATTAAATAAATTTTTGTAATATTTTTGTCTATATTTCACATTCGTTTCAAAAACTTTGTTTAAAAATCACAAATTTTGACTTTTCAAATTGTGACCCTTTTTTAAAATAAAAACCATAAATTTCTCAAAGTATTTTTTACAGTTCCTGACCTAATTGAAGCGAGAAAACCCAATCTTTATTTGTAATACTTAATCGATTTTGTTAACCACATATAATAATATTTTGGTCTTGTGCAGTTTTTTTTACCTCCATCGCAACCAAATTTTTTCCTATATATTTGAATTTTGGCATACACCATACGTTATACAGTGTGTGAAAGCCAAATGGAATAAATTCATTATTTCGGTTACTGTACATTCTCATAAAAAATCCCGAAACATGTCAAATTAAAATTATAAATTGACATTTTTCAACGTGAAAATGCGATCCCTACCTTCAACCCCCTTCGAATGACAGGTACAACCCCAAATTTTTAAAGGGAAAGTATAGGCTTGTGATATGTCGTTTGAAAGGTCTGTTCATTCCCTATTCAAAAATGTTATCTTTTTCAAGTTTATTGCAGCAATTAAGATAGAATAAAATAAAATCATGTGGTTACCGAAATTCGTTACAATACAAAAGAAAACTAAAATGTAATGCAAAATGTAATAAAATGTAAAACACTAAAAAGAACTATGAATGTCAATGAAGTAGATGTTCAAAATGTTCACCGCGAACTTCTTGGCAACACCCTAATCTTAAATAACTAACATTATTTAACATATCAGGCGTGATCGACCTAATCGCAAGCGTTATTCGTTCTTTAAGTCATTTAGATCAAAAGGTTTAGTTTTGTACACAATGTTCTTCACATATCCCCATAAAAAGAAATCTAATAAGGTAAGATCAGGTAATAGCGCTGGCCACTTTATCGATCCTCGCCTCCCTATCCGATTAGGAAATATTGCATCGAAGTACTGCCGGACTTTGAGTTAATAATGTGGTGGTGCTCCATCCTGCTGAAACCATATTGTATTCGCTGGAACTTGAGGGTTTCCTGGATCAGGATCTAAATTTGCCAAAGTTGAAATGACATCATTTTGAAGTAGTGCCAAATAATTACCGCCATTCAAATTACCCTCAATGAAAAAGGGACCAGTTATATGGTTTCCAACAATGCCTGCCCAAACATTAACCTTCTGAGGCTATTACGGGTGTTCTTCTCTCATCCAGTGAGGATTTGTCGTTGCCCAGTAGCGACAATTTTGCCGATTAGCATGACCGTTAAGTGAAAAACTGCACTCATCAGAAAACATAACGTCTTCTAATTTGATAATATTGTTATCCAACATGTCCATCATTCGCTCACAAAAATAAGTTCTTCTATCAAAATCGTCTTCCATGAGCTCCTGAGTATCATTTTATAGGGATGCATTTTATTTTCTTTTAATATGTTAACTGGCTGACATTAAATGTAGTGGATGCCTGTCTAGCCGATGTATGTGGGTTTTCTATAAATTCAAGCATCACATCTAATTTGATTTCATCACTCAGTGCATTGGCTGCTTTTTTTATGTGCCTTACATGACCAAACTCTCAAAAGTGCTTCTCTATTTTACTAATTGTTCCTTGTGATATAGGCGGTAAATCAGGAAGTTCCTCATGAAATAGGCGAGTTACTTCATGTTGTGTTCGGGTTTTATCTCGGTAACCAATCATTTTTTAACTGTTATTTTATGCATTTCCATTAATCTAACCATTTTCAGAATTGAAGTTAACGAAATTCAAACTAAAATTATAATACTATCAATTTAAATGACAACTTATAATTACAAAACAATTTGCTTAGGCGTTTTAAACAAACTAACATTGCCTCGGAAACTCGTTAATGTATTTTTAATGGATACAATGTAAAAAGCACATTACTATGGTTTTTGCTTACTTTCTTACCTTCAAGACCTAAACGAGAAATAAGTCTTGAGTATACTAACTACAATATTGTAATAAGTTTTGAGTATTTTATAGCGAATTTCGGTTACCACATGATTTTCTTTTATTATATCTTAAATGTTGCAATAAACTTGAAAACAATAACATTTTTGAATAGAGAATGAAGAGACCTTTCAAACGACATATCACAAGCCTATACTTCCCCTTTAAAAAATTGGGGGTTGTACCTGTCATTGGAAAGGAGTTGAAAGTAGGGATCGCATTTTCACGTCGAAAAATGTCAATTCATAATTTAAATTTGACGTGTTTCGGGATTTTTTATAATAATGTACAGTAACCGAAATAATGAATTTATTCCATTTGACTTTTACACACTGTATAACAGCAACGTGCGTGCCAAATTCTATTACAAGAACTGTTTAGCTTTGTTATAGAAATTTCAGGAATAGAACCCAAAATGTTCTCGGAAAACCTAGTCATATCTTTCTGGCTAATATACTGATCCAAGCCATTTACTAAAGGAAAACGCATCGGTCCGTTGTTTTTTAGTTTTTGTGGTGCTCTATATATATATATATATATATATATATATATATATATATATATATATATATATATATATATATATATATATATATATATATATATATATATATATATATATATATATATATATATATATATATATATATATATAGGAAAATCTCCACCTCGACCTATCCATCGGCGCGGATAATTTTGGTTCAGAAATTCTCTGACAGGAAGTCCATAATGGGCAGGTGCTCCGTCGTGAATGAACCATAATCTCCTGCGCACGTCTAGAGGGACATCTTCCAAGAGAATAGGAAGTTGATCTCTCAAGAAAATTGAATAATTCTCCACATTGAGCCTTGCAGGAAGTTCTATTGGTCCCAACAACACGTCGCCTAGTATGCCACACCAGACATTAATGGAGAACTCATGTTGAAAATGGTGTTCTCGCGTCAAATGTGAATGTCGCTTCGTCAGTGAATAGAATGTTGTTGAAGAAAAACGGATCGTCATTCTGATACCGACTAATGCGTTCACAAAAATCCAATCTAGATAGAAAATCTAGAGGTAAAAGATTCTGCACTGGTGTGAAGTGGTAAGGATGTAACTTTTCTTTTCTGAGAAGTCTACCAATACTTGATTTATTTATTCCAGTTGCTGCAGAGAGGCGTCTTACGCTTGTTTCCGGATCTTCTGCAAGGCGTACTAATATCTCTTCCTCTTGATGTACAGGACGTCTTGGTCCACCAACTTCCGACTTCGAATTGAAAGAACCAGTTTCACCTACGAATACATTAGGAGATGATACGCATCCGTGTAACAAAATGTGTATTTCACGATTTTTCCAGCCCTCAGGTGTGAATTTTGTCAAAACTTTCGTTTCAGAAATAATCAATGGCAATGAGTGCATATTACTCTTTTACATACCTAATTTATCGTATAATCTTCTAAAGGTCTTGTGATCTGGTTGTCTACGACTAGGATATAATTCCAAGTATCTGGCGGCGGCTTGGTGGCTACGGAAGTTTGATTGCGCATAAACGCAGATCATATCTCTCTTCTCAATATTGCTAAACTCATTATGGCGAGGCATTTCAGAAATAATAACTACCTACTGCTCTTCATTGAAAAACCATGTGCTTGTCAAAGTTGACAGATTATGTTTATTGTGTTACGCAAATGACATCCCTATGAAAACGAAAAACAAAAGATATTTCATCTACTTCATTGACAGTTGTTGACCCGGCCAATCAACTGCTATAGTTATTAGCGCCGTGATATGTCCACAGGAATACATCTTTTATTTGCCAAAAACATACTTATTCTATGAAATCGAATTAAATCCAGAGAAACTTCCCAATTTTTAGGAATTGATTTAGAATTAGAAAATTATGATTAAAATACACCGACCTCAATCCTCTAGAATTTTCCATTGGGGTTACTTGAAACAACTGGTACATACACAATAATGTTTGTAACTCCAGAGATGAACTTTGGGCCAGAATAAAATTTCAGATTTGAGAGATTTTCAATGCACACCATTATTAAAACCGCAATATCTCGGTAACCACTCACTTTATGAGTTTCAACTGAGTATACCTTCTTCGTACAAAAAATTAGTAGTTTTCAGTTTTTCTGAACAGATTTGCAGAAAGTTGATCATCGAAAAAGTTATGCCCCTGTAAAACATTCGGGTTTAGTGTAGGTGGCGCCAACTATGATGTTGCTCAAAATAGGTATCACGGTTGGAAACGGCATCCTCGATAACCCCCTATTACAAAGTTCCAAATCAATATTCCAGTAATTAACAGAAAAACGAGCGATTTAATTTTTTTCAAAGTCAATTTTAACACACTGTATATCGAAAACAAGCAACAATCGGACAAAACGTATTAATGAAAGTCTATTTAATTTTTGATGCTCTATCCGAATATATGGGTTTGGCCCATTGTTAGAGGGACACCCTGTATATATATGTATATATATATATATATATATATATATATATATATATATATATATATATATATATATATATATATATATATATATATATATATATATATAATTAGGATAATTAGTAGGTGAATTGTATATGTATTACAGGCTGAATAGCTCAGTTCGCAAGGTGGGTAATCAATCGAATTAGACTAGGGACAGTCGGTCTTTTTCACACGAATGTGGAAAGGCCGGCTTCTGATGAGTTATGGGTGGTGTCCTTTGTCTATATGTGTATGTAAGCTCCCCCGCACAAGTAGAAGACTTCAGGGTGCGAACGTTGTCTACTGTGGTGTTATTATTATTATTGTTATTATTATTATTAAAATGTGTTATTAAATCGTGGATATCATCTATTTAAAATTGCAAAAACTCTTTTATTTTTTGAAAGGTAAGTACTTTAGTGCTATGTTAGTCCAATAATAATACTACAATACAATATACAATAATTAACCAAATACTTGCAAATTTTCACTCAATTTCTTGAGTATTTTCTACATGTTTATATTAATTTGTATCTTTACTTGTATTCTTTTTAGTGACTGACGGAGCAATAAAGTAATTGCGAAACTAAGTGAGTGGTCAGCGTCTCGCCACCTAGTTGCGGAACCAAGTAGTATATCGTCACACCAACTCCAAATAACACAAAGTGTTAAAAAATAGAGACTGTATATAACCAACTAACAATTTAATAAATTGTCAGCCCTGACCTATTTCTACCCCAATATAGGGACAAAGTATGTAAGGCTAGATGCATTCTCACAACAATTAGAACCGTAGACCAGTTTCGCTCTCATTAGAGCTCCTCCGTACGGCATACTAATTGCAGCGAAAATACACCTATAAAGTAATACGGCTAAAATAGCCAGCCATTCAACACTACGTGGCGACACGCTCACCACTCACTTAGTGTTGAAAGGCTGGCTATTTTAGCCGTATTACTTTATAGGTGTATTTTCGCTGTAATTAGTATGCCGTACTGACGATCTCTAATGAGAGCGAAACCGGTCTACGGTTCTAATTGTTGTGAGAATGCATCTAGCCTTACATAATTGCGAAAGCAAAAGAGTTTTCTATCATTTTTAAATAGCTGATACCACGTGTTAATAACACATTTTCTTATATATGTGTAATATATGTAATTGTACGACCAAAAAATATTAAAAAGAGTAGACCGTTTTAGCGAATTTTCGTCGAAAAAATTCGCACTACCGGAAATCGCGCCTCTCTTCAAACAAGCCGAACTATGCCCACTCTAACCCATATCCGAGGGCAGTTGTAGACTTGAAACACACACACGCATTTACGCATTTATATATATATATATATATATATATATATATATATATATATATATATATATATATACTAACTATAACAGGATCTATAACACGGCATTTGTGTACTATACTAGGAAAAAAGGTTAAGGGCAAAGCCGCAAGGAGACAACCGCATACACGTGTTTCAAGCTTATTAGCCATCATCAGTACGGTATTGCCAGGTGAAGATGGGAACATTTTGGATGAAGATGCAAAAATACACGGACTCACAACAGGCAACCAGTGCACATTTGCAGCAACATTTGACTCCGTGTATTTTTGCATCTTCATTCAGAATGTTCCCATCTTCACCTGGCTATAGCGTACTGATGATATATATATATATATATATATATATATATATATATATATATATATATATATATATATATATAATTAGACTGAATTAGCTAGGTGCCATTTCGATCAACTCATTTTTCTAAAAGGATTTCAGCCATCTAAGTGAAAGCAGTTCACTTTATATTAATTCCAACATTTCAAGTCTAAAACTGACCTCGGATATGGGTTCGAATGAGCTTAGTTTGGCTTGTTTAAAGAAGGGCGCGAATTTTTTCAACGAATCCTCAGTAAAACAGTCTATTCTTTTAATATTTTTTTTGTCGTATAATTCTCCTCACCAATCCGAAAACATAACAAAATTCAAGAAACCTTGAAAAGGACCACATAGTCAAATAGTTTGTTACTGAGATGATGAATGCCATAGGTAAGTTTTTTGTAGAAAAATAAATCATTTTTTTGAAGTAAAATGATTTTATTTTCATGAAAGTCTTGCACTAAATAGTATAACATAACTTTTCTAACCACATATTTCCCACTGTATTTTCATACTTTAAGCTGTATAAAGTCAAAGCCGTAGTATATCAACCAACCTAAAAATATGATTAAAAAGAACAAGCGAAAAAAAGTGGTTTGGTAAATTATTTTGGTGTTAAAATCGTAGGCGCTTGTATTGTATGACTCAAATTGTACTATTAATTGTTGCCTAATTTAATTTGAAACTAACTAAAATATTCGAGAATTACATTAATTCACTTTTTAGTTTTTCGTCATTAAAATCCCGCGCCAACGATTTTACAACCAAAATAATCTACTTTTATGAAAATAAAATGGGTTTACTTAAAAAATATATTTTTTTTTACTTTTTAGTTTTTAAGACGCACAAATGCTTTTTTCGGTACTTCTAGACAAATAATACCTACGTTATTCTTCACAGCCTGACAATTTTAACTAATGCCTCATTATTGCATGGCCTATTCCGTGTTAACTTTGCACTTTGCATAGTCCATTTCCGCGATCCTAAGTCTACCTGAGGATCTAATACGGCTTAAGGCTACATAAGCTTGTCCGTCCTCAAAGAATTTCGGACCTATAATTATAACGCCATTATCTACGATGCTTTTTTGCATTTTGTGGACAGTGATAGCCCATGACAGGATCAGTGGAAGCATTTGTCTTTCAGCTATTCCGTAACTAAACTTAGCTGGAAACTGCATGGATTTTGGTTCAACCACATATATCTGCCAAAATCAGCTCGTACCGATCGAATATGCGTGTCGTACATTTGGGAAACATATGGTCCCAAATTCTAGTAATGAACTTAATCGCATTGTTCGCCAGGCCTAATTTCAAATCTATACAACAATTAGAAGTGGGTGAAAAGCACTGAGGGCTCCCTATGACTGTCTCTCTCCTCCATAATCTGACTCTCTTTCTCACAATGTGTAACCAAAAGACTCACTAAGACCTTTAGTCATTGAATAAGTTTGCAAAAGTTATAATTTGATTGCAAGATTTGTTTGTCAGGTGGCTGTGAAACCGAGTTATATCTTTTAAAACTAGCCCTACTGAATTTACTGTTTTTCACTCGAAGAGCTTTCGTGTGATACTCCTATCAAGGAGGTTGTTGAGAAAAACTAATCCGTCTTCTTACGTCGGCCGCGATTTTCACGTTATAAATGCTTAACCTAGCCTACGGTATTTTACTTGTCCAGCCCCTTATGTTTATAACCATGTCAAGGGGGTTGTAAAGAGAAATATATTTCGCCATCTTGCGCCGGCAGCCATATTGGATTTATGAAACCTCCACCTATTCCGCTGTATTTTACTCGTGAAGCCCTTTCTTTTAATGAACATATCAAGGCTGTTGTGAAAAAAAAAAGATTTCGCCATCTTGCGTTCGCCGTCATATTGAAATTATCCCAGGATCACCTAGCCTACTGTATTTTACTCGTGAAACCCTTTCACTTGATACCCATATCAAGGGGGTTGTTGTGAAACAAAGATTCTGTCATCTTGCTTCCGCCGCCATATTGAACTCATACAAGTTCGGTGTTACCAAATATTTTATTGTCACTGGAGCTCAATACGTTTACAAAATTTCAAATCGATTAGACAATCTGATCGATTACAAGATTTGATTGTCAGACAGCTGTGTAACTAAATAAAATCAAAAACAGTTTACTTACGTTAATACATGTAATTTTTCTGTCGTTTATAATACTGTCTGGGAATTGGATTGTTTTGCTTTGTATTTGGAACCAGTGTCCTTCAACACTCAGAGGTTCATCATATAGAACATTAACCCTAAAATATATTAAAACATTAAAAGCATTAACCCAAAGCTCTATAGGTACTAAAATATTATATTTAAATATTATTACAGATATTTGTATAAACAATTTATTGGATATTTTTTGCGAGTCGCTCTACCAAAAAATATAACCACAAAAAACTATATCTTTTTTTCTATATTTCAACAACACACCACAAGGGCTTACAGCCTAAATACTATCGCACCGTAAGTGTTGACAAGTTTATTGAAAAAATTGTTGCCTCTAAAATGATCTAAACCAATTTTTTCACGGAAAGTCGTTAAAATATTTGTTTATGAAAAAGGCCCATATTATTTCTGAACGTCCAAATTCATCTAACCATGACAAAGGCCAAATTGTTCTCTACAAAAATTCCCTAAAATATATTTTCACAAAAATTTACTCATATTTGTATTTTACATGCTATTAGAAATGCTTGGGTTGTCAAGTTTGTCAATTGGAAGTTTCACATTTGTCAAAACAATTTGTCAATTATACTAAAAAAAAGTTTATGAAAATGCGCTACCATATCGGTCTTGCTGCGTCCGAACTTGAACTAATAGCTATAAATAACGAATTTATTTTTGTAAAATTTATATATATATATATATATATATATATATATATATATATATATATATATATATATATATATATATAATATTTTGTCTGTTTGTCAATTTGTTGATTGAGTTCAAAATTATTTTGTTGAATAGAAAATTTATCACACGCATAAGTTGCAAACTATAATTTAAACTACTGACAAAAAATTGCAAAATAGGTCTATTTCTAATAACTTTTCTGCAAATATTTTAGTCAAACTAAGAAGGCAATTTGTTGAAAGAGAAATTAAATGCTTTGTTAAACACACTTCTGGCGATATTTGTTGACCATAACTAGCAATCGGTTCAGAGTCTTTGTTGACAAATGACCAATTTTCGAACTTCAGTGTGACCAATTTTTTTAATAGTCATAACTTTTGTTTTATTTAACCTGAATTTTTAGATATACCTATTATAGGTTATATACAAGCAACTTCCCAAATGTGGTTACAATAGCTTTGTTATTTCCGAAGGACCAAAAATTTTTCAAAGAAAAATTTTCCAGCCATTTACTAAAGGAACACGCATGCTAAATTATATAAGAATTGGTCCATTATACTTTAAATTCTCGTGGTGATATGTGTATATATATATATATATATATATATATATATATATATATATATATATATATATATATATATATCTTTTAGAATGTTGCACTACACTGTAATCACTTTTAAAGATACACTTTATTGGTTTGCTGTACTTTTTGTGATTTTTTATTGGTTTACGTGGACTGCAACAAAACCGAAAACATAACACCAGAAACAAACACAAAATACACAACATTCACTTATAACCACCACATCAAAAAAAATTACACAAACACTCAAACAATATGACTTAAAAATGAGCTACAAAACCAATAACAAAATAATAAACAAAATAAATAAAAACAAGAACACAACCCACATGAATTAAACGGAATATATCAAATAGAATGTAACACATGCAATAAAAAATATATAAAATATTATCACGGTTCGAAACTGCAGTCCATGTAAACAAATAAAAAATCACAAAAAGTACTGCAAACAAATAAAGTGTATATATATATATATATATATATATATATATATATATATATATATATATATATATATATATATAAACATATAAAGTATAAAACTGACTTCGAATATGCATTCCACGAAGCCTAGTTCGTGATTAATTGAAAAAAAATCAGCAAAGATTAGCTAATATATTTTTTTACCAAACTTTAGGTATTTTTCGTCTTACTTCTGTTTTGTTATTAGGTTGTTAGTTATTTACAAAATACTAAGGTGATTCGAAAAGGAATACCTGTTTTTAATTCTGTTTCACAACAAGGTTTGAGCTGTTTCAAAAATCAACCAATTTGCCTAAGAATTCTATATCAAATTGGTTAAATAAATTATAAATATAGTCGAGTGAAAACTGCAAAAAACAACTGCAAGCTCAGAAGGTACTTTACGGTAACGAATTTTCATAGATAACTTTCATGTCTATAATTTAGGAAAAGTATTCAATGTTCTGTAATAAAAAAACATTGGAAAATTGAATTTAAAAAACTGAGAACGCACTCTGATATATTTAGCATATTTTGCAGAAAAAATACGCCTAATGTTAGGCCAGTAGGCCTGTCTAGAAACTTTTCAAAGTTAAACTGTGAAAAATGTAGCTATAAGAACCTTTTCATATTTTGACTACAAATTATTTATTACTTTCGTGGCCTTTTATCAGTGATAGAGAATAAAAACAGTTTCCTTAAATGTTATGCTTAACTGATACTTGTCAGCGTCTCCTTAGCTCGTTGAATGTTTTCCAACGCTCTTCAGCAATGCAAAAATTAAAAAGAATTTTTATGTATCCTTAAAATATGCCCTAAAGTTAGGTAATACATATGAACTGAAAATAGTCTTATTTTTAAGAGATTTAAAAAATCATACATACGCTTTCTTTGGATCTGGACAGTCATACAAATTATGTAAGTCTCCAGCATATACAATAATATCATCATCCAATTCACTCTCAAGCCCACCAGACCTTACTTGTTCTTCAGAAAATGAAGAAACGAAAAGACAAAACAAGAGAGCAACTACGTGGGAACCAGCCATTTTCATTAGTTTACTAAATTGATTTTGTGGACTTTCTTTTTATATATATACAACGTACTCTGTCTAGATAAATAAGTACTTATGCCAAACAGATAATGTTACAAGGACTATGTTTTTAGCAATATTCTATAGAAATTTATGATTTTAAGTTGTTTTCTATTAAAACAAAGAAAAATACTAGTGATTATGAAATTAATTCAGTATTTCACTAAAAGTTAAGTCACTCGAGCAAGGTGACGTAAGGAAAGCGATATGACGTTATAATAAGTATATTTGGAGAACCCAGATCACCACAACACATTTTTACAAAATCTAACGGTCGTTTCATCCTCTGATGACGCTAACTTGGTTTGTGAAACAATCGTCATGTTTTAAAAAAATGTATTGTGATGATTTGGGTTCTCCAATTATCAGTGCTCATCGCAGGTTAACTTAGTGAATAACGTTATAATAAAAACGGATAAAAATTAGGTTACATTGGGCAATGAAACATTCTAGTCTTTTACGCAAATAAAATTGTTTAAATAAGAGGGTTTTTCTATATATATTTCAACAACACACCGCGAGGGCTTACAGCGTAAATACTATCGTACCGTGGGTGTCGACAAGGAGGAAAGAGGCAACTTGTTAATTCTGGACTTGAAAGTTTGGAGGTTCGGAGGAAAAGGAAAAACATGTGCCGGCGAAGAATTCCACAACTTGGAAATCCTCGGGACAAAAGAGCGGGCATAACAAAATGTTCTATGTCTGGTGACCTGGACAATAAAAGGGTGCATTCAACACACCACGAGGGCTTACTGCTTAAATACCATCGTACCGTGGGTGTCGACAAGGAGGAAAGAGGCAACTTGTTAATTCTGGACTTGAAAGTTTGGAGGTTCGGAGGAAAAGGAAAAACATGTGCCGGCAAGGAATTCCACAACTTGGAAATCCTCGGGACAAAAGAGCGGGCATAACAAAATGTTCTATGTCTGGTGACCTGGACAGTAAAAGGGTGCATTCAACACACCACGAGGGCTTACTGCTTAAATACCATCGTACCGTGGGTGTCGACAAGGAGGAAAGAGGCAACTTGTTAATTCTGGACTTGAAAGTTTGGAGGTTCGGAGGAAAAGGAAAAACATGTGCCGGCAAGGAATTCCACAACTTGGAAATCCTCGGGACAAAAGAGCGGGCATAACAAAATGTTCTATGTCTGGTGACCTGGACAGTAAAAGGGTGCATTCAACACACCACGAGGGCTTACTGCTTAAATACCATCGTACCGTGGGTGTCGACAAGGAGGAAAGAGGCAACTTGTTAATTCTGGACTTGAAGGTTTGGAGGTTCGGAGGAGAAGGAAAAACATGTGCCGGCAAGGAATTCCACAACTTGGAAGTCCTCGGGACAAAACAGCGGGCATAACAAGATGTTCTATGTCAGGTGACCTTGACAGCAAAAGGGTGCATTCGCTCTGTTCCCCTGGTAGATCTGTTGGAGGCAGCAGGTGGAGGAACTATGGAAAAAAGCTCCTGTGAGCAGTGCCCGTGCAATTATCTATAAAAGAGAGAAAGGTCAACAACAGCACGTCGGTGGGCAAGGGATGGCAGTCTTTGAGTGAGTGTAGGGTCACCGATGAGACGTATAGCTCTCTTCTGAATGGAGTCCATGATAGCGAGTGTAGAAGCGGCAGCGGCATCCCAGATGTGGGAGCAGTTAACACTATGCGACTTTGTAGGCTATATATTGATTTGTAGACAGGGTGATGCACGGTGACCGCTTATTAGAGGTATCTAGAGAAATACGAAATATATCATTCTGCCGAAATCAAAACTGCCATGGAACTCTTTATTTTTTCAGCTGCAGGGTGATTTTGAAAATTTCTCATTTCTAGGCACCTTCGTATCTCATTTATGTGATGAGACAATAAAACTGTGAAAACTAATTCTAATGGATTTTCTTTACGTTGAATTAAACCATGCAAATAGTTTTTTTTTTTTTCTATTAAGCACAGATTTTGTGATGCAAACCAAACATATGGTTTTTTAAATAGAACAGTCTGTATGGCTTTGTCGTTGGATCCAGCTCATTGAGAGCGTTTTAAATAAATATGGTTATATATCGAAATTTTTTTCAAACGACTGAGAAAATTCCTTTTTTTTACTTCTATATATGTGGACTATATGGACAGTTTTTTCTTAAATTAATGGAGCAAGTAGCTTTCTTTATGAAACAGCCAGTATTTTACTAACTTTATTCATCTCACTGGGAGCATCTTTCACACTTGTTATTTGTTTAAAGAGAACCCAAAATGAATATTATTAAAATCAATGTTAGTTTTTTATACCAGGCAATGAAAAATAAAATAAACACCCTTCATTGCTTTACCTGTCAAATTGTTATAAGAGTCATCGGGTCTTTTAGTGAATTTTCTTTTAAAAAAATACTAATGAGGAGATCCCGACTTTTGAATTTTGAAAAAAATTCTTCAAATGAGCGCTAATTAGCCCCCTAGAAAACATATCCGGGGTCAGTTTCGATTTTTATATGTTTATATATATATATATATATATATATATATATATATATATATATATATATATATATATATATATATATATATATATATATATATATATATATATATATATATATATATATATATATATATATATATATATATATATATATATATATATATATCACACCGATAACTCAAAAAATAATCGTCCGATTTTGATACAATTTAACACATACCTTCCTTTTGCAAGTGGCTTGGATAAGTTCGCCAGTCAGAAAAATTCCCGGAAAATTTTGTGTTTTCTTTCGAAAAAAAATTATATCTCCGGAAGTAACAGAGCCAGGGCAACAAAATTTTCTACGCTGGTTTTTGTCATAAATAGTATCCCGTGTAGCAAAATTCAGATCTCTATCTTGAAAGACCAAAAAGTTAGAGGTAAATAATTTTTTTATTAATTAAATCTGATTCAAGAAAGTTAGAAATCAAAATTGATTGAGTACGAATGTGAGTGAAAAATACTACAAGAAATTACTAACAAGCTCCTAGATATGTGTCTAAGTCGTTATTATCCTAGATTTCGTTAAAATATGAGCAACAAATCCATTGTACATCAAAATGGTTTTGTGTAAATTGTAAAACGTTGAACAATTAACATGTATTATGGGATATATCTGCCAGTACATACATGTCGAGCGTAGCTTAGTGCGGTAAGTCCGTGTACATCGGATAATCGACTTCTCCATGACGAGTTCTAATCCTAGCTGGTGACTTTACTGTTTATCAATTTTTTTAGTCTCATTTCACTTTACCATTATCTAATCAGATTGTTGTTATTCCGGTGAATTTTTAAGCGAGTTTTTGTATAAAAAATAATTTGATAAAGAGGACATGAAAGTTTTAAGTCTAAATTCAATTTGAAAAGCGTATCTGGTTGTTTTCTCTTGCCCTAACTTAGTGAAACCCTTCCATATTTAACACAGTCGTAGACTTTTCCCGTGGTTTCACAGGTGCCATGGGTAACCCGACTTTTGAATTTAGAAATAATTTCTTCAAATGAGCGCGAACTAGGCCCCCTAGAACCCATATCCAGGGTCAGTTTCAATTATATATTTATATATATATATATATATATATATATATATATATATATATATATATATATATATATATATATATATAAAGGGTGAACAATTTACCAAAATTGGCGTCTGTAAGTTTAAAGACTATAAAATTAGAGGCATTTAAAGAAAAAAATTGGGGTTATCCTCGAAACGTAAAAAGTCGCTATTTGAAACGTCAAATTTGGCCAGATTTAGGCAAAGAACGTGAAAAAAATACGGATTATGCAGACTGTTCTGCAAACCCTTAAGTTTCAGCTTAAACCATCATTGCCCTTCATTTTAATAAAATATTTCCAGAAAATTCATTTCAAATAGTCACTTTCACTGATGCTTTGGCAGTAGTTTTAGTTAAGTTTATAATTTAACAGTCTATAATTTTTAGCTAATTTTCGTAGAAAAAATTCGTTAATGAGGTGACCGCGGCTTTTGAATTCTAAAAAGATTTCTTCACATGAGCGCAAACTAGGCCCCCTAAAATCCATATCCGGGTTTACTTTCTGTTTACATATATACAGTGTGACGCATTTCTACGGTAAAGCTCAATATAATTGTTATTATGCAAGATACGAGAAAAAGTTGAATACGTTACCTATAGGGTGTCTTAAAATTAAATGACAATTATTATGACAATCACAGGATGGCCCATAAGTCGTTGGTGATATCTATAACTTTTTTTTGAACATTCCTTATTGCATTTTTGCATTTTTTATTGAAATATGATGCATGTTTGTAAAAAAAATCGAGACGCAGTAAGTGCGTATTGGTAGCGAATTTTCATTAAACGATTCAAAATTCAATAACGCAATTTGCTATTAACCAAAGATTCGTCAGCTAGGAAACGAGTTTTCTCGAAAACGTTTTAAGTTTATTTTCGTAAAATTTTTGTACATTTTCAAACAAGTTATTTTGATAAAATATGGTACATTGTTTCTACTGTATAGGTTATACCGGTGACCAAATTGATGCCTGCTTGCATTAAAGAGACATATTTGCTATTAAAAACATTTTTATGAAAATTCACTTCCATAACCCACTTGCTGCGTCCAGACTTTTTTCGTTCATTGTGATTTTGAATTTAATTAAGGCGATGTGGCAGTAAATTACATTTTTTTGACAATTACGATAAATATGATATGTTAAGTTGTTTTATAGGACGCAAAAAAATAAGGATCAAGCATCGCATTTTATTTCCAAAATTATTTCAGCAGCATATTTCGGTTATCTCATAAGGTATATTGAATTTTAATTACACCTTTTCATAGATTTCTAGGAAAGAAACTGCCGTGAAAGTTATATTTGCGAGAATATAAAAAATGTTATTGAATTAGGGTCATTTTCACAACCATGACCGAATAAATATAATTTATATTTATATAATTTTCTAAAAGGCGACGCGCTGAACACACGAGGGACAATGTGGATGCAGCAGGGTGGTTGTCAAAGTCATTTTTCTCTGGCAGGACGTAACGTCATTGATAACTTGCACCCTGGACGGTGGATCGAAAGAGAAAGGCCTGTAGCCTGGCCGCCTCGATCCCCAGACTTAAAACCCCTGGATTTTTTTCTTAGGAGCCGAATCAAAAACATTGTTTAGTGACATCAACCTACAAGAAAATATGATATAAAGGTGCGAATCCGGGAAGCCGGCCAGTCGTTGAATGGCGTAGAAATCTTGCGAGCTACCGACAGCGTTTGAACACGGTTCCAGGATAGTGGAAATCAAGTGAACGCTTACATTTTCTACTATCCATTCCCCCCGCACACAACAGCCACGTCCTTGTCGTTGGGTCTGCTTTATGTTAAGGGCAGTTGAAATTTATTTTCAAGGTTAATGGTGACATCTATCGGAAAAGTAACTAGGATAAAAGCTTCTTATTTTTTCGCATGTAACCTAAATCTGTAATAAAAAAAATACAATGGTCTATTTAAAAATCTAATGTTTGGGTCAAGACGACTCATTTCCGGTTTGTTTCGGAAGTTGAGTCTATCACCAATCGATAGAGGGTACCCGATTTGGGTTTACAAACATAGTTTTTTTTTTCTTTGGTGCATCCAGTAGGCTTATAAACGACTGGTACGGGTGTTCACACTCACCTGGTATATACACACACACACACACACACACACACATATATATATATATATATATATTATATATATATATATATATATATATATATATATATATATATATATATATATATATATATATATATATATATATATCTTTTGGGATATTGAACTACACTGTAATCACTTTTAAATATACACTTTATTTGTTTGCTGTACGTTTGTGATTTCTTATTGATTTGCGTGGACTGCAGTTTCGAACCGTCCCGGTTCATCATCAGCACACTACTGACTGTTATCGCTCCTGTGTTGTCTACGTCTGAGATTGTACGTGGCGCCTGCGCCGTGAGCTTCTATTGGTCGGTTTACTGTTCTCTGATTGGTTGTGCCTTCGGACTGTGTCGTGTGTATCTGTCTCCTGTCTTGATCACTGTCGTTTGATAATTTGTCTATTTGTATGGCCTTTATTATGTTTTGTTTAAATGTTTGTACTTAGATTTGTTCTGGCATTAATTGTTTCTTGTTGTTTGTTTGTTGAATGTAGTATTGTTCCCAGATTTCCATTTTTTTGTGGTCTTTAACATGTTTCATTAGTTGTAATTGGGTGATGTCTGGTTTTTTGTGTTTTGTGTTGTGAATGTGTGTAGCTACGTTTGATTTGTAGCTAGGTATGTGGATTTTATCTAATGCTGTTATATGTTCCTTGAATCTTGTTTCTATTGATTTTTTTGTCATTCCTATATATTTTTTATTGCATGTGTTACATTCTATTTGATATATTTCGTTTAATTCATGTAGATTGTGTTCTTGTTTTTTATTTATTTTGTTTATTATTTTGTTATTGGTTTTGTAGCTCATTTTTAAGTCATATTGTTTGAGTGTTTGTGTTATTTTTTTGATGTGGTGGTTATAAGTGAATGTTGTATATATATATATATATATATATATATATATATATATATATATATATATATATATATATATATATATATGAGTGTGCCATTTAAAACTCCATATTCCATTTACTTCAAAACTAAATAGGATATTTGAAATCTGTCAACGCTATTTAATTAAGGACAAGAAAGGCTCGAACTATGCGACAAAAAGAATATTTATTTTTAGTACCACACATGTAGATGGCGCTGCTGTGCAAAAACATTTCGATCCTCAGATAATTGAAATAGGTTGCGTTTGATTAAGAATTAAATTTAGATTAAATTTGTTTTAATTCATAAGTTTCCTAAAATCAACCGTTTTTTCAGATATTTGAGGTTAAATGTAGCATTGCATACCAAATAAAAACCTTCATAACTTTTTCAATACAAATACTGGACATTAGTTTCTTTGGAACAATTTAGATATTAAAATGCTTTAATAGTGCCCATTTTAATTAGTTTTACGATGTATAGAATTTATTTTGTAATGTTTGTGTGTGCGTGTGTGTGTGTTTTTGTACGTAGTGTGTGCCTTATATGTCTATATGGTATACACAAAATTTATATTACGGTAAAGGAAATATTAATAAAGAGAATCTCGATTTTAAAACTAATGTATGAGTCTAACCTGGCAACCTCAGGCATGTAATTCCAGTGGATCAAATTTAAGCATAAAACATCTTAAAAACACTTGTGGAAGTGAATCTCTCCAATAATGTACATGAATAAAAAGAAGAGCATGTAAGTTTTGGGAAACTTGGTACTAAATAAGCTGGAGTAGGTATATATTACACACACAACCACTTTCTACTAAGTAAATATATCAAGAAAGAAGAGTCGTTAAGATTTAGTGATTTATTATAACAGTTTTTAAAGTTTGCATTTTGCTGTTTATCATTCTTCGCCATAGATTCTAATTCGAAAGTGCAATCCTCGACCTCTTTGTGATGTAAACTGTATTGTGACATCGAAGTTTCCTATTCCCCCATCTACTATTGATGGGTAGCCCCCATGGTCGTCAACATCCATGTCAATTACCTAGAAAATAAAAATATGTTTTAACGAGTGTCCCATCTTATTTTTTTTTAGATTAAATTCAGGTAAACTATAGAAAGTCTGGACCCAGAAAGTGCGTTATGGTGGTGAATTTTCATAGAAATGATCTGCCATCAAATATTTTATTATGCCTTTTTTTCTTCTAACATAGAAATCTAAATTTTGGTATGTAGTTTACTTTTTATATCGCAAACCTACCTACCAAATTTGGTTATAATATATTTTTTTATTTTTTCAGATAATTTTTTTTTAATGAAAACTCAAAATTTTCCCGGAAAATCTCGTCCGATTTTCTTGGTTAACGAACTTATCCAAGCCACTTACAAAAGGAAGGTACCTGCCCAATTTGATCAAAATCGGCCCATGATTTTTTGAGTTATCGATATATATATATATATATATATATATATATATATATATATATATATATATATATATATATATATATATATATATATATATATATATATATATATATATATATATATATATATATATATATATATATATATATATATATATAAACATATAGAAATTGAAACTGACCCCGGGAATGGGTTCTAGGGGTCCTAATGCGCGCTCATTTGCAAAAATTTTTTCAAAATTCAAAAGTCGGTATCTTCCCATTAGTGAATTTTTTCTACGAAAATTCACTAATACGATAAATGTCCTGAAGCAGAAAATGCAGTATGGGAGCGAATTTTCATATAAATGACGTCATCTTTTTTTGTGAAAGTTATATATAATATATATATATATATATATATATATATATATATATATATATATATATATATATATAATATTTACAAAAATAACTTCGTTAGTTTGAAAGATACAACAATTTTCTGAAAGAAAATGTTAAATATTTTAAGAAAAATGGCTTTGATTAGGACCTGCCAAAGTTATAATCTCTCCTTCATTGATTGAACAAACCGTTTTTTTTTTTTTCAAAAAAAAAAGTTTTTTGAAAACTAATTTATATGTTCAAAACTAATTATTTTGTTACTTTTCGTAGAAAAAGTTCACTAATTAGATTCCGACTTTTGAATTTTGAAAAAAAAAATTAATGAGCGCGAACTATGCCCACTAGGGGCTTTACTTCACGCTTGCCTGAAGAATTTTTTTCTAAAAGCCATTCGGTTATTGTGCAAAAATTGTGAAAATATTTTACGTAAAAATTATGTTAACTAGTTTTCACAATAATCCCGTAAAACAATTTTTTCTTCAAAAATTTTCAAAAAACCTAACCTTTTTTACAGTATAACGCATATGGCTGCACTTGTTCATAAAATGTGTTTAAAATATGAAAATCAATTGAATATTCTTACCTTAACTTCGTGAAATCATTACATACTAAATAGAGACGTATAATGATTTTCGCTGGTTTCAGACATGCTTGAATTTTCGCAGAAAAAGTTCTTTAATAAGAAGATTTAGACTATTTAGTTTTAAAAAAATAGCTCAAAAAAATACGCCGATTTTGATAAAATTTGACGAGTACCTAAATGTCATATTGTTAGTGGCTCAAGTAAGTTCGTTAGCCAGAAGAATCGGAGCAGGTTTTCCGGGAAATTTTGAAGTTTTCTCCGGAAATAGCAGTGCTATTGCAACAAGTTTTGGTTAGTGGATTTATATTGTAAAAACTAAACTATGTATCAAAATTCACATCTCTGCGATCAAAGAAGAAAACTTTATAGCCATTTAATTTTTTAAATGTTTGGTACCAAATAACTTCTATGAAAACTCACTATCGCACTATAACGCACTTGCTGCGTCCAGACCTTTATTCTGTTCTGCAACTGGGTTTTTTCCTTCAGACATCACACCAGATAAAAAAGCTTTACGTTTGTGCTCATAAATGAAGGCTGAACCAAATCAGCATTTTACAATCAATAATCATTTTAGTATTATTTTATAAAAGCAATATCGTTATGAAATCAATCGTTAACACTCACTTGCAAACATGCAATCCGTTTTAAGTTTATAGCAGTCTTCGGAAACGAGTAAGTTAGTTGTCGCTTCAAAAACCAAAACCCTTGTACATTTATGGTATCGTCAACCAGTTTTGTCTTTCTGTAAAAAACACTTTCTTTAGATTTTTTAGTGTAATAATAATAATAATAATAGTTATTTGGTCCTTTAGTTGCAATTATTGTAAATCGGACAAGTCAAAAAACTTATAAGAAGATAAAAGATAAAAAACGTATCACAATTTATTAAAGGTACGTGTCCAAAAATCTAAAATCTAACGAGCATCACATCACAACAAAAAACATACGTTCACAGTGCAGCTTCACAAAATTCACTCAAACTATAAAAACTATGAGTAATTAAAGCAACCCTCAGTTGCTTTCTAAATTTTTTTGTACAATTTGTGTCCTTCAGAGAACAAGGCAGCTGGTTGTACAAAAAGCAATCCGCATAACATGGCGACTTCTTAAAAAAAGAATGGTGACATTTATTCAGGTGAAAAGTATCTTTTTCACGAGTGTTGTACCCATGAAAATCCGAGTTGATAACAAATTTTCTCTTGTTTTTATGAATGTAAGTTAACAGATGGAACAAATAAACTGATGTTAACGTCATAATGTTATTTTTCTTAAAAATGTCACGACAAGAGTGCCCATAAGGTAAATTATATATTAATCTCAGGATTTGTTTCTGTAGCACAAATATTCTATGGCAGTCCGAAGATTGGCCCCAGATAACGATACCGTAACTAAGATGTGAATAGACAGCCGCGTAATAGACTTTCAGTAGGTGTTCCGAGCTTAAGGAATCTTTAAGCATCAAAATGGCATAAAACGCGGAATTTAATTTCTTGCACACGTGATCAATCTGGTCTATATATAACAGGCTACTGTCAATTCTAACACCCAAAAATTTTGTCAACTTTTTGGATTGCACCGCATTTCCGTTCACCATAATAGTGCTGTCGCACATCCTCTCTCTTCGGTGGCAGTTATGCATTTCAAAAGAAAAAGTCTTGTCATAGTTTAAAATTAGTTAATTTCTATAACACAAATCATCAAAAGATTGTACCACTAATTTTAATTCTAATTCAGTATCCTCCACCGTCTTGCCGTAGACAACAATAGAAGTGTCATCGGCGTACATGAAGACTTTTCCGTCTTGTATAAATTGCGGCAAATCGTTTACATGAGTGTAAACAAAAGTGGGCCAATGACACTTCCCTGGGGTGTACCCATACTTACACAATATCTTTGGGAATTAATATTATTCGCTTTTACAAGCAACTGTCTGTTGGTGAGATACAAAAGTAGAAGGTCGTTGCAAGTGCCTCTTATCCCCAACGCCCACATCTTCTCCTTAACAAACAAAAAATGATTTACTATGTCAAAGGCACGAGACAGGTCAAAAAATAAGGTCACCACAATGTAATTGAGGTCCATTCTTTCGTCTACATATTGAATGTAATCGATAAGGGCAGTTTCTGTAGAATGATCAGTTCTAAATCCGTACTGTGATGGTGATATTATATTATTAGTGTTTAAAAACTTGACCATCCTTTTATGTACTGCCCTTTCTATGATCTTTGAACAAATGCTTAATATAGAGATGAGACGATAGTTCCCCAAATTGGTACTGTCTCCCGCGTTCAACACAGCAACAACCACAACCAGTTTCAATATGTCAGGGAATTCTCCCAGACATATACAGGAATTTATAATCTTTGTAAGTGGCACGGCAAGCTCAGCAGCACATTGCTTAATAATTTTTATTGGAACATCATCAAAGCCGCTTGATTTTTTATTAGGAAGTTCGTTGATGATGTCAATAACTTTACATTCAGTTACAGGTGTTATAAAAAGTGTTTTGGGCTTATGTTGTTCGGCTGTGCAGCTATCAAACATCTGGCCCCCGAAATGCAACATTTGCTTCCTCTCAGCAACACATGAAAAATATCCAGCAAGTACCTCAGCAATTTCTACCCTACTAGTTATATTTTTGTTTTCGTATGGTAAATTCGAAATGCAGTGCTCTTCATTAGGTTTGTTTTTCTTAAGATTAACAAGCTTCCATAGTGTTTTAGTTTTATTTGGGCCGTTACAAATATAAGATGCTGTGTAGTTTTGTTTTTCCTGTTCAATTAGGCTATTTACCTCGGCTTTCATTACTTTATACATAGCGTTAATCTCCCTCTCTCCGGATTGTTTTCGTATTGAATTTAAAAGCCTTAGGTCATTAAGTTTTTGTTGCAGATGTGGTGAAAACTTGATTCGATATTTTACGTTAAAACCGGAATTTACAACTTTTTTAGTTTTCGGACAAGCTACCTCAAAGCACCAGACAAAAGTGTCGAAAATTTTTTTAAATGCCATGTCTACATCCTAAATTTGAAATCGTATGTGCTCGCAAAACAAGTTTTAAATTCGTTAATTGTCATTTCATTTAGAGGTCGAAAGACAATTTCTCTTTTAGCCTCTATCGAAGAGTGGCCAATTCCGTTCGCTTCAGGAAACGTAACTGCCTGAGCGTAATGGTCCGAGATTCCTGGATCAAAATTGTCTGCAACCACACCCTCAATATTTGTTAATACATAATCAATGCTACTACTACTTAAGATGTCATCCGATCTAAAGACCCTTGTCGGAGACATCAAGAGAAGTTAAATTTTAAGAATGAAATAGACCGTCTAATATTTTATAATCAATATTTTATAATCAAGCATATATATATATATATATATATATATATATATATATATATATATATATATATATATATATATATATATATATATATTACAAGAGATTCAACATTAAGCATCGTGTGTATTTCTCCTTTGTTTTTATTTATAATTAGCCTTGTTTTATTTTCAAAATAAACTTTGTTTTGTTTTAAGGTGCCAAAAGGGCCTTGTCGAAACTCGCGACGGACCCACTCATTATTAGATACATTTTTATTTTTGCAATATTGTAGTTTAAAAATGTAATTATTTTTAAGTTCGATTAAACCCACATTAGGTATAATTTTTATTAAAACTCTGACTTGGCATTTGCATTTTATGGAAAGTCAGTATATTATTAAAGTAAAGCGTCTAAAAAAGTAACATAACTAGGTACAGTAAAACTGAACCAATGTTTATAATTTTAAATGTTTTACAGTAAAACTAAAAAATTCGAAGTCATATTCAACAAATAACGTAGCGTCATCAGGAAAAAACAAAAATTAAAGATTTACTTGTTTAAGTTTCAAATTTAAGAAATACTTACGCCAATTCAGGTTGAGGGCAGTTGTAGTAATTATGCACATCTGAATTTAGTATTGGACTAGCTAAAAATATACTAAATAAACTCAAAAATAAAACAACTTGAAGAGATTTTTCCATTTTAACGATGAACTTCTGATTTCGATCTAGAAATGATCGAACTACAATGAAATGGAATTTTTTATGTGGTACGTATCAGATACGAAAGATTGTAACAAATATTTGATAACTGATCAATCAAAGTATAAATTAGTGGAACCACTCTACATTAATCCTTAAGGCATGGTGCAGTCAACTCTTAATCTAATCGTTTTGTAAATTACTGTATAAATAATTAGAAAAAAGTGAGTCATAGTAATGAACTTAAAGCCTAATTGAGCATCAAGTTCGCATTAATTTAGTTAATTTTTGTAATGATGAAATTCGTGCTTATTATACTGTGGTTCTGACTAAGACTAGATGTGAGTATGGGTAGCAAAAAGTCTTGAATCAACAAGTGCCTTATACGAGGGTCGTCTTCATAACATAGTTCATGAAAGGCAAAGTCTGTTACGCTCGACTTTACGCCAGCTTACATTTTGATCATCTAATAAGTACAATTTGGAGAACCCAATTCATCACAATACAATTTTTTGACCCGACAATCGTTTCGCTAACAAAGTTAGGGTCATCAAGGGGATGAATAAACTAAGTGACTAAAGACTAGAACTACTAATTATATGTTAATTGCCAAGCAGTTTCGAACAGCAACCTCTAGGAAGGACATACAATATAGCGAAATGATTAACAAACGAATTTAAAGGCTTGCCTATTAAACAAAAAAGTTTTTCAGTCTTAAATTTAGTTGAGTATATTAATAAAGTTCAAAATATTAAGTTGGTTGAAGGCGAGGTTTTAATATCGTTTGATGTGACCTCGCTGTTTCCAAGTGTTCCCATAAAAGAAACGTTAACGTATTCAGACCATTTGTTAAAAATGAACAACAGAGATGAAAAGGTCTGCAAAGAATATATAAATTTAACAAATATTTGCATGAACCAGAATACTTTTCAATTTAATAATGAATTGGCACATTTTATTTTACGAAAACAAAAATTACATCCGTACAAGTAGAGAATTTGTCAAGGACTCAGACCAGGTGATTTAGAACGACGTCGCTCATTCTGTGAGTGATGCACAAAAAAATGCCAGGACAATTTTAATTTTCCATGTCAAATAATGTGATCTGATGAAAGCATGGTTACGAATAATGGTATTTTCAATAGAAGAAATGTTCATTATTGGTCTGAAACCAGTCAACGCTCAAATAAAACGTCGAGGCATCAACACCGTTTTGCTTTCAATATGTGGGTTGGTATCTTAGGTACAACGATTGTAGGACCGTTTTTTTACCACCATACCTTAACATCAGAGAGCTACCTACATTTGCTACAAAATGATTTAGAGAATGCTCTCGATAACATGATTCTCGAGAAAGTTCGTAACTGTTGGATACAGCAGTATGGGGCGCCCGCACATAATTCCAGAGCCGCTCGGGAATATCTTTCAAGGAGATTTCCAGATAAGATAATCAGCATGCATTCGGAAACATCCTGGCCAGCGAGTTCACAAGATATAACCCCGCTTAATATATTCATATGGGGATACGTTAAGAATCATGTATATCAGCAAAGTTTTTCTACAGAATATCTTAGGAGGTTAGTTATCGAAGCATTTGCCCGTATTACTCCACAGATGTTGACTGAGGTTTTAGAATCGGTAGTTAGAAGGTGCTATTTGTACTTGAAAATAGTTAAGTTCATCTCAACAGATGCTCTAAATTTAGTTGTTTTGTTCCTATTCGTTTGTTGTTGTTTTTTAATGCCTAGTTCTTCTGGTTCTGTGTTTATTGCATAAAATTATTGCCTCAATTCACCCACTGGATAATTATTAAACGCCCAAATGTCATAAAGTGTTAATTGATATAGCTAGTTGTTTAGTACTTAAGTTTAAAAGCTATGTACAGGTCCGTAATAGGAATTTTCTTGGTTAAGGTCGTAAGAAAGGCTAAAATGGTACTAAACCACAAACTGTGACACATTGCTGAATTTGGCATAAAAAGTGCTTTCAGAATATGATATCAGTGAATGCGGGCCGTATTTAGAAAAAAAAGTTGATGATGGTCCCGCAAAGACCAAACGTCGGATTCAAAAATCAGCAATGCTACGTTAAAGAAAGTGAAAATTATTTGGAGAAGTGTCATCGGTATTGGTGTAGGTCCATCATTAAGGTCAGAGGAAAATAATATGTAAATTCAAAAAATCCAAGTTTTTTAACATATCTCAGAAACAAACAAAATTCAGAGATGTGTAACCGCCATTTTGTTAAGCTTTTGAGTGTGCAACTTTTCTGCCATTTAACCAAGTCTGTATCTGCTACCGTTTTAGAGATCCATCGGTGACCCTACACTCACCCAAAGCCTGCCATCCTTACCCACCGACGTGCCGTGAGTGACATCTCTCTCTTTTATAGATATCTGCACGGGCACTGCTTAGAGGAGTTCTCTTCCATAGTTCCTCCACCTGCTGCCCCCAACAGATCTACCAGGGGAACAGAGCGAATGCACCCTTTTACTGTCCAGGTCACCCGACATAGAACATCTTGTTATGCCCGCTCTTTTGTCCCGAGGACTTCCAAGTTGTGGAATTCCTTGCCGGCACATGTTTTTCCTTCTCCTCCGAACCTCCAAACCTTCAAGTCCAGAATTAACAAGCTACCTCTTTCCTCCTTGTCAACACCCACGGTACGATAGTATTTAGGCTGTAAGCCCTCGTGGTGTGTTGTTGACATAAAAAAAAAAAAACTATAGGCCCAGTGTTCCGATTTTTTACATAAAAGGTATTTAAGTAAGTATCACATTTCACAATAAAAACAAGTTGTGGAATTCCTTGCCGGCACATGTTTTTCCTTCTCCTCCGAACCTCCAAACCTTCAAGTCCAGAATTAACAACTTGCCTCTTTCCTCCTTGTCGACAGCCACGGTATGATAGTATTTAGGCTATGCCCTCGTGGTGTGTTGTTGAAATAAAATAAAATTTTAAAAAAAACGTATCTTAACCAGCAGGTTGATTTAAAAAAAATAACGTCGGTTTATTCTCGCAACTATGGCGAATCACCGATGCCAGGAAGCAGTTTCACCTCACTATCCTAGAAATTTTTCCAATGCCCTTCTTCTCTGTAAGAAGGGTAGGGATCTTTAACGTGCCCAACATCCTATGAGTACGGGACCAACGGCTTTACGCCCCCTCCCAAGGGCGGAACGTGCAGACATTCAACTTGCTCAAACATAATGCCAGAACCTCGGTTGTTGCTAATTTTTCAGTATGAAAAATTGAAAGGGGAACCCTGGGAATGGAACTCAGTACCGTTCGGTTCTGAGGTTCACGTTCTTATCACTGGACGACCAAGGCTTCTAAGGTTGGTTTTAGTTGGGATGAATTGAGAGCTTGTGTCTAGAAACTTTCCATGAAAATGTTAGCCAGTGCAGGAGATACTTCACAAATAAAACCAGATAATATTTAACTATAATTTATTATTTCCTTGGTTCAAATAAAAAACACATTTCTTTAAAAATTCAATAAATACGAGTAAGATGATTTGTACAACTAAAATAATATTAGAATGAAGAGATTATGGTGAAATCACATTAAAAATTGTTGTAATGTTTACATTCAGTTAATTTATTCTCCGTAAATTCTTATCCTGAAATGCATTCCTTTACTTAACTGGCTAGTAAAGTGAATAGTGACGTCATAATTGCCAATACCACCATCAACTACCTCAATAAAACCACCCTTATCGTCGACATCCATGTCCGTTATCTGAAAATAAGAAAGACTGATAATCATACTAATAACAACAAAGAAATTACTGTAATATTATTATTAATATTTTATTGGAAGGAACGGCGAGCGCACAAAAATGCAAGCGGAACTGGAGTTTAAATTTCTATAGCCATGTGGAGAAAATTCTGCCATTTATTATAAAACAAGATCAAAAACTACACAGAGAATTACCCGGATGAAGATCAGTTCGGATTTAGAGTCTCGATGAATTAGAGAAGCAGTGCTCAGCTCTCAGGATAATAAGAAAAAGGAAACTTTGGTGAAATGAGCTGGAATTAATTTAGGAGATATGCATATAATTCTCAATTTATACAAAAAAGTCAAAGCAAATTGGACATCTATATAAATAAAAATTAAATGTCGTTCATTGGTAAGCACATCACTTGAGAACAGCTGGTCCGATTTGGCTAATATTATTTTTTAAATGTTTGTAATAACCCAAATGAGGTTTTTAGGGAAAGAAAAATTTGAAAGTTGCCAGGAAAATTGGTAAATTCTGTAAAAACGAAAGTGCTTTTTCTCCAATTTATTTCGCTACGTGCACAAATCTCGTTTGACATATTGAAATTTGGACAGGCCAACGTCGGTCCGGTTAGCTGATTAATATATCAAAAAATTCTGGACGCAGCAAGTGCGTTATGGTAGTGAATTTTCATTAAAATGTTTTTAATAACAAATATGTGTGTTTTTTTTTAAAGAAAGCAGGCATCAAATTTGGTTACCAGTATAACCTATATAGTAAAATCAATGTGCCTTGTTTCATCAAAATAACTTTATTGTGTGAAAATGTACAAAAATTTCCAAAAGTAAACTTAAAATGTTCCCGAAAAAACACGTTTCTTGGTCAACCTTATAGGTTAATAGCAAATTGAGCTGTTCAAATATGAAACATTTGATCAAAATTCGCTACCATAACGCACTTGCTGCGTCCAGAATTTCTTTTCTTACAAACATGCATTATATTTCGATGGAAAATGCAAAAATGCAATAACATAAGGCGTGTTTGATTAAAAAAAATGGAAATTTGTATCACCAACGACTTATGGGCCATCCTGTGATTGTAGAAATATTATTTTAAGATGTAGCTCAAGACACCCTATAATTAATATATACAAAATTTTTTCATATCTTATATAATAACGGATATATTGAGCTTTATTGATTTTTTACGAAAATTCGACAAAAACTATATACCATTAAACGATAAACTATAGCTAAGGCTACTGCCAAGCATCACAGACAGGGTCTATTTGAAATAAATTTTCTGGGAATATTTTAGTAAAATGAAGGACAATGACGATTGAAACTAAGACTTTAGGGTTTGTAAAACATCCTTCTTGAGACATTTTATTTCTATAGCCCGTATTAGATTAAAGTTCTTTGCCTAAATGTTGCCAATTTTGACATTTTAAATCGCCACTTTGACGTTTTGAGGAAAACCCCAATTTATTTTTCTTTAAATGCCTATAACTTTTTTTGTCTTTTGACCTACATAGCTAAATTTTGGTAGGTAACTTACCTATAAGGATGTAAACCTGCGTGCCAAATTTGGTTGTCCTTACTTTGTTAATTCCGGAGATATAATTTTTTTTCGAAAGAAAACACAAAATTTTCCGGTAAAACCTGGGCAGATTTTCCTGGCTAACGAACTCATCCAAGCCATTTGCAAAAGGAATTTTTTCACCAAATTTAATCAAAATCGGCCCATTATTTTTTGAGTTATCGGTGTGATACATATATATATATATAAATATATATATATATATATATATATATATATATATATATATATATATATATATATATATATATATATATATATATAAACATATAAAAATTGAAACTGACCCCGGATATGTTTTCTGGAGGGCCTAATTAGCGCTCATTTGAAGAAATTTTTTCAAAATTCAAAAGTCGGGATCTCCTCATTAGTGAATTTTTTTTAAGAAAATTCACTAAAATGCATATCAAATGAGATAAAAGAAACAAATTTTAATGCTACAAATTATTCTACTTTGCAGACATAATTCGTGGTTATTTAGTTTTTTTAATTTTGTAACTTTGGAAATTAACGTTTTAAGAAAGCTTATTTGCTGATCACATAATAATACAGTGTATGAGATTGGAAAAAATTATAATTTGTGACATGCCTGGGTACAATAGAACAAATATCTATTTTGTGCTAACTGTTCCTGAAACGTAACAGTTCTAAGATCTCCGGCAAGTCCATGTTGTTAACTTGATAGCAAGCAAACTTTCCCTGGAACTTCACCCTACAATATGCTAGCAGCTGCACCCCCAACATGTCAAAGCGTTACTGACAACTGTAGATGCATATATCAATGTTCATTTTAACGAGACGCTTTGCGTACAGCGTGATCAAGACAAAGGACAACATCGTTTCGTAGAATAAAATTATATATTTACATTTTTAAATGTGTAGGTCTAAATCATTGTCAACAGACTTACGATGAAGTAGATCAAGAAATAGGATTATAATTAATAGGCCGTGTCGCCGAGTTCGCCGGTTGGGTAACCTATAGGGCTCGGGCGATTGACGGAGTCACTGGTTGATCGTCCTGCTACTCCAGGGTCTAGAGTTGGTGAGAAAATTATATATTGGGATGATTCCGCTACTTGAATTTCTTCTGGAGTCCTTAAAGAGGAACTATTGTCATAACAGCGTTCTTCTCTGTCCACGTTCATTGAAGGTTCAAAATCATATTCACTAAATATTTGTGAATTGAGTGGAACTATGCCAGTTGCTTTGAAACGTTGTACAGCATTGTTGATTGTAGCAACTTTACTGTAGGCTACATTGAATAAGCCTGCTACATCTTTAATGGTGATGACTTGTCCTGGATGCTGTACCAAGTATTCATTACAAGCTCGACTGTAAGCTGTTTTGCAGGGGCCATAAAAAGCGACGTCTAAGGACTGCATGCGGTGACTTGTGTAAGGAGGAAAACCTAGTATTGTAATATAATTTTCTCTGCATATATTGACCACTTGAAGAGTAATGTGGGACGAGTGGTTGTCCATTAACAGAAGAATGGGATTCTCTTTAGAAGGTCTGACATTTTTTATAAAATGTTTCAACCATTCGATAAAAGCCTCCGCGTTCATCCACCCTGACTCATTACGTCGGTGGTGCATTGCTCAAAAAATGCTTCTGCATTCGTACCCTTGAGAAAATGAAAAGGGGGGGACGTAATGACCCACAGCACTGAAGCGGCATGCCACACTGACGTTGGTACCCTTTTCAGCAGAAGATATTTTTATAACTCGACGGCTTCCAGTTGGACTCAAAACGTTGGGTGTCTAGGTAGGGACAGTAGGGCAGCTGGTCTCATCCACATTGAAAATTTGATGAGGTTGGTAATCTTTACTTGCCAATATTTTTCGCTGTACGTCTTTGATAATTTTTCGACGACTTTGAAGCGTCGTTTGTCAGATGGCGATCCTGTCAAACATCTCACAATATCCTAGGAGGCTGGCCACCATGGCCGTATTACTTTGTATGTGTGTTTTCGCTGTAATTAGTATACCGCACTGACGAGCTCTAATTCAAGCAAAACCTGTCTGCGGTTCTAATTATGTTGAGAATAATTCTAGCCTTATATACGAGTATATTGTCCCTATATTAGGGAAGAAATGGGCCAGAGCTGACAATTTACAAAATTGTTAGTTGGTTGTACACAGTCTCTATTTTATAACATTTTGTGTTATATGGAGCTGTCGTGACAACATACTACCTGGTTTCGCACCGAAACAGCGACCCTCTCGTACATCCCACAATGTTCAATTGATAATAATATTGAAGATCAGGTGTTTTTTCAATGTGTTGACAATTACGCTTTTAATAAAATAGGAATAATTCAGTCACAACAACCATTTACTGCAATTTATACGCAACCCAATAAGAATTATTGATTTTCTTGAGTTTTAGATATACTAGATAATGAAGAGGAAGTCAATGAAATTTTTCAAAATTTGGGGAATTTTGACAGGGGTTTTTTCTGATGCATCGATTGTATGGGTTCTTTCTGAGGATAGTTGAAAGATTCTGTAATTTTTTATTTTATTTTTATAGTTTGACTACACCAGCATAAGAAAAAATCAGTAAAAATTCCACTTAAAAAATAATTTGTTTTCAAAATTGAAAGGGTTACACAAAATTATATAATATATTCGCCAAAACGCCTTCAATCTTTTTTATATCATAGCTTGATTCACTCAAAGAATGTAAAATACAAAATTGTATCTTAATAAAAATTTTGTTTGTGAGGTATTACTAAATAAGTTACCTACCAATATACACGTTATCCTTTTTGTATTTAGGTCATTATCTGGAAACAGTAGGGTTCTCTTCTGAACAGCCAGAAACTTGCCTTCAATATTTAATGGTTGATCAAGTAACACTGTTTTTCTACAAAATCAACATAAAGCGTTAAACAAAAGGTACATGGAGCATTATAGAGCAAAATATTAAATGTCAGCAATATTTTCCTTAAAGTCCTAAATTAGTATAATATTTGCGTTAATATTCTTATTACTATTCTACTCAGTGAATCTAATGGAAAATTGCAACGTGTATTAGAGAGACTGATGAAAGTAGCGAATAAAATGAATTTATATGTGAATGCAAGAAAAGCTTTGTTATGATGTTTAATAAAGAATGTAGAACACGTGAGGAAAAGTTAAGTAGTTTGTATATCAAGAAAGACAGTTTCTGAAAGGCAGAAGAACATCACTGGTTCTTGTCCAAAGTAGGGTAAATCAGGTAGAAAGGTGGTAACAGCAATTAGCGCAGTAGTTAGGTGGTAGTGGACTTTTCCTTTACGTGATAGTAAAGGACTTTTTTCACACCCGAGGAGGTACCACCACTTACATCAAGGGACCGGTGAAGTCCCAACGGATGTTTCCGGTTCTGGTATATGAGTCGGTTTCCCTTATAAACAAAAAAGATGATGTCTTCTCCTTGTACAAAAGATTCCGGAGATAAAATACCCCTCCATTCGGATCTCCGGGAGAGGGGTGTGCAGGGGAAGCCGGCATGAGGATTTAACATATCCTTCTCGAATATATGTGGCCCAAATTCTAACCTTAACTCCGTCTACCATTTCCTCCAGGCTAATAGGCCCCAACTCATCTTCCTCACCGAAACCCAAATCAGTGTCAAAACAGCCACTAATCACCTTAATTTCCCGGGGTATAAGCTCCTTACTTCCTTTAGATTGCATGGAGGTGTGTGCGCATACGCCCGTAGCAATCTACCCTGCACCAGACTCCCTATTTTGAAGTTGGAAAAAAAGACATACTTTGGATGAAACTCTCTCTCGGGGCTGCAACTAAATTCATCTGTTGCATTTACCGGTCACCTTCTGACAATAACATTGTTCAGCTCTTCGAGTACCTTTCTGAAAAAAACCGACCAACGGATTTCTGAATATCCTTCCTCCGAGGTCACTATTCTTGGTTACTTCAATGTCCATAATAAGAAATAGCCAGGATCTTCAAAAACCGATCCACAAGGGAAAGCAGCGGAGGCCTTTACAGTCAGAAATTCTTTAGACAATATTGTTCAGCAACCTACTTACTTTCCTCGCATCCCAACACACAGCTCAAATCGCTTGGATCTCCTTCTTACTACAAAACCTGAATGTTATAATACATCAATCACCGCCCCCTTTGATCGCTCAGACCACGGCACGGTCACTGCTTCCTGCGCAATGCAACCCGAGGTCACACAGTCATCACACCCACGTATCGTTTGGCACTATAACTCCGTGAACTGGGACGAAATGCGGGATTACTTTTCCTCATTTTCATGGGCTTCTGTCTGCTTCTTTCATCCTGGCCCCTCTGATATCTCGCAAGACGTCACCGAAATCGTCCAAGCTGGCATGAAACTATTTATTCCACATACACAGAAAACCTCTTCAACCACTCAAAATCCCTGGTTCTCTAAATCATGTGACAAGGCCAGACATGAAAACGTCAAAGCTTACAAAACGCTTCTACACAATCCAAGTCAAGAAAACCGTCAGGCATTTAACGACGCAAGAAACCGCTATTTGCGCATTCTTTCGGAGCCAAAAAACTCGTTTAATAACCACATAAAAGACAACGCTCTCTCAAGCTCCAACGGCAGTAAATCCTTCTGGACTCTTGCTAAATCTATTGGGAATAATTTCTGCAATAGCAGGTTCCCACCTCTTGTTTTAGGAGATGAAATTGTTTCTACCGCCCTGGGTAAGGCTGAACTTTTTGCCTGGTTGTTCGCCGATAATTCTACTCTCAACCCACCTCCAAATCTTCAACCACCAACAGTCCCCAATGTCGCGCATAAAATTACGGATATCATTTTCAAAACTAAAAAAGTACGAAATATGCTCTCTTCTCTTAATACCAGGAAAGCCTCTGATCTTGACGAAATCCCAGCAATTGTTCTCAGGACATGATCCTATCCTGACTCGTCTATTTCAGACATCTTACAATAGAGGCATATTCCCTAGTAACTGGAAAACTGCTCGAGTACAACCCGTCCCCAAGAAAGACCCAAAGCGCTTCCTGGCAACTACAGACCTATTTATCTCCTTTCAGTCGTCGCTAAAGTGATTACTAAAATTTTTTGAATAACACAGTCTAATCCACGACAGGCAGTATGGTTTCCGCCAGCGCAGATCAACTTCCGACCTCCTTTCCTTTTTCACCCATTCTTGGAGCAAGTCTATAGAACTACACGGTAATACCCAGATTGTCGCTCTAGACATATACAAAGCATTCAACCAGGTCTGGCACGCAGCGCTGCTTAATAAACTTCCGGTCTATGGCCTATTACCAAAACACTGTACCTGGTGGTCAAGGGCTCGGGGTGAGCCCCGAGAAAGCAACAGTCGTGCCGTTTACGAGGAGCAGACAGCCACAGAACTCTCACTCTATATGGTAGGAGCATTCCAATGGCCAGGGAGGTAAAATATCTTGGGGTCGTATTGGACTCTAAGCTAACCTGGAATGGTCACATTGGACAAATACTGCGTAAGGCAGTCATGACCATAGTCGTCACTAGGCGGCTATATGGAAAAACGTGAGGACTAAGAACAAGTATAGCCCACTGGCTGTACACAAGGGTGGTCAGACCATCGTTAACATATGCGGCACTGGTCTGGTGGCCTAAGGTGACACAATCCAGTGCCAAACAAAAACTAGGCAAGATCCAAAGGATGGCTTGTCTAGGCATTACAGGGGCCATGTCTTCAACCACAACAGCCACCATGGAGGTGGATCTGCCCCCCTGCACTTAGTTATTATGGGGGAGGCCAGGCTAGGACTACACGGACGGATCAGGCGGGGAGTGTGGGACGGGGCAGGTTTTTACTCGGAAGGACCGAGGGTAAGTCATAGTATTTCCCACGGAGGCTATGCAAGTGTTTCAGGCCGAAATGTACGTCATCCTGCACTGTGTGCGGGAGAACAAGAGGAGGGGCTATACCAACAAGCAGATCCTCATAGCCACAGACAGCCAGGCAGCCCTTAAGGCCCTAAGTAGCCCACGGGTAAATTCCTGGCCGGTGAGTGAGTGCCGAGACGAGACGAGCGACCTGGCTGGGCAGAATGAGGTGACCCTCATCTCGGTGCCGAGTCAGTCGGAGGTCAAAGGCAATGAAGAAGCTGACAGTCTCGCGAAGAGAGGGTCAGCATAACCATTTATAGGACCAGAACCGACTCTGGGCGTGACAAAGAGCACTGCCAGGGGAGCCATTAAGTCCTGGGTCAGAAACGAATACAAGGTGTACTGGACAGACTGTCCAGTGCTCAGACATGGGAAGTCAATAATTGACGAACCCAGTTTAAAGAGAGCTATGGAGCTGCTAAATCTTAGCAGAGGACAGCTCAGAAACACAACAGGTCTCTTGACGGGACACATGGTCGTCAAGAAACACCTGCGATGGATTCCTCGCATGCAGACTATGCGGCGAGGGGAAGGAATCAGCCCAGCACATCTTGTGCGAGTGTAAAGCTCTGGACCGCAAAAGACAACTGATCTACGGTCAGTCTAGACCGGAGACAGAGCAATATAAAACTTCACCCTACCAATCGCTGTGCAGACTAGTTCAAGGCACAGTGATTCTGGAATGGGTGGAGTAAGACTAAGGGTATGCACAATCAACCAAAGGTTGCAGTGCTATCGGGGCGGCAAGGCCGCGGATGAGCTCTGAGAGAATATATATATATATATATATATATATATATATATATATATATATATATATATATATATATATATATATATATATATTTATATATTTATATATATATATATATATATATATATATATATATATTTATATATATATATATATATAAACAAAAATTAAAACTGGCTCTTAGCTTTTAGCTATTCTTGTTAGCCCTCATTTGGAAAAGAAATTAAGTCTGAAAGTCGTGATCTCATCGGAAACGAATTTTTTCTACAAAAATTCACAAAAAATCGACACATCTCTACAAGAAATTTCCGCACTAAAAAACCAGACTTTCTTGTTTTTAGTTTTTTGCTGTTACAAAAAATGCCCTGTTTTACCTATGCAATAATTTACCCTACATGTTTTCTATTAAGCTTCGTGATTTATTTCTTAATCAAACTCGACTAATATTTAATGTGAGCTGGACTAAAAGTTTGTAATGACCTTGCTTTTGACATTCAATAATGCAAATTATGTTGCAAAAAGCTATCGTGACTTTGAATTTTATAAGACATTGGAAATAACACAAAAAAGTTACGCAACAAGTATCTTATAGAATGCAAATATATTATTTAAACAATTGAGAACATAAGCATTAACTGGAAAAAAGAGATTATTTTATTAGTTTAAAATATATTTTAATTACATTCCTACTTACGCTTCGTCTGGTCTAGGGCAGTTAAAATAATTATGCCTATCGGAGGTAAGTATAGGCCCAGCAAATGTAACGGCAAAAACGGAAGCAAGTACTAAACAAACTGTTAAGTTAGCCATTTTAGTTGTTTTGCTAATCAAGTGTGATTAAGCAGAGATTTATTTTCACTTTTATACAAAAAAATAATTACAATACAGATAAAGAGATTTAGATACCTATCCAGATAAACTAATCTATGCAAAAGTGACAAAAAATCCCCTTTTGGTCAAATGGTGCAAAGTTCAGAAATCTATCGAATTTATAAGAATATAAAATAAGGCAACGATATATTGATGATTACATTTAACGGGTTCACGTTTTTAAAATTCCAAGTAAACACTTAAAATTATTAACCATATAAATAAAAGCCGTCTGCAATCGTTTGAGTGTTAGATCCAAAATAAAATTGATAAATCATCTTCTTATTCAAAAGTACTCAATTTTTGTAACCAGTATATTCTAGAAATCTGGGTGTAATAACTTGTTGAAAATCGAAACATTTCCATGGTAGATGTTGGGTAAAGAGTTGTTGAGTCTAGAAAAATGCATACTTAAATAAAGTAGAACCTCGATTATCTGGGCCAGCCGGGACCGAACATTTGCCGGATAATCGAAAACACGGATAATCCAAAAACCTCATTTTTAATTCCTTAATAATTTACTTAGAGAAATATATCTGTCAAAGGAACAAAAGAAACGTAATACATTAACAAAAAATAAAAGTTTTAATATTTATACATAATATATGAACGTACATTGTACAATATATGTATACAAATGTACATATTTGCATACGTACATACGAGTACATACATACTTACATTATACCTAACACATTTTTTTATTTCAACAACACACCACGAGGGCTCCCAACCTAAAGAGGTCACCAACGGCACGTCGGTGGGCAAGGGATAGCAGCCTTTGGGTGAGGGTAGGGTCGCCGATGAAACGTATATCTCTCTTCTGAATGGAGTCCAGGACAGCGAGTGTAGAAGCGGCAGCGGCGCCCCAGATGTGGGAGCAGTATTCGAGGTTTGGCCTTATTTGTGAAGTATATAAGTAAAGCAAGACTGAGATTTGGTGGAGTTGAATTGTACAAGATTTCTACTTCCCCAGTCTCATATTTTTTGGAGATCCACAGAGAGAGAACCCTTCACGAGTCTGCGATCCTCATCTAATTGGGCCAAAGAGACAGGCTTAGAATATTGTATATTTGAGTGAAGGGTGCTGTCGTCCGCGTAACTGTGAATTGGGTTGGATGTGCTAGAGATGATTTCATCATTGGAGTGAAATGTATTTCCGCCGAGCCATTTCTTTAAGTTTGGAAACAAAAAATAGTAATTTGGTGCTACATCCGGAGAATAAGGCGGATGAGGGAGCAATTCGTAGCCCAATTTATGTAATTTCGCCATGGTGACTACCCATGTGTGCACCCTTGTATTGTCTTAGTGGAAAATAACTTTTTTTGGCCAAATGCGGTCATTTTTTCTTTCATTGAATTGATCTAATAAGTTGGTATATTATTCGTCATTGATTGTTCTTCCCTTTTGAGGGTAATCAATGTGGATTATACCGCGTGCGTCCCGAAAAACGGTCGCCATGACTTTATTGGCTGACAAACCCACCTTGGCCTTCTTCGGCGCCGATTCGCACGGAGAGACCCACTGTTTTGACTGCTGCTTGGTCTCCGGCGTGTTGTGGTGAATCCATGTTTCGTCCACGGTTACGAAACAGAACAAAAACTTGTCCCTATTGCGGTTGAACAATGCCAAACACTCCTTCGAAGTTGTCACACGATTGCGTTTGTGATCGATTGTGAGCAAACGCGTCACCCATCTTGCGGATAGCTTTCTTATACCCAAGTGATTATGCCAAATCGAAACCACTGAGCCATGTGAGATGCCTATGGCTTCCACAATCTACGGCACTTTCAATCTCTGATCGGCCAATACCATATCGTAAGTGTTTTCTATTGCTTCGGGTGTAGCGGCCTCAACTGGGCGTCCAGAAGATTCGGCGTCATTTGTGTTTGTACGGCCGCAACGAAATTCAGTAAACTACTTTTTTACCATGGAAATTGATGGTGCAGAGTCCCCTTAGTATTTATCAAGCTCAGCCTTGGTTTGATGAGCACACTAAATTCACTTTTTTCCATTTTCGTTATAACTTAAGAGGTGCTAATATCAGTGTTGCCGATAGCCGCCCCCCCACCCCCCCCCCCCCTCCCGCATTATCCCGATAATCGAGAGTATACTGCATGTGGGTTTTCCTCAAACTCAAGCATTACATCCAATTACAGCTCTTTTTTAGGAAGTGTGGCTACACTAATATTATTCTTTCGTCGCTATGGTTATTATCATATATGAAATATGCATTGATTCTGATTCTTAAAAATAAAAATTATGGGAACAAAAATTGATTTTAAGACGAGGTTATATAGAACTAAGTATTCTTTAATCCTCAACAGATAGCAGTATTATCACAGGTCAGAATTAAATACATTTATCACATATTGTATTTGTCAGTATATAACAGTATTCTAAAATCTAGACTTCCACCCGGTTGGGAAACCATTTTAACTTCAACGTAAGCTTCGTTTAATCCTCCATTTAAAAGACTTATAGAACCACCACCACCAGCCTTAGTTGCCATATTTTGAATCTGTAAAAAAGGAAGCTATATAAGTACACTTTGAATAACTCAATTCAGCACAACCCGTTTTTAGCTAATGGTGCGACTTTCAGGGGAACATGTTTGTAATCATCAACGCGAAGTAATTTTTTGAATGCGCCACCCTATATAGTCAAAACAATGTGCCATGTTTCATCAAAATAACTTTATTGTTTGAAAATGCACAAAAATTTCCGAAAGTAAACTTAAAGTGTTTCCGGGAAAAATCGTTTCTTGGTGAACCTTATAGGTTAATAATAAATTGAACTATTCAAATATGAAGCAGTTAACAAAAATTCGCTACCATAACGCTCTTGCTGCGTCCAGAATTTCTTTTCTTACAAAGATGCATTATATTTTGATAAAAAATGCAAAAATGCAATAATATAAGGCGTGTTCGACTAAAAAAAAAAAAGAAAATTTGTATCACCAACGACTTATGAGCCAGCCTGTGATTGTAGAAATATTTTTTAGGATGTAGCTCAAGACATCCTATAATTAATGTTTACAATTTTTTTCGTATCTTGTATAATAACGTATATATTGAGCCAGCCTGTGATTGTAGAAATATTTTTTAAGCTGTAGCTCAAAACACCCTATAATTAATGTATACAATTTTTATTCATATCTTGTATAATAACGGATATATTGAACTTTATTGATTTTTTTACGAAAATTCGACAAAAAATATATACCATTTAACGATAAACTCTGTAGCTAAGACTACTGCCAAAGCATCAGAGAAAGGTCTACTGAAAATGAATTTTCTGGAAATATTTTAGTAAAATGAAGGACAGTGACGGTTGAAACTAAGACTTTAGGGTTTGTAAAACATTCTTCTTAAGACATTTTCTTTCCATAACCCGTATTACATTCAGGTTCTTTATTTTTTTTAATACCTATAACTTTTTTGTCTTTTAATCTACCGAGCTAAATTTTGGTACGTAATTTACCTATAACAATATAAACCCGCGTACCAAATTTGGTAGCCCTTACTTTGTTATTTCCGGAGATATATTTTTTTTTTTTTTCGAAAGAAAACACAAAATTTTCCAGGAAAACCTGGACCGATTTTCCTGGCTAACGAACCTATCCAAACCACTTGCAAGAGCAAGGTATTCACCAAATTTAATCAAAATCGACGCCCATTATGTTTTGGGTTATCGGTGTTATATATATATATATATATATATATATATATATATATATATATATATATATATATATATATATATATATATATATAAACATATAAAAATTGAAACTGACCCCGGATATGTGTTCTAGGGGGGCTAATTAGCACTCATTTCAAAATTCAAAACTCGAGATCCCATCATTGGTGAATTTTTTTAAGAAATTTTCACTAAAAAGCGATACTAACCAAATTTGGTAGGTAGGTTTAGAATATAAAAATAAAGTATACACCAAAATTTAAATTTATATGTTACAAGAAAAAAAATTATAGGAAAATATTTGGTGCCAGATAATGTCTTTGAAAATTAACTACCATAACACACTTGCTGCGTCCAGACTTTTTTACAATTAGATAATAAGTCATTTTAACTATATAAAAGTTTTTGTAATACTTACGATTATACATTTTATTTCTTTCTTTGACGTTTCATCCGGAAATCTCATAGTTTTATTTAAAACTTGTTTTTCATGTCCAAAGACATGCACTTCTTTTCCAAATATTAATCCCGTCCTAAAAGAAAACATTAAAATACATACAATAGTCCTAACGAAACTGTGTGTAAATTCATTAGGTATAATAATAATAATTAAATAATATTAAATTGTGATCAAAGTTGAACAGAGTGATCCACAAGTAATGTTACACGTAGCCGCAGTAGGCATAAAAATATTACAATTTAGTTAACCTGAAAATTAATAAACAAATAAATGAAACAAATAAAATACCAAATTTAGAAAAGAACTAAGAACGTGAACCGTGATATCAAAACAGGCAATGAATAAACAAAAACACTCTTCCCGCTAAAAAATATGTTAACTTGGAAAATATTTAGCAAATGAAATGCACGGACTAAGTGAAGATAGGAACTTGTGATGAGCCCTGATGAGTACACTTGGAGAATCCAAATCACCAGAACATATCTTTCAAAGACCTGACGATTGTCTCACTGCCAAAGTTTGCGTCATCAGCGGGTGAAAAATTCTGAAGAATTACGCCATTTTTGTTAGTAAAATGACCTTCAGGTCTTTGAAAAAGGTGTCGTGGTGATTTGAGCTCTATAAGTCTCCAAGTGTCCAAGAGAGTCGGATAAAATCGGGCGGTTTGATAAAACCGGATACCGTCCATTTCTTATTAGCGATACCGGCATATATCCAGGTATATCCCAATTATATGAGGATCGCAAACTCATGAAGGGTTCTGTTTCTGTGGATCTCCAAAAAATATTAGACTGGGGAAGTAGAAATCCTGTACAATTCAACTCCACCAAATTTCAGTCTTGCTTTCTAACTCATAAGAGATACACCAGCCCTAGATCCTTAAGAATGAACAACCAAGTTATTCAAAGTAATGAGTCCTTTACACTTGCTGGCATTTCTGTGGATCGAAATCTCAATTGGCGCCAACATGTCACATCAATTGCAGAAGCGGCTGCTAAGAAATTAGGTTTCATCTTTTACATACTTTTCACCAGCTAATCTCTATACATTATATACTTTACAAATAAGGCCAAACCTCGAATACTGCTCCCACATCTGGGGTGCAGCTGCCGCTTCTACACTCGCTATCCTGGACTCCATTCAGAAGAGTGCTAAACGTCTCATCGGTGACCCTACCCTCACCCAAAGGCTGCCATCTGTTGCCCACCGACGTGCCGCTGGTGACTTGTCTCTCTTTTTTAGATATCTGTACGGGCCCTGCCTCAGAGGAGCTTTCTTCCATAGTTCCTCCACCTGCTGCCCCCAACAGATCTACTAGGGGAACAAAACGAATGCATCCTTTTACTGTCCAGGTCACCAGACATAGAACATATTGTTACGCCCGCTCTTTTGTCCCGAGGACTTCCAAGTTGTGGAATTCCTTGCCGGCACATGTTTTTCCTTTTCCTCCAAACCTCTAAACCTTCAAGTCCAGAATTAACAAGTTGCCGCTTTCCTCCTTGTCGACACCCACGGTACGATAGTATTTCGGCTGTAAGCCCTCATGGTGTGTTGTTGAAATAAAAAAATAAAAAAAGTTCTAGCCTCGCAACAATTATACAGAGTTCATATTAGTTTGTTTCTCGTGAAGCTGCATAATAGGTCTTCCGTTGATTTTTTTCGATATAACACAAGATAAAGTGGATGTCTAAAGTAAATTTCATAGTAATTATCACACCTAATAATTGACTGAGTTAATTGCCAATATATACTGTATATAGCGTAGTAGATTGGCTTTAATTTAACATATGATTTTTAATACAGTTACCTAGTTCCAGATTTTGGTAACACGCTTTGATCTTTAATCGAGACTTTTACAAAACCGGGTACCAATGAAGGTTATAAAACTGGGTGACGTGTTTATCAATTACGGGTACCAGGTTTTATCAACCCTTTTAAAATAATTATCTTCCATAGATATCACACTACAAACAAAAGACTAATCGTCAATCCTGGGACCAATAAAGTATGAAATTGGCGATTATAGAGGTACTTGAACATAGAATGTGGTATATGAAAGCATCGCAAGCTTTTAATGTTCCACAGTCAACTTTAGAAGATCGAGTTAAAAAAGCGAGAAATGGATCTTCTGTTAATGATGCCAGTAAGAAAGGTTACGTTTAGAAATAAGTAAATCATTAAAAAAAAAGTCTAGACGCAGCAAGTGCGTTATGGTAGCAAATTTTATTTAAATATTTTTGATAGCAAAGGTCTTTCTTTGATTAAAGCAGGCATCAAACTTGGTTGCCTATATAGTAGAAACCATGTACCATATTTCATTGAAATAAATTTATTGTTTGAAAATATATAAACATTTTTCAAAAGTCTGGATGCAGCAAGTGTGTTATGGAAGTGAATTTCCATAAAAATGTTTTTTATAGCAAATGCGAGCAGATATCAATCTAATTACCGGTATAGCCTATGTAGTAGAAACAAATGTACTATATTTTATCAAAATTACTTATGGTTTCAAAATATACAAAAATTTTCCAAAAATAAACTTAAGTGTTGGTTTCCTAACCAACAAAGCTTACGTTAATAGCAAATTGAGTTATTAAAATTTGAAGGATTTAATGAAAATTCGGTAAATTTGCAGATTAGCTCCCGAACGCTTTTCAAATAATTATTTTCAGAAACATTACTAGGACACTACCTGAATGCACAAACCACAAGAAAAATTTCTTGTTCACACCCCCCAAGGAAGTTACGGGACTGGGAGTGAATAGGGGTGCTGGGCGGGGTAGGTAGTAAAAAGGAAATATGAGCAGAAAATGCGAATAGAACTGCTTGAAAGCTGTCTATTTGAAGCCATATATCCATGAAACCCTGCCTATCGCACACAGCACCCCCATTTGCCCCAGGTCACGTAACTTCCTTGGGGGGTATGAACAAGAAGTTCTTGCTGCTTCGTCGTGGGGATTTTCCTACCCCGTCGCGTGGATACAAGTACCCTAGCTGCATAAACCACAAGAAAAATGTCTTGTTCCTAACCGCCAAGGAAGTTACGGCACCTGGGGGGATAGGGGTGCTGTGCGGGGTAGGCAGGGTTTAAGGGGGGTATGGCTTCAAGATGTGAAAAAGACAGCTTTCAAGCCCGTTTTATTCGAATTTTCTGCTCATATTTCCTTTTTACTACTTACCCCGACCAGCACCCCTATTCTTACTTTCTCTTACTTTCTTATTTCCGGATATGATTGTTTTATAAAGAAAACACAAAATTTTTCCGGAAAACCTGGTCCTATTTTCCTGGCTAACGAACTTATCCAAGCCACTTGCAAAAGGAAGGTACTCACCAAATTTGATCAAGATTGGTCCATTATTTTTTGAGTTATCGGTCGGATATATATATATATATATATATATATATATATATATATATATATATATATATATATATATATATATATATATATATATGTATATATATATATATATATATATAGATTTCCTCATTAGCGAATTAAAAAAAATCGCTAAAAAATCATTACAGGTAATTTGGTTTTAATGGAACAGCATTGGAACAATTTTTTCAAATGTTAACAAAGGTCTGTGACAAATAGAATTTTTCACCATAATCCACATGGAATGTCGACGAAACAGGGATAACCACTGTCCCAAATAAACAATCAAAATTAATTTCCATGGGGGGCAAAAGACAAATTGGAGGTTTTGTGTCCGCTGGAAGGGGTAGCTTGATCACCGCAGAAATATGCGTAAATAAAAATCGTCCTTACATGCCTACTATGTCGATGTTTCCAAGAAAACTTGCAAACCATCATACGCCAAGCACTTTTGCAGAATACCAACCAACAGGCAGCAGAAGAGTAAAACACAAGCGAGCGATATGAAGTATCTGAGAGGGATCAATGGAGTAACGAAGAGATATAGACCACAAAACGAAAAAATAAGAGGAGAATTGCAGATAGAATCGATAGGGGACCGTATAGAGAGGCAAGAACTCAAGTGCTTTGGACACATGATACGGATAGGAGATGATAGACAATTAAAGAATATGTGGCAGGCAAGGAGTGTTCGAGAAAGGCATAGAGGCAGACCAAGGATGGGACAAAGTGGTGGTAGAATATTTGGAGAGGAGGGGCAGAAATTGGAACCAAGGAAAACCAAGGATAAGAAGATTTGGGCGAGATTTTTACATGATTAAATTTGTAAACACTCAGCACTTTAAGGTAAATATGTTATTCTTATATACATATATATATATATATATATATATATATATATATATATATATATATATATATATATATATATATATATATAACGCAATAAACAAAGAATGTGTACGTGGAACATGCCGATTTCTTATATAATTTTTTTCTCTGACATTCATGGTCAAAGCTCACTCTTGATTGCAGAATTTGTCCCAGGCAGAGGCAGTGAAACTTTGTTTTTTTTAGATAAAACTTTTTTTCAGAAAAATCTTTTTTCGAAAAACTAGCCCGATCGGGCTGGCTAACATACTCGTCCGCGGTCTTAACAAAATGAAGATATGTGCCAAGTTTCGTTCAAATCAGTTTTGTATTTTTTAAGTTATCGCTCAGATACATACATCATATATATATATATATATATATATATATATATATATATATATATATATATATATATATATATATATAAATATATAAAAATTCAAACAGACCTCGGTTTCGCGTTCTAGCGGCCCAAATTTGCCTCTCGATTTGCCAATTTTTTTAAATAAAAATACTCTCAAAAGGAAAGAGGCACAGCAAAATCTATAAAACTTAACCAAATTGATAAAGTACGCAAGTTTCAACTAATTAAAGCGAGCTGGTAGAGAGACAGAGCCATGGATGGGACCGATATGGCAACATGGTTTTCAGATTACACCGACCACCACATATTAGTGAATTTTTAGTTTAAAAAAATCACTAATTGAGAGGTATCGATGGTGAGACTTTGCAAACATTTGTTCAAATGAACGCAAACTAGGACCCCAGAACCTTAGAATCCGGGGTCAGTTTCAATTTTTATATGTTTATATACTTATATATATATATACATATATATATATATATATATATATATATATATATATATATATATATATATATATATATATACATATATATATATATATATATATATATATATATATATATATATATATATATATATATATGTATATATGTATCCACACGATAACATAAAAAATTATTTGGATTTTGATGAAACTAGGCAAGAATCCTTTTTTATTAATAGCTTGGACAAGAGGTTTCGAGAAACTTTTGAGTTGTCTTTCGAAAAAAATGTTTATCCGAAAATTACAAAGTTATTTTGATAAAATTAGATAAATGTGTTGCTTTGTGAAAGACCTTACTACGTACCAAAATTCTACTTTGTAGGTTTATAGAAAATTGATTTATTGAAATTTGAAGCATTGAAAATCCTCTATCATAACACACTAGCTGCGTCCCGAACTCTTTTTTTTTTAGTAATATAATACAAATCACATAAGACATCTTTTGTCTTGCTAATTAGAAAAATTACAGAGCAATTTGAAATAGTTTTACTTACATTTCTTCTGGATGTGGACACAGAAATATATCATGGTTTTGCTTGATTTTAGACTTGAGTAATGAACCTTTGTAAATAATTCCTAAGGCTAAGAACACCAGTATCGTTTCTTTGATCATTTTTAAATTACAATTAAGCACATATAATACACTACACATTCACTAACTTGAAAGTAATTTCAAAAAGGTTTTTATACTACTTTTCTGCAGTTAAATCAGGAAAGTAATGGATTACCACAAAAACCAACATATTTTATATTCAAGTAAAATATAAAAATTGCAGTTGCAGTTCTGTATTTGGTCTATCACAAATTAGGAGTCGTTGCTTAATAAGTTATTTATAGGATATGCTCTAGCTGACTTAGACGAAATCATTATCCATGTTTATAAATTCTAACATAGATTACGATAGTAATTATAAAAGGCAGGAAAATATTTTTTAATGCACCAAGGAGAAACGCGTCACTATTCCGTTTAACACAAACATGTTCGAGGCAACGACTAAACAAAAATAATCTTTTAAGGAAAGATCAAGTGTATAAATATAAGTCCTTAAATCTTCGTTAACATCTAATTATACATCAACGTCTTCAACGTTATCTAAACATTTGGTAAACATAAATAAACTCGAAACAGTACAGGCTTTCTATTAGGAATGTAATATTTTAGAGATTGGCAAATTTTCAGAGAAAAGTTTTGCTTTTAAACATAAAAAACATAAAAAACTAAATAAAAACCCGCTACCAAAAATGATTTCGGACGTTAAAAATAGTCGAAAAAGTTGTCACAACCTCATATCAGAAGACTTAGGAAGAAAGTTACAACTTGCTAATCCGAAAGCCTCCAAGAAGTACGGTCTCCCAAAAATTCATAAACCGGGAAAATCAATTAGACCTATTGTTTCGGCTATAGATTCCCCGACATGTAATTTAGCAAAATGGTCGACAAATAAGTTTAAAGGCTTGCCCGTCAAACAGAAAAGTTTTTCAGTAACAAATTCAATTAAATTTATTGATAAGATTAAAGAGGTTCAATTGACTGAAGGCGAGGTTTTAATTTCATTCGATGTAACCTCATTGTTTCCTAGCGTTATCACGGAGCAAACGTTAACGAATTTAGAGCAGTTGTTAAAAATGAATAACATAAATGAAAATGTTTGCGAAGAATATTTAACTTTAACAAACCTTTGTATCAAACAAAATATTTTTCAATTCTTGTTACGGTGTTATTTTCAAGTTTTTAAAAGTGTGTATTAAAAACTTCTTTGAAAATTAATTATCAACGTGGGTATCAGACAAAAAAATATGTATTTAAAAAATACGTTGCTGTACGATTTATTTAAAAGAGTGCATTACAAAATTAGTTAAAAATAAATCCTAAAGGCTGTGAGAGTAAAAAATGAGTTTATCTAAATATATAAAAATCGAAAAACGGTGTTGCCCATTATTAGTTTATTATTGTATAAAGTATGTGCAAAATTTTAAGTTCAATTTGTACATCCCGGTTGCCGGGATTCGATCCACTGCCAACTTAGTATCTACCAGGACCGTATTAGTGCGAACAGAAGCAACACTCAGTGTTGTTCCTGCTAGCAGGATGGTGCAAGATTTAGCACTGTTTCTTCAGATTTGGCACTTTACCACCCCTTTACACTTTTCTGGCCCTCCTTCTCCTCCGAACCTTCAAGTCCAGAATTAACAAGTTGCCTCTTTCCTCCTTGTCGACACCCACGGTACGATAGTATTTATGCTGTAAGCCCTCGTAGTGTGTTGTTGAAATAAAAAAAATTAAAATTCAAACTACGCGCCATTCTCAAGTCAGACATGGATATAAAACACACAACATACACACATTCATGAACCTCATTCGTAGTTTTCGTTTTCCGCATGCGCATTACATACCCCGTCTACCCGTTACTCGATGGTTAGATTCATTATTATAGGTTGGCATACCTTTTCTACTCTTCGTACTGTCAACTGTTAGATCAAATGTCAAATCCTCAAATGTATATGGATTTTAATTTTATTTTGTAAGAGAATTATTTTTTTTTAGTTAAAGAAAAATGGTGCCTCAACATTAATTGTCATTGGCACCTACAATATAATATATTTGTTTTTATTTATTTCAAATAAACTTTTTTTTTAATATAGTATTTAATTTTTTGTTTAATTATCGTTTTATTATCATAAATATGCATAATTTACCCCTGTTACATGAGACCTTTTAGCGATAAAACGTACAGTTACTCTTAATTTTGGTTCCAATTAAATATGGGGATATTTTAGCACTCAAACCGCAACTTTAGTACCGAAACGTCCCTAAATTCAGCACTTATAATCTCATGACAGGAACAACACTGGCGACAGTCCACTCTGTTAGTGCGGAGGTGTCACGTTGTCGCGTTACAACTGGTTATTAACTTAAAAATAGAAAGCTGAAGTTCCTTTTTATAAAATAAAAAGTCTTGACGCGGCAAATGCGTTATGGTAGTGAATTTTCACAGAAATTATCTACGCAATTTGTTTTACGAAAATTATATATGCACTAGGAAAAAATTAAAATTAGCTTGTAATAGATTTTATTTGCCATACAATACACAATATTTTGGTCTTGTGCAGTGCTCTGACCACCAGCGGCAACCAAATTTTTTTAAATTAAATGCTTACCTTTTAGTGAATTTTTATTTTAAAAAATTCACTAATAGAGGGGTCGATGGCGAGACTTGGCAAAAAAAATTTCAAATGAGCGTGAACTAGGACCCCTAGAACCCATACCCAGGGTCAGTTTCAATTTTTATATGTTTATATATATATATATATATATATATATATATATCAGTAGCGATTTCTCCTAGTGAGCTAGGTGTGCGCCGCACACCCTAAAATATAATTAAAATGTGCACAGTTAAATATGTTTTATTTCTTTTTCCCTTAGTCTTAATACACTACATATTTTATGACAATCGATTTAATTTACTTATTTGATTCCATAAATAGTCGGTTAATAGTGACTTGGAATGAAGTAGGTACCACGTCTTCATGCAGAGAATATGAGTAGGTCAATAGCAACTGGAAATGAATTCGGGTTAGGTGTGCGTTGATATTTCCGAACACTTCAGTCAATAGAGCTGTATTGGTATACAATACAGTCCCCCACCCATGTGTTTAAAATAGTGAGGAAAATACCATTGATTTTAACACTGCAGTGAGCGGTAAAAATACCACTCAAGACAAATGAATGGAACGCCGGTCTAACAAACGTTGTGATAGCATTATTTACAAACATTACGACTGCGCTTGCAGAGACCACGGTATTCTAGAATCAAAGACTATAATACATTTTAGTAAATTTTCGTAGAAAAAATTCACTAATGGGGAGATCTCGACTTTTGAATTTTGAAAAATTGTTTGCAAATGAGCGCGAACTAGGACCCCTAAAACCCTCAGAACCCATATCCGAGGTCAGTTTCAATTTTTATATGTTTATATGTATATATATATATATATATATATATATATATATATATATATATATATATATATATATATATATATATATAATGTTTCTGTTGAAAAAGATGTAGAATTTAATTTGAGTCAAGTTTTAAAATATAGAAATTTTTGATTGAAATGAAGAAATTGATTTCAAGTACCATCCATATTTCTAGAAATTGTAATGGTACATAATGAGGTGAGGTAATTTTGAAGATTAGAAATCAGATGACCGAACTTTAGAACAATTGACATTTAGATTAAAATTTAGTCAAAGCCACAAGCTTAGACTTATTTGTAAGATGCTTTGTACTATTTATATAACAATAAACTATAAACTATAAACTATATATATATATATATATATATATATATATATATATATATATATATATATATATATATATATATATATATATATATATATATATATAGATATATTTATATATATATATATATATATATATATATATATATATATATATATATATATATATATATATATATATATATATATATATATATACATAGGTATCACACCGATAACTCAAAATATAATCGGCCGATTTTGATAAAATTTGGCATATACCTTCCTTCTGTAAATGGCTTGGATAAGTTCGTTAGTCAGGAAAATCGGACGAGGTTTTCCGGGAAAATTTTGTGTTTTCATTCGAAAAAAAATGGTATCTCAAAAAATAAAAAAGATAAGATAACCAAATTTGGTCGGTAGGTTTACGATATAAAAATTAAACTATACATCAAAATTTAGATTTCTATGCAAAAAAAAAAGTTATAATAAAATATTTTGTGCCAGATCATTTCTATGAAAATTCACTACCATAACGCACTTGCTGCATCCAGGCTTTTTACACATTTTATTATTTAGTACCATATTAACATTGAACTACTTTTAATGTTTTCAGTTTTCACCCCGTTCCGGACAGTGCTAACGCTAACACAAATTTGTGTGAAGAGAAGAGCTTGATAATAATTCCATGTTCTTTTCGTGTTTTAAAGTTTTAAGTGACTTTTTAATTTGTTAGTGTTGCAGTGGGAAATTTATTTATTTATCTGCGTATTATTCCCATATAGGTACTATATATATATATATATATATATATATATATATATATATATATATATATATATATATATATATATATATATATATATATATATATATATATATATGTGTGTGTGTGTGTGTGTGTGTATGTATGTATGTATCCAACCGCTAACTCAAAAAGAATTAACCGATTTCGATGAAACTCGGCAAATGCCTTTCTTTTATTAATAACTTGGATGAGTTCGTTAGCCAAGAAAATCGCACAAGGTTTTCCGTAAAAATTTTGAGTTTTATTTCGAAAAAAAATATTTTCTCCGAAAATTACAAATCTATGTTAATGAAATTTGATGGATATGTTTTCTTAAGAAAGACCTTACTACATACCAAAATTCAACCTTGTAAGCTTATAGAAAATTGAGTTATTTAATTTTGAGTTTTCTTTCAAAAAACTTTTTTTTCTCCGAAAATTACAAAGCTATTTAAATGAAATTTGGTGGATATGTTACCTTAGGAAAGATCTTACTACTTACCGAAATTCAACTTTTCAAGTTTATAGAAAATTGAGTTATTTAAATTTGACGCATTTAATCAAAATTCACTACCATAACGCACTTGCTGCGTCCCAAACTTTTTTTTTTGCTTCAAACTTAGAAATCTAAATTTTGGCACATAATATACTTATTATAGCATTAATTTGCGTACCTACCATAAATTTGGTTGCCATAGCTTTGTTATTCTCGGAGATCTTTAAAAGTTATCTTAATATATCTACTCGTTGACTGTATATTATGTATTTTAAATACTTTTATAAGCGTCTCGTTTGGGGAGAGAAGCAGGTATTTTTAACCATATTGTTTTCATTTCACTTTTTCAAATTTTTCACATCATATTTGAAAACTATAACCGAATTAATTGCTTGAAATGAAAGCTGGCTTTGGAAAAGCAACAAAGTAAAAGCTGTAATGAATATCTAAAAATTTTCGTGTTGATCCGTTTTTGATACAGAAGTTCTCCATAATCTAAATTTTATTCCTAGCTTAAATCCAAAGGAAATTTATAATTCACAACCCAACTAGTAGAATCTCGCCTAACAATTAGTTTAAGTGTAGTTTTAATACAACAACCAAATAAACATAATGTGAAAATATATTGTAGTTATAGCAGTTTCACATTTTTCCTTGTAGCAAGCATAATAAGTCTCTAAATTTAGGTTTTTGTTGACTGATTTCAACGCAAGTTGATATAGATCTACAGGTTCTATTCAATTCAAAACATGCATGATTTTTACAAATTTTCTAAATATTATGTAGTAGAAAATATACCTATTACTTACACTAAACTCTCTTAATTTTACCATCTTACTTACCGAGTTGATTTGCAAATTCAATTTATTGTTACTCTCATAAGAAAACAATATTAACAAGATTTGGTGACAGTTTTTATAAATCCTGAACATTGCTGACAATATTTAGTCAAATAAAATTAACCACAACACATGCATAGACGTGATAAGGTTGTTTTTGTTTGGCTTAACAAAGTTAGCTTGAATCTTTTATGAAAGATAAAATCTCGTCTTAAACTTTAATGAAACTACATTTCGTCAGCTAAACAGTCGTCAGTCGTCCGGTCTAAAAATGTGTTGTAATAGTTTATATCGATTAAAGCCGAGTCACAGCATATGAAATATGACTGCGGTGTAGTTAAGTAATTATGTTTTATTGATATAGCGGGGAGAATTTCTTCTCCCCTTTCCAAAAATTAGTGGCAACTCTTGACAGGATACCACTAAATATGCATTTTATAGCACCTGAGCATGCTTCCTCTTCATCTGAAGCTGAAGTTGAAGATCCTCTTCATCCATGATCCCCATCCTCCATTCCATTAGATTCACATAAAATTATCTGCAGTTTTATCAGTATTGTTTAATGGCCAACCGTTACATGTATATCCTGCTGCCCTCTACCACAACTCGCCGAACTAGTCGTGTGTGTACAGAAATTGCATAACTTCCAGGCGTGTGACAGATAGATACTTTTGTATATTTGATATAATAATGGCAGCGGAAACAAGGTTTTTTAAACTCTCTGAGTTATATTATTTGATTTGTCAATTTTGAACCTAAGATCTAGTTATTTTTTATTATAATTGTCTATGTTTTAAATGGCTAAGTAAGGGTTTGCAGCTAAACTAAAGTCTTCAATTGAAGGTGTAACGAACTAACAGCATCTTGATATTTAGTTTTTATTGTTTATAAAACTGTGTTGAATAGAAGCACAAACTCTAGATTATTTTGTATGACGTCCAGTATAATTAATGGAGATTAATACACCACACTATTTTTTATTGCATAGCTACAGTGATTGTGGTTCCTAGTTAAAAACGTAGCAAAGGCAAATACTAATTCTCATCATTTAATATAACGACTTACTGCATTTATTAGCTTATTTGCACATTGTGAAACATCATTAAGTAGGTAGGTATATTTATTTTCATTACTTTTTAATTTTATAAGTGAAACATGTAATACACTAATATGACATCTAACTGTAGGCCTCTTTTTCATCTACACACATAAATGTTTCAAAATAAAAGTCAGTTCTGTTTACTGGGTTTGTAACGAATAAACTCTTAGTGTAATTTAATAAATAGCAAGTAGCAGTAGAGTAGTAAAAAAAATAAGATATTTCCACAATTTATACAATATTGTTGCTAAAATTTTAGTCCAATAATTGGAATAAACAAGCATGTAAAGCGCTTCTAGTTATTTCACATTTGAAACAACATATGAAATGTTTGTCATTAGCTTAGTTGCTTACGCCGTAGGGCTGACAATTGCAAGTTGTGGGTTCTATACCCAGTAACAACTTTTTAATTTTTTTCAACCAATTTTACAATAATTATGGTACTTAATTGAAAGTGCAGTGCGAGGTGAGTACAATTTTTTTGAATTTTTAAGGTTGTGGATTACGGCCAAAATGTTAGCTGCAAATTGTGAAATGTCATCATGTGTACTTATTTTGATTACCTACTTTTAAACTTTATAAATAAAACATTTCAGTATATACCCATTGGCGGATTTGCCCTAAGGTCCAATAGGCCCGGGCCTAGGGCGGCCAGATATTAGGGGCGGCCAACCGTGACAAAAAAACACATTATGGCGTATGGCGGGACTGAACGGTGCAGTTTGCACCGCATCGTATAACAGTAATCTTCCTAAATCACTTTCCTACATCTTATGTATAAAATATAGATATGATACATATGTATATAATGTAATGTATAATAAAATATAATGTAAAAGTAATTAATTCGTACATAAAAAATGTGAATACATTTGAAGGAACGGAGCCAATCAGAATATCCAAAATGATTTTTCTAAGAGTTAGCGAATTTACAAAGATAAGACGCGACAGTTCTCAAAACATTTATTGGAACGTCAGCTTCTAAATGATGAAAAATTTCGCGAAAATGGCTAATTTATTCCTAAAGTACTGGATGTGTTTTTTGTGGATCTTGTCTTCTTTCTAATGGCGGGGAGACTCAGTTCAACAAAAAGGAAGGTTTCAATGACTGGAAAAATTCCTATTATCGAGTATCAACTCATGAGAATTCGCCTACTCACAAATTATCTGTCCCGCATATGAACTAACGAAAAACATTAGGAAAAGAGTAGTTGCATGAGTAAAAGCGCTTGCATCACATGATTTGCCTTTCAGAGGACCCTACGAGAAATTTGGTTCGTTTCACAATGGAAATTATTTGATGTCCTAAGAGTTCATTGCTGAGTTCGATCCGTTCTTAGCCAAACACATTACACGTTATGGGAATCCAGACTTAGGATATACGAGTTATCTATCTTCAACAACATGCAAAGAATTCATTCGGCTTATGGGAAACAAAGTTTTGAAGACAATTATAATGGAAATATTAACAGCGAAATATTTTTCTCTGATCATTGACTCGTCGGCGGATATATCTCACGTAGACCAACTCACTTATGTAATCAGATATGTCCTACCTAATGGATCACCTGTAGAACGTTTCCTCAAGTTCGTTCCAAACACAGGCCATAAATCACAACAAATGACAAATGCTGTAACCTCAACTTTAACTGAATTAGGAATTGACATTTCAAACTGCCGATGGCAATCTTATGACAACGCAGCTAACATGTCGGGCATGTACAACTGCCTAGAAGCTAAAATAAAGGAAATTGCTCTCCTTGCCGAGTATCTTCCCTGTTCAGCACACTCGCTCAATTTAGTAGGTGAATTTGCAGTTGAAAGTAGTCAAGAGGCTTGTTCGTTCTTTTCTCTACTCCAAGAGTTGTACAATTTCTTTGCAGCGTCAACTCAGCGTTGGAAACTCCTTTAAGCCCATTCCACCGTCAAAAGTCTATCAACGACTCGTTGGTCAGCTCGTCCAGACGCACGCAAAAATTTACGCGAATCGTGGAATGAAATCCATAATGCGTTAATCTCCATCAAAAATGACACACAGCAGAAGAGAGCCGTTATATACGAAGCAACAGGTATTCGTTTGAAACTGGAACGTTTTGAAACGGCCGTCATGACTGTTTTTTGGGGATGTTTACTGGATCGCATTAACGCCACAAGTAAAAAACTTCAGAGTGTGGAAATTGATATTACCAATGACATAGAACTTTGTGAGGCACTAATACATTTTTTTGGCGAAACACGAGATAACTCTTCGATGATTTCGAAAACAAAGCCAAAAAACTGTCCTTTGTACAGAAACATAAAAATATTTTCGACGTAATCGAAAGCGTAATAATTGATACATTGTCAGAAGAACTCAAAAAACGACAGGATGTTTATAAATTACTGTACAATAAATTTAATTTTATTACTAAGCGCGTCAGAAGTCGAAGAAAAGGCCAAAGCATTTCAAATGATTTATTCTACTGACTTAGAAGACACTTCTTCAGAAGAATGTATCCATTTTCGTGTTCACTGCAGTAAAACAAATGAGGATTGGAACAGTGCTGTCAGTTTGTTGAAATGGTTTTGAACAAACCATTTACCCAAACGTGGATATTGCTCTTCGTATCTGTGTATGTGTACTCCTGCCAGTAACTGTTCTGGAGAACGATCGTTTTCTTGTTTCCGACGAGTTAAAAATTACTTACACACAACAATGACGGAGCAGAGGTTAAACGATCTTGCTTTGCTTAACATAGAAGCTGATTTTTTAAGGAATTCGGTTTGCGCAGATTTAATTAATGATTTTGCTGCAGACGAGTTTTGTAACACATTGTAAAACATTTATTATATCTTATCTTGTATGAGAATAAACCTGTAGTTAAATAAATAAAACCCAAAACCATTTTAAATGTTTTATTTAAATGTGCAATCATCCCTGAAACCTCGGAAAATATTACAAACCAGCAGCTATTCTAGTTAACTAAATTTCTGAGTCGGTTTCGATAAAAGCTGGCAATAAAGTAAATTCATTATGTAGTCTATATGATGGGTGCTGAAAAAGGGGAGGGTGGTATTTACTACATGGCCTGGGGCCTAGGGCGGCCAATACTGCAAATCTGCCACTGTATATACCTACTATCATAGAACAACCGTTATTACTCAAAGTTTTAATAAAAAAACCGCTATTTCATTGTTCATCTTTTACCTCAATTGGTTTGTAGATATTCAATTTCTCAACTAATACATTTGTGTTTATTTAAAGTAGATTACAAACCTAAAGAATTGGTTGAATGTGTTTAGAACTGTAGCCACTCAATTTGCATAGTAAATATTGTTTCTGAAAACAAATACATGTATTTCAAACACAAACATTGCCATTGGATATATACTTGGTTCAGTAACATTTTGATAAACATTATGCCGAATAAATGATACGACCATAAAACATTAGTGACTATTATAAAGTGATTTAAATCTGAAATTTAATTTATAAAAAATGCTAACGTAGCAAGTACGTTATAGTAACGGACTTCAAAAAATTGTTGCTCTTTCTTCAAGTGTTCAGTAAATAAAACAAAACAAAGATCTGGACGCAGCAAGTGCGTTATAGTAGTGAATTTTCATAAAACTGTTTCTAATAGTAAATATGTCTGTTTCAATTAAAGCAGCCATAAAATTTAGTTGCCATATAGTAGAAACAATGTACCATATTTCACTAACATAACTTTATTGTCTAAAAAAGCAAAAAAAAATCCGAAAATAAACTTATAATGTTTCCGAAGAAACTGGTCCGATTTTTCTGGCCAACGAACCTCTTCAAGTTGTTTACCCACCTAACAAAATATAATTATTCACAACAACATTTTCAACGGAACTTGAAAAAATGTCAATTTTTTCAAGAAAATCCGAAAACATGTTTATAATAACTTATTAAACATTTATCAATAATTACCAATATTTTACAACAAAAAATGATTTCTACGGAAGCACAAAAATGTAACTGGCAATATATTTTTTTACACAAAATATTGCTAAAAGAATACATAAAATTCAAATTATATACCGGATCTGTAATTAAAATTGAAAAGAAAATATATAAAACCGGGTTACACAGCAATTTCAACCAAAAGGGGACACCTGTACAGAAATTTAGAAATGTTTAAAAATAGGTGCTTAAAACTAATTAAGAGTGGCAATAGGTATACTAGGACTGCGTGAAAACAACAAAACAGGAATACCTACTTATATATATACATATATATATATATATATATATATATATATATATATATATATATATATATATATATATATATATATATATATATATATATATATCAACAACACACCACGAGGGCTTACAGCCTAAATAATATCGTACCGTGGGTGTCGACAAGAAGGAAAGAGGCAACCTGTTAATTCTGGACTTGAAGTTTTGGAGGTTCGCAGGAGAAGGAATTCCACAATTTGGACATCCTCGGGACAAAAGAGCGGGAATAACAAGATGTTCTATGTCTGGTGACCTGGACAGTAAAACGGTTCATTCGCTCTGATCCCCTGGTAGATCTGTTGGGGGCAGCAGGTGGAGGAACTATGGAAGAAAGCTTCTCTGAGCAGTGCCAGTGCAGATATCTATAAAAGAGAGAGAAGTCACCAACGGCACGTCGGTGGGCAAGGGATGGGTGAGGGTAGGGTCACTGATGAGACGTACAGCTCTCTTCTGAATGGAGTCCAGGATAGCGAGCGTAGAAGCGGCAGCGGCACCCCAGATGTGGGAGCAGTATTCGAGGTTTGGCCTTATTTGTGAAGTATATAATGTATAAACATTAGCTAGTGAAAAATATTTGCGAGCCCAGAAGAGGAATCCTAATTTCTTAGCAGCGGCTTCTGCAATTGATGTTACAACTTGGTGCCAATTGAGATTTAGATCCACAGAAATGCCAACAAGTGAAAAGGGCTCATTACTTTGAATAACTTGGTTGTTCATTGTGATGGGTCTAGGGCTGGTGTATCTTTTATGAGATAGAAAGCAAGACTGAGATTTGGTGAAGTTGAATAGTACAATATTTCTGCTTCCCCAGTCTAAAATTTTTTGGAGATCCACAGAGACAGAACCCTCCATGAGTCTGCGATCCTCATCTAATTGGGCTAAAGTTACAGGCTTAGAATATTGTATATTTGAGTCGAGTGTGCTGTCGTCCACGTAACTGTTGTATGTGCTAGAAAGGAGGTCATGGATGTGGAAAAGAAACAAAGTGGGGGCTAGAGCTGAACCTTGAGGGACTCCTGCATTAATTGGATACAGTTTAGAGGAACAGCCATCCACGACAACAGAAATGCACCGGTTGGAGAGGAAATTTGCGGTCCAGGTACAGAGTTTTGGTGGTAGGCCATAGGCCGGAAGTTTATTAAGCAGCGGTGCGTGCCAGACCTGGTCGAATGCTTTGGATATGTCTAGAGCATGGATGGGGAAACTACGGCCCGCGGGCCATCTCCGGCCCGAGAAGCGTTGGAATCCGGCCTGCGACCATTAAACAAAACACAAGTGAAGTTTTCGTGTTGTCAGAAATGTCATTCTCATTGGCAGTGCACAACTCTCATAAAACAATCACGTATTGTTTCGCTAGCGCGGGCGGTATGAGTGACAACCAAACTCCGATCCGATTGCTATAGCTTGCGCGGGCGCGCGCGGTCGGCCGCCTCTCCCGCGCGCCCTTCCTTGGCTGCCCGTGTCCACGCCGCCGCACATGTCCCCACAAAGACTAGAGCTCCTCAACCTCTTACTTCACAGCAAACTTAAAAGTTTAATTGCAATTAGATAAGTTATTTTGTAATATTGCACAATAAATTAGTGGTTCAGAAAATACAATCAATATTTCCAGAACATTCATTTCAAATAGACCCTTTCTTTCATGATTTGGCAGTAATCTTAGCTATAGAGTTTATCGTCTAATGGTATATAATTTTTGTCGAATTTTCGTAAAAACTCAATAAAGCTCAATATATACGTTATTATACAAGATACGAAAAAAATTGTAAACATTAATTATAGGATGTCTTGAGCTACATCTTAAAAAAGTATTTTTACAATCACAGACTGGCCCATAAGGCGTTGGTGATACAAATTTTCTTTTTTTTTTTTTTTTTAATCGAACACGCCTTATGTTATGGAAATTTTGCGTTTTCCATCGAAATATAATGCATGTTTGTAAGAAAAGAAATTCGGAACGCAGCAAGGGCGTTATGGTAGCGAATTTTCATTAAATGCTTCAAATTTGAATAGCTCAATTTGCTATTAACCTCTAAGGTTGACCATGAAACCGGTTTTTTCGGGAACACTTTAAGTTTACTTTCGGATTTTTTTTACATTTTCAAATAATAAAGTTATTTTGATGAAAGATGGCACATTGTTTCTTCTATATAGGTTATACTGGTAAACAAATTTGATGCCTGCTTTCTTTAAAAAAAACACATTTGCTATTAAAAACATTCAAATGAAAATTTACTACCATAACGCACTTGGTGCGTCCAGACTTTTTTATATTTACCGTTATTCAATAAATATATCTTCTCTGTTGGGAAAACAAAAGAAAGAGTACTATTTTCTGATCAAAACTTTTCCAGCAACGTTAACAAAAATGTGCGAGTATTTTTAAAATTTGGGTGGTACCGCAAGCAGCGCCCTCTACCCGCTTCAGCAAAATCGGGAATGAGTTATCTTTATCGTTATGAAAAACTCATCTGTACCGATTTTCAGGAAAAAACGTCTAATACTTTTCTAGATCTCGAGGAAAATCATCATAAGTATACTTTGAGAAAACCCAACGATTGTAAGGTCTTTGAAATAAGTGTTGTGGTGATTTGGGTTTTCTCAAAGTGTACTTATTAGTGCTCATCACATGTTCCAGTTTTCACATAGTCAATTTCTCACTTTAACACCCTGTATTTGTCTTAATTTTTGACTTTTGGGCTGAAATAAGTTAAGCTAAATCGAAATTTTTTGATACAGACAATCTGCTGCTAATCTAGGTGCCATTACTTTTGGACCAGCCTGTGTAATAGAGAGAACATAAGTTAGATATATTGATTTTATTGGGAGATAATATATTTAGATAATTCCTAACCCTAAAGCCATTAGAAAGATTACTCGATTTAGTAAAATAATTGATAAGTAAGAAAAGTTACAAACACTAGAATGTAAATTTATTAAATTACGAAATTTGTTTTTGTGGAGCTATACTATCTTTCGATTATAACTGAATGTTCTAATTAATTTGCCGGTTTAAATAGATAACATGTATATTTCCTCGTGCTGCTATATTTTAAAATAAGTAGCCTTCTGCAATATACAAGAAACGTACTAATTGGCATTGACCGACGTCAAAAAATCTTAACAGCCCTGACCTATAAACATATTTGAGATAAAAGCAGATTCAGTCAAAACCAGTTCATAATGGAAACGTTAAAGTTTAGATTTTCTTAAACCAAATTTATTTATTTTTTGCAATAATAAATTTATTTGAAAAATTTGGTCTTAGTGAATTTTCTTAAAAAAAATTCACCGATGAGAAGATCCCGACTTTTGAATTTAAAAAAAATTCAAATGAGCGCTATTTAGGCCCCCTAGAACCCATATCCGGGGTCAGTTTCAATGTTTATATGTTTATATGTATGTATGTATGTATGTATGTATGTATTTATATATATATATATATATATATATATATATATATATATATATATATATATATATATATATATATATATATATATATATATATTGCTATAGATAGCAAATATGTGAGTAAATTAGAAACATTATTGTGGAGTAAAACGGGCCAATGTACATAAAATTAATACGTCCTAATATTTAAATGCCCTATATAATTGAGAGTGTAAAATATTTTAGATTTAAATAAGAAATAGCATTAGGTAGAAGAATACAGAACAATGTTTTTTTTCATGTAGTACATTTTAAATTTCACGAAGCAAAAGTCGTTAAAATACAATAGAACCAAAAGAACAATAGTCTTGTTTTTATTTATAGAGTTTGAATAGAATATAGCGATTTTATTTTTATCCTTAGGCAGTAAGTACATTGTTTATATTATACATTTATTACATAATATTAATTTAAAAATAAGTTTTTGTAAATACCACTTGTAAGAAAAGACGCAGTGTTAGTTGATAAGGATAGTTTTTTTGTGCTTGTTTCAAAAGAGTGCAAAGAACAAAAAGTTGGACAATGGGAAGACGCGAGGCTTATGAACTTTGTTTTACCCGACGTACAGGAGAAAGGGTTTTTTTGTAAGACAGGTGTAGTTTATTTAAGGAGCTACTAAATCCAAACAGTAGATCAAATCGAAAGTAATAAGTACACATCAAATGGGAGAAGCAATCAAGACAACATTCAGTAAGTCGTTTTATGAACTTTATCGAAATAAATGTGCTGACTCTTTTTCTATAGTGTGAATAATTTTTAAGGATATTTTTGTCCCATTCATGATTTTAATGTATATTTTCCACTAAGGGGGATATTATATTAAGGCCAAATCACTATATCATAGTTAGGTAATGCATTGTGTTAACTAAATTTGATTTGTATTGATTTATCGACAATCTGTGATGATAAATTTGATACAACATTTTAATGGAAATTTGTTAATTTAATCAATCAAAAATTAAACATACTAGATTGTACTTACATAATCTGTTTAATGTTGACCTCAAATCAAACAAATATTAGTTATATGATAAAGTAAGGCTATTTTTCACCGTTAATTAAAAGTAAAATCAAAAGAACCCAATCATATATCATTTTTTTGAAACTTCCAAACACCAGGGAGTACAATAATTTATAAAAACCATATATTAAACAAAAATGCTAGCCCAAGCACAGAACCCTACCCATGAGATGAGAGAAAAATTTAAAATCACAGCAGTAAGTAAACAATTTGTGGCATAATTTCAGGATCATCAATAGTAGCGTTTTTTTTTTTAATAAAGACGCAATTGAATTCCCATGCTCTACAATTAAAAGTGCTATAAAATACAAATATAAAAGAAACCACACTAAATACCATAGCAATATATATATATATATATATATATATATATATATATATATATATATATATATATATATATATATATATATATATATATATATATATATATATGTATGTATCATACCGATAACTCAAAAACTTATGGGCCGCTTTTGATTAAATTGAGTGAATACCTTCTTTTTGCAAGTGGCTTGGATAAGTTCGTTAGCTAGGAAAATCCGCCGAGGTTTTCCCGGAAAATTTTGTGTTTTCTTTCGAAAAAATTTTTATCTCCAGAATTAACAAAGTAAGGGCAACCAAATTTGTTACGCGGGTTTATATCGTTATAGGTAAGTTACCTATAACTATAGCTCTGTAGGTTAAAAGACAAAAAATTTGTAGGCATTTAAAGAAAAGTAAATTTGGGTTTTCCTCAAAACGTCAAAGTCGCGATTTAAAACGCCAAAACTGGTAATATTTAGGCAAAGAACCTGAAACTAATATGAGCTATGGAAAGGAAATTTTGGACGAAACACTCCATTCTTAGAAATTTTTTAGTAGTCTTCTGATCATGTAACGAGTTGATCTGTGTTTATGTGGAAATCTCTTGCAACCACACGACATCTTCTGTTAATAATTCGATTATACTCCTCGGAAATAAAAGTTATATTCAAAAGTCGTCGCGTATTTTACTTATGTCGAAAGATGACGTTTAAAATTTTCATCTCCTAGACAACCTGATAAGATGACTAATAATTATTTATTATCGCAAATAATATTTAAATATCTTCAAATCGGTGGGACTTAGGTATAGGGAATGGTGTTACTAATCGAAAGAACAATAAAAATTACATGAACTAACGTTATAAAATATGGGATGTTCTATTTAAAATAAGAGAGTTATTAGGTTTTAAAGTTGTCGCGATTGACCGGTCTATTTCGGACACCCTGTCTAACTTGTACTAGCTTTAATAAGTTCCAAATATTTTGTGGCGTCTTAGAACTTGCACTTTAAAATTGCAACTCTTCAGGTTGAAAATAGGAGAGATACAGGTGTGTTAATGTGACAATGTTTTTTAAGAAATTTTTGAAAAAAGTTAAATATCTCGAAAATGGTTGAGAAAAATGACATAATATGTTAGTAAAACCTACCATAAAATTTGACGAGGAATCTAGACCCGTAATAAAAAAACACCATCTTCTATTTAAAATAAGAAAGTTGACGTCTACTTCCGGTATAACTGGAAGTCCCATACTAACGTCAATATTTTCAGTGAACTGAAAATTTTGAAAAACCCACGTGCGTGAATTTTCAGAATTCAATTGTGAGCCGTACTCCAGAAACGGCTAAAGGAAGGTCTACATGGAACACTCTGTATACCATACAGATGAGTTCTTTGTCAGCCTTGAAATGTCTCTATCACATTGTTGGCGGTCACTTATGACCACGTCGAATGGAAAGTCCAGTTTGGTTGGCATTTGTTCTGTTGGTTTGGCAAGCGACTCCAGTGGAAAAATTTCCAGAACTTTACCTGCCCAACAAAGGCTCGTGATTTGAATTTGTCCCCTAAGGCCTTTAAAAAAAATACCTATTTTTCGTAGAAAAAACTCTTAGCGACTGTTTGCATAGAAAAAATTTTTGGGCGACTTGGTCTACATTATTTCTATGAAAATTCGCTACCATAACATACTTGCAGCGCCCAGACTTTTGAGGAGCCCTTACAGAGAGCATCGTGTACCGACGTTGCCAGATATTGTTGTCCTAATGGCGGGCAATTTAAATGAATCCAATTATAGGCGATTTGGGGCTTGATGTTTATCGTATAATACGGGTAGGTATACAGTTTTCATTTTTGTCGATTCTAAAATTTGGTTGAACTATAATAAAAGAGACATCCATATAAATTCTAAATAAATGGTTTTATTTATTCATAATAAACAATACAAAAAGAATACTCATAAATAACCCAATATAATTATACATAGCTATGGTCATGTTTCTCGTCAGTGGAGGTGTACAACGATTCAGATACAGTTTCTTTGATGATCTGGATCTCACCACCTTCAGGATTTTTGTTAAACACATTTTTTCTGCCTACTTTTTTCTTTGTTGGGAAAAGTGTTTGCTTCTTTATTTTTTTATTTGGCGGAGAATTTGTAATTTCCCTACATAATAACTTGCTGGCATCCACATCTTCCGAGACATGTTTCATGGCCAGCAACACTTTCAAATTTGTTAACATAAAGGTATGTTGGTCATGTGAGAAGTTAAGAGTCTTTATATTTGCAATTATTTGCAAAGCAGATGCCTCAATAGCTGCTCTGGTTCGTTAGTCAACTGACGCGATGATTTATGCATATTTTGTGCAAGCTCGTTTATTTCGGCTTGCCCAAGATGTGCATCATCTTTTTGACGAGTGTCTCGGGAGAGATCCGCACATGGCTGCCAAGGTCATATGCATATGTTATTTATCAGATTTATCGGTGCTAATTGCTCTATTGGCCTGCCTGACCTGACTTTGACCTGACCTACCTGACCTACCCAGAGTGTTTTGTGATGTCCGGGCCGTTCAGGCAGACCGATAGAGCAATTAACACCGATAAATAACATATTCATATGACCTTGGCAGCTATGTGCGGATCTCTCCCGAGACACTCGTCCTTTTCCTACTTCAGAAACTGATATATGAGTTGTATGTAAATATAAATAATGTATGTGTTTACATATTATTGTTTTAATACAAAAGTCTATACATGCGTGCATTCATACATATGTGACAAAATTTACATTTTAATTCACAGCAATTATTTTCTCCTTTTTTTGTAATATAATATTCTCTATCCGCATCTGTAATCCTATGTACATTATTATCGTCATTGTCAAGTTTGCAGTTAATTGTCGATGCATTTCTATGTCTGGAGTGAATTAAATTGATGTGGTCTGTTAACTTCTCTTTCGTAAGTTTGATTATTCTATCGATACTTTTATCACGGACATACTTCTGTAGAGCATGAATTGATTTGTCCAAGCTTTTCACTTTCTTGCCCTCCAGGTACACATACTTTTACTTTAGAGTTTTATGCATACTCTCTATATGCATATTAGTGTTTATGTTACACAATTTTCTGTAACTGATGATGGCTCCTCCTTGTATAAAATATTCCGGAGGCAAAATACCCCTCCATTCGGATCTCCGGGAGAGGGGTGTACAGGGGGCGCCAACATCAAGATTTAACATATCCTTTTCGAATATATGTGGCCTAAATTCTAACCTGAACTCCGTCCACCATTTCTTCCAGGCTAACAGGCCCCAACTCCTCTTCCTCACCGAAACCCAAATCAGTGCCAAAACAGCCACTAATCACCTTAATTTCCAGGGGTATGAGCTCCTTACTGCCTTTAGATTGCATGGAGGCGTGTGCGCATACGTCCGTAGCAATCTACCCTGCACCAGACTTCCCAATTTAGAAGCTGGAAGAAAAGACATACTATGGATAAAACTCTCTCTCAGGGCTGCAACTAAATTCATCTGTTGCATTTACCGGTCACCTTCTGACAACAACTTTGTCCAGCTCTTTGACTACCTTTCTGAAAAACCGACTATCTGATTTCTGAATATCCTTCCTCCGAGGTCACTATTCTTGGCGACTTCAATGTACATAATAAGGTATGGCTAGGATCTTCAAAAACCGATCCACAAGGGAGAGCAGCGGAGGCCTTTGCAGTCAGCAATTCTTTGGCCAATATGGTTCAGCAACCTACTTACTTTCCTCGTATCCCAACACACAGCTCAAATCCCTTGGATCTCCTTCTTACTACAAATCCTGAATGCTATAAGATATCAGTCACCGCCCCCCTTGGTCGCTCAGACCACGGCATGGTCAATGCTTCCTGTGCAATGCAACCCGAGGTCACACAGTCATCACACCCACGTATCGTTTGGCACTACAACTCCGCAAACTGGGACGAAATGCGGGATTACTTTTCCTCATTTCCATGGGCGTCTGTCTGCTTCTCTCATCCTGACCCCTCTGATATCTCACAAAACGTCACCGAAATTATCCAAGCTGGCATGGAATTATTTATTCCACGTACACAGAAAACCTCTTCAGCCACTCAAAAGCCCTGGTTCTCTAAATCCTGTGACAAGGCCAGACTTGAAAAGGTCAAAGCTCACAAAACGCTTCTACACAATCCCAGTCAAGAAAATCGTCAAGCATTCAACGAGGCAAGAAACCGCTATGTCCGCATTCTTTCTGAGGCAAAAAACTCGTTTAATAACCACATCAAAAACAAAGTCCTCTCAAGCTCCAACGGCGGCAAACCCTTCTGGACTCTTGCTAAGTCTATTGGGAATAATTTCTGCAAGAGCACGTTCCCACCTCTTGTCTCAGGTGATGAAATTGTTTCTACCGCCCTGGGCAAGGCTGAACTTTTTGCTTCGTTGTTCGCCGGAAATTCTACTCTCAACCCACCTCCAAATGTTCAACCACCAACAGTCCCCAATGTCGCGCATAAAATGACTGATATCATTTTCAAAACTAAAAAGGTACGAAAGATGCTCTCTTCTCTTAATACCAGGAAAGCCTCTGGCCTTGACGAGATCCCAGCAATTGTTCTCAAAAAATGCGCACCAGAACTTGCTCCTGTCCTGACTCGTCTGTTTCAGATATCTTACAATAAAGGCATATTCCCTAGTAACTGGAAAACTGCTCGAGTACAACCCATCCCCAAGAAAGGATCCAAAGCGCTTCCTAGCAACTACAGGCCTATTTCTCTCCTTTCAGTCATCTCTAAAGTGATGGAAAAGTATATAAACACCGAACTACTAAAATTCCTTGAAAAACACAGTCTAATCCACGACAGGCAGTATGGATTCCGTCAGCGCAGATCAACTGCCGACCTCCTTTCCTTTGTCACCCATTCTTGGAACAAGTCTATGGAACAACACGGTGAATCCCAGATTGTTGCTCTAGACATATCCAAAGCATTCGACCAGGTCTGGCACGCAGCGCTGCTTAATAAACTTCCGGCCTATGGCCTACCACCAAAACTTTGTACCTGGACAGCAAATTTCCTCTCCAACAGGAGCATATCTGTTGTTGTGGATGGCCATTCCTCTAAACTGTATCCAATTAATGCAGGAGTTCCTCAAGGTTCAGCTTTAGCCCCTACTTTGTTTCTTCTCCACATCAATGACCTCCTCTCTAGCACATCCAACCCAGTTCACAGTTACGCGGACGACAGCACCCTCCACTCAAACATACAATATTCTAAGCCTGTCTCTTTAGCCCAATTAGATGAGGATCGCAGACTCATGGAGGGTTCTGTCTCCGTAGACCTCCAAAAAATATTAGACTGGGGAAGTAGAAATCTTGTACAATTCAACCCCACCAAAACTAAGTCTTGCTTTCTTTCTCACAAGAGATACAGCAGCCCTAGACCCATCACAATGAACAACCAAGTTATTCAAAATAATGAGTCTTTTTCTCTTGTTGGCATTTCTGTGGATCGAAATCTTAATTGGCACCAACATGTTACATCAATTGCAGAAGCGGCTGCTAAGAAATTGGGTTTCCTCTTCCGGGCTCGCAAATACTTTTCACCAACTAATCTCTATACCTTATACACTTCACAAATAAGGCCAAACCTCGAATACTGCTCCCACATCTGGGGTGCAGCTGCCGCTTCTACACTCGCTATCCTGGACTCCATTCAAAAGAGAGCTATACGTCTCATCGGTGACTCTACCCTCACCCAAAGGCTTCCATCCCTTGCCCACCGACGTGCCGTTGGTGACCTCTCTCTCTTTTATAGATATCTGCACGGGCACTGCTCAGAGGAGCTTTCCTCCATAATTCCCCCACCTGCTGCCCCCAGCAGATCTACCAGGGGAACAGAGCGAATGCACCCTTTTAATGTCCAGGTCACCAGACATAGAACATCTTGTTATGCCCGCTCTTTTGTCCCGAGGACTTCCAAGTTGTGGAATTCCTTGCCGGCACATGTTTTTCCTTCTCCTCCGAACCTCCAAACCTTCAAGTCCAGAATTAACAAGCTACCTCTTTCCTCCTTGTCAACACCCACGGTACGATAGTATTTAGGCTGTAAGCCCTCGTGGTGTGTTGTTGACATAAAAAAAAAAAAAAAAAAACTATAGGCCCAGTGTTCCGATTTTTTACATAAAAGGTATTTAAGTAAGTATCACATTTCACAATAAAAACAAAAAACGAGCATCTTCAAGGGCAAAACAAAGAAGAATGAACGCAAAGTTTAAATAAAACAATTAGGTATACCGCAAATAGTTTACCAACACGAACTGAAATATAACCTAACCTCAACACAGGGGATTGTGAGGAACGTGACAGGCACCAACAATGTGACAACGTCGGTACACGATGCTCTTTGTAGGTGCTCCTAGACTTTTGTTCCTAATGAGCGGCCAATCAAAAATGAATAAGTAGCCTAGTTGAAATCTTACAATCTCGTTTCGCGCTAATTTTATAACTGGCAAATGCATCCTAAAGGGAATTTCTCATTATATATATATATATATATATATATATATATATATATATATATATATATATATATATAATTCTATAAATGTTGATACTGTTTATATTTTAGCATATAACGTGATTTTGCACCGAATTTAGGAGGGAACACACTACAGGAATACCTTTAGAATGTGAATGTAAACTACTTGCTGTATGTGTGAGGAACTCTTGAAGCCGCTTTGACTTAAGGGTCTCATTAAACAAGCAAGTATAACGACGATTGAGAGCAGTCTAGTGAGTTTTCCTGATTCTCAACAACTTTTCTTATTCAACTTGTTTAAAGGCCGTAAATACACATATGTCCCTCTTAAACAATTATCTACATCTTCTCATATGAGAATAATCAAGTACTCAATTTTGAACTAAAAAGATTTAAGTTTTTAACCTGTTAAGCAGGGAGCAGATTGAAATAGTTCTTGCAGACAGAAAAATGTCGTCTTTAAATATTTTACCTTTTCTCCCAGTATCTAAATCTGTAACAAGAAGCCGAGATGTTGTTGTTTGGAGGTCAGTGGTGTGACATTAAAAGTCGGAAAGGAAATAAGATATAAAATGTAAAAAAACTACGCACATCCAGAATGTCACAAAATTATCAATAAAAACTCATGTTGCTCTATCTATAACAGAAGATACCAGTAATGACCGTAACATATATTTGATGTTTATTATTATTGTTTGTTTATTATTATGTAATCTATTTCTATATTTATTATTACATATTATTATCATATTATATTATTATATAAATTTGTAGTGAAAGAAATGTCTCAAAAAATGACAAATTTAATTGAAGTGGTAGAAAATCAGCCGTGTTTAAATCTTGGATGGAAATTGGATGGAAAACTTAGCAAACAAACGGAGGCAAGGCAGAGAGAATTGCTGGTTTCTAGTAGAGTAGTTGAAAGACAGAAGTATTCTGGTGAATTTCAAAGAACAACAAGATCAAAATCTGTCACGGAAAGTACAGGAGTTAATGCAAAGAAACCTGGAAACTCAACAAGAGATGTCGCTGGTGAGCAACATTTTTTTTAATTTCAACAACACACCACGAGGGCTTACAGCCTAAATACTATCGTACCGCGGGTGTCGACCAGAAGGAAAGAAGCAACTTGTTAATTCTGAACTTGAAGGATTGGAGGTTCGGAGGAGAAGGAAAAACATGTGCCGGCAAGGAATTCCACAACTTGGAAGTCCACGGGACAAAAGAGCGGGCATAACAAGATGTTCTATGTCTGGTGACCTGGACAGTAAAAGTGTGCAGTCGCTCTGTTCCCCTGGTAGATCTGTTGGGGGCAGCAGGTGGAGGAACTATGGAAGAAAGTTCCTCTGAGCAGTGCCCGTGCAGATATCTATAAAAGAGAGAAAGGTCACCAACGGCACGTCGGTGGGCAAGGGATGGCAGCCTTTGGGTGGGGGTAGGGTCACGGATGAGATGTATAGCTCTCTTTTGAATGGAGTCCAGGATAGCGAGTGTAGAAGCGGCAGCTGCACCCCAGATGTGAGAGCAGTATTCGAGGTTTGGCCTTATTTGTGAAGTATATAAGGTATAGAGATTAGTTGGTGAAAAGTATTTGCGAGCCCGGAAGAGGAAACCCAATTTCTTAGCAGCCGCTTCTGCAATTGATGTAACATGTTGGTGCCAATTAAGATTTCGATCCACAGAAATGCCAACAAGAGAGAAGGACTCATTACTTTGAATAACTTGGTTGTTCATTGTGATGGGTCTAGGGCTGCTGTATCTCTTATGAGAAAGAAAGCAAGACTGAGATTTGGTGGGGTTGAATTGTACAAGATTTCTGGTTCCCCAGTCGAATGTTTTTTGGAGATCCACGGAGACAGAACCCTCCATGAGTCTGCGATCCTTATCTAATTGGGCTAAAGAGACAGGCTTAGAATATTGTATATTTGAGTGAAGTGTGCTGTTGTCCGCGTAACTGTGAACTGGGTTGGATGTGCTAGAGAGGAGGTCATTGATGTGGAGAAGAAACAAAGTAGGGGCTAAAGCTGAACCTTGAGGAACTCCTGCATTAATTGGATACAGTTTAGAGGAATGGCCATCCACAACAACAGAAATGTTCCGGTTGGAGAGGAAATTTGCTGTCCAGGGACAGAGTTTTGGTGGTAGGCTATAGGCCGGAAGTTTATTGAGCTGCGCTGCGTGCCAGACCTGGTTGAATGCTTTGGATATGTCTAGAGAGACAATCTGGGATTCACCGTGTAGTTCCATATATTTGTCCCAAGAATGGGTGACAAAGGAAAGGAGGTCGGCAGTCGATCTGCGCTGACGGAATCATTACTGCCTGTCGTGGATTAGACTGTGTTTTTCAAGAAATTTTAGTAATTCGGTGTTTATATAATTTTCCATCACTTTAGAGACGACTGAAAGGAGAGAAATAGGCATGTAGTTGCTAGGAAGCGCTTTGGATCCTTTCTTGGGGATGGGTTGTACTCGAGCCGTTTTCCAGTTACTAGGGAATATGCCTTTATTGTAAGATATCTGAAACAGACGAGTCAGGACAGGAGCAAGTTCTGGTGCGCATTTTTTGAGAACAATTGCTGGGATCTCGTCAAGGCCAGAGGCTTTCCTGGTATTGAGAGAAGAGAGCATCTTTCGTACCTTTTTAGTTTTGAAAATGATATCCCTCATTTTATGCGCGACATTGGGGACTGTTGGTGGTTGAACATTTGGAGGTGGGTTGAGAGTATAATTGCCGGCGAACAACGAAGCACAAAGTTCAGCCTTGCCCAGGGCGGTAGAAACGATTTAATCCCCTGTGACAAGAGGTGGGAACGTGCTCTTGCAGAAATTATTCCAAATAGATTTAGCAAGAGTCCAGAAGGGTTTGCCGCCGTTGGAGCTTAAGATGACTTTGTTTTTGATGTGGTTATTGAACGAGTTTTCGCCTCAGAAAAAATGCGGACATAGCGGTTTCTTGCGTCGTTAAATGCTTGACGGTTTTCTTGACTAGGATTGTGTAGAAGCGTTTTGTGGGCTTTGACCTTTTCAAGTCTGGCCTTGTCACAGTATTTAGAGAACCAGGGCTTTTGAGTGGCTAAAGAGGTTTTCTGTGTACATGGAATAAATAATTCCATGCCAGCTTGGATAATTTCGGTGACGTTTTGTGAGATATCAGAGGGGTCAGGATGGGAGAAGCAGACAGACGCCCATGGAAATGAGGAAAAGTAATCCCGCATTTCGTCCCAGTTTGCGGAGTTGTAGTGTCAAACGATACGTGGGTGTGATGACCGTGTGACCTCGGGTTGCATTGCGCAGGAAGCAGTGACCATGCCGTGGTCTGAGCGACCAAGGGGGGCGGTAACTGATACCTTATAGCATTCAGGTTTTGTAGTAAGAAGGAGATCCAAGGGATTTGAACTGTGTGTTGGGATGCGAGGAAAGTAAGTAGGTTGCTGAACCATATTGGCTAAAGAATTGCTGACTGCAAAAGCCTCCGCTGCTCTCCCTTGTGGATCGGTTTTTGAAGAACCTAGCCATTCCTTATTATGGACATTGAAGTCACCAAGAACAGTGACCTCGGAGGAAGGATATTAAGAAATCAGATAGTCGGTTTTTTCAGAAAGGTAGTCAAAGAGCTGGACAAAGTTGTTGTCAGAAGGTGACCGGTAAATGCAACAGATGAATTTAATTGCAGCACTGAGAGAGAGTTTTATCCATAGTAGATATTTTCTTCCAGCTTCTAAATTGGTGAAGATGTGAAGGTAAATAAACAAACCGTCCGCAAAGATAAAAAAATTCACTAAAAGTGTAAACATAAAGGTAAATTGTCTAACACTGAAATATGATAATGTGTTAGTGTTAGATGATTTTACAATTGTTAAAACTTTGGAAAAAATCGTTAGACGCAATAAGAAAATGTCGCAAGAAGAGTGTTCTGCAAACCCTTAAATTTCAGCTTCAACAGTCATTGTCCTTCATTTTACTAAAATATTTGCAGAAAATTCATTTCACATAGACTCTTTCTCTGAGCTTTGGCAGTAGCTTTAGTTAAGTTTATGGTTTAACAGTCTATAATTTTTAGCTAATTTTCGTAGAAAAAATTCGCTATTGAGGAGACCGCGACTTTTCAATTTTAAAAAGAGTTCTTCAAATGAGTGCAAAATAGGCCCCTAGAATCCATATCCGGGTTTAGTTTCAATTTGTATTTGTTTACATATATACAGGGTGACGCATTTCTACGGTAAAGCTCAATATAATTGTTATTAGACAAGATACGAGAAAAAATTGTATACGTTAATTATAGGGTGTCTTGAGCTGCATCTTATAAAATTATTTTCACAATCACAGGATGGCCCGTAAGTCATTGGTGATACCCGAAAAAAAAAATCGAACCTTTTTTTATTATTGCATTTTTGCATTTTTTTATTGAACTGATGCAGGTTTTTAAGAAAAAATCAAGACGCAGTAAATGGATTTTGGTAATGAATTTTCATTAAATGCTTCAAATTTCAATAACTCAATTTGCTATTAACCTAAGATTTGTTTGGCTAGGAAACCAGTTTTCTCGGAAACATTTTAAGTTTATTTTCAGAAAATGTTTGTACATTTTCAAACAATAAGTTATTTTGATAAAATATGGTATATTCTTTCTACTATATAGGTTATACCGGTAACCAAATTAATGCCTGCTTGCATTAAAGAGATATTTGCTGTTAAAAATATTTTTATGAGAATTGACTTTCATAACGCACTTGCTGCGTTCAGACTTTTTTTAATCTAAAATTGACGTGCTTCGAGATTTTTTATAAATATACACAATAATTTTTTTATTTTTTTTATTTGGAAGTTTAAAGTGTCTTAACATCTAAGGTCATTGACACTATCGGTACATTTTGTTTCGCTAATTAAATTATCTGTAATCAAATGCTATCAAATAGTAAGGATTGTCTTAAAAAACAGAGTAAATTAGTCACATTTGGCTCACTCAAGTCAAGAATTTGGGCTAGTGTTTTTCCATTTAGGTATTCGAGTCTTGGATTGATATATAGTGGACATTCTTGAAGCACATGGTTAACAGTAATCACTCTGTCACATATTTCACATTGAGGTTGTTGTTGCTGGATAAGTAGGTATCCATGGGTGAACTTACAATGGCCAATACGAGTTCTTCTGATAGCGACTTCTTCCCTGCGTGTTAGACTTGGGAGCGTCTTTGGGGTCACTGATGTTTCGATCTTGCAAAGTTTGTTGTCAAGGGATGACCAGTAGGTTTGCCATTTGGCTTTAGAACTTTCTTTAATATTGGCAATAAGGTCTGAATGGGTTTGTATGGGTACTATTGTCTTTTCTAGTATCGCATTCCGTGAGCATTCGTCAGCATTTTCATTGCCTAAAATGCCACTGTGGGAAGGTGTCCAGATCAGTGTGATTGACTTGCCAGCATGATAGAGACCGTGGACGCTTTCTTGTATTTGAATTACTATAGGGTTTCTTGCATAAAGCGATGCAAGTGAATTAATAGAGGATAAAGAGTCTGTGCACACTAAAGCATTTTTGTATGGGGAGTCGATGAATGTGTGGACTGCCCTCTTTATGGCAAATAGCTCTGCTGTGTAACTGCTACACTCTGATGATAGGTGATACGCCTCTGTTTTGAGGGGAGATATAACACCGCTTCCTACACCCCGTGTGCTCTTTGATCCGTCAGTATACATGATCAGGTCAAATTTATATTGTGATATAGTATCCTGAAATAGTCTATTCACACTGTCGGTAGGCAAGGAGTCTGTGTTACAAGTTGTGAGACTGGTGTCTGTATCTGGTAATCTAATAATCCATGGCGGTATTTGTCCATTTCGCAGCGGTAATGTTTCGCTGAAATTGAGTTTTTGCTGATATCCTCTGATATGTTGAACAATCGATAGTGGCACAAGGGAGTTATTCTGAGATCTGTTGGTACCCGACTGAGATACTAGATGGTAAACTGGGTTTTTTGGGTCTGCCGATATTTTCGCCGAATATTGTAGTAGCGCTGCTTCTCTTCGCAGCCAGAGGGGTCTTTCTCCACATTCTCGATACAGGCTGTCTGTAGGGCTTGTTCGGAAGGCTCCTGTTATTATCCTTAAGGCATGATTTACAATCACATCCAGAGGTTTCAGAACTGATTTTGTTGCTGTTGCATAGATAATTTGGCAGTATTCAATTTTTGATCTAATTAAGGACCTAAAAATGGAGAGCAGCACTGTTTCATGGGCACCCCAGTTCTGATGTGCTAGAGCTTTCAAAAGGCCAAGCGCCTTTATACAGTCAGCTTTAAGTTGGTTGACATGAATCTTCCAACTTAGTTTAGAATCAAACGTTATGCCCAAAAATTTATGTGCCTTGACTTCTTCCAACGACATTCCTCTGATTTTAGGGGCACATGTGATAGAATTGTCGCATTTTTTTGAGAATACCATAAATTTGGTTTTGGTGGAGGAGAAATTGACGCCGCTATGATCGGACCACACTTCCAATTTTTGGATGGCATTTTGGATAAGTTTGCAGGTCGATATGACATTTTTCCCTCTGCAGTAAATAACTAAGTCATCTGCATATAAGTTTGCCCTGACCGGGCTTCGAATGGTGTCCAGTATGTCGTTGATTGCGACGTTAAACAGTGTTGGGCTGAGGACTGAGCCTTGGGGGACACCATTTTGTAAGTTGTATGTGTCTGATAGGGTATTGTTTACTTTTACTCTAAAATTTCGGTCAGTAAGGAAGTTACTAATAAATATGAGTGTATTGCCGCTAACTCCCCACCTTGATAATTTTTGTAAAATGCCCTTTCTCCAGACGGTGTCAAAAGCGTGTTCCATGTCGAAGAAAACAGCTACTACTTTTTGACGGTGAGCGAAAGCATCAAGTACTTCTGACTGGAGACAGGCGAGATTGTCTAGGGTACTGCGATTCGGTAGGAACCCCGATTGGTGCCGGTTAAGATGTCCGTGATGATCTAGAAACCATAACAGTCTTCGGTTGACCATCTTCTCTAGCAATTTGCATATAGTGGAGGTTAGTGAAATGGGTCTGTAACTATTGCTATCGAGTTTCGGCTTCCCTGATTTGTGGATGGGCAATATCGTGGATTGTTTCCATATGATTGGGAAAGTCTGTTTTTGCCAAACTAAATTATATATTCTTAGTAGAAGAGCTAATGCTTCTTCTGGTAATTTTTTGAGAAAAATTCCTGGAATATCATCTGGTCCAGCTGCAGATTCGTGTGAAGTTTTGAGTGCTGCTTTCAGTTCCAGCATTGAAAAAGATATATTCAGTGTGGATTCTTGTGAATCCACTGTGTTAAGTTGAAAATCGGATTCAGCTTGTTCTCGATAATTTTTGAATTTATTTGAATAGATTTTATCGCTGGAATTTCCATGAATAGTCTCTGCTAAATGGTTGGCAATGTGGGATGCGGATGTGATTATGTTCTGTTTCGTGTCTTGTATGGCTGCTATGTTAAATGTTGAGTGACGACCTTTGATCCTCCTTACTCTATTCCACACCTCCCTGAGGGATGTTTGATTATCCAGTGTTGAAACATATGCCTTCCAGGATTCTCTTTTTGCCTGTTTGATGACTCTTCTCAGATTGGATCTCATTTTTTTATATTCTATGAGGTTTTCAGGTGTATTATGTCTCTTGAGGCGGCTTGTGACTGTTCTGCATCGCGTGAACGCTTCTTTGCATTTTCTATTCCACCATGGAGTATTTTTGGAGGAACAATGTGCTTTAGTTTTTCCCATAGAGCCCTCAGCTGCGTTTATTAGGACTTGGTTGAATTTGCAGATGGTATCATCTATGTTATCGTCTATTTCAAATTGTGATAAGCTCTCGACGATTGTTGCCTGAAATTGAGGCCAATTAGCATTGTTCGTTCTCCATTTCACCAAGGAAGTTGCACTTTTTTCATTGTTAGAGCCGACCGATATTTTGATGGGGTAGTGGTCGCTATCATACAGGTCTTCCATCACTTCCCAAGCAGTGTCTACTGCGCTTTGTGCATCACAAAAGCTGAGGTCTATATTCGAGAGTCTTCCAGTGGAACAGTCCATGTGTGTGGGGCTCGTGTTGTTGAGTAAGGAAATATCCAAGGCAGTGATCACGTCCTCTATTATCTTACCCCTTCTGTTGGTATGGGATGATCCCCATGCAATGCTGTGGCTGTTGAAATCACCCGTGATTATAAAAGGGGTCGGTAGCTGGTCTACTAGATTAGTGATATCGGCTTGTGTGAAATTGGTTTTTGGTGGGACATAAACAGTGCAGACAGTTACCGCAGTTGGTATGAGTACTCTGGTTGCGACAGCTTCTAGGTTAGTTTTCAGTGGGATTTGTTCGGAGTGAAGTGTGTCCCTTATGAGTATCGATGTGCCGCCACTGGCTATGAGACCTGTAGTTCGGATATAGTTGTAGCTATTGTATCTCTTCAAGGTTAGGTCTTGATCTGGTTTCAGATGGGTTTCTTGAATAGTGACAATATCCGGATTTTGCTGAGAGATAAGTGTCTTTACGAACTCGAAGCGGGCGAAAAACCCGCGACAGTTCCATTGTATGATGGTGAAGGGGGCTATTGAAATTCTTGTAAACTATCAATCGGGAGGTCTATCAACCTAGAAACCTGTAGATTCTCCTGGGTTACGTCCACCATATCGGCGTCTAATTCATCATGTGAGGAAAATGAGTGCTCAGATGACATGCTGACGATACTTGCAACCTCAAGTGATTCTGATCTGAGTTGTTCTTTTAATTTTTTATGTAATCTTGTAAACCTTGACTTTAGAGATCGTGTGGGTAGGTGATTGTAAAGTTTGTACATAGTCTCTAGAATTAGGGTTACATCTTCAGTATATCTTTTTGCTTCGGAGAGTGGATCTGGATTTCTGAAAGAATTTTCTAAAAATGATTTCAAGCTATCTAAATCGATTGGAAGACTTATATCCCCTTTTTTATAGATTTCATCTAAAGTTTTGAGTGATTCTTCTGCGACCCCTGATTCTGGTGGATTTGGTTTCTTTTTCTTTTTCTTAGCTTTTTCTTTCCTGTTTGGTGGTGGAAAAAAAGTTGTGTCATCTTGTTCACATGGTGATATGGACGAAGTGGTAATGGGAGATGTTGCAGGTCTCTTTGTAGTTAACATATTTGTTGTTTCATTTGGGTTGGTCCTTGTTTCAGTTGTTGGGGGTAGGTCTGTACTAACGGGCTCTGGTGTCGTCGCTTTGATGTTAGCGCTTGCGTTGGGACAGTTTTTTGCTATGTGGCCTTTTTGCCTACATAGAAAACATGCCATATCGTCTGTTGTCAAATATATTCTATATTGTGTTTCTTCAAATGTAACTACTATTGAGGTTGTTGTTTCCAATATGTTGGTATCAGGAGGTGATACGTAAACTTGTCGTCGAAAACTAAGCAGGTGGCTATATTCATCTCCAGCTATTCCAGCCCTCATAAAGGAAATTTGGGAGACTAGAGTAAGCCCCAGTGACTTAAGTGAGTTTTCGATAATGTCTTGTGGTATTGAAGGGCACACGTTAGACAATATCAAGCGTTTAGCTGGAGAAATCAGTTTTCTTATACTTACTTCTTCACCACATACGTCTATAGATCGATGTGTGTCGATTAGTCTGTCGACCATTTCTTTATTTGTCAAGTACATGCAGATTCTGTTATTCGAGATCCGGGAAGCAAATATAATATTTCTGGGGCCAGTTATAGAGCCCAGTGCATAAACATAATCAACAAATTTGAGGGATCCTATAGCGTTCATTACAATTCCTTGTTCTTTCGTGGGATGCATTACTTTGGGTACGTTCTTCGCTGCATTAACATAAGATCTTTTAGTATTATTCTCCAAAGCTTGCAAGCTGGTATTGGGATTATTATTTACATTTTTATTCACATTTAGGGTTTCTGCATGGCCACTTTTGTACTCAGAAGTGGCCGCACTATTTTCTTCATTCATTATTTTATATTGTATTTGTATAATAGTTATTGGGCAAACCTTTATACACCATCGTGTATAGTTGGTTGCCGGTGAAAACCAGCCGCAGCGGACTGTGTGTATTTATTTTATTCAGAGTTATCTCTATTTGCAGATAATTTTAATCTTGTATACATACAAATTTCTCCCTTATGTACTTCTTGTGTGTAGGTTACAACACTCCGATTAAACCAATATCCGCCAAAAGGGCATCTACACACGCAGATCCTGGCAGATCTTCACTAACTAAATCGGGTGGTGGTGAAAAACTAAATTATATTACTCATTAAACCACTACTATTTCACTGTATTTAGCACGCCTTCAGAAACAATACGGACACTTCTGAAGCCGAGCAAACCTCACACAATAATTGAGATACTAAATTTATTCCATTTAGATGTTCTACGCTGTATATTAACCTTAGGTGTAATATTGCTATCGGGGCGGCAAGGCCGCGGACGAGCCCTGAGGGAACAAAAAAAAAAAATATTAATTTATAAAACTTTTTTGATGCCTTTTGGGTAATTAATTTATATGCTATTTAAAATAAATTGCTTAATTAACTCACAAGACTGATTACTCAATAAAACAATTATAAAACAACAAATTACGTAATAAAATTGAAACATTCTGTGAAATGATTAATATCTTTATAGGCTAATCTGACTCGTAATATTATAATTCCCTGAATTGTTATTGTTGAAAATTTTTATTATCTATAAGCATCAAATTATCAAATCTAATTTAAATGATGATTTTAAACCGATTTAAAATTATATTTATATGATTCACTCTTTTTTAAGACTAGAACGCTTTATGGTTGTTTTATAGTGCCTTTTCAAGACACTTTAGCCTTATTCATACCTATATGACTCCGCCACTATGAAATAAAGCAATTTTTAAATTTATCATCAATTTATTTAAAATCGGTGTTATCTAAAATTGGATCCCAAATTATCTGTATTTAAAAGCACACATAGACACATACTTTTTATTTAGTAGTTTTTCGTTTACAACTGTTTATATCAATTTTATTTTATTTCAGAAAGAAATGCAAGTTTTCTTTACTTAGGATTGAATTTTCCAAGCCGTACCGTAGGCAACCAGCAATACACACGATTTCTTATTCTCCTCCAGTTTTAATGTTAAGCAACCGTAAATACAATCACCCAGCAAGACCAAAAAACGAAACGGCTATGGGAGTAAAAGTAGTTCTTTATAAAAATTCACCAACAATTACAGAAAAAAGTGATTGCTTAAATGTATATAGAATGCTATCAATAAAACTATTGATACAATTTTTAAATATTCATATGTGGGGCGACTCTTTGCACAGTCTGGTCTAGAACTATCGGCATATTATTTTTAAATAGGTTGCATTTGCAGATAAACGTAATCCAGCTAAATGCTGCCTTTCTAAGACGATAATTTTTTAAATATGCCGCAATAACTAACATTTCTTTATATTAATGCCATTACTGACCCTAACGCTAATCTAGTTTTGAGATGAGTGTCTGCCAAATGTTCTCTTTTCTCAACTGTAACCTGTTTTTAGTTTTCGTAGAATAAATTCATTAATGAGGTTATCCCGATTTTGAATTTTGAAACAAATTGTTTAAATGAGCGCAATGAAATTTAGCAGGTCCATCATTTTGTGAGTCGCTTGGATAAGTTCTTTAGCCAGGAAAATCGGATGAGTTTTTCCGGGAAAATCTTGAGTTTTCTTTCGAAAAATTTTTCTATCTTAAAAAATAACAAAGTAAATGGCAACCAATTTGGTACGCAGGTCTATATTATAAAAAGTAAACTATATCCCAAAATTTAGATATTATATGCGTAAAGATAAAACCAAAATCGAAAATCAAAATTAAACACTTAGCCAGTTATAATTACTTCTACTTATTTTAAAAACAAGATAGATAAAAATGCCATGTTTAAATGATGACATTTTACTAAATATTAAAGTAGTCTAAAAACAGTATCGACTCTGTGGTCGCAACCATAACTTGTATCGCATGAATTTCGGTACAGTATTTTCAATGATTGTAAAGCAATCAAAACAAAATAATGCATCACGGTGACCTCTATTGGCGAGCAATTGAGTTGCCTTTCGTAAGTGGTTTCACTTAGTCAATTAATTATCTTTCAAGCACGTACTACTAATTTATTACCCTTGAGCACTTATCTCTGGCTAACTCCCATTGACTCTGTATGTCAACTTGCTTTAGGGCGTTTCTAGTTGAGAGTTGGCTATCCTTTTTCTTTTTATTCTTCTTGAACAGTGTACGAGTTCACCAGGCGCCAACGGCTACGTTTAAGCGCTGATTTGCTGACGAGTGATACATTTCAGCAGATGGAAACTATGAACGGACAGTAGACTTCAAGCACTGTTTTGTGCAGTTTATCTGTTATTACGCTTTGACAACTCGGCAACAGTTGAGTTCCAGCAGAAACTTAACAGGACTGGATAACTCATACGTTGCCACAACTATTCAACTGTTGGCGCCTGCTTAACTTGGCCAAATCTCTGGATTATCTACTACACGAATTAAAATCTGAGCAGTCATAAATTTGTTTATGACAGACGCCTTATACTATGCAGTAAATAAAATATGACCTGAAATCTATTTAGAAGCAGGTAGGTATGTGTTGCAGTTATTTCTAAGATCGCAAATAGTTCGATAACGGTGCATTTTAGTGTCATTCAATAGGTTCTTCTTGTCAAGAAAATACAAGAGAATACTATTTTCTAAGCAAAAGTTGCCTAACAACACTAGCAAAAATGTGTAATATTAAGACTTGAAGGGTACACCAAGCAGCCCTATATCCGCTAGAGCCAAACTGGGATAATGAATTATTTTTTACTGCGAAGAAAAACTAGCTACTTTCCAGACAATGTGTCAAATAGTTTTCTGTCGTAAAAATAGATTTTAATCATACCAAAATTGTTGCGAGTGAAATGAACTATTTCAAAAGATGTTTTTTAGAAATGTGCTTTATATATTTAGGAAGATAATATTGTTACGTTCTACGGGTTTCTGGATTTGTTGATTAACAAAACACAGCTTTCCAAACTACTAATTTATTATTACCAACTATTTTCCAACACCAGTGTCAACTAAAATATTTCTCTTCTCTATTATTAAATGTCCATAGAACTATATTCCACTATCGCCTTCTATGATCGCTTCCTATACATCAACACTTACTGTTAACTCGCTTTATACTCTATGATCACTTTTACACCACACCGACTTAATACTGAACTAACTTACTCTGCGCACCGCTCGTCTATTTATACTGTCTATAGAGGTTCTAGATCTTCTACACTATTCTACACCTGTCACTTCTGGTCTCATCTAGAAATATCGTTCCAGAGTGTTCACTGTTACCAACACACTACTTTAGAAGTAACAAAGTTCCTAAACTTGATTCTCAAACAAAAATGTGACGATATTATTAACGAAAGGACATAATAAAAACTTGAGCATAATTTAGTCTTTGCTTTCTATCGATAACATTCTAAATTCACATATAATAAACCATAATTGTAATATCTAGTAAATATTCTCTAAATTGGCCAAAGTATGTTTTTTTTACTTGATAGACGTAAACTTATTATAAATGTTGACTAAATAATTTAATATACTTTAAAATGTCTAAATGTGAGATGCTATTAACGAGGATCTAATCTATCGTAGTTATATTCCTTCTACTAACACTATATTCAATTACGTAATATTTTGCTGTATACAAATCAATAATAACATTGCTTTAAGAAAGATAATACGGTCCTGGCGATAAAATGAGCGATTACGCATGTGATTCGAGAACAGCATAACTGTATGCCGAGTCCCACCCTGGTCCGTTAAGCTGGAGCAATGTGGACAAGGTCAAATGTTCTATTCTCACTACATCAAAGGGCCGCCCTACAAGATTCGGTGCTGGGTCTTATTATGCTGTGCTGCAAGTGTGGAATTTTAAATCGCACAACGGGATTGCTTATTCGGTTGTTTTTGACGAAGATAGTTGATCATTTCGTATTGAAGTTTCCGATTTAGGTAGAGCGCCGAAGAATACACACAGACGCAGGACTGTGTATATGGCTGTATATAACGTCGGCAACCATTAACACACTATACATCTTATAATTCTGTATTAATGGCTGCCGACTCTGCGATCCTCGATATACTAATTTTCAGGGGCGTGCGGTGACATTTCAAATAAGGGAAGCAATTCTCAGAAACTTACCTATTTGTAGTGTAACACGATTCTTCTGTCGTTTTTGGCAAATTTTAATAATGTCGTCATAAAACTGTGAATTTTGGGACATTTACTGGACGAGTTTATTTTCAACTGAAAAATTGAAATTTGGGAAAGTCATTCCTGTCCTGTTGAATTCCTAACAAAACTCTTGATACGTTTCAATGTAAAAAAAAAATCGTTCTAAAGATGCACTAGTAGCAGGAATTGTTAATACTAATTCACATAATTTGAACACTTCAAAATATTCCTTTTTCATTTTGATTGTTTTAAGAAAGTTAAAAGTTCACTCGCATTAATTTTTGTGCCTATAACATCAGTTTCATAAATGACTATAAGTTCTGATCGTAATAAGGCTTTGTCAAAAGAATGACCATGGTGGTGAAATAATGATTTGAATGAATCTTCTGGGAAAGGTATCCCTTTAAATCCTCCAAAATTACACAATTCAAGAAATTTCAGGTCACTAAGATGATCAAATCTGCAGTTAATTTGCTGCTGAATTTGATCTATGATTTCGTAGAAAAGGCGGCGATAAGAAGTTTGAAGGTCTCCCACATTATCAGTGTGCAGACACTTTCTTCCTGGCTCCACTTCTCCTAATTCAATTGTTTTTTCCCAGAACTTATCAAATTCATTCCTTTTTTGAATTACAATGGATTTAAATTCACTAATTTTTTTCAGGCAAAAACCAATGTCATTTGTTTTACATTGCAATATGTTAAATACATTATCTGAAAGTAAAAAATGAAATCTCTTTTCAAAAATCCTCTAGAACTATTTATTGTTTCTGCGTCCCAATTTTTGCTATTTTCCATAATAAGTTCAATGAACGATTCACGGTGTTCAAATACAGTTAACACAAGCCTGCCGTTGTAGTTCCATCACGTTGCAGCTACTTTGGGTAAACGTTTTTTAACAATTGAGTTTAAGGCTTGTGTGCGCTTCGTAGATTTGGAAAAAAAGCAGCCATTCCACTTAGGGTAGCAAAAAACACTTTGCATTCTTTAATATGATTTATAGATTGGGATCAAGTTAAATTTAATTTATGAGCACAACAGTGTACAAATAAAGCACTGGAGAACGTTTCCCGCACATTAGCTTGAAGACCTCCTAAATGTCCGGCCATAACAGCAGCCCCATCATAGCTTTGGACAATTAATTTATTATCAGCCTCCTCAATATCTTTCATAATATTAAGCACAATTTTATATATAGCGTTTGCGGTACGATCTTCTGTCATATTTTTAAAGCCTAAAAATCTTTCTTGTACACTCCCATCCATTTTTACGTAACGTATTACTACAGATAGCTGACCTAAATTAGTTACATCGGTTGTTTCATCTAGATCAATAGGAATGAAACGAGTCTGTTAAATTTCAGATTTAATTCTGTTCAAAATAATAGTGACAGCAGCCGAAATTAAGTCATTCTGAATGCGATTTTATGTCCCGCGAAAAACGTTAGACTGTTCCAAGTGATTTTTTAAATAAATGTCGTATTTGGCTATTAAAGAAACTAGGTCTTGAAAGTTTCCTCTATTTGCAGATGTAGTTGTTTCGTCATGACCTTTGAAGCCCAATTCATGCTGACCAAGAAAACACGCACCATCAATAAGTATTTTTAATATGTTTCTGTTTTTATCAACCAATTCATTGTGTTGGCGATGACTAATTTCTATCTGCTTGTCAACGGCGTGTTCAATTCGCGTTTTTCCAAAGACACTTAATTTTAAAATGCTCTGTAAATGTGCTTTAGACATAACATGTCTTTTTACTACTTTATGTAGATTATTCAAGTCGGAAAACCCACTTTTATTCCACACTCCCTTTTCAGTCACAAATAGACTACAAGGCCAACAAAACACTTTATTCCTGATTTCACAACCCGTTAACCATTCATATTGTTTATAAGTTTTTTCGGCGTTGAAATGTCAAATACATGTTTTAATTCTTGTATTTAAGTTTTTTAGATTAGGTTTCAGCCTACCTTTATTAATAATAGCAAGTTTTTCAGCAAACTGTAAAGCTGAAAATCCTTTGGTCATCAAAAAACACACAACACAATCAGTTATTATTACCACTTGTTTGTAAATCCCCACCCCCACCGTCGCTGCTGTTAAAAGCTGATGTACTTGTAGCCATATTAATACTCTTAAAATGCCAATGTATTTAACTTAGTCGACTGCTTATATTTACGAAATAATGCGAGACATTCTCTTTGTATGTGTAGCGCGGGTCTTCCCGGTAAAATACGTTCTAAAAATACACGTACACACGTCGAGCGAGCGAGCGTTTCTCCTCAAGTGGTCTGCTGACTACATGTATTTAACTAAAGTCATTGCATCCACCCGTAGTATCAGGTTCATGCTGGTCGTTGGCGGAGCATTTACTGCGACGACGTCCTTACTAAGAGCGCATATACAAATAAGTACATTATGATGCATAATAAATAATTATGTTGTGAGCTTGCGAATTAAAAATTTTAATAATTAAATTAGTTTCAGAATTTGAAATTTAATATTTAAAATACAAAAGAGATTTTAAATATTGCGGTTTAATATAAATTATTTTTTAGTAGGTATGTAGTCGTTATTTTAAGGGAAGCAATGCTTCCCTTGCTTCCATGGACCACACGGCACTAAACATAATATACTTCTTCTGATTCTGTATTAATGGCTGCTGACTCTGCGATCCTCGATATAGTAATTTTGTTTGTGTAGAATGCAGGAGGTAAAAAAATAAAAATTTATTAAAATATAGCATAGCAAAAATATTATTTTTCCCCGGCAGGCGGCAGAGTGCGCGCGCACGGGCGCACTTATTGAGGCACCGCCCCTGATGTAAAGCTCTAATTACTTCTAAGTTGGGAACCATGTGCAGTGGATTAAAGAAAAATACTGGTTTATAATTCAAACAACAGACTTCACATAATGTCAACAAGTTATTTAATAACAAAAGTCAAAATGATTTGTTTGTATATTTGTACAAAGATTTGTTCAATTCATATCACAAAAATGTTAAATCGGAGAGCATAAGATATTACCTAAAAGAAAAAACTACCTAGAAAAAAGAAGAATATGAACACTCTACTCTATAACTTGAACAGTTGGTTCCTCTGGATTGTAGTAAACATTATTTGAGTAATAATAATCCCTAAGCCATCTGCTTATACTATTTACATGGAATTTTCTAGCCTCAATTACAGATTGGGGATCAGCTGGATTGCTAGAACGTAGATCTAAATGATGAGCACCCTCTGGTATAATCACAGCTGATACCGTGTTTGACACATTATATAATACACCACCTCCAGACCAAGGATCTAAAAGTCCATTACTAAAAACGATATTTGACGCTGTTTTCAAATGTTTTCCACCATATTCTAACACTGCTAAATCTTGCCGTTGTGGTCTTATCTTGAATTTCGTTGCACAATCATCTGCAAATTTCTTAAAATCCCATGGAACATTTTCAAACATATCTGAATCTTTAGAACACATTGGCATTATTATCTCATTACAAGCCTGCAAAATCATTTTAATGTTAGTTTTTAAACAACTATTTAATTATTAATAACAGTAACAACATTAATATACAGAATGTGGCACGAAGGCATTCTATTAGACCTCTAGACTACAGAACTACAACTATTTCATTTCTGAAAAATTGTATACAGGTGATACTCACAAAGTTCCATCGATTAAAAATATGATGCAACTTCCGGTTCTACATCAAATTTTATAGTTAATTTTATATGCAAACCTTATTCTTAAACTCAGTCATTTTCGAGATATTTCAACCTTTTCAAAATTTTTAGAAAAAACAAACTTATACTTAATCGGTTCTATCTTTCTTAGTTTTTAATCTTGAAGGCTTAGATCTTAAGTGGACAATATCAAAATGTACCTAAATAAATGCACTTTGTGAAATTCTGTGAGTTATACAGAATGTCTAAAAGAAACTGATATTGATCTTATGAAATTTTAAAATTAACCACTTGTACTTATTTATTACTTTATTTAATTGAACTGTATGTCAAACCTTTTCATCAACGTAAACAGATATGCCACTTCTGCGAGTTTTTTATTTTTTTATTATTTCAACAACACACCACAAGGGCTCACAGCCTTAAACTATTGTACCATGGGTATCAACAAGGAGGAAAGAGGCAACTTGTTAATTCTGGGCTTGAAGGTTCGGAGGAGAAGGAAAAACATGTGCCGGTAAGGAATTCCACAACTTGGAAGTCCTCGGGACAAAAGAGCGGGCATAACAAGATGTTCTATGTCTGGTGACCTGGACAGTAAAAGGGTGCATTCGCTCTGTTCCCCTGGTAGATCTGTTGGGGGCAGCAGGTGGAGGAACTATGGAAGAAAGCTCCTCTGAGCAGTGACCGTGCAGCTATCTATAAAAAAGAGGCAGGTCGTGTTGGTGGGCAAGGGATGGCAGCCTTTGGGTAAGAATAGGGTCACCGATGAGACGTATAGCTCTCTTCTAAATGGATTCCAGGATAGAGAGTGTAGAAGCGGCAGCGGCACCCCAGATGTGGGAACAGTATTCGAGGTTTGGCCTTATTTGTGAAGTATATAAGGTACAGAGATTAGCTGGTGAAAATATTTGCAAGCCTGGAAGAGGAAACCTAATTTCTTAGCAGCCGCTTCTGCAATTGATGCGACATGTTGGTGCCAACTGAGATTTCGATCCACAGAAATGCCAAAAAGTGAAAAGGACTTATTACTTTGAATAACTTGGTTGTTCATTGTGATGGGTCTAGGGCTAGTGTATCTCTTATGAGATAGAAAGCAAGACTGAGATTTGGTGGAGTTGAATTGTACAAGATTTATACTTCCCCAGTCTAATATTTTTGGAGATCCACAGGGACAGAACCCTCCATGAGTCTGTGATCCTCATCTAATTGGGCTAAAGAGACAGGCTTAGAATATTGTATATTTGAGTGGAGTGTGCTGTCATCTGCGTAATTGTGAGCTGGGTGGGATGTGCTAGAAAGGAGGTCATTGATGTGAAGAAGAAACAAAGTAGGGGCTAAAGCTGAACCTCGAGGGACTCCTGCATTAATTGGATACAGTTTAGAGGAATGGTCATCACGACAACAGAAATGCTCCCGTTGGAGAGGAAATTTGCTGTCCATGTGCAGAGTTTTGGTGGTAGGTCATAGGCCACAAGTTTATTAAGCAGCGCTGCGTGCTAGACCTGGTCGAATGCTTTGAATATGTCTAAAGTGACAATCTGGGATTCACCGTGTAGTTCCACAGACTTGCTCCAAGAATGGGTGACAAAGGAAAGGAGGTCGGCAGTTGATCTGCGCTGAGGGAATCCTTACTACCTGTCGTGGATTAGACTGTTTTTCAAGAAATTTTAGTAATTCGGTGTTTACATACTTTTCCATCACTTTAGAGGCGACTGAAAGGAGAGAAATAGGCCTGTAGTTGCTAGGAAGCGCTTTCGATCCTTTCTTGGGGACGGGTTGTACTCGAGCAGTTTTCCAGTTATTAGGGAATATGCCTCTATTGTAAGATGTCTGAAACAGACGAGTCAGGACAGGAGCAAGTTCTGGTACGCATTTTTTGAGAACAATTGCTGGCATCTCGTCAAGGCCAGAGGCTTTCCTGGTATTAAGAGAAGAGAGCATCTTTCGTACCTTTTTAGTTTTGAAAATGAACTCATTTTATGCGCGACATTGGGGACTGTTGGTGAACATTTGGAGGTCGGTTGATAGTAGAATTGCCGGCGAATAACGAGGCAAAAAGTTCAGCCTTGCCCAGGGTGATAGAGACAATTTTATCCCCTGAAACAAGAGGTGAGAACGTGCTCTTGCAGAAATTATTCCCTAAAGAGTTAGCAAGAGTCCAGAAGGGTTTGCTGCCGTTGGAGCTTAAGAGGACTTTGTTTTTGATGTGGTTATAAAACGAGTTTTTTGCTTCAGAAAGAATGTGGACATAGCGGTTTCTTGCGTCGTTAAATGCTTGACGGTTTTCTTGACTGGAATTGTGTAGAAGCGTTTTGTGAGCTTTGACCTTTTCAAGTCTGGCCTTGTCACAAGATTTAGAGAACCAGGGCTTTTGAGTGGCTGAAGAGATTTTCTGTGTACGTGGAATAAATAATTCCATGCCAGCTTGGATGATTTCGGTAACGTTTTGTGAGATATCATAGGGGTCAGGATGAGAGAAGCCCATGGAAATGAGGAAAAGTATTCCCGCATTTCGTCCCAGTTCGCGGAGTTGTAGTGCCAAACGATATGTGGGTGTGATGACTGTGTGACCTCGGGTTGCATTGCACAGGAAGTACTGACCATGCCATGGTCTGAGCGACCAAGGGGGGCGGTGACTCATATCTTATAGCCTTCAGGTTTTGTAGTAATAAGGAGATCCAAGTGATTTGAGCTGTGTGTTGGGATGCGAGGAAAGTAAGTAGGTTGCTGAACCATATTGGCTAAAGAATTGCTGACTGCGAAGGCCTCTGCTGCTCTCCCTTGTGGATCGATTTTTGAAGATCCTAGCCATTCTTTATTATGAACATTGAAGCCACCAAGAATAGTGACCTCGGAGGAAGGATATTCAGAAATCCGATGGTCAGTGTTTTCAGAAAAGTAGTCGAAGTGCTGGACAAAGTTGTTGTCAGAAGGTGACCGGTAAACGCAACAGATGAATTTAGTTGCAGCCCTAAGAGAGAGTTTCATCCAAAGTAAGTCTTTTCTTCGCGCTTCCAAATTGGGGAGTCTGGTGCAGGGTAGATTGCTACGGACGTATGCGTGCACACCTCCATCCAATCTAAAGGAAGTAAGGAGCTCATACCCGGGGAGATTAAGGTGATTAGTGGCTGTTTTGGCAGATGTGGGAGCAGTATTCGAGATTTGGCCTTATTTCTGAAGTATATAAGGTATAGAGATTAGCTGGTGAAAATATTTGCGAGCCTGGAAGAGGAAACCTAATTTCTTAGCAGCCGCTTCTGCAATTGATGTGACATGACTTATTACTTTGAATAACTTGGTTGTTCATTGTTGTACCTGTTTCACGATTTATGTGTGTGTTGTGTGTGTTTTTGTTTCTTTAACGTCGGCCTATTTCCGCGACTATGGCCAATCACCGACGCCAGGGAGCAGTTTCACCTCACTATCCTGGAAATTTTGCCGAACCCCTGCCCTTCTGTAATGAGGGTAGGGATCTTTAACGTTCCCAACATCGCATGGGCACGGGACCGACGGCTTTACGCCCCCTCCGAAGGGCGGAACGTGCAGACATTTAACTTGCTCAAATACAATGTCAGAACCTCGGTTGATGTTAATTTACAGTTTGTACTGAAAAGGTGAATGGAGTACTCTGGGATCGAACCCAGTACCCTTCGGTTCGGAGGCACACGTTCTTACCCCTGAACCACCGAGGTTCTGATTCACGATTTATAATTTGCCAAATTGTCTTTGATTTATTGTCAAACTTTTGAATAGCTGTCGACTATTCGATGGTGTAGGATGCATTTTATAAACATTATGTAAGAACAATACTTGCTCGTTTAACTCCCTTTGCTCTGATGTGTTACCATCCTCAACACTCGATTGTTTCCCCCCTCTACGACGCAAACTATTCTCAAAATGATACGGAAAGATATCAAAGAATGAGCTATAAGCATCCTCTGCAGAATCAGTGGTATGTACCCCCTACCAATTCTCAGAAGCCAAAGATTCATCAAAATTATTGAAACTATGCTGACCATATGTTGTATTATAGTTGTTAAAGTACTTGACAATCATTTAATATAATTTAAGTTAACCCCAAAATCATGTGTAGTTTTATGTTATTAATTGTAGAACTTGTTACCAGTAGAAATGTACTGTTTTGATTTCGTAAATAAGAATATAAAAAAAAAACATTAAAATAAAAGAGACTACTAACCTGAAAATCCCAACCTTGCATTCCTAAGCCATTATCTCCAGATCCATTTAAATCATTACATTTAGTTTTTCCAGTATAGTTTGTATAAACTTGAATTGATTCTCCAAGTATTTTTAATAGTTGTGTATCATTGACTTTTGATGCTGCTGATAATTTTGTACAAAACGCTCTTACTGGATATGGAGGCAAAGGTGCTAGGAAAGAATTGGAATATGGGTAATTTGCCATGCCCATTAAACCATACATTTCACCTAACCAATCAATCAAATCATCTGGAGATGTCAAATCTTTGCAAAGTTTGAACTGCACAGTCAATTCAGTTTTATTCTGCTTGAACATGTTTCTGGAATTAAAAATGTTGTAAGCGATGCTTGCCTGTTTAAGTATCTATTTAGAAAGTACACATCTTCAGAGGAAGAATGTTGACATTGTCAACGAAACGATCGTAAGGTCTCTGAAATATGTGTTGTGGTGATTTGGGTGTTCTCCATGTGTACTTATTAGTGCTCATCACAGGTTCCAGTTTTCACATAGTGAACTATCTATTTATATTGAGACAGAATTTCCATACGGATAAATTTTGTCTTCAAGTTGGGGTCAGATGTAAGCAAGGTGCTTACCTGTTTACGTATCTATTTTTTATGAAATTTATCCATACATAAATGTTCAGAGAATCAGAATATGCATAATTATCTAGGCTCTGGGCAAGTTGAAATTATAAACAATTACTGCACAAGTTGCAGTTCAAAACGGGTCACTTGAAACATAATTGATAGATTCGCAAGTTTGGGGTTCTACGGCCTCTGCAAAGAGGGCATTTGGTTTCAACAGAGACAAAATGCAAACTCTGATTTTGATATGGGAACGGTAGAAAAATACGTGTCTTGAGACAGTGGTCACTCAGCTGCTTCGGGCTGAGCAGTACCCGCAGCGACGATAATGTCAAGGGTTTCTTTTATACAATCAGTAAATTTAGAAGTTGAGTGGAATTTCAGGGGTGATATAGGGTTTTCTTTAATGGGCGGCTGGCCGCGGACAAATGTGATTGAACGGCTGGCGTGGGAGAGTGATAATGCATAGTACAGAACTGGCTTTATTTCCTAGTTTCCCAGTGAGTACGTTCCATGACCTAATATGTTTAAAGTGACTTTTTATTAAAAGGGCTAGCTGTCTCGAGTACTGAAATAATTTTCATATAAAATTTGTATAGATATTTTTGAGCCCTGGGCTGTAAAATAGAATTAAAGTAAACTAGAACTAAACTGAAATTTAGATGTTGTTTTTTTAAGGGATTTTAGTAGATGGGGAATTTTTGTGAAATTTATAATATGAAGGACAAGATAGGGCTCGGAGCCATAAGGGTTTAGTTGGGAACTTATAAGGGAGGTTAGATAAAATTGAGAGCTATAATTAAGCTAAGAAAGAGTTAATTATTAAACTTATGAAAATTATACCGAGAACGAAAACAATTTAATTTTGACAGGTATCGACTTTGTGTAAGATTTAGTTCTTTTTTTAAAATTAGAAAAGCCTCGCACACAATTCTGTTTAACTAACTTTAGAATTTAGGTTATTAGAGTTGAGAGTTTTTAGTTTAATTTTAACTAGAAGGAAACCTTTTAATTGATCGATTATCTAAAAAATTTTTGTGCTGTTAAAATGTTTATCTGTATAAATTTTATTTTTGTATTAAAGTCATTTTAAAACTACATGCTGGGTTTTATTCTTAGGATGAAAACCCCTAAACTAAAGTTTATTTTATCATTTTATTATAAAATGATTGTGACATGTTTCATCACTAGGTATACGCTACGGCCGAATATACAGTAAAATTTTGGGGGAATTGGTCCCAAATGGTCGGGTTTTAGTATTCCAAATAAATTCAAGCAAGACCTCCCTTGAAGGTCGTTAAACTTAAGTATTGTTTTCAAGGTAACAAGGGGTAGTTTTTGAATACACGTTCTGCCGCTCGAGCGTTGTCAATTTATTTTAAAAATATACCTTAGTAAGCATTTGGATAAATTTTAATAATAATAATGATTACAATTTACAGTCATTTTAAAATCTTTGTTTTAAAGAAAAGCAAATAGCTTGTAAATATACCCCGTTAGAATGTAAAGTACATAATTCCATACACTCGTTTAATTCAAAGAACCGGAAAACAACCTTGTTTGTAATTGACTATTTAACTTCTTTAAGATAAGTATGGGGTGGTACATTTGCTTCTTCAATATATACGGACTCTCCAAAAAATCAAGAGTTGACCAATTGCAATAAAATGTTCTATACCACCCTGTTTTGTCGGACGAAAGTCAACTAGATTATTTGGTGGTTGGGGTAAATTACCCAGTCGATTGCCAATCATATCCCACACATGTTCGGTTGGTGACAAGTCTGTGGATTGAGAAGGCCATGAAAGCAGGGTCACTTTATTTTCTTGCAAGAACCTTGTAGTAACTCTTGCTGTATAAGGACGTGCATTCTAGTGGTAGAAGAGGTTGAATTAACCCTCGTAGGTATCGCAGTGCAACAGGCTGCAGTACGTTTCATATGTAATCATTTGCATTCAAATTTGTCAATCAAAACTAAAGTTGACCTGCTACTGTATGTTGCCGCACCCTATATCATTATATATATATATATATATATATATATATATATATATATATATATATATATATATATATATATATATGTTCCCTCCGGCTATACCCTCAGGAAGTGGCACCTCTGGGGGAAATAAATCGACCAGCAGAACTGGCCCCACTAGAGGAGGTGGCAGGATACATCCTTCCACTAGAACCTCTAGAGGGAAATCCTCCCTTCGTGTGACCAGCAAAGGTAGGCCCTCCTTTAGGAAGCTTGGGAATCAAGTCTCTGAAAAGGAGGATGGTGCATCATCCTAACCCAAATCCTTAACCTCACCCTGAATACATTTCACCTTTTAACCCCTATCCCCATTATCAACCCATGTCCATCACAATTAAGTGCATTCAAGCGAATCTGTATCATGCTAGGGCTGCAACATATCTCCTTAGCATGAAATTAAAAGAGGAGCAGATAGACACTGCTCTTCTCCAAGAGCCCTGGACGGCCAACTTAGACTGAACCAAAGGGCTGGGTAACACCTCTGGTAAGATAGTCGAGGTGGACGGTAGCAATCCCAGAGCCTGTATGTGGATGAGAAACAACTTAAAGTATTTTGTACTCTCAGAATACTATACCAAGGACACGGCAGCTATCCATCTCACGATCACATCCGGAGGGACCACGCTAGATGTAATAGCCTGCTCAGCTTACTTGCCCGGAGACAGAGATCCAAACCAACCTTCTCCAGCAGAGGTGTGAAAATTGATCACCTACTGCAAGAGCAACAATAATCACCATGTAATTGGGTGTGATGCAAACTCACATAATCTGGTTTGGGGGAGCACGGAGACCAACAGGCGACGTGAGCCAGTGTTTGAATATATATTAGGGAGAAGAGCTGGTCGTTAACAACATGGTCTCGGAACCCACGTTTAAAAAAAAAAGAGTAATTATTTCAACTCTTTCTTCTACAGAATACACCATTGTGAAATTAATTTTCGGTAGTACTATCAAGTATCAAACCGACTGATAAACTGAAATAATAAACCGCTTTTCTCTCATTCTGATAAGAAATGTTCTGATAGTCAATTTTTTGTTTACAAACAAACAAAACATTCACTATCAGCACATTTCTTATCGGAATGAGTGAAATGCGTTCTTGCAACTCCAACTGTGAATAATTTCTAAACGAGTTTATAAAACTTCCAAAAAAATTTGTGTGCTGAATTCAGAAAAGAAAGAGCTTTCAAATGATGTAACACTCGACCCATGTTCCCTATTTAAAATATAAGGGTTGTTATCACCACCCTTAAGGGGTTGATGTGACAAAGTTGAGTTGTATGTCAAAACATGTCCCCCTCAATATTTAAATTGACGTGTTTCAGCGTTTCTTAAAAAAAAATTCTCTGGGCGCAAATCAGTCTGTTTTCTTTTCAATGTGCCACCCTGTATAACCAGCTTCTATTGCTGTTATTGTTAATTAGTTATTTTACTATTATGATTGTTATTGTGATTATCGTTGTTAGAAATTGTTTTCATTTTCATGTTAAATATTAACGTACATCACATACATGAGCTTCTAAGACATCATATGCCATATTGATTTTATGTTTAAATAATTTTTTTGATCAAAATACCCCTAACATAGGAACGAACTTCTGTTTATAGTGATTAGTGGATATAAATTGAATTTTCTCCTGCCTGATTTTTTTAAATTTTTATTTCAACAACACACCACGAGGGCTTACAGCCTAAATACTATTGTACCGTGGATGTCGACAAGGAGGAAAGAGGCCACTTGTTAATTCTGGACTTGAAGGTTTGGAGGTTCTGGGGAGAAGGAAAAACATGTGCCGGCAAGGAATTCCACAACTTGGAAGTCCTCGGGACAAAAGAGCGGGCATAACAAGATGTTCTATGTGTGGTGACCTGGACAGTAAAAGGGTGCATTCGCTCTGTTCCCCTGGTAGATCTGTTGGGGGCAGCAAGTGGAGGAACTATGGAAGAAAGCTCCTCTGAGCAGTGCCCGTGCAGATATCTATAAAAGAGAGAGAGAGGTCACCAACGGCACGTCGGTGGGCAAGGGATGGCAGCCTTTGGGTGAGGGTAGGGTCACTGATGAGACGTATAGCTCTCTTCTGAATGGAGTCCAGGATAGCGAGTGTAGAAGCGGCAGCAGCACCCCAGATGTGGGAGCAGTATTCGAGGTTTGGTCTTATTTGTGAAGTATATAAAGTATAGAGATTAGCTGGTGAAAAGTATTTGATGCCTTAAAAGACAAAACCAGCACTTAAGAAGCCAAAGAAGAAGTCTTATCTGTATGTAGTATGAAACAGTTTCACCAAGTAGAGCAACAACACTCAATGAAGGCTATAGATTTTTAGCACTTTGTTCAATTTTTTTGATTAAAATTGTAATTATGTTAAACATTTATGAATCAAATTTACCTTATCGTTGGCCAAGACTTCCTAATGACATTGCTACAGTCGAAACCATTTACAGAATACTTATAAACACTGGTTAGTATTCGATTGAAACTATCACAGGAGACATCAAACTGAACTACGGGGGCTGAAGCAGCTATTGATCCAACAACTGAAGCAGGATATTTCATTCTCAACCAGGCTGCAAGCATTCCTCCATATGAACCGCCAAATGCTACAACAGGTGACTGAAGTACACGTTCTGACTTCTGCTTCTTTTTTAGGTAATCAATTAGATACACATAATCAGCAAGCGCTTGTGTGGAAGATAGATAGCCTAAATGTTGAGGTGAGTCATATGATAGATTGCCAAAAGGTTGTGATACTCCATAATACCTGCAAGCACAGAAAAATTTTACTGTAATGACACCGAGTGAGTGGTAGACACTGTAAAAATGTTCGTTCGTTGCAAAAATACACACACGTTGCTGGTTCAGCTTTTTTAATAACAAAAGGAACAAATATAACAATAACAATACGTGAAAACAATGAATATTTACACTTAACTACTTAAAAGCCTAATAATGCACGATTGAATAATAATTACTACCTATATTGTATTTATGTTAATAATTTTAAATTATATCGGTAAACGTTCGTTCAAGCTGTGTCTTTATGCGTTTAAATCTCGTTCACAACTAACTTCTGTCTTTCCTTAAAACTAAAACTTATCGACCCTACGCTACAGATGTTTTCTTCATGTGTGGCCCTTTTCACATATGGTCACACAATGTTGCCATCTACTAAACCTATCATTCTACACAATTTTCAACAGACACGAAGCAACATGCTGCCACCTAGTTGCGGAACCAACTAGTATGTTGTCACGCCAGCTCCAAATAACACAAAGTGTTAAATATTAGACACTGTATACAACCAACTAACAATTGAAATAAATTGTCAGCCCTGGCCCATTTCTACCCTAATATAGGGACAAAGTATGTAAGGCTAAATGTATTCTCGCAACAATTAGAACCGTACACCGGTTTCACTCTAATTAGAGCTCTTCAGTCTTTGCCAAAATACATCTAGCCTTACATACTTTGTCCCTATATTAGGGTAGAAATGGGCCAGGGCTGACAATTTACTAAATTGTGAGTTGGTTGTATGCAGTCTCTATTTTTTAACACTTTGTGTTATTTGGAGCTGGCGTGACAACATACTACTTGGTTCCGCAACTAGGTGGCAGCACGTTGCTTCGTATTTACCACTCACTTAGTGTTGGAAGGCTGGCTACCATGGCCGTATTACTTTATAGGTGTATTTTCGCTACAATTAGTATGCTGTACTGAAGAGCTCTAATTAGAGCGAAACTGGTCTACGGTTCTAATTGTTGCGGGAATACATCTAGCCTTATGTGACGATCCTTAAGTAGACGGTTCCCGTCCATGCATCGAGAGAGCGGCATTGCCGGACGGTGCTTATGGCTCTAGGGTCCCGCCTGACCTGACCTTCCTGGTAGGTCAGTTCAGGCAGGCCGCTAAAGCAATAAGCACCGTCCGGCAATGCCGCTCTTGCAATGCATGAAATGACGGGACCCGTCTACTTAAGGATCGCCGCCTTATGTACTGTAATGAACCTAATTTCCACCTAAACCGAGCGGTAATAAATGGTTAGGGGTTAAGGAGTCGCGGGCCAAAGGACTCCAGGGGGCAAGCTGAGGAAGTGGAAATAACAGCATAAACTCCCGATGAAGCTTTCCCCAAGACCGTCATGCGCGGTAAAAATCCGCATCCTGCACGAGGTGACCCTGCTAATAACTAAACATGACGGATCTAGACAAGGAGGTCGAACTAAACTCCCCCAATCTACGGTGTCACGTGACCCGTGCCTATGGATGGATGGCACCAGGGCGATGGTGTCGTGAACGGAACCTCTGGAGTATCAGGCAACCCTCCAGAGTAACCCGCCTTGCACCACACAGGGGGTTCTGATGGTGTGGACAGTATTTCCCCCATTCTCGTGGGAACAACATGAAGATTATAAATACATATAAAACCAAAACCAATGAGGCTCGAGGAGTGTCTCCGGCTACAGACTTGAGCCTTGAGTCTATCCCGGAAACGGAGACGAGCCAGGGTGCGGCAGCGGACTCTGGAGGTCCCACGACCGGCGTAGATACGGGGGATCAGGGGGTAGCTTCGGCCAGAGACCTGTCCCCGACACCCAAGCTGGAGGCTGGGTCCCACCGGAGGGCGGCGAGCTCCGCGGACTCCGGGGGCCCCTCCACCAGTGAGGACTCTACTGTTAGAGTAGACGGACTGCCCCGGCAGTCCAAGCGTCTTTCCGGGGCGCAAAGAAAGAAGCTCCGGAGGGCGCAAAAAATGGCGGCCGGGACCTGGACGGTCGAGAAACCTGTAAAGGCGCAAGAGGGGAGTGCGGGTCAGAAGAGGACGCGCTCGAACTCTAGCACGCCCACTACAGACAGACGTTCCAAAAGGGCCAGGGTGCCTGTAAAGGCGCAAGAGGAGAGTGCGAGTCGGAAGACGCCGCGCTCTGGCTCTAGCACGCCTACTACAGACAGACCTCCCAAAGGAACTAAGGCCGGAACACCGGCGCAGACTGGCTCTTACAGGGAGGCTGCGGAGGGCCTCGGGATGGCGGTGATTGACAGACGCCATCCTGAGGTCACGCTAGACCAGAGGAAGGCGGACCTGATCCAGGCTGCGGTGGTAGCTGCAGTGGACTCTCTTCAGGAAGGGGAGAGCCCGCCTCAGTTCCACCGGACGCGCCTGACGGGGGGCATCCTCTGGATAACCTGTGCCGGCCCGCAGTCGCGGGACTGGCTGCGGAAAACGATCGGGGGCCTCGGTCAGATTTGGGAGGGGGCGGACTTGACAGCCGTCGAGCCCAAGGAACTCCCAAAGAGACGCAAGGTCCTCGTACGGATCCCTGACACCGTCCCGCAGGAGACGGTGATCAGCAGACTTAAGATCCAGAACCCTGAACTGGGGACGCAACACTGGTCGGTTCTAAGCAGGAAGGCAGAGGAGAAAGGACAGACGCTCGCCTTCTCGATCGACCCGACATCTTACAGAGGCCTTGAAGGAACCTCCTTCAAGGCATTCTGGGGCATGGGAAGGGTTAGCTTCCGCCCACTGGGGAAGCAATTAAGGGTTAATGGGACTTAGGTTCCTTCAGGTCAACCTCCAACACAGTAGGGCAGCCACGGCCGGACTACTAATGGCTCTGAGGAACACGGATGTGGCCCTCATCCAGGAACCGTACTCCTACAAAGGAGAGATCAAGGGACTCGGCGGAGCTAATGGAAAGCTCATCTACAGCAGGTCCAGCGAGAATCCGAGGGCCTGCATTTTTGTCAGGGAAGGGATAGAGTTTCTCCCTCTAATGAATTTCTGTTCCAGGGACCTGGCAACGATCAAAATCCGATGTGGAGGAGCGGATGGGCTGAGCGACATTACTGTCGCGTCAGCCTATCTGCCAGGGGACAGCACGGACCCTCCTCCACCCAACGAATTGGAGCAGCTGATGGTGGGTAGCAGAGCAGGTGGATGGCAGACCATCATCGGCATGGATGCGAATGCGCACCATGAGTTGTGGGGTAGCTCGGACACAAACTCTAGGGGTGAGGCACTTTTACAATTCTTTATGAAATTTAATTTAGACATATTGAATAGAGGTAATAAACCGACATTCGTCACAACACGGCGTGAGGAAGTTTTAGACCTAACAGTTTCCACCCAGTTTCTGGGTGACTTTGTTAAAAGCTGGGCTGTGTCTGGGGAAGTGAGTAGCTCAGACCACAGATACATCCGGTTTGAAATCGCCAAAGTCGAAAGAGAAACGGTATGGTACCGGGACCCCCGCAAGGCGGACTGGGAAGCCTACAGGGCAGACCTAGCTGTGGAACTGCGGGGGGTTGAGAGGGCCATAAGGGATTCAATAGACCTCGAGATTGCAGCAGTCCAATTGCGAGACGCAATTACCTCGGCCTATAACGCCAACTGCCCCCTGAAAATGAGGGTGTCCACCAGGAACGTCCCATGGTGGAACGAGGACCTCAGGCAAAGGAGGACGCAGGTTCGTAAGCTGTTTAACGCGGCCAAAAGGTCGGGAGCATGGGATGAATATAGACAGGCCCTATCGACCTATAACAAAAGACTGAGGGACGCCAAGAAGGAGTCGTGGAGGAGGCACTGCGAAGAAGTGGAAAACACGTCCGAGAGTGCTCGACTACACAAGATCCTGTCTAAGGGCCCTCAGACTAACATAGGCTCCCTTAGAACACCCACGGGAGGCTTTACAAGCTCGGGGGAGGAAACTATGGAAATTTTACTCCAGACGCACTTCCCCGGCTGTAACATAATAAACCAATCACCTCCGGACTGGGAACACTCAGAAATAGAGGCGCCTTATAGGCGGGCATCTAGAGTAGACTGGACAGTCGCTAAAGAGGTGGTTACCTGGAGCAAAATCAGATGGGCCATTAACAGCTTTAAGCCATACAAATCGCCGGGATTTGATGGAATAATGCCCATCATGCTCCAACAGGGGATAGATATACTGGCGCCGGTGCTTACCCTCATTATGAGGGCCAGCCTGGCTCTGGGGTACATTCCGAGGGCATGGAGACTGGCCAGGGTTGTATTTATTCCTAAACCTGGGCGTCCAACAGACCAGGCAAAGTCCCTGAGGCCAATAAGTCTCATGTCCTTCTTGCTGAAAACAGTGGAAAAACTGCTCGACCGGCACATTAGGGGCGGTGTACTGGAAGCATATCCTCTACACTGCGGACAATATGCATACAGAGCAGGATTCTCAACAGAAACAGCACTGCACCAACTGGTGCTGAAACTGGAGAATACGCTGGAGAACAAGGAGGTGGCGCTGGGGGCCTTCCTAGACATAGAGGGGGCCTTTAGCAACACCTCGTTCGGATCGGTTCTGGCAGCTGCCCGGGAGCGTGGAATAGAGGAGACCTGCTGCAGGTGGATCGGTTCCATGCTCAGGGACAGGGCGGTGTTCACCTCACTCGCGGGAGGGACTCTGCTGGCGGGGGTCGCGGCGGGGTGTCCGCAGGGGAGCGTTCTGTCTCCCTTGCTCTGGTGTCTAGTCGTGGACGGCCTGCTGGGGAGGCTCTCGGGAGGGGGGTATGAGGTACAGGGCTATGCGGACGACATTGTCATCATAGTCCGAGGAAAGGTCACACAGGCAGTGTGGGAGCGTATGCAGACTGCACTGAAAGTGGTGGAAGGGTGGACGGTTGATCAAGGGCTCGGGGTGAGCCCCGAGAAAGCAACCGTCGTGCCGTTTACGAGGAGGAGGAAGTGTGAAAGCCACAGAACTCTCACTCTATACGGTAGGAGCGTTCCAATGGCCAGGGAGGTAAAATATCTTGGGGTCGTATTGGACTCTAAGCTAACCTGGAATGGTCACATTGGAAAAATACTGCGTAAGGCAGTCATGACCTTAGCCGTCACTAGGCGGCTATATGGAAAAACGTGGGGACTAAGACCTAGTATGGCCCACTGGCTGTACACAAGGGTGGTCAGACCATCGTTAACATATGCGGCACTGGTCTGGTGGCCTAAGGTGACACAATCCAGTGCCAAACAAAAACTAGGCAAGATCCAAAGGATGGCTTGCCTAGGCATCACAGGGGCCATGTCTTCAACCCCAACAGCCGCCATGGAGGTGTTGCTGGATCTACCCCCCCTACACTTCGTTATTATGGGAGAGGCCAGGCTAGGACTATACAGACTAGCCTGCAATGGTAGACTGAAGATCAACCCAGGCTTCAGGGGCCACTGCAAAATTCAGGAGATCGTGAAGGAACCCATGCTTGAAATGAGGTCAGACTTCGCGAGCCCGCGAATGTGCAGGGAAAACAACTTCACAGTGGAAATCCCTGATCGCGGGGCATGGCGGGAGGAGACACCGGGCATACCACGGGACGCGCTCGTCTGGTTCACGGACGGATCTGGCGGGGAGCGTGGGACGGGGGCAGGTGTTTACTCGGAAGGACCGAGGGTAAGTCACAGTATTTCCCTCGGAGCCCATGCAACGGTGTTTCAGGCCGAGATGTACGCCATCCTGCACTGTGTGCGGGAGAACAAGAGGAGGGGCTACACCAACAAGCGGATCCTCATAGCCACAGACAGCCAGGCAGCCCTTAAGGCACTAAGTAGCCCACGGGTAAACTCCTGGCTGGTGAGTGAGTGCCGAGACGAGACGAGCGACCTGGCTGGGCAGAATGAGGTGACCCTCATCTGGGTGCCGGGTCACTCGGGGGTCAAAGGCAATGAAGAAGCTGACAGTCTCGCAAAGAGGGGGTCAGCAGAACCATTTATGGGACCAGAACCGGCTCTGGGCGTGTCAAAGAGCACTGCCAGGGGAGCCATTAAGTCCTGGGTCAGAAACCAACACAAGGTGTACTGGGCGGACTGTCCAGGGCTCAGACATGGGAAGTCAATAATTGACGGACCCAGTTCAAAGAGAGCTGTGGAGCTGCTAAACCTTAGCAGAGGACAGCTCAGAAACACAACAGGTCTCTTGACGGGACACATGGTCGTCAAGAAACACCTGCATAAAATGGGGCGGTTCGAAGGGGACCTCGCATGCAGACTCTGCGGCGAGGGGGAGGAATCAGCCCAGCACATCTTGTGCGAGTGTATAGCTCTGGACCGGAAAAGACAACTGATCTACGGTCACTCTAGACCGGAGACAGAGCAATATAAAACTTCACCCTACCAATCGCTGTGCAGACTAGTTCAAGGCACAGTGATTTTGGAATGGGTGGAGTAAGACTAGGGGTATGCACAATCAACCAAGGGTTGCGGTGCTATCGGGGCGGCAAGGCCGCGGACGAGCCCTGAGGGAACAAAAAAAAAAAAAAAAAAAAAAATAAATGGTTAGGTGATCTTTGAATTTAGGGTGTCACACGGCGCATTCTAAACGGCGCAGCCGAGTGATGGAACAGAAACGTAAATATCACATACAGTGTTGTCGGGTTGTACTTCTTTTCATTGAATAAGATGTAATTAATATTTTATACTTTTAATATATTTTTGCCTGTATCAAATACATCTAAAAATAGGTCCTACAGCATCTACAAATAATGTAAAAAAACATAATATTGTTACAGTTAAGTGTATATTTGTTAAATTTGCAGAGAACCACTCGAACGCTTTTTAGTGAATTTTCTTCGAAAAAATCCACTATTGGGGAGATCCCGACTTTTGAAATTTTTAAAAATGCACCCCTAGAACCCATATCCGGGATCAGTTTCAATTTTTATATGTTTATATGTATCACAGCGATAAGTCAAAAAATAATCCGCCGATTTCGATAAAATTTGGCATGTGCCTTCCTTTTGTAAGTGACTTGGATAAGTTTGTTAGCCAGGAAAATCGGAACCGGTATTAATAAAACGTTGTTTTCTAACGAAAAAAATGTTCTCAAAAAATAAAACAGCTGTGGTAACGAAATTTGGTGGGTAGGTTTGTGAGATAAGAAGTAGACTATAAACTAACATTTTTATTTCTATGACACAAGCAAAAAGTTCAAAAAAAAAATAAATTTGTGCCAGATTATTTCTATCAAAATTCACTACCATAACGCAATTGCTGTGTCAAGACTGTCAGCATGCATGTAAGATACCAAACTTTATGTATCAGCAGTCGTTTCATCTCAAACTGTCGAGGAGGTCATCAGCATGCAAATTAACGAATTTTTTTTGTGGTTTGTGCATCCAGAGAGGGGGGGTCTAAGCATGTTTCTGAAAAGTTTTTTCTAAAAGTTTTGACGCAGCAGGTGCGTTATGGTAGTGAATTTTGATAGAAATAATCTGGCACAAAATATTATTTTTGAGCTTTTTGCTTGTAACATAGAAATAAAAATGTTAGTTTATAGTCTACTTATCTCACAAACCTACCTACCAAATTTGGTTACCATAGCTGTTTTATTTTTTGAGAACATTTTTTTCGATAGAAAACAACATTTTCCCGCAATACCAGTTCCGATTTTCCTGGCTAACGAACTTATCCAAGTCACTTACAAAAGGAAGGCTCATGCCAAACTTTATCGAAATCGGCGTATTATTATTTGATATTGCTGTGATACATATATACATATAAAAATTGAGACTGACCCCAGATATGGGTTCTAGGGGTCCCAGTTCGAGCTCATTTAATTTTTTTAAATAAAATTCAAAAGCCGGGATCTCCCCAATAGTGGATTTTTTCGAAGAAAATTCACTAAAAAACGTTCGGGTGGTTTTCTGCAAATTTAACAAATATACACTTAAATGTAACAATATTATGTTTTTTTACATTATTTGTAGATGCTGTAGGACATATTTTTAGATGTATTTGATACAGGCAAAAATATATTAAAAAGTATAAAACATTTATCAGATCTTATTCAATGAAAGAACTACAACCTGACAACACTGTATGCAGTATTTACGTTTCTGTTCCATTCGGCTGCACCGTTTAGAATGCGCCGTGTGACACCCTAAATTCAAAGATTACCAATGGTTAAATTAATAACCAGGAAAATATATTTCAAATATCAATTAAATTACCGCTGGCGTATCGGTTTGAAAGGCACTGTACCATCGAGGTAGACACAACGCATGTACAGTCGAGAGACAACATCTGTAAAATACACAACTTAATTTAACAAATAAAATAAAACTCACCTGTGTTCAGCAAAAATTACAAGGGCATTAAAATGGGGAGCTATCTCAAACATAAATCCTGTATTTTCTGCAAATGATATAATATCACCTTCATTTCCCGTATAAAACAGAATTGGGCCTCCATCTTCCCAGTTAGAATCATTTACTAGGTATCTTAACTTAAAAGTGTCATTGCGGACAAAGCTAAAATATACAAATGCGGAACAAATACTGATTTTGCAGATTATTCCAGGGCCAGCTTTCTCAAAAAAAAATTCAGAAACATTCCTGTATGCATAAACCACAAGAGAAATGATGTGGTTTCAGCCCACAAAAAAGTTACAGAAGCCAGAGCAAATAAGGGTGCTGGCCGGGGTAGAATTAGAAGGAATAATATAAATGCAAACTGTAAAAAGTTACTTTTAGAAGCCCAAGGGAAGAAATAAACCCGCTAATTTTCAGACAGCTGACCGTGAAATAATCTGCAAAAGTACCCCAATAATTTGTAATATATTTACCTAAAATGATCTATTGGGACTTCTATGTACTTAACATCATATAAACCACCTTGTCCAAAAACAAAACATAACTGCAGAAGAACAACTAAAATGAACCACAATAAACCCATCTTTGTTACTAATTTTAATGTCAAAGTACATTAATAAAATTTAAGGCATAAATTTGTGATTGATAACTAATAAGCTCCTTGTTTATCAGAATATTAATATTATATAAGCTAATTGATTACTGCTTTATGCTTTTGGTTTTGCTTATCAATTATCAAAATCAAGGTCGAAATGCCGCAAGCCCCTACTCTTTACTCCTACAAAACAAAAACAAACTAACTACCAACTGATAACTTTTTTCATTTGACATTTGTTCGCTTGACATGTTGGTGTAGCCAACATAATTATTCATGTCCAATAATCATTTAGCAAATCTTTTTCGGTCAGTTAGGTACCGCATATATATGTTTTTGCGTAAATATACACAAATAAATCTGTTCTTTCCTTAGACAATATCATCTAAGGTTATTTCCCTCTAGTGATGTATATTTTCATATTTTTAGGTATTTAAATTTATTATAGGCTATATGAATTTAAATAGACCTTGGAGATCGGTTTTAGAATGAAAATTTGCAAGAGATGAAGAAAATGTTATGGCTGTAATTTATTAGATAAAAAATTTCGGGACGCACCAAGTGCATTATAGCAGTGAATTTTCTTAAGAATTGTACGCTATGAGTAAGGTATATTATTAAAAGTAAAGTAAATTTAAGTAAACCTTGGAGATCGGTTTTAGAGGTCGCGTATATTTAAAGAAATTTCTATTTTCTATGGAGCTAGAAATATATAATTTTGTAGATATATGTCTCATTAAAAAAATGTGCTGCAAATTTCAGTATAGTGACAAAAATTTTCCAGAAAAAATGAATTATTTACAAAGGGAATGTACCTACCAAATTATAAATATGGCAGGTATTTTTCCTTATTAATTGCTTGGATGGTTTTGTTTAAGTCGACCCAATCGAACTAATTTTTGCAAACAAAACAACAAAAAAGGTTTTTTTAAATCAACTTCTATAGTTATCCCCGAACCTCATTATGTTATTTTTCTTTAATTTAGTACCTACGTTGTGTTTACATAGGTGTTGCTATGGTTCAAGATTGAGGATTCTAGCTTAATAGGAAATTGAGTTATTGGATTTCAAATATTTTTACAAAAATTATCTACCATAATGTATTTGCTGCAACCAGATCATTTTCAACACTTATGTACTGTTGCTACATCCACACTTTTTGAAAATGATGACATATTGTAACTCTCTATGTAAGACTATCAAAACAAGGCAACCTCAATTTCATTTTTGGAAAAATATTTTAAACAAATGAAATGGGGTCACCATTTAAACATAAATTGAAAATCCTGGTTCGCTGCTTTGTCGTAGGGGTTCTCCTTCCCCTTCTGCATGCCTACAGCCACTCTCAATGCACAAATAAGAATAATGTGAACAAGAAAAATCTTGTTCTTTATGTCTGTAAACAAAGAAGAAGAAGATAACCTTGAATTCGACACCGCCTTTGCTGACAGTTGGCAAAATAACAAATAGCTAACTGGTGTTGTCAGATTAAACTAGGAGAAGGAGATTTGGGAACAACACCCAAGAAAATGACGGGACCTGCGCGGTAGATATAGGGGTTCTGGGCGGAGTACACAGAATTTTAAGTAGGTATAGCTGCAAAATGGGATAAAGGCAGTTTATAGAGGTCCAATTAAGCTGGTTTTTTCGCTCTTTTCGCTTACATTTCCCTTTTATCTTCTTACCCGCCCAACACCCTTATATTCACTCCTGGTTCCTAACTTTCTTAGGGGCTGTTTGCAATAAATTTTTCTTGTGGTTTGTGCATCCAGAAGGACATCTAAGCATGTTTCTGATTTTTTTTTCTAAAAAGTCCCCTTGTACTAATCTGCAAATTTACTGAAAATTTAATTTTTATTTACAAAAGGGAATATACCTGCCAAATTATAAACGTGACAGGTATTTTTCCTTATTAGTCGCTTGGAGAATGCGTTTTAGTCAACTCAATCTAACCAATTTCTGCAAACAAAATAACAAAAATGGTTTTAAACAAATTTGTCGTTGTCTGTGAAGCTCATTACGTTATTAGTGAATTTTCTTTAAACAAATTCACTAATGAGGAGATTACGACTTTTGAAAAATTTTCTTAAAATGGGCGCTAATTAGGCTCCCTAGAACACATATCCGTGGTCAGTTTCGATTTATATATATATATATATATATATATATATATATATATATATATATATATATATATATATATATATATATATATATATATATATATATATCACACCGATAACTCAAAAAATAATGGGCCGATTTTGACAAAATTTGGTGAATACCTTCCTTTTGTAAGTGTCTTGGATAAGTTCGTTAGCCAGAAAAATCGGCCAAGGTTTTCCCGGAAGATTTTGTGTTTTCTTTAGAAAAAAAATCATATCTCCAGAAATAACAAAGTGAGGGCAACCAAATTTGGCGCATCGTTTTACATCGCTATAGGTAAATTACTTACCAAAATTTAGCGCTGTAAGTCAAAAGGCAAAGAAGTTATGGGCATTTGAAGAAAAATAAATTGGGGTTTTCTCAAAACGTCAAAGTGACAATTCAAAACGTCAAAATTCGCAACATTTAGGCAAATAACTTGAATCTAATACGGGCTATGGAAAGAAAATGTCTCAAGAAGAATGTTTTAGAAACCCTGAAGTCTTAGTTTCAACCGTCATTGTCCTTCATTTTACTAAAATGTTTCCAGAAAATTTATTTCAAATAGACCCTTTCTCTGATGCTTGGCAGTAGTCTTAGCTATAGAGTTTATCGTTTAATGGTATATCACTTTTGTCGAATTTTCGTAAAAAATCAATAAAGCTCAATATATCCGTTATTCTACAAGATATGAAAAAAAATTATATATTAATTATAGGGTGTCTTGAGCTACATCTTAAAAAAATATTTCTACAATCACAGGTGGCCCAAAAGTTGTTGGTGATACAAACAATTTTTTTTAGTCGAAAACGCCTTATGGTTTTGCATTTTCCATCGAAATATAATGCATGTTTGTAAGTAAAGAAATTCTGGACGCAGCAAGTGCGTTATGGTAGCGAATTTTAAATAAATGCTTCATATTTGAAGAGCTAAATTATTTGATATCAACCTATATAAGGTTGACCAAAAAACGGATTTTTTCCGGAACACTTTAAGTTTACTTTCGGAAATTTTTGTACGTTTTCAAACAATAAAGTTATTTTGATAAAACATCGCAAATTGTTTTTACTATATATGTTGTACTGGTAATCAAATTGGATGCCTGCTTTCTGAAAAAAAAAACACATATTATATTTGCTATTAAAAACATTTTTATGAAAGTTCACTACCATAACGCACTTGCTGCGTCCCGAACTATTTTTAAAATTTAGTACCCACGCTGCTTTTATATAGGTTTTAGCATGTATCAAAACTGAAGATTTTAGTATAATGGGAAATTGAATTATTACCATTTGAAATATGTTTACGAAAATTCGCTACCATAACGCACTTGCTGCACCTAAACTCTTTTCAACACTTATTTACTATTGCTGTATCCATACTTTTTGAAAATGAAATAAATAAATATAAACAATACAAAATTTTGAAATTAAAATTTTAACAATTTGCACTGAACATCTGTTTAAAGTATTAGGAACATCATATTGATGCGAGTTAAGTTTATCATCAATGACTGCTATTAAAACAAAAGTAAAAAGTCGATTGGAAGTCAAAAATTATATATATATATATATATATATATATATATATATATATATATATATATATATATATATATATATATATATATATATATATATATATATATATATATATACCTACATCGCATTAATATTTTTCACTTAGTAATTAAGTAACTTTACAGTATATTAAAGATGTTATATTTTATTTGCAATGCAAAAGATAAAAATAAAGCTCTAAATAAGTTATTTTTATTTATTTTGAAAATGCTTTCGTGACCCCTCAGGGGGTCACAACCAACACTTTTGGAACCACTGCTTTAAAGAGCAGTCAACTTCAACTCATACAATCAGCTTCAACAAGATATGAAAGCTTTAAGTGTAATAAAATCTAATGAGAAGTTCTTTTACCAAAGATAACGATAAATACAGTTTCGAGGTGCAAAGAATTAGTTTGTTTGAAATTTTGTATCATTGGGATATTGCATCCTGTATACTTTGTTAACTGCTGCCTATGCCAAAACAGATAAACAGACAGACATACTTTGTTAAAATTTTCACAAATGTACTAGTATTATTATTATTGAACTGGATTGTGACTGCATTAAGGGTCATAATAAAAAAACATGATAATTGTTGACATATAATATATAAACAGAACATGCATAAACATAATACAGTATTATACACCTAGATTTACATTTATATTATTAAAATACATATTAATAGACACCCAAGTCAAAAATAATGTTTGAGGAAAAAGTTTGTTTCCTAACCTTCCTAAAAAATGTAGCTGCATAAATGTTGCATACAATAAATATAATATAAATAGAACATGTATAAACAGAAAACAGTATACATATAGATTTACATTTATATTAAACTACATTAATAATAATTACATACTATAAAAACAATAAGATTAATTTCATAAACTACATAATTTAATATAATAAATAATAATTTATATTAATCTGCATTAATACACCCAAGTCAAAGTTTGGGAAAAGTTTGCTTCCAACTTACATACAAAATGTAGCTGCATGAATGTTTCATACAATAAATATTTAAATAAATAGAACACAGTATACATGTAGATTTACACTGTATTAATACTCTCATGGATTTTTAAATAGGCATAAGGAAATATTAGATGCTCGAATATACCCTGTTCTTCCTTTTGACTGCTTATTTCTTGTTAATCCTTTTAATTTAGTAGGTTTTAATGAACGTTCAAGCTTTAAGTTTATCACAGTATTCAAATTGAATCTGAATTCGTTTAACTGCAGGTTTTTTAACATTTTTACCAGCTGTATATATTATAAATTATGTTTCTTCAATGTCACCATGTCTCTAGTGATTTTAATAGAATTTCACACAATCCACCGACACCTGAACACATTCGGAAAGACACTGCTATAATACTTTCCAAAGACATAAATGTGTACATTTCTTTCATCTAGGCATCATGTATCAAGCTTTGATAATGATAATGATCAACGTTGATGTACTCAGTAAGAAATGTACAAGATAAGAGTTCATGAAAAAAACACTCGCTGGCCCTGTTATTTTTCAAGCTACTTGATATTAGCAGAGTAAATAAACACATTATGTATAATATCTGTTACCAAAAAATGAAGAACTAGAGAGGTGCAGCTTTTGGTTATGGGACTAAAAACAGTCAATAGGAATTTGATTGTAGGCGGGACCTTAAAATCGCGGACGCTTGAAATTGACGAGCGTCTCGCGACAGCAAAAACTCGGTTGCATTAATCATGCGCACTTCGCAGAATATTTTAAGTAACAAAATAAAAGACCTCCCTAACGTGCTGTTTACACACAATCCTGATCTGCCCTGACATCAGTTTGCCTAATCAAAAGCTAAAAGAAGGAAAAAGGGGAAGGAAAAGTACATTATGCTCACGTGAATGGCAGGGTTGATTTTCCTCCTCCTTTTAGCTATTAATTAGGCAAACTGATGTTAGGGAAGGTGAGTTGGGAGGACTGTGTGTAAACAGCACGTCAGTGGGATGTTTTATTTGGTAACTTAAATAATTCCACAATTGCGCATGATCAATGCAACCTAGTTTTTACTGTCGCGAGACGCTCGTTGTATTTGACATTTAATCTAACTTATTCTATTTTAAAAAACGATAGAAGTTCGCAGTGAAACTGTAAACGAAAAACAAAGGCATTAGAGAATTTAAAGTAGACGTTATAAGTGAAGCTTATTTGGTAAACGTTGAATATAGGGTTCAGTCAAAATGCGCATGTCGCAAATGACGTCACATCACGGAAAATGTGAAACAGTGTTGCCAGATCTAAAAATTTAAGTATAAATTACATTACAAAAATGTAATTGTTTCGATTTATACTGAATGAAAATTAATTATTGAAATAATTACTAGATGAAAATATCTCTAAGTAATAATAATAATAATAATAATAATAATAATAATAATAATAATAATAATAATAATAATAATAATAATAATAATAATAATAATAATAATAATAATAATAATAATAATAATAATAATAATAATAATAATAATAATAATAATAATAATAATAATAATAATAATAATAATAATAATAATAATAATAATAATAATAATAATAATAATAATAATAATAATAATAATAATAATAATAATAATAATAATAATAATAATAATAATAATTACTATATGAGGCTGGATATTGTTGATTTAAGGATACTGAAAAGTTTGCCGTTTTAACGAAATGCAAGACCTCCCTGACGTGCTGTTTACACACAATCCTCTCAACTGACCTTCCCTGACATCACTTTGCCTAATTAACAGCTAAAAGAAGAAAAAACCAACCCTGCCATACGCCATACATCAAGGTCATGTGAGTATACATTTCCTTCTTTTAGCTGTTAATTAGGCAAACTGATGTCAGGGCAGATCAGGAAGGTCAGTCGGGGAGGTCTTTTATTTCGTATAAACGGTAAAAAAATTCAGTAGAACTGGTATCGCTAGACACAAGTTAACCTAGCGCTCAAAATATACTAAGTTAACCTCTATTTTACTATTGAAATTATAACAGCAATACACATTAAACATAAACTGGAAAGACACATGCAATAAATTAGAACAATTTATAAAACAGCTGCACTATATCAAATAACGTTTGATAAGCGAAAGAAACGAATGCGACGATCGAGAAACAAAATATATTGGAGTAAATAAATGTGGCAACGAGGCAAGCAATTTACGAGTTGACATTCCCATAACCGAAACCGGTGCTGGATTAAATGCTGTTAACTATTCTCGATTAATCGAAAATCGCAATTTTTCACATCGCAAAAATTCGAAAAAATCTAATAATCGATCAATAGAATACTCGATTAATCGATTTTGTCGAATATATGCGATGTAAAAAATCGCAATTTGCGATTAATAGAATAATCTAATGAACCTGATCATTGAACGGGCAAACAGGACACTGAAATGAATGATTGCTAATTATTCCTGAAGTAATAAATGTACAGGTGTCCACGAATAGGCAGTATCTTATTAGTTGAGATTTCGAGATAGAAAGTCGGTTAACTGGTGAAAGTTGTGCAGAATGTAATGCTCAGTAAGATTTTCACAAAACAATTGAATTTTCATGCGTTACGCATTATCTCTGGATAACTAATCATGGGAGCCTAATATAAAATATAATATCCAAAATTGTATAATCATATAATTTTGACATGACATGACATATCATGTGGATAAGAAAAAAAATGCTGAATCCAAATTACAAATATGAAAGAATCAAATATGGCTGCCATAAAAAAATCAAAGTTGATGCAAATATTTCGTTATGCAATGAACCAAAAAATATTCACACATTTGGAAGACGGAAAAATCGATTAATCGAAGAAAAATCGATTAATCGAAAAGAAATAAAATATGACCAATCGATTAATCGACGTCAAAATCTAGTAACGGTTATTTCGATCATTCTCAAAATCGATTATCGGTTTTGGTGATTTTTCCCAGCCCACTTTTTCCTGCATTTTGCAACTGTAAGGAAATGCCAATCCAAAGGAAGGTGGGAAATCTGCACAAAAACAACACGCCACATGATATTGTCAGTGGGCAAAGAAAAATATAGATTTGGCTTATTGATGGGGTTTTTCATAACAGACAATTAAGTTTGGATAATGATAAGAACCTATCTGGAAATGAAGTTCAACTGGTCTACAAAAGATTGTTTTCATCGATTTTTAAACAGGCATAAGGAAATACTATATGCTCGTTAATGTGAGAATATATGATGTTTTAGTGCCAAAAGCAATGATAAAACAACAATTCTGATTAAACTAGAGCACAGTTTGTCATTTTTTTTTCATAAACTATGATAAAACAAATGTCAGACGATCCAAATAAGAGTTGAATTATTGCACGCTATTGATTAAGCATATACTGATAGTATAGTTGATTTGTACAAATCCATAAATTCAGTAAAATATAATAATAAGCCACCCGATTCTACAGTGGTATATAAGTTATCTGTTATAGCCACTTAAAATGACTAAGTTATTAACCAAGTATAAGCAATAAACTTATTAAATCACAAATTTAAATAAAACAGTCTTTGGTGACAAATAGTATCCCTAGTCTATTATCATGATGGAATCATTATCATCATCCACCACTATTGGTATAGGATTTAGTATTATATGTTTTCTAGCCCGTTCTGCCTTTGATTCGTATGGCGGCTGTCCAATATTTAATGCTTTTGTTGCTATTGATATAACACCTTTCGCTGCTTTTTTAAGCTTCAATTTCATCAGAGTTTGAAAGCTGGATCTGAAATTGTCCGCTAGCTCGCCTCTTAACGTTCTTTCCGCTGTGTTAAAAATACCCTGAATTTTGTCTAAAATGTCACCACCTCTGTAGTGGTCTAAATAGAAATTCACACAATCAATCCAGACCTGAACATTTTCTTTACCAAACTGTTTACAATTTAGTTTGTAAGGTAACTCACAAGTCTTGTAGTTAACTGGGTTCTGTGCCAATTCTAAATCTATCATGGATTTGTGCAATCCCTGGCAATAGGGTTTTTCATAAGCCAACAGTCTGTACTCTTTTCTTGCTTCCTCCATTCCTCTCCCTTTTCGGGCAATAAACCCTAAGTACACTGTTTTCAAATATGAACATACCTCTTCACACACCATAAAACCATCTTCATATAAAGAATCTGCAACATCAACTTGATCTTGAGCTATATGACATGCCAACTTTGCGATCTGTAATGGCAATGGTTCTTTATCAGATTGTATTGAGCCCGGTTCAAAAATTATTTTCATTTGTCGTTTCGTATCAGTCATCTCTAATGAATTGTATATGTGCCTCTTCCAAAGTTCAACCAAATCAGACAAGTTGGTGGTTGCTGAAAGCAAGAAATTTAAAATTATTACTCTAATTAAACATCAAATAAAGTAATGTTAACAATAAAAAGTCTGGACGCAGCAAGTGCGTTATGGTAGTGAATTTTCATAAAAATATTTTTAATGGCAGATATGTCTCTTTTTAAGGAAAGCAGGCATCAAATTTGGCCAAATATTTTTTACACAAAATTCTGCTAGAACACATAAAATTCAAATTATATACCTAATTGGTAATTAAAAAAGACGGGACGCAGCAAGTGCGTTATGGTAGTGAATTTTTATTAAATGCTTCAAATTTGAATAACTCAATTTTATATAAACCTAGAAAGTTGAATTTTGCCATATAGTAATGACTTTCATAAGGCAACATTTTCACCAAATTTCATCAAAATAGCTTTGTAATTTTCAGAGACAAACTTTTTTTTCGAAAGGAAACTCAAAATTTTCTAGGAAAACATATAAAAATTGAAACTAACCCCGGATATGGGTTCTCGGGGTCCTAGTTCGCACTCATTTGCAAAAATGTTTGCAAAGTCTCACCATCGATACCTCTCTTAAAGCGAATTTTTTTAAAATAAAAATTCACTAATAAAACAAACCAAACAGTATATCCCTCGTGTTTTAAGTAACCAAGCAGATACACCATTTTAACGTTTTAAATAAAGTGGTTGAAGTATTTTACATAATATGTTGATAATTAATTAATTTATAGAATATAACATGATCATTTTCCAACACTCTCCCAGTATACAACACAATATTACTCCTCAGTCAATAAATTCACTTTTTTCATTCTGCTTTATCAAAACTACATTTTGTGAATTTTAATTTTACACTACAATAACGATTTGTTAATAATACATTCGCTAGAGCACACAGAAGCTGAAACGAGATAAGGTTATGAGCAAAATATATAGTAGGAACAATGTGCCATATTTTATCAAAATAACTTATTGTTTGAAAATGTACAAAAATTTTCCGACAATATACCTTAAACGTTGGTTTTCTAACCAACAAATCTTAGGTTAATAGCAAATTGAGTTATTGAAATTTGAAGCATTTAATGAAAATTTGCTATCAAAACGCACTTACTGCGTCTTGATTTTTTTTCTTACAAACATATTTCGTTAAAAAATGCAATAAAATAAGGCTGTTCGAAAAAAAAATGTAGGGATCACCAACGATCGACTTTTGGGCCAGCCGGTGATTGTCAAAATAATTTTATAAGATGCAGCTCAAGACACCCTATAATTAACTTATACAATTTTTTCTCGTCTCTTGTATAATAATTATATTCAGCTTTACCGTAGAAACGCGTCACCCTGTATAATATCAGCCCTTTTGTAAAACTTCGATCCTTTATATTTATTTATTTATTCAATATGCAAATACACAGTTTATAAACCATTTACGTATATATGTGTTGATAAAACATAACAAACACTGTTTAATTCGCCCACTAACATTAATAAAGGAATAATTTGCACTTGTATATAAAAATTTCCCAAATTACACAAATAATTCGTCGACTGAAACAAATAAAAACATAATATAAACGATATCATACGGTAAAGGTCAGTTACAGCGTCTAACAGACCTGCGCAATAATATGTTCCGTTACCACGACAACCACATACTAGATCTCATATAAACTATTCAATGAAAGGCGGTGAAATTAAACATAAATGTTTCAAATTTGAATAGCTTAGTTTTCTGTAACACTAAAAAGCTGAATTTTGCCACATAGTTAGGTCTTTCCCAAAGCAATATGTACACCAAATTTTATCGAAATATCTTCGTAATTTTCGGAGAAAAAATTTTTTTTGAAAGGAAACTCAAAATTTTCCCGGAAAACCGTGTCAGATTTTTGTGGCTAACAAACTCATCCAAGCTATTAATAAAAGAAAGGCACTTGCCGAGTTTTACCAAAATCGGTTAATTATTTTTTGAGTTATCGGTTGGATATATATATATATATATATATATATATATATATATATATATATATATATATATATATATATATATATATATATATATATATATATATATATCGAATCTGACCCGGATATGTGTTCTAGGGGGCCAAATTCGCGCTCATTTGCAAAAATTTTTGCAAAGTCACACCATCGATACCTCTCTATTAGTGAATTTTTTTTTAAATTTTTTTAATAAAAATTTACTAATTGAAAATCAAATAATTTGTTTGCACGAAAATCCATTAAAACCATATTTTCGGCGAATTTCGTTTTAAAAAATGTTCCATCAATTAAATAATTTTTCATACAAAAATTCTCAGATGTTTCTTCAAAGAAAATTCATTAGATTCATTAATAAGAAAATTCGCTATTAAAAGAACATTTTGTACAAGAAAATTCGCTAATAAAAATAAATTAAATAGATAAAATAAGTGGTCCGATTTTCCTTGCCAACCAACCATTCCAAGTTATTTACCCAGCTACCAAAATATAATTTTTCACAAAAACTTTTTCGACGACACAACAAAAATTTTATGAAAATTTGAAATAATTTTTCAAGAAAATTCGTAAACGTTTTTTTACATTAACTTATTAAACATTTATCACTAATTACCAAATTCCACGAAAACATCTGACAAAAAATGATTTCTACGAAGCACAAAATAGTCTACGAAAACTGGCTACATTTTCGATGAATTTCATTTAAAAAATGTTCCATCAATTGAATAATTTTCCATACAAAAATTCGCAACAAACGTTTCTTCAAAGAAAAATCATTAAATTCATTTATAAGGAAATTCGCTATTAAAAGAACATTTTGTACAAGAAAATTAGTTAATAGGAATAGAAATAAATTTTAAAATATTCAAAATCCGATCTAAATACAGAACTAGATACTTTTTCTTTGGCTTCACAGAGAACATTCTTTTGCCTGTGGATACTGTAAAAATTGAATCCGGTTGTAGAGAAGAAAACTACCTCTTCTCATATCACAAATCTCTACGTCTATGTAAACTGTGGCACGGTTTTACCAACTAAGGGCGAAAACAGCTACTATTAAACTTGAATCAAAAGTCTTAAAAGTGCTTAGCTTTCCTTTTCAACAAAAAGTCGCTAAAAATATGTTGGAATTACACAATCTGACCCGATAACGTTAATCAAAGACAAAAAAAAGTTTAAAGAAATAGTTAAAAGAGAAATTCAGTCAACGGTGAGATGTGAACCCGCGTCCCTTCGCTCATCAGACAGGCATCCTTAATTAATAAAAAAAATTCGCTATTAAAAGAACATCTTGTACAAGAAAATTCGCCAATAAAAATAAATTAAATAGATAAAATAACTGGTCCGATTTTCCTGCAATGAAGAAAGGTAGATAACCGATAATTGTCTTATGTTATTTATTTGCATTATGTAAGGTCTTTAGAGGCAGATTTTGAAGTTATTTTAACAAGTGAGAGGAGGAGCATAAATCTAGAACATTCCAATACACATTTTATGCAATATTCACCATTCATAAGCCGCAATAGTTATACTAATTAAAACAAAGCAATGTTTAATCTATTTAGAATGGGCAGATTTTCTTGGCTAATTTTCCAGGAAAATCTGCCCGGTCCAAATAGATTAAACATTGCTTTGTTTTAATTAAATAATCGGATTCCCCCGTCCATGCCAGTTCTGAGCTGACTTTTAATTAAAAATGAAAAAGATTAAATTTAGCGCTGTGTTCCATATTATCTGAAAAAACAATATACAATATAGGCGACGAAGAGGAATGTAACTTCAACCGCATTAAATTGACGTATATAATTTTTTTGATTACGAATGACTTTGTTTTAAGTGTGTAGTTGGACTTCTATAACGTCACTCACCACGTGACGTCATAGGAGGAGGAGGAGGGGCGTATGCGGATTATCATATCTTGTAAGACATTATATCATGCACTAGACTGGCAGACTAGTACAGGGTACAGCGAAACAGAGAAATTAGCTGAGCGACCAGCCTTCGACGCATTGTTGCCAGTTTGAACGCACCAGGCCTTCTAATGTAGAAGGTTGTGGTTGTTGCCATAAGCAGGTGGGTGAAGGACGGCTAGTAGGATTACGGTAGTCGCCCTATTCCAGCTTTACGGCTCGTCTAGCCAACGTTACGCATTCCTTCCAGTTAGTATAGAGTTAACTGATTTGTATATAATGTTTTTGACAGAGGATACAGCACATGACAAAATTTTGTTTCCTAATGCAGTTTGCGACACTTGAAGTGGCAAAGGTATTCTATTTTCGAACTTTGAAAGTATTACCAGAAATGGTATCACTGTTTGGGGCGCATGTGCGTCTGCAAATAGAGTATTTCTTCTTCAGAAATATGCTGTAAGAAAGTTTGCTAGTGTAGGTTATCGGGAGAGTTGTATAGATCTGTCCCCAAAATTCAAAATCGTGAGATACCCGCCTCTCTTAGTATACGAATGCATGTATATTAAAACAATTGTTGAAACATACGCAAGTCCTAATGATGGTTACAAACACAAAAACAAACGACAATATAATTATACTTTTAGCGAATTTTTTTTTTTTAATTCGCTTATGGGGAGGTCTGTGTTTATATATATATATATATATATATATATATATATATATATATATATATATATATATATATATATATATATATATATATATATTCGACCGATAACTCAAAAAATAATGGACCGATCTTGATAAAATTTGCAGAGTACAGAGTACCTTCCTTTTGCAAGTGGCTTGGATAAGTTCGTTAGCCAGGAAAATCGGACCAGGTTTTCCCGGAAAATTTTGTGTTTTCTTTATAAAAAAATTCATATCTCCGGAAATAACAAAGAAAGGGCAACCAAATTTGGTACGCGTGTTTGTATTATAAAAAGTAAACTCTCTCCCAAAATTTAGGTCCCTAGCTTTAAAGACAAAGAAGTTATGGGCAGTTAAAGCAACAAATGTTAGAGTTTTCCTCAAAACGTCAAACTCGCAATATTAAACGGCAAAATTGGCAATGTTTAGGCAAAGAATGTAAAACAAATACCGTTTGTGAAAAGAAAATGTTGCAAGAAGAGTGTTCTGCGAACCCTTAACTATCAGATTCAACCGTCATTGCCCTTCATTTTACTAAAATATTTACAGAATATCCATTTCAAATAGACCCTTTCTCTGATGCTTTGGCTGTCAGTTTAGTTAAGTTTGGTGGCTTTTTGGATATTTATTTGTAGGTTTAGTGAAGTTTATGGTTTAACGGTCTATAATTTTTTTTAGCTAATTATCAAGGAACAAATTTGTTAATGCATTTTTGCACTTTTTATCGAAATATGATGCGTTTATAAGAAAAAAATCTGGACGTAGTAAGTGCGTTTTGGTAGCGAATTTTCGGTAAATTTGCAGTTTAGCTCCCGAACGCTTTTCAAAACACTGTTTTCAGAAACCTGCCTGCCCCCCCCCCCCTGGATCTACAAACCCCCAAGAAAAATTTCTTGTTCACACTCCCCAAGGAAGTTACGGGACCAGGAGTGAGTAGGGGTGCATAAATTTTTTTTAGCTAATTTTTGTAGAACAAATTCGTTAATGCATTTTTGCATTTTTTATCGAAATATGATGCGTTTATAAGAAAAAAATCTGGACGCAGTAAGTGCGTTTTGGTAGCAAATTTTCGGTAAATTTGCAGATTAGCTCCCGAACGCTTTTCAAAAAACTGTTTTCAGAAACCTGCCTGCCTTCCCCCTGGATCCACAAACCCCAAGAAAAATTTCTTGTTCACACTCCCCAAGGAAGTTACGGGACCAGGAGTGAGTAGGGGTGCATAATTTTTTTAGCTAATTTTTGTAGAACAAATTCGTTAATGCATTTTTGCATTTTTTATCGAAATATGATGCGTTTGTAAGAAAAAAATCTGGACGCGGTAAGTGCGTTTTGGTAGCGAATTTTCGGTTAATTTGTAGTTTAGCTCCCGAACGCTTTTCAAAAAACTGTTTTCAGAAACTTGCCTAGGCCCCCACCTCCCTGGATCCACAAACCCCAAGAAAAATTTCTTGTTCACACCCCCCAAGGAAGTTACGGGACAGGAGTGAGTAGGGGTGTATAATTTTTTTAAACTAATTTTCCTAGAACAAATTCGTTAATGCATTTTTGCATTTTTAATCGAAATATGATGCGTTTGTAAGAAAAAAATCTGGACGCAGTATGTGCGTTTTGGTAGCAAATTTTCGGTAAATTTGCAGTTTAGCTCTCGAACGTTTTTCAAAAAACTGTTTTTAGAAACCTGCAGGTGGGGTCCTAGTAATGTATCTGAAAACAATTTGTTGAAAAGCGTTCGGGTGCTAATCTGCAAATTTACCGAATTTTCATCAAATCCTTCAAATTTCAATAACCCAATTTGCTATTAACGTAAGCTTTGTTGGATAGAAAACCAACATTTAAGTTTATTTTCGGAAAATTTTTGTATATTTTCAAACCATAAGTAATTTTGATAAAATATAGTACATTGTTTCTAGGCTATACCGGTAATCAGATTGATGCCTGCTCACATTTGCTATTAAAAACATTTTTATGGAAAATCACTTCCATAACACATTTGCTGCATCTAGACTTTTGAAAAATGTTTATGTATTTTCAAACAATAAATTTATTTCAATGAAATATGGTACATTGTTTCTACTATATAGGCAACCAAGTTTGATGCCTGCTTTCATCAAAGAAAGACATTTGCTATTAAAAATATTTTAAAGAAAATTCGCTACCATAACGCACTTGCTGCGTCCCGAGATTTTTCATCTTTTGGGTAGAGCGCGGAGACAACCGGTTGCTGGTCTGGCATTCAAGCTCTTTAACAGTCTACCACTTCAGCAATGCTGATTTATAGATGGTTTAAATGCACCTTGCGGAGTTTTTATGCTTCGATCTATTCCTGTAAATTTTGCCGTACCCCTTACTTTCTGGAAAGAGGGTAGGGATCTTTAACCTACTCAACATCGCATGGTGCACGGGACCGACGGTTTTACGCCCCCCTCCGAAAGGGCGGAACGTCCAGACATTAAACTTGCTCAAGCACAATGCCACAATCCCGGTTGATTATGATTTTACAGTATAGTTATATGACTTTACAGTACATACAGTTGATTATACAGTGGAGCTTTCATATGGTAACAATTACGGCAGACATAGTAAACATTACGGCCGACATATAGGAAGACGCAATATTTATTCCTCAACAACCTCCTTAAATATTTAAGTATCAAATGTAAGGTCTTCACGAGTGAAATACAGTATGGCTATGTATATATATATATATATATATATATATATATATATATATATATATATATATATATATATATATATATATATATATATATATATATATATATATATATATATATATATATATATATATAGTCACATTTGTCTATGAGAATTAAGTTTATGGACTTTGTTTATTCTATGGTCAGATGTCGTTTATAAAGTGTGTTGGTAAGAGCGAACACTCTGGAATTATATTTCTAGAAGGGACCAGAAGTGACAGGTATAGAAAAGTGTAGAACGTCTAGAATCTCTATGGACAGTATAAATAGACGGGCGGTGCGCAGAGTAAGGCGAATAGTGGAATATAGTTCTATGGACATTTAATAATAGAAAGAAATATTTTAGTTGATACTGGTGTTGGAAAATAGTTGCTCATAATAAATTAGTTGTTTGAAAAGCTGTGTTTTGTTAGTCAACGAATCCAGAACCCCGTAGAACGTAACAATATATATATATATATATATATATATATATATATATATATATATATATATATATATATATATATATATATATATATATATATATATGGGCGAGGGAAGTGTTGATAGGGGATGATTTACTTCTGACATTATATTGTCGAGGTCTAATCTTAAGCAACTAATTCGACTGAAGAGTGTTTCATCAGAGGCTACTCAAGCATATAAAACTGCTAAAACTGAGCACCAGAGGATGGTTAGTAGCGCTAAAAGGAGCTTGTATCAGAATAAAGTAAAAAATGAATATTTCAATTTAATTTGTTTCTTAATTGCGTATTGCGTGCTGCCCTTGCCTACCATAAATAAATGGAATAGAAAATATAAGCTGAAATTCACAAAAAAGTATCGTTAATTCTCGGGGAAATTCCCGAAGATATTCTTGGGAAAATGTCCCGGGAATTTCCCGAACACTCCGTTTCCGGAGGGCCTAGTTAGCGCTCATTTGAAGAAATCTTTGCAAAGTTCGAAAGTCGCGGTCTCCTCAGAACGAATGTTTTCTACGAAAATTCGCTAAAAATTATAGACTATTAAAACACAGAGCAGCTCTACGCCGCCAATAAGTTGAAGGCATTCTGCATTTTAAAAACGTTACGAGTGAGATGCGCGAATCACACATGTTTAAGTTTAAGATAGATGAAGAAGAGGCTATATTTATATCGTCGCATGTAACATGTGCCCTCGTCATTGGCGGTTTCAATACAATACAATACGACCGTCTCGAGACGGTAATTAACATGGCTGCGACTCGTGAGGTTTTGCTATTTTAACGAAATAAACAGACCTCTCCGAGGTGTTGTTTACACACAGTCCTGCCCACTGACCATCTTGATATCAGTTTTATTAATTATTAAAAGCTAAAAGAAGGAAAAAATAATCCTGCCGTACATCAAGGTCATATAAGCATAAGCATACTTGTCCTATGCGCAAACCCCTCGCAACCAAGGTTTTACTGTCGTGAGAAGCTCGATATCGAACGGCAGCAGTCGCAGGTTGTCAGATATATTTCCCTAGGTAGGAGAGAAAACATGTACATGAAAAAATTCATATAATATATAATAATACCACAGTAGACAAACTCCACAATCTGAAGTTACAGACTTGTGTTGCGGAACCTTACACATACATATAGACAAATGACACCAGCCATAACTCATCAGAAGCTGACCTTTCCACATTTGAGCGAAAAAGCAGACTGTCTGAATACTAGACTCGGACCCGCGACCTCATAATCTGAACTAGACTGGCCCACTCGGCTGCTCAGCCTACTAAATATATGAAATCAAAATAAAAATGAAAATCTGGCTGTGACGCAATTTAATTTTACAAATATATAATACCCAGGTCTACTGAATGATTTCCATGACATTTGACTAAAATCACAAACTTTCCTGACATTTCACTGACTTTTAATGGGGTATTTCAAATGCCATGATTTTTCCCGGCTTTCCAGGTCGTTAGGTATCTTTTATAATGTAATTCTGTTTTGATGATTAGAGTGGTTACTCATTAACGCCCAATTAATACAATATGAAGTATGAAACAAAATGTACACTGAATTGTCAGTTAACATTTATTATTATCGTTTAAAATATTCTTTTTATAAAATCTGTTCTGATTAAGTACTAGGTAGGTATGTACAATTAGAGGCTGCTTACTGCATTATATACATTCAAATTAACAATATTGCATGATGTTTATACCTACCGCTGCTACGAAAGTCAATCTGCCAACAGTATTGATAAAAGGAACAAAGTAACGGATTCCGTATAAAATTATCACCACCTTCGAGACGACTCACGTACGAACCTGCGACAAAGACAATACGGAATAACTAACAAGCCACCTGTCGGGTGCATCCATGTATTTCGAGCGCATGTTGCATTGCCTTCAACTTGCGATCAATAATCTCTGACAATCGCACAGCATTTTCTATGTACATATTCGCGGGTCCCACAGAAGCATTGCCAGATTGGGCGATTTATCGCAAATTATGCTACTTTTGTTACTTAAAAATCGCCAATTGGGCGATCTTGAAGAAACGAAATCTGTTGTAAAACTATTCAGTTTCGCGAAAGTTTTATTTATTCAGAAGTAACATAGACGAACATTCTTTTATCCATGAAGAAATGACATTTCAAGATCCGTGCTTGGATAGATAATAGAGAAAAAATGATAGATTATAGATGACATGTCACAGGAACAAAATGTTGTTTATGTTTTACATTGTAGTAAAGTATGTTTTAAATGTTTCCTTATACAGAGAAAATATTTTAGTTTTGCATTCTTTTAACGATTTTATAAGTCAATTCTTGTTCCTTTGTCTTTTCAAATTTAATGACCAAAGGCAAACCGTTATTTACATGTGATTTTGATGCACCATAGATTTTTTTCGTTCTTTATCGTCGGTCTATTTCCGCGACTATGGCCAATCACCGACACCAGTTTCACGTCACTATCCTGGACATTTTGCCGAACCCCTGCCTCTCTGTAGAAAGGGCGGGGATCTTTAACCTGCCCAACATCGCATGGTACACGAGACAGGTGGCTTTACCCTCCTACCCCCGGAACTGCAGAACGTGCCGACATTCGACTTACTCAAATACAATGCTACAACCTCGGTTGATGTTAATTTTATAGTATGTACTGAAAAAGTGAAAGGGGAACCCTGGGAATCGAACCCAGTACCCTTGGGGCCAGAGGCACACGTTCTCACCACTGCGCCACCGAGGCTCTATGCACTAGATATCATTATACTCGTCAACCTAAAAAAAGGTTTAAAAAAATGGAAATTCCTGCCAACAACTTCAGGGTTTGGACGATTTACATTTGACAGTTGTTACAGAAAATGCGCAGTTTTGAGCGATTTTCCATGGATGTAAATTTCGCGATTTTGGGCGATCTTGTTCAGCAAAACGACGATATTTAGTTTTAAAAACCTGGCAACCCTGTCCCACAGCAATGCATATACCTGGATTTTGAGGCTTTAATGATTAGCTAATTTCGTCGGCATGTGTATTAAATATCCACTCGCTCCCAAGTGAGAGTAGATCCAGTCCCGGTTTTTGTTATGGGACTAAAAACAGCCAATAGGAATGCGGAAATTTAAAATCGAAAAAAGTGTAGTTTAGAAATATATCATCTTTTTCCTCTCACTGGTTAGTGTTGCCATGATAATTTATAGATCATGTCAGGTTAGCTTAATTAGATGATAAAAGTGAATGAAATACCTATTTTTTTTAAGGTGCCGCCTTCCAATTGGCTGTTTGCTGAAACCTGGGCTGGATGTACTCTCGCAAATATCAATACAATGGGTATTATGCGATGTTCCGATGTTGACATTTGAGTAGGTGAATGATTGTTGCCAGTGTTTAAAATAAGAAATGTTTGTTAGAATATTTGTTATATCCACACAAATAACTTCTTAGTTTGCAACTGGATTTCTTCATCTTGATGGTTATACTGCTAAACTATTTTCCAATATGGCAAACTGTGACGTGTTGTACACGGTAAATAATCTGAGAGAAAATGACACCTACGCCATTTCACAAAAGAATGAAAATGTTGATTTCTGAATTAAGGAAGGTACTGATAAAAGTTCGGCGAAGGTTGGTAGAACCACAGACCACAGAATATGCTGTGGTAGAACCATATATTGCTTTGTAGAACCTTAAAAACTCTTAATTGAATAAAGATTATGGCACGGGCGTGGATAGAAAAGCTGTACTCATATTTTTTGTATGTTCTGCCTCTGGGATCAGCTCCTCCTCTACGTCGCTGTCAACCTCCACTTCTCTTTCGATAGGAACCATCTCGCCTGTGCGAACGTCTTCAATATCTGATTCTTCATCGTTTGCCGGCGCCACATAATCCTTGTCATCATCATCTTCAAATGGTTCACTGAATTCCTCATCAGACATCTCAGATACCCTAAACATCTGTTATTCTGTATCGAAAAACATAGTATATTACCAAGGGGGAAAAGGGGGTTAAGGAGTCGTGGGCCAAAGGACTCCAGGGGGCAAGCTGAGGAAGTGGAAATAACAACACAAACTTTCGATGAAGCTTTCCCCCAAGACCGTCTTGCGCGGTAAAAATCCGCATCCTGCACGAGGTGACCCTGCTAATAACTAAACATGACTGATCTAGACAAGGAGGTCGAACTAAACTCCCCCAATCTACGGTGTCACGTGACCCGTGTCTAGGGATGGATGACACCAGGGCGATGGTGTCGTGAACGGAACCTCTGGAGTACCGGGCAACCCTCCAGAGTAACCCGCCTTGCACCACTCAGGGGGTTCTGATGGTGTGGACAGTATTTCCCCCATTCTCGTGGGAACAACATGAAGATAATAAATAGATATAAAACCAAAACCAATGAGGCTCGAGGAGTGGCTCCGGCTACAGACTTGTGCTTTGAGTCTATTCCGGAAACGGAGACGAGCCAGGGGGCGGCAGCGGAATCTGGAGGTCTCACGACCGGCGTAGATACGGGGGTAGCTTCGGCCAGAGACCTGTCCCCGACACCTAAGCTGGAGGCTGGGTCCCACCGGAGGGCGGCGAGCTCCGCGGACTCCGGGGGCCCCTCCACCAGTGAGGACTCTACTGTGAGAGTAGAGGGACTGCCCCGGCAATCTAAGCGTCTTTCCGGGGCGCAAAGAAAGAAGTTCCGGTGGGCGCAGAAAATGGCGACCGGGACGTGGATGGTCGAGAAACCTGTAAAGGCGCAAGAGGGGAGTGCGAGTCAGAAGAGGACGCGCTCGAGCTCTGGCACGTCCACTACAGACAGACGTCCCAAAAGGGCCAGGGCACCTGTAAAGGCGCAAGAGGAGAGTGCGAGTCAGAAGACGCCGCGCTCTCTCTGGCTCTAGCACGCCTACTACAGACAGACCTCCCAAAAGGACCAAGGCCGGAACATCGGCGCAGACTGGCTCGTATAGGGAGGCTGCGGAGGGCCTCGGGATGGCGGTGATTGACAGGCGCCATCCTGAGGTCACGCTAGACCAGGGGAAGGCGGACCTGATCCAGGCTGCGGTGGACTCTCTTCAGGAAAGGGAGAGCCCGCCTCAGTTCCACCGGGCGCGCCTGGCGGGGGCATCCTCTGGATAACCTGTGCCGGCCCGCAGTCGCGGGACTGGCTGCGGAAAACGATCGGAGGCCTCGGTCAGATTTGGGAGGGGGCGGACTTGACAGCCGTCGAGCCCAAGGAACTCCCAAAGAGATGCAAGGTCCTCATACGGATCCCTGACACCGTCCCGCAGGAGACGGTGATCAGTAGACTTAAGATCCAGAACGCTGAACTGGGGACACAACACTGGTCGGTTCTAAGCAGGAAGGCAGAGGAGAAAGGACAGGCTCTCGCCTTCCCGATCGACCAGACGTCTTACAGAGCCCTTGAAGAAACCTCCTTTAAGGCATTCTGGGGCCTGGGAAGGGTTAGCTTCCGCCCACTGGGGGAGCAACTACGGCTTAATGGGACTTAGGTTCCTTCAGGTCAATCTCCAACACAGTAGGGCAGCCACGACCGGACTACTGATGGCTATGAGGAACACGGATGTGGCTCTCATCCAGGAACTGTACTCCTATAAAGGAGAGATCAAGGGACTTCGTAAGCTGTTTAACGCGGCCAAAAGGTCGGGAGCATGGGATGAATATAGACAGGCCCTAACGACCTATAACAAAAGACTGAGGGACGCCAAGAAGGAGTCGTGGAGGAGGCACTGCGAGGAAGTGGAAAACACGCCCGAGAGTGCTCGACTACACAAGATCCTGTCCAAGGGCCCTCAGACTAACATAGGCTCCCTTAGAACATCAACGGGAGGCTTTACGAGCTCGGGGGAGGAAAATATGGAAATTTTAGTCCAGACGCACTTAACCGGCTGTAACATAATAAACCAATCACCTCCGGACTGGGAACACTCAGAAATAGAGGCGCCTTATAGGCGGGTATCTAGAGTAGACTGGACAGTCGCTAAAGAGGTGGTTACCTGGAGCAAAATCAGACGGGCCATTAACAGCTTTAAGCCATACAAATCGCCGGGCTTTGATGGAAAAATGCCCATCATGCTCCAACAGGGGATAGATATACTGGCGCCGGTGCTTACCCTCATTATGAGGGCCTGGTGCCTAGTCGTGGACGGCCTGCTGGGGAGGCTCTCGGGAGAGGGGTTTGAGGTACAGGGCTATGCGGACGACATTGTCATTATAGCCCGAGGAAAGGTCACACAGGCAGTGTGGGAGCGCATGCAGACTGCACTGAAAGTGGTGGAAGGGTGGACGGTTAATCAAGGGCTCGGGGTGAGCCCCGAGAAAGCAACCGTCGTGCCGTTTACAGCCACAGAACTCTCACTCTATACGGTAGGAGCGTTCCAATGGCCAGGGAGGTAAAATATCTTGGGGTCGTATTGGACTCTAAGCTAACTTGGAATGGTCACATTGGAAAAATACTGCGTAAGGCAGTCATGACCTTAGCCGTCACTAGGCGGCTATATGGAAAAACGTGGGGACTAAGACCTAGTATGGCCCACTGGCTGTACACAAGGGTGGTCAGACCATCGTTAACATATGCGGCACTGGTCTGGTGGCCTAAGGTGACACAATCCATTGCCAAACAAAAACTAGGCAAGATCCAAAGGATGGCTTGCCTAGGCATCACAGGGGCCATGTCTTCAACCCCAACAGCCGCCATGGAGGTGTTGCTGGATCTGACCCCCCCCCCCCCCCCCCACACACACACACACACAAACACACACACACTTAGTTATTATGGGGGATGCCAGTCTAGGACTATACAGACTAGCCTGCCATGGTAGACTGAAGATTAACCCAGGCTTCAGGGACCACTGCAAAATTCAGGAGATCGTGAAGGAGCCCATGCTTGAAATGAGGTCAGACTTCGCGAGCCCGCGAATGTGCAGAGAAAACAACTTTACAGTGGAAATCCCCGACCGCGAGGCATGGCGGGAGGAGACGCCGGGCATACCACGGGACACGCTCGTCTGGTTCACGGACGGATCCGGCGGGGAGCGTGGGACGGGGGCAGGTGTTTACTCGGAAGGACCGAGGTAAGTCATAGTATTTCCCTCGGAGCCCATGCAACAGTGTTTCAGGCCGAGATGTACGCCACCCTGCACTGTGTGCGGGAGAACAAGAGGAGGGGCTACACCAACAAGCGGATCCTCATAGCCACAGACAGCCAGGCAGCCCTTAAGGCACTGAGTAGCCCACGGTAAATTCCTGGTTGGTGAGTGAGTGCCGAGACGAGACGAGCGACCTGGCTGGGCAGAATGAGGTGACCCTCATCTGGGTGCCGGGTCACTCGGGGGTCAAAGGCAATGAAGAAGCTGACAGTCTCGCGAAGAGAGGGTTAGCAGAACCATTTATGGGACCAGAACCGGCTCTGGGCGTGTCAAAGACCACTGCCAGGGGAGCCATTAAGTCCTGGGTCAGAAACCAACACAAGGTGTACTGGGCGAACTGTCCAGGGCTCAGACATGGGAAGTCAATAATTGACGGACCCAGTTCAAAGAAAGCTGTGGAGCTGCTAAATCTTAGCAGAGGACAGCTCAGAAACACAACAGGTCTCTTGACGGGACACATGGCCGTCAAGAAACACCTGCATAAAATGGGGCAGTTCGAAGGGGACCTCGCATGCAGACTCTGCGGCGAGGGGGAGGAATCAGCCCAGCACATCTTGTGCGAGTGTAAAGCTCTGGACCGCAAAAGACAGCTGATCTACGGTCAGTCTAGACCGGAGACAGAGCAATATAAAACTTCACCCTACCAATCGTGTGCAGACTAGTTCAAGGCACAGTGATTTTGGAATGGGTGGAGTAAGACTAAGGGTATGCACAATAAACCAAAGGTTGCAGTGCTATCGGGGCGGCAAGGCCGCAGACGAGCCCTGAGGGGAAAAAAACAATGGGGGAAAAGTAAGTGATAAAAACAACGAAAATAGTACATCCAAGATATATGAATTTATGACTGTAACATCTCATTGTTATTGCAGCCCCAAATCCTCCGTTCGCAGGAGTTATTTTCTAAACTTGTGCCAGAGGAGGCTTTACAAACATATTACACAAGAGAAAGGTTTCTAAATAATATCCACTATAAAGCTAGACTATGAAATTATAACATACGAAGAATAAAACATACTTATCTAGTTGAAGGTGACCTCTGGAATCGCAAGGAAGATCATCAACAATGGACTGACGGGTGTTGTACTTCTTAGAAGCTCCACTGCACTCTCCGTCATCAAATGCACCTGCTGTGTTGGTTTGAAAACGAGACATTCCCGTTTCTTCCACTAAAACTGCTCTCTAGTAAATCACAACACACACTAAATGCAAAATGGTTGTGGTTGTTACGGCAGGCTTGCGCAGTCGCACACATATATGATACAAGACACGGCTCACTTATTAAAATGCACAGTGGCACCCGAATACCATCTCCCGCCATTTACGTTGCATTATTTGTGCCGCCACATAAGGGTTAAGGTTGGTTCACATAATATACTATGACTTTTACAGCTTATAGTATGATAATGCAGTGTGAAATAGTTAGAAAAGTAACTTTACACTCTTTAGTGCACGACTTTCATGGAAATAAAATCGTTTTACTACAACAACAAAATATTATTTATTTTATTTTTGGTGTCATTTAGTCCTAGGCACGTTACAAACCTTGATTTGTGTGGGAGAATCAATCGAACTAGTCCAAACTCGATTGTCACCGGAACTGAATAAGTTTGCAAAATTTCAAATCGATATAATTCGAAGTGGTTGAAAAGGATTGAGCATTCGCTATGACCACCTCCCTCCCTCCGCCTCACAATATGTAACCAAAGGACTCACTCTAAAAGGCAAGTCAAAACCCGATGGACTTACCATTAGTTATTGGGTAAGTTTGCAAAATGTCGAATCGATCAAACAGTAAATAAAATATATTCGGCCAGCTTGCGTCAGCCGCTATATTGAATTTATGGAAGCTCCACCTGGCCCATTGTATTTCACTCGTAAGACCCTTTCTTTTCATATCTATCTCAAGGGAAAATAAATATATTCTCAATCTTCCGTCCATATTGAAATTATCAAAGCATCACCTAGCCTACTGTATGTTACTCGTGAAACCCTTTCATTTGATACATATCAAGGGGGTTGTTGGGAAAGAAATATTCTGGATGGTGACTGAATTAGGGGTCATAATTAAGTCATGATAATTGTTCATAAATAATATATAAACAGACCACAATATAAATATAGGTTTAAACTATTTTATTTAAATACATTAATACACACCTAAGTCAAAAATAATGTTTAGGAAAAAGTTTGCTTCTGACTACATTCCTGAAAATGTAGCTGCATGAATGTTCCATACATTAAATACAATATAAATAGAATATGTATAAACAGAAAACAGTATATACAGATTTACATTTATATTATTTAAATACATATATGCAAAAGTCAAAAATAAAGTTTTCTTCTGATTACATTTCTAAAAAATGTAGCTACATGAATGTTTATTTAATCAATATAATATAATATTGCAACATTTTTAACATTTAAACGTAATCGGTGAGGTGAAATCCCAGACTCATGTATTCTGTATTATTTGCAAAACTCTGCACAGTAAATGTTGTGAAACTTGCATCACACTACTTTCTAATGTGTGAATCTTAGCTTGTCGGCAAATTAACACCAGTTTTGTGCAAAATAGGTGTCCCATTATCACACCAGCAGAGTGCATTTCTACCTCACTCTGTTGTACAGTATAAAACAGTCAAAATTTACAAAACTAGTAGACAGCACCTGAGTTTTTTGAACAAGAGTTTTGAGAGACAATTATAATTTATCTAATGATAGTAATAATTGTACTTGCAAAGTGGGGATGAGTCTGACTCCAAACAATTGGTTGCTTCTAACGATGAACAGCAAACTATAGAGAAAATGGAGGAACAGGATGATTTCAGTGGATTGTACAATTTGAAGTTTTGTAAGGAGAGAGAAATAAAGAAGTGGATAAACAGGTTGAGATGCTCGGGAGCAGGACTCGATGGGATGTCGCCTTGAGTCTGGCACTAGTGGGTGTCGAGTCTAGACGAACCCAGAGGAGAGCCGAGATCTTTAGGGGTGGATTACAACTGGAGATTGAGCTTCGAAATAGGCAAACGAGCTCACTTGGATGCTGCTCGGATGCGGCACTTCATGATACTGCCTCGAGTCAAACACGGACGGATGTCTGGCCCAGACGACCTCGGAGAGAGGCTATCTCTCTTTGAGCTTTGAAACGGGCAAGCGACTTTGCTCAGATGGCAAAGTTTCAGCTCACAAATATCGTCCCCTGCAGGAAGCTCGATTTGTTGGGTGAAATTTAATCAAACGCTGGCAGGTATCAGGTGTGGATGAACCCGGAGAGGGGTTGAGATCTCTAGGGGTGGAAAACACCTGGAGACTTAGACCTACTCTGTGAGCTTCGAAACAGGCTAACAATCCCGCTTAGATGCTGCTCGAGTGCGGGACTTTGTAATACTGCCTCGAGTCAATGAAACACTGGCGGGGGTCTGGTACAGGTGAGTCTGGAGGGAGGCGGATATCTCTGGGGAGTAATATGCAGCCGGATTTTGACGCCTCCACTGTGGGCTTAGAAATGGACAATTGGCCTTGCTTGGTTGTTACTCGGGAGCGGGAATCCATATGATACCGCCCTGGCGTGTGTTGTGTGCCCAGACGACCCGGAGGGGGGTAATCTCTGATGAGTGGTATACACCCGAAGTTTGGGGCTCCCACTGTGTGCTACGAAACAGATGATCGGCCTTGCTTGGGTGATGCTCGGGAGGGGGACTCGATGAGGTGTTGCCTCGAGTCTAACACTGTTGAGTGTCAGGTTTAGACGAGCCTGAAGGGGAGCTGAGACCTCTAAGGGGTGCATTACAACTGGAGATTTGATGATGCTCGAGAGCGGGACTTCATGATACCGCCTCGAGGCAAACACTGACGGATGACGGGTCTAGACGAACTCTGAGAGAGGTTATCTCTCTTTGAGCTTCAAAATGGGCAAGCAACTTTACTCTGATGGCAGTACATATGCCAAACAAACTTTCACCCTCGAGAAAACATCGACTCCCGCAGGGAGTTGGAATTGATGGGTGAAATTTAAATAATTAGACGTGATCCACAATAGATCTAAGGTCACGGTGGAGGGACTAGAATAGCCCACTCACAATAAATTTAATCTAATATTATGTTCTTTTTTTCTGAAATTATATCATTTATTATTAAACTCACACAATAAAATATTTGTCGATGCAATTGCTTTTGAGACTACCTCAAGCTTAGTGTCATTAAAATTCCACCTCACTGGTTATAGTTTAACTACTGTAGAACTGGGTGACTTGCATAGACATGCAACTTGCGACTATATTTAGGGAGATTTGACACATGTCAGGCTACCTCATTAACACTTGAATCTCTTCAGAGAAAATCTCTAAAGCTTCTATGTTATAGGGTGGATGGTCAATATCTTTGTATTGGATTCCCAGTGTTTCAACTTGCCGAGTTTGAAAGAACGTGGAAGGTGTAGCTCTTTTGTGTTTCTACACAAATTAATCAATAATGTTTACTGTCCAGCTTTATTGGAGCAATTAAATTTCAATGTCCCTAGGTTGGAATCTCGCTTCTCAGACACATTTCACCCTGAAGCAGTCCGCACACAGCAATTGAATCGGTTATTTCAGAAACCAGTCAAACACCATTCATTTCAAAACCGAGTTATTGCTGTCATGTGATTCTTCAGGGGTAAACGCACAGTTTTGTGCAGATACACGTCAAGAGCCATGCTTCTATAGTATGTAGGCAACACGTTAAATTTAGACTTTAGTGCAGATACCAGTCAAGCAACGCCGCTTGCCCGGTTTCTGTTTTAAACTGCGGGGAATTTTTTCATGGCGCTGCTGTCCGGTTGGCACTTCTGACATTTGCTGGGCGGTTAGTTGCTTGTCAATTAATAATTAATTGACAGGCAACTAACAATAATTATTATTGTTTTGAAATATTACTGACTGGTTTAACTCCACGTATTTTCGTACTGTTTATTCAGGAACCTGTTGAAAATTAGCTCATTCTGAAATTAGTACCAGTTTTTACTGATTGAGCAATCTGTAATAATGTCAGAAAGTTCTAAAGAAGAACCAGTGCTTAAGAGAAGGCGAGGTGTTACGAATAAGGACAAGTACAAGAGGAACATTATTCGAAGGGCCCGAGTAAAAGGTGAGAGTTATGTTTCTTACACTGGCAAGCAAATACCTGCCCAACAAGAACCAAATTGAGTCACATGTAAATACAATGTCAAATGTTATTTAAATATCAATGAACAGGTAATAAATAAGACCTGGGATTATTTTCACAAGTTCGAAAATAAAAACTCTCAAGATACCTATATTAAAACCATAGTCGAGGTTTGTGAAGTTAAGCGTAGACGAAAAAATCAAAATAATCCTACAGAGAGAAAATTAGTTAATGAAAATGCTGACGGCGAAACTTTAAAAAGAAATCATTCTTACAAATACAGTTTAAAAATTAATGGTGAATTGAAACACGTTTGCAAGAATGTTTTTATGGCAATCCATGGTATTTCACGTAACAGATTAGAGAGAATCTGCCAGTTATTAAATACCAATACAACCCCAAAAGACAAGAGAGGCCAGAACAGGAGTGGTAATACCATTCCAGGAGACAATTGTATGTTAATCGATGAGCAAATCTCGAGATTTGAAGTAAAAAAGACACAGAAAGTATCTAGATGCCCCTTTGAATATTACAAAAATGCATTAATGTTTCTTAGTGGACATCCTAATCTAAAAAATGTTGTCAAGTACAACTTGTAACGATTACTTTTTTATCTATCATCGTTACTACATTAAATACCTAAAGAAAACTCCCAAGAAGCTTAAATAGTACCAGCTAACTTCCTCTCTAAAAAACAATTTTAGTTTCAAAATTTTTCTTTGAAAAATCGCTAAGAACGTTTATATCGTAACACCCGTACTGTGTTCCTTTTAATATGCAGTGAAATCCAAATATTGAAAGACGGAATATCCTTGTTGAGGCAAAACATCGTGTAATTCCAGAAGATTCTCGAAAAGATGATGTCATGCTGACATCAGAGAAAGATCGTTGGAAAACGGACCGGTCCATTGTTGTCTTAAGGTGAGTTCAGAGAGTTGGACTGAGTCCATTATAGTGTCAAGGTAGGTTTTATCTAGCTGTCTCTCGCTCTCAAGGACAAACCGTTAAAAGTGGCGCAATAAAACCAGTAAAGTGGGGGATATTCATTGCCTGCTGCGAGAGACTTGGTCACTAGCGAGCAACGAGTTAACATCTTAAAGAGTGCTGCGGCACTTTGTAACCCAAAAAAGGGCTTATATCTATATTTTACCCTTAATATCGCTTTGTATAGTTGTCAGTGGGTGCAAACAAATGTTTGATCTCGATTTTCGTAAAAATTAATAGTCCGTCTTCAAGTAAATGTAACCTAAACAGTGACGCTTTCTGTTTTTCGGCACAGTGAAGTTTAATTACGCAGTTTTAAGTGCTTATGAGAACTTTTTTTGACCTCTTTAGCCAATTAGCTTTCAACGTTGGTAAATTTTGCATAATTTCCGATATAGTTTTGACATAAGAAAATGCTATATATATGATATAATATGATGATGTTCTAGTGCCAAAATCATTGATAAACTAGAAAAAAGGTTATCATCTTTTTATAGACAACAATAAAACAAATATGTCAGATGATCCAAAGACGATTCGAATTATCGCACACTGTGATAGTATAATTGATTTGTACAAATCCAGACATTCAGTAAATTATAATACTAAGCCACCAAGTTCTACAGTATGGTCCCAGATAGTAATCTGGTATATCAACACTTAAAATATCTAAATTATTAACAAACAGAAACAAAAGCAGAATCACCCTAAAAACCACATTATTTTTGTGGGGCAATTCTGATTTTTGTTTCAAGTTCCAACCACAGGGTCCAACATCAGTCTTTTATTAACAAACAGTAAAGAATAAACTTACTAAATCACAAATTTAAATAAAACAGTCTTTAGTGACAAATAGTGTCCCTAGTCTATTATCATGACAACAGGATCCATATCATCATCTGAACTTATTATTGTAATAGTATTATCATCGTCGTCAAAGTCGTCATCGTCGATATCGTCGACATCTTCGTCATCGTCGTCATCGTCGTCATCGTCGTCATCATCATCATCACTACCACCATCAGTACCATCTTCACCATCACCATCATCAACATCATCATTATTCTCATAGTCATCGTCATCATCATCATCATCCACCACTATCGGGTTATGATTGAGTATTATATGTTTTTTAGCCTGTTCTCGCTCAGACTCCTTTGACTGCTCCTGCTCTTTTAATTCGTTCTCTGCCTTCGATATAATAACTTTTAATGTATCTTCAAACTTCAAGTCTATCAGCGCACTAAATTTGGATTTGAATTGACCCAGCCGCGTGCCTTTTAACTTTTTTCCAGCTGCATCATAAATATCCTGAATCTTCACTTTAATGTCAGGATCTCTATAGTGGTCTAAATAGAAATTAACACATTCTATCCACACATCAACATTTTGTCCACCAAATTGTTCACAATTTAGTTTGTAAGGTAGCTCACAAGTGTTGTAGTTAACTGGCTTCTGTGCCAATTCTAAATCTATCATGGATCTGTGCAACTCCTGACAATGGGGTTCTTTATAAGCCAACCGTTTGTACTGTCTTCTTGCTGCATCCATTCCTTTTCGTCGGGAAGTAAACGGTAAGTACCATTTTTTCAAAACCAAACATATCGCATCAGGAGCCTTAAAAGCTTCTCTATATAATGATTCTGCAAGATCATCTTGACCTAGTGCTATATGATACCCTAACATTGCGACCCATAATGGCAATGATTTCTCTCTCAAATTAACTAAGCCCCATAAAAAAATTGATTTTGTTTGTAGCATATCATTGTAATGAAATGAATTGTACATGCGCCTCTTCCAAAGTTCAACTGAACCAGGCAAGTGGTCCGTTGCTGAAACCAAGAAATTTCAAGTTACTACTCTAATTAAGTATGAAATAAAGTAATGTTAACAATCAAAAAGTCTGGTCGCAGCAAGTGTGTTATGGAAGTGAATTTTCATAAAAATGAACAATGAACATTCGCTACCAAAACGCACTTACTGCATCTCGATTTTTTTCTTACAAACATGCATCATAATTAGATAAAAAAAATGAAAAAATGCAATAATATAAGGGTGTTTCAAAAAAAATTTGTAGAGATCACCAAAGACTTATGGGCCACGCTGTGATTGCCAAAATAATTTTATGAAATGCAGCTCAAGACACCCTATAATTAACGTATACAATTTTTTCTCGTATCTTGTATAATAACAATTATATTGAGCTTTACTATAGAAATGCGTCACCCTGTATATACGGAAACAGATAAAAACTCAATGTAAACCCGTATATGGATTCTGCGTGGCGTAGTTTGCGCTAATTTGAAGAAATTTTTTGAAATTCAAAAGTCGCTGTCTCCTCATTAACGAATGTTTTCTACAAAAATTAGCTAAAAAATTATAGACCGGTAAATCATAAACGTAACTAAAACTACCGCCAAAGCACCAGAGAAAGGGTTTAACTGTAATGAATTTTCTGTAAATTTTTACAGGGTACCCAACAGAAATCACAAAATCAATTTCCCTGACATTTCCAGGCTCAGAAACTGAGTTTTCCATAATACAAATAAAAGGCACACATCGCTGAAAACATTACTATTCATGAAGTAAAATCAAATTCTGAACAAAAAAACTTGTTAATTTTGTGATGCCCCGGCTAAGCAGAGGCCCGACGGATAGGTTGCCAATCCGTCATTCGGGCGTGACCTAAATATTCTAAGTTACATATCCTCGGGAACCATCTTCATTCCCTATTAAATAGAACGAGGTCAGATCCCCGTGAGGACTTCTGCTAAGGCCCTCGTAGAACACCACAAAGTTACTGTTTCATAACAGCCTTGTCCTAGGGTAGCTCGAGTGGAGAAGAAAACTATAGCCAGGGGTCGAAAGTTATTATATCCCATAGAGTTCTCAGGAGTTAAGTAGGGTTTAATTACCTACTCCCGAATAATGGCTGTTTTCCTAGCTTACAAAGTACGAAGAGGAAATATTATAAACAAGTAAATATCAAGTACAATATACCTCCGCTAGTTACACTCCGTCACAGGATTCTAGCTTAAACACACCTACACTAGTGCAACTATCTACAGGCAGTGCAGTGAAACGTAACTAATTTTATAAAAGCTTCTAATAATATTTAAAATATCTACAAACGAAAATGACAACAATAAAAATCCATAAATTATGAGAATTAAAAATTCGCTACAGCTCATGCGATTAAAGAGAAAACATATCTCAGGTCAGATAACCTTATCTCCGATAAGACATTCTTTCATAGTGGAAAGGATACAAATACGTTACTATTTAAAAATACAATGATATTAGACTAGAATAATATTTGTGCTATTTATAACAAATAAAGCGCGATATTAGCATTAGCACAGCAATCAACAAGGCATGTTAAAGCAACAGCAAGCGGAATGCGACATACACATGCATCAAATGGGAAATGGCCCCACTATAAATTCCGCCTCAGTCGGAGGTTCTATCTTCCCCTGGGCTTTATTGCCGCGATTCCCTGCAATTCTACTCTGCTACGTGGGTAAACAAATGGTTCCCACTCTCATATGACTCTAACCTGCTAACTAATAAAACCGGGTAACTTGTCCCACATTTCTGTCGAACACCGTGTATAATTAACAGTCCCATCCAGCTGTTATGTACCATTCAGAGCAGCTCCATGCTTCCCCCAAGGACATACGTCCCTCAGGATAAAAGTAGGCTACCCAGTACAGCCCAGGTTGCCGGACACACTAAATACTACCCCTTTAATCAGCACTGTCCGTGCTCCCGTTCCCCTTATATGGGTAAGAAACGTGACCAGCTTGTCACTTATCTAGGCTGGACATTTTATCTAATCAACCACCCTGTCTAGCGATCACATACCATTCAGAGCAGCTCCATGCTTCCCCCCAAGGACATACGTCCCTCAGGACAAACGTAGGCTACCCTATACAGCACTTTATAATTAACTAAAACCGTAGATGCACTATAATACGGTATGGCCCTTTATGTAATTTCGATTTACCTTAAATTGTTCAAAACACGAACAGTTTTGTTACTCCTACATACAGTACACCCTGTATACAGTTTCAATCCTAACACGCTGTTAATATTACACATAGAACAGCATTAATAAAATACCTATTTCAGTTTGCAAATTATACTTCCCCAAGTTTCCAAAGCATAACTAACCTTGCAAACCACGATAGTAGAACACAGTCGTTATAGATTCTCGTTCATTCCTATCCAACAAATAACACGCTGCTTTCACTACTACGTAGCACAGCGAAAAACTTCCCAGTTAATTTACCTAACTGTCGTTTACACGATACTCGGAATTACCATACAACCTCCAGAATCCCCTTGTCTCGGCCGCGAGCTGAAGGCATCTGCCATTGGCGTTCCATCTCTCGGTGGTCTATTTGCCATGCGCTCCGCGACGCACCTAAAATGAATCCCATTGCGCGTGACGGACAGGCGCTATGGCTTTCATCATACACAATTCACGTTCCACTTGTGGCGACTTTTCATACTTTGAAGTGTTTCTAAAATAAGTCGAATTTGTTACCTAGCAAATATTCGTTATTTAAACCGCCTAAATAAATTGTTCGCTATTCAAATAATCCTAATAAATTCGAACTTCATTACAATTTGTTAAAAAGTTATTGCACATTATAAAATCATCCAAAAAAAAAAAAAAAAAAAACTTACCCACTGAAAGAACTACCGATCGCTCTTCTTGCGGCAAATAATTTATCCATTTGATATAATATTCCTCGGTCAGGAATTTCTCCCTGGCTGCTGTTTTAAAGGCTTTAATTACCAATGTTTTAGCTGCCTCATTTTCCTGATATCCCTTTTCTTCCATAAGTTCAACAAGCAAATCCAAATAATGCAGCCACAATGCTCGTTTCTCAGAAGGTGACACTTTTTCCAAACCTACCTCATATTTTTCGAAACAATAAGCTAATGGTGTCTCACGTGTACCAATTGGATCACCAATTTTTGAATAATGCAAACCTATAAAATGCATAAAGAAAATTAACAAAGTAGCAATGTATATTTTTACATAGAGTGAGTCCGCATAGAAGGGAACAAATTCCGTAAAATCTTCAGGGGACAAACAAACAAAAAATCGCTGAGACATGTCAAACATAAGATTAGAATGTGCACATTTTGACAAAAAAAAATTTTGGTGAGATCAGTTTCAGAGATATGACGTCAGCGTAAATTTTTTCAAATGGTAACCCCTACTTTTGACAGTTCTATTGGAAACAGCGGTTCTTTCTGAATACAGATCACCAGATTTCGCGATATATCACATAAGGATATTTGTGAGAAAATTCATATTTCTTACTTCAAGACATGCACTTGTATTACGCTCCTGTCGGCTCCTCGTAACTACTATGCGGTTTTACATAATTTCAATTATTGCTAATTTCGCATGTTCTCAGTTTCTTACTTAGCAACCTTATTTATTTAAATATATACATTAACAGGTATATAAACCCAATTACTAATGTAAACAAAATTAAACAAATGAAATCCTAAAAACTAAAATAACAAGAAGCAAAAGAAAGTGACCTAAGTATTAGGTAGTCTCTGAAGCTTAGAAGAAAGCAGTGTAAATTAGAAGTTCTGACTATGTCTGCTGGAGAGATTGGGGATTGGGATTTGATTAAGATGTTCGTTCTTGGAATAGGAAGAGCAAATGTATTTGCGTTTCAAGTATAATAGTATTAGGATCTTGTACAGAAAGATATCTGGGAAATAAGTTGAGGACAGTCCATGTTACCATGGATAATGCAAAAAATGTATCCTTCTTTTTCTAGAGGTCGAACTGAAATCTGTCTAATAACGAACTGTGGGGAAAACCCCTTTCTGGATAATGGCGTTCTCTGAAGAAAATAAATATGTCAGGAATTAACGTTGTACTGACTCCAAGAGACTTTTATAAACAGAGTAGAAAGGAGACCAGCATAGACTAGCGTATTCTAATCTGGAACGGACAAAGGAGTTATACAAAATGATTAAAGTAGCATCACCAGAAAAGAAAATGCTGTTTCGGATTACAAAACCCATGCATTTCACTGATGAAGACAAAATATTACTTACGTGCTGACTGAACCTAAGCTGAGAATCGAAGGTTACTCCCACGTCTAGGATAGTTGAGACATGACAAATAGTGGTATTATTTACATGGTATTTAAACGCAAGTGGTACGGCTTTATTAGTGAAGGACATGACTTTACATTTGGAGATATTAAGTGATAGGCCATTATTAAGACACCAGGCCTTAATAAGATTAATGTTGTCCTGGAGAAGTTGATGGCCGTTAGAATTTACAGGAAGATATATTTTTAAATCGTCGGCATAGAACAGCTTTGGAATAGAGATTATGCTGTCAAGATCATTGATGAATATATTGAAAAGGACAGGGCCTAGGATTGAACCTTGAGGCACCCCAGACAATATATCAAACTCATAAGAATGAGACCCGCCATTGGAGACATAGTGTATCCTCCCAGATAGGTAAGATTCAAAGAAAGCCAACAAGGAATCAGAGAGACCAAAGTTACTCAGTTTATTCAAAAGTAGCGCATGCAGAATGGAATCAAAAGCCTTGCTAATGTCGAGATATACAGCATCAACCTGAATATTCTTGTCAATGAAATTAGATACATTTTTTTTTTTTTTTTATTTCAACAACACACCACGAGGGCTCACAGGCTGTATACTATCGTACCGTGGGTGTCGACAAGGAGGAAAGAGGCAACTTGTTAATTCTGGACTTGAAGGTTTGAAGGTTCGGAGAAGGAAAAAACATGTGCCGGCAAGGAATTCCACAACTTGGAAGAGGGTAGAAACACCGATGAGACGTATAGCTCTCTTTTGAATGGAGTCCAGAATAGCGAGTGTAGAAGCGGCAGCTGCACCCCAGATGTGGGAGCAGTATTCGAGGTTTGGCCTTATTTGTGAAGCATATAAGGTATAGAGATTAGCTGGTGAAAGGTATTTGCGAGGCCGGAAGAGCAAACCTAATTTCTTCGCAGCCGCTTCTGCAATTGATGTGACTTGTTGGAGCCAATTGAAATTTCGATCCATAGAAATGCCACCAAGTGAAAAGGACTAATTACTTTGAATAACTTGGTTGTTCGTTGTGATAGGTTTAGGGCTGGTGTATCTCTCATGAGATAGAAAGCAAGACTGATATTTGGTGGGGTTGAATTGTACAAGATTTCTACTTCCCCAGTCTAATATTTTTTGGAGATCTACGGAGACAGAACCCTCCATAAGTCTGAGATCCTCATATAATTGGGCTAAAGAGACAAGATTAGAATATTGTACATTTGAGTGGAGGGTGCTGTCGTCGGCGTAACTGTGAACTGGGTTGGATGTGCAAGAGAGGAGGTCATTGATGTGGAGAAGAAACAAAGTGGGGGCTAAAGCTGAACCTTGAGGAACTCCTGCATTAATTGGATACAGTTTAGAGGAATGGCCATCCAAAACAACAGATATGCTCCTATTGGAGAGGAAATTTGCTGTCCAGGTACAAAGTTTTGGTGGTAGGCCATAGACCGGAAGTTTATTAAGCAGCGCTGCGTGCCAGACCTGGTCGAATGCTTTGGATATGTCTAGAGCAACAATCTGGGATTCACTGTGTTATTCCATAGACTTGTTCCAAGAATGGGTGACAAAGGAAAGGAGGTCGGCAGTCGATCTGCGCTGACGGAATCCATACTGCCTGTCGTGGATTAGACTGTGTTTTTCAAGAAATTTTAGTAATTCGGTGTTTATATACTTTTCCATCACTTTAGAGACGACTGAAAGGAGAGAAATAGGCCTGTAGTTGCTAGGAAGAGCTTTTGATCCTTTCTTGGGGATGGGTTGTACTCGAGCAGTTTTCCAGTTACTAGGGAATATGCCTTTATTGTAAGATATCTGGAACAGATGAGTCAGGACAGGAGCAAGTTCTGGTGCGCATTTTTTGAGAACAATTGCTGGGATCTCGTCAAGGCCAGAGGCTTTCCTGGTATTAAGAGAAGAGATAATCTTTTTAGTTTTGAAAATGATATCTGTCATTTTATGCGCGACATTGGGGACTGTTGGTGGTTGAACATTTGGAGGTGGGTTGAGAGTAGAATTGCCGGCGAACAACGAAGCAAAAAGTTCCGCCTTGCCCAGGGCGGTAGAAACAATTTCATCCCCCGAGACAAGAGGTGGGAACGTGCTTTTGCAGAAATTATTCCCAATAGATTTAGCAAGAGTCCAGAAGGGTTTGCCGCCGTTGGAGCTTAAGAGGACTTTGTTTTTGATGTGGTTATTAAAAGATTTTTTTGCCTCAGAAAGAATGCGGACATAGCGGTTTCTTGCGTCATTAAATGCTTGACGATGTTCTTGACTGGGATTGTGTAGAAGCGTTTTGTGAGCTTTGACATTTTCAAGTCTGGCCTTGTCACAGGATTTAGAGAACCAGGGCTTTTGAGTGGCTGAAGAGGTTTTCTGTGTACGTGGAATAAATAATTCCATGCAAGCTTGCATAATTTCGGTGACGTTTTGTGAGATATCAGAGGGGTCAGGATGAGAGAAGCAGACATACGCCCATGGAAATGAGGAAAAGTAGTCCTGCATTTCGTCCCAGTTTGCGGAGTTGTAGTGCCAAACGATATGTGGGTGTGATGACTGTGTGACCTCGGGTTGCATTGCGCAGGAAGCAGTGACCATGCCGTGGTCTGAGCGACCAAGGGGGGCGGTGACTGATATCTTATAGCATTCAGGTTTTGTAGTAAGAAGGAGATCCAAGGGATTTGAGCTGTGTGTTGGGATACGAGGAAAGTAAGTAGGTTGCTGAACCATATTGGCTAAAGAATTACTGACTGCAAAGGCCTCCGCTGCTCTCCCTTGAGGATCGGTTTTGGAAGATCCTAGCCATTCCTTATTATGGACATTGAAGTCACCAAGAATAGTGACCTCTGAGGAAGGATATTCAGGAATCAGATAGCCGGTTTTTTCAGAAAGGTAGTCAAAATGCTGGACAAAGTTGTTGTCAGAAGATGACCGGTAAATGCAACAGATGAATTTAGTTGCAGCCCTGAGAGAGTTTTATCCATAGTATGTATTTTCTTCCAGCTTCTAAATTGGGGAGTCTGGTGCAGGGTAGATTGCTACGGACATATGCGCACACGCCTCCATGCAATCTAAAGGAAGTAAGGAGCTCATACCCCGGGAAATTAAGGTGATTAGTGGCTGTTTTGGCACTGATTTGGGTTTGGTGTGGAAGAGGAGTTGGGGCCTGTTAGCCTGGAGGAAATGGTGGTTGGAGTTCAGGTTAGAATTTAGGCCACATATATTCGAAAAGGATATGTTAAATCTTGATGTTGGCGCCCCCTGTACACTCCTCTCCCGGAGATCCGAATGGAGGGGTATTTTACCTCCGGAATATTTTGTACAAGGAGGAGCCATCATCATTTTTGCTTATAAGGGAAACCGACTCATACACCAGAACCGGAAACGTCCATTGGGACTTCACCGGCTCCTTGATGTATGGGGTGGTACCTCCTCAGGCGTGAAAAAATCCTTTACTATTACGTAAAGGAAAATGCCACTACCACCTGCTATGGATTGGATTTGATCAATGTCTACCCCTTTAAAAATAAGATTAATAAAGGGACTATCAATTGTCCAATAGTTATGCTTTTTGACATAGTAGGAGGATACAAAACATTATCATTTTGTCATTTCTGAACGTCACACCGTCTGGGGTTACCATAATTAAACGTTGAATGTAGCGGCTTCTCCTCTAGACACCAATCTGGAGTCTGGAGGAGAAGCCGCTACATTCAACGCTTAATTATCATTTTGCATCCATGCCTATTGTCGGTATTGTCTCACACACACACACACACGCAGCAAACTTATTGTATTATTTTTACCAACAAATAATAATAATAATAATAAACCGATTGCAGCAATTAAACTTACAATAAAATCTTTGGGAAAATGTACTACAATTATAATAAGTTACTAACCTTTATTCTCACGTTGCGCCAAAGTATGCCAAACAATTGCTTTCTCACTAAAAGTGTCGTGTAACTTTCCACAAATTCTCTGCTGAATCTCCTTTGTAACTTCATGAGGAGTCAGTATAGCTAATAATTTTATCAACAATTCAAAGTCCGTAAAATCATGTATCTTATCCATACAGTTGTTAATATATTGACAACATTCTTCTTCTTTTGCAATCATGTCATTTTCTGTAGAGTTTCTATTACAGGTAAAACAGTGGGTGTCAGCATCTGTATGGATATTTAATGTGATATGAACGATTTCTAATGCTGAGTAAGTTTGTTGGTCGTTCTTAAAGAACAAAACCAGAGAAATTAAAATTATTTCATTGAATGAATATCGACTAGTAAGATTCTTTATCACTTTTGACTGTAGAGCCTTTGTAAAGTCATGTGGCTTTAGCAACGGTATAATTTTTAACACATGTTCAAAATCATTTTTAAAATTGAAACATAGACTTGCTGCAATGTGTGATAATTTTTTAAGGGACTCCTTTTCTGCCGCAGCCTGTTGGTCAGAACTGGAAAATGTATTATTTTCCAACATTAACAATTCAAGGCGAATCGCTTCTTCAAACAGAAATGGAATATTCTTATTTATAGTCAGAATGTGACTGAGAATATTAACTGTAAAGTCCATCTCAAAATTATCTAAAGTTCGTTTATATAAGATATTACAAACTTCGTCATTTTTAAGATGAGAGTGTTTAAGTTCTTCAAGAATCCGGTTTTCAATATCCGTGGCAAAAGTATGGTCTTTTACAGTATCTAGAAGTTTTAACAAAAAGTTTGGTTTATTCAAAAGTCTGAAAACTTCTTTAAGTTCTGGTAGTAACTTGTTCTCGCACTCTTTTTGTTTCAGAGTCTCAACTTGATCTTCATCTTCCTCATCGTCTATTTCTTCATCAATTGATTTTAAAATCATCGTAAAAAGATCCATACGGAGTAATTCACTGTTGGGTATGAGTATAAGGGCCCTACGGAGAGTCTCAAGTGCTGAGCTTTTGGAACTAAAGTCTTTAGCAAGTTCTACTGCATAATGCCAAATTTCATCACTCCAGGGGGCAACCTAAAAAAATATACAGGGTATATATGTGTATGCCTACCTTTAACAGTTAAGTTGTGTTTGGCTGCCTCCCCATAGAATATTTTTATGAATTTTTATTTATTTATTTTTATGAAAATTTACTAATGAGGGATCTCCACTTTTGAATTTTGAAAAAGTTTCTTCAAATGAGCGCGAACTAGGCCCCATAGAACACATATCCAGGATCAGTTCCAATTTTTCATATATATATATATATATATATATATATATATATATATATATATATATATATATATATATATATATATATATTGCTATAGATAGCAAATATGCCAGGAAAATATAAACATTTTATTGTGGAGGGAAAGAGCCAAGTACATTAAATTTATACTTCCTAATATTTAAATGCCCTGTATAATCTGAGTGTAAAATATTTTGGTTAAATAAGGAATAGCTTGGAAATTAAAAGTAGACAGAACAATGCTTTCTTTTTTGCCTGTAGTGCATTTGAGTGCACATATAAAAGTCGTTAGAATACCATAGAACAGATAACAATATCCTTGTTTTTATGTATAGCATTTTGTTATAAGATGATTATTTTTAATATATCCTTAAAAATGTATGGTAGTTGAGTTAAAGATACTTTTTGTATTACCGATTATGAGAAAGACACACAGCGGTTGTTAATAGTGAAGTGCAGGCATGAATTTTTTTGCTTCCAATAAGTGCAACGTATAAGAGACTGGACAATAGGAAAATGTTGGGACTATGAACTTTGGGGTCACACAACTGCAGAGAGAAGGATATTTTTTGTGAAGACGGGTAGATATTTAAGAAAACGACGGCAGTACGGGACAGATTATTATGTACTAGAAAATTGAAGAATCAACTTCGACGGTGTGCGTTAGGGCACTAGGTACTGGAGAACAGATCAAGATAAACACTGGTAGTATGCGTCAGAGCAGTCAAGGTTTAATATGTCTGTAAACAAGTGCATCCTGACAACATAATATTCAGTATTGAGCTGGAAAATTATGTAAGTAACTGGCAGGTGATTGTTAAGACCATGTCAACCTGAAATGGAAAATAATAAGCACTTCTAGTCAAGTTTTAAAATCCCTTACAGTGTATACAATGGAAAACAATCTGCACACATCCAATAGAGGATCCAATCAGGCGCCAATCAGTAAGTCGTTTTGTGAACTTTATCGATTATAAATGCGCAGACTTTTCTTCCCATATTGTGTTTAGTTTATAAGAATTTTCAGATCCATTAATAAATTTATGTATCTTTAGCAATCTAAGGGGATATTTGATAAAGGCCAAATCACTAGATAATACTTAGCTAATTCATTGTTTCCAATTAAGCTTGATTAATATGTTTATCGGTAATCAATGACGATAATTTTTAATATAGCTAGGTTTTAATGCCATTTTTTTTTTTTAATTTGATCAACCAATCATAATAAAACACACTAGCTTATACTTATATCGTCTGTTTAATTTTGACCTAAAAACACATAATGGTAATATGACAAAACAAGGCTATTTTAATTGTCAAGAAAAAAAATATATATTTAAAATTAAAAGAACTTAATTCAATAATTTTTTTTTATCTAAACACTCTAGATTAATGAAAATTTTCGATAAGAGTATCAAACAATAAAAAAGGCTAGCCTAATATATAAAACTCTGCCCATGAGATGAGAGAAAGATATTAAATTTGGCGATAAATGAACAAACATCGGCATATTTTTCAGGTTCATCAATATTAGCGGTTTTTTCTTTATTATAAATAAAGGCGAAAATCCGCAACTATTTAATTCTCATGCTCTACCACTGAAATTGCTAATTTGTTAATTAAAATACTATAGCAATATATATATATATATATATATATATATATATATATATATATATATATATATATATATATATATATATATATATATATATATATATATTGTCATATTTGTCTATGAGAATTAACTTCATGTACTTTGTTACTTCTATGGTCGGTTGCAGTGTTGGTAACAGCGAACACTCTGGAATGATATTTCTAGAAGGGACCAGAAGTGACAGGTCTAGAATCTCCATGAACAATATAAAATAGGCGAACGGTACACAGAGTAAGTTAGTTCAGTATTGAGTTAGTCTGGTGTAAAATACGTGATCAAAGAGTATTAAGCGAGTCAGTAGTAAGTGTTGGTGTATAAGAAGCGATCATAGAAGGCGGATAGTGGAATATAGTTCTATGGACATCTGGTAATAGAGAGAAATATTTTAGTTGATGTGCTTATGGTGTTGGAAAATAGTTGATTATAATAAATAGTAGTTTGAAAAGCTGTGTTTTGTTAGTCAACAAATCAGAACCCTGTAGAACGTAACAACTGGTGTCAGAAGTGAGATTTTCAAGCTGCTAGAGGAAATATTTTCCAGAATATTTGTTGAACAACGTGAACATTTCCAGAATCTCTGGAAGATCAGTGTCAGCAGTAAGTCATAACTGGGTGTGTTCTTGAAACAGAATAAACTGTGTACCAGCTTTAAGTCTATGCCTAAGACACGTAGCGCAACAGCCAATATTGATGCTCGGCTATTGGAATTGCTTAAAGAAATGAAAGAAGAAGCCAGAAAAAGAGATGAAGAGGTCAGAAAAAAGAGACGAAGAAGCCAAAGAAGAAATGAGAAAAAGAGATGAAGGGGTCAGAAAAAAGAGACGAAGAAGCCAAAGAAGAAATGAAAAAAAGGAGATGAAGAGGTCAGAAAACGAGACGAAGAAGCCGAAGAAGAAATGAGAAAAGGAGATGAAGAAATGAGAAGGTGAGATGAAGAAGCCAGAAGAAACAAAGAAAATTCTGCAAGAACAAGCCAGCAGAACTGAGAATATTACTTCGTGTGTGGACAAACATATGAAGCAAGTAAAAGACGATATCTTTCATCAAGTAGAAAGTCAAGTAATGCGTATCAGCGACGATATACATGACAAGCTGACGAGTGTGCAAGAGGTACAAGTGGAGGTACATGAGAAAATGCCATCACTAGAAAAGAAGTATGATACCCTAGTCAAGGGAAACATCAGACTCGAAGATAGCCACATAAGAATTAGGGTTCCCACATTTGATGGCCCATGGGGTGTTTACCTACGCCAGTTCGAAGCCGCTGCTACAGCAAATGGTTGGGGCGAGAGAGAGAAAGCGACTTCGTTAATTGTAGCTCTCAGATGAGATGCCCTAGATGTGCTTCAAGGACGTCCCACTGACAGCATTAGACATCAATTAAAGATGAGGTTTGGCAACCAGCATTTACAACAGTTGTATCGATTGCAGTGGAAAAATCGTTGTCAGAAATCGGGCGAAAGTCTCCAACATCTCCACACCGACATTGTCAGACTGACGCAATTAGCCTACCCCATAGCTCCGATAGAGTTTTTAAACCAGCTGTCGCTGCAAACCTTCATTGACGGCATCAGAAATACCGACACGCAACAGGGAGACACAAAAACTAGAACAATGCTTTGGCACATTCCTTGGAGTTTGAGGCGGTAAAGCAAGCGTCAGAAAGTCATGTGAAAGTTCGCAGTCTCAAAGTCCAAGAAGAAAATAAAACAGATTCATCCAAGATCAGGCGGCTACTAGAGAAAATAGCAGAACAAATAAGGCCAACGTCTCATGGACACCCAATAAGAGCTCACCGTGCCAATTCCTTGCGCTGCTGGAACTGCGGCAAGGTGGGACATATAAGGGGTGAATGTTGGGCTCTAAGATCACGCGCAAGGGAGAAAGTGAAGCTTAGGCCGGTAACCATTTCTCAGGTTAGCGATTCTGGCAGCGCTCTCGTCGTAGACGGATACGTAAGCGGTAATAAGACCCAGTAGTCGACACAGGTGCACCTAGGACGATTACTCGACGCGACATGGTTCCAAGATGGAGAGTAAGAAAGCCAGAGTGTATAGTAAATGCAGCCAGTGGTGATGGGATCCAGGTATTTGGCGAAACTGACGTCGAGCTGCAAATTGGGACATGGAAGGCAAAGCAGAGAGCCATAGTCGCCGCCATATCAGACCCGATTATAATTGGCTTGGACATACTTCAAGGTTAGTGCGCTAAACTTGATCTTGGCACTAACATCCTGGCTATCGGCGGTCAAGAAATCATAATGTCGTCTGGCAGTAACCTGGTAGTGCGGAAAATTACCATAGAGGAAAATAGCAACGTCTGCCGTGAAAGTACCCTTCCAGTGAAGAGAGCTGTGAGAAGAAGAGACGACCCAGTTACTCAGCCAGAAGCAAGTGGAGAAGAAATTATGAGATAAGTACAAGACGAAGGGTGTAAAGACCATGTAAATGTGAAGCCAACCCAGAAAAAGTCAGTAATCACATTTGTTGAAACAGAGCCAATGTCGACAGGATGAATAGGGCCCGCCGAGATATTTGTGCAAGTAGAAACACCAGAACAAGAGCAACTACAAGGAAGAGCCAGTACCACGTAAGAACTTCGCTTGAAGAAAGTTCCGACATATTGATGAGAAGGAAAACCATCAACTTTGCTGTCGGAATGCATATACGAATAGAAAGCAACCGCATGAAGACCTGTTATAATGTGCGAGCTAATTCAGCTGGTTTTAAAGAAGGAGATCGTGTGTGGTTCTACAATCCAGTACGACGCAAGAGACGGTCACCGAAATTACAGAAATTATGGGAAGCTCCTTATAAGGTGGTCAAAAGAATCAATGACGTTGTCTATCGCATTCAGAGGAGCCCGAAGAGCAAGATGAAGGTGGTCCATATGCACAGACTTACACCATACCAAGAAATGTCAGAATTATACCGGGGCGATCGAATATAAGAGGGGGGCAGTGTCACATTTGTCTATAAGAGTTAACTTTATGGACTCTGTTACTTCTATGGTCAGTTGTAGTGTGTTTGCAACAGCGAACACTCTGGAATGATATTTCTAGAAGGGACCAGATGTGACAGGTGTAGAACAGTGTGTAAGGTCTAGACAGTACAAATAGGTGACCGGTACACAGAGTAAGTTAGTTCAGTATTGAGGTAGTCTGGTGTAGAATACGTGATCATAGAGTATTAAGCGAGTCAGCAGTAAGTGTTGGTGTATAAGAAGCGATCATAGAAGGCGGGGATATATATATATATATATATATATATATATATATATATATATATATATATATATATATATAGATAGTGGAATATAGTTCTGTGGACATTTAGTAATAAAGAGAAATATTTTAGTTGATGTACTTATGGTGTTGGAAAATAGTTGGTTATAATAAATAGTAGTTTGAAAAGCTGTGTTTTGTTAGTCAACAAATCAGAATCCCGTAGAACGTAACTATATATATATATATATATATATATATATATATATATATATATATATATATATATATATATATATATATATATATATATATATATATATATATATATATATATATATATATATATATATATATATATATATATATATATATATATATATATATATATATATATATATATATATATATATATATATATATATACATATATACATATATATATATATATATATATATATATATATATATATATATATATATATATATATATATATATATATATATATATATATATATATATATATATATATATATATAGACACACACACATACCACATACGCCACGGGTTTTCATGTCTATATTTTTTGTTATTTCGAATTTATTTTAAACGAAGGTTGTGTAGGTTGAAAAGGACTGCAACCTAAAATTATTTTCAAATATGATCCAAATAGGTGTAAAACCTCAAAGTTTTGGGAAGTCTGATTTGTAATTTTGCGTTAAAATGTCAAATCTATTTTGCTACGTTACATTTGCATAAGAGTGAGGGTTAGTAACAAAGGATTCCGCCTCTTTTTATGTTATATTTTTTTCAGCCATTATTTTTTTGTTAGATTTCTATTTTTGGAAAATTGGGCATTCTTTATCTGTAGAGATATGAGTAATGGATTGACAGTATACACTTTTTTTTTAAATAACTATCACATTCCCTGCATGACTATCTCTGCAATTTCTACATCTTTGTGTTCCCCTGCACTGCTGTTGCATGTGCCCAAATCACAAACACTTATAACACTGTATTACTGGAAATATATAAGGTTCCATGAATAATCTCACGCCATTAAGAAAAATAAAATTTGGCAACTCTGGCCCAAAAATTCACACTATTACAGTCTCTCGCGGAATAAGTTTAACTCTTTTATCAGGCAATAATACTTTCCTCATTATATGTTTTACTTCCGTGATTTCATATTTTGCATCTAAACCTCCTAAGAGATATTTTTCATCAAAAAATGTGTCTACGTTTCGAACAACACTTTTCTATCTTTCAAAAATGTTGGTAAATATGCTATAAAACATTTGTGATTTGAAATATTTTTATGAAAATTCGCTACCATAACAAACTTACTGTATCCAGACATTTTTTAACATCAACAAGTGTATACGGCAATTAATTGTGCTGGTTAGGTAAGTTGTTTATGATGGAAGACTATAGTTCCTAAGTACATGGTGGTTATGCTTAGCTGAAATAACTAAAATACTTACTTTAAACAGCTTCTCTAATGTCTCAAGTGCAGATTTGAAGAAATGAAATCTTCTACAAAACATGAAATGTGCAAAAAGCAAGCCTTGGTCGGTTGGATATATTTTTAAAGCAGCCGTATACAGTTCTTTAAGCCTTTCTTTAAGAATCTTGGTTATAGGGATATCATCTGACTTCTGAGATAATAACAGTTTTACTTGTGTTAGTTGCAATAACGTTTCTTCAAAGTCTATAAAACCTTTATAATATTCCACTTTCTTTTCAACTTTCATTATGTTAGCTTCATGTTGTTTACGTTCTCCAATAATGAAACTGAAAAAAATATCAATATTTAATTGTAAATCAACAATCTGGTGATAACATTTCATTTATGGCGAAGAAATCCATATGACGGAGTAATAAAGTTGCAGAGTTATTAAATGTGTCTCAATGTAAGGAATATATTAATTTTCTTCATTATTAGTCATGTATAAGATAAATACTGCAGGGGATAAATTTACATTTTTTATGTGACTTTTTTAAGTAAACATCTTTCTACCTACTCCAACCTCCTTGGGAGGGTTTTTTTCCCCTCAGGGCACGTCCGCGGCCTTGCCGCCCCGATAGCACTGCAACCTTTGGTTGATTGTGCATACCCTTACTTAGTCTTACTCCACCCATTCCAAAATCACTGTGCCTTGAACTAGTCTGCACAGCGATTGGTAGGGTGAAGTTTTATATTGCTCTGTCTCTGGTCTAGACTGCTATATAAAATGATAATTTATTTTTCTTGAAACTTATTTGATATTTATTTGTGTATGAGTTAATATTTATTTGAAATTTACGAACCATGTTAATTTAATCCTGTTTGCTATCTCAATTTCATTTATATGAATAAATTTAATATTATTGTTACATTAACATATCTATTTAATTGAAGAGAAATTTCTCCCTAATATCTCTCCTGTTTGGCGGCAACACAATTAATAAATTCTGATTATTGTTTATCTAGATACCTTAAATTTTATATAACCGGGCCCTAGCCTGGGGCGCTCACAAATATAAAACCTCGGGCAGGGCAAAACAAAACAACACGTGAGTATCAAACCATAACAAGATCTGCCAACCTCCTAAAGTGTTTCTAGTCTTAATAATGTTAGATAGATGCTTTTAGGGTAGGGCTCATAGGCAAAAGTGACCTCACTATCAAGCAGATTCAAATCCACTTGAGGTCAATTACAGTATACCACATCTCCAGTCAGTAGTTTTTGTTTCAGGACGGTTACAAAGGTGCAAGATTTAAGAAAAACAAAAAGCCACACTAATCTACAGTTGTAACGAACTAACAAACGTTGATTTCAAGTGGTAAGAGAGACTATATCATTGTCTGAATGGAGGAAACCATAAATATTTTCTCTTGTGTTGTGTACAGTAAAATTTATTACCCATTAATGCCATGGCTCAATCAAGAAACATGTGCATGTAGACCTAGTGTGTCTGAATGGTCATATTTTTAGGCAGAGAGGCAACGAAATTCGCAGAAAGATGAAGCCCTCATGTGTACTTTCGCAGATCTGTGTATCCCAATAAAAATGTGAACGGGTCAGCGCAATAATTACCTCGCTAAAAACGAAATCGCTTGGAAAGCGGTCTAACAAATATGTCCAGTGGTTGAAGCAGTTTACTCTAGTTGGTTATGCTGATGATCTAGCAGTCCTAGTAGAGGCATCAGAACAAGACACACTTAGGTTGCAAGTGAACGAAACGTTAAGAAGAGTGGACAGATGGATGACGGGCAAAGAACTCCAGCTGGCCCCTGAAAAGACAGAAACAGTCAGAATAAGGGGTCCCAAAGTCAGGGGCGATTTTTCGTTCCGCTTGAAGGACACATGATAAAAGACCCTGGTGTAGTATCTAGGGATAGCATTCGGCGAGTCTTTCCATTTTGGCCATAGGTATGAACGGCAAAAGAAAATGATGAAAGAAGAACAGCAGCACTAAGTAGGATGATATGCACACTAAGCCAAAGGTTGCAGTGCTATTGGGGCGGCAAAGACACAGACGAGCCCTAAGGGGAAAAAAAGAAAAAAATATGGTCCCAAAACACCACAAAGGGACAATTGACAAAAACATTGATTCTAAATCCTGCAGGACTGGATGAAATGCAACCACAACTAGCTCACACAGTTACTTACCAACCACTGATACTTCAGATCCTACGCCATACTCATGGAAAAGTTGGACTAGAACAAGGCAGATGTATCTACTGTGGAGGAGGACAAGGTAGAACACTGCATTTTCGTTTGTCCAAGTTATGAGAAGTATCACACTAAACTCTACAAGGATACATAATAAAAAGATCATGAAATTCGCCTGCCAAACGATGACCATAACAGAAACACAAGAACTAGCGAAGCAAAGGAAACAATCAACTAGATCAACTAGATTGCCCGTTCAAAGCGTGCAGGGGAAATAGACAAAAGTGTAAGGAGAAGAAGAAAAGACAGCTCTCCACTTGTGAACATATGTTACAAACATAGTACCAGTGTGGAACATAGCGATTCAGGGAAGCCACTAGACTGGTCAGCAGATGCGCCAACTACGCCCTACAAAAAAAAATATGTGTGGACAGTTTGGGCAGGGCAGGTCAGGTCAGGGCAGGAATTAGGGATAACTGTATAAAGCATTCAAATCTGTGATTCAAGGTCAAAGAGTATATCAAATTGTCAAACCAGTGGAAATTCGTAATATATTAACCATAACTGGTAGTAATAATAGGTAAACTTCAGTGATTGGGATGATTCTTATAAAAAACAGTATAAAACATTCAATAAACCTATTGTGATTTAAGGTTGAGAAGTACAACCAAATGACAATTAATGTAACTAGTGGAAGCCCTCATATATTAGGAAAAAGCGAGAAGGTCCATTCTTAAACCAGATAAAAAAAAGAGTATAAAAATATTCACTAAACAAACTGTATGATTCAAGGTTTAAAAGCACTTAAATAACCAACAGAATCCAGTCGAAGCCCTTGGGTTGTTAACTACCGTCTTTCTAGATCTAGAACCTAGTTAATATAATTTCATTAAACTAATACTTACTTATAAGTACACTTGGAGAACCCAAATCACCACAACACATCTTTTTAAAGACCTAACGATCATTTCGATAACAAAGTTAGCTTCATCAGACGATGAAATATTCTATGAGAATGTTTCTCTGAGAATATTTCATCCTCTGACGAAGCTAATTTTGTTAGCAAAACGAGTGTTAGGGCTTTAAAAAGATGTGTTATAGTGATTTAGGTTCTCCAAGTATACTTATCAGTGTCCATCACAGGTTCCAATCTTCACTTACTAAATACTTACTTAATGGCATCAGGAACAAACACATTCGACCTTTTCATTGCCTCACGTTCAAATTCCTCTCTATAATCCATGATTATTTGGTTTTAACTTGTGTGTGTTTTATCCGGATAGCACTTTTAACTTATATCTTGCAGTTTACACACATAAATAGTTTATTGTTTTCGTAACACTCGACAGTTTAACAGACCACGCACTGTAGTCTACACTATTTGTTGTTTGTTGAATGGATATGGATATGGAATACATGGATATGAATATTGCATCCCTATTTGCTACTATCAGTGACATCTATCTCAATCATCTATGTCAATTGTCATTGGCGACTATTGCTATTATTTATTATTATTATTGCGGATTGTCGATTCCATTTTCGATTTCGATTATGCGATTTTTTTTCTCTAGAATCATGCATAGAGAATCCATAAATATAGTTCAACTTGCCTATTAATACAGTTAATTTTTATTTTTTATAAATAAATCATAGAAAAAAATATTGATGCAGCAAGTGCGTTATGGTAGCGGATTTTTATAAAAATCTTTCAGCTCACAGAAAATACCAAAATACTTCATCCAAAAAATTGTATCTCCGAAAATAATGAAACTGATTTGCTAAAATTTGATATATACGTTGCCTTTTTTCATTGGAAGCTACTTTTCCTAGTCTAATTACATAGTATTGATTGTCGGCCATTGAGTGATAATATAATGCAAAAATACAACTTCCGTTTTCGACATTTAACCTGTTGTTACTTTCAGTTCCTGTATAGAAGTTAAGTTGTTTAACTGTTAAAAATGATTTACGTGCATATACGCAGGCATTGCATACTAATACACTACTAAATATTCCATTCCCATCAGAAAAAAATTATATGACGCTGATATAAAAAATAATCAGAACAGCGGTTTTATAACATAGTGCTCTTGGAGTGATTCACAAAATATGTATTAAGCTTTAATATGTGTATGTCATAATACACCTGTCAATTGTTGAGATTTCAACATTATTGTTTTATTTTAACATCCAAGCTATAATTAATTTTCAGTTATTTGTTTCAATTGTAGAAACATTGATAAAATGCATCTTGACGCCGTATATATTACGTATGTTATTTTTGTGGATTTTCTACTCGTCGACTAACGAAAACACTACATTCCAAACTAATGATTTTTTTATGCAATTTACATTAATATAAGTTGCTCTTAACTAATGCATTCGGCATTTAATAATTCACGTGCCGCAGTTCACCAAGCGCCAACAGCTGAATATAGCTGTGTCAACAGATGCGTTAACCAGTCCCGCTGAGTTTCTCCTGGAACTCAACTGTTATCAATTTATTAAATTTATCAACAGTGGGTTCATCAGTCTCCAACCGCTGAATTGTATCGGTAGTCATCAGATGAGCGACTAAACTCAGCTGTTGGTGCCTGGTTACCTCCGCCATCTTATCAGTTTACTTTTCGCCTTCTGAACTCATTTGACATTTTGACCCAAAGCATCGACAGTTACTATTTACAACCGCTGGGTTATAAATAACGCTGCCGAACATTCGATGTCGTAAAAGATCATATACTCCCCACGGAACTGTAACTTTTCGTCATCTCTAATAGATTATTACTATTGTTCCTAGAATAGTTTTTCTTATTAGACCCTTAGACTAAGTATTCCTAATCTCAGGTCGTTCCAGATAATCCGCAATCCATACAGAAAGATTGTCACAATAATTTTATTAAAGTAATTTGATTAAGGTAGTGGTACAATGCACTTAGAAAAATCATATATGTATATATGACACTACAACGTGCAACACGCACACTTTGATAAGCACATTTAAAGAACCTTTTTCAGCACAATACATTTTAAACCCGGCAATCGTTTTGCTAACAAAGTTATTATCAGTGCTAAATACAATTTGGAGGACCCAATTCATCACATTACAGTTTTTAAACCTGCCGATCGTTTCGCTAACAAAATTGATGATCCCTCTGATGACGCTAACTTTGTTAGCGAAATGATCGTCGGGTCCTAAAAACTGTATTGCGATGAATTGAGTTTTCCAAATTGTACTTATCAGTGCTCGTCACAGGTTCCGAACTTCACTCATTGTATTATCAGAGGATAAAATAATTACTTTATCTCCGAAAAAAGTAATTTTGATCAAGATTGGTATGCATGGTGCCCTTATATAGATACTTTGCAATTTGAGATGTTGAAAATTGAATTTTTGAGGGTCTTTATGAAATTCACTCTCATATCGCACTTACAGCGTGTACATTTTTTGTAGAATAAATTGAATTATTTGCCAAATCATGCATAACAGTGAGTAAGATACAATCTAATACCTATTACATAGTAACTTATGTAGCATTTGAACCTAGGCGGTGCAATATAATAACGCTTGTCTAACGTCTCATTACGTCTATACCATAGACAGACAATTATTGTTTCTGTGCTTCTGTTCTGTGTCTACAAGAACATGTCAAACGTCAACAGCAACCAAAAATAAAAATACTATGATTCATTTCAGCACTTTGTTTTAGAGTTGTATAGCAGCAGTCAGTTCACCTCACCCTTCACTTCAACTGATATCGGCCAAAAAGAAGAACGCGTTTGAACGTATCGCTCATGTTAAAAAGAAGAACGTGGTTAAAACGTAAAAAAGAAGAAGTCGAGGCAAATATTGAAAATTATTTATAATAGGTGATTACTGTTAATTTATTTTCATGTATTTCACAGTCATTTGCATCGTGTAAAAACTGAAATATCTTGCTTTGTAGGGGCAACCGTATTTTGCACAAATGGCCGCTACGGAGCTTCAACCTATCGAGTTTATGCACGTAAGTCTAACTCTCTTTAAGTTCATTTGAAATCCTAATGAAATGCCTAGTCTTATTTGAATTTGTTTACAGAATTACGCCATATCACGAGAAAATGCACCAGACGAAAATTTAATGACTGAAATATTAATTCCAGAAATTAAGCAAGAAGAGTTTGAAAGTGAATTACCGGACGCTCAGGGCTATGTGAGTAACTTAACATTACATTATTCTTCTTTCCATCTTTAAGACCCTTTAGTACATTAGTGCTTTCTACAACTGATGAACTAGTTTGGATAAAGCAGAATGATTTTAGCAGGTAATATCTTAATAGTTATTAACATTTCTGGAAGTGCCTGTTTAAGATGGGTCCCACATTATTATTTGAATATGTCTGCCAGAAATTCTATAGAAGTTAATTTATATAACCGTTTGCCAGAAAATATTAAAACTGTTGATTTTGAATCCTTCAAGCATATGATCATGATCAAGTCTTATTTTGTAGAGTAATTCTGCAGTTGATGCCGGTCAACCAACAGACTCGACAACTAGAATTTCGTCGTTGGAGTTTACGTGCTGTTGCCACATCCTTCTTGTAGTAGAAGGAGATGGCTGCCTGAACTGACCTGTCCTGACTTCCGTCTACTACAAGAAGGATATGGCAACAGCACGTAAACCCCAACGTTCACGGGCATCAACTGCAGAATTACCTTTTGTAGCATTGTTTTTACTATGTCCATGAATATCGTATACCCATGTTCTGTTCATCACTTGTGTATTTTTTTTAGTATTTTGTCTGTTGATTATTATGTTTTATTATAGGTTAATTTTAGGCGTTTTTGATTTATTTAACATGACTTTTCACATGTAGGTACACTGCTGACTTGCTATAAACATAAATTCCTAAAGTAACATGGCCAATATATCTTGTTTATCTTATTATAGTGAAGCTTATATATCATCTTAGTTGTATAGGCTTAAATACTTAAAAATTCTAATGTTTTTGAACTTAGATAAGGGACCTCTTATATGGGCTGTTCTTTATTTTTACAATCGATTTTATACAGCTAAGTATCACACCATTATTTGGTGTTAAGTATTGTGAACATCATAAGGGAGGAAACTGTAACAATGTAGTTAATTAGGTGGTAATTAGATGTTAATGGAGACCTCCAGCTGGCTTACCATAGAATATCCTGTTTTTGCAAGTTTCCAACAAAAAAAATCCTTTGTAACTCAGTTGTAATATATTTAATTGGTTACAATCAGACTACTGCAAACTGAAACTAAGTTTCTAATGTATTTTTGCACAAATAAAGGTGATGGTCGACTTTACCGCAACTACATTTCAACATGATTATAATAGAATATGGCCTAAAAACACTTGTACATACCCTAATAAAGTTAAACAATATGGTGTATTTCGTTTTTAATAACCTTTCAGTGATAAAAGCAATTAAAACGTTTAGATTTACAATAAAAACATATATTTTTGTACCAGAGGTTATGTATGACTGTTGTTTTGTTGACATATTTCATGCAGATAGGCGTTGTTCGAATCTATTTCCTTATTACAGGGTAGTACTTGTCTTCTTTTTTCTTTAGGGAAATTTTATGTGGTAACATGGCACAATGACTTATCAAACTTAAAACGGTTTCAGCTTTTACTTTGACAAGGTGGTGTCTTGTCAGGTCCAGAAAATCAGGTCGGCAGGAGTGTGTGTAAAAAGCATTTAAGATCTTTTGTTGCGTTCAAGCGGCAAAACACTCTTGGAATTTAATATTAAATGGGGCAACGCTGTTGAAAAGTGACAGTTCGAAACTTGAAAATAGTGCATTTTTCATAACTAATTATAATTTATTCTGCTATTTATGGTTTTTCCGTAAATTTTTTTGCTGATTATTTATCTACGTTACATACTCTTTCTTGTGGTGTGCGCCGTTTTGCTTGATTCCATTTGCGGTAAAGTCGACCGTCACCCAAATAAATCTTGGAAACTATAAATAATAATTGTGTTCGCTCAGTAATAAAAAAAACAATGCTACAAGAGTATAGAGCAAGTCACAAATAAATGCTACAAGCTACAACTAATATTGCGCATGAATCAGAAAAATACCAAACAAGCAAAACTATGGTATTTTCTTATGCACACAATAGGCTAAGGGCTGCAGTGCTATCGGGGCGGCAAAACCACGGACGAGCCCTGAGGGAGAAAAAAAAATGTATTTTCTTAAACCTATTATAAATAATTATTTCATATTTTATGTACAGGAGTTCGCGGTTATTGTTCCGATTGTGTATATGTGTGCCGGCAGCCAATCTTATTGCTTGCTGATATTTGTCTGCCAAATAATACACTGAAATCAAGTAAGCTTATTAGTTTATTTCTATGGCAGAATTCATATATCAAAGTAATCGAATCACGCCTAATAAACTGACTCTTGATCAACAAGGGATCTATATGCTCCCAAACCAACAAAAATCATCACAAAAAATGTCTACAGATGTAGGAATCGCCCCTACTTGCACATCACAAAATACCGCAACCAATCATACACCAATGTTAACGATTAACAGTGACAACTCACAACAAGGTATTGATGATCACAATATGATTGACCAAAGAGACAGCTCTCCTCCATCAATCCATTCGTGGAAAGAAGTTAAAAAAACAAAAAGAATGCAACTCACCCGAGCAAACTCCAAAATGACAATCATTTCCAAAAATTTACAACAGATTCTCATCTCTAGATACAGCAGCTAAAATAAACGTCAATAACTATGATTCTACAGAGATGCTAAAACAGCCCAAATCACCTATTTTTATCCATGGTGTAACATATTTTAATAACATGAGTAACTTTCTAGTCATCATTATAGCAAAAGAACAATATTACTCAAAGACACTAACAAACAACACTGTCAAAATAAATGTTTATACATCTGAAACATATAGAAGACTTGTAAGATATCAGAGAGACGAGAATATCGTATTCCATACTTTTTTTTTCCTCTGGGCTCGTCCGCGGCCTTGCCGCCCTGATAGCACTGCATCGTTTGGTTGATTGTGCATACCCTTAGTCTTACTCCATCCATTCCAAAATTGCTGTGTCTTGAACTAGTCTGCACAGCGATTGGTAGGGTGAAGTTGTATATTGCTCTGTCTCCGGTCTAGGCTGACCGTAGATCAGTTGTCTTTTGCAGTCCAGAGCTTTACACTCGCAGAAGATGTGCTGGGCTGATTCCTCCCCCTCGCCGCAGAGTCTGCATACGAGGTCCCCTTCGAACCGCCCCATTTTATGCACGTGTTTCTTGACGGCCATGTGTCCCGTCAAAAGACCTGTTATATTTCGGAGCTGTGCTCTGCTAAAATTTAGCAGCTCCACAGCTCTCTTTTAACTGGGTTCGTCAATTATTAACTTCCCATGTCTGAGCCCTAGACAGTCTGCCCAGTACACCTTGTGTTGGTTTCTGACCCAGGACTTAATGGCTTCCTTGGCAGTGCTCTTTGTCGCGCCCAGAGCCGGTTCTGGTCCCATAAATGGTTCTGCTGACCCTTTCTTCACAAGACGGTCAGCTTCTTCATTGCCTTTGACCCCCGAGTGACCCGGCACCCAGATGAGGGTCACCTCATTCTGCCCAGCGTGGTCGCTCGTCTAGTCTCGGAACTCACTCACCAGCCAGGAATTTACCTGTGGGCTACTTAGTGCCTTAAGGGCTACCTGGCTGTCTGTGGCTATGAGGATCTACTTGTTGGTGTAGCATTGTATTCCATACTTACCAGCCCAAAGAAGAAAGAGCCTATAGAGTAGTAGGAAGATACTTGCATCACACGACTCCAATTAACTAAATAAAGTTAGATATCTAAAAAGCTGGCCACAGAATGAGACATATTGTGAACAGTAGGCATCATATTTCCAAAGATCCATGACCTCTTTTTTCGTAGATCTAGAGCCACAAGATAATAATAGAAGTATATATGATTTGGAATTCATATGGAACACAAAAGTCGGTATATAACCTCCAAGGAAAAGACACGAAATAGTTCAATGTACAAGGTGCCAAGAGTTTGTTTTATTTGTTTAAAGTGTGGCAAACAACATGACAACAAAGTGTGCACGAAAAAAGAGAAACTCCAGTGAAACGTGCTCTATGTGAAGGTAGCCATCCAGCAAATTACAAAGGTTGCACCATATACAGAGACCTCATGAAAACCAAAAACCCAAATTTGACTAGAAATCCCACAAAAGGCAACAGATGTTGTTGGATGAGGTCTTCTATATATATATATATATATATATATATATATATATATATATATATATATATATATATATATATATATATATATATATATATATATATATATATATATATGTATATATATATATGTATATATATATATATATATATATATATATATATATATATATATCTATATATATATATATATATATATATATATATATATATATATATGTATATATATATATATATATATATATATATATATATATATATATATATATATATATATATATATATATATATATATATATATCTATATATATATATATATGTATATATATATATATATATATATATATATATATATATATATATATATATATATATATATATATGTATATATATATATATATATATATATATATATATATATATATATATATATATATATATATATATATATATATATATATATATATATATATATATATAGTTCTGGATTTATATATAGTTTCTGGATTTTTTGACGAACAAAACACAGGTTTTCAAACTACTAATTTATTATAAGCAACTATTTTCCAACACCAGTATCAACTAAAATATTTCTCTCTATTATTAAATGTCCATAGAATTATATTCCACTATTCGCCTTCTATGATCGCTTCTTAAACACCAACACTTACCGCTGACTCGCTTAATACTTTATGATCACTTCTTCACCACACCAACTTAATACTGAACTAACTTACTCTGCGCACTGCTCGTCTATTTATACTGTCCATAGAGATTCTAGATCTTCTCCACTATTCTACACCTGTCACTTCTGGTTCCTGGATTTTATTCTTTAGACATTCAACATTTTGATGCCTTATTACGAAATAATAATAACGCCTCGGATGATTGAATTTTTAAAATTTCTTGATTTTTTTATTTTTGTTTGAAAACTGTAGGTGTATTCCAAACATAAGGTCTAAAATGCATTACAACTGGTTCCTCCACATGGAACTGTTAAATATCACTAAATATAATAATAACAATAAAACTCGTATGAATTTAGCACCTCCACCTATGTATATATAGTTCGTTCATCAAGCATTTTACGTAAGGTGTCGACACCGTGTGAGCATAATAAAGATAGGGACTTTCGATAAGGAAGCAGTGAGACTTTGTTTGCTCCTTCGTGGAGGGTTTGGTGTCCGGTACCTGCACCGAAAATAAACACATTTTCAGTTGTTGGGCGTTTAGAATATTTAATCCTCTGATGATGCTAACTTTGTTAGTGAACCGAGCATCAGATCTTTAAAACTGACTGTAAATATGTCAATACAATTATATTGCTTTTGTTGTTACTAAAAGTCCTGCCTGTATATCTATAGTTTTTTTAGTGAATTTTCGTAGAAAAAATTAACTAATGGGGAGATCCCGACTTTTGAATTTTGATAACTCAAAAAATAATGGGCCGATTTTGATAAAATTTGGCATGTACGTTTCTTTTGTAAATAGCTTGGATAAGTTCGTTAGTCGGGAAAATCGGAAGAGGTTTTCCGGGAAAATTTTGAGTTTTCATTCGAAAAAAATTCTTATCTCAAAAAGTAATAAGACGATTTAAATAAAATTTGGCATGTACCTTCCTTTTATAAATGGCCTTGATAAGTTTGTTAGCCAGGAAAATCGGACGAGGTTTTCCGGGAAAATGTTGAGTATTCATTCAAAAAAAATTTTTATCTCAAAGAATAATGGGCCTATTTTGATAAAATTTGGTATGTACCTTCCTTTCGTAAATGTCTTTGATAAGTTCGTTAATCAGAAAAATCGGACGAGGTTTTCCGGAAAAATTTTGAGTTTTCATTTTAAAAAAATTTTATCTTAAAAAATAAAAACTCTATGATAACTAAATTTTGTAGGTACGTTTACGATATAAAAAGTAAAGTATACACCAAAATTTAGATTTCTATGTTACAAGAAAAAAAGTTATAATAAAATATTTTGTGCCAGATCATTTTTATGAAAATTCACTACCATAACGCACTTGCTGCGTCTTCGACTTTTTTACCATAACTTTATTGTTTTTTTTTTGTTTGCTTTTTTTTTAGCAAGAATGTCAGCTAGTAAATGATATAGAAGAAAGTGATGAAATATATTATTATTCAGAAGATGGTAGCTTAGTTAACAGTTCAGGAGAAATTGCTGGTTATTTAGAGGACTTTGACTTTCAAGGATTACAATCGCAAGTTAGTGATACGCTTATGCAGTATGTATTAAAATTCTTAAGACTTTTTTTTTTTCATTGGTTTTATGTTTATATAGCTGATTAAATGATAGAATTTATGGGTGTATATTATAAAAGTGCCTATTTTTGGCTGCCTTTATTTGATAAAACCATTTTCTTTGAATATGTGGTTTTGGTTTCATTATTGTTGCTATCTGCTGCTTCTCAGCAACTTGCAGCTCTCATTGAGAATATATTTTCCTGGGCCAAATGATGCCATGGCACAAAACATTAGATAGAGCTAGAGAGTCATTGAAAGGAAAGAGAGAACCATGAAACCCGAAGAAAAACCTCACCATCCTATTCAATAGAAAATGGATTTATAGTATTCTATACAGGATTTTACCACCCGTAACTTTTTAATATTTTGATTTGGAGAAAAGTAAAAATACAAAAGTTGTGGGAAGTTTTCTTTTCAGGATAGTTTTAAACCTTTTGTTTTCGAGATACAAACTAAATAATTTTTTATATTTTTCTTTATATTAGGAAACACCCAATATATATATATATATATATATATATATATATATATATATATATATATATATATATATATATATATATATATATATTGTAACCGTCCTCAAACAAAAACTTTGTTCGGTTGATTTTTCAATGAAATAACTGGCCAGTCCTTTGAGTGAGGCTCCATTTAAGAAAAATATTACTAGGTGAAATTTTTACTTTAATGATTGTCAATGAAAAATATTAAGAAATGTACAGGTTAAATATTTTACAAACAAAATCTGCTAATTACAATTTTAGGCACTATGTATTTAAATTCACAATATTGACAAAATTCTAAAGAATAAACAGGAAATTTACAGTTGCCCTTTTACAGACACCTCACTGACACTATTGAAGTTCAAATTTGATCATGTTACTTTGAAAATTCAAATTGTAAAGGTTCAAATAATGAACTGCTGCATGAAAGGTTTTGGTTGATCCACACAAATAAAGCTTAATCGACTCACCAAGTCCTGACACCTGAAGATGCTCTCCATGTAGAGTCAACCATTAGAGCCAAACACAGGTTTACCAATTCCAATCGAGAGGGAAGGTTGGAGAGAATAAGTGGTATTTTCCTTAAACGTTTATTGGGCAGGTGGATCTTGTTGCTCTAATACCGGGGGAGACAATTTGGCTCCTAATATCAGATGAACAACCGTCTTATGTCGATGGTCGGAATTAATTTGACTGAAATCTCTCTACAGCAATTAAAATGTAAATTGGCTCAAGTGAAATTTATAATGCCAATTGATTCAGAGCTCAGTAATAGTCAGAAACTTTGTGTGATTATATATATATATATATATATATATATATATATATATATATATATATATATATATATATATATATATATATATATATATATATATATATATACAGGGTGGTCCACTTTGGGGAAAAAGCCCAGTTTTCCATATTAAACTCAATAAAAGTTACAACTGAAAGTTCTTCTTATCAATCAGCTGCGTAATTCAAAAATATTTTAATTTGCACAGGGTGTTAATTTTCTCCGTGGCAGACCAAACTTACCTTTTTTTTTAATAGAACATCCTGTATTTTAGTTTCGATTTTCTGCCGAAATCGAAACTAACCCAAAACTCTAATTTAGCGCCGAAATCGGAAGTTCAGTCAGACACTACATATATGTACATATATATATATATATATATATATATATATATATATATATATATATATATATATATATATATATATATATATATATATATATATATATATATATATATATATAAATTGACGGCAGGGATGGGATGTCATTTTTGTTGATTAAAAAAATAATATAGTTAGGGTGTGTAAACCTTGATGGTAATCATACTGTTTGCAATATAATATGTAAGTGGATTTTAATAAAAGTAGATAGGTAAGCTAAAGTTCTTTTTTAGGGTTACTTTTCATTGCCCGTCATGCAACGATTCTTTCTTTTGTTATGATGACTTGCGTACACACCTTTCAGAACATGATGTGCAGCCACTTTATGAATGTAAGCAATGTAATAAATGCTTTAGCGGACATGGAAATTATTGGCGACATATGAAGGCACATTCAGGTATGTAAATCATTGTAAAATGTTTATGAATTTTTATTAGTCTGACAAAACAACTCCAGAAGATTCAAAAAGCTTGTTGCTCATTAGGTCCTAACAGTAGCTACTATTTTTTTTAATTTTTTTATTATATTTCCCAAAAAGATTGACAAAATCCATAACAGGAATATATAGTTCCAGTAAACAATTTGGCATCACACAAATATTCTAAGAGAATAAAATATAAACAGCAACTTTATAACTCATTAATACTTCATTTCTTAAAGTTTAGGTTTTAAATGTCTTTTATTTATCAGAAATTCTTTTAGTTTTTTCGTAAAATTCACTATCTTATTACTTTCTTTAATGTTTGTTGGAAGTTAGTTGCTGTAGATAGCAGATGAATTTCCTGTCGTTTCCTTGTTTGATAATTATCTATATCATAATTATAATTAAATTTAACATAGGTTTCTATTACATTATTTTTCATTTTGTATATAAAGATCAACTCATTTATATTAAAAATTTTCAGTTCATTGTATAGAACCTTTGTTGAGGTTCTTGGATTTTTTTAGTGAATTTTCTTTAAAAAATTGCAAAGTTTTAAGATAGTTAATTTTATTTCACTTGACAAATCGGTTAAATTTTTAAATATTGCCCCAACCGCCTTTTTTAGTATCAACTTTAATTACTTTAAAGAAAAACCTGTTAATGATTAAGCTGCAAATTTAAGGTTGAGGTTAAAATTGTATAAATTTAAACAAATATTTCGTACAATTTTTTTCTGATAGTTTTGTTTCTTAATCAGTTAAAAGAGTGATGTTGGCCAACTGGAAATATTAAAAGTTTAATTAAAATAAATACTTCCTTTTTCTGGGTTGATTTTAACCAAAAGTTCAAATTTATTAGACCTTTAGTACAAAATTCTCACATTTTAAATAGATAACTGCACTGGTTCGATATCTAGGTATTCACTATAACAATTTTAGATTTACACTGCTGGTGAACTTAGGAAAAACTGGCAAGGAGATTTATTTCAATAACAGCCAAACATAAAGTTTTTATTAATTGTTTAAAATATAACATGGGATGGAAAAGTCAGGTTGTCAATATTGACAATAAATCGCTTATGATAATTATCAACTGAGCTCCAAAATAACTCTTAAACTGAAAGTTTCTTAAATATATAATCCTGCTAGATAGGATATCTAGTAGGATGTAGTCGCATGCCGTGCTTCAGAAATAAATTGGAGCCGAATGCTTTTATGTATATTATTTACCATTTATTTTTGAAAAGAAAAGAGAATAAAAACTTTACTCAGAGCCTAAAAATGAATGGTTAAAATATTAGAGTGATGGATTTAAATTATTATGGACAGAATAGTTAATATAAACTTGAAAATACTTCGATTACAAAAATTATGGTAAATCAATTCTAATTTCAGATCTTTCGACTACATCATACATTAAGTAAAAACATTTTTAAATAGTAATCATTTAATTCTAGAATTTTTATCAAGCCCGAGGAGGTACCACCCCGTACATCAAGGGGCCGGTGAAGTCTCAAATGGACGTTTCCGGTTTTGGTGTATGAGTCGGTTTCCCTTATAAACAAAAAGGATGATGGCTCCTCCTTGTACAAAATATTCCGGAGATAAAATACCCCTCCATTCAGATCTCCAAGAGAGGGGTGTACAGGGGGCGCCGGCATCAAGATTTAACATAGTCTTCTCGAATATATGTAGCCTAAATTCTAATCTCAACTCAGTCCACAATTTCCTCCAAGCTAATAGGCCCCAACTCCTCTTCCTCACCGAAACCCAAGTCAGTGCCAAAACAGCCACTAATCACCATAAATTTCTGGGGTATGAGTTCCTTACTTCCTTTAGATTGCATGGAGGTGTGTGTCCATACGTCTGTAGCAATCTACCCTGCACCAAGCTCCCCAATTTGGAATCTGGAAGAAAAGACATACTTTGGATGAAACTCTCTCTCAAGGCTGCAACTAAATTCATCTGTTGCATTTACCGGTCACCGTCTGACAACAGCTTTGTCCAGCTCTTCGACTACCTTTCTGAAAAAACCAACCATCTGATTTCTGAATATCCTTCCTCCGAGGTCAGGTCAGGTCACTATTCTTGGTGACTTCAATGTCCACAATAAGGAATGGCTAGGATCTTCAAAAACTGATCCACAAGGGAGAGCAGCGGTCAGCAATTCTTTAGCCAATATGGTTCAGTTACCTACTTACTTTCCTCGCATCCCAACACACAGCTCAAATCCCTTGGATCTCTTTACTACAAAACCTGAATGCTATAAGACATAAGTCAATGCACCCCTTGGTCGCTCAGACCACGGCATGGTCACTGCTTTCTGCACAATGCAACCCGAGGTCATACAGTCATCACACCCACATCTCATTTTGCACTACAACTCCGCGAACTGGGACGAAATGGGGGATTACTTTTCCTCATTTCCATGGACGACTGTCTGCTTCTCTCAGCCTGACCCCTCTGATATCTCACAAAACAATCACCGAAATCATCCAAGCTGGCATGGAATGATTTATTCCATGTACACAGAAAACCTCTTCTGCCACTCAAAAGCCCTGGTTCTCTTAATCCTGTGACAAGGCCAGACTTGAAAAGGTCAAAGCTCACAAAACGCTTCTACACAATCCCAGTCAAGAAAACCGTCAGGCATTTAACCGCACAAGAAACCGCTATGTCCACATTCTTTCTGAGGCAAAAAAATCGTTTAATAACCACATAAAAAACAAAGTCCTCTCAAGCTCCAACAGCAACAAACCCTTCTGGTCTCTTGCTAAATCTATAGGAAATAATTTCTGCAAGAGCACGTTCCCACCTCTTGTTTCAGGGGATGAAATTGTTTCTACCGCCCTGGGCAAGGCTGAACTTTGTGACTCGTTGTTCGCCAGCAATTCTACTCTCAACCCACCTCCAAATGCTCAACCACCAACAGTCCCCAATGTCGCACATAAAATGACAGATATTGTTTTCAAAACTAAAAAGGTATGACTCTTCTGTTTCAGACATCTTACAATAGAGGCATATTTCCTAGTAACTGGAAAACTGCTCGAGTACAACCCGTCCCCAAGAAAGGATCCAAAGGTCTTCCTAGCAACTACAGCCCTATTTCTCTCCTTTCAGTCGTCTCTAAAGTGATGGAAAAGTATATAAACACTGAATTACTAAAATTTCTTGAAAACCACGGTCTAATCCACGACAGGCAGTATGGATTCCGTCAGCGGAGATCAACTGCGGACCTCCTTTCCTTTGTCACCCATTCTTGGAGCAAGTCTGTGGAACTACACGGTGAATCCGAGATTGTCGCTCTAGACATATCCAAAGCATTCAACCATGTCTGGCACGCAGCACTGCTTAATAAACGCCCGGCCTGTGGCCTACCACCAAAATTCTGTACCTGGACAGCAAATTTCTTCTCCAACCGGAGCATTTCTGTTGTCGTGGATGGCCATTTCTCTAAACTGTATCCAATTAATGCAGGAGTCCCTCAAGCTTCAGCTTTAGCCCCTACTTTGTTTCTTCTCCACATCATTGACCTTCACTCAAATATACAATATTCTAAGCCTGCCTCTTTAGCCCAATTAGATGAGGATCGCAGACTCATGGAGGGTTCTGTCTCTGTGAATATCCAAAAAATATTAGACTGGGGAAGTAGAAATCTTGTACAATTCAACTCCACCAAATCTCAGTCTTGCTTTCTATCTCATAAGAGATACACCAGCCCTAGACCCATTACAATGAACAACCAAGTTATTCAAAGTAATGAGTCCTTGGCATTTCTGTGGATCGAAATCTCAATTTGCACCAACATGTCACATTAATTGCAAATCGGCTGCTAAGAAATTAGGTTTCCTCTTCCGGGCTCGCAAATACTTTTCACCAGCTAATCTCTATATCTTATATACTTTACAAATACGGCCAAACCTCAAATACTGCTCCCACATCTGGGGTGCCACTGCCGCTTCTACACTCGCTATCCTGGACTCCATTCAGAAGAGAGCTATATGTCTCATCAGTGACCCTACCCCCACCCAAAGGCTGCCATCCCTTGCCGTGCCGTTGGTGACCTCTCTCTCTTTTATAGATATCTGCACAGGCACTGCTCAGAGGAGCTTTCTTCCATAGTTCCTCCACCTGCTGCCCCCCACAGATTTACCAGGGGAACAGAGTGACACCCTTTTACTGTCACCAGACGTAGAACATCTTGTTATGCCCGCTCTTTTGTCCCGAGGACTTCCAAGTTGTGGAATTCCTTGCCGGCACATGTTTTCCCTTCTCCTCCGAACCTCCAAACCTTCAAGTACAGCATTAACAAGTTGCCTCTTTCCTCCTTGTTGACACCCATGGTATGATAGTATTTAGGCTGTAAGCCCTCATGGTATGTTGTTGAAATATAAAAAAAGATAAATCTTTTTTGGTCGGGTAATAATAGTCCTCTTAAAAATCTCTTAACAAGAAATCAGATTGGTGCGTGGAATTTTCATAATTCTGTTTGACGATATACTGTTCGCCCATTTCCAATCAAAAAATAGTAGCACATTAAAAAAATTGCAAACAGTTGTAAAGCATTTGCTTAGATTATCAGAATGTAAGTTGGGTTAAAAAGTCGAGTGTAACAATCTATATTTTATTTCAGATGATCCAAGGTATAAGTTTCCATGTAAAGTGTGTAATAAAATTTTTACCCAAAAAGCAAATCTGATGAAGCATACAAATATACATTTGGGACTGAAGAATTTTAAATGCACTGTATGTTTAAAAGCTTTTACGCAAAAAGCTAATTTGAAAAAACATATGGTTGTTCATTCAGGTAATATATGAAAACATCTATCTGTGGTGTGCATTTTCTAATAACTTTTTTTTCTTTTATTCTTTAGGATATTTGCCGTTTGTGTGTGTTGTTTGTGGGAAAGCATTTTCACAAAAGGCAAACCTAACCAAACATCATAAAATTCATTTGGGTAAGGATATTAAAATCATATTTTAGTAGTTCAAAGTTGTTAGTTGTAAGTAAAGTACCTTTTTTTTTAAGTTCTAATGTCAGGGTACCTAGTGACCTGGAAAATCAGGGAATTTGAAATTACCCCTAAAATGTCAGGGAAAATCGTGATTTTGCTCAAATGTCATGGAAATCGTTCAGTAGACCTGGAAATAATATGTTTGTAAATTTGTGTCACTAGCAGATTTATTTTTATTTGGATTTCATATATTTATATTATATGATTTTTTTTACATAAATATTTTCTCCTAGGGCTGCTGTTCGGTACATTAATTGAAGCTTCCAATGAACGCGCGACATGTCATACGGCAATATAATATAGTGTCTTCTTTATGTATCTCAAACATGTCTCATTCGTTCATCTCCTTGGAGTGTTCTTCCCTGAATGCGTAAAATGCAAAATGAGTTTTAGCTATTGGCGGCGTAAAGCTGCGTGAATGTGTTTATTATATTTTAACCTTTATGATCATGTAACATGGAGTTGAAGTTGGTGTAAATATTTGGTATTTGTATTGTAATCCAGAAGAGAAAAGTTTATCATTGCAACACATTGTGTATGATAGTGTAAATAAATTATGAGAAGTGGAAAATATAGAAATCAACGATAAGCTGACGCAAACTTTCAATAATTCATATCATGATTTTCTTAAGTAGTTACTGCAAAAACGTGTAGTCATTTAGTAATTTGACAGGAAGAAATTTATCACTTTTCTGTATTAGTTAACAGAATTAACCATTGTTATGTTTTTGATAATGATTTAAAAAATTCAGAATTTTTATTATTATTTTTTTTTAATAAAAAAGTATTCAGAGATGTGTGTTGTTCATTACGAGTATTATGAAAAAATCACTTGGGCCTTGAAATGTCAGGGAATCTTATTTTTTATTTCTGCTTGGTACTTTGAATGTACAAGTGATTCATATAAGATTTTATCCTCCTCTTTTTATTGTCCTTTCAGCTTGGGTTCATAACGCACGAAATTTTAAAACACACACTATGCATTTCTTATGGACGAACGAAATGGGTACTTTTCAATCGCCTGTTGTAATATTTAAATAGAATTTCTTAACCTCGATATTGTCGGTTGGACAAATTAAAACCACCTATTCTTATGGGGGAAACGATTCCATTTTCGGAACAAGCAAAATATCTGGGGGTTACCCTAGATAAGAAGCTCAACTGGGACATACAGTTAGAGAATGTAATCCACAGGGCTAAACTGTCCTTGTGAACATGCCGGAGAATCTGTGGAAACAACTGTGGAACAAACCCCCAACAGATGTACTGACTCTATGTAGTGGTTATCGGACCAATGATAACATATGGAGCCATAGTTTGGTGGCCCAAGACACTTCGTGGTATCGCGAGGGCCAAACTGGCTCATCTACAGAGACAAGCTTGTCTGATGATAACGGGAGCGATAAGCACCGCACCATCAGCCGCTCTGGAGGTCCTCCTTAATATTCCCCCTCTTCACATATGGTTGGAGAGGGTGGCGAGGTGGACAACGTACAGACTAAAGCAAACGGCAGACAGCATGCCGAAGGAAGTCAGTCTGGGAGGGTCCGGACTCCTCGATGACATTGAGGGTCACGGGATCCTCGGAATGGTCTCAGACTTGATGCCTACAAAGATCAGTAGAGATCTGTCTTTCAAGACCGTCCTCCCGGAAAGTGAGGACTGGGAGCGAAATCGAACGACCCTATTGAGAGCCGAGCACTGCTGGTACTCTGACGGCTCCAAAACTAATATGGGAGTAGGAGCCGGCACTTATGGGGGCAGCACCGATGCCAGACTATCAGCTAGCCTCGGCAAGTACGCAACCATACACCAGGCAGAAGTGTATGCCATCGAGATGTGTGCAATGGAAAGTATAAAAAACCAGTGCACACACAAATCGATAAAGATATATGCAATAGCCAAGCTGCAATAAAGGCTCTTGGTTCCTACCAGTGTAATTCAAAAATGGTATGGAGTTGTAAATCTGTCCTTAACGAACTGGGCAGCTGTAATGAGGTGTCGCTGGTCTGGATACTGGGTCACTCGGACCATGATGGCAATGTTGCGGCTGACGCGCTTGCCAGGAATGATGCCCAGAGAGACTTTGTCAGACCAGAACCGGTGCTGGGGATAATATCATGCACAGCAAAACGTACCTTAAAGACCTGGACAGAAAGAATGACAATCCAGTATATGCAAAATCTTCCAGGATTAGCTCACTCTAAGGCCTTCATAAATGGCCTGTCTGAGTCACTGTAAGGCCTTCATAAATGACCTGCCTGAGTCAAGGGCTAAAAAACTTCTAGAGTTAAACAGACAACAACTGAATACTCTAGTCGGCCTGTATACAGGACACTGCCGCTTGCGTCACCACATGCACCGTATTGGAGTTGGTCAGGAGACTGATTGCCTGCTGTGTATGGAGAGTGACGAGACAGCAGAGCATGTACTGTGTTCCTGTCCGGCAGCAGACAGGACTAGATACTTGCTCTTTGGCAAGATAAAGCTTGCTCCGGAGGATCTGGATCAACTTTCGCCCACAAAGATTATCGACCTCTGCAGGAGGCTGGCTTTGTTGGGCGAAATATAGACTATTAGGCGTGAGCCACAATAGACCTTATGGTCGCGGTGGAGGGACCGATATGGCCCACTCACAATCAAACCCAACCTCGATAAATAAACCAATTGATTTGCACTATTTTATTGTATGTATAACTGCAGTTTTTCTGAAGTTCTCAGCTTTGTCAAATAGAGAATGAAAGTAAGATTTTAAAATTCCAAATATCTACTCTGTGTTGGATGTACATTTCTGTCTTCTGAGATATACAAATATACAATATCTAAACTTATTTATATATATAATAATTTTGCTTTCTTTTTTCCCTCTTCTGAGATAAACAGTATCGTGCCGAAGTAGACTCGGAACTACCTGTTTTTATTGGTAGGGGGGATTTATGACAGTCATGTCAATAAACTCTCCTCGCTTAATTATTATTTTGTGGAAACATCTTTAATGATAGGCTATTGTTAGTTTGGTCAATTTGAGCGTTTAGTGAATTTCCTGGTTTTTTTTTTTTTTTTTTTTTTTTAAATTTCTACCGTTACACACAAATTTAATTTAAAACCTTTTTTACCTAATTTGAGGATGTCGAAATCATCGTTAAACTGATGATTCTCGTTTAATAAATGACTTTCAGAATTTGAATCAAATTTATTATGTTCAAAGCTTCTTTTATGTTCGCAAATGCGTGTTTTAAAACTTCTAAATGTTCTGCCTACATATATTTTGTCATTACACCACATGAGAGTTTATATACTGCTGACATCCGATTTTTCAACTGTTGACGTATTATTCTTTATGTATTTGCTTAAGTTTTTGTCAGTTTTATATGCAGTTCTGATACGAAATTTAGAAAATAGATCAGCACACTTGGAGAATCCAAATCCCCATAATACATTTTTTAAAACCTGACGATCGTTTCACTAACCAAGTTACCATCATGTGTTTGTGTTGTCTTCTTTCATGGCTGCGGTCGTCAGACCATTAGCACATTTTTAGTTAGCATTATCACGGGATAAATAATTTAAAACATTTTTCTGTTGACGCTAACTTGGTTGGTGAAACGACTGTCAGGTTTTTTGCGAATTTTTGTTTAAAAAAATTCGCTAATAGAGGGGTATCCATGGTAAGCCTTACCAAAATATCGTTTTTTAGTTAGCATCATCATGGGATAAATAATTTAAAACATTTTTCTGTTGACGCTAACTTGGTTGGTGAAATGACCGTCAGGTTTTTTGCGAATTTTTGTTTAAAAAAATTCGCTAATAGAGGGGTATCCATGGTAAGCCTTACCAAAAACTATTTTAAATGAGCGCGAATTTGGGACCCTAGAACCCAAAACCAAGGTATTGGGGAATGTATTGCTATCTCCGTTATTATTAGAGATAGGGAGACGATTAAGTTAGCAATGTTTTGTACAATTTCATGTTCATTCCAAATATGACTTGTATTTTGCCCTGCCTCTTTTCGTTTTCGAGTAATTTTGAAAAAAACAAAATTTGTTGATTTCTTTTTTCTTCAATATCTAAGTAGGCGTTGATCTGACATGTCTAAGACTTGCACATTATCAGGACACTTTTTATAGAGTAATCTTTTTGTGCTATTATGAACTTTAGATTGTCATTTGTTTTTGAGCTACAGATATCAACGTTTGTTTTTATTATGGCAGACATATTGGATTTTTTGCTCATGTGATAGCCTGTGAAAAGAGCTTTCCAATGATGTACAACATGCTTAAGAAATCTTGTCATTGCACTGACAATTTTGAGAAAAACCGTTTTGAGGATAGTAGGCTATAAAATTCAATACCAGGAAACAAATGACAAAAAAAAAGTGTTCAAAATGCAGTAGGCCATGGAGTCTAGCAATAGACTTCTACTTTTAACATAATTTTCCATAATGATTCATGATATTTTAGCTAATAGTACAGCCCCCACCAATATCCAGTCTGATCTTGGTAAGGAGTTTTACAACTCCAAATTTAAATACAAAATTAATCACTGCAGCTCTTATAGTGTGAAGAAGCCTGTATTTACAAAACTAAGCAGGTGGCGACTTTTCTATCACTGCCATTTTTTGTTTCATAAAAATCCAGCACAGTATTGCGAAAACCGTTTGTCTATAACTTCAATAATAACTGAGATACTCCACATTTACAACGAAAATAAGACACATGTACATATTTGTATTTGTAAAGTCAATTTATTGGACCATTCTTGATGATGTAGGTAAATAAATAAGTAATGTATTTTTTATTACAGGAGAATACGCTTATCAATGTGAAATTTGCCAGAAGAGGTTCATACAAAAAATTAACTGTCAAAAGCATATGAAAACCCATAAATCATATGAAACCAGATACAAGGAATTATAAATTCATCCCACTTGAATTTAGATTCAACACAGTTATTTTGTCTGTTATCTGCTACGATTTTTGCTAAAATTCTTAGGTCAGTGACTGCAAATTTATTTGTTTTCTAATTACATTTATAGTAATTCTATTTCTGTTATAAGGCATAGAACAGCCACAAGAAATTATCTAAAATGTTATGTTCAAGAAGTGAATTGAATTATATTTAATTGTAAGCTCTGCTGGCTACAGGTTTATTTCTTTTCTAATCATAATTGCAATAAATACCTTTCTATAATCAGTATAATTGTTGTTACCTAAATTATAAGATTTTTTCGTTGGTATCTAGGGTGAATCATCCAGTGAATGAACAGTTGAGCAACTTTTCACTTTGGCATAACACCACAGTTAACATTTACGTCCAAATATTTTGGGAGAAGCACTTCTGCACATGGTTGTGATTTATCAGTCTGCACATTCTAACAAAACTTCGAAATTTTTACTCCAATTTAGCTTATTGCCTTATAAATCAAGAAGATTCTCAAAATCTAGTGAATGAACATTGAAAACCAGTAACTGAACACAAGCGAACCAGTAAATGAACGATATTCTTTATTCAAAAAACATAGTATAAAAACAATGTAAAACATGATATTGATTTATATTTTTATAATGAATGTTCCGTCATTTTCTTCTATTGGTACAGGAATTTTTTTTATCAATTCATGGCTATCATACCAAATTAGGTCCACACATTTTGGCCACTTTCATCTGTTTGTTCTTGTCTTATGTAAGACGCTGATTTCAAATTTATCTCTAATGACATTTTTTATGAGACCGGGATACCTTAAGCCCTCAAAATTGATCACAACATAGTCCCCTACGACAAAATATGGCACTACTCTGTCCATGCTCGATTCAGATCGTGGTTTTTTTGGCTTCCTTTTCCATTTTCTTGCGGTCCCTGTCCATTTTTCTTTTTCATGAAGCTTCTTCTGTTTTCTGCCTTTCGATGTTTTGTTGATATTCCACCCATTTTCATGATGTTATAGCAAAAGGCATAGTTTGACGTTTTCGTGCTTTTTGTACAACAGGTGCTTGTTTTGGCCAATGCAGGTGCTCCCTCCAAACATTCTCATGTACTGGAACACAATTTGACCCGGTTCCTATAATAATATCTGAAATAATTTTAATTTTTTCTCGCCCGCTGTTTTCTTTGCCAACTGTGGCAGATACGTTGACATTGTTCCTTTTGTTGTCCATAATCTGGAAGACTGAAATTAAGATGGCCTCCACGATATAGTTGCAAACTTCGTTCGCAAATTCTGCAATGTCACTCTCTGATTTATCATATTGATTTTCATTTTCATATATAGTATTTGTGGCGGCTGCATCTAAAATTGTAGTTTCTATGTCAGTAATTGAAGTTCCTTGCAAGGTACTACGTTCAATAGGGTCGAATAAAATACCATCAATCTCTATTGGTAAATTATCCAGAAATGAGTCCGTAAGTGCCGGAATTTCAAAAGCCGTGTCATCGAGGTGCATGTTTTCCTTGTCGATTTCAGGAACACAGTCTCTTCAATATTAGCATTACAAAAATTCCATAACGAATACATGTCCCTATGATCGCTGGATGTATGTTTTTTTTTTTTCCTCAGGGCTCGTCCGCGACCTTGCCGCCCCGATAGCACCGCAACCCTTGGTTGATTGTGCATATGGATGTATGTTCCTGGCTTAATTGATTCTCAAAACTTTTATTGTTACTTTTCCCAGGAAATGTTCCATGACTTTCTTTGCTACAAGATAATCATTAAGTGTTGAGACTATTTTCCTCTCAATGTTTTGAAAAAATCTCATCACGCCTAGAAGATATACATTTACTGTAGTCCACAGCATCCAAGTTCAGTGGAAACAATCCACAAACTCTGAATCCATTCTGTATTGTAGTAGACTTGTTGGCTTTGTCAAACGCTTCTTTGAACAATAAACAGAAATTGTGGCTGGTTATTGTGGCACTTGATTTTTGTTTGAAGTTCCTGCAAACTTCCTTCCATTGCACCTTTAAAGGTCTAAATATGGCTACATCGCAAGGCTGGAGTATGTGTGTGGCGTTCGGATATAAGCAACATAAAATTATCCTTCTTTCAACGCAGAATTCATACAGTTCTAGATTGTAATGGGACTTATGTCCATCGATGAATAATATAATAGGGAATGTGGTGTTTGTTGACACTAACTATGGGTGAAACACGTCAACGTATTCAAAAAATGTTGCAGTGGTCATCCAGCCAGTATTTGAACGTCCAATCGCCCAGCCATCAGGTACAGTGAGAACCAACTCCTTAGGAACTCTTTTGTACAGAAGTACCACCATGGGAGGTGCAGCGATATCCCAGAAGTGCAATAATTACATAAAACGGTTATGGATTCTTTTTCAGGGTCCGATGCGACTTCATACAAATTCTCTTGCTTTTTGCGCTAAAACTAATCCAGATTTTGAACATGTTCTAACTCCGGTTTCGTCTGCATTAAATATGCGTTGAGGATCTTCCATCATACCTAGTAACTGTTCAGTTTCCAAAAAGTTGTGAAGTTCAGAGAACCATCCCCGTAAACAATTTTCTCTAACGGCGACCCGTGACTTCGATATTATCTCTGTGTTTGTTTTTGAAATATCCGGGTTCCGCTTGAGATATAGATGAAGCCATTTATCTCCAAGCCTGTCGTTTACGAAACGGTTGCTGCGGCCAATTATTTTCAGAATCTTCTGTACTGAATCTTTAACTTCGTACGGATGCATTGGAAAGCTCAAATGAGCCTTGAAAAGTATCCAGTTCTTCAAACCCGCTTCTTCGTCGTGGGTTAATATCGGTGGTGGTCCCATTTTCCTAATATTTTGCGTTTTTTTGGTCAATTTATTATGTAACATCGACTTTGGGATTTGAAATCTCCGAGATGCCTCGCTCAGAGAACCCTTCCTGTTCTTATTTCTTTAATAGCTACGGCCAATGTCTCTTCGGAATACAGGAAACGCTGGTAATGTTTCTTTCTCTTGCTCTGAAGAATAAGAGAGAATAAAGCATTAGTCAATTCGTACACTGTATTTCTTGCTAGTTTTTAGTGAATGAACGCTTCGCAAAATCCAATTAATGAATGACAAAGCCCTTGTTCATTTACTGGTTATAGCATAGGATTTCTAGTTCTTAGTTCATTCTTGGATTCTTCTTATTGTAACGTATATGAAGGCTCGCTTTCGTATACTTTCAAATTTTACACAAAAGTACCAGTTAATGAAAGGCCGTTAATTCACTAGATTTTCAGTACATTGCGTTCCAGTGAATAAACACGTGAAAAAATTTTTTACTGTCAATGTAATGCTTTAATCCTTTCCATAATGTGAAACCGTGGTGTATTTAGAAACATCATTTTCATACTTGAATTCACAGTAATTCGTCTTAAGTATTTCAAACTCTTCATTCAAAATAAGCTAGGCGTTCACTTGCCTTGACAAAAATGACGTTCACAGTCCGTATAATAGTATCCACTACTTTAAAACCAACTGTTGAACTGCACTGACTGTCTTAGAAGCACGTTCGTTACCGAACACTGTGATGCATATGCGCTTTCAGATGAAAATTAGCACCAAAAGTGAATTAATCTCGATTGGTTCTTAACATAAATAAATACTCATCGGATTCTTCATTCACAGGGTGCTGTTCATTCACTGGTCTGTTCACCCTAGCACTTTGTTCATGGTTTATGAAGGCCTAGAACTGCCACAAGTTTCAAATTATTATGATTTCTACTTAACTTGATATTATAAGTTATTCTCCGTTATCTGAACAGAAATTATACATAATTTGAGAATAAACAATATTATCGATAATTACATGATTAAACCCAAACCGTAAATTGTACATAATACAAGGTAATCCCAAAAATAAGGTCTCCCATTTTTTATTTAGAAATATAAAGAAACATTTATTTTCAATGATTGATGTATTATTTTAAAGTTGGAACATTTCTCAATTTTTGTACATAATCTCCATTTCGGTCAATGCATAATTGTAGGTGCTAAGGAAATTTTGTATCCCCATGTCATAAGCTCCATTTTGGTCCATGCATAATTGTATGTGGAATTGTATGTGGAATGTTGTATCCCCATGTCATAACATCATGCCGTCATGTCATTGAGGAAGCATTGTACCTCATCTTTCATCTCGTCATCGCTGTAACACCTTTAGGCAAAATGTGCTTTCAACTTAGGAAATTGGCGATTAACAGCTTCCTTCTTAATATCGAAATGAGATATCACTGAAGGGTATGGAGACCCTAAAATGAGAGTTTGTGCTCGTTATTTTCGTGACACTATCGTAGGTACTTTGATGCTTTAGAGATGGTAAAAGTCCTACTACTGAAATAAGACAAGCCAACTTTTAAAACTGATATAATCCCTAAATTGGAAATCATTTACAAGGAATCAGAACACTAGGCTCCAACAGGTCCGTGAGCGGAAAAACGCCATAGAAGTATTTTCTTCTAAAGACAGCAACAACAGCGATAATGACCCTAAAAGCAAATTGTTGGACTTATCTATGCTTTATACTTACAGAAGTGAGATATTCTGTATCACCACTCATTCAATATTTGATATCACAGTGGTACTAGGAGATAGCAACTGTTTTTTCAGAGTGGTACATCTGGACACATTTCGGAAGCAACTTGTTGATCTTATCTATGGTTCATACTTATAGAAGTGAGATATTCTGTATCACCACTCATTCAATATTTGATATCACAGTGGTACCAGGAGGTGGCAACTGTTTTTTTCCACGCAGCTTCCTACCTGTTAAGATAGCAAGGCATGTGTTACGTGATGACCCCATATGGAAATTCACAAAATGTCAAAACATCTTGCCTCCATGTGGCTGAGGAAGCGTTGTACCTCATCATCGTCGCTGAAATGCCTTTAGGCAAAATGTGCTTTCAACTTAGGAAATTGGCGATTACCAGCTTCCTTCTAAGTGTTGAAATGAGACATCACTGAAGGGATGGAGACCCTGAAAATTGAGAGTTTGTGCTCGTTATTTTCATGACACTATCGTAGGTACTTTGATGCTTTAGAGATGGTAAAAGTCCTACTACTGAAATAAAACAAGCCAACTTTTAAAACTGATATAATCCCTAAATTGGAAATCATTTACAAGGAATCAGGACACTAGGCTCCAACAGGTCCGTGAGTGGAAAAAGGCCATAGAAGTATTTTCTTCTAAAGACAGCAACTACAGCGATAATAACCCTAAAAGCAAATTGTTGGTTCTATATTATAATATTCATTCTTTTTAACTCATTTTGAAATCAATTCTACACAAAATAGACATGGTGATGATGATATAGTTATATGTAATTTAAAAATGAAAACTCGTTTAAAAACCTATCACCTGCAAAGGCGATACAATATTAGAACACAATTCTAAATCTTTTTTTTTTTTGTATACTTTTTTTTTCTTCGATATAATGGATACAAAAGATCCACAATTAAATGTTTAATCAGAGGAAAACAATCAAATATGAGTTATTATTGAAAAATGATGTAACTAATCGGCAAAAGCATTTGCACTTATTGCATAAAATTCTTTCTACTTTAAAAAATTATTGTTAAAAAATGATATACTTTATGTGGTGTCTTTTAAGTTGGAAATCAGGCTCAGAACATGATTGTTTTTATATATTTAGGTCAATATTGCACAGTAAATTTAAAAAATTACAATGTGAGCAGCAAAATTTTCCGGCCTTTCTATGCTTCATACTTACAGAAGTGAGATATTCTGTATCACCACTTATTCAATATTTGATATCACAATGGTACCAGGAGATAGCAACTGTTTTTTCACAGTGGTACATCTGGTCTCGTCTCGTCACTCACTCACCAACCAGGATTTTACCAGTGTGCTACTTAGTGCCTTAAGGGCTGCCTGGCTGTCTGTGACTATGAGGATCCGCTTCTTGGTGTAGCTCCTCCTCTTGTTCTCCCGCACACAGTGCAGGATGGCATACATTTCGGAAGCAACTTGTTGGTCTCATCTATGGTTCATACTTATAGAAGTGAGATATTCTGTATCACCACTCATTCAATATTTGATATCACAGTGGTACCAGGAGATAGCAACTGTTTTTTCACAGTGGTACATCTGGTCTCGTCTCGTCACTCACTCACCAACCAGGAATTTACCAGTGTGCTACTTAGTGCCTTAAGGGCTGCCTGGCTGTCTGTGACTATGAGGATCCGCTTCTTGGTGTAGCTCCTCCTCTTGTTCTCCCGCACACAGTGCAGGATGGCATACATTTCGGAAGCAACTTGTTGGTCTTATCTATGGTTCATACTTATAGAAGTGAGATATTCTGTATCACCACTCATTCAATATTTGATATCACAGTGGTACCAGGAGGTGGCAACTGTTTTTTCCATGCAGCTTCCTACCTGTTAAGATAGCAAGGCATGCGTGACTTGATGACCCCATAAGGAGATCCACAAAATGTCATAACATCTTGCCCCCATGTCGTTGGGGAAGCGTTGTACCTCATCATCGTCCCTGAAATGCCTTTAGGCAAAATGTGCTTTCAACTTAGGAATGAAGTGAAATTGGTGATCTACAGCTTCCTTGAGAGTTTGTGCTCGTTATTTTCGTGACACTATCGTAGGTGTTTTGATGTTTTAGAGCTGGTAAAAGTCCTACTACTGAAATAAAACAAGCCAACTTTTAAAACTGATATAATCCCTAAATTGGAAATCATTTACAAGGAATCAGAACACTAGGCTCCAACAGGTCCGTGAGCGGAAAAAGGCCATAGAAGTCTTTTCTTCTAAAGACAGCAACTACAGCGATAATGACCCTAAAAGCAAATTGTTGGACTTATCTATGCTTTATACTTACAGAAGTGAGATAGTCTGTATCACCACTCATTCAATATTTGATATCACAATGGTACCAGGAGCTGGCAACTGTTTTTTCCACGCAGCTTCCTACCTGTGAAGATAGCAAGGCATGTGTGACTTGATGACCCCATAAGGAGATCCACAAAATGTCATATCATCTTGCCCCCATGTCGTTGAGGAAGCGTTCTACCTCATCATCGTCCCTGAAATGCCTTTAGGCCAAATGTGCTTTCAACTTAGGAAAGAAGTGAAATTGGCGATCTGCAGCTTCTTTGAGAGTTTGTGCTCGTTATTTTCGTGACACTATCGTGAGTATTTTGATGTTTTAGAGCTGGTAAAAGGCCAACTACTGAAATAAGACAAGCCAACTTTTAAAACTGATATAATTCCTAAATTGGAAATCATTTACAAGGAATCAGAACACTAGGCTCCAACAGGTCCGTCAGCAGAAAAAGGCCATAGAAGTATTTTCTTCTAAAGACAGCAACTACAGCGATAATGACCCTAAAAGCAAATTGTTGGACTTATCTATGCTTTATACTTACAGAAGTGAGATATTCTGTATCACCACTCATTCAATATTTGATATCACAATGGTACCAGGAGGTGGCGACTGTTTTTTCCACGCAGCTTCCTACCTGTTACGATAACAAGGCATGCGTGACTTGATGACCCCATAAGGAGATCCACAAAATGTCATAACATCTTGCCCCCATGTCGTTGAGGAAATGTTGTACCTTATCATCGTCGCTAAAATGCCTTTTGGCAAAATGTGCTTTCAACTTAGGAAATTGGCGATTACCAGTTTCCTTCTTATTGTCGAAATGAGACATCACTGAAGGGTATGGAGACCCTGAAAATGAGAGTTTGTGCTCGTTATTTTCGTGACACTATCGTAGGTACTTTGATGCTTTAGAGATGGTAAAAGTCCTACTACTGAAATAAGACAAGCCAACTTTTAAAACTGATATAATCCCTAAATTGGAAATCATTTACAAGGAATCGGAACACTAGGCTCCAACAGGTCCGTGAGCGGAAAATGACCATAGAAGTATTTTCTTCTAAAGACAGCAACTACAGCGATAATGACCCTAAAAGCAAATTGTTGGTTCTATATTATAATATTCATTCTTTTTAACTCATTTTGAAATCAATTCTACACAAAATAGACATGGTGATGATGATATGTTTATATGTAATTTAAAAATGAAAACTCGTTTAAAAACCTATCACCTGCAAAGGCGATACAATATTAGAACACAATTCTAAATCTAATTTTTTTGTATACTTTTTTTTTCCGTTTCTTCGATATAATGGATACAAAAGATCCACAATTAAATGTTTAATCAGAGGGGAACAATCAAATATGAGTTATTATTGAAAAATGATGTAAATAATCGGCAAAAGCATTTGCACTTATTGCATAAAATTATTGTTAAAAAATGATATACTTTATGTGGTGTCTTTTAAGTTGGAAATCATGCTCAGAACATGATTGTTTTTATATATTTGGGTCAATATTGCACAGTAAATTAAAAAAATTACAATGTGAGCAGCAAAATTGTCCGGCCTTTCTATGCTTTATACTTATAGAAGTGAGATATTCTGTATCACCACTCATTCAATATTTGATATCACAATGGTACCAGGAGGTGGCAACTGTTTTTTCCACGCAGCTTCCTACCTGTTAAGATAGCAAGGCATGCGTGACTTGATGACCCCATAAGGAGATCCACAAAATGTCATAACATCTTGCCCCCATGTCGTTGAGGAAGCCTTGTACCTCATTATCGTCGCTGAAATGCCTTTGGGCAAAATGTGCTTTCAACTTAGGAAATTGGCGATTACCAGTTTCCTTCTTATTGTCGAAATGAGACATCACTGAAGGGTATGGAGACCCTGAAAATGAGAGTTTGTGCTCGTTATTTTCGTGACACTATCGTAGGTACTTTGATGCTTTAGAGATGGTAAAAGTCCTACTACTGAAATAAGACAAGCCAACTTTTAAAACTGATATAATCCCTAAATTGGAAATCATTTACAAGGAATCGGAACACTAGGCTCCAACAGGTCCGTGAGCGGAAAATGACCATAGAAGTATTTTCTTCTAAAGACAGCAACTACAGCGATAATGACCCTAAAAGCAAATTGTTGGTTCTATATTATAATATTCATTCTTTTTAACTCATTTTGAAATCAATTCTACACAAAATAGACATGGTGATGATGATATGTTTATATGTAATTTAAAAATGAAAACTCGTTTAAAAACCTATCACCTGCAAAGGCGATACAATATTAGAACACAATTCTAAATCTAATTTTTTTGTATACTTTTTTTTTCCGTTTCTTCGATATAATGGATACAAAAGATCCACAATTAAATGTTTAATCAGAGGGGAACAATCAAATATGAGTTATTATTGAAAAATGATGTAAATAATCGGCAAAAGCATTTGCACTTATTGCATAAAATTATTGTTAAAAAATGATATACTTTATGTGGTGTCTTTTAAGTTGGAAATCATGCTCAGAACATGATTGTTTTTATATATTTGGGTCAATATTGCACAGTAAATTTAAAAAATTACAATGTGAGCAGCAAAATTTTCCAGCCTTTCTATGCTTCATACTTATAGAAGTGGGATATTCTGTATCACCACTCATTCAATATTTGATATCACAATGGTACCAGGAGATAGCAACTGTTTTTTCAGAGTGGTACATCTGGACACATTTCGGAAGCAACTTGTTGGTCTTATCTATGCTTCATACTTACAGAAGTGTGATATTCTGTATCACCACTCATTCAATATTTGATATCACAGTGGTACTAGGAGATAGCAACTGTTTTTTCAGAGTGGTACATCTGGACACATTTCGGAAGCAACTTGTTGGTCTTATCTATGCTTCATACTTACAGAAGTGAGATATTCTGTATCACCACTCATTCAATATTTGATATCACAGTGGTAATAGGAGATAGCAACTGTTTTTTCAGAGTGGTACACCTGGACACATTTCGGAAGCAACTTGTTGGTCTTATCTATGCTTCATACTTACAGAAGTGAGATATTCTGTATCACCACTCATTCAATATTTGATATCACAGTGGTACAAGGAGATATCATTTGTTTTTTCAGAGTGGTACACCTGGACACATTTCGGAAGCAACTTGTTGGTCTTATCTATGCTTCATACTTACAGAAGTGAGATATTCTGTATCACCACTCATTCAATATTTGATATCACAGTGGTACTAGGAGATAGCAACTGTTTTTTCAGAGTGGTACATCTGGACACATTTCGGAAGCAACTTGTTGGTCTTATCTATGCTTCATACTTACAGAAGTGAGATATTCTGTATCACCACTCATTCAATATTTGATATCACAGTGGTACTAGGAGATAGCAATGTTTTTTCAGAGTGGTACACCTGGACACATTTCGGAAGCAACTTGTTGGTCTTATCTATGCTTCATACTTACAGAAGTGAGATATTCTGTATCACCACTCATTCAATATTTGATATCACAGTGGTACTAGGAGATAGCAACTGTTTTTTCATGGTGGTACATCTGGACACATTTCAGAAGCAACTTGTTGGTCTTATCTATGCTTCATACTTACAGAAGTGAGATATTCTGTATCACCACTCATTCAATATTTGATATCACAATGGTACCAGGAGGTGGCAACTGTTTTTTCCACACAGCTTCCTACCTGTTAAGATAGCAAGGCATGCGTGACTTGATGACCCCATAAAGAGATCCACAAAATGTCATAACATCTTGCCCCCATGTCGTTGGGGAAGCGTTGTACCTCATCATCGTCCCTGAAATGCCTTTGGGCAAAATGTGCTTTCAACTAAGGAAATTGGCGATTACCAGCTTCCTTCTTAGTGTTGAAATGAGACATCAATGAAGGGTATGGAGACCCTGAAAATGAGAGTTTATGCTCGTTATTTTCGGGACAGTATCGTAGGTACTTTGATGCTTTAGAGACGGTAAAAGTCCTACTACTGAAATAAGACAAGCCAACTTTTAAAACTGATATAATCCCTAAATTGGAAATCATTTACAAGGAATCAGAACACAAGGCTCCAACAGGTCCGTGAGCAAAGAAAGGCCATAGAAGTATTTTCTTCTAAAGACAGCAACTACAGCGATAATGACCCTAAAAGCAAATTGTCAGTCTTATCTATGCTTCATACATACAGAAGTGAGATATTCTGTATCACGACTCGTTCAATATTTGATATCACAGTGGTACATCTGATCTCGTCTCGGCACTCACTCACCAGCCAGGATTTTACCAGTGTGCTACTTATAGTGCCTTAAGGGCTGCCTGGCTGTCTGTGACTATGAGGATCCGCTTCTTGGTGTAGCTCCTCCTCTTGTTCTCCCGCACACAGTGCAGGATGGCATACATTTCGGAAGCGACTTGTTGGTCTCATCTATGGTTCATACTTATAGAAGTGAGATATTCTGTATCACCACTCATTCAATATTTGATATCACAATGGTACCAGGAGGTGGCAACTGTTTTTTCCACGCAGCTTCCTACCTGTTAAGATAGCAAGGCATGCGTGACTTGATGACCCCATAAGGAGATCCACAAAATGTCATAACATCTTGCCCCCATGTCGTTGAGGAAGCGTTGTACCTCATCGTCCCTGAAATGCCTTTAGGCGAAATGTGCTTTCAACTTAGGAATGAAGTGAAATTGGTGATCTACAGCTTCCTTGAGAGTTTGTGCTCGTTATTTTCGTGACACTATCGTAGGTATTTTGATGCTTTAGAGCTGGTAAAAGTCATACTACTGAAATAAGACAAGCCAACTTTTAAAACTGATATAATTCCTAAATTGGAAATCATTTACAACGAATCAGAACACTAGGCTCCAACAGGTCCGTGAGCGGAAAAAGGCCATAGAAGTTGATGCATCTGTAAGTGGGTTTGTGCAAGGATTAATAACACTGGTTTAATAACTAACTATTTATTAACACATAATAACAACTTAATAATAATGACGATGTTGACTTACCGTCAGCTAGGTAGCAAGTGGCGATGGTCGAGCTGTGACAATGCGTCGACGCTGCGCTGGAGGGCGCATGCTCGTACATATGACAACTGACATTCACATACATGTCACATCTCTCCCTTTAAATTTGAAATTATTTCAGTTACATAAAATTCTAGTCATGACCATACCTTAGGGGTGGTTTAATATTTCGCTTAGGGCGAATTGGCTTTGACTTACAATAATCATGGGGTAAACCTATGATTTCCAATAGTTCCTTGTGAGTGTATTCCTTAGAACTACTTATGTCTACATTACAACCATCCGTAGTGTCGCTCGCGACTTCATTTGGTGAGTCTGGAGCACTAGCCTGAGGACTTACACTATTCTCTACAATGTTTTTATTACAGCTATTTACAATTGTTGTACTAGATTTATCTACATTAATACTAAGATTAGGGTATGCTCGGTTAAAAGAGACAGGATCTATTTCAGTACTTATTATCTGGTTGACATGCCTTTTCCAGACATGGCCTTCATTTATCCTACAAATATAAACTGCTCCACCAATACGCTTAACCACAGTTGCTAAGGCCCACCCTTTTTTATTCTGTACTCGATAATCCCTGACCATTACAATTTTTCCAGGCAAGTGCGCTCTTCGAAGTTTTGTATGATCACTTTGTGGCTGTGGCACGGGTAGATCTCTAAGTAGATCTAATCTTGTCCTTAGTTTTCTACCCAGCATAAGTTCAGCTGGTGATACCTTAGTTGTTGCATGAGGAGTAGATCGGTACATAAACAATATCCTACTTAATATTGTGTCTACTTCGTTCGTTGCTCTTTTCAGATTGGCTATCTCTGTTGTCAACTTATGTTTTATAATGCGAACCGCATTTTCCGCTAACCCATTACTCTGGGGATTAAACGGAGGAATTGTTATATGACTAATTCCATTGTTTTTATAAAAATTCTGCATCTGGTTGGACACTAGTGAGGGTCCATTATCAGATACGACAGTATTAGGAAGACCAAACCTTGTGAAACAATTTCGCAGCGCTGCTATGGTGTTGTCAGAAGTCATGTCATTCATTGGGTATACTTCTATCCATTTTGAGTATGAATCGATTAAGATTAAGTAGCTTCTATTATATACAGAGAAAAAGTCTATGTGTACAGTCTCAAATGGCTTTTGGGCTAAGGGCCAGGGAACTGATTGCTTCGGTGGATCTGCACGTGTCTGTAAACACTTTGTGCATGATGCAACTAAGTTCTCGATTCTTTTATCAATCCCAGGAAACCACATATACTGCCTGGCTAGAGATTTCATTCTCACTACCCCTTGGTGAGTATTGTGCAGTTCTCTTAGCACTAACGACTGCAATGAGGTAGGAATAACTATTCTATCTCCCCAAAATAAACATTTGTTGATCACATTCAATTGATGTTTTCGGTGACAGAATGGTTTCAAATCAGATATAATATCCCGAGGCCAATTACTTTTCACACAACGAATCACGGTTTGTAGAATGCCATCATTTTCGGTGTGGGTTTTTACCGTTTGGTTACTTATTGGTGTATGATCCATGAAGTCCATAAAATAGATACGGTCTTCCCAGTCTGTGTCTTCTGGCAGAGATTCAGAAACTGGCAACCTTGACAAACAGTCCGCAATAATATTTTGATTTCCGCTTATGTGAACCACTTCGTAGTCAAAATTAGACAGGTATAAGGCATACCTTTTTAAACGATTTGCACATGTCTGATTAGTGTCTTTCTTATTGCTCAAAATAGAAACAAGTGCTTTTTGATCAGTGCGAAGTGTGAACTTCACACCATACAGGTATTGCTCAAATTTCCTTACACCATAGTAACACGCAAGACTTTCTTTGTGTACTGTGGCATAGTTTTGTTCAGCTTTGCTGTATGTGCGTGAGACACATGCGACCATTTTTTCTGATCCGTCATGCATCCTATGAGTTAGGACTGCTGCAATGCCGTTTTCAGATGCATCCGTTGTTACAAAGATTGGTAACTTCGGATCAAAGTATGCCAGTACTTGATCAGATGACAACAGACTTTTTATATGCCTAAACGCTTTCTCACATTCCGAAGACCAGTGGAATTGAGAGTTCTTCTTTAAAAGCTTATATAACGGAGCAGCTAAATGAGCTAAAGGTATATATCTCGAATAAAAATTAACTAAACCCAAAAACGACTTTAATTGTGTGAGATTTGTTGGTTTAGGAGCATCTTTGATGGCTCGAATTTTGGTTTTACATTTGGAAATGCCTTCTTTAGACAAAACAAACCCCAAATAAGATACCTTGTCTTCAAAAAATTTACATTTTTCAATATTCACCTTTAGTCCTGCTTCAGACAATATTTTGAATACGCTTTGAAGTACTTTTAAATGGTTGTCATGCTCCCGATGCCCAATTAAGATATCATCTTGAAATGTAAATATGTTGTTTGTTCCTTGGAACAACTGGTCAATATACTTTTGAAAATAAAAACTTGCACACTTAATTCCAAAGGGCATCCGATTCATCATATACAGTCCTTTATGCGTAGATATAGTTGCTAAACATTTTGATTTCTCATCTAGCTGAAACTGCATGTAAGCGTCGCTTAGATCAATTTTTGAAAATTTAATGCAACCATGCAGTTTTGCAAAGAGACTATCAATGCTTGGCAATGGATAGTAGTATGACTCTAGCTGTTTGTTTAATTTAATATAGCTGCCACAAATACGTATTGTTCCATTTTTACGCATTACAGGTACTGTGTATGATGACCAGGGGCTGGAAATAACGGGAGTTATGATACCGTTGCTCTCCATGCGGTTTAACTCGTGTTCAATTTTGTGCTGTAACGCTAATGGGACAGGTTTGGGCTTATGATGATGCGGAACCGCATCAGGCTTTAGATGTAAGCTTATCTTTGCATACTTAAAACACCCTAATTTTCCATCAAAAACTTCTGGAAACTGCTTGATCAATGTCTCTTTTAACTCGCTTATACAGGTCGAGTTTATAGAAGGGACTAGTGTCAAATTAAATTTACAAATAAAATCACAGCCTAGCAAACCAGTGGTTGCATTTTTAACTACGAAAAATTTCATTACTACACTCTTATTTAAATATTCTACCTTGAGATTGACAAAACCTTCAGGTAAAATCATCTCACCAGTGTAACCTTTAAAAGTTAGGGTTGTATTGTGGAGGGGAATATGATTGAAATTTTTCTTAAAACAGTCATATTTTAAAGTTGATACTGCAGAACCCGAATCTAGCTCCAAAGAAAATGTCTTATTATTTAACTTAACTGCAATTAGCATAGGGCCTGAAATTGAACTGAACATATCTAAATTATAAATTGGAAGTTCATTTTCTGAGACCTGTTCATAATCAACATTATTAACGGTCACCTTATTAGAGTTTTTACATACACTTACCAGATGTCCTATCTTACCGCACTTCACACAACGGTAATTGGCGTACTTACACTCGCCAAAGTGTTTTTTCCCACAAGTTGAACACTTCATTTTCCTGTGATCCTGCTGTTGTCGCTCTCGTCCGCCATTGTTGTTGTCAAATCTTTGGTTCGTTTGAAGTTGACGTTTGGAGGCGCCGCTACAGTCATGCGTTGAATTGTAGTTCGAACTTGATGGCGCTGACTCTTGTTTCCGATTTCCGTAATAATGGATTCCATTGTTGGCGTTGACCGAATTTGAATTTTCGGACGAATTTAAGATGGTTGCTTCTCTGGCTACGGCGATTTCTAGAAGTTCTTCCATCTTCCTTGTGTGGGACTCTTCTACAAGACGATCCAATACTGGTCCAGGTAACATGCCACAAATGAATTTGTCACGCAGGGTATCAACTAAGTATTCAAACTTACAACTTGATGCCAAACGCTTAATTCTCGCGTACCACTCACAACAGGATTCGTGACTGACTTGCTGAGCTTTAAAGAACGCTATTCTTTCCCTGAAAACGTTGATTGGCGGGCTGAATTGCTTTTTTAGGATTGCACATAGTTCATCGTATCATTTATCCTGTGGCAAGGTAGGGAAACATAAATCTCGTAGCACTTTATATGTCTGTGTACCTATAAGGCTAATTAACATGGCTACTTTGAGATCGCTGTCGACCTTGTTTGCCTTACAATATTGGGATAGTTTTTCTTCGTACACGCTGAAGTCTTCTCCGTTATTGTATTCCGACATACTTCCGATCGCCGCCATTATTAAATGTTGTATTTGCGTATTAACAGATGCACGTGGTTTCGATTCAAATATCCGCGGAACACTAAAATTTTATTGCTGTTCGACACAAAACTTATTTGTTTTAAGCGCGTCCAACACAAATTTTTCTTCGTGTAGACTAAAAGGAGGGAAAGTTACAATTTTTACACACGCGACTAGGCTCTCACCATGCGGTTTCCGTTTATTATTTTTGATTTTACGGTACCGTTTCACTTGCACATTAGTTATCCTCGTCGCCAATGATACATCTGTAAGTGGGTTTGTGCAAGGATTAATAACACTGGTTTAATAACTAACTATTTATTAACACAGAATAACAACTTAATAATAATGACGATGTTGACTTACCGTCAGCTAGGTAGCAAGTGGCGATGGTCGAGCTGTGACAATGCGTCGACGCTGCGCTGGAGGGCGCATGCTCGTACATATGACAACTGACATTCACATACATGTCAGAAGTATTTTCCTCTAAAGACAGCAACTACAGCGATAATGACCCTAAAAGCAAATTGTTGGACTTATCTATGCTTTATACTTACAGAAGTGAGATATTCTGTATCACCACTCATTCAATATTTGATATCACAATGGTACCAGGAGGTGGCAACTGTTTTTTCCACGCAGCTTCCTACCTGTTAAGATAGCAAGGCATGTGTGACTTGATGGCCCCATATGGAGATCCACAAAATGTCATAACATCTTGCCCCCATGTCATTGAGGAAGCGTTGTACCTCATCATCGTCCCTGAAATGCCTTTAGGCCAAATGTGCTTTCAACTTAGGAAAGAAGTGAAATTGGCGATCTACAGCTTCCTTGAGAGTTTGTGCTCGTTATTTTCGTGACACTATCGTAGGTATTTTGATGCTTTAGAGCTGGTAAAAGTCCTACTGCTAAAATAAAACAAGCCAACTTTTAAAACTGATATAATCCCTAAATTGGAAATCATTTACAAGGAATCAGAACACTAGGCTCCAACAGGTCCGTGAGTGGAAAAACACCATAGAAGTATTTTCTTCTAAAGACAGCAACTACAGTGATAATGACCCTAAAAGCAAATTGTTGGACTTATCTGTGCTTTATACTTACAGAAGTGAGATATTCTGTATCACCACTCATTCAATATTTGATATCACAATGGTACCAGGAGATAGCAACTGTTTTTTCCACGCAGCTTCCTACCTGTTAAGATAGCAAGGTATGTGTGACTTGATGGCCCCATATGGAGATCCACAAAATGTCATAACATCTTGCCCCCATGTCGTTGAGTTAGCCTTGTACCTCGTCATCGTCGCTGAAATGCCTTTAGGCAAAATGTGCTTTCAACTTAGGAAATTGGCGATTACCAGTTTCCTTCTTATTGTCGAAATGAGACATCACTGAAGGGTATGGAGGCCCTGAAAATGAGAGTTTGTGCTCGTTATTTTCGTGACACTATCGTAGGTACTTTGATGCTTTAGAGATGGTAAAAGTCCTACTACTGAAATAAGACAAGCCAACTTTTAAAACTGATATAATCCCTAAATTGGAAATCATTTACAAGGAATCGGAACACTAGGCTCCAACAGGTCCGTGATCGGAAAAACGCCATCGAAGTATTTTCTTCTAAAGACAGCAATTACAGCGATAATGACCCTAAAAGCAAATTGTTGGTTCTATATTATAATATTCATTCTTTTTAACTCATTTTGAAATCAATTCTACACAAAATAGACATGGTGATGATGATATGTTTATATGTAATTTAAAAATGAAAACTCGTTTAAAAACCTATCACCTGCAAAGGCGATACAATATTAGAACACAATTCTAAATCTAATTTTTTTGTATACTTTTTTTTTCCGTTTCTTTGATATAATGGATACAAAAGATCCACAATTAAATGTTTAATCAGAGGGGAACAATGAAATATGAGTTATTATTGAAAAATGATGTAAATAATCGGCAAAAGCATTTGCACTTATTGCATAAAATTATTGTTAAAAAATGATATACTTTATGTGGTGTCTTTTAAGTTGGAAATCATGCTCAGAACATGATTGTTTTTATATATTTGGGTCAATATTGCACAGTAAATTAAAAAAATTACAATGTGAGCAGCAAAATTGTCCGGCCTTTCTATGCTTTATACTTATAGAAGTGAGATATTCTGTATCACCACTCATTCAATATTTGATATCACAATGGTACCAGGAGGTGGCAACTGTTTTTTCCACGCAGCTTCCTACCTGTTAAGATAGCAAGGCATGCGTGACTTGATGACCCCATAAGGAGATCCACAAAATGTCATAACATCTTGCCCCCATGTCGTTGAGGAAGCCTTGTACCTCATTATCGTCGCTGAAATGCCTTTGGGCAAAATGTGCTTTCAACTTAGGAAATTGGCGATTACCAGCTTCCTTCTTAGTGTTGAAATGAGACATCAATGAAGGGTATGAAGACCCTGAAAATGAGAGTTTGTGCTCGTTATTTTCGGGACAGTATCGTAGGTACTTTGATGCTTTAGAGACGGTAAAAGTCCTACTACTGAAATAAGACAAGCCAACTTTTAAAACTGATATAATCCCTAAATTGGAAATCATTTACAAGGAATCAGAACACAAGGCTCCAACAGGTCCGTGAGCAAAAAAAGGCCATAGAAGTATTTTCTTCTAAAGACAGCAACTACAGCGATAATGACCCTAAAAGCAAATTGTCGGTCTTATCTATGCTTCATACATACAGAAGTGAGATATTCTGTATCACCACTCGTTCAATATTTGATATCACAGTGGTACATCTGATCTCGTCTCGGCACTCACCAGCCAGGATTTTACCAGTGTGCTACTTAGTGCCTTAAGGGCTGCCTGGCTGTCTGTGACTATGAGGATCCGCTTCTTGGTGTAGCTCCTCCTCTTGTTCTCCCGCACACAGTGCAGGATGGCATACATTTCGGATGCAACTTGTTGGTCTCATCTATGGTTCATACTTATAGAAGTGAGATATTCTGTATCACCACTCATTCAATATTTGATATCACAATGGTACCAGGAGGTGGCAACTGTTTTTTCCATGCAGCTTCCTACCTGTTAAGATAGCAAGGCATGCGTGACTTGATGACCCCATAAGGAGATACACAAAATGTCATAACATCTTGCCCCCATGTCGTTGAGGAAGCGTTGTACCTCATCGTCCCTGAAATGCCTTTAGGCGAAATGTGCTTTCAACTTAGGAATGAAGTGAAATTGGTGATCTACAGCTTCCTTGAGAGTTTGTGCTCGTTATTTTCGTGACACTATCGTAGGTATTTTGATGCTTTAGAACTGGTAAAAGTCCTACTACTGAAATAGGACAAGCCAACTTTTAAAACTGATATAATCCCTAAATTGGAAATCATTTACAAGGAATCAGAACACTAGGCTCCAACAGGTCCGTGAGTGGCAAAAGGCCATAGAAGTATTTTCTTCTAAAGACAGCAACTACAGCGATAATGACCCTAAAAGCAAATTGTTGGACTTATCTATGCTTTATACTTACAGAAGTGAGATAGTCTGTATCACCACTCATTCAATATTTGATATCACAATGGTACCAGGAGCTGGCAACTGTTTTTTCCACGCAGCTTCCTACCTGTTAAGATAGCAAGGCATGCGTGACTTGATGACCCCATAAGGAGATCCACAAAATGTCATAACATCTTGCCCCCATGTCGTTGAGGAAGCCTTGTACCTCATTATCGTCGCTGAAATGCCTTTGGGCAAAATGTGCTTTCAACTTAGGAAATTGGCGATTACCAGCTTCCTTCTTATTGTCGAAATGAGACATCACTGAAGGGTATGGAGACCCTGAAAATGAGAGTTTGTGCTCGTTATTTTCGTGACACTATCGTAGGTACTTTGATGCTTTAGAGATGGTAAAAGTCCTACTACTGAAATAAGACAAGCCAACTTTTAAAACTGATATAATCCCTAAATTGGAAATCATTTACAAGGAATCGGAACACTAGGCTCCAACAGGTCCGTGAGCGGAAAATGACCATAGAAGTATTTTCTTCTAAAGACAGCAATTACAACGATAATGACCCTAAAAGCAAATTGTTGGTTCTATATTATAATATTCATTCTTTTTAACTCATTTTGAAATCAATTCTACACAAAATAGACATGGTGATGATATGTTTATATGTAATTTAAACATGAAAACTCGTTTAAAAACATATCACCTGCAAAGGCGATACAATATTAGAACACAATTCTAAATCTAATTTTTTTGTATACTTTTTTTTCCGTTTCTTCGATATAATGGATACAAAAGATCCACAATTAAATGTTTAATCAGAGGGGAACAATCAAATATGAGTTATTATTGAAAAATGATGTAAATAATCGGCAAAAGCATTTGCACTTATTGCATAAAATTATTGTTAAAAAATGATATACTTTATGTGGTGTCTTTTAAGTTGGAAATCATGCTCAGAACATGATTGTTTTTATATATTTGGGTCAATATTGCACAGTAAATTTAAAAAATTACAATGTGAGCAGCAAAATTTTCCGGCCTTTCTATGCTTCATACTTATAGAAGTGAGATATTCTGTATCACCACTCATTCAATATTTGATATCACAGTGGTACTAGGAGATAGCAACTGTTTTTTCAGAGTGGTACATCTGGACACATTTCGGAAGCAACTTGTTGGTCTTATCTATGCTTCATACTTACAGAAGTGAGATATTCTGTATCACCACTCATTCAATATTTGATATCACAGTGGTACCAGGAGGTGGCAACTGTTTTTTCCACGCAGCTTCCTACCTGTTAAGATAGCAAGGCATGCGTGACTTGATGACCCCATATGGAAATTCACAAAATGTCAAAACATCTTGCCTCCATGTCGCTCAGGAAGCGTTGTACCTCATCATCGTCGCTGAAATGCCTTTAGGCAAAATGTGCTTTCAACTTAGGAAAGAAGTGAATTTTCGTGACACTATCGTAGGTATTTTGATGTTTTAGAGCTGGTAAAAGTCCTACTACTGAAATTAGACAAGCCAACTTTTAAAACTGATATCATCCCTAAATTGGAAATCATTTACAAGGAATAAGAACACTAGGCTCCAACAGGTCCGTGAGCAGAAAAATGCCATAGAAGTATTGTCTTCTAAAAACAGCAACAACAGCGATAATGACCCTAAAAGCAAATTGTTGGACTTATCTATGCTTTATACTTACAGAAGTGAGATATTCTGTATCACCACTCATTCAATATTTGATATCACAATGGTACCAGGAGGTGACAACTGTTTTTTCACGCAGCTTCCTACCTGTTAAGATAACAAGGCATGTGTGACTTGATCGCCCCATAAGGAGATCCACAAAATGTGATAACATCTTGCCCCCATGTCGTTGAGGAAGCGTTCTACCTCATCATCGTCCCTAAAATGCCTTTAGGCCAAATGTGCTTTCAACTTAGGAAATTGGCGATTACCAGTTTCCTTCTTAGTGTCGAAATGAGACATTAATGAAGGGTATGGAGACCCTGAAAATGAAAGTTTGTGCACGTTATTTTCGGGACACTATTGTAGGTACTTTGATGCTTTCGAGATGGTAAAAGTCCTACTACTGAAATAAGACAAGCCAACTTTTAAAACTGATATAATTCCTAAATTGGAAATCATTTACAAGGAATCAGAACACTAGGCTCCAACAGGTCCGTCAGCAGAAAAAGGCCATAGAAGTATTTTCTTCTAAAGACAGCAACTACAGCGATAATGACCCTAAAAGCAAATTGTTGGACTTATCTATGCTTTATACTTACAGAAGTGAGATATTCTGTATCACCACTCATTCAATATTTGATATCACAATGGTACCAGGAGGTGGCGACTGTTTTTTCCACGCAGCTTCCTACCTGTTACGATAACAAGGCATGCGTGACTTGATGACCCCATAAGGAGATCCACAAAATGTCATAACATCTTGCCCCTATGTCGTTGAGGAAGTGTTGTACCTTATCATCGTCGCTAAAATGCCTTTTGGCAAAATGTGCTTTCAACTTAGGAAATTGGCGATTACCAGTTTCCTTCTTATTGTCGAAATGAGACATCACTGAAGGGTATGGAGACCCTGAAATGAGAGTTTGTGCTCGTTATTTTCGTGACACTATCGTAGGTACTTTGATGCTTTAGAGATGGTAAAAGTCCTACTACTGAAATAAGACAAGCCAACTTTTAAAACTGATATAATCCCTAAATTGGAAATCATTTACAAGGAATCGGAACACTAGGCTCCAACAGGTCCGTGAGCGGAAAATGACCATAGAAGTATTTTCTTCTAAAGACAGCAATTACAACGATAATGACCCTAAAAGCAAATTGTTGGTTCTATATTATAATATTCATTCTTTTTAACTCATTTTGAAATCAATTCTACACAAAATAGACATGGTGATGATGATATGTTTATATGTAATTTAAACATGAAAACTCGTTTAAAAACATATCACCTGCAAAGGCGATACAATATTAGAACACAATTCTAAATCTAATTTTTTTGTATCCAGTTGCGATCCAGAACTTTACACTCGCACAAGATGTGCTGGGCTGATTCCTCCTCCTCACTGCAGAGTGCCGGCGAGGTACCCTTCGAACCGCCCCATTTTATGCAGGTGTTTCTTGACGGCCATGTGTCCCATCAAGAGACCTGTTGTGTTTCTGAGCTGTCCTTTGCTAAGATTTAACAGCTCCACAGCTCTCTTTGAACTGGGTCCGTCAATTATTGACTTCCGATGTCTGAGCCCTGGACAATCCGCCCAGTACCCCTTGTGTTGGTTTCTGACCCAGGACTTAATGGCTGCCCTGGCAGTGCTCTTTGTCACGCCCAGAGCCGGTTCTGGTCCCATAAATAGTTCTGCTTACCCTCTCTTCGTGAGACTGTCATTGCCTTTGACCCCCGAGTGACCCGGCACCCAGATGAGGGTCACCTCATTCTGCCCTGCCAGGTTGCTCGTCTCGTCTCGGCACTCACTCACCAGCCAGGAATTTACCCGTGGGCTACTTAGTGCCTTAAGGGCTGCCTGGCTGTCTGTGGATTTGAGGATCCGCTTGTTGGTTTAGCCCCTCCTCTTGTTCTCCTGCACACAGTGCAGGATGGCGTACTTTTCGGAAGCAACTTGTTGGTTTATCTATGCTTCATACTTACAGAAGTGAGATATTCTGTATCACCACTCATTCAATATTTGATATCACAATGGTACCAGGAGGTGGTAACTGTTTTTTCCACACAGCTTCCTACCTGTTAAGATAACAAGGTATGCGTGACTTGATGGCCCCATAAGGAGATCCACAAAATGTCATAACATCTTACCCCTATGTCGTTGAGGAAGTGTTGTACCTTATCATCGTCGCCAAAATGCCTTTTGGCAAAATGTGCTTTCAACTTAGGAAATTGGCGATTACCAGTTTCCTTCTTATTGTCGAAATGAGACATCACTGAAGGGTATGGAGACCCTGAAATGAGAGTTTGTGCTCGTTATTTTCGTGACACTATCGTAGGTACTTTGATGCTTTAGAGATGGTAAAAGTCCTACTATTGAAATAAGACAAGCCAACTTTTAAAACTGATATAATCCCTAAATTGGAAATCATTTACAAGGAATCGGAACACTAGGCTCCAACAGGTCCGTGAGCGGAAAATGGCCATAGAAGTATTTTCTTCTAAAGACAGCAATTACAGCGATAATGACCCTAAAAGCAAATTGTTGGTTCTATATTATAATATTCATTCTTTTTAACTCATTTTGAAATCAATTCTACACAAAATAGACATGGTGATGATGATATGTTTATATGTAATTTAAACATGAAAACTCGTTTAAAAACCTATCACCTGCAAAGGCGATACAATATTAGAACACAATTCTAAATCTAATTTTTTTTTGTATACCTATTTTTTCTTTTTTTCTTGTTTCTTCGATGTAATGGATACAAAAGATCCACAATTAAATGTTTAATCAGAGGGGAACAATCAAATATGAGTTATTATTGAAAAATGATGTAAATAATCGGCAAAAGCATTTGCACTTATTGCATAAAATTATTGTTAAAAAATGATATACTTTATGTGGTGTCTTTTAAGTTGGAAATCATGCTCAGAACATGATTGTTTTTATATATTTGGGTCAATATTGCACAGTAAATTTTAAAAATTACAATGTGAGCAGCAAAATTTTCCGGCCTTTCTATGCTTCATACTTATAGAAGTCAGATATTCTGTATCACCACTCATTCAATATTTGATATCACAGTGGTACTAGGAGATAGCAACTGTTTTTTCAGAGTGGTACATCTGGACACATTTCGGAAGCAACTTGTTGGTCTTATCTATGGTAAATACTTATAGAAGTGAGATATTCTGTATCACCACTCATTCAATATTTGATATCACAATGGTACCAGGAGATAGCAACTGTTTTTTCAGAGTGGTACATCTGGACACATTTCGGAAGCAACTTGTTGGTCTTATCTATGGTAAATACTTATAGAAGTGAGATATTCTGTATCACCACTCATTCAATATTTGATATCACAATGGTACCAGGAGGTGGCAACTGTTTTTTCCACGCAGCTTCCTACCTGTTAAGATAGCAAGGCATGCGTGACTTAATGGCCCCATATGGAGATCCACAAAATGTCATAACATCTTGCCCCCATGTCGTTGAGGAAGCGTTGTACCTCATCATCGTCCCTGAAATGCCTTTAGGCCAAATGTGCTTTCAACTTAGGAAGCAAGTGAAATTGGCGATCTACAGCTTCCTTGAGAGTTTGTGCTCGTTATTTTCGTGACAACTACAGCGATAATGACCCTAAAAGCAATCATCGTCGCTGAAATGCCTTTAGGCAAAATGTGCCTTCACCTTAGGAAATTGGCGATCTCCAGCTTCCTTCTTCGTGTTGAAATGAGACATCACTGAAGGGTATGGAGACCCTGAAAATGAGAGTTTGTGCTCGTTATTTTCGGGACACTGTCGCAGGTACTTTGATGCTTTAGAGACGGTAAAAGTCCTACTACTGAAATAAGACAAGCCAACTTTTAAAAACTGATATAATCCCTAAATTGAAAATCATTTACAAGGAATCAGAACACTAGGCTCCAACAGGTCCGTGATCGGAAAAACGCCATAGAAGTATTTTCTTCTAAAGACAGCAACTACAGCGATAATGACCCTAAAAGCAAATTGTTGTTCTTATCTATGCTTCATACTTATAGAAGTGAGATATTCTGTATCACCACTCATTCAATATTTGATATCACTGTGGTACCAGGAGGTGGCAACTGTTTTTTCCACGAAGCTTCTTAAAGTTGCTACACCACCTGCTGATGTTTTTGACATGTATGCACGACTCTCCATACATATCCGTCAATTGGCGATACATTTCAATAGTTTAAACGCCTTTCTTCTCTCTTACAAGAGAAATCATTGAGAGGTATGGAGATAATGAAAATTAGAGCTAGTTCTTGTTATCTTCCGTATACTATCGTGGGCACTTTGATGCTTTAGTGATGTAGAACCCAAGGCAACTTCTAAAATTGACGTGATCCCTAAATTGGAAACCATTTACAAGGAATCGGAACACTAGGCTCCAACAGGTCCGTGCGCGGAGAAAAACCATAGAAGTATTTTCTTCAGAGATCAGTAATAAAGACAGCACCCGCAGGGATAATTACCCTAAAACCAAATTGTTGGATTTATCTTTGCTTCATACTTACAAAAGTGAAATATTCTGTATCACCACTCATTCAATATTTGATATCACAGTGATACCAGGAGATGGCAACTGTTTTTTCCACGCAGCTTCCTACCTGTTAAGACATCAAGGCATGCATGTTAATCCAGCTGGCCTAAGAGGACAGATACCAGGAGATGGAAACTGTTTTTTCCATGCAGCTTCCTACCTGTTAAGACATCAAGGCATGCATGTTAATCCAACTGACCTAAGAGGACAGATACCAGGAGATGGCAACTGTTTTTTCCACGCAGCTTCCTACCTGTGAAGACATCAAGGCATGAATGTTAATCCAACTGACCTAAGAGGACAGATACCAGGAGATGGCAACTGTTTTTTCCACGCAGCTTCCTACCTGTTAAGACATCAAGGCATGCATGTTAATCCAACTGACCTAAGAGGACAGATACCAGGAGATGGAAACTGTTTTTTCCACGCAGCTTCCTACCTGTGAAGACAGCAAGGCATGCATGTTAATCCAACTGACCTAAGAGGACAGATTCCAGGAGATGGCAACTGTTTTTTCCACGCAGCTTCCTACCTGTTAAGACATCAAGGCATGCATGTTAATCCAACTGACCTAAGAGGACAGATACCAGGAGATGGCAACTGTTTTTTCCACGCAGCTTCCTACCTGTGAAGACATCAAGGCATGCATGTTAATCCAACTGACCTAAGAGGACAGATACCAGGAGATGGCAACTGTTTTTTCCACGCAGCTTCCCAGCTGTGAAGACATCAAGGCATGCATGTTAATCCAACTGACCTAAGAGGACAGATACCAGGAGATGGCAACTGTTTTTTCCACGCAGCTTCCTACCTGTGAAGACATCAAGGCATGCATGTTAATCCAACTGACCTAAGAGGACAGATACCAGGAGATGGCAACTGTTTTTTTCACGCAGCTTCCTACCTGTTAAGACATCAAGGCATGCATGTTAATCCAACTGACCTAAGAGGACAGATACCAGGAGATGGAAACTGTTTTTTCCACGCAGCTTCCTACCTGTGAAGACAGCAAGGCATGCATGTTAATCCAACTGACCTAAGAGGACAGATTCCAGGAGATGGCAACTGTTTTTTCCACGCAGCTTCCTACCTGTTAAGACATCAAGGCATGCATGTTAATCCAACTGACCTAAGAGGACAGATACCAGGAGATGGTAACTGTTTTTTCCACGCAGCTTCCTACCTGTGAAGACATCAAGGCATGCATGTTAATCCAACTGACCTAAGAGGACAGATACCAGGAGGTGGCAACTGTTTTTTCCACGCAGCTTCCTACCTTTGAAGACATCAAGGCATGCATGTTAATCCAACTGACCTAAGAGGATAGATACCAGGAGATGGCAACTGTTTTTTCCACGCAGCTTCGTACCTGTGAAGACATCAAGGCATGCATGTTAATCCAACTGACCTAAGAGGACAGATACCAGGAGATGGCAACTGTTTTTTCCACGCAGCTTCCTACCTGTGAGAACATCAAGGCATGCATGTTAATCCAACTGACCTAAGAGGACAGATACCAGGAGATGGCAACTGTTTTTTCCACGCAGCTTCCTACCTGTGAAGACATCAAGCAATGCATGTTAATCCAACTGACCTAAGAGGACAGATACCAGGAGGTGGCAACTGTTTTTCCACGCAGCTTCCTACCTGTTAAGACATCAAGGCATGCATGTTAATCCAGCTGGCCTAAGAGGACAGATACCAGGAGATGGCAACTGTTTTTTCCACGCAGCTTCCTGCCTGTGAAGACATCAAGGCATGCATGTTAATCCAACTGACCTAAGAGGACAGATACCAGGAGATGGCAACTGTTTTTTCCACGCAGCTTCCTACCTGTGAGGACATCAAGGCATGCATGTTAATCCAACTGACCTAAGAGGACAGATACCAGGAGATGGCAACTGTTTTTTCCACGCAGCTTCCTACCTGTGAAGACATCAAGGCATGCATGTTAATCCAACTGGCCTAAGAGGACAGATACCAGGAGATGGAAACTGTTTTTTTCCATGCAGCTTCCTACCTGTTAAGACATCAAGGCATGCATGTTAATCCAACTGACCTAAGAGGACAGATACCAGGAGATGGCAACTGTTTTTTCCACGCAGCTTCCTACCTGTGAGAACATCAAGGCATGCATGTTAATCCAACTGACCTAAGAGGACAGATACCAGGAGATGGCAACTGTTTTTTCCACGCAGCTTCCTACCTGTTAAGACATCAAGGCATGCATGTTAATCCAACTGACCTAAGAGGACAGATACCAGGAGATGGCAACTGTTTTTTCCACGCAGCTTCCTACCTGTGAAGACATCAAGGCATGCATGTTAATCCAGCTGGCCTAAGAGGACAGATACCAGGAGATGGCAACTGTTTTTTCCACGCAGCTTCCTACCTGTTAAGACATCAAGGCATGCATGTTAATCCAACTGACCTAAGAGGACAGATACCAGGAGATGGCAACTGTTTTTTCCACGCAGCTTCCTACCTGTGAAGACATCAAGGCATGCATGTTAATCCAACTGACCTAAGAGGACAGATACCAGGAGATGGCAACTGTTTTTTCCACGCAGCTTCCTACCTTTGAGAACATCAAGGCATGCATGTTAATCCAACTGACCTAAGAGGACAGATACCAGGAGATGGCAACTGTTTTTTCCACGCAGCTTCCTACCTGTGAAGACATCAAGCCATGCATGTTAATCCAACTGACCTAAGAGGACAGATACCAGGAGATGGCAACTGTTTTTCCACGCAGCTTTCTACCTGTTAAGACATCAAGGCATGCATGTTAATCCAGCTGGCCTAAGAGGACAGATACCAGGAGATGGCAACTGTTTTTTCCACGCAGCTTCCTACCTGTGAAGACATCAAGGCATGCATGTTAATCCAACTGACCTAAGAGGACAGATACCAGGAGATGGCAACTGTTTTTTCCACGCAGCTTCCTACCAGTGAGGACATCAAGGCATGCATGTTAATCCAACTGACCTAAGAGGACAGATACCAGGAGATGGCAACTGTTTTTTCCACGCAGCTTCCTACCTGTGAAGACATCAAGGCATGCATGTTAATCCAACTGGCCTAAGAGGACAGATACCAGGAGATGGAAACTGTTTTTTTTCCATGCAGCTTCCTACCTGTTAAGACATCAAGGCATGCATGTTAATCCAACTGACCTAAGAGGACAGATACCAGGAGATGGCAACTGTTTTTTCCACGCAGCTTCCTACCTGTGAAGACATCAAGGCATGCATGTTAATCCAACTGACCTAAGAGGACAGATACCAGGAGATGGCAACTGCTTTTTCCACGCAGCTTCCTACCTGTGAAGACATCAAGGCATGCATGTTAATCCAACTGGCCTAAGAGGACAGATACCAGGAGATGGAAACTGTTTTTTTTTCCACGCAGCTTCCTACCTGTTAAGACATCAAGGCATGCATGTTAATCCAACTGACCTAAGAGGACAGATACCAGGAGATGGCAACTGTTTTTTCCACGCAGCTTCCTACCTGTGAAGACATCAAGGCATGCATGTTAATCCAGCTGGTCTAAGAGGACAGATACCAGGAGATGGCAACTGTTTTTTCCACGCAGCTTCCTACCTGTTAAGACATCAAGGCATGCATGTTAATCCAACTGACCTAAGAGGACAGATACCAGGAGATGGAAACTGTTTTTTCCACGCAGCTTCCTACATGTTAAGACATCAAGGCATGCATGTTAATCCAACTGACCTAAGAGGACAGATACCAGGAGATGGAAACTGTTTTTTCCACGCAGCTTCCTACCTGTGAAGACAGCAAGGCATGCATGTTAATCCAACTGACCTAAGAGGACAGATACCAGGAGATGGCAACTGTTTTTTCCACGCAGCTTCCTACCTGTTGAGACATCAAGGCATGCCTGTTAATCCAACTGACCTAAGAGGACAGATACCAGGAGATGGCAACTGTTTTTTCCACGGAGCTTCCTACCTGTGAAGACATCAAGGCATGCATGTTAATCCAACTGACCTAAGAGGACAGATACCAGGAGATGGCAAATGTTTTTTCCACGCAGCTTCCTACCTGTGAAGACATCAAGGCATGCATGTTAATCCAACTGACCTAAGAGGACAGATACCAGGAGATGGCAACTGTTTTTTCCACGCAGCTTCCTACCTGTGAAGACATCAAGGCATGCATGTTAATCCAACTGACCTAAGAGGACAGATACCAGGAGATGGCAACTGTTTTTTCCACGCAGATTCCTACCTGTGAAGACATCAAGGCATGCATGTTAATCCAACTGACCTAAGAGGACAGATACCAGGAGATGGCAACTGTTTTTTCCACGCAGCTTCCTACCTGTGAGAACATCAAGGCATGCATGTTAATCCAACTGACCTAAGAGGACAGATACCAGGAGATGGAAACTGTTTTTTCCACGCAGCTTCCTACCTGTGAAGACAGCAAGGCATGCATGTTAATCCAACTGACCTAAGAGGACAGATACCAGGAGATGGCAACTGTTTTTTCCACGCAGCTTCCTACCTGTTAAGACATCAAGGCATGCATGTTAATCCAACTGACCTAAGAGGACAGATACCAGGAGATGGCAACTGTTTTTTCCACGCAGCTTCCTACCTGTGAAGACATCAAGGCATGCATGTTAATCCAACTGACCTAAGAGGACAGATACCAGGAGATGGCAACTGTTTTTTCCACGCAGCTTCCTACCTGTGAAGACATCAAGGCATGCATGTTAATCCAACTGACTTAAGAGGACAGATACCAGGAGATGGCAACTGTTTTTTCCACGCAGCTTCCTACCTGTTAAGACATCAAGGCATGCATGTTAATCCAACTGACCTATTAGGACAGATACCAGGAAATGGCAACTGTTTTTTCCACGCATATTCTTACCTGTTAAGACATCAAGGCATCCATGTTAATCCAACTGACCTAAGAGGACAGCTTGTCGAGTATGTAGTCCGAAAGTGGGAGATATACAGACCACGCAGTAATGGTACGAGACTGATCAGGGGCACTATGCAATTCGGACCACTATACAACCTGCATGGGTAAAGAGGGCACATATGTAGGTGAAATTGAACGGAATGCTTTTGGGAATAAGTTTTCCAGTTTTCTGTGAATGTTTATCATAGTGCTACTTGACTTGATGGCCCTATATGGAGATCCACAAAATGGATCAATAGATCTATTCTTCCTGGCGGTTGCTGCAAGTGAAAGCTCTATTACAAATGTTTACTGGGCGCTGGCTTGCTTACGAGAATGGAAACGTCCCTCAGCCATGTATGCAATATAAGCTAAAAACAGCCAATAGCAATAAGTGTCTCTCGTTACATACTATCGCTACACCGTCTGTGGCCGACGTAAGAACTGACGTGAAATTCAAATTAGTGTAGAGCACCTTAGGATCTTGTGGGCAATTAATAGATACGCTGTGACATGGCACTGTTTTTGCGAAGTATTTTCTTCTAAAGACAGCAATTACAGTGATAATGACCCTAAAACCAAATTGTTGGACTTATCTATGCTTCATACTTACAGAAGTGAGATATTATGTATCACCACTCATTCAATATTTGATATCACAGTGGTACCAGGAGGTGGCAACTGTTTTTTCCACGCAGCTTCCTACCTGTTAAGATAGCAAGGCATGCAAGAGTTGATGGCCCCATATGGAGATCCACAAAATGTCATAACATCTTGCCCCCATGTCGTTGAGGAAGCGTTGTACCTCGTCTTTTACCTCATCATCGTCGCTGAAATGCCTTTAGGCCAAATGTGCTTTCAACTTAGGAAAGAAGTGAAATTGGCGATCTACAGCTTCCTTCTTAGTGTTAAAATAAGACATCACTGAAGGGTTTGGAGACCCTGAAAATGATAGTTTGTGCTTGTTATTTTCGGGACACTATCTTGGTACTTTGATGCTTTAGAGATGGTAAAAGTCCTACTACTGAAATAAGACAAGCCAACTTTTAAAACTGATATAATCCCCAAATTGGAAATAATTTACAAGGAATCAGAACACTAGCCTCCAACAGGTCCGTGAGCGGAAAAAGGCCATAGAAGTATTTTCTTCTAAAGACAGCAACTACAGTGATAATGACCCTAAAACCAAATTGTTGGATTTATCTATGCTTCATACTTACAGAAGTGAGATTCTGTACTACCACTCATTTGATGTTTGATGTCGCAGTAGTACCAGGAGTGGGCAGCTGCTTTTTCCACCCAGCTTCCTAAACTGAATGTTTTTGACATCTCTGAACTATTCTCCGTATGTTTCCGTCAATTGGCAATAAATTTTGGTAGGTTAAACATCTTTCTTGTCTCTTACATGAGAAATCACCAATAGGTATGGAGATTCCGAAAACGAGAGCTTGTGCTTGTTATCTTCCACACACTATCTTAGCACTTCGATACTTTAGAGATGGTAGAAGCCCTACCAGTGAAAGAAGCCAAGCTAACTTTTAAAATTGATTTTTCTAAATATGCTTACTTATATAGGTTGGTATTTACTGGTATATCGTTTGTCAATATAATACTATGTTTAATTACATTTGTATGTGTTTGATCTGGACTTGCCAATACGTCTTTCTATTTATTAACATTTATGAAAAGTTCAATTTTTTTCGCCGTTTGAATGATTGCAGCTAATTTTATTTTCTAAAGTATCTTGAGGGATAATAATTTGGTCATTAAATGAATCTGGGGTGTATTAACATTTTTTGGGTTTGTTAATATATATTTACATTAATTAAGGGCATTTATGCGCAATTTGGTCGTTCGTGTCACGTTAAGGTTATCAGTCATAGTAATTTGTGTACCTTAATTTATTTCCTTTGTTACATTACAGTGTTATTTAATCCGTTTTTATTTTGTATTCATCAGGTTTCGTCTTTTTCGACATGTGTCTGTTGTTTATCCGATCCTCAAGATCTAATTTTTTAAGTAATAAAAGTGGTTTGCTTGTTCTGTCTAGTAAAAAAAATTATTATTTTTTTATTACAATATTCACACGTTCTAATGAATTCTTCGAGTTTGTTTTTCAGTTGTGGATAATAATATATATTTTTCATTCTTAAGTACGTTTCCTCTGTGGTTCTGTGATTTGTTTTTCCTTCGTGATATAACATAACTTTTTCTTTCAAGTTATTTCCGCTATCCATCTTCTCTAAAATAAGCATAATGCCTAAATTGGAAACCAATTACATGAAATCGGAACACTAGGCTCCAACAGGTCCGTGAGCGGAAAAAGGCCATAGAAGTCTTTTCTTCTAAAGGCAGCAACTACAGCGATAATGACCCTAAAACCAAATTGTTGGACTTATCAATGCTTTATACTTACAGAAGTGACATTCTGTACCACCACTCATTCAATATTTGATATCACAGTGGTACCAGGAGGTGGCAACTGCTTTTTCTACGTAGCTTCCTAAACTCCATACACCACTTGTGGACTTTTTTGATATCTATGCGCGACTTAACTTTAGCGTTAAGACAATTAACTTTTTTAAACAATTTATTATTACTTAAACACAATGATTACTTAATACAATAATGAGACAAAAATATATATATAAGTGATATTAAAATGCTTGACACGCCATGTGCCAGACTAACTAGGAACAAGCAATGAACGCTCCTATCTCGGTGCTTATCCTATTTATAGTCTTCCCCTCCAGGCGTGGCACTATTGTCTCTGGAGGTGACCTGGATCTGCTAATGCTGAATGTCACCGGAGATATTCCGTTCGCACTTGCTGGTTTTACGCCTGCATTCCTACAGGCGCCACTTCACTATTATGATGACACTGCGGTTTCTAAGGAGGCCAGGATACATTGTTGCACAATAGCCTGTTGTTGTGGCTCTATTTATCTCCTCCCCCCTTTGAAGAACGAAGCTACGGTTCGTTCCGGATTTTCAAGGGAAATCCGGCTTCGGTGGTTCCTGGGTTGATCTTCAATTCTCCCTTGTCGGTTCTTGGGTTGATCTTCGTAGTTATTCTAGTGGTTCTTCTTCTTATGACTCCCCATTTGACGGCTATCATTATGATGGCGGTTAAAATAGCCACGTACAATAATATGGTCCATATACTCAGGTGATGTAATGGTAGTTCCATTCGGCCTGGTATATTTTTCTTAATGTTTTGGAGTTGGTGTTGGATCTGCTCGATGTTATGCAGCTGTACGTTGTCTAATTTGAGTTCGGGTACCTTTTCGTAATTTGTTTCTTCCTTCGTAGTGGTGGTTTCTAATTTGGGGAGATTGAATAGTTGTTGTGTTTCCGCTGTAGTGGGGCCGGTTTTATAAATTTTGTTTCCTACTTTCAATTGGCAATTTGGTTGGAGGTTGACCAATTTGGTACCCTTGATGATATTGGTCCACTCTTGTTCCTGGCAAGTTATTCTGGCGTTTGTCTCTTCTGGCGCTAAGATGATGTATTGACTGGTTCCATATCTCGAAACTGTGGTTTGTTTAATTTTGACTAATTCTTGGTTACAATTATCGATAGGCTTTTGAAATTTTATTAGTTTTATTTCACATGGGTTCTGATCATTCATGGCTGTTGGATTGTCGTCTTGGCAGAAATATAATTTGTTCTTTAAATTTTGACATTCTTCATTTCGAAAGGCATATTGTTTACTGCTTAGGATCAAGTATTTGGTTCTAGGGATTATCATGGTAAAGGTGTGTGGATTTTTTGGGACAGGTAATGTGTATAACTGATAGTAATCATATTCTGACTCTTCAACTAGAGGTATTTCTATTTGAAATATAATTTGGAATTTATTTTGTACTGCTTTTATTTTGAATATTTTTTCATACAGATTCAGATCAGTGGTTGTTATTAGTTTGGCATTTGTTACGTATTTTTGTATTCTATTGATTTCTTTTATTATAAATTTTGGTTTTAATATGGATGTGTGAAAAATTCCTAATTTTGAAAAAGTGATTGCATTCTCAGTTGTGAGTGCTAATTCTTGAATATTATTCAATAAATGTCCAAGCTGGGTCAGCAGCTCTAGGATTTTGATGCGATGATAGTACGTTAGTTGTTCGCTCCTAAGGCTATCAACTGTGTTACCTAACTCGTTTATTCTATTTATTATCGTGCCCTGATTGTGACTCAACCCTACGATCGTTTTATTGAACTCTCCGATTGCTTCTAGCATTACCGAATTTTGCGATTTAAAAAGATCATGAATTTTGTTTTGGTCTGTACTTAATATTTCTATTGCCTGATATATACGTTCGCCATCTTGTGAATCGAGATTGCCAGTTATTGATTTAAATATCGATCCTAGCCCATTGATTATGCCCCGTCTCTGTCTCTCATTGATGTTATCTCTCTCTAAGAATATCCTATAAAATGTATCGTCTATATTATCTATAGTAAAATTTAATGTTAGTATAAAATTATGGTATTCGTCGTGGTAATCTTTTGTCATAGACGTAACTGTGTTTATGTAATGTCTTTTTATTTGGTTATAGTCTTCGTGTAGTTGTGTCAGGTCATGTATATGTATCAAGTTCCAGCTGCTAGTCTCTGTGTATGCTGTACCTAATTTCTTTGGCAGCATACCTGGATTGTCCGTCAAGTCTTGTATTTGGGCTGTTATTCCTGTGGCAAGGAACCTGCAAGACGTAAATTTCTTAGATGTGCTATTGTCTGTTCGTCATTTTTATGGTTTATTAGAATAGCTTTGTTATGTTCTAATAAGGATATTATTGAATAGGGTCCTGAAAAGGGGTTTTTATGTTTTTTATGAAATCCCGGTGGTATCTGTTTGTATACCACGTCGCCTTCCTTGAACGGCTGGTTCGTGTTTTTATTAGTTCGTTGTAAGGTTTTTTGTTTTGACGTTTCTATGCGACTTCTAACAATTTCGTAGATGATTTTCATAATTTCTTTGTGTTGTACGTTATACTCTTGCGTAATTATTACTTCCGGGTCGTAGTTAAACATTTCCGGTATATAGCCGAATATTAAGTCGAATGGTGGTTTTAGTGTTTGTGAGTGTATCGTGGAATTATAGGCGAATATACAGTAGGGTATTAATTCTATGGGTTTCATATTTTTGAATTTCTCCTTAAATAATCGATAATGTTCAATGATGGTGCTGTGAAATCGTTCTATGGGTCCGTTTGATTCGGGGTTTTGGGGTGTTGTGGTGTGCAATTCTATTTGGTATGTCTCTAGTAGTTCTTTTACTACTAAATTCGAGAACTCCGTTCCTGGGTCCGCAATTAGGGTTTTACACGCTCCGTACTGTGAAAGTATTTAATTAAGTTTTTTGCAATTTCTGTAGCGTTTTTGCTTTTGATGGGAAATGCTTGACCGAATTTACTGAATGGATCCAATATGGTTAAAAATATTGCTCGTTCAATTTGGAACGTATCTACGTGGAGTGTTTCTAAAGGTTTGGATGCTGTTGGAGTGTGTTCTAATGCTATCTGTACCGGGTTCCTGTTATATTTGCACGTTTTACACAGCTCACACGTTTTTACATATTCTTCTATGTGTTTCTTTAAATTGGGGTAATAGTATTTTCTCTTTATTCTTAAGTAAGTCTCCTCAGCCCCGCGATGGTTGGACTTACCGTGATGATATTTGACTATCATATCCGTTAGCTCGTCTTCCTGGATTTCTTCCCTCATTTCTAAACATCTATAAAATTTTGGTGACTCTACATTATTAAAGTTTTTGTTGATTGCCGAACTGACTAGTTCGTAATCTTGTTCATTTACGAAAAGGCAATAATATTTTCTTTGTGGTAAACAGTATTCCTTTATAAATTTTTCTATTTGATTGGGGTCATTTAAATTAAAGTTTGCATAAATAAAGTTTCGTTTGTCTTTCCTTACTGAGAATATTTCTGGTTTGTCTGTGTTTTTAAAGACTATTTGATTTGTTTTACTGTTAATAATTTCTTCCTCTAATATTGGTATACCGGGTGCTGAGTAAGAATCCGCATTTGAATTAGCTGTTTCGTCCTCGTTTATTTCTATTACACCTTCGTCGTCCTCTATTTCTATTATTTCTTCTTCCTCGTCGACATTATTGGCCATTGATTGGTTGTCTATATCTATGGGGTGGATCTCTACTCGAGAAAGGGCGTCCGCTGCGCAATTCAGCTTTCCTTTCTTGTATTCAATTTTGAATTCGTATTCTTCTAATTTTAATCTCCAACGGAGTAATTTTGAATTTGGTTGTTTTAACGAAAATAGCCATTTTAATGGTTTATGGTCCGTATATATAGTGAATTTGCGTCTGTATAAGTATGGACGGAAATAATTAGTTGCCCACACGATGGCTAGCAATTCCTTCTCTATGGTGCTATACCTAGATTCGGTTTCGTTTAAGGTACGACTGGCATAGGCTATCGGGTGGTCTGAATTGGGTTCCCCTTGGCTTAATATGCCCGCTATCGCCACGTTTGAAGCGTCGGTTGTTAGTATAAAATCCTTAGAGAAATCGGGTGGTATAAGCACGGGTGAATTCATTAAAATGTCTTTACATGAGTTAAAGGCACCAATGTATTCCTCGTTATTAACGTCTATTTTAGAATTCTTTTTTAAACACTTGGTTAGTGGTTTCGTGACGTGTCCGAAATTTTCAATACATTTTCTGTAATATCCGACTAGTCCTAAAAATGATTTAATTTCTTTTTGGGTTTTTGGTATCGGGAATTTCCTTATTGCGTCTAGTTTCCTCGGATTCGGACGGATCCCGTCTGGGCTTACAACGTGTCCCAGAAACTCGGCTTCCTTCTTTAGGAAATCACTTTTGTCTAGCTGGATCTTTAAGTTGCTTTGTCTGAAACGTTCGAACACCAGTTTTAGTTTCTCTATGTGTTCTTGTAATGACGTGGAGAAAACTATGACGTCATCCATGTATACAAGGCATGTTTGGCCAATTAGACCCTCTAACACGTTCTGCATGAGCCTGGAAAAGGTCGCTGGAGCCCCTGATAACCCAAACGGCATCCTAGTGTACTCCCAGTGTCCCGTATCGGTGGTAAACGCCGTTTTTTCTATGTCCCGGGGGTCCATTTCAATTTGGTGATATCCAGAAATCAAATCGATTGTCGAGAAATATTGAGCTCGTCCAATTTTGTCCAGTATTTCATCTATTTTGGGAATTGGGTGTCTGTCCGGTATTGTTTTCTCGTTTAGTTTCCTATAGTCCACTACAATCCTCCATTTTTGTTTATTTGACTTGTCTAGTTTTTTTGATATGACCCAAATGGGTGAACTGTATGGGCTGTGACTTTTCCTGATTATTTTTTGCCTTAGCATGTCATTTATTTGTCGATCTACTTCCGGTTTATGTATGTATGGATATCTATATAATTTAGAATGGACTGGTATGTCGTCAATGGTCCTTATTCTATGTTTTATAGCATTTGTGTGCGTCAATGGTTCGTCCTTGTTTAAAAATATGTCCTTATATTCTGATAACAAATTAAATAACAACTGTTTTTCCTCATCGTTTAAATAATCTACGTCTATTTGTTCCATTATAATGTTTTCGCAGTTAATCTGTTTTTGCTCGCTCCCTGTATGTCGAGTATTCGTATTATATGGTTGAATTGTCGATATAACATTATCTTGTGTTATAGTAGGCGTCCTTGAGCTGCGCTTACGTTCATCTGTAACGTAATACTTATATTGGTTACGTAATCGGCTAGTCTGTAGGTTCTGCGGTGTTTCATAATCTTCGTCCTTGTGCGCTAACATGTAATTTACGAGTTCAAGTTCTCCATTACAATTGAAGTACTCTTTTGTTATGATACTGTTTACAGTGGCTGTAGTATCTGGGTCTTGTGAACCATCTGCTTTGGCTTTTATTCTTGCCGGTTGATTGACATTGTTTAACTGAGGGTATTGAATTTTAATGATTTGCTTTCCTAGATGCATGACTTCATTTTTAAAATCTATTCTGGCTTCATTGTCCCTTAGGAATTGGATCCCAATGAGACCTGAATATAAAGGGTTAAAGTCGAAAAGGCAGAATTCTTGTGCCTTGTTCGAAATTGATTTAAGGGTGATATTTATGCGTTCTGAGTGCGTCGAAGTTCCGTGCGGGGTCCGAATAATGAATGGTTGTGTCCTTATTTTGTTTGCGAAATCTTGATGGGCTATTATTGGGTTTAATAAATTTTTCGACGATCCGCTGTCTATCAATAATTTTCCTCTAATTCCTTTAATTTCTATATATGGTAACCTATTTAAATCATTAATATTAAGTACATCGACTACGTGTCGTGTTGGGAGGTGCTCGCGATGGGAAAATTTCCGTGTTGGTTATCGTATTCGTCAGCAGGTGAATTTCCCTGGCTTGCCTCATAATTTGCGTAATTTGTATCGTTTGTTTCGTATTCTATGCTATTTGATTCGTAACCCCCGTTGGTTACGTTGTAATCGCTAAACTCTGTATTATGTAATGGGGCTGCTCGTCTTTGTGACAACCTCGTATTCGAGCTGTCTACTTCCATTGGCTCGTGATAGTTCCTATTGTTAATTATAGGGTTTTGTCCCTGTGGGTTATTAAAATTCTGTCGTCTAAAATTGTTTGAAAAATTAGTTCTATTCATAAATTGCGGATTTTGTCTATTTTGAAAATTCGTTTGATTATATTGCGGTCTATTTTGTTGCTGAGATGGTCTAAAATTAGGTTGAAAGTTTGTTGGGTTATGTTGTTGGTTATTGTGTTGTTGAAAAGGTCTGAAATTAGGTTGAAACGGTCGTTGAAACTGCACATTGTTAAACGGTGCGTTATTTTGTCTTGGAAAGAATTTTTGTCCGTCTGACCTATTCTGATTAAAATTTTTTTGTACTGTTTTGTCCCTATAATCGAAATTTTCTTCTGCGAATACAAACTTTAGGGCGTCTTCTATGCTTCCTGGTGACCTACTTCTAAGAGCTAGACCTAACGGGTTCCTAATTCCGCCTAAAAATGCTTTTAATGTTTGTTCCTGGTAAATGTTCATTTTTATTACTTTAACGCCTTCGTTCTGTTCGTTAGCTATTAGATTAGATATGAGTAATTGTTCGATATGCCTGCATCTGTTAGCGAATGCAAGGGCATCTTCCGCATTCCTTTGTTTCAAGGTGAATAGTTCTGCTAGTAGGCTACTAGAATCGCGCTGATCGCAAAAATTATCCACAATAGCGCTTCTCAAGTCGGTCCATGTGTTTATTATCTTAGTGTTAATTATAAGCCTCGCTGTTCCCGTTAGTTTTGTTTGAATGTAATTTAATAAGAAATGATTCATATATAAATTCTCGTTTGGCATATAAAATTGGTTCATTACGAGGTCGCATGACTTTAAAAAATTACCTACATTCGCTGGTTGCCCGTCAAATTCGGAATTAGCTTTTAAGAAAAATTCTTTGAACTGGTCAGTCATGTTGCTACTACTATTACTATTACTTGAATTAGTTACTGTTGCGATATTATCGCTTATACTTATCGATCTCAATCTGTACTCAATATTCCCTAAGCTTTGTGACTCGTCTTCTGAGTCTGACATATAATTATATCAATACACACACATACAATTGAAAAATATGGCAGGAAAATGTGAAATTCGATAGCAGTAAACAACTTACAATACTATGATGGTTTCTGCTCCCATTTGGCTGCTTGGCTATGACTTCTGCGTAACTTGGTTCTAATTGGTTATTGGGCGTCGATACGCTTAGAAATCGATATTCTTTCGGTTTCTTAACCAATACTAACGACTGCGCCCCTTAACTTTAGCGTTAAGACAATTAACTTTTTTAAACAATTTATTATTACTTAAACACAATGATTACTTAATACAATAATGAGACAAAAATATATATATAAGTGATATTAAAATGCTTGACACGCCATGTGCCAGACTAACTAGGAACAAGCAATGAACGCTCCTATCTCGGTGCTTATCCTATTTATAGTCTTCCCCTCCAGGCGTGGCACTATTGTCTCTGGAGGTGACCTGGATCTGCTAATGCTGAATGTCACCGGAGATATTCCGTTCGCACTTGCTGGTTTTACGCCTGCATTCCTACAGGCGCCACTTCACTATTATGATGACACTGCGGTTTCTAAGGAGGCCAGGATACATTGTTGCACAATAGCCTGTTGTTGTGGCTCTATTTATCTCGCGACTCTCCAGAGATTGCCGTCACTTGGCGATAAATTTTGATAGGTTAAATGCCTTTCTTCTCGCTTACACTAGAAATCACCGAGAGGTATGGAGATCTCGAAAATGAAAGCTTGTGCTTGTTATCTCCCGGACACTATCGTAAGCACTTTGATGCTTTAGAGATGGTGGGAACTCTACTAGTGAAAGAAGCCAAGCCAACTTTAATCCCTAAACTGGATATCATTTATGAGGAATCGGAACACGAGACTCCAACAGATTCTTCTCTCTTACATGAGAAATCACTGATATGTATGGAGATCCTGAAAATAAGAGCTTGAGCTTGTTATCTTCCGCACATTATCTTAGCACTTTGGTTCTTTAGAGATGGTAGAAGCACTACCAGTGAAAGAAGCCAAGCTAACTTTTAAAATTGACGTAAACCCTAAATTGGAAACCAATTACACGGAATCGGAACACTAGGCTCCAACAGGTCCGTGAGCGAAGAAAAGCCATAGAAGTATTTTCTTCAGAGAGCAGTGATAAAGGCAGCAACTACAGCGATAATGAGCCTAAAACCAAATCTTGGACTTATCAATGCTTTATACTTACAGAAGTGACATTCTGTACCACCACTCATTCAATATTTGATATCACAGTGGTACCAGGAGGTGGCAACTGCTTTTCCTACGCAGCTTCCTAAACTCCATACACCACTTGTGGACTTTTTTGATATCTATGTGCGACTCTCCAGAGATTGCCGTCACTTGGCGATAAATTTTGATAGGTTAAATCCTTTTATCTCTTACACTAGAAATCACCGAGAGGTATGGAGATCTCGAAAATGAAAGCTTGTGCTTGTTATCTCCCGGACACTAACATAGGCACTTTGATGCTTTAGAGACGGTGGAAACCCTACTAGTGAAAGAAGCCAAGCCAACTTTAATCCCTAAACTGAATCTGAACACTAGACTCCAACAGATTCTTCTCTCTTACATGAGAAATCACTGATATGTATGGAGATCCTGAAAATGAGAGCTTGTGCTTGTTATCTTCCGCACACTATCTTAGCACTTTGATGCTTTAGAAATGGTAGAAGCACTACCAGTGAAAGAAGCCAAGCTAACTTTTAAAATTGACGTAATCCCTAAATTGGAAACCAATGACATGGAATCGGAGCACTAGGCTCCAACAGGTCTGTGAACAGAGAAAACCCATAGAAGTATTTTTTTTCAGAGAGCAGTTATAAAGACAGCAACTACAGCGATAATGACCCTAAAACCAAATTGTTGGACTTATCTATGCTTTATACTTACAGAAGTGAGATATTCTGTATCATCACTCTTTCGATATTTGAGATCACAGTGGTACCAGGAGGCGGCAACTGCTTTCTTCATGAAGCTTCCTAAACTTGCTACACCACTTGCTGATGTTTTTGACATCTATGCACGATTCTCCATACACATCCGTCAATTTGCGATAAATTGACAGTGGTACCAGGAGATGGAAACTGTTTTTTCCATGCAGCTTCCTACCTGTTAAGACCGCAAGGCATACATGTTAATCCAACTGACCTAAGAGAACAGCTTGACGAGTATGTAGTCCAAAAGTGGGAGATATACAGACTATACAGTAATAATATGAGACTGATCAGGGGCACTATACAATCAAATGAGTGTAGAGCACCTTAGGGTCTTGTGGGCAATTAATAGATACGCTGTGATATAGGGCTGTTTTTTCAAAATATATTTTTTAAACGTTAGAAAACACTATCATATATGTGCGACTTACAGCTTCAACTACCCATTTTCAAGGTTACTTATAATTTGCATGCATCCAGGCCATAATTAACTTTTAATTTTTGTATCTTTGAAAATGTTCAGGTTAATTTAACGAAATTTGGCACATTTGTTGGCTTTGTGAATAGTTTGGGCAATAACGTTGAAATAAATGTCTTTATTTTCTGCATCTTTGGTGTTTCAGTCAGGTCAGGACCTACTAACTATGACAGACTGTTCTAGACAACTTTCAATCCAATCATGAAAACCAAAGACAGGAAAGCCCTGGTCAGGCTGAAACAAATAGTAATACAATAGAATTAAATCCACTGTATCTAAAGTTGTTTTAAAATCATTTTATCTGTCAGATGTTGTTATCCAAAATGGAGTCTTCGGAATGTATATTATTAAAAGATTTAGACAAGATGTATATTAAAACATGGCATTAATATGCCTTTAATGTTTAGATGTTCATTACACAAGCGGACCATCAAAGAACATGTTAATAGTGGTTTTATTAACCTGCATAAACCCAACCCAGTAATCCCAGCAGTCATGAAGTAATGGCTTGGGTTACAGATATCCTGAAGGTGGAAAAAACAGCACATTCTGGAATGCTTGACCTAATGTTACAGGCTGTCTAATTGCATACATAAATAGAGCAACTCTCCTGGCAAAGTCGCAGCAATCTGCTGGTAAAGAGTATGTGACAACATTAAAATTGTATTCCCATGTAGCCAAAGGTGTCAATGAAATAAACCCAGGGCTAGAGAAGCTACGAGATGCACTCTTTCAGTGGCCACCACTTGTATCTGCTCTCACAAGGCAACTAAATTCGTACTGTAGCATGACATCATAAAGTTACTGGAATTTGATACTAGCAAAAATATTGGTGTACTTTGAAGTAGTTACAAAGCTGATTCCTACATTCATACAATGAGAGTAATATATTCTGTAAAAAATATACAGCAGAGATTGGTTATAACGAACACTCAAGGGACCGCCGCATATGTTCGTTATAGCAGATCGTTCGTAATAAAAGGTCATGTACAAAATATGTAACTTGAAATAAACATGCACCAGTGAAAAATATTTATTTGTGTTATACTATTAAATACATAAACAAACTAGAAGATAAAATAAAATGCATACATATGTATTCAACTGATTTTACAAAAAGTCTGTAATCTTCAGCTGTTTTTGTGGCTTCCTTTGTTTTAGGTAGAATAATTCTAATTCACGGTTTAAAACATCAAAAGCTTCTTGAGCTACGGAAGAAACACCTTCCCTGCTTATTAGGAAATTGGAAATAACTTTTAAAGATGTTAATGCATCTTGAATGTCAATATTAGGTGATTCATCTGGAACAATATCATCCTCTACTTCCTCATCATTAGTGCTGTGATTTTCCATAACACTTTGAATTATAGCCGCTTCTGACGTCACCTCGGTCGTTAAAATGTCATCATCAACTTGTAAATATGAATCGAGTTCGGGAAGATTAAATTCGGTAATGTTGATCTTATTTGCCCAACCGATCATTATTTCTCTTCAGCTTCATTCAACGTCTTGTTTATTTTAAGCCACTCGATCAACGGCAGGTTGTCTTCAGGCTCCCAGTTATCATCTTGTAAATTTTCTTTTATAAATCCGGTGTGACAAAAACAATTTTTGATTGTAACAGATGTTACTCGTTGCCAAGCCGTATTTAGCATAGTGATTGCATCCAATATGGTAACAGAGAAAGCTTCTTTTTTTCCATACTATTCAGGAGACGTACAATCAATAATTTTTGTAATAAGCCTTAAGGCACCGAATCACGCCCTGATCCATGGGCTGTAATATTGCTGTTGCATTTGGAGGTAAGAACACTAACTTGATGAAATCTAAATTTTCTAATCGTGGATGTGCGGGACAGTTGTCGACCACTAACAAAATTTTTCTCTTCTGTCTAGCATCACAACCGCGAATCTCTGCTTCGAACAGGTCTGATGTGATGCAGGCGCGGCGATTAGCGGTATAACAAACCAGTAAATTTACGCAGTTTTTAAAACACTTTGGTCTTTTAGATTTTCCAATTACGAACAGTTTACGTTTTTCTGTCCCACTCACATTAGCGCACACAAACACTGTTAACCGTTCCTTGGCCTACTTGCCGCCACTACATTTTTCTCCCTTAAATTTTAATGTTTTATCTGGAGTTAACTTGTAGAACAATCCCATCTCGTCTCCGTTAAAAATATCATTTTGAGAGTAATGACAATGCAGGTTAGGCCACTGAGTTTCTAACCAGGACTTTGTGATGTTTTTGTCAACACTCCCAGCTTCGCCATGCATTCTTCCCGCTAAAATGTCGTACCGTTTCTTAAATCGTTCACCCCAATCTTTGGAACACACTTATTGCTATCTTCCATATTACACACGGCAATTGAGTTCGCATTTTCTTCAGTATTGTTCTCCAATCCAACATTAACAATAGTTTTGGCAAAAATTTCTGCCTTTTCTCGCAGTATAGCGCCGCTTATAGGTACATTTTGAGTTCTCTGTGTTTTTATTTTATTAACGCATTGTCCACATCCGGTCTGGTAGGTTTTTTTAAGTCGCTTGAGTTTTGCAATTTTTCCAGCATTACACCCTTCTTTTATTTTATTTAGCTCTTATAGTGGAAACTGTTGATTTTAAAAGTTTGAATTGGTTACACACATCAATGTTTGATACTCCATTCTCCAGCTGTTTTATAATTTTAAGTTTGGTTTCAATCGATATTGCATTCCGTCTAGAAGTAGGTTTATTATTTATACTGAATGTAAATACCACGTGTATTTATTTGATAATGAATAACAAAAAAACAGAACAAATAGGGCACTGACAATAAGCAAAGTTACCTACCTTTATTCTCCAATAATGCAGGAACATAAGCTTCGTTTTTCTGTATTCACACACAACACCTCTAGGGACCTCGTGTCTCCCAAAGGACTTACAAACAAGTGGATATTTAGAGACCTCGTGTCTCTTCAAGGGGTTGAAAGCAATTCGCTTTCTCGAGACCTCTTGCCTCTTCAAGGACTCAAAAACAAGTGGCAGAGGGATGCAAGCTTCTCTCCCTTCTCTCATTCTTCTTCCCCCTCTCTGGTCTTCTGGCGGAAACCATTAGTAACACTTACTCTATGTCAGTGTAGCGCGCGACATTTGAATTTAAAAGTGACAGAACAACGAGCATGAACACTGAATGTTTTCGATGTTGTATAATTGATAGGATACGATGATATAGGTAGAACTACAGGTTATAACTAAACACTTATTTAAACTGCAAACTCACATATGCAAATCAGCACTCTACTCTGGCTATAATAATAATAATAATATTTATTCTGGCAAAAATTACACAGCCTTGTCAAACAAATACCAAATATAAGATTATAGAACTAAAATTGTGAAATAAACATCAAAAACAAACAAAAATACAAAAGACAAAAGAAACAAGTTCACACACATAAAAAAAATGGCATCTTATGTTGTCTCTAGTGGCTCTACTCTATCCACTCAATGTCCATATTGAGGTATTCACTTAAAGAATAAAATGCATACTTCATAAGAGTGTTTTTCACATTTCTCCTAAATTCTCGCTTATGTTTTGATCTTATATTCTGGGGGATTTTATTGAAGAACTTGACACCCCAGCAATTCACCCCGGTTTCAGCTCTTTTTATTCTATGATAAGGAATGGATATGTTCTGTCTGCCTCGGGTACCATATTCGTGGTAATCTCCGTTTTGGTTGTAGTCCTCTTGATGTTGGTAAGTATATAAGACACTTTCCAAAATATATGCTGAAAAGATGGTAAGTATGCCTGTCTTCGTGAATAAGGTTCTACAACTTGTACGGCTGTCTACAGAACAGATTATTCTTACTGCAGCTTTCTGTTGCAGAAATATTTCAGACACTCCAGGGCTACTTCCCCATATTAGGATACCATAAGTAGCCCTACTTTGGAAACATGCATGATAAGCTGTCAACACTGTCTGGTAATTACTGATGTTCATCAGACGCCTCAACAGATACAGACACGACGCCAATGTGCCCTGGAGCTTTTCAATGTGCATTGACCAGCGAAAATCTGATTGTATATATACACCAAGAAATTTCACAGATTGTTTTTGTCTTGGTTGCGTTTGGTGGGAGCTGATATTCAAGACTTTTGTTTTGTTTACATTGAGTTTCAGTTTATTATTTCTAAACCATTCTACTGCTTCCGACATTGTGATATTTCTTCTCTCATTAAGTTCAGCTTCATTTCTGCCAATGTTAACAAATGAGGTATCGTCTGCATAGAGAGAAACTGCATCAGACGAAACGTTCTCTGGAAGATCATTTGTGTATATAATGAATAGGAGAGGCCCTAGCAGCGAACCCTGAGGTATACCTCATGTTTGTGTCTGCCAACTCGAGTACTGTTATGAACAGTAGGTATAATAAATTATTAGCACTGGTAGAAGAATGTTGCAGACTTTACGAAAAAAATGTGCGCGGGACTTGACTTGTCTGGAGTTATGTATTATTCCTGGAATGACTTCTCATTGTGACGTCCTCACTGATTGGCACGTTATAAGCGATCCTACTTTGATTTTTGTTACGTCCACAGGTTCGCTATAACCGAGCGTTCGTATTAACCAAGGTTCGTTATAAAGATGTGTCAAGTGCATTGTTTGTTTAAATGGGGTTTATATTGGGACTTCGGATTTTGTTCGTATAAACCGAGCGTTCGTTATAACCAGGGTACATTATAACCGACCTTTATTGTACTATGATATAATAGATTTGTTCTGGGGGGGGGGGGGGGGGTGTCCTATAATATGAATAGTTAATAAGGAACACTTAAACTCTATGAATTATCATTTATTATGAATTGTTCCATGACATTCAAATTTTGAATTTGGCATTGGCCAAAGTCAGCTTAATGATTGACATCAGAATTGCAGCTGATTGTATTGCTTTTGGCCAGTTTGAAGAGCTGTTACGTAGCTCAGGGACATCTCGATACTCGCTTACTAGTAAGGGAAGCAACAAACAGCAGTGTGACCAACGGCCACGCAAACAGTTTCTGTGATTCTCTTGCCAGCGTTTTGAAGACCTTACTTTTGGGATTATCCTTACATCAATAAGTTTAAACTGTGAATCATGTATAATTATATGCTTAACGTCCAAACTAGTACAATTATATGTTTAAAAACAAAATTATTAGAATTTCAGTTTCGTTATTAAACTTGAAATCATAATAAATATTTCAACCTGGTGGCCATTCTACGCCTACGTAATTTTCTAATAATATTCGTATTAATTCTAATTCTATTGTAATTGTTGATTATGTTATAAGAATTTCTTTTTACTTTGTTATATATATTAGGGCTCAGCTGACATGTAATTAAAATCAATGCAGTCATATTTAACAAAAAATTGGAGTTCAGTTTTTTTCTCATTGACTTATAAATTTAAGATAGTTTATCTATTTTTTTTTTCAGCAATTAAGAATGGTTTGACATTATTTTAAACCATTAGTAATTTAATTTTTTTCATATTACTAAAATTTTTGTGTAAATGGATTACAATAAATTTATTCTCACTCAAATTGAATTTTACATTTAACCCTTTCTTTACCAAGCCTAATCGACCTTTCAATGTCATCATACCCAGCCTTTTTAGTGAATTTTCTTTATTAAAAAAAAAAAATTCACTAATGGGGAGATCTCGTCTTTTGAATTTTGAAAAAATGTCTTCAAATGAGCGCGAACTAGGCCTCCTAGATGGGTTCTAAGAGGCCTAGTTCGCCAGGGTCCGTTTCAATTTTTATATGTTTATATATATATATATATATATATATATATATATATATATATATATATATATATATATATATATATATATATATATATATATATATATATATATATATATATATATATATATATATATACAGATATGGTTTCTATAATGGGAAAGTAAACATACACACAACAACACACTCTTAAAACCACCCATACATAGCATGAAACAAACATATTTTGCTTACTTTTGGTGTATGCAATGCTAATGCAGCATATAAGCAACGTGGCAAGGGAAAATTGGCCCAAGTTTTCCCGGTAAATTTTGTGTTTTCTTCCGGAAAAAAAAATTATATCTTCTAAAATAACAGAGTGATGGCAACCAAATTTTGTAAGCTGGTTTCTGTCATAAAGGGTATCCTATGTACCAAAATTCAAATCTCTATGTTAAAAGAGAAAGAAGTTAAGAGGTAAATTAATTTTTAATTAATTAAATCTGAGTTAAAACGTCAAAATTGATAATTATGGTAGGAGTACGAACGTGAGTGAAGAAAACGACACTAAATGACTAACAAGCTCCTAGATCTGTGTCTATGTCGTTATTTTCCTTCATTTCTTTCAAACATGTGCAAAAGATTCATTGTAAATTTAAATTGTTTCGTGTAAATAGAAAAGACATTATACAATTAACATACTACTGGATATACCTGCTAGTCGGACGTGGCCAAGTCGGCTAAGCTGATATTCGAGTCCTTGCAACTCCAACTGTGAATAATTTTTAAACGAGTTAATAAAACTTCCAAAAAAATTACTCGACCCATGTTCCCTATTTAAAATATAAGGGTTGTTATCACCACCCTTATGGGGTTGATATGACAAAGTTGAGTTTTATGTCTAAACATGTCCCCCTCAATATTAAAATTGACGTGTTTCAGCGTAAAAAAATATATTATCTGGATGCAAATCGGTCTGTTTCGTTTTCAATGCGCCAGCCTGTGTATATATATATATATATATATATATATATATATATATATATATATATATATATATATATATATATATATATATATAAATTGAAACTCACCACAGATATGGGTTCTAGAGGTCCTAGATCGCGCTCATTTGAAGAAATTTTTTCAAAATTCAGAAGTAGGGATCTCCCCATTAGTCAAGTTTTTCTAAGAAAATTCACTAAAAGACCTGAAGATCGTTTCACTAACAAAGTTAGCGTCATCAGCGTCAACATTGTTAGTGAAACGATGGTCAGGTCTTTTTTAAATGTGATGTGTCAAACTTGATCTGGCGATCGTTTCACTAACAAAGTTAGCGTCATCAGCGTCAACTTTGTTAGTGAAACGATCGTCAGGTCTTTTTTTAAATGTGATGTGGTGATTCCGGTTCTCCAAGTGTGCTTATTAGACATTTACTAGGAGACAGAACACATAAGAATGAATGCTTCTGAGGTAAAAGTGTTACTATACGCTGACGATGCCGTACTACTTACAGAATCTGAAGGAGAAATACAGCGGGTATCAAGAGAGACTGTTGACAGTCACAAATTAAATGATTCTATGTGTCAACGCAGAGAAGACTAAAGTAATGTTTGATAAAGATAGTGGAGTGAGTAATTGCAGTCTCCTGATAAGTGGTAATCTAGTAAAGGAATTTAATTAAATGTTGAATGTAACGGCTTCTCCTCCAGACACCAAAATTTACTTCAGAATTTCTCTTACTCCCGACGCGTTTCGACACTCCAAGAGGTCATCTTCAGGGGATAACTCTACAAACATAAACAAGATAGGTCTGTCAGAAAAACATTAGTTTTTCCGGTAGGCAATTGTGCATAAGCACAATGATGACAAGGTAATCTTCACAGAAAAGTCACAAGTCACACAGAAAACATCGACCAACAGTCAAGTTAAAATCTAAAAAACTACAGATGCACAATTGCCTACCGTAAAAACTAATGTTTTTCTGACAGACCTATCTTGTTTATGTTTGTAGATTTATCTCTGAAGATGACCTCTTGGAATGTCGAAACGCGTCTGGAGTAAGAGGAATTCTGAAGTAAATTTTGGTGTCTGGAGGAGAAGCCGTTACATTCAACGTTTAATTATGGTAATCCCAGACAGTGTGACGTTAATGAAATAAAGGAATTTAGATGTTTAGGAAGATCATTTTCAAACAACAAGAATAGATGATCAGATACAATAAGTAGGGTAAATACAGGAAGAAATGTGCTCGGAGCTATGACCACCATAGCTAGGAGTAAATGTGTACCTAAAGAGGTTAAAGTGGCTGTATACAGGGTGATTCGCAACGCAATGGACACAGAATGTATCTTTTTTTTATATTTCGACAACACACCACGAGGGCTTACAGCCTAAATACTATCGTACCGTGGGTGCCGACAAGGAGGAAAGAGGCAACTTGTTAATTCTGGACTTGAAGGTTCGGAGGAGAAGGAAAAACATGTGCCGGCAATGAATTCCACAACTTGGAAGTCCTCGGAACAAAAGAGCGGGAATAACAAGATGTTCTATGTCTGGTGACCTGGACACTAAAAGGGTGCATTCGCTCTGTTCCTCTGGTAGATCTGTTGGGGGCAGCAGGTGGATGAACTATGGAAGAAAGCGACTCTGAGCAGTGCCCGTGCAGATATCTATAAAAGAGGTGGGCAAGGGATGGCAGCCTTTGGGTAAGGGTAGGGTCACTGATGAGACGTATAACTCCTTTCTGAATGGAGTCCAGGATAGCGAGTGTAGAAGCGGCAGCGTCACCCCAGATGTGGGAGCCGTATTCGAGGTTTGGCCTTATTTGTGAAGTATATAAGGTATAGAGACTAGCTGGTGAAAAGTATTTGCGAGCCCGGAAGAGGAAACTTAATTTATCAGCAGCCGCTTCTGCAATTGATGTGACATGTTGGTGCTAAGTGAGATTTTGATCCACAGAAATGCCAACAAGTGAAAAGGACTCATTACTTTGAATAACTTGGTTGTTCATTGTGATGGGTCTAGGGCTGGTGTATCTCTTATGAGATAGAAAGCAAGACTGAGATTTGGTGGAGTTGAATTGTACAAGATTTCTACTTCCCCAGTCTAATATTTTTTGGAGATCCACGGAGACAGAACCCTCCATGAGTCTGCGATCCTCATCTATTTGGGCTAAAGAGACAGGCTTATATATTGTATATTTGAGTGGAGGGTGCTGTCGACCGTGTAACTGTGAACTGGGTTGGATGTGCTAGAGAGGAGGCCATTGATGTGGAGAAGAAACAAAATAGGGGCTAAAGCTGAATCTTGAGGAACTCCTGCATTAATTGGATACAGTTTAGAAGAATGGCCATCCACGACACCAGAAATGCTCCGGTTGGAGAGGAAATTTGCTGTCCAGGTACAGAGTGAAGTGTAGAGGACCTCAAAACATGCCGATTTTTTATGTAAATTTTTTCTCTGACGCCCATGGTTAGTGAGATATAACCCCGGAAGATTCTTTAATTACAAGCAATAACTGTATTGCAGCAATGCCCCAACACAGAACAACCAAATTTGGTAGACGGTTTTCTTTTATCAACGTCTTTATTTGACAAAAATTTGAAGTGGGTGTAAACTAAAAAAGAGGTGAATTAGGGGTGGGTCACCCTTTAAATGACATGGTTTTTTTAAACCCTGACCCAATTAAAAGTTAAAGTACATCAATTTTATAGCAAATTAAATTTTGCACCTTTTTCTCCTCTTGTCAAATTTTCGACCAACCACCAATTTTTGAGGAAATTAAGATTTTTAGAGTTGAGATCAAAACAAAATTATGTCCCTTGAAGACTTTATTAAACATTAAATTCTTACAGGGGATGCCTTAGTCGCTCTGCAAGTCATCTGTTGCTAGGTTACAGTTGTTGGGAAATCTGATATTACTTAAATTTATAAATTTTTACAATAATTATTGTCTAGTGTTTCTTGTTTTCTTTTGTGATAATAATTTGTTGCTTAAAATGGCTGGAAAATACTTGGTTAATGAACAAGTTGCCATGCTTATGGTATTAAGGTTTTCTGAGGGTAATTACCTCAGAAGTGTAGAGGTATATCGAAGAAGATTTCCTAATCGTAATATACCACATCGTCAAACGTTTGCCAATGTTGAACGTAGAGCTCGGGAAAAGCGGGTTCCTTTTTCATAAAAAATGCTGGAGGGCGCTTTCATGCAGTGAACGCACGAATTGAGGAGCGTTTTCTAGACAGTATTGGAAGTGAGCCTCAAACCAGCACCAGACGACTATCTAGACAAATTCATTAACCACAGCTGACGGTCCAGAGAATTATCCGTCGCAGTGCTGTATTCCTATCTTCTTCAAAAAGTGCAAGAACTGCTACTGCAGAATTTAGAGCAAGACTGTTTTTTTGTAATTTTATCTTACATCAGAACATGAATTTTCCCAAGACCATTCTTTTTATGAATGAAGCTTGCTTTACAAGGAGAGGGATTATGAATGTGCACAACTGCCACGAATATTTGGACGTAAATTCACATACTACAGTAACCCACCATTTCCAAAGAGAATTTAAAATGTGTGAACAGGTATTGTTGGGGGACATTTGGTTGGGCCAGTTATTTTACCAAACCGCTTAAACGGCGCAACATATTTGTTTTTCTTGCAAAATGTTCTTCCTGAACTACTGGAGGAGCTGCCCTTACAAATGCGCAGCGAAATGTGCTTTAGGCATGATGGGGCACCTCCACAAGTTACTACAAATGTTCGTGGATTTTTAAACCAACAGTTTCCAAATCGATGGATAGGGCGTGGAATTAATTGCCCTCAACATTAGGCAGCACGATCACCAGACTTGAATAAATGTAACTTTTTTCTCTGGGGGGACTTGAAGAGAATCTGTGTATTTAACACCAGTTCAAACTGAGGAAGATATGTGGAGTCGCATCAATAATAAGTGGACCATTATTGAAAGTGACATCCAGAATTACTTGACAGAGTCGACATTAATTTTTGACGAATGGTGCAGTGGGTTATGTGAAAATGGAAGTTCTTTTGAGCAATATCTTTAGTGTTTTTTTATTTATTAGTTTTTAATAGCGTTCGCTAAATTTCAGATATGTTAATGTTTAATAAAGTTTTCAAGGGGCATATTTTTGTTTTGATTTCATCTCTAAAAATCTCAATTTTCTCAAAAAACTGGTGGTTTCTCTAAAAATTTACAAGAGGAGAAAAAGGTACAAAATTTAATTTGCTATAAAATTGAGATATTTTAACTTTTACTTAGGTTAGTGTTTAAAAAAAACCATGTCATTTAAAGGGTGACCCACCCCTAACTCACCCGTTTGAGTTTATATGCACTTTAAATTTTTGTCAAATACCGACGTTGGTAAAAGAAAACCATCTATCAAAGTTGGTTGTTCTATGTTGGGGCATTGCTGCAATACAGCTGTTTCTTGTAATTATTAAAGAATCTTTCGAGGTCAATATCTCACCAACTATGGGCGTCACAGAAAAATTTTATATAAAAAATCGGTATGTTTTAAGATCCTATACACGCATACATCCTCTGTCCGTTGCGTTGGGAATCACCCTGTATAACAAGCGTACTGGTCCCGACTGTTCTATATGGGTTTGAAAGTTGGGTATGTCAGGCAAAGCATGTAAATAAATTGAATGTTGTTGGAATAGACTACCTGAGGCGAGTGGCGGGTAAATCAAGGAAAAACAGAGTTAAAAATGAATGGGTTCTTAGCGAATGTATTGTAGAAAAGTCTAATTAAAGTAAGTATGAGAGCAATGTGCTTAGATGGTTTGAGACACATAGAACGAATGGATAATGATAGAATCCCAATCTAAAGGTTTACCGCTGCCTGAAACTGGTGACTCCCCTTGAGTGTTCCATTTCCTGGGTTTCTCCAAAATTCACTTCTGTATTCCTAGGAGTACGATTGATATTCAAAGACAAGCCGGGATCGTTTACCTTTGATTCAGAGGTAAAACCGTCATCTTCGGATTCTGGCAAATATTCGCCTCTATTACTGTCTTCTAAATAGACGGAAATTATTAGCAAAAAATTCAGGGGATTATGCTACTTTTTTGTCATGAATCGATTCTCCTTAAATTTGGTGCACTTGTATAATATACAATTTTGTATTTATGTTGCTGATTTGATGTGGCTCCCTTGGAATCTAAAGGCCGAAACTGCCCTTGACCAACAGATAATAACTCATAACGTTTTTGGTTGAATTTTTATCTCAAATCTGACAATACATGATTGAAGAGAACCATAAAATCTTCAAAAAAAAGGTGCTCCTGTTGCATCCTGATAAAACTAACAGTTTTCGAGAAAAATGTTCTTAAAGTTTTGCTGGTATTGACTGAATACGAAATCACCTAATTTCATTTTCAATATTAATGGAGTGTGCTTTGAAAACATTATCGGTAAACAAGATCAGGTGACATCAGTTTTGACAGATAAGAGTTTGTTATGATTTTACTTGCAAATTAGTCCAGGTTAATTATAAAATAAGACGAATAGTAATAATAATAATATTTGTTGAGACTCTGTAACTTAGTTATTTTTGAGTTTTCAAAAAAATGCTATAGGAACTTGTGGCACTAGTTTTTAGAGTAGCATAACCCTCTGAATTTTTTGCTCATTATTTCCAGGCACCTGTATAAACAAATTTACATTTGTTAGCTTTGCTAACTATAAGATCACTTACTACTATTATTATTATTGTCTTTTTTGTTGGCCAGAAGGTTTTGCTTAGGGTTCATACTGATTTTGAGAATAAATCAGAAAGAAAATGAAAAACACGTAGCCAACTATTATGTCACAGTTAAAGGAAAGATATATGAAAAAGGCCGTGCTGAGATAAACCACTATCAAGCAGCACAGGACTGCCTATTAGCCAGTGAAAGTTGCCTTTTTATGAAGTAGTTCATAGAGCCACAATTTGCAAATTATTAGTGAATTTTTATTTAAAAAATTCACTAATAGAGGTATCGATGGTGAGACTTTGCAAAAAAAATTTCCAATAACCGCCAACTAGGACCCCTAGAACCCATATCTGGGGTCAGTTTCAATTTTTATATTGCCTACTCCTTAGAGTGATGGACAAAGGTGGGTAAAGTAAATATGTAAGGACACTCTAAGGCCTCAATCTGCCTACTCCTTAGAGTGGTGGACAAAGGTGGGTAAAGGAAATATGTAAGGACACTCTAAGGCCTCAATCTGCCTACTCCTTAGAGTGGTGGACAAAGGTGGGTAAAGGAAATATGTAAGGACACTCTAAGGCCTCAATCTGCCTACTCCTTAGAGTGGTGGACAAAGGTGGGTAAAGGAAATATGTAAGGACATTCTAAGGCCTCAATCTGCCTACTCCTTAGAGTGGTGGACAAAGGTGGGTAAAGGAAATATGTAAGGACACTCTAAGGCCTCAATCTGCCTACTGCTTAGAGTAGTGGACAAAGGTGGGTAAAGGAAATATGTAAGGACACTCTAAGGCCTCAATCTGCCTACTGCTTAGAGTAGTGGACAAAGGTGGGTAAAGGAAATATGTAAGGACACTAAGGCCTCAATCTGCCTACTCCTTAGAGTGGTGGACAAAGGTGGGTAAAGGAAATATGTAAGGACACTCTAAGGCCTCAATCTGCCTACTCCTTAGAGTGGTGGACAAAGGTGGGTAAAGGAAATATGTAAGGACACTCTAAGGCCTCAATCTGCCTACTCCTTAGAGTGGTGGACAAAGGTGGGTAAAGGAAATATGTAAGGACACTCTAAGGCCTCAATCTGCCTACTCCTTAGAGTGGTGGACAAAGGTGGGTAAAGGAAATATGTAAGGACACTCTAAGGCCTCAATCTGCCTACTCCTTAGAGTGGTGGACAAAGGTGGGTAAAGGAAATATGTAAGGACACTCTAAGGCCTCAATCTGCCTACTGCTTAGAGTAGTGGACAAAGGTGGGTAAAGGAAATATGTAAGGACACTCTAAGGCCTCAATCTGCCTACTCCTTAGAGTAGTGGACAAAGGTGGGTAAAGGAAATATGTAAGGACACTAAGGCCTCAATCTGCCTACTCCTTAGAGCGGTGGATAAAGGTAGGTTGGGTTGTTGTAGCTCGATTACGGGGCCTCAATCTGCCTACTCCCCAAATCTCGCCGGAGATCGTCTGTGAGGTCTCAGTGTGTTCAACCCTAGGCCTCAGAGAGATCTCTCTGAGACCTAGGGCCTCTCGATGAAACTTGGCAAGTGCCTTTCTTTTATTAATGGCTTGAATGAGTTCGTTAGCCAGGAAAATCGACTAGGTTTTGCCGGAAAATTTTGAGTTTTCTTTCGGAAAAAAAAATTCTCCAAAAATTACAAAGTTATTTCAATGAAATTTTGTGTATATGTTGTCTTGCGTAAGGCCTTACTACGTAGCAAAATTCAACTTTCTAAGTTTATAGAAAATTGAGTTATTCCAATTTTGAGGTTTTTTTTTTTCGACAAAAATTTTTTTCTCTGAAAATTACAAAGTTATTTTAATGAAATTTTGTGAATATGTTTCCTTGCGAAAGGTCTTACTATGTACCAAAATTCAACTTTCTAAGTTTATAGAAAGTTGAGTTATTCAAATTTGAAGCATTTAATAAAAATTCACCACCATAACGCACTTTCTGCGTCCCGGACTTTTATGATTTCCACTTGTCTTAAAATTATACAGTTATGCTCCATTATTTAAGCAGAAATTATTTTTTAAATGTGTTCAAGCAGTGAATGCAATCATATTTAAAAGTAAGCTTGTTTTCTAATCATATTTGCAATAATTACATTTTTATAAGATTCAGTATAATTATAAAAATTTTTGTTTTATGAAAACGTGAAAATTTGAGATTAAACATGAAATTATTGATAGTTACGTGATTAAACTCAAAACTGTACATAATATGAGGTGATTCCAAAAGTAAGGACTCCTTTTTTTTTAGAAATAGAAAGAAACATTTATTTTTTCAATAATTGATACATCATTTTAAAACTAGAACACTTCTCACATTTTCTACATAATCGTCATTTCTTAGTCGCTGTGGCATTTTGTATGTCCATGTCATACCAGCCTGTTGCCATATTGTTGATGAAGCGCTGGACCTCATCTTTCACCTTGTCATCAACAGTGAAACGTTCTTTCAAGAAGTGATAGCCTTTGGGCACCAAGTCTGGACTGAAAAGTGAGTGAAGATGATGTCCCATCCAAAGAGTTGCAGGAGACAGACGCTTTCATGGGTGATCCTGTCAACGTCTATTGTGGTCGCAGAAGTCGACCAACAATACCCATTTTCTATCCCAAAGCAGCGTTGCCATGACATTGCCGGCAGGCTGTTTCTTGTGTACACCTGATACTCCAACTTTTCAGTCAAAAGTCCTATGAATGGCGCTCCAAGAAACCTCAGGAACCAAAATGTAGAGATCGCGGAAAATGATCCTCAGAACTTGACACATGATTTATTTAATCTTGTTTCATTGGAATTTGGCTATCTCCAGCTTTCTTCTTCGTCGTGAATTTCAGTTCTGCCGGCTGTAAACCCCCCTCACCACTTGCGGGCGTATTACGTTTTTAACATTCATGCACAACTCTCCATCTCCATAACATCTGATAACAAGCACAAGTCCGGAATACATTCCGGACACTATCGTGGGCACTTAGATGCTGAGCTGAGATGGTAGAAACCAATTTCAGGGGAATCTGAACTGGAACACTAGTCATAGTAGGCTACCAACAGGTCCAATCAATATTTGATATCACACTAGCACAATACAAGCTTTGCCATGACATTGCCAGCAGGCTGTTTCTTGTGTACACCTGATACTCCAACTTTTCAGTCAAAAGTCCTATGAATGGTGCTCCAAGAAACCTCAGGAACCAAATTGTAGAGATCATGGAAAATTATCCTCAGAACTTGACACGATTTATTCAATCTTGTCTCGTTGGAAATTGGCTATCTCCAGCTTTCTTCTTCGTCGTGAATTACAGTTCTGCCGGCTGTAAATTCCCTACACCACATGTGGGCGTATTACGTTTTTAACATTTACGCACCAGTCTCTATCTCCATAACATCTCCAAACATCTGATAACAAGCACAAGTCCGGAAGACATTCTGGACACTATCGTTGGCACTTCGATGCTGAGCTGAGATGGTAGAAACCAATTTCAAGGGAATCTGAACTGGAACACTAGTCATAGTAGGCTACCACCAGGTACGTGGGCGGAGAAAGTAAGCTATTCTGTACCACACCTCAATCAATATTTGATATCACACGAGCAGAACATAAGCGTTGCCATGACATTGCCGGCAGGCAGTTTCTTGTGTACACCTGATACTCCAACATTTCAGTCAAAAGTCTTATGAATTGTGCTCCAAGAAACCTCAGGAACCGAAATGTAGAGATCATGGAAAATGATCCTCAGAACTTGACACATTATTTGTTTAATCTTCAGACTGACTCGTTGGAAATTGGCTATCTCCACCTTTCTTCTTCGTCGTGAATTTCAGTTCTGCCGGCTGTAAACCCCCCCCTCACCACTTGCGGGCGTATTACGTTTTTAACATTCATGCACAACTCTCCATCTCCATAACATCTGATAACAAGCACAAGTCCGGAATACATTCCGGACACTATCGTGGGCACTTAGATGCTGAGCTGAGATGGTAGAAACCAATTTCAGGGGAATCTGAACTGGAACACTAGTCATAGTAGGCTACCAACAGGTCCAATCAATATTTGATATCACACTAGCACAATACAAGCTTTGCCATGACATTGCCGGCAGGCTGTTTCTTGCGTACACCTGATACTCCAACTTTTCAGTTAAAAGTCCTATGAATGCTGCTCCAAGAAACCTCAGGAACCAAATTGTAGAGATCATGGAAAATTATCCTCAGAACTTGACACGATTTATTCAATCTTGTCTCGTTGGAAATTGGCTATCTCCAGCTTTCTTCTTCGTCGTGAATTACAGTTCTGCCGGCTGTAAATTCCCTACACCACATGTGGGCGTATTACGTTTTTAACATTTACGCACCAGTCTCTATCTCCATAACATCTCCAAACATCTGATAACAAGCACAAGTCCGGAAGACATTCTGGACACTATCGTTGGCACTTCAATGCTGAGCTGAGATGGTAGAAACCAATTTCAAGGGAATCTGAACTGGAACACTAGTCATAGTAGGCTACCACCAGGTACGTGGGCGGAGAAAGTAAGCTATTCTGTACCACACCTCAATCAATATTTGATATCACACGAGCAGAACATAAGCGTTGCCATGACATTGCCGGCAGGCAGTTTCTTGTGTACACCTGATACTCCAACATTTCAGTCAAAAGTCTTATGAATTGTGCTCCAAGAAACCTCAGGAACCGAAATGTAGAGATCATGGAAAATGATCCTCAGAACTTGACACATTATTTGTTTAATCTTCAGACTGACTCGTTGGAAATTGGCTATCTCCAGCTTTCTTCTTCGTCGTGAATTTCAGTTCTGCCGGCTGTAAACCCCCCCCCTCACCACTTGCGGGAGTATTACGTTTTTAACATTCATGCACAACTCTCCATCTCCATAACATCTGATAACAAGCACAAGTCCGGTAGACATTCCGGACACTATCGTGGGCACTTAGATGCTGAACTGAGATGGTAGAAACCAATTGCAAGGGAATCTGAACTGGAACACTAGTCATAGTAGGCTACCAACAGGTCCAATCAATATTTGATATCACACGAGCAGAACATAAGCGTTGCCATGACATTGCCGGCAGGCTGTTTCTTGTGTACACCTGATACTCCAACTTTTCAGTCAAAAGTCCTATGAATGGTGCTCCAAAAAACCTCAGGAACCAAAATGTAGAGATCGTGGAAAATGATCCTCAGAACTTGACACATTATTTGTTTAATCTTCAGACTGACTCGTTGGAAATTGGCTATCTCCACCTTTCTTCTTCGTCGTGAATTTCAGTTCTGCCGGCTGTAAACCCCCCCCTCACCACTTGCGGGCGTATTACGTTTTTAACATTCATGCACAACTCTCCATCTCCATAACATCTGATAACAAGCACAAGTCCAGAATACATTCCGGACACTATCGTGGGCACTTAGATGCTGAGCTGAGATGGTAGAAACCAATTTCAGGGGAATCTGAACTGGAACACTAGTCATTAGTCATAGTAGGCTACCAACAGGTCCAATCAATATTTGATATCACACTAGCACAATACAAGCATTGCCATGACATTGCCGGCAGGCTGTTTCTTGCGTACACCTGATACTCCAACTTTTCAGTTAAAAGTCCTATGAATGCTGCTCCAAGAAACCTCAGGAACCAAATTGTAGAGATCATGGAAAATGATCCTCAGAACTTGACACATTATTTATTTAATCTTGTCTCACTGGAAATTAGCTATCTCCAGCTTTCTTCTTCGTCGTGAATTTCAGTTCTGCCGGCTGTAAACTCCATACACCACTTGTGGGCGTATTACATTTTTAAAATTTATGTTCAACTCCCCATCTCCAAACATCTGATAACAAGCACAAGTTCGGTAGACATTCTGGACACTATTGTTGGCACTTAGATGCTGAGCTGAGATGGTACAAACCAATTTCAAGGGAATCTGAACTGGAACACTAGTCATAGTAGGCTACCAACAGGTCCATGGGTGGGGAAAGTGAGCTATTCTGTACCAACACTCATTCAATATTTGGTATCACACTAGCACAAGCATAACATTCTTATGCTGTGACGCTGAGACAGCAGTTGTAGGAGATAGTAACTGCTTTTTCTACCCACCTTCCTACCTGTTAGGCCTGATGCGAACTGCAGGCAGGTGAAGTAGAACTGATAACAAACGCCTTTTTTCTCTCCAGAAGACATTCCGGACGCTATCGCCGGTACTTAAATGCTGGGCGGAGATGTCAGAAACCATTTTCAAGGGAATATGAACTGGAACACTTGTCATAGTAGGCTACCAACAGGTATGTGGGCGAAGAAAGTGAGCTATTCTGTACCACATCTCAGTCAATATTTGGTATCACACTAGCACAACATAAGCAAGCATAACATTTTTATGCCGTAACGCTGTGACAGCAGTTTTAGGAGATAGTAACTGCTTTTTCTACCCACCTTCCTACCTGTAAAGCCCGATGCGAACTGCAGGCAGGTGAAATAGAACTGATAACGAACGCCTTTTTTCTCTCCAGAAGACATTCCGGACACTATCGTCGGCACTACGATGCTGGGCTGAGACAGCAGAAACCATTTTCAAGGGAATCGGAACTGGAACACTAGTCATAGTAGGCTACCAACAGGTACGTGGGCGAAGAAAGTGAGCTATTCTGTACCACATCTCAGTCAATATTTGGTATCACACTAGCACAACATAAGCAAGCATAACATTTTTATGCTGTGACGTGTGGCAGCAGTTGTAGGAGATAGTAACTGCTTTTTCTACCCACCTTCCTACCTGTTAAGCCCGATGCGAACTGCAGGCAGGTGAAATAGAACTGATAGCAAACGCCTTTTTTCTCTCTTGCAGGAGAAATCACTGAGATCTTTGGAAACTCCGAAAATGTGAGCTTGTGCCTGTGATAACAAGCACAAGCATAACATTTTTATGCCACGACGCTGTGACCGCAATTGTAGGAGATCGGAGATCGTAACTGCTTTTTCTACCCACCTTCCTACCTGCTAAACACGATGCGAACTGCAGGCAGGTGGAATAGAACTGATAATAAAGGCCTTTTGCTTTTGCGAATAAGTTTTCAGTTTTTGTGAATGTTTATCATATGTGCTACTTGTGGCTGGATCTTGATGGTCGAATATGGAGATTCACAAAATGAAATGATCTATTACTATTACGGTAAACGTTGAATGTTAAATATAACGTACAGAGAATAGTGACAGTTACAAAATGCAAATTTCAACTTCAACCGTTAAATTTCTTGCATGGTTGCCATATATATTTACTAGAATTTATTTTTGTTCCTTGCCCATCGCAATTTGTTTCTCTCGCTTATGAAACGTTGGAAAATATCACAAAGTAGTAATAATAATAATAATAGTAATAATAATTACAACAGAGAACGGAAAATAGGAAATAGATATAATGCCAAAATTAATGTGAGAGTTAATAATATCAACAATTGAAAAACTAAACGAGTGTCTCGCCGCAGGAAATGGCCTTGAGCACAGGTTTTATTAAATCGTTATACACAAGGCCTGGGTAAAGGTGAAAGGTGCAGTTTAAGCAGAACCCTTCACCCAACCTCCTAACCACCCCTGACTATCAGTTTGACTAATTAAAACGCTGGGGGCAGGAGAACTATGAGGTAATTAATCCTGGCAAACATCAAGGTCATGCGAGCATAATACCTAATATGTACATTAACTCATGGTTGTCCTTCCCCCAGCGCTTTAATTAGACAAACTGTAGGTCAGGGGGTTGGGGGAAAGGTTATGTTTAAACTGGACCTTTCACCTTTACCCAGGTCTTGTTTATAACGATTTAATAAAAGCTGTGCGATTATTAATATTATTATTAACTACCAATTATTAATTTTAGCATTATATCCACTTTCTATTTTACGTTCTCTGTTATGATTATTACTGATAATTTCATTTAATTAAAAAGACGTTAATATTCAATATAAATACTAAACACTACATTGCCATGATACAAATTTGTATCATGGTACATTCCCTTTAGTTTGTAATCTAATTTAGAGTTAAATTTTTAGATCTGGCAACACAGTTCACATTTATCGTGATGTGACGTCATTTGCGACATGCGCAGTGTGTACCCTATGTTCAACGTTTACGACTAGTACTATTATTAATTATTCTATTATTATCATTTATCATTACCGTTTTCCAGCGGGGATTTTTTTTTCATGTTCGTGTGGGTCGTTCCTGTCGGTTGCTGCAAGTGTCATTATTACAATACGTCGAGTTCACCAGGCAGCAGTTGCCGTCAGCAGCTTCATGTTATGTCAAAAATTTTTGACAAATGTCAATATTTTTTGACATAACAATGCAGCGGCTGGCGGCTCAAGCGCCTGGTGAACTCGACCTTTGTCATGACAAATGTTTGGTTATTGTCACTGGACGCTGTCTTGTTTACGAGAATAAAAACGTCCCTAAGCCATGCAATATCGGATAAAAACAGTCTGTGTTCCTCGCTAAATACCGTTGTTACTTGCTACCAACGATTATAGACAGGAAGGATGGCTTAACTGCCTCTATTTGTTAGACAAATCTGAACCAGTCGTGACGTCAGCAATGGTGGAAAACACGTATACAAACGATTTTACACAGTTATTAAAACGTCAATACACAGCAACAATTATAGACACAATGACACCTTGTATACAAACGGCGGGAATCGTATACATAATTGGCGGGAAAGCACCAATGGAAGAAATGTATGGAATCAACCTACGTCGGGCATCATCGCTGACGTCACAACGGGGCTCGATATTTGTCTAACGCTACGCTTATGGGGATGAGCTATCCTTTCTTGTCTATAATCCTTGACTTGCTACGCCGTCTGTGACCGACATAGGAACTGACGTGAAATTCAAATGTAGAGAACTTTAAGTCCTTTTTTGCAATTAATAGATATGCTACTGTGATATAGGACTGTTTTTTGCGAAATATATTTTAAACCTTTATAAAATACCGCCACGAGTGCAAGTTATAGCCTGAACGACCCATTTTCAAGGTTATTTAAAATTTTCATGTATGCGAGCCATATAATTAACATTTTATTTTTGTATCTTTGAATAAATGTTTAAGTTATTTTAATGAAATTTGGTACATTTGTTGGCTTTGTGGATACTTTGGGCAATAATGTTGGTATTATTTACATGTCTTATATCCTATATTTTTGACGCATCAATTGATGAAGGCAATGAACATTCAATTGAAATACGATTCCTATGTTGTGATAAACGCATTTTTTTTGTATAGTACAATAAAGCACATTTAATTTTTTTACAAAACATGAGGAAGGAAAAACAACAGCGAAATATTATTTATTGTGGATTGTTCCATGCAATTCAAATTTTGATTATTTAATGTTCAAATTGTGAATTTGGCATCGGCCATAGCCCGCTTAATGATTGATATCAGAATTGAAGCTTGGTGCAGTTGATGGCTTGCTATTGGTCAGTTTAAAGAGCTTTTACATGGTTCGGGGACATCTCAATTCTCGCGACTTGCTCGGGAGTCGAGGAAGCAACAAACGGCAGTGTGGCCGACCGCCCCGCAAACACTTTATCTACGGCCCCAGCGCTTCCTTCCTTCCTTTTGCAATCATCTTTATATCAATAAATTTAAACTGTAAATTATGTAAATTTTCATGCAGTTGCAATGGAGAAGAGCACAAAGCGCCATCTCTGGTGCTGTGACTGTTCTATGCTTCCACAGCAGCTTCCACGTACACACAGTACGGCAAGAAGGAAGTTGCAGGAAGGAAACTACTCCCCTGGTTAATACCAAGACGAGCATTTAATTATATAACTCGCTAGCCACCATCGCTTCAGTACTACCAGGACTTGCGGCAAGATGTAAGGCAGCGGAGTACCGGCCTGGGAAGCCAGCTTTCTTGTACGGCGCCGAAATCGACGACAAACGACCGAGAGATTCTAGCGTAACTAGAAAACTTCAGTCGATCCAAAGAGCGTTTCTGTTGGACACAACGAATGCTTACAGAAAGACTTCCAACACAGCACTGGCGGGGTCTCCACCTTTGTGGCTGAAAACATACAAGATCGGCATATATAAGATCGGAGCACTCGAAGGCGACAAATTTTGAAGGATCGCACCAGGCGAAGCCAAGGAAAACCTAAGCGATAATAGGAGCGGAAAAGACAACAGAACGGTGGATATACACAGACGCGTCGAGAGCCGGAGTCGCGGTTGAAATAGGTATGGTGGCCTATGAGGACAACGTGATGATCAGAAGCAATAAAGGCCTAAAGCTCCAGGGCGAGGGCACCCGGTGCACATGACGGAATTGTTCGTAATGGGTACGAGAGTGGAAAAGGTCGCCACTCTTCAGGGTGGAACCGTTAACATTGGTTCCGACAGCAGAGTCGCCCTGGATATGCTCACCAGGAGGAACGGTCGACAGCATCCACAGGCAGATACAAGAGCAGGTGGAGCGCGTGGGAACAAAAATAAATCTGTGGTCGGGTAGCGACCAGTTCGAAGGTATCGCAAAGGCTGACGCGAGGGCAAAAGCCCCCAGAAGTAACCCCTTAGATCACAAGAGGGTAGAGGCTCCGGTGACCAGTAGAATTCTCAAAGTGTCAAGGAGAACACTAACGGAGAGTGGCAGAGACAATGGGACGAGGAAAGAAAGGGTATCGGCACATAGAGAGCGTGGGTGCGGATCTCAATGGCTGGAGTCACAGGCATTGAGCCTGCTGACTGGCCACGGCCCTTTCAAGGGCTACTTTAGTAGGGTTAACTTAAGGACCGGAACGAGAGAATGTGCGAGCGGAAACGGCGAGCAGGAGACAGCAAGACTACCAGATGGAAAATCCTAGGACAAGAGAAAATTTTGCGAGAAAACAGAACAAGGTTGGAGGTTCCTACCCGTTCAAGCTAAGCTAGGTCTACCGAAACCAGGAAATAGTGAATTTCAATCAATGAGCCGCGAAAATAGGAAACGCAGAGTGCGATTAGAGTAAACCGCCAAGAAAGTGAGAGCGCCGATTAGAGAAATAGATGAGATATCGGCAAAAGCGAGAGTGGAGTTAACGTTCGTATGAATGTGAGGAGGGTTCTATGAGGAGAAGCAAGGTCTTAAATTACCTGCTGATTTTTGAGTGTGGAGACGGTAGGGGTTTCTTTGCGGGCGACTTGGACCTGACAACACTTCCTCAACATTATGTGACAGGCCATTAATATGAGCCCACCTGGTTAGTTCACCCAAATCCTGTTGTAGCTGATAGGCATCTTGAACACAATCAATTTGTTTGTAGGGTTTCATATCGTCTGCAAATATTAAGATGTTGGAGTTCTGGATAAATTCAGTAATATCATTCACAAACAAGTTGAAAAGCACTGGTGATCAGTGTGCTTCGTTGTCGGACCCCCAGAAGAAATCTTCATAGTGCGAGAAGTACAATTTCCAATTTTAACAACCAAATAGCGACCAAGTGAGAAACGGCCACAGCCACTTCAGTATATCAAGTAGCACATTATGGTTAACCCTATCGAATGCTCTGGAGAAATCGGTGTAAATGGCGCCCATCTGCCGACCCATCTCAAAAGCTTTTGCAATATAATAGTTATGAAATACTAACAAATTTGTCATGGTTGATCTCCGCTTAGCGAAAGCATGCTGTTGCGTACTTATATTCTTATTACACCTTTTAACCTGCCAACTCAAGAACTATGTTATCTAACTAGGAATTTCTGACTGTCTACAAGCACTTCTATAATTTTTTTGCCAAAGTCTATCACCTTTCTTGAACAATGGATTGAAATACTTTGTACTTCATTTTGACAGTTATTTGAACAACTGGGCCCTGTAGAAGAGGCGATTCTGCGTTTTTGGTGCATTAAACGTAACCAGATTTGCAGTTACAACTGTGAACCTTAGACAGGCGTAGCCATCATTTAAGGAGTTGGTTACTTCAGCTTTCATTGATAAAGCGCTAGAAGCAGATATCAGGCGAGTGGATGAGAACGTAGTGTAAAGAGTACAATCATCAGCGAAGCTGTGGATCGGATTGCTGGTGGTTAGCAAAAGAAAGTGTGGGATCCAAAATGATTCCCTGTGGAACACCCGCATTCATTTTTAATTCATCTGATGAAACACCATCGAAAATAACATGCAAAGATGGGGATGTTTGTCTTGGAGATAGCACTTAAATTAGCGTTCAATTCTCGTATGTTTGTAAACTCAATTGTCAAGTTGCTATCTTTGAGGTTACCAGCAACCGCAGTAAAACATTTCCTTTCTTGTCTTTGTCATGTTTGTGGTATTGAGGGTTTTGGTTTTTGATTAGGTAACCAGCTTACGCAGATTTCATCCAGGTTCTAGACAAGAGTTTCAGGAAACTGTGGCCTCGGCAATGCCCTCCAAAAACACAGGTTTAGACCCACTCCAGGTGCATCCTGGTAGAACTGGTGCCTTGAAACTTTTCGCCAGCTAATGTGGCAGTATTACAAAGCGCTACCAATAGGTTCGGCCACTGGCGGCCAGCCTGCGGAACTGTTTCAGAGCTAGATCAAAAGTCGAGGCTGTCCCTGGACTTCCTCAGAGCCGCTGTTTGATTTGCGCACATCTAAACCTAAATAAAGCGTGTTACAAGAATACTACTCTGATCGGAATGGTCGGCAGTCAGCCTGTTGACTAACTTGGTAGTCATTGATCATGTAAGTTCTGAAGATTGGAAGCTTTAATGAGCACTAAGTTCACTTTGGATAACTCGTTCACCACAACACACATGTTAGTGCTGATAATCGACATTTATATTCTAAAAAGTTTCAAGATAACTGCACTGTTTAGGATATTTTTCCTTACTGATTATTAGTGAATTTGCATTAAGAAAATTCACTAATAGAGATGTATCGATGATAAGACTTTTGGAAAATTTCTTCAAATGAGCGCGAATTTGGGCCTATAGAACCCATATCCAAGGTCGGTTTTGATTTTTATATGTTTATATATATATATATATATATATATATATATATATATATATATATATATATATATATATATATATATATATATATATATATATATATATATATATATATATATATATATATATATATATATATTGATAACTCAAAAAATACTTGACTGATTTGGACCAAATTTGGGAATTACCTTGATTGTGTTGATGGATTGGATGAGTTCGTAGATGGGCACCGTGCGTCTAATTTTTCTTTGAAAAAAAATTTAAAGAAAATTTTGAAAACACAATAATTTTATGAAATATTGGACTGATTCGAATGAAAAGTAGCACATATATAGGAGACGTGATAATATACCTGTTAACCAAAATTCAAATTAAATGGCCCACAAGAAAGGGAGTTATTCGAAAATAAATATGTTAAAGTAATAAACAGTCTAAGATATCACTTCGAATTACATGAGGCATTTCACAGAGTGAATGATTTCAAGCATGGTTAGACTGTGAATGTTCTTTTCTAAACAGATAATTCAAAATCGACCAAGTCACCTGACAATTAAATATAAATGAGCCGGGTTGCCAGATATAATAAAATTTCAGTTGAATCTTAAAATGTAAAACATGGTCATAACACATATGTGTACTACCTATTGATGACAAATAAAAGTTCACAATAAATTAATCCATCCATTAAATGTCGTTTAATATTCATAAATGTTGAGTGACCAATTCCTTGTCTTATTTAAAAAAAAAAATTACAATCTAATTTGTACAATATGACATCGTCGCATGCACCCTGCGGCGAGGGGGAGGAATCAGCCCAGCACATCTTGTGCGAGTGTAAAGCTCTGGACCGCAAAAGACAACTGATCTATGGTCAGTCTAGACTGGAGACAGAGCAATATAAAACTTCACCCTACCGATCGCTGTGCAGACTAGTTCAAGACACAGTGATTTTGGAATGGGTGGAGTAAGACTAAGGGTATGCACAATCAACCAAACGTTGCAGTTCTATCGGGGCGGCAAGACCGCGGACGAGCCCTGAGGGAAAAAAAAGACATCGTTGCATGCGATGACACAGTGCGAGCTGCGTCCAGACACTCGAGACTTCGAGACCAAACGTTAACGTTAATAATTATCAACATGGACGTCTTATTTATATTCTTATTAAAACAGAAATCTTATTTTACATTTTTTATTATTATTTAAATAGATAATGTGGGACGCTAAAATAATTATATGTTATAAATGGTAAGTAAAATATTACTTAAATAACTGTCACTAATAACTAACCAAGGTATTTGTTTTTGTTATTTGCTTATAGGTTATGTTATAAACTTAAAGTTGAAACTGTATATTGTATAGTGATATTCTTCTTATCTTTAAGTTAGTGCTGTTTTGGAAAAACGCAATACACCCGTTTTATAAAAGTCTAGACGCAGCAAGTACGTTATGGTAGTGAATTTTCATAAGAATTGTACACTATTAGTAAGATATATTATTAAAACTAATTCTTTAAATTTAAATGGACCTTGGAGATCGGTTTTAGAGTCCCAGTTAGCGATTATTTGAAAAAAATTATATTTTATATGGAGCTACTAAATTAAAATTTGGTCTTAGATATAATATGTTAGTACTGCAAGTGCCGTTAAAAAAAAATTGTGTTACAAATTTCGCTACAAACGTTTTGCAGAAAAAATAAATGATTTACAAAGGGAATGTACCTGTCGAGTTATAAAAATACACTGTTGGTAAGATATACTATTAAAACTAATTCTTCAAATTTAAATGGATTCTTGAGATCAGTTTTAGAGTCCTAGTTTGCAATTATTTGTAAAAAATTATGTTTTATATGGAGCTACTAAATTCAAATTTGGTCTTAGATATAATATGTAAATACTGCAAGTGTCTTTAAAAAAATATGTGTTACAATCTCCAAGGTTCATTTAAATTTAAAGAATTCGTTTTAATAATATATCTTACTAATAGTGTACAATTCTTAGGAAAATTCACTACCATAACGTACTTGTTGCGTCTAGATTTTTTATTTACCTACAAGCGAAACGTAGTAAAATATATAGTATATTTTTCGTTGGCAAGATTTAATAAAAGACAAGTTTTGTCAGAATTTCATTTATTATTGTAAGGCATTGAAAAACATTTATAATTAAAAAGTCTACATTATATTTGCACTTCAAGACTATAACTAGTTATAGTTGCTATATACGTGTAATACACACATATGTATAAAAAAAGCTTAAACAAACTATTTGCCTAAAAAGCTTTATAATATAAATTGATATCTCCACACGCACATAAAAAAAAAGAAAAGAAATGACAGTCAACATTAGGCTTTCTAGCTGTAAACAAAGGCTTTTATGAAATTAATTATGTTTCAAAATAAATTACGTTCATACTATTTTCAAGTAGAGAAAACAGCATTTAAAACAACAATTTAATACGCCCACAGTGCCTCAAAACATAAATAATGGATATATTTAATGTAAGTTCCAAAACATAACAAATATTCCCTGAGTTCTAAATGTTCATGTTTAAAATTGAAAAATATATAGAAAAAATCAAAATACAGTAATATCATTTTTCCAAGCTAATTGAAACCAAAGATAACTCTAATAACAACGAAATTCAGATAATACGGCATATTTTATTTGATTTTAACTTTAATTACAATGCTGGCAGAAACATTCTGAGTAAAACTTTAAACACTTATTAATACAAATAATTTTTGATGAACACCCTTCGCATAAAACGGTCAGGTCAGGGTGACTTAACCTAAAACTCTATGGTTGACAGATGGTGGCAAGAGGCTTATACGAGACACTTGGCATTTCAGAAACATAATTGTACTAGATATGAAAAATATCCTATTTTTATCAAAATAATATTAAACTAATCAACATGACATGTCAAAACAGGGTATACAAGATAAGAAAAACTATCTGGATAATCTAAGTACCAACTCCAAGTGATTCACTGGAATCATAGAAATATCTTCATCTAAATATTAAGAATACAGTTGATTATGTGAAAACTGAAACCTGTGATCAGCACTAATAAGTACACTTGGAGAAACCCAAATCACCACAACACTTATTTCAGAGACCTTACGATCGTTTTATTGACAATGTCAACATCTTCAGAGGAAAAAAATTTCTAAACTAAACAAGTAGCTCCCGTGTATTTATATCGCGTCAAGGTAAACGAACTAGTCTGAAGTAAAATTGTCGTCCAAGAACGATCGTTTGTTTATTGTGTAGTGAAACTACGAGGTCGAAGACCTGCTTTAATCTTCTGGTCGACAAATTTATGAGCCCTTATCTAATATACGGATAATAGGTTTAAAGGAACCGAGTTATTTAAGGAATCTGCACGTTCCCTTTCGATCTAGAAATTTACTATGTGGATATTGGATCAAGCCGACAAACATCTGGCGAGATTTATATTGATTTTAATTCTTCGTGACAGTATTTATATTGACTTCATAGATACAAACAAAACGAACGGATCTTTAAGTCGAGACAAACGTAGAGATTAGTATATGTATAAACCGGCCGTGTTATTGACAGTAATTTATTATTCTACCAGACAAATTAGGAGTGTTTAAGCAGTCAAATGCAAAGTGAAAATAAAGGGCTTGAAATTAAAGGTGCCGAACGATTCAATGAATGCCGGATATTTCAGTGAAATTAGAGATTAGTTGCAAAGATTGCGATCTTAAATACGTGGGTCAAACTAGGAGAAACATAGCCACCAGATTTTGTGAACATCTCACACAGTTACGATATAGTACGGTGGACAAATCATGTGTGGCACAACATATATGGGATAATAATCACCACATTGACAAAGAAAATTTAAAACTTGTCAAAAATGTTAGACATCAAACTATGCTGGATTCATTAGAAAGTATTTCTATATTAAGGTCTATTAAGAACAAAACTTCATTGAATCGTTCGGCACCTTTAATTTCAAGCCCTTTATTTTCACTTTGCATTTGACCGCTTAAACCATCCTAATTTGTCTGGTAGAATAATAAATTACTGTCAATAACTCGGCCGGTTTATACATATACTAATCTCTACGTTTGTCTTGACTTAAAGATCCGTTCGTTTTGTTTGTATCTATGAAGTCAATATAAATACTGTCACGAAGAATTAAAATCAATATAAATATAGTTTTTATGTAGTATTTTAGTTGAATTATTTCTTTGTTAGAGTTAACATGGTGAGCCAAACACCCGGTTTTAGTTTTCTATTTAAAAAAGATGAGCGGAGTTGTTGTTGTTTATCTCGCCAGATGTCTTTGTCGGCATGATCCAATATCCACATAGTAAATTTCTAGATAGAAAGAGAACGTGCAGATTCCTGAAATAACTCGGTTCCTTTAAACCTATTATCCGTATATTAGATAAGGGCTCATAAATTTGTCGACCAGAAGATTAAAGCAGGTGTTCGACCTCATAGTTTCACTACACAATAAACAAACGATTGTTCTTGGACGACAATTTCACTTCGGACTAGTTCGTTTGCCTTGACGCGATATAAATACACGGTAGCTAGTTGTTTAGTTTAGAATTTTTCTTCCTCTGAAGATGTTGACATTGTCAACGAAACGATCGTAAGGTCTCTGAAATAAGTGTTGTGGTGATTTGGGTTTCTTCAAGTGTACTTAATAAAGTTGATGATTTGCCTGACAGTCTATCATACAAATACAATTAACAATTATTTTGCCGCTTTTATGCAAGCATCTGCGGATACATGTAAAAATAAAATCAACTATCATAATCATAATAAGTATAGTAGTTGATTAATATTCTCGTATTATTGGATTTTTCAAAAGCCTTGGATGCAATCAATCATAAAGTTGATGGAAAATCAAGGGAATAAATTAAATCGGAAGGTGTTTGCTCCACTGTTAAGAAACTTTTACGCTGATGCGGTAAAAACGGTTACAGGAGTTGTGGGTTAGTTCCCTTGTGCCCAGAAAATAATAATTTATACACAAATGTTCAAGCCCATCAAAGAAAAAATACAATCATTTTCAAATTCCTTGGAACTTGAGGTTCAAGAGAAATTAAACACATTTGAATCCTCTAGAGAAACCTGAACAGGTTCGATTGAAGACGTAAACCTTTTTTACTTCTGGAAGTCGTTGAAGACTCAAATAAGACATCTTACGGCACCGTTTAAGAATTTCTGCAGGAGTTAGCTCAGATGACAATATGAAAAGTATTGACATAACTGACGTTATGAATACAAAACACTTGGATTCAAATGATTTTGTAATTGAACCAGATTTTTCTCCACACAATGTGAATTTTGATCAGTGATCTTACTGTCACTGCTTGCAATAACTATGAATTGAGTTCGGAATTAGACACCTCATTATCATAAAAGAATAATAACAGAATAGGCGATGATGACTGTTTTGTCTCAAATGATGACCAAAGAGATCAAAGCATGATATTATATGTGCTGATCAAGTCATCAAACACTGATGAAAATTGAGTGTTGATGATTTTATCTCAGACTCGCACAAATTGACAGGCTCCCGATAATATCGATTTTACCACTTCCGAACAAATCTTTCCGATTTCTGATACATCTGCTAACAAACCATTTGATGGATGTAAGAAATATGTATCGATGAGCTCGGAGCTGACAGAACTTACTTTAAAAGAAACCTTCGCTCAAGTGAAGAAGAATAGGGGAGGGTGGTCCACAAGGAGACATGTTCCATAATGAGAATTTACCAATAACTAAAAATATATTTTATATTTGGCAACCCTGTTACCACAGTTTATTGTTTACATAGGTATAGTTTACCACGTGCAAGATCAGAGGATACGTAGTTTAAACAAGAAAAATATTAGATTTTTTGTGTTTTTAAATTGTTAGATATATTTCTCAAATTTAGGATTATGTACTGTGTGAACAAGTAGAATTGCAATGTAAGTTTGACCATTTAACTCTTTCAGGTTAAGTGGTACATAAAGTGTACCACCTTTTTTTATTCCTCCGGGTCTTGGTGGTACATATTCTATACCATTTATTCAAAAACATTTTGCTACAGTCACAGAAGCACAAGAATCGTACCACCTACAGAATATGTAATTATGGTTGCCTACCAGCTATTGTTATGAATATATTTGATTTTATGAATGCTGGCTATCATATTCAAATAGTTTTGAGCTTAAACGTTATTGTCTCTCATGGCATGGTGATATTTTAGTGAGTTTTAGTGTGTTATCTGGTGTTTCACTTTCAAATTTTGATACCAGGCTGGATACGGCAGTGTATTAGAGGGGATTAACATACTGGTAAGTAAAAAAGTTGTATATGCTATCGTAATTTTCGATAAAATTGAGGCGGTACAAAAAATGTACCACCATGACCATAGATCAGTGTTGTTATTTTCATAGTATTTTTATAGATTGTTATGGATGATATAAATTTGAAAGGCCGGACTAGAGACGAATTTTTGAAAGAATATGAGAACCTCCCCGACGATCAGGATTCTGTTATCGATGGTGATCTAGGTGATGATTGTAGTGATACAGTTTGATAATAATGCGGAAGTAGAAGATAATGTGCAACAAGATGAAATTCTTGATGCTCCGGTAGAAGATTCAGACTCTGACGATTCTGAATGGAATGTACCTCTGGATAAAGTAAGAGACAGATTGAAACAATTGCAATATGATGCGGATCCTATTTGGGGTCAAACGACTATTATAGTAGGTCCACTTGATTTTAGTCATTATTCAGGAGTAACGAAAGTCCTTCAGGATATTCAGGATCCATCTCCATACCAATTATTCAAGCTATTATTTTATGATGACATAATTAACAATTTAGTATTCCAAACAAATCTTTATGCAAACTAAAAATATCTGTTATCTGGAAAGAAATATGAGCAGACTACTGAAGAGGAAATTAAAGTGTTTTTATTAGAGGTGTGCGAATCCATGTTTTGTTCGAACCGAACTATGAACGAACCCAAGCAAATATGTTGCCTCGAACTTCGAACCTCTGAAATAGTATGTCTAAGGTTCACAGTCGAACTTCGAACTTGTTAGAAATTCAAAATCGAACATCGAACTACCCAAAATTCTTGAGTGTTCATATATAATTTCCTTAAATACAAAATATTGTAACATACAATATTTGATATGTAAAAGATTCCCACTCTTTTTACAAAAAGGAAGGGTTCGACAAATTTGCAGGTTGATTGGGTGAAAAGGCCTTCCGGTGCTGATCGTTGTGGAGATGGGTCAATGTTAAATCAAAACCACAAAAACAAAAAATATTTTAAACTTTTTTAGATTTCTAGATCTATAGATAAGCTCACTTATAAATATGTTGTTGTTTGGTATTGACTAGGCAGTTTTAGCAAACAGATTGAGAGGGTTCAAAGTGAGCATGATAGGTATATAACAATAAAAATTTAAAAAAATAGGAAACCGACTTCATTAAGATTAACTCAAAAACTACTGGTTAGTTCTTCATCAAATTTATATGGCACCACATGACAAGCACCAGCTTTCAAATAAAAAAAGAATCATCATAATCGGTTTACCTAGAAAAAAGTTCTGAGGTAAGACGGATTTTAAAAAAATGCAGTCGAATTGAGAACCTCCTCCTTTTTTGAAGTCAGTTAAAAATAACCACTGACAAGTTTGAACTGTCTGCTGATTGTGAATATGTAACTGTTTTGGCTCACTGAAATAAAGCATGTTGAAACCAATGTTTTCCAAAGGCAATCTGCAATTATCATCAAATTCTGAAAATTTACGCTACCGATCGCCTTCGAACACTGCCATCATAATATTGTTACTGAAAAAGGTGTTTGGAGGTTAGAATATATAAGAAAAATATTTCTGTGATTGCTAAATGACTCCATTGTGTCTCAATGTGTCCCACCTACTATCAAAAATATGCACGAGTGAAATCTCTTGAAATTACGCTACCGACTCAATGAGACCGATAACGAGTTTAAAGCGTCGCTACCGAGTTAAAGGGGCTGCAACTTCGCTACCTTTGGCAACATTCAATGTCTGTAAAGTTAAATTTCGAAGTATTTTTGACCAACGAAGTTCGAACTATTTTGAAGAATTGCATATTTCGAACTACGAACTACTTCAACATCGCTAGTGCGAACATATTTTCGAACCGAAGGTTCGGTTCGAGTTCAAGTTCGGTTCGAAATTTCTAGTTTTTAGGCATAAATTTATTAATGGGAATAAAAACCATGCCGAGTTACAAACATTATTGGAGTTCTAGTCCTGACCTCCATGATGCATATATAAGCCAACTTATGCCACTAAACAGATTCATTTGGCTCCTCAATCATATACATGTCAATGATAATAATCTAATGCCAGGAAGAAACGACCCAAACTATGATAAACTCTACAAATTACGTCCGATGTTGACAAAATTGGTAGAAAACTTGAAAAAATGTTTATGTCCAGATAAATGTGTGGCTATCGATGAGTCCATGATTAGGTTTAAGGGCAGAAGTGGTTTAAAGCAATATATGCCAAAAAATCCGAAAAAAAGAGGTTATAAGATTTGGGTGTTAGCTGATAAGTGTGGCTACATATATAAATTTGATATTTACATGAGTAAAACGGATAATGGTATTCCTGAGAAAAATTTGGGATCCAAACTGGTAAAAAAATTGTTGAACGGTTTTGAGGGAAAGCATCACAATGTATATTTTGATAATTATTTTAACTCGTACACCTTACGCTTGGACTTGAAAAAACAAGATATTCACGCTTGTGGAACTGTAAATAGCACGCGAAAAAACTTCAAAAATTGCAGGATGATAAATTGTTGGCAATGGGTGCTTTCGACTGGAAAACAAGTAATACAGAATTGTTTATGTGTAAGATGCAAGAAATTCCTAACTCTACAGTCAAAGGTAAGTGTATACATGGTTAGTAAAAAGTCCTGGAACGGTCGAATATCTCTGTTATTAATGACGCAATTTTTTTGGATTTTTGTAATGAAGAATGGTCACAAATAAGCCTTTTTTTTTATAACACATTCACTTTTTTCTCACTTCCGGTTTAACAGGAAATGACTCCAACTTAATTTTTTTAAATGGGACACTTTTTATTATTTACCATTTTCGGATGCAGGATAAAAAACTACGTTCTGAAACAACATGTTTTTTGTAATTGATAAGATAACACCACAAAAAATGAATAAATAATAACGTAAAATTAAGATCTGCATACATATTCAAATATACTGGCATCAATAAAGCAGACAATTCGTGTGCTGCATTGACATTATCACCTGTCAATTGTGGTTGCTGTTTTGCTTTTTCTTGTGCAATTAAAAATTTTGAAAATGGCAGTGAAACTCACAGAATCTGAGCGGTTTGACATCTTGATGATGTACGGATATGGTGATCGTCAACGATCGTTGGAGGAAGTTCGCACTTTATTTAATACTGTTCATTCGGATAAGCAAATTAGTAAAAGTACAGTGCATCTGGTTATTAAAAAGTATGAGGAATTTCGCCAAGTAAGGGATTTGGCAAGAAGTGGACGTTCAACAACAGTAAGTGGCGAAGACACAAGGTTTTCTATTATCAAGTCCAAGAAAATTATCATGTATCTACAACAGAATTGGGTCAAATTCATGACATATCCCAAAAGTCTTCTCACAAAATTCTTAAGTCTGAAAAAATGAAACCCTTTAAAATGCATGCGATTCATGAGTTGACCGAGGATGACCCAGATCGCAGACTAAATTTTTCTGAAATAATGACAGTACTTATTCAAGCTCACCCTAACTTTGTGAATGAAATAGTTTTTTTCAGATGATGCAACATTTCATCTGAATGGTACGGTTAACAGGCACAATTGTCGTTTCTGGTCAACACAGAACCCTCATTGGATGGAGGAAGCCCATACGCAGTATCCTCAAAAAGTGAATGTGTGGGCAGGTTTGGTAGGAAACAAATTAATTGGACCTTTTTTTATTAGCGGAAATTTAAATGGTGATGGCTACTTGAATTTATTGAGCCCTCTTCCCAAATCACATGAGCCCTAATCATCCAAGCGATAATATTTGTTTCCAACAAGATGGAGCTCCGCCATACTTTACGAGTAATGTACGTGATTATTTGGACCAAATATTTCCTGGCCGCTGAATCGGATGCAGAGGAGCAATCGAGTGACCAGCTCGTTCTCCAGACCTGTCGCCTCGCCACTGGACTTCTTTTTGTGAGGTCACATAAAATGTCAGGTGTATAAAAAACGACTTAATGCTCTGGAACCATTACAGTAGCGGATAACTGAAAGAAACAACCATATTACGCCAAAGATGATACAAAATTCAGTGAGAACCTTTTGTTGATGGATTATATCACTGTCAGGAGCACAATTTGAACAATTACTTTAGTTTAAATAATATTATGAACTTTTATAACAGATACCTTGATTTCGCATTTGACTATTTTATTAATTTTTTTGTGGTGTTATCAATTACAAAAACCATGTTGATGTTTCAGAATTTCGTGACAGTAATTAGAGTGTCCTCTGTACTTCTACCCTCGCTAGAACCATATTGATTGTCAATCAATATTTGATACCTCTTTCAAGTCTGTCTTTAATAATATTTTCTAATATTTTTGAAATATTAGATATCAATGTGTTTTTAGAGAAGATATGTCAAGGTTATACAGCAGAAAGTTGTTAAATCACCAATACCTGCCAGATATTGGATGCTTGCTGATATTGTAAGGTATTTATTTACAAATATGAATAATTCAAATAAAACCGCTGATTATACCGACAAAATAGTGATTGAATCTTTTTTGTATAAACCAGAAATATATTTGACAACTGACAATAATTGTTGGTTCAACAAAACACTTTGAACGGTGGCGTTATATGACGTCATATGAGACTGCTAGTGAAATGATTCGACCTAACGGTCAATTACTGGTAGTGCATCTGAAAAACGCTTTTATTTTAATTGCTGATAGATAAATAAGCATTGTAGGTTAGTTTATGAAGTAAGTGGGCCATCACAGTCCCTTGACTGATCATTAAGTACAGTGTAACATAATAGCAGCTCTAAATGAGTGAAACTTTAAGTTTATAGAACTATACATATGTGTGTATCTTTTGTGCACCAGATGTTAAATATGGCACAACATTACCATCCTGACATTAAACAGTCAGTGTTATTATTACATAATAATTACAAATACATAAGAAATTACTATCCCAAATATTAAGAGTAGATAAGCTGAAAATTTTAACGTGAAGATCATTCAAAAAGACACCATTAAAAGCTAAAAATCTTAAAAGTTAAAAATAACGAACATATAGAGTACAATTGAAAAACTGTAAGCGTTAAAGTACCTTTTTTTAATATTATAAAATGGTAAATGGTAGAGAAACCTGCCAACAATCTATACATACAGTATAAATGTACAGTTGGATGGTAATTTTAAAAGTTACATCACCAAATTATGTATGCATTTTATTTTAGGTTATCGTTCATTAATAACTGAATAACACAGTTCTGTAAAAAAATGTATTGGTAATATTTCAATTTGTTGAAGTTACTGTTCTTCAGGTAATTATATTTAATCAAACCCACCCTAATACAGAAAGCCTGCATCAAGTCGTGAGACGCCCTGTCGAAGGTCTGACTTTCGTCTATATTTTAAGATTAAGAAACAGGCTGGCTAATTGATCGTTTTCTATCTCACTCGATAAAACACCAATGAAAAGAAGACGGACAAAGGGGGCAGATGAGGAGCTAAACTGGAGAAAGGGCAATGGTAAGTATGATTTGAGAGTTAAATTTGTTGATAGAGTTCCAAAGGTGGAAGGATCACCAAGTGTATAAAGAAAATATACTGTTAAAAAGTTGGTGGTATGCAGAATGAATTACAACAAAGTGTTGCAGGTTCGAGTTATGATGTGATTATGTTGATAGAATCTTGGCTTCACCCGTTTATCGATAATAGTGAACTGAGTCTGAAATCATATCAAATTTAGATGTGATCTTTCAAACTTGACAAGCATTCCAGATGCGAGGTGAAGTCTTGATGGTGAGACCAGTAGAGTCCAAATTGCTACCTGAGTACCAATTATTGGTATTCAGGTAGCTGCTATCGCTGTTCCAAATACAATGTATCTTTTTCTAAACTTGGCTTTCACTGATATGGATTTCAGTGATTTGGAGGTTGAGCAGACTGAAGACTATGCTTCCTACTTAGTGTTCCTTACAATGCCTACAGCTTTACCACATGAATTGTGGATCATTCAGAAAGTGAGGTAAAGTCTTCTGGCTATTACTAGGACTTTATTCATGCTGACCATGTCAAAGGAATACTTGGAACCAGCATTGAACGGAACATGTTGGATAGTTTGGATATTGATTTGTTTTATGCCCTTTTTTTCTGGTATCAACTTATTTGTTATTATGAGGAAATATAAACTTATAAATTTCCTAAATGGTTTTCTCCAGAGCTGAAGATATTGGTGCAAATGAAGAAACAGGCTCATAAAAACTACAAGATTACTGCATCCAGAAAGGATTCAGTATATTATATCATTATGATCTGTTTCCTCACCTAACAGCACCATATTCTTAAGGGGCTAAGACTTCCTATGAGAATGATATTATAGGAGTTGATGAAACGTTGACCGGTAATCCAAAATATTTAAGGAATCACATTCATGGACTAAGATCTGGCTTGGGTATTCCAGGAAATGTGTATTTGGAAGAGTTTGAAGTCTCAAATTGGGAAGATATTGATTAGTTGTTTGCCTTATTTTTCTAGTATGGGTCTCAGAAAGACACAACTAAGGATGAAGCTTATTTTGCTCTACATTAGGTTGACGTAAATATTCCAATTATCACAATTATTGATGTTTTTGAAAAGATAGAAAAATTACCTGTAAAATGCTCAGTGGGCCCTGATGATATACCTAACATCTTACTAATAGCCTGCAGCTTTATACTCTCGGAAGCTCTAGCATTACTTTTTACTATATCTTTGTAGCAGTCGAGAGAGACTAGATGGAAATTTAGTTTTTTACTGTCAATATATAAGTCTGGAGACAAACATAATATAGTGAACTCCAGCAGTGTTGGCAATTAATCTGGTATTCCGAAGATTCTTAACAACATAATAACTGATTGTATTACTTGGAAATGCAGATCTGTTACACCAACTTTTTAGCATGGCTTTGTGAGTAATTGATCAACTTTACTAAATTGTTGTTGCAGAGAGCATTGCTAACAAATGCTATGAGAAGGGGTTCACCGCTACACTCAATATTTAAATTAAAAGATATTGGTTTTCATAAGAGGATCTTGACTTGACTGGATAGTTTTCTTTCTGATGATATACAGTTGCTGAAAGTGGGAGAATTCATTTGTGGTGAAATAAATTTAAAAAATATCAGGTGAGGAGTGCCTGAAGGGTCACATTATGGACCGATTTTATTCAAGCTGTTTGCCGGCGAATTGAAACTTTTTAGAGAAATTAAATGTGATGAAAATGTGAAGTTGCTTCAAGATGGAATTGATGTATTACTTAACTGCTTTGGACCAGATAGGAGAATTGTGTATCATAAATAAGTTAAAATTAAATCTGGCTACATCCGTTTTTTTTAGAACAGTTCAAGAATTGAGACTATTACTCTCAGTAGTCAGGATCTCGGTTACATGGGTTAAGTGAAAGATCTTGAGGTATTTGATGAAAAAATAACATTTTTAAGCACATTAACACCATTTCTGTTGAAGCATCTAGATTGTTAAGATATGTATTGAATAATTCCAGTCGCAGCAACGAAAATGCTTTATTATTATTTAGTACAATCTGTTCTAGAGCATGGCTCAGTAACATGGTCGTCTTACTATATTAATAACCCCCACAGAAACTAGTGAAAAGATGCAACATGTTTTTAGGATACTGCACATACAAAATTGGTGCATGTTAAGTCATAACGACATTTTGATCACGGGGCAGCTTTCTTTGCCGCTATTGAGTGAATCCATAGAAAGATTAGGAGTCTGTTCTGTTTCTAAACTTATAAATGACTATAGTGATAGCTCTCTTTTTACACCATGGTCTTTAATTTGTAATTCTTATAATTCTGCATTGATTTGTTTAGTTATCTCTGTACATTTGAGTATATATATATATATATATATATATATATATATATATATATATATATATATATATATATATATATATATAAGTTCATATCACACACTATTAGGTTTTCATTGTAAATAAGTTTGTAAATAGTTAGTGGGGTACTACTACGAAAAAATAAATAATCGTATGAAGAAGTGCGCAGAAAATCCGAAGGAGTATCTCTGATATTTTAGGCGTCCGTCCAATGGAACATCAAACATTTAGGTTGAAAGAAAAAAAAGGTAAGAACGAAGAAGTGCTCTGTCTGCCCTTACTAGATGAAAAGAAAAGCTGTATAACAATGCACATTATAGCTGCCAATAGACAATTTTGAATGCTAAAAGAATGTCCCCCGATTACGTAGAAAATTCATAAGGTTAGCCCACTGCAGCCGGATTGTAGAACTGACGTCCACTTTTACTTTTATTTTCTTCTACATAGATTCATCTATTCAAACCTGATATATAGTTGCCATGAAATAAGTATTTTTTCAGTCTTATGTGAGATAATTAAAAAGTATTTAAAATAAATGATTTTTAGCACATGCTTTGGTATTTTGTTCTATAGATTAGTTATATAAATATATTTGTTGCAATATGACATATACATGATCAAAGTAACCTGAAAAGGTTAGTAAAGCACAATTTGACAAAAGCAAAAACATGCTCATCAAGATAGGCTAATGTTTTTGAAAGTCGTCTGACACACATAAAGCATGTCACAATTTTCAAAATTAAAGATCATTGTCATGTTTTAACATACATTTTGATAGTACTTCATATTACTAATTAATTTCAATTTTTGATATCTTCAAAAGCATATAAATTCGAGAATATATATTAACTACTGCAAGCTCCCACCACACAATCAAAGACTTCTGGGTACGGAGTTTGTCTAATGAAAATCTAGTTCTAAGCTTACTAATTTACGGAAAAAATTTAATAATCATAAAAACTGCTGAAGCATATATATGTATATATATAGTCAGTACAATTTATAATGAGCAACCGGTTTTAACGAGTTATTTTTGGTTCGTTCATTAGTCTTAATACGATTTCAGTTAACAAGCTTGGATATAACGAGCATTTCGAGCATTTCTTTTAGTATGAGAAAATTTTCTTTGCGAAACTGCTACATTGCTTTGTATACAATGAGCAATTTTTAGTCAGTTTCGAACAATATTTGCCACTACGATTATAACGAGGAGTTGACACATTTTTGGGCTGTTAACTTCGTTTATAACGCACGCCTGAAAAAACACAGTATTAAAACTTGTCATAGCTCGCCTATTCGTATTAGCTAAAGATTTTAACCTTTCTGTATTGGATGGTATATTAACTATAAATACAGCACGGAATCGTGCCTCACAAAAAACTATCATTAATTGCTATAAATATGCTGAATTGTATGCTCGTTCAGAATTTAACAAAGATGATGAAATTCCTTTGGCCCAGTGGATAATTAAAACATAAAAACTTAGAAGCTGTAGATGAAGAAGACTCCCTTAGTTTAGGTGACTGGGCTATAAAAATGATCTCGTGAAAGAGCCTCTAAAATACCTAATGAATTTCAAGCGGGCGATTCTTTAATAACTTGCTAGTACCCATCAGAAATTGAAATTGTAACAGCAGTTAGAGAAACGCAGTTTAATGACGAGCCGGAATCAGAGAAAAAGGAAGAGCTCGAAAGGACATTTGAACAGCTCAACAAGTATTTGGCGCAAGGAAAACAATATCCCCTTATTTAGAACTCAATACTTTCCAGAGCCACGTGAAGCAAGCATTTGATTTTATTCAAAGAAGAATTGAAAATTATCTGTTGACAAAAAGTGTAAATAAAAAAATGATTACGGTATCTTTTAAATTAATATGTACTACATAATATATATTATGTATGTACATATTTTAATACATATATGTATTAAAAATGGGTAAGTTGCCTATTACGTTCAATACATACTAGTTACGTTACCATTTGGTTGTTTAATGTTTCTCGTAACCGACCTTGGTACAAATCGCATATAGCGGACATATTTGTTTACCACCAGCATGCCCGTTATAAGCGAACACGAATGTACATATAAATTTTGTTTAAAGAAGCAATATTATGTCAAATTAAAGTCCTCGCCAGATCTCATGAAATATTTTTGAATTATCTGATAAATATTCAAAATATTTCTGATTTATCTGAAATTTTTGAGAATTATATGCACTATAAAATATTTGAAGTATGTATAGCATATTCAAAATTTATTGTGCACAATTTCACACAAGTCCAAAACAAATCATAGTATATGTACATGTTTTTAAAAATAAATTAAGTACATTAATAAAAGATTAGAATATAATGCAAAATCAATAACATATCAAAAATTTGTAAAATTAAAAACAAAGACAAATCCAACTGAAACAAAAAATTGGTTGTATTTACAAACAAAAATATACGTAAGCCTAAAAAAAGATAATTCCAAAATAAGTCAAAAATAGTTTAATAGCTTTAAAAATTAAGAACTAAACTGGACAAACTCAGAAGAAAATGAATAAGTGATAATAATAAAATATTTCTGAAATACTTAATAAGCATTTGAAATATTTTAAATGTAACATGGATTGCTATATAGAAAATCAATCATATTTGTAAAATAATTAAAGATTGTATTTACTGGTAACATGATATCAACAGAAACTACTGATTTCTTAAATTGTTCTTGCCGTTAAATTATATAGTATGCAAGTTTTAAAATAATCATCCAACATTATATTAAAACTGGAAAAGGCCTAATGTTATTACCAATTCAACACCTAATACATCCATAAGAAAGAGAGAAAAACACAGCGATTAGAAAATTTTTGAGCACTTACTAAGAACACAAAAGTTGCACATAACAAAACTTACCAAAAATAATAAACTTATATAAGCTCCTAAAAAAAGTCGATAATTAAGTGTGATGTTTTAGTACAACTTGACAAATAACAACACTGCAAATGTATCAAATAGAAAATAGAATAAATATACCTACAAAAAATATCACACATCAAGAAAATCTTTCAAAAGTGTAGTTCTCCTTTTCTCAGCAATATCCATTTGGTTTTCAAGGTCTCCTCGATCAGTGGTTTCAGCTCGTTCAATTTTCCAAGAAAGATTTTCTATTTCAGCCTCTAATTGGGCTTGCTGATACTCAAACAGCTCCTTTCTAGGACCTGCGTCCATATAATAAGCATACGGATATGTGTATTGTAAGGTATAACGGCATTTAGCTAACAACCCAGCTGCTGTAAACAAATACTGCCAGTCTATCCAAGTTCCCAAGCCTGACATTACTTTCTGATTAATCCTGTCTCTCAGTTTCTCCAAAGTTTGTTCCTCTAATTTTAGAGACTTTGAATGGTTTTCCCATCTTTCATAGTAATGGAGATACTTTTTCAAAGCTTCTCGTGCCTATAAATTACACATTATTACTTTGTTGACCTTTCCTATGTTAATCGATGTTTAATACTAATAATAACAACAACAATAATAACGATTAAATATCATCAAACTAAATGTTTATGCAATTGAAAACAGTTACAGCAAGCAGGGTTGAGCGATATGTTTCCATTGATATATATCATGATAAATATATATATATATATATATATATATATATATATATATATATATATATATATATATATATATATATATATTGCTATAGATAGCAAATATGTCAGAAAATTAGAAACATTATTGTGGAGTAAAACGGGCCATGTACATTGAATTGATACGTCCTAATATTTAAATGCCCTGTATAATTGAGATTGTAAAATATTTTAGGTTTAAATAAGGAATAGCAAGACAGCTAAAAGAATACAGAACAATGATTTTTTTTAAAATGTAGTACATTTTAAGTTCACTAAGCAAAAGTCGTTGGAATACAATAGAACACAGAACAATAGCCTTGTTTTTATTTATAGAGTTTTAACAGAATATAATAATTTTATTTTATCCTTAGGCAGTAAGTAAATGTATAGTATGGAGTTTTTTTGTCAATACCAATTATAATAAAAGAGGCAGTCTTAGTTGATAAGGATAGTTTTTTGTGGTTGTTTCAAAAGAGTGCAACGAACAAGAAGTTGGACAATGGGAAAATGCAAGGCCTATGAACTTTGTTTTACCCAGGTACAGCGAGAAAAGATTTTTTGTAACACGGATGTAGTTTATTTAAGGAGACTGCAGACGATTCGTAATTGAACTGCGGGAAGTGAAACATTATTCGTTGACCTACGACGACACTGTAAATATGGAAGTTGAGAATTAAACGTGAAAGGCAAGTGCCTCATAATAAAATCATATTCAGTTTGAAATGGGAAAAATAAAAATTAGTATCTGGTACACGGTTTGTTAAGACCGTTTTAAATAAAATGGAAATTAATTAGTAATCACAGGCAAGCTACAAAATCCAAACAGTAGATCAAATGGAAAGCAATAAGTACACATCAAATGGAAGAAGCAATTAGACAACATTCAGTAAGTCGTTTTATGAACTTTATCGTAATAAATGTGCAGACTTTTTTCTATAGTGTGAGTAGTTTTTAAGAATATTTTTGTCCCATTGTTGAACTTAATGTATCTTTAGCTCACTGAGGGGGATATTAGATAAAGGCCGAATCACTAGATCATAGTTAGGTAATTCATTGTTTTAAATAAATTTGATATGTATCCATTTATCGACAATCAGCGATGATAAATTTGATATAACCTTTTTTAACAAACTAGATTGTACTTACATAATCTGTTTAATTTTGACCTCAAATCAAACAAATACTAGTTATATGGTAAAATAAGGCTATTTTTCACCGTTAATTAAAAGAACCCAATTATATATAAATTTTTTTTGAAGTTTCCAAACACTTGGGAGTACTATAATTTATAAAAACGATATATCAAACAAAAATGCCAGCCCAAGCACAGAACCCTACCCATGAGATGAGAGAAAAATTTAAACTCACAGCAGTAAGTAAATTAGCGTTTTTTTTTTAAATAAAGACGCAAATTGAATTCGCATGTTCTACAATTAAAAGTGCTAAGGAAACCAAAAATACCATAGCAATATATATATATATATATATATATATATATATATATATATATATATATATATATATATATATATATATATATATATATATATATATATATATATATATATATATATATATATATATATATATATATATATATATATATATATATATATATATATATATATATATATATATATATATATATATATATATATATATATATATATATATATATAGACATACTTGGTTCTCGGGCTAAACCGTGTCCAGAATTTATCCCAACTCGACGTTTCGGCTCCTGTTTTGGAGCCATCTTAAAGAAGTAAGTAAAGGAAATATGTAAGGACATGAACTCTAAGGCCTAAATCTGCCTACTCCTTAGAGCGGTGGACAAAGGTGGGTTGGGTTGTTGTACCTCGATTACGAGGCCTTAATCTGCCTACTTCCCACAGATTTGGCTAGAGATCGTCTCTGAGGTCTCAGTGTGTTCAACCCTAGGCCTAAGAGAGATCTGGCACTTCGTTGGAATTCTTGTATTGTATGCACCGATTCGTCTACCTGCTTCGTTATCAGTGTAATTAGTCGGGTGACGGTCAATTAAGTCATGGGCTTTCGTCACGGCACTTAAAGGATTAAGAGGATTGCAGGTATTTGTCGAGTCAGGTAATGGGGAAATAAAATTGTCTAATGAATTTATTGCCTTTTAGTGCGTTTGTAATGAAGATATAATAGGTTTCCAAGTAATCGGAAGATGAAAACCATCATCTCTCTTATTTAAACAATCGGGACGTTTTTTGATGTCGATCGCTTCGCGGATAATTCTGGTTCTCAAGTTGTAATCTGGGGCTATTGTTTATGGCATTGTCGAAGTCTATTTCGTGTCTTGTATGACTATGATGCATGGCCAGCGCCGATGCTGGGTCGGATTTTCTAACTGGGAGGGTGTGTTCATATATTCTATTGTGGATGTGTCTATTTGTTTATCTTACGTAAGTTCGGGAATAATCGGACCGAGAACTTCCGTAAACTCCGTGGGATTCGTTTGGAATCGTATCCTTGGGAGTTTTTATCAGATTTGACAGTTTTTGCTCTGTTGTGAATATGGTTTTGATATTATGGGTTCTAAAAATTCGGCTGATTTTGTCGGTGACTCCTTTAATGTATGGTAAAAACGCTGTGTGGTGTTGACTGGACTCTGTCTGTTCTTGCTGTGGTGTAGTGGTTGGTTGTTGTGCGTTTCTAATGTTATCCGTTTTCTAGCAATGTATGTCTTAAAAAGTTTAATTTTGTCTGTTTATTGTTGTCCGTTAGTCTAAGGGATCGTGTTACTGGTGTTCGAACCAGTTACGATGGGTGATGGTGAGGTTGGGCCTTAAGATAACGATTAGTGTGGGTTGGTTTTCGGTACACAGTGTAAGAAAATCCTCTGACTGGGTTTTTAGTGATGCGTACATCTAAGAAAGGCAAAGAAAAATTATTTTCTATTTCCATGGTGAACTGGATTTGGGGGTTGATGGTATTTAGGTAAGAAAGGAATTCATCTAGAGATTCTTTATCGTGTGACCAGACAGCGAAAATGTCGTCAACGTATCTTAACCAGCAGGTTGCTTTAAGTTAGGATGAATTGAGGGTTTGTGTCTCGAAGTTTTCCATGAAAATGTTAGCCAATGCAGGAGAGAGTGGTGAAACCATTGGAGCGCCTTGAGCTTGTTTGTAAAATTTGTTTTGAAAAAGGAAATAAGTGTTAGATGTGCAGTGTTTTAGAAGAGCTAAGGTATCGTGTGAAATATTGTGTTTATTTTTGCGAATGTTAAGGATTTCAGACAGTGAATAAGGAAACTATGTCAAAGCTAACTAGGATGTCATTTTGAGAAATGTGAAGGAGGAAATGGATGGAGTTTTTAAAATAGGATGTAGCATTTTCTACTAATGGTTGTAGAGTTTTGGCTAGATGTTTTGCAAGTTTTTGTGTGGGTAAACGGTAGGCACTTCCGATAGGGCAAAGTGGAATATCAGGCTTATGGATTTTCTGTAGACCGTATTTTCTAGTGATGCGAGATGATTTTTCACAGGGTATTAGTTCTTTTTTGAGGTCAGGACTGAGTTGGGAGTTGTTGATGGTAGTTTTGGTTTTCTTTTCAAGATAAGTTGTAGGGTCGTTAGGGAATTGATGACTATTAGCTGATGAATTATGGGGTATTCATAAGAACTTACTTGTGCATGAACAGACTCATGGGCTACATTTGGATTTTCTCTATAACGGGAACATTCATAATATTCAGAACCATGTGATTTCCAATCACCCAAACACATCCAACAAAAGTCATGTTTGCAGTTGTAGCACTGCATATGGTTACAGCCTCCATTCTTCTCAATGCAGATGTGGCACTTTGGACAGTCTTTGGTATGTGCACTTATATAATTGGCAGTCTCACTATCGTCAGCACATTTAGTTAACCATTTCTTGATTATCGAGCAATCAGTGGGAGCATGATAATCCATTCCACATCTAAAACATTTTTTTTAAATACAGAAAAAAATTCATTACTAAATAAGAAATATCAAAAGTAAATCAGTTTCAATTAAGCAGGAAAATGTATAACTATTATCTATAAGACAATTGGGGCTGGTACAATTGTTTTATTATTTCAAGATTTCTTTTAAACTAGCGTTACAAACAAAAAAAGGGTTTTCGAAAAAAAAAAGATTGCGAAGATACAGCCCAACAGGTACAAACCCAATAATAGGGCAAATATTAAACAAGACAAGTCTTAATACTAAATTAATAAGTATAAAACATAATAAATAATGTTATATAAAACACTTAAAATGAAAAGAATAAAGAACAGATAAGGACGTTTAATTTAAATAATAAGTTGCTTTCTGATAAGACGAATACAACTAAATAGGATGGTAAATATCATACACAAATTCTAATAAAAAGATCTGGGTGTTCAGTTATAAATCTTTTGATCAGGGGCTGCTCCTCAATAAGTGCGCCCATGCGCGCGCACTGCCGCCTGCCGTGGAAATGGAAATGCGATACTTCAGTGAGAAATGATCGCCGAAACTTGATGATCTTCGTCGAAAACGACTGAATAAGCAATCTGTTGTGTGCTATAAAATTACACACTTCCAGTTTGTAGTGGACTTTTGGCAGAGCCTGTGTACCTACTACCTAGTAATTTTCATCTTCGCATCAGATTGATTTTTAATTAGATCATTTCGTTGTTGTTTGCATGTTCTAACAAGACAATTATTATTATTACGAAGGTTACTACTTCGGGTTGCTTAATAAGTGGACAAAATAATTGTGATTAATTCAGTGGATATTTTAAATTTAAAGGTTAACTTTTTAAGGGACTTTTTAACTACTATAACGTATAACTAACTAGAGGAAAACTTGGTAAGTAGTTAATAATTATTAAGTTTAGTAAGTAGGTTTCTTTATAATACATTTTCGGGGAAAAATAGGCAAGCCCTTCATTTTTAGTGATCGATGGAGAGACTTTGCAAAAATTTTTTCAAATGAGCGCGAACTAGGACCTCTAGAACCCATATCCGGGGTCAGTTTCAATTTTATATATATATATATATATATATATATATATATATATATATATATATATATATATATATATATATATATATATATATATATATATATATATATATGTATCCAACCGATAACTCAAAAAATAAGCAACTGATTTCGATGAAACTCGGCAAGTGCCTTTCTTTTATTAGTGGCTTCGATGAGTTCGTTAGTCAGGAAAATCGGATGTTTTCCGGGAAAATTTTGAGTTTTGTTTCAAAAAAAATCTTTTTCTCCGAAAGTTACAAATGCATTTCAATAAAATTTGGTGGATATGTTGCCTTGTAAAAGACCTTACTACACACTAAAACTCAAATTTCTACATTTTTAGAAAATTGAGTTATTCAAATTTTGAGTTTTCTTTTGAAAAAAAATTTTTTCTCCGAAAATTACAAAGTTATTTTGATGAAATTTGGTGGATATGTTGCCCTGGGTAAGGCCCTACTATACACCTAAATTCAACTTTCTAAGTTCGTAGAAACTTGAGTTATTCAAATTTGAAGCATTTAATAAAAATTTACTACCATAACGCACTTGCTGCGCCCCGAACTTTTTTTTCTTGCGCACCCCCAATGCATTAAGGCACGAGCCGCTACTGCTTTTGATATATATATATATATATATATATATATATATATATATATATATATATATATATATATATATATATATATATATATATATATATATACATATATATATATACATATATATATATATATATATATATATATATATATATATATATATATATATATATATATATATATATATATATGTGTGTATGTATGTATCAAACCGATAACTAAAAAAATAGTGGACCGATTTTGATCAAATTTGGCATGTACCTTCCTTTTGTAAATGGAAAATCTTAAGCTTTCTTTCAAAAAAAATTTTCTCAAAAAATAAAAAAGCTATGGTAACGACATTTGGTAGGTAGGTTTATGATATAAAAAGTAAACTGTACACCAAAATTTAGATTTCTATGTTACTAAATCTGTATCCCTTACCATATCCCAACTTCACATCACTTCTTTTCCACCAGTGTATCAACACATTCACATCTAACGACGCTGTTCTCTCGCATTTACTTACACACTCTCACTCCAAACTGTCACCACTCCCTTCTGTTGTGTTACCCTATATCTTTCGCTTTCTCCCTCTATCTCTGCCTACAGTTTGCTAAACATTTTAAACCTCCAAAATAATTCACTCAACCTATATAATGTATCTGCTATGACAATATTTAGCCTCATATATAATTCCTGGTCTCATATACCCCACTCTACATCATTTTATAATATTCTTTAAAGTAAAGCAATTATCAGCAACATAAGTTCTTAGCGTTTTCTTAAATTTGTATTTGCTTCTAAAGTCCTAATAGAATCTGAAAGTTTGTTATACAACTTTGAGCCAGAAAATGGTATATATCGCTGAGATACTGTTTTTCTGTGAGAATAAGACGAAACAGATTTGTTACTTATAGCTCTAGTAAGATAAGAGTATGAGGCCCTCATAATGAGGGGCCAGCCTGGCTCTGGGGTACATTCCGAGGGCATGGAGACTGGCCAGGGTTGTATTCATTCCTAAACCTGGGCGTCCAACAGACCAGGCAAAGTCCCTGAGGCCAATAAGTCTCATGTCCTTCTTGCTAAAAACAGTGGAAAAACTGCTCGACCGGCACATTAGGGGCGGTGCACTGGAAGCATATCCCCTACACTGCGGACAATATGCGTACAGAGCAGGATTCTCGACAGAAACAGCACTGCACCAACTGGTGCTGAAACTGGAGAACAGGGAGGTGGCGCTGGGGGCCTTCCTAGACATAGAAGGGGCCTTTAGCAACACCTCGTTCGGATCGGTTCTAGCAGCTGTCCGGGAGCGTGGAATAGAGGAGACCTGCTGCAAGTGGATCGGTTCCATGCTCAGGGATAGGGCGGTGTTCACCTCACTCGCGGGAGGGACTCTGCTGGCGGGGTGTCCGCAGGGGAGCGTTCTGTATCCCTTGCTCTGGTGCCTAGTCGTGGACGGCCTGCTGGGGAGGCTCTCGAGAGAGGGGTATGAGGTACAGGGCTATGCGGACGACATTGTCATCATAGTCAGAGGAAAGGTCACACAGGCAGTGTCGGAGCGCATGCAGACTGCACTGAAAATGGTGGAAAGGTGGACGGTTGGTCAAGGTTCGGGGTGAGCCCCGAGAAAGCAACCGTCGTGCCGTTTACGAGGAGGAAGTGCGACAGCCACAGAACTCTCACTCTATATGGTAGGAGCATTTCAATGGCCAGGGAGGTAAAATATCTTGAGGTCGTATTGGACTCTAAGCTAACCTGGAATGGTCACATTGGAAAAATACTGTGTAACGCAGTCATGACCTTAGCCGTCACTAGGTGGCTATAAGGAAAAACGTGGGGACTAAGACCTAGTATGGCCCATTGGCTGTACACAAGGATGGTCAGACCATCGTTAACATACGCGGCACTGGTCTGAGGTGCCTAAGGTGACACAATCCAGTGCTAAACAAAAACTAGGCAAGATCCAAAGGATGGCTTGCCTAGGCATCACAGGGGCCATATCAAAGGTATCAAAAAAATTCCAACGCCATCTGACAAACTACCATGCGATGAGTTAAAATATTGAGACAGAAAAACAATTGTAGATCGCCTTCATAGAAATCCATGGCCAACGTTGATTTTCTTAAATGGAACGATAGGCCTCAGACACATATAGTCAATGCAGAATCAAAATCTGCGTACAACGATGCCACGCTCGCATTTCTGAGTCAAGCCGTTTCGGAGACATGACGTCACAAAATTTCAATATGTGTGTGATTTTTTAATTGTCTCTCACCCCTGTAATTTCTTTATTATCAAAGGTATCAAAAAAATTCCAACGCCGTCTGACAAACTATCATGCGATGACTTAAAATATTGTAACAGAAAAACAATTGCACATCGCCTTCATAGAAATCCGTGGCCAACGTTGATTTTCTTAAATGGAATGATAGGCCTCAGACACGTACAGTCGATGCAAAATCGAAATCTGCCTACAACGATGCCACGCTGGCATTTCTGAGTCGAGCCGGTTCGGAGACATGACGTGTGTGATTCTTTTAATTGTCTGACCCCTGTAATTTATTTATTATCAGTGATATAAAAAAAATTCCAACGCCATCTGACAAACTACCATGCGATGAGCTAAAATATTGCGACAGGAAAACAATTGCACATCGCCTTCATAGAAATCCATGGCCAGCATTGATTTTCTTAAATGAAACGATAGGTCTCAGACACATACAGTCGATGCAGAATCAAAATCTGTGTACAACGATGCCAATTTCTGAGTCAAGCCGTCTCGGAGACATGACGTCAGAGAATTTCAAAATGTTGGTGATTAATTTAAGTGTCTCACCCCTGTAATTTCTTTATTATCAGAGATATCAAAAAAAATCTAACGCCATCTGACAAACTACTATGCGATGAGTTAAAATATTGTGACAGAAAAACAACTGCACATCGCCTTCATAGAAATCCATGGCCAACGTTGATTTTCTTAAATGGAACGATAGGCCTCAGACACATACAGTCGATGCAGAATCGTAATCTATCGTTCCACTTAAGAAAATCAACGTTGGCCACGGATTTCTATGAAAGCGATGTGCAATTGTTTTTCTGTCGCAATATTTTAACTCATCGCATGATAGTTTGTCTAATGGCGTTAGAATTTTTTTGATATCTCTGATAATAAAGAAATTACAGCGGTGAGACACTTAAATAAATCACCCTGTACCTACAGCTTTTTGCAAATTATTACACTCGAGATTACAAATTAGGCTGCTATTATAGAAAATATTCTATGTACTCACATAAAATCAGAATAACCCATTCCAGCCGTTAGATGTAATAAACTGACATGATGTCGCCACAGTTAACCTATGATGCTCTGAATAATAGCGGGCACTCAAAGAACTAACCTAATTCAAATAAATACCGCCAATTTCAAAAGGGTGCTATCATATCAGGTATGCCATCATATTCACACTTCCCCTAATCAATTCATGATTTTCTACAGATGTAAGAAATAAGCTATCTTGATTATTTCTACTTCCAATGTCTGGGACTAAATTTGTAGAAGTAGCGTCGCCACTTATTCTAACAAAATGTAGATTAATTGACTTGGCTATAACAGTACTATCAGTTAATATATCTGCATTGCTAGATCTTAACGATGATAATTTCAGACGAAAACATTATTGGTTGCTGGTTTGCAGAATAACATTCCATGCTTTTCTTGGATCATTACCTGCTTTCATAGCTTTACATTTGTAATAATTATTTTTAACAGTTTTTATAGCGGATGAAATGGTGTTTTTATAAGTTATATATCCTGATAAATATTTGTGTTATTTTTATTTTTCAACAATTGTTTCGCTTTTCTTTCATGTTATCAACCTCCACCATGTGAGGTATTCATAGTATTAGTTCGTATTCAAAAGCACATGATTCATTTTAGAGTTGCAAACTAGTGAAAACTGCTAATACTGATTGGCTATCGTTACATTAAATAGAAGAGGCGTTCTATCAAATTAAGAAAATTGATTTATATACTTACTTAAAACAAAATATTGTTTTACAACGAGTGCAAGCAGCTTTTTTAGCTTTGATTTCACAACTATGTACAACAACTGGACAATTAGGCCCTGGACAGAAACGTAATTCGGGGTGAGACTTTACATAATCTTGAAAAGTAAACTGTTGGTACTTTTCCCTCATATTTGGACGTAACAAGTGTTTTAACACAAAATCTTCTGGTGCCAAAACTACACAATCACGCGCCATACAACTTATGGCTGTAGAAATTCCCTAGAACAATCAAAACAAACATTACAGTTTTAATACCAAAATATAAACGAAAAATTTGTCTCTTCCCAAATACTTTTAATTTTAAGAAGGAACAAATGTTTTTGATTCAGTTTACGGTCTTGTATAATCCACATTTGGTCAAGACCGTAAGTGTTTCATGTAATAATAATAAAGATTTATTTGTTTCATAAATGTATACATTTTTTTTTGCTCCCTCAGGGCTCGTCCGCGGCATTGCTGCCCCGATAGCACTGCAGCCCTTGGCCTATTGTGCATAATGGATACATTACACATAATGGATGTGAAACATGTCAAAACAATAACAATTTTTTTTACATAAATTTAGATAAAATAAAATAGACTACAATTTGATTGCCTCCTATACTTTTCTCCTGTAATAATATATAATAATATATAATAATAATAAGATATATTTCCCAAAGACAACATACATTGTCTAGGACTAGTCAAAACAAACAAATTACAAAAATGAACAAACTAAACACAGTCACAGCATAAAAAACAAACATATCACTACATATGTTGTCCAGACATAAACTCGTCTAAACTATAAAAACATTCAGTCAATAAAATTTTTTTAAGGTCTTCCCTAAAAACTGACAGGCTACTACATGATCTAACTCTCTCTGGCAGTTGATTGAAAATCCTAGGTGCTAGGTAATCGGGAGAATTATATGTCACTTTGAGCTTGGCATATGGTACGTGAACCCTGTTTTTTTCTCTTGTATCTACATCATGTATGGCTTTATTTAATACAACATTTCCAACCTTATTATTGAAAACAAGCAAAGAAAGTTCCATTATAATCATCGAAAATCATGTAAGCACTCTGTTTTGCTGAAAAATATCTCTGCATGACTGACGTGATGGAACTCCTTCCAAGCATCTTAGTACCCGTTTCTGAGCTATAAATACAGCTCTCGTATGTGCTGACAACCCCCAAATACTATACCGTAACGTAACCGAGAGTCGACCTGCCCGTGGTAGAGCATCAACAACTGATCCTTCTCCATATAACTTCTTACGTTTCTTAACTGATATGAAACCGAATTTAGCTTCCCAACCAGATACACACAGTGATCATGCCAATTCAAAGAATGGTCTAGAAAAATACCCAAAAATTTATAAGTTCCATCTGTGGCTATTGCGGACACTAAGCTGTTAGTGTCTAAAAAGTTTATTGCGCTACAGTGCTTTTGGTAGTTGTGAAACCTAATCGCAACCGTCAACCACAATTCAAAAATAGTCTGTTAGCAGAAAACCATGCATTTAACTCCGTAAAAAAAAACAGAGCTGCACCTAGCAGCGAGACCCACATCAGAAATGTCAGAAACAATAACGGAGGTATCATCAGCGTACATGGTGATCGACACTGGCAACTTCAAGCTACCCAAGTCATTAATATATAATAAAAACAGCACTGGACTCAGGATCGATCCCTGCGGAACGCCCAGGTCACTGCTGATAATTTGAGAAGCGCTCTGCCCAGCAACAACACACTGTCTTCTCTGGGAAAAAAAAAAAGATCGACGCAGTCAAATGCCCTGCTGAGATCACAAAAGATACCAACAGGACACTCGCCAGCCTCTATGCTCTTAATTACAGAGCCATAGTATGAGTAAATTGCCGTCGATGTTGATCTATTGTCCAGAAATCCATGTTGATTTTTTGTAAATATTTGCTGCGGGAAGTAGTACGTCACAAGCCGGTTCAGAAATGCATACTCAAATATACATGAAAAGCTGGGAGGAATCGCCACTGGCCTGTAGTTTTCCAACAAAGAGAAATCTTGTGTTTTATGTACCGGAACTTTCTTGTCGATCTTTAACACTTCAGGAAATAGCCCACTTATAAAAGAAGTATTAACTAAGTGCAATAATGGTTTAATTATAATATACAGGCACTTCTTAAGAAGAAACATGGGAAGATCGTCATACCCAGATGATAACTTATTTTTTAACTTACAAGTTGGTACATTATAGAGTTCTGTATTGTTTTATCAGCTCCCAACCAGCAGAGTTGTTTTATAATTCGAATGTTCTGTGGCTATTTTGTTTTATAGGTATTTTATTAACACTTCCAGAATGCCGATTCATTATATAAAGCCGCAATAAACACTATTCTGTTGTAGACAGCTGAAGTATTTTATAAGTTTATCTTCAAAACGTTTATATGGCAGGACTATAAAATATATTATAAAACAGTCACAGAATTATTATGAAAAAGTTTCCAGAGCCTAGTTATAAAACGTTTCCACCTATAAAACTAAATTGTTTTATCGTGTCTTTTTATTGAATCCCGGCGATATTTTCAATTCCCTTATAAACATATTAAGAAACTATTTTAAAGTAACTTCCGGCGACTTTAAATTAACAGTTATATTAAAGTACCTTCAGAAACAGTTTCGCTCTTAAGAACAAATCGTTGTTTGAGTGACAATTTTATAACTATTTTATAGTATTGCATTTCTATGACAATATGAAAAAGACAATATTGTTGCGTTTTCGCCGAGTTCTGGATAAATGCGACTTCAAATTTTAACAAAACAACTTAATTTACTCTCTAACTATGAATACAATAAGAGTTCTAGAATGTCTCTCTCACAAAACACTTCGTTTATTTGGCCTTACAATTACTACACTGGAACTACAGTCACTACTCTAACACTTCACACTGGTTACTGCTGCTTCGAGTCACTTCAACATTCTCTAATTGAACTGAACTGCCTGAGCTGGCTTGCTTTCGCCTTTATATACCCGTCGTACCTTCCACCTCGTTTCGGGAGTGTTCCATTCCAGAATGTTCCAGGACCTGCTTTTGCTAGAAGGTTCTGTGAATACAGATTGGCCCCGTGTGTATACAGGGTGATGTACATACAAAATGATCGAAATGTGGTCATCACTCCTATATTACATAAGAGGTGTTTCTCGTACTATAAGATCTCTCTGCGTATACAGGGTGTAAGGGTTCTCTGCGTATACAGGGTCCAGAATGCGCAGACCTCAGTTATCCGCTCTGATGGGGTACAAGTTGGTAACTTCGTTATTTTTGATCCTAGAGGGTTGAGACTTCGCCAGTGGGAGGTCACCCTAGGGGATAGGGAGGCGGTGTTGCCAGATTGTGCAAGAATTCTCAGATGTTGGGGATGTTTTGGATATGTGGCAACACCGCACCGACATCTATTGAAGTGCTTTGTAACAATATGCTCCTTATAAGATTGAATTGTTGACTTGAACATAAATATGCTGTAGCTACCTTTATAATAAAACCTGTTTATAATAACTGGAATTCATACCCACTGTGAGCCAGCTGAAACTCATTTTAGGTTAAAGCAACTAACGTGAACAGAAATTTTGTCTTCGATTTGTAATTAAAAATAATAATAACAAAGATGTCAGATATACGGAAATTTAAAAAAACGGAAATTAAAAAAAAAACAAGTGGTGCTTTTCGAAGAAGGTCAGAGATGTGTTACGAAAATATGATTTGTAATAAAAACATAATTGTTGTTGGCTATGAAAAAATAATACATCGCTTTAATGAAAGAAGGAATCCACAGAATGCATCCCATCTGCCCCCAGATGAAGTGACAGTATCTCAAAATATTATTGTAAATGCAAGTACCCGCCTACCGGAAACAAAAAAACCTCGGGACGCAGCAAGTGCGTTATGGTAGTGAATTTTCATAGAAATGATCTGGCACAAAATATTTCATTATAACTTTTTTTTCTTGCAACATAGATATCTAAATTTTGGTGTATAATTTACTTTTTATATCGTAAACCTACCTACCAAATTTGTTTATCATAGATTTTTTATTTTTTAAGATAATTTTTTTTTAAAAATGAAAACTCAAAATTTTTCCGTAAAACCTCGTCCGATTTTTCTGATTAACAAACTTATCATAGCCATTTACAAAAGGAAGGTACATGCCAAATTATATCAAAATCTGCCTATTATTCTTTGTGATAAAAATTTTTTTCGATTGAAAACTCAAAATTTTCCCGGAAAACCTCGTCCGATTTTTTTGACTAACAAACTTGTCAAAGCCATTTACAAAAGGAAGGTACATGCTAAATTTTATTAAAATCGGCTTATTACTTTTTGAGATAATAATTTTTTTCGAATGAAAACTCAAAATTTTTCCGGAAAAACTCATCCGATTTTCTTAAGTAACGAACTTGTCAAAGCCACTTACAAAAGGAAGGTACATGCGCAATTTTATTAAAATCGGCTAATTACTTTTTGAGATAAGAATTTTTTTCGAATGAAAACTCAAAATTTTCCCGGAAAACCTCATCCGATTTTTCTGACTAACGAACTTATCCAAGCCATTTACAAAAGAAAGGTACATGCCAAATTTTATCAAAATCGGCCTATTATTTTTTGAGTTATCGGTGTGATACATATATATATAAATATATATATAAATATATATATATATATATATATATATATATATATATATATATATATATATATATATATATATATATATATATATATATATATATATATATATATATAAATATAAATATATATATAAACATATAAAAATTGAAACTGACCCCGGATATGGGTTCTAGTGGTCCTAGAACGCGCTCATTTGCAAAAAATTTTTCAAAATTCAAAAGTCGGGATCTCCCCATTAGTGAATTTTTTTAAGAAAATTCACTAAAAGCAACCAAATTCGTATGATGGGAATGCTCTTTTACAAACAGTAGGGTACCAGTTAAATGATGATAATAAGAAGAGGTAGTTGGCTAATAGAACTAGAGTGAAAGTTGACAAAAATATAGAATTTAGAAAAAATATTAGGCAATGGGCAGTTTCTTTTAGTGTTCCCCATTCAACATTAAGAGTGTTATGCCGTAATATTAATGGAAGAATTCCTAGCATACTTCTACAAGATCCCAGAACACCTTTAAAAACATATCAAATGATTGTCATGAGAATAGTTGAAGATGATATTAATTAGTCATTTCTTTGTTTATGACGTTTATAGCTGTATCTTCTAACAATTCGCCAACTCGTTAGGGGTAATTGTATATATTATGTTTATCTTTACGCTATAACCTACTCACGTTTACAACTAAATAAGAAATGGTTTATTGTAGCAAAGACAAATTATAGCAAAAGTCAGTATTTTATTTTATAAAAGTGGCCAATAAGTTCTCTATTAGCCATAGTGTTGCCAACCAGCAATATAAGCATATAAGCACATGGGTCTTGTAAAAGCAGTTCGGTCCTGTTGCAAGGCTGATGCTCTTTGAATCAAAATGTTGGTAAAATGTTTTATAGGGATTGCATAGTAGCTAAATTATCTTACAATGATCTCTATTAATACGTCATTGTTTTTAAAGACGACATTTAAAGATGGCAGCATTCGGAGATATAAAAATGGTAAGGTCGAAAATACAACAACAAAAAAATCCCGTGTGTTAATATTACAGCTAGCGCCTCGGTGGCCGTGCGGGAAAGTCGATGACTTTCCAATACGGATTTGGGGGTCGACGGTTCGAGACTCACCGGCGGCGGATGATTTTTCAAAATCACTGTCGTCGTTGAGATCGAGCTCAAGGTGGAGGGTAGGTTAGTTTAGATGAGCAAAACGGGTCAGCAATGGCCTAATTGCCAGTAAGCATCTTACCTTTTTTAATATTACAGCTGATAAACATATGAAAATTATTAGATAACTTTTCCTAGATCAAATTGGCACGTTTTCTTGCAAAAAAATAATCAAGTCATCAAATCTAATTTTGATATGTTCAATTTTTTTCTTATAAAAATCTATAAATAGGGAGCTTACTTAACATTTTTTAATATAATGCTAATATTTGACAATAAAATTTAATTCACATTAAAAATTTTAATCTGCGTATGACAAACAGTGTCTCTTAACAGATGTTAAGGTAAGAGATGACATTATTAAAACGGCCATCTTGTAAATAGTAATATCTGATACCTGTAACATTTATATTTTCTGTCTGTGTCCATTATTCTCTTTATATATAAAATTGCTTCCTGCAACCTTTATAATGATTTAAACAAACCTTTTAATTTTATTGCTGTTATTTCATGTTGCATTTTTACTTTATAATGTTTACCAGAAACTACTAAAAAGCTTTTACAAAACTGTTGTATAGTTGATTTATAAAAATAGTATAACAAATACTATCGCCCTGGGCAAGGCTGAACTTGTTGCCTCGCTGTTCGCTGGCAATTCTACTCTTAACCCACCTCCAAATGTTCAACCACCAACAGTCCCCAATGTCGCACATAAAATGACGGATATCATTTTCAAAACTAAAAAGGTACGAAAGATGCTCTTCTCTTAATACCAGGAAAGCCCCTGGCCTTGACGAGATCCGAGCAACTGTTCTCAAAAAATGTGCACCAGAACTTGCTCCTGTCCTGACTCGTCTGTTTCATATATCTTACAATACAGGCATAGTAACTGTAAAACTGCTCGAGTACAACCCATCCCCAAGAAAGGATCCAAAGCGCTTCCTTGCAACTACAGGCTTATTTCTCTCCTTTCAGTCGTCTCTAAAGTGATGGAAAAGTATATAAACACCGAATTACTAAAATTTCTTGAAAAACCCAGTCTAATCCACGACAGACATTATGGATTCCGTCAGCACAGATCGACTGCCGACCTCCTTTCCTTTGTCACCCATTCTTGGAACAAGTCTATGGAACTACATGGTGAATCCCAGTTTGTCGCTCTAGATATATCCAAAGCATTCACCCGGTTTGGCATGCAGCACTGCTTAATAAACTTCCGGCCTATGGCCTACCACCAAAACTCTGTACCTGGACAGCAAATTTCCTCTCCAACCGGAGCATTTATGTTGTCGTGGATGGCCATTCCTCTAAACTGTATCCAATTAATGCAGGAGTCCTTCAAGGTTCAGCTTTAGCCCCTACTTTGTTTCTTCTCCGCATCAACGACCTCCTCTCTGGCACATCCAACCCAGTTCACAGTTATGCGGATGACAGCACTCTCCACTTAAATATACCATATTCTAAGCCTGTCTCTTTAGCCCAATTAGATGAGGATCGCAGACTCATGGAGGGTTCTGTCTCTGTGGATCTTCAAAAAATATTAGACTGGGGAAGTAGAAATCTTGTACAATTCAACTCCACCAAATCTCAATCTTGCTTTCTATCTCATAAGAGATACACCAGTCCTAGACCCATCACAATGAACAACCAAGTTATTCAAAGTAATGAGTCCTTTTCACTTGTTGGCATTTCTGTGGATCGAAATCTCAATTGGCACCAACATGTCACATCAATTGCAGAAGTGGCTGCTAAGAAATTAGGTTTCCTCTTCCAGGCTCGCAAATACTTTTCACCAGCTAATCTCTATACCTTATATACTTCACAAATAAGGCCAAACCTCGAATACTGCTCCTACATCTGGGATGCTGCTGCCGCTTCTACACTCGCTATCCTGGACTCCATTCAGAAGAGAGCTATACGTCTTATCGGTGACTCTGCCTTCACCCAAAGGCTGCCATCCCTTGCCCACCGACGTGCCGATGGTGACCTCTCTCTCTTTTATAGATATCTGCACAGGCACTGCTCAGAGGAGCTTTCTTCCATAGTTCCTCCACCTGTGCCCTCAACAGATATACCAGGGGAACAGAGCGAATGCACCCTTTTACTGTCCAGGTCACCAAACATAGAACATCTTGTTATGCCCGCTCTTTTGTTCCGAGGACTTCCAAGTTTTGGAATTCCTTGCCGGCACATGTTTTTCCTTCCCCTCCGAACCTCCAAACCTTCAAGTCCAGAATTAACAAGTTGCCTCTCTCCTCCTTGTCGACACCCACGGTACGATATTATTTAGGCTGTAAGCACTTGTGGTGTATTGTTGAAATATAAAAGCTACAATGAAATGAAGGCGACGTCACCTTTATATTGTGATGATAATGGTTATTATTTTCTGTAAAAATCATTACAATATTTTGCTTTAAAATTTTCATTCTATAAAAATATTAGATAAGCTTCCTAATAGTAGTAGTAATAATAGTTAAATTTGTGTTTTATTCAGTATATATATATATATATATATATATATATATATATATATATATATATATATATATATATATATATATATATATAATACAAAGATTCCTTGAAGTAGATAAGAGGTAGCCAGTAACAGAAAATATAATGGCATAATATAATAAGTCACACATTAATGTCAACAAGTTAAAACAATACTATCCCATAAAAGGAAATTATGATTCACCAAATACCAAGTAACAGTCTAGCAATCAAGGTAGGAACAAGTGAATCCCTTATCATACTACTAGCCAATAGCATTACCTGAGTTATTTGCACTTCAAAATGCTGAGTCCAACATTCTTTACAGAACAAGTGTCCACAGGACAAGCCATGGAATTTATCTATGGTATGTTGCATGACACATACTGGGCATGTTATGTATCGACAGCAGTAAGGTAGTGGGAGACTTGCAGGTATAACAGCGGGCTTTATTCTTGAACTTATTAGCAACTGTGTCGCATTGTCCCTGTATCTGGCAATAATTTCTGATACGTTCCATTGATGACCGTGTAATAGAACCTAAAATACAAAATGGATTTTTTGCTAGCTAAGAAAATAGGGATCTGTTCAGGTAAGTGAATATGTAACGTAGTTTATTATAATAAATGCAATCCAATGGTTCATACTAATAAATTATGTTTGTAAAATTTAATGTATGTGGTCAGGAGGGTTTTGTATAATAATTTACTATTGCATTAAATTGGATGCACATCCAATTGATTTAAACAGTTTGCATTTTTTATAACAATTTTAGAACCGTATGGAACTTACTTTGGCAAGGGAAGGTGTGATCTGCAGATTGTTACTTAAAAGTTCAACAGTAACGTTTAACAGTTTTTCTACCTGTTCTTCCGATAAGCAGTCGCAATTAAAATATTCGGGATCTGTTTTACTAGGATCTATTTGCTCTACATCATTATCTACTGTATTATAATAATCATATTCATCAAAACAATCATTATCTGAACATTCCATGTCAGATTCACCACCCTGGGAATTCAACGCTCTGGTGCTTTCCATATTGTAGGTTCACATATAAACGTTAAATAATTCTTAAAGTAAGTTTAATGCGTTTAACGAAATGTGGTAAGTGCTATATCAGCAAATGTTTTCCGAATTGATAAAAATGCATCACCTGTTTACTTTTATGTCAAATTTCTGTCGCCATCGCCATTTGCAAAACAAACAATATAATAATAAAAATAGATATCATTCAATTGGTAGATGATGTTTTTCTATAGTTCATTTTGATACGTCTTAGGTTTCCAGCCATTATATGGGAGTTCAACCTGTAAAACCAAAACATATTAAGAATAAAATGATATATATGCTTTAATCAGGCTGTATTAAGTGTTAGTAGTCCCTCAGATTTCGATGTGGTGAATCTTAATATATGAGGTACCATTTTGTGCTAATGTGTATAATTGAAAATAATGCGAATCATAATCAGATCCACAGCTTCACGGATGATAGTATGCTTTGCAGTACGTTCTAATCGACTAAATTAATATTTTATCTAGCTTCTGATCAATGGGAACCGAATAACCAACTCCCTAAATGGATGACCTGCATAATAATCTTCGTTGGGATTCTGAACATCTGGTTATGTTTAATGCATCAAAAACCTATAGAATTTTATCTTATCTAGGGAAAGTAATATACAAGGCAAAGACGTTCAGTTGACTGGCGAAATACTGTCCGAAAAATTCATTCTCTTTACATCGGATATAACAGTTACATTGCATGTTTCTAATTATGCAAAGGCAGCAAGCTACCATATTTTCCCTACTTAATTATGGGTCTCTATAGGGATTTCCATATAAAACTCCTGTATATTTATAAGGAAAATCATATAGGATTCTTATGTGGTTTTGTGGGAATTCATCTTTCAAATACTCATATTCAATCATATAAAAACCAATAAGTTTTTAAAATATATTTCTATATGGCATTTCTGGCAAAAGACAATCGTGTATGTCTTAGATTCGTCTGTCATGGTCGATCTTACTTCTTTAGATATATTATCATCGATATCGCTCTTCAGAAATTGCTTTGTTAGTACCTTCGCTTGCGACTTTTAATCGGCAAATTTGTTTTAGTCAAACAGCTTAGTATCATAGGTTTTTAATAAGTTTAAAGGTTTTAGTATTGTGTTACAGTTTTCATTAACGTTGATCAGTTTCTTTAATTATGACTATTTAACAATGCAAACAAAACGATTTACGATATTAATCTTGATATTTTCTCTTAATTTTAAAAAATGTCCCTTAAGAATATAGACTTTTTATATAGGACATAAGCTATTAATTTAATTTATGATTAACGAAGCATAGGAAAACATTAATGTGATAACGTTTACAATACATTAAAAACTACATTGATTTTTAACTATTAAATTTTATCGTTTAAGTTGCAGTTATCAGAATAACTGTCCCTCGCAGGTTGTAGAATTATCATTAAATTTAGAATTTGTGGGTTTGAGGAAAATTTTGATAAAGTACTTTAAACGTAACTTCCAGCAAACATAAATAAATTTACACACAAATTAGCATCAAAATGGCGGTCTCAGTAGCTCAGTGGGCAAAACGAGTTCGATGAGTAAAGAGCTACGGGTTTAGAACTCACTGCAGCCTGATAATTTTTCAAACATTATTGATAATGAATCCAGTGCCTACACGCAAATAACAACAACTGAGACAGTAGCATTGTGTCGGAGAAAATTGAATTCCTGCAAGTTTCGTTTTTTGTAGGAGCTTTAGACCGTCGGTCTGGAATACCCATGTGATGTTGGGATTGTAAAAGATGCCTACACTTACCTTACTTACAAAGGACAAAATTTCTAGTTTGGTGGGTGGAATGGCTGCTTTGCTTGGGTATGGTTGACTAAACAAAATACATATATACGTAATATATTTTAATATTTTAATGATACGTACATCAAAATGGTGGCATAGAAAACAAGGTTGTATGATAAAAGTGAGATACATAATGTCTATAATCTATAATCTTTACAAAATCATAAACGTTCCTTTACGATGTAATAGAATTCACGTTTCGGTACTAACACGCAGCCCTTAATTTTGATTTCCGGCGGTCACAGCTTTTCTGATTAAGCGTTGAGTGTTCTTATTCTTTGCTACGTTAAATTCTGCTCAGAGTCATTAGACGGGTGGTAGGGGTCATTTTGGGACGCAGAGGATCACAGGTGTATTACAAGTTATCCTATAAACCTGGGGTTTTACAATTTTTAATTAGTTTAGGTAAATTGTAAAGATTGTGATCTTAAATACGCCGGACAAACAAAAAGATCTATTGGAATTATATTCAAAGAACATTCAGCACAATTAAGATACGGTACTAAAGATAGATCTTCCGCCGCCCGACATATTTGGGATTGTAATCACAACGTTAATGAGGAAAATCTAAAATTAATTAAAAATGTTAGACAACCAGGACAGCTAAACGCCTTCGAAAGTATATATATTGTTAAATAGAGTAATAATAAAAAGTGTATGAATCTCGCTCCGTCGCCTATAAATTACTTTACAAAATAAATACCGGCAGAAGCACGTTCCATAGATAATAAAATAATACAGATATTTTCGCCAAACGAAATATGTTAGTTTTTGGCGTCATTGAACCTTCCCAAATCCTTAATCGACTACCTGCAGAAGAATGTAAATAGAGTTGTGGATATAATATATTTAGAACGATTCATCTTCTGATGACGCTAACTTGGTTAGTGAAACGATCGTAAGGTTTTTTTAACTGTGTTGTGGTGATTTGGGTTCGCCAAGTGTGGTTATTAGTTTAGGTTAACTGTTTGGAAACAAACAAAAATCTGTTTGTCCAAAAATACTAAATAGAGGAGTCTAAGAAGAAGTACAGAATGCCAGGGGCGTGACATGCGCAGTACGTACATTTCACATTGGGACAAGGGACTATTTTATTTAGACTTTAGACAATTATCAGTCAGGGAATGACAGAACAAAATGACATGTAGTAACTGATATGGCGTCACGTTATTCTATATATTAAGTGTTTTTGTGGCTTTATTTACATCAGTTTTAATCGTTTTAAGTCTTAGTGCTAAATATTATACTAACTATGGTCAATTATTCAAATACCCGCAGACGAAAAAGTAAATTTCGTACTGCAGGTATGATTTTATAATCGGAAGTCAAACTGGATATCTGGACATCAACTATAAACAAAGTAAGCAATAGTGCCTCTTGTATCTATGCACACCTTTCATTATTTTTCAAAATAAGCATGTTGATTATATTGTCACAAGTATGTATGGTTTCACCATGGGAGAAGATATCTTTTTGTGGCACATGTTTTAAAAGTTACTGTTGAAATTATTAAATGTATTGTATGTGTTTTTATATAATTTAGTAACTATAATAATAATAATAATAATAATAATATAATTTTCTGTCCTATATATTTATAAAATTTACCAGAATTTCTTTAGCTCACAAATTCAAAATCAAAATTAAATTTGCTCGGTTACCATGTTTCATGGATATTAAGACAACATGAAAAATATAAGGTAAGGTAACATTACATAGTCGATGTATAAAAACGAAAATAAATAAAACATTGATAACTACATACATAGAAAATAGCGAATGACATCAGTACAGTGAATTATAACTAAAATAATATTTAAAGTTAAAAAGGTGTGTGTGTGTGTGTGTTTTGTTTCTTTAACGTCGGCCTATTTCCGCGACTATGGCCAATCACCGACGCCAGGGAGCAGTTTCACCTCACTATCCTGGAAATTTTGCCGAACCCCTGTCTTTCTGTAAGGAGGGTAGGGATCTTTAACGTGCCCAACATCGCATGGACACGGGACCGACGGCTTTACGCCCCCTCCGAAGGGCGGAACGTGCAGACATTCAACTTGCTCAAATACAATGCCAGAATCTCGGTTGATGTTAATTTTACAGTTTGTACTGAAAAAGTGAAAGGAGTACGCCGGGATCGAACCCAGTACCCTTCGGTTCAAAGGCACACGTTCTTACCTCTGAACCACCGAGGTTCTCGAAGTTAAAAAGGTGTAAATATCCTAAAAAGTGATGACCTTTGGAAATGCTATTTACAAATATTTTTGAATCATAATAGAAGATTCTTGCTTTATTCACCTGAATTGTGTGTGTTTTGTTTCTTTAACGTCGGCCTATTTCCGCGACTATGGCCAATCACCGACGCGAGGGAGCAGTTTCACCTCACTATCCTGGTAATTTTGCTGAACCCCTGCCTTTCTGTAAGGAGGGTAGGGATCTTTAACGTGTCCAACATCTTATGGACACGGGACCGACGGTTTTACGCCCCCTCCGAAGGGCGGAATGTGCAGACATTCAACTTGCTCAAATACAATGCCAGAACCTCGGTTGATGTTAATGTTACAGTTTGTACTGAAAAAGTGAAAGGAGTATCCTTGGATCGAACCCAGTACCCTTCGGTTCAGAGGCACACGTTCTTACCTCTGAACCACTGAGGTTATTCAACTGAATTAAAAGTTGTCTAACTTGTGCTAATTTTTTCTTTGATTACTCCTTTTAGGCTACATATTGCCATTACCAATCTAACCAGTTCGGAAAATGCCTAGAGAGATGACATCTATCCATATCCAGTGGTGGGTTATTAGTTTTGTGACAAGGTTAAATTTTAATATGTCATTAAACATTGATGTTTTCTCTTGCTCTTTAAATTCACATGTGTTCAATGTTTAAATAATTTATCTCCCTTTCCTTTTCTTTGTTCCAGCTTAGGTTATGGCCAGGTCATTGTCATGTTAAAGTTTTTTATGTTAACCTCAAATCACTATCCTCTTCTTTGTTCCAGCTTAGGTTATGGTCAGGTCATTGTCATGTAAATTTTTTATGTTAACCTCAAATCACCATTGATATTAAGGTCAGGTCAGGTCAGGTCAAAACACACATCTGGTATGCCGCAAGGTTCTAACCTTGGATTCTTGCTCTTTTTGTTCTTTATCAATGGCCTTAGCTTGGCTGGTCCTTGTTCTCATTGTTTGCTGATGATGTTAAGTTATATGCTTCTATTAACGCTTCTGAAGATTGCGACTCATTACAGCATAGTCTAAATCGGCTAGTGAATTGGAGTATTAGCAACAAATTGTATTTGGATGTACCTAAGTGTGAAGTTATGACCTTTACGAGTAGTTCTCGAATTGCTCTTTTTTCATACAAAATAAATACCATTCCAAGCTGTCTAACCGACTAAACTCAAAATTCATATATAACCATTAGGTAATCCTGTGTTGAAGACACCTCTCTAGTAAACAAACAATTCGGGTGAAATCGGAACGTGAAGTGGACGCTGGACGATGTGCACTGTTGCCAGATGAGTATTAGCAAGGATCATTTTAAATATAGAAGGAAATCAAGGTGTGAACAAATGTTTTTATAATGTAAATAAATTATAATATGGTGTCATCGACATAAATCGATATTTGACATATTTTGCGGAAAGCAGTAGGAAAATGGAAATGTAAAACGATATTTTTATGCCATGGTGGTCAAGGGGAAAAACGTGGGCCTCTGAACCCAAGGGTACTGGGTTCAATCCCAGATTTCCCCTCTCCTCCCTTTTTAAGTACATCAGTAACATCAACAGAGGTTGTGCCATTGTGATAGAGCAAGGTCATCTGCACGTTCCGCCCTTCCCAGGGGGCGTAAAGCCGTCGCTCCCGTGCCCATGCGATGTTGGGCACGTTAAAGGCCCAAATTTCCCGGACAGTGGGGTGAATGAATCACACTTTAGTAAGTCAATGAAGCACTTTCTGTTGCGAATTGCCGATGATAAATACAACTCTGTATGCTAATAGCAGACTGTGTATTGTTTCGAAAAGTCGCAATATTTCACGGTAATGAAGCAATTTCTACTGACAACTGTCGATGATAAACATAACCGAGAAAATGGCTCAAAATGGGCTTCCCTTCGAAATGTTTCCAACCTTAAATGAGTGTGAAAAGTGACTGAAGCAATTTCCGGTGCGAATTGCCCATGATAAATACAACTGTATATGTTAATAACAAACAGTATCCAATTTATTATTTCAAAAAGTCACAATGTTTCATGGTAATGAAGCAATTTCTACTGACAACTGTCGATGATAAACATAACCGAGAAAATGGCTCAAAATAGCCTTCCCTTCGAAGTGTTTGTTTATATTTTAGTTTCCAACCTTAAATGAGTGTGAAAAGTGACTGAAGCAATTTCCGTTGCGAATTGCCGATGATAAATACAACTGTATATACTAATAGCAATCGGTATCCAGTATATTATTTTGAAAAGTCGCAATGTTTCATGCTAATGAAGCAATTTCTACTGACGACTGTCAATGATAAACATAACCACCGAGAAAATGGCTCAAAATGGGCTTCCCTTCGAAGTGTTTGTTTATATTTGAGTTTGCAACCTTAAATGAGTATGAAAAGTGAATGGAGCAATTTCCGTTGTGAATTGCTGATGATAAATACAACTGTATATTAGCAAACGGTATCCAGTATATTTTTTTAAGTCGAAATGTTTCATGGTAATGAAGCAATTTCTACTGACAACTGTCGATGATAAACATAACCGAGAAAATGGCTCAAAATGGCCTTCCCTTCGAAATGTTTGTTTATATTTTAGTTTCCAACCTTAAATGAGTGTGAAAAGTGACTGAAGCAATTTCCGTTGCGAATTGCCGATGATAAATACAACTGTATATACTAATAGCAATCGGTATCCAGTATATTATTTTGAAAAGTGTGTCAAAACATGTCCCCCTCAATATTAAAATTGACGTGTTTCAGCGTTTCTTAAAAACAAAATTTCTCTGGACGCAAATCGGTCTGTTTCGTTTTCAATGCGCCACCCTATATATATATATATATATATATATATATATATATATATATATATATATATATATATATATATATATATATATATATATATATATATATATATATATATATATATATGTGTGTATATATATATATATATGTATGTATCACATCGATAACTCAAAAAATAATGGGCCGATTTTGATTAAATTGTGAATACCTTCCTTTTGCAAGTGGCTTGGATAAGTTCGTTATCCAGGAAAATAGGCTCAGGTTTTCCCGAAAAATTTTGGGTTTTATTTCGAAAAGAATTTATATCTCCGGAATTAACAAAGAAAGGGCAGCCAAATTTGGTACGCAGGTTTATATCGAATTCAGAAAAGAAAGACCTTTCAAATAATGTAACACTCGACCCATGTTCCCTATTTAAAATATAAGGGTTGTTATCACCACCCTTAAGGGGTTGATGTGAAAAAGTTGAGTTTTATGTCAAAACATGTCCCCCTCAATATTAAAATTGACGTGTTTCAGCGTTTCTTAAAAACAAAATTTCTCTGGACGCAAATCGGTCTGTTTCGTTTTCAATGCGCCACCCAATATATATATATATATATATATATATATATATATATATATATATATATATATATATATGTATATGTATATGTATATGTATATATGTATGTATCACATCGATAACTCAAAAAATAATGGGCCGATTTTGATTAAATTGTGAATACCTTCCTTTTGCAAGTGGCTTGGATAAGTTCGTTATCCAGGAAAATAGGCTCAGGTTTTCCCGAAAAATTTTGGGTATTATTTCGAAAAAAATTTATATCTCTGGAATTAACAAAGAAAGGGCAGCCAAATTTGGTACGCAGGTTTATATCGTTGTGGGTAAGTTACCTACAAAAATTTAGCCATGTAGGTCAAAAGACAAAAAAGTTATAGGCATTTAAAGAAAATTGGGGTTTTCCTCAAAACGTCAAAGTTGCGATTTAAAACGTCAAAATTGGCAACATTTACGAAAAGAACTTGAATCTAATACGGGCTATGGAAAGAAAATGCCTCAAGAAGAATGTTTTACAAACCCTGGAGTCTTAGTTTCAACGGTCATTGTCCTTCATTTTATTAGAATATTTCCAGAAAATTCATTTCAAATAGACCCTTTCTCTGATGCTTGGCAGTAGCCTTAGCTATAGAATTTATCGTTTAATGGTATATAATTTTTGTCGAATTTTCGTAAAAAATCAATAAAGCTCAATATATCCGTTATTATACAAGATATGAAAAAAAAATGTATATATTAATTATAGGGTTGTATATATTAATTATAGGGTGTCTTGAGCTACATCTTAAAAAATATTTATACAGTCACAGGCTGGCCCATAAGTCGTTGGTGATACAATTATTATTATTTTTTAATCAAACACGCCTTATGTTATCGCATTTTCAATCGAAATATAATGCACGTTTGTAAGAAAATAAATTCTGGACGCAGCAAGCACGTTATGGTAGCGAATTTTAATCAAATGTTTCATATTTGAATGGCTCAATTTGCTATTAACCTATAAGGTTGACCAAGAAACGAGTTTTTTCGGGAACGCTAAGTTTACTTTTGTATATTTTCAAACAATAAAGTTATTTTGATGAAACATGGCACATTCTTTTTACTATATAGGTTATACTGGTAACCAAATTTGATGCCTGCTTTCGTAAAAAAACATATTTGCTATTAAAAACATTTTAATGAAAATTCACTACCATAACGCACTTGCTGCGTCCAGACTTTTTTTATTTCTTGTTATCTCCAACGTTTTTGGTCAGGTTGTTCAGACCTGCTTGGTAGGGTCTTTTGTGCATAAACGATAAGAAGAAAGTTGTCCCTTCAACCGCTAAATAACCTGGAGCAAATAGGCGTGTTGGAGGGGGGAAGAACATTATTAAGAGAAAATGTTGACGCAGAATGTAAAAAAGGATGCGTATACAAGTCTAACTAAGCTGTTTTTGTCCACGTTCCTTCCTTATTTCCTCCCCCCAGTCCCCTGTTCACTCCGGGTGTCTTAACGGGTGGGGTGTTTCCACATTCCACAACATTTTTCTTCTTGCTTATGTATACTGAAATCGTTTTAAGCTCTGAAAAAAAAATAATCGAAAATCCGGTTGGCCCCTAATATTCAATATTATCAAAATATTTTTCTTGGAAACTTTGGTAGCAAAAAGATAATGACCGAATTTACCAGGCACCAGCAGCTGCATTATTACGTCAAAAAACAACGTTGATAGCTGACGGAGCCTACTGAACTCTCCCATTATCATTAACATGCAAAATATAAAGTTACAAAGAAATCCTTGAAGTTTTAATCGTCGGTCAGTAATATACAGTTTGGCCAGTAAATTATATAGCCTTAAATCTACTTTAGGCTGTCATAAACCTAGAAATTAAGCTTACTACAAAACATTTTATTAGAAGTATTACAAATCGGCAAGTACATAGATGCTTAGATGGAAAATGGGGTGTATTTTGATATCTTATTTTATTCTACGCTATCTACACAGACTATGTTATATTAGAAAAACTGGTCCGATCGGGCTGGCTAATGAACTCGTCCGCGGTCTTAACAAAATGAAGATATGTGCCTATGTACATCGGCCAAAAAAAAAACATTATTTGTGCATTAAACTATTTTTAACTGATTTTGCCGGGAATAATGCAAATGGTATAAGATAAGGTTTATAGCCTGTAAAAACATAAAGCTTGATTCAGTATTGATATATGTAGAAAGAGTATAGTCTACAAAGGTGGCATCATAATTTATTTGTTTGTTTACTGAAAACGGGATGGTTGTAATCTGTGAAATATAACATTGTTACCTAGATATTAATTTGTACTTTCAAGGCGTCTTGTTATTTCTTAACTTGAAGCATATTCTTTTTCAATATTGTACAACATAACCGGCTGCCAAGCTGTTGACAGTTAGCATAGCATACGTCCCAAGACCAATCACGTGTAAGTTAAAGTTTATTATACGGCAATTTTGTCAAACATAAATTAAGGCATAACAAGAATCAATAAAATAAAAACTTACCTTTGTGTGCGTCCAGATCAACGTCTTTTCAGTTTAATTATGTAGTTTTACGGTTCCTCTAAACTCGTAACAACTAGAAACTACACCCACACCACACCTAGACAGTCATACCGCCATTGCTTTGTTCCCCGTGTAACGCCGACATGCGCACTTCATTCCCTGACTTCTAGCTGCGTACTTTACTGGTACTGGTCGTCTGCCGGTCTACATGCATGATCGATGATCGGTAAAACCATTTTATTTCCATCTTTATTAAAGTGACAGAATCAATATTTAAGTCTTGAGTCCATGAATTCTTTAATTAATTGATCACTATATAGATTTTCTAAAATCGATATACCTACCTATGATTGTTTGGCAAGGCTTTCTTTTACGTGTTCACGAACGGTTGAAGGTCAATAATTCGATTTTGCGTTGATGCCGTTTTAGTTTCTGAATTGAGTGGTAGGTACATTCACATATATTCAACAGTTTGGTGGTTTCACGGCAAAATAAGGTGCTATAGTTAAAAATTTAAAATTTTCAGGAGAGCGAAAAGAAAGTTTTAAAATACAATAAAATATACTTTTTGTGTAATTAGTTTTAATAAACAAACAAAATATTGTATTATTCTTCAAATCAAAAAGTATTATTAATAAGCAAAAACTATATTTTAATCTTATTTTAATCCCTTGTTTGGCAAAAAAATAAATAAAAAACTACCTACTCATAGAACACTAAGTGAAGATTGGAACCTGTGATGAGCACTGATAAGTACACTTGGAGAACCCAAATCACCACAACACATTTTAAAAGACCTGACGATCGTTTCACTAGCCAAGTTAGCGTCGTCAGAGGATGAAACATTCTATAGAGAGAGAGAATATTTCATCCTCTCTCCTTTGAACTTTATTTTCGGAAAATTATAGTATGAACGCAGCAAGGGCGTTTTGGTTGCGAATTTTCATTAAATGTTGCAAATTTCAATAACTCAATTTGCTATTAACCTAAGGTTCATTGGTTAGGTCAGTTTTCTCAGAAACATTTAAAGTTTATTTTCGGAAAATTTTTGTACATTTTCAAATAATTATTTTGGTAAAATATGGTACATTGTTCCTACTATATAGGTTATACTTGTAACCAAATTGATGCCTGCTCGCATTAGAGCGATATATTTGTAATTAAAAAAACATTTTAATGAAAATTCACTTCCATAACGGACTTGCTGCGCCCAGATTTATATATTATATGCTACCACACTATAAAAAAGACGAACAACGCATTAATAAGATTTTTATTTAGGGTGTTCGTCAGCTTTATGATGCAAAAATAGGCATTATTTAATTTGCACGATATACTTTCTATCTGGGTCTTCCATTAAAGCCTATTATGTAAGATGCGACCAAAAAAGTTTGTGCGGGTACTTAAGGTAATATAATTATCATTAAATTTAAAATTAATATCTATAGAGGGCTCTAGACACCTTCCCGTAAACTTTACACAAACTGTCTTAGAACTATTTACAATCAGGAGATTGTTGCACTACCACCGACAAAATATGATCCACCTTACGCATCAGAAATTTTTTTTTTTTTTTTTTAATGTCAACAACACACCACGAGGGCTTACAGCCTAACTACTATCGTACCGTGGGTGTTGACAAGGAGGAAAGAGGCAGCTTGTTAATTCTGGACTTGAAGGTTTGGAGGTTCGGAGGAGAAGGAAAAACATGTGCCGGCAAGGAATTCCACAACTTGGAAGTCCTCGGGACAAAAGAGCGGGCATAACAAGATGTTCTATGTCTGGTGACCTGGACATTAAAAGGGTGCATTCGCTCTGTTCCCCTGGTAGATCTGCTGGGGGCAGCAGGTGGGGGAATTATGGAGGAAAGCTCCTCTGAGCAGTGCCCGTGCAGATATCTATAAAAGAGAGAGAGGTCACCAACAGCACGTCGGTGGGCAAGGGATGGAAGCCTTTGGGTGTGGGTAGGGTCACCGATGAGACGTATAGCTCTCTTTTGAATGGAGTCCAGGATAGCGAGTGTAGAAGCGGCAGCTGCACCCCAGATGTGGGAGCAGTATTCGAGGTTTGGCCTTATTTGTGAAGTGTATATAAGGTATAGAGATTAGTTGGTGAAAAGTATTTGCGAGCCCGGATAGGAAATTAAGATTTCGATCCACAGAAATGCCAACAAGAGAAAAGGACTCATTACTTTGAATAACTTGGTTGTTCATTGTGATGGGTCTAGGGCTGCTGTATCTCTTGTGAGAAAGAAAGCAAGACTTAGTTTTGGTGGGGTTGAATTGTACAAGATTTCTACTTCCCCAGTCTAATATTTTTTGGAGGTCTACGGAGACAGAACCCTCCATGAGTCTGCGATCCTCATCTAATTGGGCTAAAGAGACAGGCTTAGAATATTGTATGTTTGAGTGGAGGGTGCTGTCGTCCGCGTAACTGTGAACTGGGTTGGATGTGCTAGAGAGGAGGTCATTGATGTAGAGAAGAAACAAAGTAGGGGCTAAAGCTGAACCTTGAGGAACTCCTGCATTAATGGATACAGTTTAGAGGAATGGCCACCCACAACAACAGAAATGCTCCTGTTGGAGAGGAAATTTGCTGTCCAGGTACAAAGTTTTGGTGGTAGGCCATAGGCCGGAAGTTTATTAAGCAGCGCTGCGTGCCAGACCTGGTCGAATGCTTTGGATATGTCTAGAGCAACAATCTGAGATTCACCGTGTTGTTCCATAGACTTGTTCCAAGAATGGGTGACAAAGGAAAGGAGGTCGGCAGTCGATCTGCGCTGACGGAATCCATACTGCCTGTCGTGGATTAGACTGTGTTTTTCAAGGAATTTTAGTAGTTCGGTGTTTATATACTTTTCCATCACTTTAGAGATGACTGAAAGGAGAGAAATAGGCCTGTAGTTGCTAGGAAGCGCTTTGGATCCTTTCTTGGGGATGGGTTGTACTCGAGCAGTTTTCCAGTTACTAGGGAATATGCCTTTATTGTAAGATATCTGAAACAGACGAGTCAGGACAGGAGCAAGTTCTGGTGCGCATTTTTTGAGAACAATTGCTGGGATCTCGTCAAGGCCAGAGGCTTTCCTGGTATTAAGAGAAGAGAGCATCTTTCGTACCTTTTTAGTTTTGAAAATGATATCAGTCATTTTATGCGCGACATTGGGGACTGTTGGTGGTTGAACATTTGGAGGTGGGTTGAGAGTAGAATTTCCGGCGAACAACGAAGCAAAAAGTTCAGCCTTGCCCAGGGCGGTAGAAACAATTTCATCACCTGAGACAAGAGGTGGGAACGTGCTCTTGCAGAAATTATTCCGAATAGACTTAGCAAGAGTCCAGAAGGGTTTGCCGCCGTTGGAGCTTGAGAGGACTTTGTTTTTGATGTGGTTATTAAACGAGTTTTTTGCCTCAGAAAGAATGCGGACATAGCGGTTTCTTGCGTCGTTGAATGCTTGACGATTTTCTTGACTGGGATTGTGTAGAAGCGTTTTGTGAGCTTTGACCTTTTCAAGTCTGGCCTTGTCACAGGATTTAGAGAACCAGGGCTTTTGAGTGGCTGAAGAGGTTTTCTGTGTACGTGGAATAAATAATTCCATGCCAGCTTGGATAATTTCGGTGACGTTTTGTGAGATATCAGAGGGGTCGGGATGAGAGAAGCAGACAGACGCCCATGGAAATGAGGAAAAGTAATCCCGCATTTCGTCCCAGTTTGCGGAGTTGTAGTGCCAAACGATACGTGGGTGTGATGACTGTGTGACCTCGGGTTGCATTGCACAGGAAGCAGTGACCATGCCGTGGTCTGAGCGACCAAGGGGGGCGGTGACTGATATCTTATAGCATTCAGGATTTGTAGTAAGAAGGAGATCCAAGGGATTTGAGCTGTGTGTTGGGATACGAGGAAAGTAAGTAGGTTGCTGAACCATATTGGCCAAAGAATTGCTGACTGCAAAGGCCTCCGCTGCTCTCCCTTGTGGATCGGTTTTTGAAGATCCTAGCCATTCCTTATTATGTACATTGAAGTCGCCAAGAATAGTGGCCTCGGAGGAAGGATATTCAGAAATCAGATAGTCGATTTTTTCAGAAAGGTAGTCAAAGAGCTGGACAAAGTTGTTGTCAGAAGGTGACCGGTAAATGCAACAGATGAATTTAGTTGCAGCCCTGAGAGAGAGTTTTATCCATAGTATGTCTTTTCTTCCAGCTTCTAAATTGGGAAGTCTGGTGCAGGGTAGATTGCTACGGACGTATGCGCACACGCCTCCATGCAATCTAAAGGCAGTAAAGAGCTCATACCCGGGAAATTAAGGTGATTAGTGGCTGTTTTGGCACTGATTTGGGTTTCGGTGAGGAAGAGGAGTTGGGGCCTGTTAGCCTGGAGGAAATGGTGGACGGAGTTCAGGTTAGAATTTAGGCCACATATATTCGAAAAGGATATGTTAAATCTTGATGTTGGCGCCCCCTGTACACCCCTCTCCCGGAGATCCGAATGGAGGGGTATTTTGCCTCCGGATCCAAAACTATGATGGCTATTTCATCCAAGTACATAAATAATCTCGCACCTGTCCAATAGTTAGGAAGATCATTTACGTACAACATAAGCATAAGCGGTTTCAGGACGCTTCCCTGCGGAGTGCCCAGCCTTATTTGAAACGTCAGGTCTGACACCGTCCACCGAGACCATCAGTATCATCATAATATCATCTCTCACAAACGAGTCAAACCGCTCATTAACACGTCGCTTAAGTTCAACCGCATTTAATTTTCTTTCGAGGAAGATACAATTAATTGTGTCAAATACATACCTGCATGTGGAGTATTTACAAATAGATGGCTGCAGCAGAAGTTAATACTCTTGTATAATGGTAATAAACCGGTTGATTAATCATCTTCATACAGGTCAATATGCCTGATAGACACAATCGGAAAACAATTCTAGAGAATGCTGTTGCAAAGGCTAGAGGCACATATTGATGGTGCTGAAGGGCTGCCACCGCAGCAATACGGTTTTAGCAAAAGAAAATCCACGGTGTCCATGCGATCTCCAAGGTGGTCAGCATCGCAGAAAAGGTGAAAGAGGGAAACTAGAGACAAAAGAGTTTTGTGCGCTTGTCACATTTGATGTTTACAATGCATTCAGTTCTCTTAGGTGTGATGCAATACTGAGCACTAGAAAATAAAATAAGAACACCTCAGTATTTCCTCAAAATGGTCAGTGTGTAGCTAAAGACTACTGCTTGATGATATATATGACGAAAGAAAATATTATTAAGTGACTGTTGGTGTTCCACAGGCATCGGTGCTTGGGCCATTTATGTGGAATGCAATGTATGATGAATTTCTCCAGATATACAGGCTGTTTCTAAATTGATGCGAAAAATTTTACAAGGTGATTCTTTGGCGAAAAATAAGGGGGGTCTTTTTTATCAAGTTTTTATTGAAACCCCTTCTCCTCCAAGTTACAGCCCTTTGAAATTTTGGCAAAAAAAAGGTTTCATTAAATTTCTCCGTTATGGAATAATTTTAAAAAACAAAATTTTGCAGATGCATAAGGCTAACAAAATGACAGTTTTAAAAGGATTTTATAACCCTATAATGTTATCACAAGAGGGTGAAAAAACCTACCCTTACATTATTTTTTATCAGTACTTTTTATTGTGTGTACCATTTTCTATTTAAAAAAATGATTTAGAAAGAAGGACTCATTTAATGTCTTGACATTTTCTCATAAAATTGTTAGTTTCATCACAAAAAAATAAAATATTACTCAGATCGATATCACATGAATTTACAGAGTGGTTGTTATTTGCTGAAAAATCAAGTACGTGGTAGGCTGTCAAATAACGTCATAATTACACTAATATTAATTGTTCTGGTTGCTGTCAATCTATCGAGCACTTTTTAAACACTTAGAACAAATAAGTGAATAAAATGGTAAATTTTACCAATTCCGAAATGGCAGATATGCATTTTGAATATGGCCGTGCTAATGGCAATGGATGAAGAGCACAGCGCTTCTACACTGAGTTATATCCAAATAAAACTGTACCCCATCACAGCATATTCGCACGCATTCGTCAACGTCTGCAAGAAGAAGGAAAATTTTCAAGAAGTGCCGCCGATTGCGGGTGTTCTAGAGAAGTAAAACTGTAGCACTTGAAGAGGCTGTCCTCAATTTAATTGAAGAATCTCCTGGTACAAGTACAAGAAGAATCGCTCAAGTCTTAAATGTCAGCTATTCCACGGTATTTAGAATTTTAAAAGAACAACTACTGTATCCCTACCATATCCAACGAGTTCAAGGGCTCTTACCTCGTGATTTTTTACCTCGTTTAATCTTTTGTCAATGGATGCTTCAAATGATCACGCAAGTTCCACAGTTCTTATCTCGTATTTTATTTACTGATGAGGTCAACTTTTCACGAGAATCTATTAGAAATTTTCATAATTACCACATATGGTCTGAAGAAAACCCACACGAAATTACGGAATCTCATTTTGAACATCAGTTTTCATTAAATGTATGGCTTGCTGTCATTGGTGATGACCTAATTGGACCATATTTTCCTCCGATAAGACTAAATGGAGAAGTGTACTGTCATCTACTCGAAGAAGAGTTGCCCCTACTTCTTGAAAATATTCCTTTACAAATTAGACAACAAATGTGGTACATGCTCCGGCTCATTTTAGTATCAACGCTCGTAACTACTTGAACGAAGTTTACCCAAATCGTTGGATATGTCGAGGAGGCCCACAGAATTGGCCTGCCCGATCTCCTGAATTGAATCCGTTGGATTTTTGCCTGTGGGGTTTTCTGAAAACCTTAGTTTATTCAAGTCCTGTTGCAAACATCGATGACCTCAGAAATCGTATTATCGCATCATGTAATATTATAAGAAACACACCCGGTATTTTTCATAGAATACGAAGTTCAATGAGAAACAGACTAGAGTCATGCGTTCTGTCCGAAGGGGGCATTTTCAACATTTATTATGATGATACGTACTGACATTTTGTTAATATTTCTTTTCGTTTCTTAGTTTGTTAATTATTAATTATTAAATAGTAGTACAATACCTAGTAGTTGTTTCTTATAATGAATTTTTGGAAATTAAAAGCCAGAACAATACATATTAACATATTAATGTAATTATGACGTTATTTGACAGCCTACCAAGTACTTGTTTTTTCAGCAAATAACAACCACTCTGTAAATACATGTGACATCGATCTGAGTGATATTTTATTTTTTTGTGATGAAACTAACAGTTTTATGAGAAAATGTCAAGACATAAAAAAGTTGCTAAATGAATCCTTCTATCTAAATCATTTTTTTAAATAGAAAACGGTACACACAATAAAAAGTACTGATAAAAAATAATGTAAGGGTAGGTTATTTCACCCTCTTGTGATAACATTATAGGGTTATAAAATCCTTTTAAAACTGTCATTTTGTTAGCCTTATGCATCTGCAAAATTTCGTTTCTTAAAATTATTCCATAACGGAGAAATTTAATGAACTTTTTTTTTGCCAAAATTTCAAAGGGCTGTAACTTGGAGGAGAAGGGGTTTCAAGAAAAACTTTATAAAAAAGACCCCCCTTATTTTTCGCCAAAGAATCACCTTGTAACATTTTTCGCATCAATTTAGAAACACCCTGTATATGCCAGGAGATTCATATATTGTAGGTTTCGCGGACGACGCAGCAGTGATAGTAACATCAACTAGAGATAATCACAAACGACAGTTTGGACATGGTTGATCGATGGCTTTCAGGCAACGGCCTTCAGCTGGCCATCCACAAAACCGAGGCAGTTCTGATCACAGATAAGAGTTTTTTAAACGCAAGTAGTTCAGTGAAAAAAATCTGCCTAGACATACTGACAACTCAGCGTAAGTTTATTATGCTATGCTGATAGATGGGGGGATTTAATACGGATAGCAGATTGATAAAGTTTTAGCAAAAGCAGCAGGTACTGGTGCTACATTAGCAAATACATGTTAAGTATTGGTGGACCGGAATAATGAAAGAGAAGCAGAGCAAACTTGCTTCGATGCACGGATGTAATGCGTTGAGTCATTTCCACATACAGCACAGTATCAGATAGTGCGATCTTGGTACTAAGCAAGTTGAAATTAAAAGGACACATAAAAGGCTCGCGAAAAGTGACAGTCGAAGTAGAGCGGAGAAGAAGCTGCCCGCTGGACGCAGTTCCTCGTGTCAAGGATGGCTAGACAGTTGGGTGGAAAAGGGGCATCGACAGGTGGAATACTAGCTCACCCAGGCATTGACAGGCCATCGGGAATTTTGTGTGTATCTTTATAGATTTAAAATGACTAACAGTCCATCCTGCATTCAGTGCGGTGATAGATACGACGATGCGAAGCACACACTGTTTGAATGTCTAGCTTGGGAGCACCAAAGATCGGAGTTAAAACAAACAATAGGTAAGGAAATTACAACAAGAAATCTAGTCACTGAAATGATACATAGCGCAAAGAACTGGAAGGCGGTAGAAATATCGTTACAAGCATTCTGAAGGCAAAACGGGAAAAATTAGGATAGCAAGAGATAACATACTAAATCGCCTCAAAATTGGAAAAATACTGCGTAAGGCAGTCATGACCTTAGCCGTCACTAGGCGGCCATATAGAAAAACGTGGGGACTAAGACCTAGTATGGCCCACTGGCTGTACACAAGGGTGGTCAGACCATCTCTAACATACGCGGCACTGGTCTGGTGGCCTAAGGTGACACAATCCAGTGCCAAACAAAAACTAGGCAAGATCCAAAGGATGGCTTGCCTAAGCATTACAGAGGCCATGTCTTCAACCCCAACAGCCGCCATGGAGGTGTTGCTGGATCTGCCCCCCCTACACTTAGTTATTATGGGGGAGGCCAGGCTAGGACTATACAGACTAGCCTGCAATGGTAGACTGAAGATCAACCCAGGCTTCAGGGGCCACTGCAAAATTCAGGAGATCGTGAAGGAGCCCATGCTTGAAATGAGATCAGACTTCGCGAGCCCGCGGATGTGCAGGGAAAACAACTTTACAGTGGAAATCCCCGACCGCGAGGCATGGCGGGAGGAGACGCCGGGCATACCACGGGACGCGCTCGTCTGGTTCACGGACGGATCCGGCGGGGAGCGTGGGACGGGGGCAGGTGTTTACTCGGAAGGACCGACTGTAAGTCATAGTATTTCCCTCGGAGCCCATGCAACGGTGTTTCAGGCCGAGATGTACGCCATCCTGCACTGTGTGCGGGAGAACAAGAGGAGGGGCTACACCAACAAGCGGATCCTCATAGCCACAGACAACTGGGCAGCCCTTAAGGCACTAAGTAGCCCACGGGTAAATTCATGGCTGGTGAGTGAGTGCCGAGACGAGACGAGCGACCTGGCTGGGCAGAATGAGGTGACCCTCATCTGGGTGCCGGGTCACTCGGGGGTGAAAGGCAATGAAGAAGCTGACAGTCTCGCGAAGAGAGGGTCAGCAGAACCATTTATGGGACCAGAACCGGCTCTGGGCGTGTCAAAGAGCACTGCCAGGGGAACTATTAAGTCCTGGGTCAGAAACCAACATAAGGTGTACTAGGCGGACTGTCCAAGGCTCAGGCATGGGAAGTCAATAATTGACGGACCCAGTTCAAAGAGAGGTGTGGAGCTGCTAAATCTTAGCAGAGGACAGCTCAGAAACACAACAGGTCTCTTGACGGGACACATGGCCGTCAAGAAACACCTGCATAAAATGGGGCGGTTCGAAGGGGACCTCGCATGCAGACTCTGCGGCGAGGGGGAGGAATCAGCCCAGCACATCTTGTGCAAGTGTAAAGCTCTGGACCGCAAAAGACAACTGATCTATGGTCAGTCTAGACCGGAGACAGAGCAATATAAAACTTCACCCTACCAATCGCTGTGCAGACTAGTTCAAGGCACAGTGATTTTGGAATGGGTGGAGTAAGACTAAGGGTATGCACAATCAACCAAAGGTTGCAGTGCTATCGGGGCGGCATGGCCGCGGACGAACCCTGAGGGTACAAAAAAAATCGCCTCGAATCCTTTTTATCTTGCAAGATACCGGGTGATATAGGGATTAAGGTGAAACAATAAAGTCGCGAAAAACCATCAAACGACGCAGCTCTGAAGAAATGCGATAGCGGTATCAGGATTGTGTCTAGTGTTTAGAAGGGCACCTGGAGTAGTTCAACAAATTTACAAAAAAGATACATAAATACGTTGGTAGGTAGCTACCATACGTATATACATAATACATACAGCTTGTCAAGTATGGCTAGCAACGTCGAAATGAACGATAAATTGATGCGCAAAAAACACCCAGCCTTCGCCCTCCTTTTATCACTGTTTCATTTAATATTCAGTGAGGTAAAATTTAGATTATCAGTTTTATCATATGCAAGTACAGTTCGTTCAATCATGCAGTACAAAATCTTTTGGAATGTTTACAATTCAAACATAATTTGTGGTTAATATGTTCTCAGTAAATAATTAATTTCTTAGTCAATTGTATTTTATATAATTTATTTCTGTTTATCATTGGTTCAAAGTATGTTATAGCTTTTTTTATGCTGTGCCTTTTCCTCCAATACGACTCACACTTTCTTGTGCGTAGCACGTGATATTCGCACGTCTCTTATTGTTATATTTGGTAAGCTGTACGTTGACCTTGGGTTGTCGGGGCTCTAACGCTGTTTTTAAGAAAGTTTTTTAAGTCTCACGGCCATGACCTCGTTGTAGCGAATTTTGTAAAATGAAAATGCTCTAAAAAAACAGTAAAGTATTGCTTTAAATTTTGATTTGCTTATTGAATATTTTTTATTCTGCAGGAAATCAGAGTCTTCCAGTGCATGGACAGCGGATTGGTTTCAGGATCGTACTCGAAGATCCAAATTTTGCCACAGGTAACAATCAAATTTATGAAAGTTTTATCATCTAATGTGAGATTCTTATGAAGACTTAAACATTGGCCGTGTTACTTTGCAGAATTTGACTCTGTTAATGCTTGAATCATTTTTACACTAGGATATTTGTCTTTCTGGATTAATATTCCAAATATTGCTTTACATATGTGACATTTTTCAAACCTGCGGCAAGCAATAATAAATACATTTTAGTAAAACCCACTTCATTAAAATAATGTTTTTACACATTGCGATCATTTCGCTAACAAATTTAGAAGAAAAAAAATTAAGTTTATTATTATATTATCTGATTTACACGAAACGCAAACGGTACTTAAATATAGAACCTATTTAATGGCGGTTGCCTGCTTTCACACTTAAAATAATTTTTTGAATCGGTCCCATGTTTTGTGCAGTATTTTATATCTATTTTCATTCATTCATTCATTGTTCGGTTTTTCTGGCTGCGGTTTAGGTTAACCATTCGCACAATTACTGTCGTTCGATTTTTCTATGTCGCCGTTAATTAATATCTACCCTCATTGGGTGTAGCAAACTGTGTATGAGATCACTATACTTTACACATTACCCAACACCTACTTTAACAAACTTATTACCTACTACATATTTTACCATCTATTATTGCCATAACTATTAGTATTTTTTCCTTATCATTTTTATTGAGGGATATCAGACAGGGAACACACATCTTCATGCCCTGGGGCCTGTCAGAGCAACTTATCTACCACAACACAGAAGGGCCACGGTAAGTAAAGGTATTACACTAGGACAGACATTAGGTGACTTATATAACTATACATATAGTGATCTTAAATTAATTTGATTAGATTGTTTCCAACTCACACAAGCACCCACACGTACACACATCTGTACCCACTCCTCATACACACACCTACCCCTAAAACTAAATATTCACTACGTATATCTATATCTTTATTTTTAGATATTTGACATGGTTGGTGATTAATTTATATATTATAATGTTTTTGGATTCTAGTAGTTGCGGCAAATTAAATGGTATTTGTACACTTTTTAGCCCACAAACCTTGTCTACAAATGTTGTTATATACGCTGCGGATAAGCTGCAATTCAGCAGGGTGTGCTCTGGGTCACCCAATTCACCACATCCACAAAGCGGACTATCAGCTAACCTTAATTTAAATAGATGTTTTGGTACAAGGGCATGATTAAACCTAAGTCTACATATAATTTTAATTTCTTGCCTGCTAAGGTTGCTTTTGATGAACCATGGTTTTTTAGGTATTGTAGGTTGTATACTCCTATAATATGCCCCATTCGTATCTCTAATAAATTGATCATGCCATTCTTTTTGGTGCAGTGATGTCACATAGGAGTATACATCCTTGTAAAAATATTTGTAATCTAACATAACGCCGCTAGTCAATGCTTCTTTTGCCTGTTTGTCGGCAATCTCGTTACCTGCGATTCCACAGTGTCCCTTAACCCAAATCAAAGTTACTTTTTTATTTTGTTTATGTAAGGTATTAATCCTCCGTGTGTAAATCTCATGCAAATAGTTACACTGTGAAGTCACATTTAACTTGGCTAGCTTTTCAAGTGTACTTTTACTGTCTGTTACAATTACAAAGTTGGTATGGTCAATGGTCTTAGCAATATCTAATGCTTCTATTATAGCTATGAACTCTGCAGTGCATATAGGAAACAGTTCTTTTACTTGCATATTTTTACTAAGATCTTTTTGTGGGTCCCATATGGCCAATGCTACTTTCTTCTCTAACTTGGAGGCGTCTGTAAACAGGATGTAATTGTCTGGTACCATATTTTCCAAATCAAAATCAAATAGTCTGTTTCTCACTTCTATCGGAAATATTGAATAGTCTGTCAGAAATATAATGGGTGTGTCTGGAATTTTCTCTGGTAGTCTATAAATGCTGTTGTATTTGTCAACCCATATGTCATCTTGCAGCTTTATTAGTATATCTCTATATTCTTCTACCAATGCTGGAGCTTTCTTATTTTTCCAGTATGGGTGTGTAAGGTCTAGAACATTTAGATTGCATATCTTGTTAATGAGACTGCTTTGTTTGGCATGTATTTTCAATAAAAACCTGGTGGACAGCATCGACCTTCGAATGTTGATTGGCGATTCGGAACACTCGGCTAACAGGCTACAAATTGGTGTGCTGTTTAGGGCGCCTATGCAAGTTCTCAAGCATTTGTTCTGGACAACTTCGAGCTTTTTAAGATGAGTTTTTGCTGCTTGGTTATACAAAATGGATCCATAATCTATTATTGATCTGATGAACGATCTATATATCATTAATGCGATATCTGGATCTGCACCCCAGGCTTTGCCAGCTAGTACTCTTAATATGTTTATCCCCTTTTCGGTTCTTGCTATAATAGTGCTTATGTGATCTTTCCACAGGAGTTTTCTATCCAGAACTATGCCTAAAAATGTTACCGTGTTATGTACTGGTAGAATCTTATCGCCTAAAACAACACTGGATGTTGGATTAGCGTGTTTTTTGTTGAATACACATACTTTGCTTTTATAGGCTGATATACTTAGACCATTAGCTTCCGTCCAGTTATTCAAACTATTCATTGCATCATTAAGTTTACTGAAGCCTTCATTTACTTCGCATTTTTTGACATATAGACATATATCGTCTGCATATTGCAATACGTTTACTTCGTTGCCTATGATCTGGTCAATGGGGATTGTGTAAATTAAATAAAGTACTGGACTCAGTATACACCCTTGAGGTAAGCCTTTATTCAATAATCTTGGTCCTACCAGTTTGTCCTTTACTTGTAAGTAAATGATGCGGTTTTCATATAGGCGTACTATCCTATGAGCAAAACTACTGGGTATACCAATGCTGCACATTCTTTGGGTCAATATGTTTAAGCACACGTTGTCGTATGCACTCTCTATGTCTATGAAGGCGGCTGTTACAGACTTTTTGCTGGTAAAGGAAGTGTTAATGTCTGTTACTAAATGGGCGACACTTTCTTCCGTTGAATACCCTCTTCTAAAGCCTAGTTGCGTATTTGGAATCTTGTCATTTAATTCTAACCACCTCACTAATCGGTGTTTAATCATTCTTTCGAGTGTCTTAAGTACACAGGAAGCCAAGGATATTGTCCGGTACGAATTTAAGAGTTGTGGGTCTCGCCCTGCTTTCAAAAACGTAATCATTATGTGCGTTTTCCAGGATTGTGGTATATTACCACTCTTCCATATATCATTAATTATCTTAAGAAGGATATGCTTCTGTTCTAGTGGTAAGTTGCTTAGCATTGCATAGTGAATGTTGTCAAATCCTGGAGTCGATAATTTCTTATCTTGGACGGCCTTCTGTAATTCGTCAATGGTGAACTTTTTTGAGAGTGGGTGCCCTTCTGTGCTTGGTATTGTGTGTTGATCAATCTCTTGAAGCTGCGGTACCCAGGATGGTGCCACTTTATTTAGTAGCTCTTCTGCTATTGCTTCGGTAGTCAAAGTACTCCGGGGTGTTGATAACGTACTACTTATCTTCCTTATATGTGACCATACTTCTTTTATTGGGGTGTTTCTATTCAATTTTTGGCAAAAATCCCTCCAGGTAATTCTTTTGCTGTTTAGTATAGTTCTTTTAGTGATGGCCACTGATCTATTATATTGTTCATAATTGTCTTTCGTGGGATTGTTTTTATATCTTCTATATGCTGCCTTTTTATTAGATATTGCTAATTTACATTCTGAATTCCACCACACCTTTGAAAAGAACTGACTTGCAAATACCCTCTTCAGTGGTATCGATTTATTTGCGGCGCTTTCGATTTTTGAAATAAAATTATTATATTCAACATTTTCGATATCTTCGGTTTCCTCGGATATCACTAAAGAAAACAGTTGCCAGTCTGCCCTTCTCAAATTAAATTGACTTCGCCTTTGCGTATTTGGAATGTGTTCCTTGTTATTATTGTAAGTGGTATTTGAGATACTACAATTTATTTTATACACAATAGCATAATGATCTGACCCTAATGTGTCTTCATTTACGCTCCACTCAAAATCCGCGGCTATGTCAGCCGAAACTATGGTCAAGTCAACGGCCGACATATTACTTGAGCCAGGACAGCGAACAAGTGTCTCTTCACCTGAATTTAGAAAAACCAAATGACTATCCTCTACCGCAGCCAAAAGATTATTTCCTTTGCTATCATTCCAGTTGCAACCCCAGGCAAAATTATGACTGTTAAAGTCCCCCCCTACAACGAATGGTTTTTCCAAACTGGAAAAGAAATCTTCCCACTCCTCTTTTGTTATGCTTAAATTGGGCTTAACATATAATGAATAAAAATTTATGCTTTTGCATTTATTTAACTTAATTTTTGCACCTATACACATAACTCCACTAATATTATGAAAATTTGATAATTCAGTAAAAAATAAACTATTTTTTATCAGGATGGCTACTCCACCCCATCCATCGTCTCTGTCTTTTCGGATTGTGTTAAACCCTTTTATTCTAAAATTTACATTATTTTTTAGCCACGTCTCGCATATCAATGCTACCGTTACGTCATAATCAAAAATAAATTTCTCAAATTCACCTTTATTTGAAACCACTGACCGTGCATTCCATTGCATTATAATGGGTGTGAATTTTGACTTAATATAAATTTAACCTTTTCCCTTAACTCTTCATATGAAAATGTTTTATTTTGATTATTTACCAAGTCTCTTAAACTATGTAACAAAACTGTGCATGAATTAAAATTAGAATCACTGCTATCACCTAACCTTTTCCTGGAGTATTGTGGAGAATAAGGATTCTGAATGGGTTTAGATGGAAGTGGTGGGAAATGTATAATTTGTCTATGCGCTTCTAACGTTGGACTTATACTTCCCTCTGGTGTGGAGACGGTTGCTCGTTTTCTTTTTATTTGTGTAAAATAGTGTCCGGTCTTGCTATCGCCACTGGTATTTGATGATCCTTGCACCGTTTTTAAAACGCCTGAATAACTAGACTCGTATTTCCTAATAGCTTCCTTGTATGAAACATTTTCTTTACCCATAATAATTTTTATATTTTTTTGTCTACTAAATTCTGGGCAAAGTTGTCTGTTTGTGGCTTCGTGTTCTCCTGTGCAAACAACACATTTTGGCGGTTCCTGTGATGTGCAATTTTTGTTGTCATGTTCACCACCGCATCTCTTGCATCTCTCGCGACCCTTACATTGCGCGCTAATGTGACCGTATCTTAAGCATTTTAGACATTGTACAACTCGTTGTACATAAGGCTCTACATCAAATATTAATTTTTCTATAACTATCTGTGTAGGCAGTACTTTACCTTTGAATGACACTAATATTGTTTGTGTAGGAATAAAGTTCAACTTCCCGTCTTGAAACACTCTACGATTCATACGCCGAACGTCTAACACTTCTACAATGTTGCCATATCTTGGTTTAATAAGTTCTTTTAACTCTGTTTCTGAAATATCCACATCGACGTGTTTAATTATACCTTGCCTTCTTGCTAAATATTGGGGCATGTATGCTTCGTAATCCTTGTTGGATAGTTCCTTTGAATTTATTAATTTATTGGCGCTAGATGCGGTTGAAAATTCAATTTTTAATTTATTAATGCCTACACTAGCTATACAATTGATAGAGTCCTGTATATCTGGCTCGCAATTCCTAACTAACCTTGCTACTCCTATTCTATGCAACCGACCTACATTTCCGTTTTTATTTTGTACGTAGACTATGTATGGCCCTGTATCAGCTGTTCGATATAAATATTTTTGTTTTGGGAATAATTGATTATTTATATTTTGGTTTGTTTCTTCCGTGACCTTCTCTTTTTCTTGTGATAAGCCCGTGCTGCCAAGAGCTGATAAACCCGACTGCGATATTAATTGAGAGTTGTGGAAAGAATTTTGATTTAAAATTACTGGATTAATTAATAATTCTTCGCTTACCTGTTCCCTTCTAATATTATGTGGTAGTGTAATTTGTGTCTGTGTATTATGTGTAATCTGTGGATTTTTTAATAATAGGTTTCTATTTTGTGATTGTGTATTTGAGTGTATCTGTTCATTTTCTTCTCCTATTCCTGTTTTTTTTGTCACCGTATCGTCTTCTATGTCCATCCATGTGTCATGTTCTTTGGCCTTATCTGGTGGATCAACTTTAATGTCTTTATTAAGGCTCATAATACTTATTTGTTTTCACTAAGAACGCACTTAAAATTTTCACGCTACGATCAGACGTCCGAACACTTCTGAATCCGCCCGTGAACTGTATATCTATTTTGATAGATAAAATATACTTACAATATACTTTCATACAAATTTAAATGCCGTTTGTGCTGATCGGACACATTCACTACCAATTACATGATATTTATCAAAAATATGCCAGGCAACACATTACCTTTGTGTTGTTCTATACGTCAATCCGATTTTATAGGCTTTGTGCGTTGTCAATTCAGTTCAGTAATTTATTGCTTTTAAAGAATAGTACATAATTATTGTAGCAGCAAATTCAAGTAACTGTAACATAATACAAAAACAAAATAATAAAACAGGGACCAAATATATGTAATTTTACAAAATATATCATTTATTAAAAAATAACGAACGCAGGCATAAAGCATCCCTAATGTACCTACAAATGTTCAACATGCTTTTTCACTAGGAGCGTCCGATAGTGATACAAGATTAATGGGGGAAGGCCATCATATATAAGACAACAAGCCGAATAGCTCAATCCGCGCGGTGAGTAACCTCTATAATCGAACTATGAGGTCGTGGGTTCGAGTCAGGTATTCAGACAGTCGGTTTTTTCACTCGAATGTGGAAAGGCCAGCTTCTGATGAGTTATGGGCGGTGTCTTTGTCTTTATGTGTATGTAAGCTCCCCCCGCACAAGTCTGGCGCTTTCACACTCCCTCAAAGGGGAACATTCACTCATCCCAGGTATCTCAGATACCAAAGGGACTGAGCTCAGATGGAACCCTTTCCAAGTTATCGGGTTCTAAACGACAACGCGACACATCCTCATTTTCCAGGAATATCCACACGGTGTGGGCAGTTGCAAGTATTACCGCCTTCTGCATAACCTTATAAAGATGCTCTCCAAGGCCCAGTCTCTTAATGTTCTCTCGAAGATTCTTAGGAACCACACCAGTTGACGACATGACTAATTGGAATCAATCGGACACTATCTGCCCTCCACTGCCTCTTTACTTGTATCTCGAGGTCTCTGTACTTAATGATCTTCTCGTTGTACTTTATCTCTAGGTTATTAGTATTTGGAATGGCGACATCAATGAGCCTCACTTGGTTGCAGGACTTATTCACTATTATTATATCTGTCCTGTTGTGGGCAACTCGTTGGTCTGTGAGTATGGTCCGATCCCAGTACAACCTGTATTCCGAGTTCTCCAGAACAGGCTCAGGAGTGTCTGTAGTAGGGCACCTTACTAAGATTTAAAAGTCCCAGTTTCAGAGCCAGTTCTTGATGAAGTATTTTAGCAACTGCGTCGTTTAGCAAACGTTTGACATCCTCCGGTGACGTTCTGGATAGTCTCTGATGACTGACACCCAAATCTACATTTGTCATCTTGGACCGAATTATCTCCAATACTTCAGATAGTTTCATGTTGGGATGACCTGATCTTGTATGGCCAGCAAAAACCGCACTGTCTCTGGAAACATCTGTTCAGACACCAACCAGTAGTTCGACGCCAGTTTGTCGACATGTGCCTGGGCGATCTCATTCAGATTTCGCCCGTGGAGAGGCTTCTGCATCCAAGATTGCAGCTTGTCCTGATCAGTCCGATGGTGACTTTGTATTTTACTTTCTTTTAACTGTAGCGGTGTTGAATCATATGCATCTGCGTCGCATATGGTACGGTGTAGTTAAGAAGTAAGCGCCTGCTGATGCAAATATGTACGCAGGTTTACTTTTTTTATTTTAAGATGATATAAATTAAAATAAAAATTTTCTGTAGTAGGATTTCGAAAAAAAATATGTCGAGGGTATAACTGAGATTCGTTGCCCATACTATCAGATATTGTCCACGTTCTAGAATTTTTAGGATGAAACGAAGACTAGTTTAAATTTACCTTATCTATTTTAGTCATTTAAATTCCAATACAATTTTCTGTAGTAGGATTTCTAAAAACAGGGTGTAACTGGGATTCGTCGCCGGGACCATCACATTTTTGTAACGTTATAGAATTTTTAGGGAGAAACTAAGACCAGTTTTGATTTACTTTTTCTATTTTAAGATTATTTAAATTAAAATAAAAATTTTCGGTAGTAGGATTTCGAAAAAAAATATGTCAAGGGTATAACAGATTCGTCGTTCCTACCCTCAGATATTATTAACGTTCTAGAAGTTTTAGGAAGAAACTATGATCAGTTTTGATTTACCACATCTATTTTAAGGTGATCTAAATCAAATAAAGATTTTCTGTAGTAGAAAAAGATATGTCTAGGGTTTAACCGGAATTCGTCGCCGGGGCCAACTCCATTTTTTACCGTTCTAGAATTTTTAGGAATAAACTAAAACCTGTCTTGACTTGTTTTTTATATTATAATGTGATCTAAATTAAAATACAAAATTTCTGTAGTAAGATTACCAAAAAAAATATGTCAAGGGTGTGACTGAGATTCGTCGCCGGTACCACCTGATATTTGTGAGCTTCTGGAATTTTTTGAAGAAACTAAGGCCAGTTCTGATTTAGTTTGGATATTTTAAGGTATTTTAGAATCCAACAATTTTCTGTTGTACGATTACCAAAAAAAAATGTAAAGTTTGTAAGTGAGATTCGTTGCCGAGATTATCTCATGTTCTGGAATTTTTTGTAAGAAACGATGACCAGTGTTTTTTTAGTAATGTTACAACCCAAAAATTCGGTTAGAATATAAATTACCTTAAAATACCATACTAAATCAGAACTGGTGTTAGTTTCTTCTTCTTCCTAAAAATTCTAAAACGTTAATAAATTTAGATGGTACCGGCGACGAATCTCAGTCACACCCCTGACATATTTTTTTTGATAATATTACTACATAAATTTTTCATTTTCTTTTAGATCATCTTAAAATATAAAAAAAACAAATCAAGACTGGTCTTAGTTCCTTCCTAAAAATACTAGAATGTTAATAATATCTGATGGTAAGAGCGACGAATCTCAGTTACACGTTTCGCTTACTTTTTTAGAAATCTTAATTTAAATTAAAAGAAATATTTTCTGTTGTAACATCACCAACAAAAAATGTCAAGATTCTAATTGGGATTCGTTGCTGGGACCATCTCATCTTTGTTCTGGAATTTTTAGTAAGAAACTGAGACCAGTTTTGATTTAGTTCGGGTGTTTCAAGGCCATTTAAGTTAAAATAAAAAGGTTCTGTAGTAGCATTTCTAAAAAAATATGTCAAGGGTATAAATGAGATTTATGCACAATCAACCAAGGGTTGCGGTGCTATCGGGGCGGCAAGGCCGCGGACGAGCCCTGAGGGAACAAAAAAAAAATGAGATTCGTTGCCCATACCATCAGATATTGTCAACGTTCTAGAATTTTTAGGAAGAAACGAAGACTAGTTTTGATTTACCTCATCTAGTTTAAGTCATTTACATCTCAATACAATTTTCTCTGGTAGGATTTCTAAAAAAAACTGGGATTCGTCGCCGGGACCATCACATTTTTTTAACGTTATAGAATTTTTACGAAGAAACTAAGACCAGTTTTGATTTACTTTTTCTATTTTAAGATGATTTAAATTAAAATAAAAATTTTCGGTGCTAGGATTTCGAAAAAAAATATGTCGAGGGTATCACTGAGATTCGTTGCCCATACTATCAGATATTGTCCACGTTCTAGATTTTTTTAGGATGGAACGAAGACTAGTTTTGATTTACCTCATCTATTTTAGTCATTTAAATTTCAATACAATTTTCTGTAGTAGGATTTCTAAAAAAAAGGGTGTAACTGGGATTCGTCAACGGGACCATCACATTTTTTTAACGTTATAGAATTTTTAGGAAGAAACTAAGACCAGTTTTGATTTACTTTTTCTTTTTTAAGATGATTTAAATTAAAATTAAAATTTTCGGTAGTAGGATTTCGAAAAAAAAATATGTCAAGGGTATCACTGAGATTCGTCGCCGCTACCATCAGAACTTATTAACGCTCTAAAAGTTTTAGGAAGAAACTAAGACCAGTTTTGATTTACCACATCTATTTAAGGTGATCTAAATCAAAATAAAGATTTTCTGTAGTAGAAAAAAATATGTTTAGGGTTTAACCGGAATTCGTCTCCGATGCCAACTCCATTTTCTACCGTTCTAGAATTTTTAGTAAGAAACTAAGACCAGTTTTGATTTAGTTTGGGTGTTTCAAGGTGATTTAAGTTAAAATAAAAAGGTTCTGTAGTAGCATTTCTAACAAAAAATATGTCAAGGGTATAACTGAGATTCGTTGCGGGTACCGGCAGAATTTGTCTTCGTTCTCGAATTTTTAGGAAGAAACGAAGACTAGTTTTGATTTACCTTATCTATTTTAGTCATTTAAATTTCAATACAATTTTCTGTAGTAGGATTTCTAAAAAAAAGGGTGTAACTGGGATTCGTCGCCGGGACCATCACATTTTTTAACGTTATAGAATTTTTAGGAAGAAACTAAGACCAGTTTTGATTTACTTTTTCTATTTTAAGATTATTTAAATTAAAATAAAAATTTTCGGTAGTAGGATTTTGAAAAAAATAATGTCAAGGGTATAACAGATTCGTCGTCCCTACCATCAAATATTATTAACGTTCTAGAAGTTTTAGGAGGAAACTATGATAAGTTTTGATTTACCACATCTAGTTTAAGGTGATATAAATCAAAATAAAGATTTTCTGTAGTAGAAAAAGATATGTCTAGGGTTTAACCGGAATTCGTCGCCGGGGCCAACTCCATTTTTTACCGTTCTAGAATTTTTAGGAATAAACTAAAACCTGTCTTGATTTGTTTTTTATATTATAATGTGATCTAAATTAAAATAAAAAATTTCTGTAGTAAGATTACCAAAAGAAAATATGTCAAGGGTGTGGCTGAGATTCGTCGCCGGTACCACCTGATATTTGTGAGCTTCTGGAATTTTTTGAAGAAACTAAGGCCAGTTTTGAGTTTCTTTTTTTATTTTAAGGTGATTTAAATTAAAATAAAAATTTTCGGTAGTGGGGTTCCGAAAAAAAATATGTCAAGGGTATCACTGAGATTCGTCGCCCCTACCATCAAATATTATTAACGTTCTAAAAGCTTTGAGAAGAAACTATGATCAGTTTTGATTTACCACATCTATTTTAAGGTGATATAGATTAAAATAAAGATTGTCTGTAGTAGAAAAAAATGTCTGGGGTTTAACCGGAATTCGTCGCCGGGGCCAACTCCATTTTCTACCGTTCCATAATTTTTAGGAAGAAACTAAGCCCTGTCTTGTTTGTTTTCCCTATTCTAATGTGATCTAGATGAAAATGAAAAATTTCTGTAGTAAGATTACCAAAAAAAAAATATGTCAAGGGTGTGACTAAAGTCGTCGCCGGTACCACCTGATATTTTTGACATTCTAGAATCTTTTTAAAGAAACTAAGGCCAGTTCTGATTTAGTTTGGGTATTTAAAGGTGTTTTCTATTCTAACAATATTCTGTTGTACGATTACAAAAAAAAAAATATGTAAAGTTTGTAAGTGAGATTCGTTTCCGAGCTCACCTCATGTTCTGCAATTTTTAGTAAGAAACTGTTTTTGGTAATCTTACAACCCAAAAATTCGGTCAAAATCTAAATTATCTTAAAATACCCTACTAAATTAGAACTGGTGTTAGTTTCTTCCTAAAAATTCTAAAATGTTAATATATTTGGATGATACCGGCGACGAATCTCAGTCACACCCATGACTTTTTTTTTGATAATATTAATACAGAAATTTTTCATTTTCTTTTAGATCATCTTAAAATATAAAAAAAAAGACGCAGCAAGTGCGTTATGGTAGTGAATTTTCATAGAAATGATCTGGCACAAAATATTTTATTATAACTTTTTTTTCTTGTAACATAGAAATTTAAATTTTGGTGTATAGTTTACTTTTTATATCGTAAACCTACCTATCAAATTTGGTTATCATAGATTTTTTATTTTTTAAGATACAATTTTTTTTCAGATGAAAACTCAAAATTTTTTCAGAAAACCTCGTCCGATTTTTCTGATTAACGAACTTATCAAAGCCATTTACAAAAGGAAGGTACATGCCAAATTTTATCAAAATCGGCCAATTATTCTTTGAGATAAAAATTTTTTTCGAATGAAAACTCAAAATTTTCCCGGAAAACCTCGTCCGATTTTTCTGACTAACAAACTTGTCAAAGCCATTTACAAAAGGAAGGTACATGCCAATTTTTATTAAAATCGGCTTATTACTTTTTGAGTTAAGAATTTTTTTCGGATGAAAACTCAAAATTTTCCCGGAAAACCTCGTCCGATTTTCCTGACTAACGAACTTGTCCAAGCCATTTACAAAAGAAAGGTACATGCCAAATTTTATCAAAATCGGCCCATTATTTTTTGAGTTATCGGTGTGATACATATATATATATATATATATATATATATATATATATATATATATATATATATATATATATATATATATATATATATATATATATATAAACATATAAAAATTGAAACTGACACCGGATATGGGTTCTAGGGGTCCTAGTTCGCGCTCATTTGCAAAAAATTTTTCAAAATTCAAAAGTCGGGATCTCCCCATTAGTGAATTTTTTCTACAAAAATTCACTAAAAACAAATGAAGACTGGTCTTAGTTCCTTCCTAAAAAAAAACTCTGGACGCAGCAAGTGCGTTATGGTAGTGAATTTTCATAAAAATGTTTTTACTGCAAATATGTGTTTTCTTTTTAAGAAAGCAGGCATCAATTTTGGTTACCAGTATAACCTATATAGTAAAAGCAATGTGCCATGTTTCATAAAAATAACTTTATTGTGTGAAAATGTACCAAGATTTCCAAAAGTAGACTTAAAGTGTTCCCGGAAAAACTCGTTTCTTGGTCAACCTTCTGGTTAATAGCAAATTGGGCTATTCAAATATAAAGCATTTGATCAAAGTTCGCTACCATAACGCACTTGCTGCATCCAGAATTTCTTTTCTTACAAACATGCATTATATTTCGATGGAAAATGCAATAACATAAGGCGTGTTTGATTAAAAAAAAAGAAAATTTGTATCACCAATGACTTATGGGCCATCCTGTGATTGTAGAAATATTTTTTTAAGATGTAGCTCAAGACACCCTATAATTAATATATACAAATTTTTTTCAAATCTTGTATAATAACGGATATATTGAGCTTTATTGATTTTTTACGAAAATTCGACAAAAATTATATACCATTAAACGATAAACTCCATAGCTAAGGCTACTGCCAAGCATCAGGGAAAGCGTCTATTTCAAATGAATTTTCTGGAAACATTTTAGTAAAATGAAGGACAATGACGGTTGAAACTAAGACTTCAGTGTTTGTAAAACATCCTTCTTGAGACATTTGATTTCCATAGCCCGTATTAGTTTCAAGTTATTTGCCAAAATGTTGCCGATTTTGACGTTTTAAGTCGCAACTTTGACGTTTTGAGGAAAACCCCAATTTATTTTTCTTTAAATGCCTATAACTTTTTTGTCTTTTGACATACAGAGCTAAATTTTGGTAGGTAACTTACATATAAGGACATAAACCCGCGTACAAAATTTGGTTGCCCTTACTTTGTTAATTCGGGAGATATAAATTTTTTTCGAAAGAAAACACAAAATTTTCCGGGAAAACCTGTGCAGATTTTCTTGGCTAACGAACTTATCCAAGCCATTTGCAAAAGGAATTTATTCACCAAATTTAAACAAAATCGGCCCATTATTTTTTGAGTTATCGGTGTGATACATATATATATATATATATATATATATATATATATATATATATATATATATATATATATATATATATAAACATATAAAAATTCAAACTGACCCCGGATATGTGTTCTGGGGGGCCTAATTAGCGCTCATTTGAAGAAATTTTTTCAAAATTCAAAAGTCGAGATCTCCTCATTAGTGACTTTTTTTAAGAAAATTCACTAATACTAGAATGTTAATAATATGTGGTGGTAAGAGCGACGAATCTCAGTTACACGCTTGACTTACTTTTTTAGAAATCTTAATCTAAATTAAAAGAAATATTTTCTGTTGTAACATCACCAACAAAAAATGTCCAGATTCTAATTGGAATTCGTTGCTGGGACCATCTCATATTTTAATGTTCTCAGTTACAATCGCAATACAATTTTCTGTAGTAGGATTTCTAAAAAACGGGTGTAACTGGGATTCCTCGCCGGGACCATCACATTTTTTAACGTTATAGAATTTTTAGGAAGAAACTAAGACCAGTTTTGATTTACTTTTTCTATTTTAAGATGCTTTAAATTAACATTAAAAATTTCGGTAGTAGGATTTCGAAAAAAAAATATGTCAAAGGTATAACTGAGATTCGTCGCCCCTACCATCAAATATTATTAACGTTCTAGAAGCTTTAGGAAGAAACTATGATCAGTTTTGATTTACCACATCTATTTTAAGGTAATATAAATCAAAATAAAGATTTTCCGTAGTAGAAGAAAATATGTCTAAGGTTTAACCTGAATTCGTCGCTGGGGCCAACTCCATTTTCTATCGTTCTAGAATTTTTAGGAAGAAGCTAAGCCCTGTCTTGATTGGTTTTTTCTATTTATAATGTGATCTAAATGAAAATGAAAAATTTCTGTAGTAGGATTACAAAAAAAAAATGTCAAGGGTGTGACAGATTCGTCGCCTGTATCACCTGATATTTTCGACGTTCCAGATTTTTGTTGAAGAAACTAAAGCCAGTTCTGATTTAGTTTGGGTATTTTAGATTTCAACAATTTTCTGTTGTACGATTACCAAAAAAATCTAAAGTTTGTAAGTGAGATTCGTTTGCGAGATCATCTCATGTTATGGAATTTTTAGTAAAAAACTAAAACCAGTGTCTTTTTGGTAATCTTACAACCCAAAAATTCGGTTAGAATCTAAATTACCTTAAAATACCCTAACGAAATCAGAACTGCTGTTAGTTTCTTCCTAAAAATTCTAGAACGTTAATAATAATAGATGGTACCGGCGATACATCTCGAAACGCAGTAAGTGAGTTTTGGTAGCGAATTTTCATTAAATGCTTCAAAATTCAATAACTCAGTTTGCTAGTAAGGTTCGTCGGCTAGGAAACGAGTTTTCTCGGAAACATTTAAAGTTTATTTTCGGAAAATTTTTGTACATTTTCAATCAGTTATTTTGATCGAATATTATAATACATTGTTTCTATTGTATAGGTTATACCGGTGACCAAATTAATGCTTGCTCGCATTAGAGACATATTCTCTATTTAAAACATTTTTATGAAAATTCACTTCCATAACGCACTTACTGCGTCCAGACTTACTTTTTTTATATATACATTATTTGGAAATATCAAAATCAGCTACTTTCTGGATGATGTTCCACCGCTGCCGAAGGTAAATTTCGCTACAGCTAAACAGTAATAATTATTAATTATGATTTATTTATATAGACGGGGAGAGCTTGTTCTCCCCTTTCCAAAAATTGGCATACAACAATGAATCAAGAATCCATGTTATAGCACAATGACCATTAAGTCTTGAATCTTGAATCCTGATCCTGATCCCTTATCCTGCTATGATGATGTCGTGTAGGTTGAAAAATCATTACCTCAGGTATGATAACATTTGTTGGCGAGAGAACCGTTGCATAGATTTAGTGCTGCCATCTACCATTACCCTTCTACTACTAGTGTATGTACAGAAATTGCCTAATTTCTGGGTGAGTGCCAGATAATTACTTTCTACATATTTAAAATATTAATGGCAGTTGAAATAAAGTTTTTCACACTCTCTGTTTTGTACTGATTCGTTAATTTTTAACCTGACATTTCCTTAGCTTCAAATAAAAATTTCTATATTATAATTGGTTAAGTATATGTTTGCAGAAAAACTGTAGTCGCCAATTGACCTTGTAGCGAAACAACAACGCCGTAATAATTATTTTGTATTGTTTAGAAAATCCTGTTGAACAGAAGCACAAACTAAACATTATTTTGTATGACGGCCTATATAAATAATGGAAATAAATGCAGTATACTATTTTTATTGCATAGCTACAGTGATTTTCTGTTGTAAGATCACCAACAAAAAATGTCAAGGTTCAAATTGGATTCGTTGCTGGGACCATCTCATATTTTAATGTTCTGGAATTTTTAGTAAGAAACTAAGACCAGTTTTGATTTAGTTAGGGTGTTTCAAGGTGATTTCAGTTAAAATAAAAATGTTTTGTAGTAGCATTTCTAAAAAAAAGATGTCAAGGGTATAATTGAGATTCGTTTCCGCTACAATCAGACTTTGTCAAAGTTCTCGAATTTTTAGGAAGAAACGAAAACTAGTTTTGATTTTCCTCATCTATTTTAACCCAGATATGCCCAAAACATTTTTTGTCAAGAAAATAACTAATCTTGCTATAAAATGCATTTATTTTGAACTTACAAAGCTACATCATACATAAAGTTGAAGAAAAAATTATTAGTTTTTGAAAAAAGGGCCGTCCTATATATAGGACGTTGGGCACTAGGAATACTGCTAGACTTTCAAAGTATGGTATGCCAGGAAACATTTTACATGTAAACCGCTGTTACATTTTACACATCTAGTGGTGGTTTTAGAGTGACAGTGGCGACATCTAGTTTGAGTGTCCTGGGGTATAACAAAATGCCCAATGTTATCATATCTGATTCCTAGATTTTCATTAGAATTTGGTCTGCCTGTAGAATTACGGCCTTTTTCTTTCAGATTTGTCTGAAGTATAGACAACGCTATTTGTCTTCGGAATGACAAGTGGTCCAACTGATTTTGTTTATCAGCATAGATTTTATGCAACTGCCATGCATTATGTACAGCTAAATCCACCGCTTGCATTATGAGCGGAAAATACCACTTTTTACCGCGTATCGATGTCCTATATAGGCTTACATTCTGATCACAACGGTCCACACCGCCCATATTTTGGTTGTAGACATTTACTATGTGGGGTTGATCAACAGATATATTCTTCTTCTCTTTATAAGAATATCTTCTTACCGAATGAAGTGGTGTTATGCCTACAGAATTCGAGCACATTGTAACAATGTTATTATCGTTCCACTGTACAGCGATAATATTTTCATTTGTTTTCTTTGAATGGAATGTCCCACGTGGAGCTTTCTTGAGTGAAACATCATCAGGAAATGGGTTTCCCAGCAATCTATTCTTTCGAATTGTACCAGTAGCTCGCGTATGTTTGCTGGATAACAAATTGAGGAGATGTAGAGATGAAAAAAAATTATCAAAGTATAAATGAAAATTCTTATCGGGCCATTTACTATGCAAGACGTCAGCATAGGTGAGAACTACACCTGCACCTACACCGTATTCTTTATATTTCTCTGAAACATGGGTGGCTGCACCCTGATATGGCTCCATCCAATTCACATATCCCAGCCGAGTACAACCCATCCATATTTTATAGCCGTATCGAATAGGCTTACCATGGATGTATTGTTTACATCCATGGCGGCCAAAATATGGAACCATGGATTCGTCGATGCTATGATTTTCCTGCAACGGGCCCTTCTCAATAAATTTTTTATTCAGATGTACATATAGCGGTCTAACTTTTGCAAATTTGTCAGGCAATGCATTGATGGTGTTATTGTCTATAAAATATATATTGCTCATAATAAATTCAAACCTATTTCGGGAAATAGCGTTTGAAACCAGTTCACTGTGAGTATCTGGGCTACGTTCCCAGTACAGTCTTCTTCGGGGCAATACATTATAGCCGCTCAAAATCAACACACCAATAAATGCTTTCAGCTCCTTTTTTGTTATGTTGGCCGGTTGATTATGGCTGCTAGCATATCTATTAGTCTCTATTTCCATTAGATCAAAAATATCATCGTCAAAAAATTCTTCAAATAACGCAAGCGGAGACTGTGAGCTAGGAGCTGCTGCTGGTTCATCATTTACCCATGTGGAAACTGAAGAGATATCCCCACTTGACCAATGATATGCTTTTCTTTTTGCATTCTTACGAGCTATAAAATGTGACAGGGGTAGGTTATCCTCTGGATCATCCTCTGAATCTATATTTACTTCTGGCGCTGAAATAATAAGATCATTTCAGTAAGTACATATATTAGAAGTTATTACCAGCTAATATTTCACCTGTGTGACAAGCAAATTCAACTTCAGCAGGTGCTCGCAGTTGACTGGCGGGGAGGTTCGACAAATTTATGTTGTCTTCTTCACCTGAGTCTTCGTCGGTTATGTTGTCATTTGCATTTTCTGGCGGTAAAATGGTGACATCAGCCTGACTAATGTTTTCCAAGTCATCGTCTTCCTCAAGAAGTGCAATCACTTCATTCAATGATAGGCCCCTGAAAAGTGGAAAATCGTAATGCATATTCCCAACGTCCTACATATAGGACGGTCATGTTTCTAACCCCAATATAATCACAAAATGAACCCAATTAAAAATATATTAGTAACTAGTATTTGCAGCATCCTTAGGGAGTACATTTATGCAAAATTTGTAATAGCAATGATGATATTTACCTTTCAAAACATATTCCATAGTCACTGAAATTACTATCAACCATTTTGTCCATTTTCAATGCACTTGTAAAACACTTTTGACAGCAATCTGTGTATGTTGGTAACAAAGTTCACTAGACTACCTATAGTTCTACATGTTACCACAAGATGTCGCCACTAACACGTTTCCTATTGAATCTAGGAGCATATTTGTAAAGCGTCCTACATATAGAACGTTGGGAATATCTGGGTTAAAGTCATTTAAATCTCAATACAATTTTCTGCAGTATGATTTCTAAAAAAGGGTGTAACTGGGATTCGCCGCTGGGACCATCTCATTTTTTTAACGTTATAGAATTTTTAGGAATAAACTAAGACCAGTTTTGATTTACTTTTTTTTATTTTAAGATGATTTAAATTAAAATAAAAAATTTCTGTAGTAGGATTTCGAAAAAAAATATGTCAAGGGTATCACTGAAATTCGTCGCCGCTACTATCAGAGATTATTAACACTCTAGAAGTTTTAGGAAGAAACTAAGATCAGTTTTGATATACCATATCTATTTTGAGGTGATATAAATTAAAAAAAAAAGATTTTCTGAAGTAGAAAAAATATATCTATGGTTTAACCGGAATTCGTCTCCAGGGCCAACTCCATTTTCTACCGTTCTAGAATTTTTAGTACGAAACTAAGACCAGTTTTGATTTAGTTTTGGTGTTTCAAAGTTATTTAAGTTAAAATAAAAAGGTTCTGTAGTGGAATTTCTAAAAAAAAATATGTCAAGGGTATAACCGAGATTCGTTGCCGCTACCATCAGATGTTGTCACCGTTCTAGAATTTTTAGGAAGAAACGAAGACTAGTTTTGATTTGCCTCATCTATTTTAAAGTCATTTAAATCTCAATACAATTTTCTGTAGTAGGATTTCTAAAAAAAGGTGTAATTGGAATTCGTCGCCGGGACCATCTCATTTTTTTAACGTTATAGAATTTTTAGGAAGAAACTAAGTCCAGTTTTGATGTACTTTTTTTATTTTAAGATGATTTAAACTAAAATAAAAATTTTCTGTAGTAGGATTTCGAAAAAAAAGATGTCAAGGGTATAACTGAGATTCGGTGCCCATACCATCAGATATTGTCAACGTTCTAGAATTTTTGGGATGAAACGAAGACTAGTTTTGTTTTACCTCATCTATTTTAAAGTCATTTAAATCTCAATACAATTTTCTGTAGTAGGATTTCTAAAAAAAAGGGTGTAACAGGGATTTGTCGCCGCGACCATCTTATTTTTTTAACGTTATAGAATTTTTAGGAAGAAACTGAGACCAGTTTTGATTTACTTTTTCTATTTTAAGATGATTTAAATTAAAATAAAAATTTTCTGTAGTAGGATTTCGAAAGAAAAATGTCAAAGGTATAACTGAGATTCGTCGCCCCTACCATCAAATATTATTAACGTTCTAGAAGTTTTAGGAGGAAACTATGATCAGTTTTGATTTACCACATCTAGTTTACGGTGATATAAATCAAAATAAAGATTTTCTGTAGTAGAAAAAAATATGTGTATGGTTTAACCGGAATACGTCGCCGGGGCCAACTCCATTTTTTACCGTTCTAGAATTTTTAGGAATAAACTAAAACCTGTCTTGATTGGTTTTTTATATTATAATGTGATCTAAATTAAAATAAAAAATTTATGTAGTAAGATTACCAAAAAAAAAATATGTCAAGGGTGTGACTGAGATTCGTCGCCGGTACCACCTGATATTTGTGAGCTTCTGGAATTTTTTGAAGAAACTAAGGCCAGTTCTGATTTAGTTTGGATATTTTAAGGTATTTTAGATTCTAACAATTTTCTGTTGTACGATTACCAAAAAAAAATGTAAAGTTTGTAAGTGAGATTCGTTGCCGAGATTATCTCATGTTCTGGAATTTTTTGTAAGAAACGATGACCAGTGTTTTTTTAGTAATGTTACAACCCAAAAATTCGGAAAGAATCTAAATTACCTTAAAATACCATACTAAATCAGAACTGGTGTTAGTTTCTTCCTAAAAATTCTAAAACTTTAATAAATTTAGATGGTACCGGCGACGAATCTCAGTCACACCCCTGACATATTTTTTTTGATAATATTACTACAGAAATTTTTCATTTTCTTTTAGATCATCTTAAAATATAAAAAAACAAATCAAGACTGGTCTTAGTTCCTTCCTAAAAATACTAGAATGTTAATAATATCTGATGGTAAGAGCGACGAATCTCAGTTACACGCTTGACTTACTTTTTTAGAAATCTTAATTTAAATTAAAAGAAATATTTTCTGTTGTAACATCACCAACAAAAAATGTCAAGATTCTAATTGGGATTCGTTGCTGGGACCATCTCATCTTTGTTCTGGAATTTTTAGTAAGAAACTGAGACCAGTTTTGATTTAGTTCGGGTGTTTCAAGGCCATTTAAGTTAAAATAAAAAGGTTCTGTAGTAGCATTTCTAAAAAAAATATGTCAAGGGTATAAATGAGATTCGTTGCCCAAACCATCAGATATTGTCAACGTTCTAGAATTTTTAGGAAGAAACGAAGACTAGTTTTTATTTACCTCATCTATTTTAAAGTCATTTAAATCTCAATACTATTTTCTCTGGTAGGATTTCTAAAAAAACTGGGATTCGTCGCCGGGACCATCACATTTTTTTAACGTTATAGAATTTTTACGAAGAAACTAAGACCAGTTTTGATTTACTTTTTCTATTTTAAGATGATTTAAATTAAAATAAAAATTTTCGGTAGTAGGATTTCGAAAAAAAAATATGTGGAGGGTATAACTGAGATTCGTTGCCCATACTATCAGATATTGTCCACGTTCTAGATTTTTTAGGATGGAACGAAGACTAGTTTTGATTTACCTTATCTATTTTAGTCATTTAAATTTCAATACAATTTTCTGTAGTAGGATTTCTAAAAACAGGGTGTAACTGGGATTCGTCGCCGGGACCATCACATTTTTTAACGTTATAGAATTTTTAGGGAGAAACTAAGACCAGTTTTGATTTACTTTTTCTATTTTAAGATTATTTAAATTAAAATAAAAATTTTCGGTAGTAGGATTTCGAAAAAAAATATGTCAAGGGTATAACAGATTCGTCGTCCCTACCCTCAGATATTATTAACGTTCTAGAAGTTTTAGGAAGAAACTATGATCAGTTTTGATTTACCACATCTATTTTAAGGTGATCTAAATCAAAATAAAGATTTTCTGTAGTAGAAAAAGATATGTCTAGGGTTTAACCGGAATTCGTCGCCGGGGCCAACTCCATTTTTTACCGTTCTAGAATTTTTAGGAATAAACTAAAACCTGTCTTGATTTGTTTTTTATATTATAATGTGATCTAAATTAAAATACAAAATTTCTGTAGTAAGATTACCAAAAAAAATATGTCAAGGGTGTGACTGAGATTCGTCGCCGGTACCACCTGATATTTGTGAGCTTCTGGAATTTTTTGAAGAAACTAAGGCCAGTTCTGATTTAGTTTGGATATTTTAAGGTATTTTAGATTCCAACAATTTTATGTTGTACGATTACCAAAAAAAATGTAAAGTTTGTAAGTGAGATGCGTTGCCGAGATTATCTCATGTTCTGGAATTTTTTGTAAGAAACGATGACCAGTGTTTTTTTTAGTAATGTTACAACCCAAAAATTCGGAAAGAATCTAAATTACCTTAAAATACCCTACTAAATCAGAACTGGTGTTAGTTTCTTCCTAAAAATTCTAAAACGTTAATAAATTTAGATCGTACCGGCGACGAATCTCAGTCACACCCCTGACATTTGTTTTTTTTTGATAATATTACTACATAAATTTTTCATTTTCTTTTAGATCATCTTAAAATATAAAAAAACAAATCAAGACTGGTCTTAGTTCCTTCCTAAAAATACTAGAATGTTAATAATATCTGATGGTAAGAGCGACGAATCTCAGTTACACGCTTGACTTACTTTTTTAGAAATCTTAATCTAAATTAAAAGAAATATTTTCTGTTGTAACATCACCAACAAAAAATGTCAAGATTCTAATTGGGATTCGTTGCTGGGACCATCTCATATTTTGATGATCTGGAATTTTTAGTAAGAAACTAACAGTTTTGATTTAGTTTGGGTGTTTCAAGGTGATTTAAGTTAAAATAAAAAAGTTCCGTAGTAGCAATTATAAAAAAAATATGTCAAGGGTATAACTGAGATTCGTAGCCGCTACCATCAGAACTTATTAACGCTCTAAAAGTTTTAGGAAGAAACTAAGACCAGTTTTGATATACCACATCTATTTAAGGTGATCTAAATCAAAATAAAGATTTTCTGTAGTAGAAAAAAATATGTTTAGGGTTTAACCGGAATTCGTCTCCGATGCCAACTCCATTTTCTACCGTTCTAGAATTTTTAGTAAGAAACTAAGACCAGTTTTGATTTAGTTTGGGTGTTTCAAGGCCATTTGAGTTAAAATAAAAAGGTTCTGTAGTAGCATTTCTAACAAAAAATATGTCAAGGGTATAACTGAGATTCGTCGCCGCTACTATCAGAGCTTATTAACGCTCTAGAAGTTTTAGGAAGAAACTAAGATCAGTTTTGATATACCACATCTATTTTAAGGTGATATAAATCAAAATAAAGATTTTCTGTAGTAGAAAAAAATATATCTAGGGTTTAACCGGAGTTCGTCGCCGGGGCCAACTCCATTTTCTACCGTTCTAGAATTTTTAGTACGAAACTAAGACCAGTTTTGATTTAGTTTGGGTGTTTCAAGGTGATTTAAGTTAAAATAAAAAAGTTCCGTAGTAGCAATTATAAAAAAAATATGTCAAGGGTATAACTGAGATTCGTAGCCGCTACCATCAGATTTGTCAACGTTCTAGATATTTAGGAAAAAACGATAACTAGTTTTGATTTACCTCATCTATTTTAAAGTCATTTAAATCACAATAAAATTTTCTGTAGTATGATTTCTAACAAAAAGGGTGTAACTGGGATTCGTCGCCGGGACCATCTCATTTTTTTAACGTTATAGAATTTTTAGGAAGAAACGAAAACTAGTTTTGATTTACCTCATATATTTTAAAGTCATTTAAATCTCCATACAATTTTCTTTAGTATGATTTCTAAAAAAAAAGTTGTAACTGGGATTCGTCGCCGGGATCATCTCATTTTTTTAACGTTATAGAATTTTTAGGAAGAAACTAAGACCAGTTTTGCTTTAGTTTTTTAATTTTAAGATGATTTAAATTAAAATAAAAAATTTCTGTACTAGGATTTCGAAAAAAAAAATATGTCAAGGGTATCACTGAGATTCGTCGCCGCTACCATCAGAGTTTATTAACACTCTAGAAGTTTTAGGAAGAAACTAAGATCAGTTTTGATATACCATATCTATTTTAAGGTGATATAAATTAAAAAAAAGATTTTCTGTAGTAGAAAAAATATGTCTAGGGTTTAACCGGAATTCGTCTCCAGGCCCAACTCCATTTTCTACCGTTCTAGAATTTTTAGTAAGAAACTAAAACCAGTTTTGATTTAGTTTGGATGTTTCAAGGTTATTTAAGTTAAAATAAAAAGGTTCTGTAGTGGAATTTCTATAAAAAAAATATGTCAAGGGTATAACCGAGATTCGTTTCCGCTACCATCAGATGTTGTCACCGTTCTAGAATTTTTAGGAAGAAACGAAGACTAGTTTTGATTTGCCTCATCTATTTTAAAGTCATTTAAATCTCAATACAATTTCTGTAGTAGGATTTCTAAAAAAAAGGTGTAATAGGAATTCGTCGCCGGGACCATCTCATTTTTTAATGTTATAGAATTTTTAGGAAGAAACTAAATCCAGTTTTGATGTACTTTTTTTATTATTTTAAGATGATTTAAACTAAAATAAAAAATTTCCGTAGTAGGATTTCGAAAAAAAAGATGTCAAGGGTATAACTGAGATTCGTTGCCCATACTATCAGATATTGTCCACGTTCTAGAATTTTTAGGATGAAACGAAGACTAGTTTTAACTTACCTTATCTATTTTAGTCATTTAAATTTCAATACAATTTTCTGTAGTAGGATTTCTAAAAAAATGGGTGTATCAGGGATTCGTCGCCGGGACCATCACATTTTTTAACGTTATAGAATTTTTAGGAAGAAACTGAGACCAGTTTTGATTTACTTTTTCTATTTTAAGATGATTTAAATTAAAATAAAATTTTTCTGTAGTAGGATTTCGAAAAAAAAAATGTCAAAGGTATAACTGAGATTCGTCGCCCCTACCATCAAATATTATTAACGTTCTAGAAGTTTTAGGAGGAAACTATGATCAGTTTTGATTTACCACATCTAGTTTAAGGTGATATAAATCGAAAAAAAGGTTTTCTGTAGTAGAAAAAAATATGTCTAGGGTTTAACCGGAATTCGTCGCCGGGGCAAACTCCATTTTCTACCGTTCTAGAATTTTTAGGAAGAAACTAAGCCCTGTCTTGATTTGTTTTTTCTATTCTAATGTGATCTAAATGAAAATTAAACATTTCTGTAGTAAGATTACCAAAAAAAAAATATGTCAAGGGTGTGACTGAGAGTCGTCGCCGGTCCACCTGATAGTTTTGTCATTCTAGAATTTTTTTTGAAGAAACTAAGGCCAGTTCTGATTTAGTTTGGGTATTTTAAGGTATTTTAGGTTCTAACAATTTTTTGTTGTACGATTACCAAAAAAAAAATGTAAAGTTTGTAAGTGAGATTCGTTGCCGAGATCTTCTCATGTTCTGCAATTTTTAGTAAGAAACTAAGACCAGTTTTTTTGGTAATCTTACAACCCAAAAATTAGGTTAGAATCTAAATTATCTTAAAATACCCTACTAAATCAGAACTGATGTTTGTTTCTTCCTAAAAATTCTAAAACTCTAATAATATTGGATGGTACCGGCGACGAATCTCAGTCACACCCCTGACATATTTTTTTGATAATATTAATACAGAAATTTTCCATTTTCTTTTAGATCATCTTAAAATATAAAAAAACAAATAAAGACTGGTCTTAGTTCCTTCCTAAAAATACTAGAATGTTAATAATATCTGATGGTAAGAGCGGACGAATCTCAGTTACACGATTGACTTACTTTTTTAGAAATCTTAATCTAAATTAAAAGAAATATTTTCTGTTGTAACATCACCAACAAAAAATGTCAAGATTCTAATTGGGATTCGTTGCTGAGACCATCTCATATTTTAATGTTCTGGAATTTTTAGTAAGAAACTAAGACCAGTTTTGATTTAGTTTGGGCGTTTCAAGGTGATTTAAGTTAAAATAAAAAAGTTCCGTAGTAGCAATTCTAAAAAAAAATATGTCAAGGGTGTAACTGAGATTCGTTGCCGCTACCATCAGATTTGTCAACGTTCTAGAATTTTTAGGATGAAACGAAGACTAGTTTTGTTTTACCTCATCTATTTTAAAGTCATTTAAATCTCAATACAATTTTCTGTAGTGTGATTTCTAAAAAAAGGGTGTAACTGGGATTCGTCGCTGGGACCATCTCATTTTTTTAACGTTATAGAATTTTTATAAAGAAACTAACACCAGTTTTGATTTACTTTTTTTTAATTTTAAGATGATTTAAAATAAAATAAAAAATTTCTGTAGTAGGATTTCGAAAAAAAATATGTCAAGGGTATCACTGAGATTCGTCGCCGCTACCATCAGAGCTAATGAGCGCTTTAAAAGTTTTAGTAAGAAACTAAGATCAGTTTTGATTTAGTTTGGGTGTTTCAAGGCCATTTAAGTTAAAATAAAAAGGTTCTGTAGTGGCATTTCTAAAAAAAAATATATGTCAAGAGTATAACTGAGATTCGTTGCCCATACCATCAGATATTGTCAACGTTCTAGAATTTTTAGAAAGAAACGAAGACTAGTTTTGATTTACCTCATCTATTTTAGTCATTTAAGTCTCAATGCAATTTTATCTAGTATGATTTCTAAAAAAAAGGGAGTAACTGGGATTTGTCGCCGGGACCATCACATTTTTTAACGTTATAGAATTTTTAGGAAAAAACTAAGACCAGTTTTGATTTCCTTTTTCTATTTTAAGATAATTTAAATTAAAATTAAAATTTTCGGTAGTAGGATTTCGAAAAAAAAATATGTCAAGGGTATAACTGAGATTCGTCGCCCCTAGCATCAAAGATTATTAACGTTCTAGAAGTTTTAGGAGGAAACTATGATCAGTTTTGATTTACCACATCTATTTTAAGGTAATATAAATCAAAATATAGATTTTCTGTAGTAGAAAAAATATGTCTAGGGTTTAACCGGAATACGTCGCCGGGGCCAACTCCATTTTCTACCGTTCTAGAATTTTTAGGAAGAAACTAAGCCCTGTCTTGATTTGTTTTTTCTATTCTAATATGATCTAAATGAAAATGAAACATTTCTGTAGTAAGATTACCAAAAAAAAAATATGTCAAGGGTGTGACTGAGATTCGTCGCCGGTACCACCTGATCTTTTCGACGTTCTAGAATTTTTTTGAAGAAACTAAGGGCAGTTCTGATTTAGTTTGGGTATTTTAAGGTATTTTAGGTTCTAACAATTTTTTGTTGTACGATTACCAAAAAAAAAATGTAAAGTTTGTGAGATTCGTTTGCGACGTCATCTCATGTTCTGGAATTTTTAGTAAGAAACGAAAACCAGTGTTTTTAGTAATCTTACAAGCCAACAATTCGGTTAGAATCTAAATTACCTTAAAATACCCTAACGAAATCAGAACTGCTGTTACTTTCTTCCTAAAAATTCTAGAACGTTAATAATATAAGATGGTACCGGCGACACATCTCGAAACGCAGTAAGTGAGTTTTGGTAGCGAATTTTCATTAAATGCTTCAAAATTCAATAACTCAGTTTGCTATTAAGGTTCGTCGGCTAGGAAACGAGTTTTCTCGGAAACATTTAAAGTTTATTTTCGGAAAATTTTTGTACATTTTCAAACAATCAGTTCTTTTGATCGAATATTATAATACATTGTTTCTATTGTATAGGTTATACCGGTGACCAAATTAATGCCTGCTCGCATTAAACAGACATATTCTCTATTTAAAACATTTTTATAAAAATTCACTTTCATAACACACTTACTGCGTCCAGACTTACTTTTTTTATATATACATTATTTGGAACTATCAAAATCAGCTACTTTCTGGATGATTTTGTTCCACCGCTGCCGAAGGTAAATTCCGCTACAGCTAAACAGTAATAATTATGATTTATTTATATAGACGGGGAGAGCTTGTTCTCCCCTTTCCAAAAATTGGCATACAACAATGAATCAAGAATCCATGTTATAGCACAATGACCATTAAGTCTTGAATCTTGAATCCTGATCCTGATCCCTTATCCTGCTATGATGATGTCGTGTAGGTTGAAAAATCATTACCTCAGGTATGATAACATTTGTTGGCGAGAGAACCGTTGCATAGATTTAGTGCTGCCATCTACCATTACCCTTCTACTACTAGTGTATGTACAGAAATTGTCTAATTTCTAGGTGAGTGCCAGATAATTACTTTCTACATATTTAAAATATTAATGGCAGTTGAAATAAAGTTTTTCACATTCTCTGATTTGTATTGATTCGTTAATTTTTAACCTGATATTTCCTTAGCTTAAATTAAAAATTTCTATATTTTAATTGGTTAAGTATATGTTTGCAGAAAAACTGTAGTCGCCAATTGACCTTGTAGCGAAACAACAACGCCGTAATAATTATTTTGTATTGTTTAGAAAATCCTGTTGAACAGAAGCACAAACTAAACATTATTTTGTATGACGGCCTATATAAATAATGGAAATAAATGCAGTATACTATTTTTATTGCATAGCTACAGTGATTTTCTGTTGTAAGATCACCAACAAAAAATGTCAAGGTTCAAATTGAATTCGTTGCTGGGACCATCTCATATTTTAATGTTCTGGAATTTTTAATAAGAAACTAAGACCAGTTTTGATTTAGTTTGGGCGTTTCAAGGTAATTTCAGTTAAAATAAAAATGTTTTGTAGTAGCATTTCTAAAAAAAAGATGTCAAGGGTATAATTGAGATTCGTTTCCGCTACCATCAGACATTGTCAAAGTTCTCGAATTTTTAGGAAGAAACGAAAACTAGTTTTGATTTTCCTCATCTATTTTAAAGTCATTTAAATCTCAATACAATTTTCTTTAGAATGATTTCTAAAAAAAAGTTGTAACTGGAATTCGTCGCCGGGACCATCTCATTTTTTTTAACGTTATAGAATTTTTAGGAAGAAACTAAGACCAGTTTTGCGTTACTTTTTTTATTTTAAGATGATTTAAATTAAAATAAAAAAATTCTGTAGTAGGATTTCGAAAAAAAATATGTCAAGGGTATCACTGAGATTCGTCGCCGCTACTATCAGAGATTATTAACACTCTAGAAGTTTTAGGAAGAAACTAAGATCAGTTTTGATATACCATATCTATTTTAAGGTGATATAAATAATAAAAAAAGATTTTCTGAAGTAGAAAAAATATATCTATGGTTTAACCGGAATTCGTCTCCGGGGCCAACTCCATTTTCTACCGTTCTATAATTTTTAGTACGAAACTAAGACCAGTTTTGATTTAGTTTTGGTGTTTCAAAGTTATTTAAGTTAAAATAAAAAGGTTCTGTAGTGAAATTTCTAAAAAAAAATATGTCAAGGGTATAACCGAGATTTGTTTCCGCTACCATCAGATGTTGTCACCGTTCTAGAATTTTTAGGAAGAAACGAAGACTAGTTTTAATTGCCCTCATCTATTTTAAAGTCATTTAAATCTCAATACAATTTTCTGTAGTAGGATTTCTAAAAAAAAGGTGTAATTGGAATTCGTCGCCGGGACCATCTCATTTTTTTAACGTTATAGAATTTTTAGGAAGAAACTAAGTCCAGTTTTGATGTACTTTTTTTTATTTTCAGATGATTTAAACTAAAATAAAAATTTTCTGTAGTAGGATTTCGAAAAAAAAGATGTCAAGGGTATAACTGAGATTCGGTGCCCATACCATCAGATATTGTCAACGTTCTAGAATTTTTAGGATGAAACGAAGACTAGTTTTGTTTTACCTCATCTATTTTAAAGTCATTTAAATCTCAATACAATTTTCTGTAGTAGGATTTCTAAAAAAATGGGTGTATCAGGGATTCGTCGCCGGGACCATCTTATTTTTTTAACGTTATAGTATTTTTAGGAAGAAACTGAGACCAGTTTTGATTTACTTTTTCTATTTTAAGATGATTTAAATTAAAATAAAAATTTTCTGTAGTAGGATTTCGAAAGAAAAATGTCAAAGGTATAACTGAGATTCGTCGCCGCTACCATCAAATATTATTAACGTTCTAGAAGTTTTAGGAGGAAACTATGATCAGTTTTGATTTACCACATCTAGTTTACGGTGATATAAATCAAAATAAAGATTTTCTGTAGTAGAAAAAAATATGTGTATGGTTTAACCGGAATACGTCGCCGGGGCCAACTCCATTTTTTACCGTTCTAGAATTTTTAGGAATAAACTAAAACCTGTCTTGATTGGTTTTTTATATTATAATGTGATCTAAATTAAAATAAAAAATTTCTGTAGTAAGATTACCAAAAAAAAAATGTCAAGGGTGTGACTGAGATTCGTCGCCGGTACCACCTGATATTTGTAAGCTTCTGGAATTTTTTGAAGAAACTAAGGCCAGTTCTGATTTAGTTTGGATATTTTAAGGTATTTTAGATTCTAACAATTTTCTGTTGTACGATTACCAAAAAAAATGTAAAGTTTGTGAGTGAGATTCGTTGCCGAGATTATCTCATGTTCTGGAATTTTTTGTAAGAAACGATGACCAGTGTTTTTTTAGTAATGTTACAACCCAAAAATTCGGGAAGAATCTAAATTACCTTAAAATACCATACTAAATCAGAACTGGTGTTAGTTTCTTCCTAAAAATTCTAAAACGTTAATAAATTTAGATTGTACCGGCGACGAATCTCAGTCACACCTCTGACATATTTTTTTTGATAATATTACTACAGAAATTTTTAATTTTCCTTTAGATTATCTTAAAATATAGAAAAACAAATCAAGAATGGTCTTAGTTCCTTCCTAAAAATACTAGAATGTTAATAATATCTGATGGTAAGAGCGACGAATCTCAGTTACACGCTTGACTTACTTTTTTAGAAATCTTAATTTAAATTAAAAGAAATATTTTCTGTTGTAATATCACCAACAAAAAATGTCAAGATTCTAATTGGGATTCGTTGCTGGGACCATCTCATCTTTGTTCTGGAATTTTTAGTAAGAAACTAAGACCAGTTTTGATTTAGTTTGGGTGTTTCAAGGCCATTTAAGTTAAAATAAAAAGGTTGTGTAGTAGCATTTCTAACAAAAAATATGTCAAGGGTATAACTGAGATTCGTTGCCGGTACTGGCAGAATTTGTCTTCGTTCTCGAATTTTTAGGAAGAAACGAAGACTAGTTTTGATTTACCTCATCTATTTTAAAGTCATTTAAATCTGAATACAATTTTCTGTAGTAGGATGTCTAAAAAAAGGGTGTAACTGGGATTCGTCGCCGGGACCATCATATTTTTTTAATGTTATAGAATTTTTAGACAGAAACTACGACCAGTTTTGATTTACTTTTTCTTTTTTAAGATGATTTAAATTAAAATAAAAATTTTCGGTAGTAGGACTTCGAAAAAAAAATATGTCAAGGGTATAACTGAGATTCGTCGTTCCTACCATCAAATATTATTAACGTTCTAGAAGCTTTAGGAAGAAACTATGATCAGTTTTGATTTACCACATCTATTTTAAGGTAATATAAATCAAAATATAGATTTTCTGTAGTAGAAAAAATATGTCTAGGGTTTAACCGGAATTCGGCCCTGGAGCCAACTCCATTTTCTACTGTTCTAGAATTTGTAGGTAGAAACTAAGCCCTGTCTTGATTGGTTTTTTCTATTCTAATGTGATCTAAATAAAAATGAAAATTTTCTGTAGTAAGATTACCAAAAAAAAATATGTCAAGGGTGTGACTGAGATTCGTCGCCGATACCACCTGATATTTTCGACTTTCTAGAATTTTTTTAAAGAAACTAATGCCAGTTCTGATTTATTTTGGGTATTTTAAGGTATTTTAGATTCTAACAATTTTCTTTTGTACGATTACCAAAAAAAAATGTAAAGTTTGTAAGTGAGATTCGTTTCCGAGGTCATCTCATGTTCTGGAATTTTTAGTAACAAACTAAAACGAGTGTTTTTTGGTAATCTTACAAACCAAAAATTCGGTTAGAATATAAATTACCTTAAAATACCCTACTAAATTAGAACTGGTGTTAGTTTCTTCCTAAAAATTCTAAAACGTTAATAATATTAGATGGTGCCGGCGACGAATCTCAGTCACACCTCTGACATTTGTTTTTTTGCTAATATTACTACAGAAGTTTTTCATTTTCTTTTAGACCATCTTAAAATATAAAAAACAAATCAAGACTGGTCTTAGTTCCTTCCTAAAAATACTAGAATGTTAATAATATCTGATGGTAAGAGCGACGAATCTCAGTTACACGATTGACTTACTTTTTTAGAAATCTTAATTTAAATTAAAAGAAATATTTTCTGTTGTAACATCACCAACAAAAAATGTCAAGATTCTAATTGGGATTCGTTGCTGGGACCATCTCATATTTGTTCTGGAATTTTTAGTAAGAAACTAAGACCAGTTTTGATTTAGTTAAATAAAAAAGTTCCGTAGTAGCAATTCTAAAAAAAAATATGTCAAGGGTATAACTGAGATTCGTGTCCACTACCATCAGATTTGTCACCGTTCTAGAATTTTTAGGAAGAAACGAAAACTAGTTTTGATTTACTTCATCGATTTTAAAGTCATTTAAATCTCAATACAATTTTCTGTAGTATGATTTCTAAAAAAGGGTGTAACTGGGATTCGTCGCCCGGACCATCTCATTTTTTAAACGTTATAGAATTTTTAGGAAGAAACTAAGACCAGTTTTGATTTACTTTTTCTATTTTAAGATGATTTAAATTAAAATAAAAATTTTCTGTAGTAGGATTTCGAAAAAAAAATGTCAAAGGTATAACTGAGATTCGTCGCCCCTACCATCAAATATTATTAACGTTCTAGAAGTTTTAGGAGGAAACTATGATCAGTTTTGATTTACCACATCTAGTTTAAGGTGATATAAATCGAAAAAAAGGTTTTCTGTAGTAGAAAAAAATATGTCTGGGGTTTAACCGGAATACGTCGCCGGGGCCAACTCCATTTTCTACCGTTCTAGAATTTTTAGGAAGAAACTAAGCCCTGTCTTGATTTGTTTTTTCTATTCTAATGTGATCTAAATGAAAATGAAACATTTCTGTAGTAAGATTACCAAAAAAAAAAATATGTCAAGGATGTGACTGAGAGTCGTCGCCGGTACCACCTGATATTTTTGACTTTCTAGAATTTTTTTGAAGAAACTAAGGCCAGTTCTGATTTAGTTTGGGTATTTTAAGGTATTTTAGGTTCTAACAATTTTTTGTTGTACGATTACCAAAAAAAGAATGTAAAGTTTGTGAGATTCGTTTGCGACGTCATCTCATGTTCTGGAATTTTTAGTAAGAAACGAAAACCAGTGTTTTTGGTAATCTTACAAGCCAACAATTCGGTTAGAATTAAATTACCTTAAAATACCCTAACGAAATCAGAACTGCTGTTAGTTTCTTCCTAAAAATTCTAGAACGTTAATAATATAAGATGGTACCGGCGACACATCTCGAAACGCAGTAAGTGAGTTTTGGTAGCGAATTTTCATTAAATGCTTCAAAATTTAATAACTCAGTTTGCTATTAAGGTTCGTCGGCTAGGAAACGAGTTTTCTCGGAAAGATTTAAAGTTTATTTTCGGAAAATTTTTGTACATTTTCAAACAATCAGTTATTTTGATCGAATATTATAATACATTGTTTCTATTGTATAGGTTATACCGGTGACCAAATTAATGCCTGCTCGCATTAAACAGACATATTCTCTATTTAAAACATTTTTATTAAAATTCACTTTCATAACACACTTACTGCGTCCAGACTTACTTTTTTTATATATACATTATTTGGAAATATCAAAATCAACTACTTTCTGGATGATTTTGCTCCACCGCTGCCGAAGGTAAATTCCGCTACGCGTAGGGTAGTATAGATACCAGCTACAGCTACAGTAATAATTATTAATTATGATTTATTTATATAGACGGGGAGAGCTTGTTCTCCCCTTTCCAAAAATTGGCATACAACAATGAATCAAGAATCCATGTTATAGCACAATGACCATTAAGTCTTGAATCTTGAATCCTGATCCTAATCCCTTATCCTGCTATGATGATGTCGTGTAGGTTGAAAAATCATTACCTCAGGTATGATAACATTTGTTGGCGAGAGAACCGTTGCATAGATTTAGTGCTGCCATCTACCATTACCCTTCTACTACTAGTGTATGTACAGAAATTGCCTAATTTCTGGGTGAGTGCCAGATAATTACTTTCTACATATTTAAAATATTAATGGCAGTTGAAATAAAGTTTTTCACACTCTGTTTTGTAATGATTCGTTAATTTTTAACCTGACATTTCCTTAGCTTCAAATAAAAATTTCTATATTTTAATTGGTTAAGTATATGTTTGCAGAAAAACTGTAGTCGCCAATTGACCTTGTAGCGAAACAACAACGCCGTAATAATTATTTTGTATTGTTTAGAAAATCCTGTTGAACAGAAGCACAAACTAAACATTATTTTGTATGACGGCCTATATAAATAATGGAAATAAATGCAGTATACTATTTTTATTGCATAGCTACAGTGATTTTCTGTTGTAAGATCACCAACAAAAAATGTCAAGGTTCAAATTGGATTCGTTGCTGGGACCATCTCATATTTTAATGTTCTGGAATTGATAGTAAGAAACTAAAAGCAGTTTTAATTTAGTTTGGGTGTTTCAAGGTGATTTCAGTTAAAATAAAAAGGTTTTGTAGTAGCATTTCTAAAAAAAAATATGTCAAAAATATGAGATTCGTAGCCCCTACCATCAAATATTATTAACGTTCTAGAATTTTTAGAAAGAAACGAAAACTAGTTTTGATTTACCTCATCTATTTTAAAGTCATTTAAATCTCAATACAATTTTCTGTAGTGTGATTTATATATAAAAAAAAAGTGTAACTGAGATTCGTCGCCGTGACCATCTCATTTTTAACGTTATAGAATTTTTAGGAAGAAACTAACACCAGTTCTGATTTAATTTGGGTGTTTCAAGGCCATTTAAGTTAAAATAAAAAGGTTTTGTAGTAGCATTTCTAAAAAAAATATGTCAAGGGTATAACTGAGATTCGTTTCCGCTGGCATCAGGCATTGTCAAAGTTCTAGAATTTTTAGGAAGAAACGAAAACTAGTTTTGATTTACCTCATCTATTTTAAAGTCTTTTAAATCTCCATACAATTTTCTTTAGTATGATTTCTAAAAAAAAGTTGTAACTGGGATTCGTCGCCGGGACCATCTCATTTTTTTAACGTTATAGAATTTTTAGGAAGAAACTAAGACCAGTTTTGCTTTACTTTTTTAATTTTAAGATGATTTAAATTAAAATAAAAAATTTCTGTACTAGGATTTCGAAAAAAAAATATGTCAAGGGTATCACTGAGATTCGTCGCCGCTACCATCAGAGTTTATTAACACTCTAGAAGTTTTAGGAAGAAACTAAGATCAGTTTTGATATACCATATCTATTTTAAGGTGATATAAATTAAAAAAAAGATTTTCTGTAGTAGAAAAAATATGTCTAGGGTTTAACCGGAATTCGTCTCCAGGCCCAACTCCATTTTCTACCGTTCTAGAATTTTTAGTAAGAAAATAAAACCAGTTTTGATTTAGTTTGGATGTTTCAAGGTTATTTAAGTTAAAATAAAAAGGTTCTGTAGTGGAATTTCTAAAAAAAAATATGTCAAGGGTATAACCGAGATTCGTTTCCGCTACCATCAGACTTTGTCACCGTTCTAGAATTTTTAGGAAGAAAAGAAGACTAGTTTTGATTTGCCTCATCTATTTTAAAGTCATTTAAATCTCAATACAATTTTCTGTAGTAGGATTTCTAAAAAAAGGTGTAATTGGAATTCGTCGCCGGGACCATCTCAATGTTATAGAATTTTTAGGAAGAAACTAAATTCAGTTTTGATGTACTTTTTTTTTATTTTAAGATGATTTAAACTAAAATAAAAATTTTCCGTAGTAGGATTTCGAAAAAAAAGATGTCAAGGGTATAACTGAGGTTAGTTGCCCATATCATCAGATATTGTCAACGTTCTAGAATTTTTAGGATGAAACGAAGACTAGTTTTGATTTACCTCATCTATTTTAGTCATTTAAATCTCAATACAATTTTCTGTAGTAGGATTTCTAAAAAAAGGTGTAATTGGAATTCGTCGCCGGGACCATCTCATTTTTTTAATGTTATAGAATTTTTAGGAAGAAACTAAATCCAGTTTTGATGTACTTTCTTTTATTTTAAGATGATTTAAATTAAAATAAAAAAATTCTGTACTAGGATTTCGAAAAAAAAAATATGTCATGGGTATCACTGAGATTCGTTGCCGCTACCATCAGAGATTATTAACACTCTAGAAGTTTTAGGAAGAAACCAAGATCAGTTTTGATATACCATATCTATTTTAAGGTGATATAAATCAAAAAAAAGATTTTCTGTAGTAGAAAAAATATGTCTAGGGTTTAACCGGAATACGTCGCCGGGGCCAACTCCATTTTCTACCGTTCTAGAATTTTTAGGAAGAAACTAAGCCCTGTCTTGATTTGTTTTTTCTATTCTAATGTGATCTAAATGAAAATGAAACATTTCTGTAGTAAGATTACAAAAAAAAAAATATGTCAAGGGTGTGACTGAGAGTCGTCGCCGGTACCACCTGATCTTTTCGACGTTCTAGAATTTTTTTGAAGAAACTAAGGCCAGTTCTGATTTAGTTTGGGTATTTTAAGGTATTTTAGGTTCTAACAATTTTTTGTTGTACGATTACCAAAAAAAAAATGTAAAGTTTGTAAGTGAGATTCGTTGCCGAGATCTTCTCATGTTCTGCAATTTTTAGTAAGAAACTAAGACCAGTTTTTTTGGTAATCTTACAAGCCAAAAATTCGGTTAGATTCTAAATTACCTTAAAATATCCTAACTAAATCAGAACTGCTGTAGTTTCTTCCTAAAAATTCTAGAACGTTAATAATAGATGGTACCGGCGACGAATCTCAGTCACACCCCTGGCATATTTTTTTTAAATAATATTACTACAGAATATTTTCATTTTCCTTTAGATCATCTTAGAATATAAAAAACAAATCAAGACTGGTCTTAGTTCCTTCCTAAAAATTCTAGAAGGGTAGAAAATATATATTTTTTTGGAATTCCTAATATAGAAAATTGTTATTTTGTTTCAGATCACCTTAAAATAGATGAGGTAAATTAAAACTGATCTTCGTTTCTGCCTAAAATACTAGAATGTTAATAATATCTGATGGTAAGAGCGACGAATCTCAGTTACACGCTTGACTTACTTTTTTAGAAATCTTAATTTAAATTAAAAGAAATATTTTCTGTTGTAAGATCGCCAACAAAAAATGTCAAGATTCTAATGGGGATTCGTTGCTGGGACCACTCATATTTACTCCAGGTGCATTATTTTAGTGAATTTTTATTTAAAAAGATAACTAATAGAGAGGTATCGATGGTGAGACTTTGCAAAAAAAAAAAATTAAATTAGCGCGAACTAGGACCCTGTTTATCATTACAGATGTGCCTCTAATAAAAAAAATATGAGTGAGTTGGTTCAAATAAATGAGATTTGTTTTCGGCATATTATTGGTATAAAGATGTATTCTCCAAAGTTACCAGAATTTAAATTTCCCGCACACTTTAGTAAGCGCTGCCAACACCCATTTCCTTTTCTCCCTCAGGACTCGTCCGCGATTTTTCCGCCCCGATAGCACTGCAGCCCTTGGCCTATTGTGCATTTCCAACACCCATGGTTTTGGGTAATGTCGGGTAATTTTGAAACTCCGAATTGGGAATTTTCATTTTTTTGCTTTGGCAACACAGCTTGTAAGTTGTAAGCATAACTTGAGTCGCACGTGGACGGCGTTCTAGTGTTTTTTTCCTTTTTGTATACAATTGTGTGTGCAGATTTTGTGAAAAGTTGCTCAGGTAGGTTCAGTGTTGATTAGCTATATATTACGACAGTCAGTTTTCATATTAAAATTTACCACATAAAGTAGATACCATATAATTTATACTTGTATGTACCTACGTGTCCCAGAGTACCGGTGGGTCACACAAACTTTACATGTCGAGGAAGTTTTTGAGCGAAGCTGAACTTGAGTACTTTGCTATTTGAGCGAAGTATCTTTAGTTGAAGAACTAGATAACGTGTCTGTGGAGCCTTCTTAAAAGCAGGCCCCACTCCACAATGGTGATAAATCGGATACATCATATAAGCTTTCCGATGATTCTCTCTGTGTGTGTGTGTGTTAGTCTAGGGATGGCCTCGAAAGCAAAGTCCATTAGCCACAAACTGTTGTACGAGACAGAGGTTTTTTTTTCGATGATTCTGATGACAATGATGGAGAGCAACTTGTTGAAAGCAGTGAAGAAGATATGACTAATGAAAAGTCAGTTAACGAACCTGAAACTGCTTCAGATAATAACGTAATATGGTCTTCATTACATACTCGTGTACCGCGGCTGAATTTTCCCCTGGCACGCAATGTCTAATATACGCCTCAATCGCTACAGATTCGTCTCCACTGGAAGTCTTCAGCCAATTTTTTCATTGTAGTTCGTTTATTTTCATCGCAGACTGTACGAATCAGTAACAGGTACAACACAGTCTCGATAATAGGAGATCTGCAGCTCATACTAGTGCAGGTGAAATTGTTATCACCGTCGGTTGCACGTTCGTGATCTGCTAGAAAAGGGTGTCCAAACTTTCGACATTATTGGTAAGTAGTCTCGTCCATCTTTGGGAAGTAGAACGTCAAATGTAACTATATGGGCAACGATGTGGCCATATAAGGTGGTAACGGATACGAGTGAATGGATGACTCGTTAATGAGGGGTGGAATGTGAGTGGTTTGCGGGTGAGGTGTGACCGAGAGACCTACATTTGCCGTGAGAAACACTGTGCGTTAACTTCTCGATCTTTTTGGGAAGGAATAGGGGTTTCATGCTCATTCCATGTTTGTATTATAGTAACACGATTGAGGTGCTGTGTACTTATTTTATAATACTGGCTTATTTTTGGCTTGGTCAGTTTGGTTTAACTTAACTTAAGCTTGTACTCGTAGAAGGGTGTAATACTTGTTGAGCTTTAAGAGATAAAGGTAGATTTTGTTATATTGTTGATTGGTTAGTTAAATATTGGTATCTGGTTGTGATTGTTTTGATTTAGTGAATTTTCTTCAAAAAAATACGCCAATGGGGAGATTGCCACTTTCGAATTTAAAACAAATTTCGGTAAATTTGCAGATTAGCTTCCGAACGCTTTTCAAAAAAACTGTTTTCAGAAACATGTCTAGTGCCCCACCTGGATGCACAAACCAAAAGAAAATTTTCTTGTTCACGCTCCCCAAGGAAGTTACGGGAGCAGGAGTGAATAGGGGTGCTGGGCGGGGTAGGTGGTAAACAGGAAATATGAGAAGAAAATGCGAAAAAAACGGGCTTGAAAGCTGTCTTTTTCAGATATTGAAGCCATTATCCCCTTAAACCCTGCCTACCCCACACAGCACCCCTATTCCCCCAGGTGCCATAACTTCCTTGGGGGATATGAACAAGATTTTTTTCTTGTGGTTTATGCAACGAGGGTGGTCGTATGCACGCGAGGGGGAGGAAAATCCCCACGACGAAGCACACACCACCCCCCACCCCCTGTCAGAAGTTAAACGGCGGGGCTGCTTCGCCGTAGGTATTTTCCTTCCCCTCTTGTGTGCATACAACCACCCTCGTTGCATAAACCACAAGAAAAATTTATTGTTCATATACCACCCCCCAAGGAGGTTACGGGACCTGGGGCGAATAGCGGGTGCTGTGCGGGGTAGGCAGGGTTTCCGGGGGATATGGCTTCAAATAGAAAGCTTTCAAGCAGTTTTCTTCGCATTTTCTGCTCATATTTCCTTTTTACTACCTACCCCGCCCAGCACCCCTATTCACTCCTGGTCCCGTAACTGCCTTGGGGGGTGTGAACAAGAAATTTTTCTTGTGTGTGCATCCAGGGGGACCCTAGGCAGGTTTCTGAAAACAGTTTTTTGAAAAACGTTCGGGAGGTAATCTGCAAATTTACCTTAATTTTCTTAATTAACTTTGCGTTAATGACTACAAGCATGTTCCTCTAAAAATTACACCAGTCTTCTAAGATATGAACCTAAATCTTTTTGTGGCTTTTGGGGTGATTCCACTCTCTGTTTCTAAAACCAAAGGGTCATTCTCAAGGCAACAGACCCATCAAATTTCAATAAAATAGCTTCGTAATTTTCGGAGAAAATAATTTTTTTCGAAAGAGAACTCAAATTTTTCCCTAACGATCTTGTCCAAGCTATAAATAAAAGAAAGGGACCTGCCGAGTTTCATCGAAATCGGTTAATTATTTTTTGAGTTATCGGTTCGATACATTATATATATATATATATATATATATATATATATATATATATATATATATATATATATCGGACCAATAACTCAAAAAATAATAGGAACATATACTTTCCTTTTGTAAGTGGCTTGAATAAGTTCGTTAGCCAGGAAAATCAGTCCAGTTTTCCCGTGAAAATTTTGGGTTTTCTTTCGGAAAATTTTGTATCTCCGAAAATAACAGAGCTATGACAACCAAATTTGGCAGGTACGTTTCTACTATCAAACTTATCCTACACGCCGAAATTTAGACATCGATACCTTCTTTTTTGTAAGTGGCTTGGATAAGTTCGGTGAAAAACTGTGTGAGACTATATCATAAGAAGCCCAAATGGAGTTTTGGCATTTGATAGGTTTTTTACCACAGCAAACTTGATGAACTCTCTTCAGTATCTCTCATCAGTCAAGCTCTAACGTGACCAAATGGCAAGATACCAAACATAATATTATTGAGTAACTGTCATGGTCCTGAAATGACAAGTGTGTAGACAAAAGACTAAAACTGGTAATAGACCAGACGTTCGTTGTCCCGCTGTCGTCGCTTTTAACGACGAAATAATGGGTGGAGTGGATCTCGCAGACCAGATGAGCGGCGTCTACGACAGGAGACTAAAATGTTGCAGATAGTGAACAAAATGTTTATCAAATGCTGATGATATATGTGATTAATAGTTGCGTATAATGACTCGCGTCGAACGCAAAAAAGATACCCTTACTGGAATTTTTAGTGACTTTTAATTTTTTTTTAATCACTAATAGAGAGGTATCGATGGTGAGACTTTGCAAAAAAATTAAAAAAATTTCAAATGAGCGCGAACTATGACCACTAGAACCCATATCCGGGGTCAGTTTCAATTTTTATATGTTTATATATATATATATATATCCAACCGATAACTTAAAAAATAATTAACCGATTTTGATGAAACTCGGCAAGTACCTTTCTTTTATTAATGGCTTGGATGAGTTCGTTAGCCAGGAAAATCCGGCGAGGTTTTCCGGGAAAATTTTAAGTTTTCTTTCGAAAAAAAGTTTTTTCTCCGAAAATTACAAAGTTATTTTAATGAAATTCAAAAGATATGTTGCCTTGCAAAATGCCTTCCTACGAACCAAAATTCAACTCTCTAAGTTTATAAAAAATTGAGTTATTCAAATTTTAAGTTTTATTTTGAAAAAAAATTTTTCTCCGAAAATTACAAAGTTATTTAAATGAAATTTGGTGAATACGTTGCCTTAGGAAATACCTTACCACATACCAAAATTCAACTTTCTAAGTTTATAGAAAATTTAGTTATTCAAATTTGAAGCATTTAATAAAAATTCACTACCATAACGTACTTGCTGTGTCTCGATCTTTTTGTTTTCTTTATCTGAAGATCTACTTCGCAAGGGAAATGCGCATACTGTAGTCAAATTACGAAAAACTTGTGACATTCCATCAAAGAGAGGTAAAGTTATGAAAAATGTAGAAGAATATATATTTATGTTTTGATTTGATGTCTTCCATTAAACAAAAGTCATATTTGAAACATTCTTCTGAAAATTCACTACCATAGCGCCCTTGCTATGTCCAGACTTTTATCTTCATCCCCGCCCATCAGCCCGATTCACTCCTGGTTCCGTAACTTGCTTCGGGGTTGTTTGCAAGATTTTTTTCTTCTAGTTTATGCATCCAAGTGGGATTTTACGCGTGTTTTTAGAAAAAATGTTCTAAAAGCCCTCCGTGAGCTCATCTGCAATTTTATCAAGTATTTGTGAATTTTCGTAGAAAAAATTCACTAATGAGGAGATCCCGACTTTTGAATTTTGAAAAAAAAATTGCAAATGTGCGCGAACTAGGACCGCTAGAACCATATCCGGGGTCAGTTTCAATTTTTATATGTATATATATATATATATATATATATATATATATATATATATATATATATATATATATATATATATATATATATATATATATATATATATATACACACCGATAACTCAAAAAATAATGTGTCGATTTTGATAAAATTTGGCATGTACCTTCCTTTTCTAAATGGCTTGGATAAGTTCGTTAATCAGGAAAATCTGACGAGGTTTTCCGGGAAAATTTTTAGTTTTCATTCGAAAAAAAAATTATCTCAAAAAAATAATGAGCTGATTTTGCTAAAATTTGGCATGCACCTGTCTTTTGTAAATGGCTTAGATAAGTTTGTTGATGAGGAAAATCGGACGAGGTTTTCCGGAAAAATTTTGATTTTTCATTCGAAAAAAAAATTATCTCAAAAAAATAATGAGCTGATTTTGCTAAAATTTGGCATGCACCTGTCTTTTGTAAATGGCTTAGATAAGTTTGTTGATGAGGAAAATCGGACGAGGTTTTCCGGAAAAATTTTGATTTTTCATTCGAAAAAAATTTTTATCACAAAAAATAAAAAAGCTATGATAACAAAATTTGGTGGGTAGGTTTACGATATAAAAAGTAAACTATACACCAACATTTGGATTTCTATCTTACAAGAAAAAAAAGTTATAATAAAATATTTTGTGCCAGATCATTTCTATGAAAATTCACTACCTAAACGCACTTGCTGCGTCCAGGCTTTTTTTATATATTATTAAATTATTTATTGCGCTAGCACAGTTTACTATTATTTTAAAATTAAATATCAGATGTATGAGTTTTTGTTTAGAAATTGATTGTAAAAATTATAAACCTATTTTGTGATATCTACATACCTAAATAGGTATTATAAATTTAAATAATATACCTATTGTGATTAGTTGCATGTTAAGTGAGGCAAATCAAGTAAACTATTAAACAAACTAAAAACCTGGGTCGTGGTCTAGAAGAAAAACATTCTGCCCAATTTGAGGCATTATCCTTTTCAAGATTAACCGATTAATTGAATCGATTAATTTTAAATCGATTAATATCCTAAAACTTCAATCATTTTTGTTATTAGATGAAAAAATATTAATTGTAACTTATTATTAAATGTTTAATCTTGTTATAACTTCAAAAAGGACATAACTTTGAAAAGACGAACATAAAAATGCCGGCTGATTTTAATATTTAATGCACTATTATTCCACTAGATTTAAATTGGGCGCCACTCTCTGATTGGTCGAGAGTTAACATGCAATCTCTTTAGCCTATAAACATTGGGCGCGTATAATTGCCCAGTCACTTCTTTCCATTCTTGAACCTAGTCAATTAGAAGTCTGTAATGCCTTTTAAAAATACTGGTAGCATTATTATTACGTGTAAATGAACAATAAGCGCCTTAAATAAACCGTTAGATTGAAAATTTGTTAGATAAATTATCTGCTTAAGTAAATTGATATAGATATTTTTCGAGTACTAAATATTATTCAAACCTACTTTTGATGCTGCATTTTTCATAACGTATAAATGTACTTAAGTCAGGTTTGGTCAAATTAAATGTATTAAGGCATTATTAACTGAAAAAGGGCAGAAATATTGTTTCAACGTATGGTAAAAAATAAACAATTAATTTAGAATACAATTAGTTGAACAAATTATAAACGTAATTGATTTTTGGATGTTTTCGTCAATACCGTAGGTTCAAATTCAGACTGATTTGGATACAGCAGTTTTTAATTTAAAATATGCTAGTCTTCACTTTGAACTTAGACGCTAGACGCTTGAATTTTTGAATTACTGTTCTTTGAATTAAAAGTGAAATAAGAAATTAAAAAAATGCCGTACAGAATTGTAAGGAGAACACGGAACAAGATGTACTGGTTGATTTCTGGTAATTATATCAGAAAATAATATTATATAACTTTTTTACGATCTTATATTGAGAAAATTCTAAAACGGAGAGCGGCCATTTTTTTTTGTTGAGAAAATTGGTTGCTGTTTTTTTAACTTGATCTTAGTTGTGGTATATTTATGTAATATTTATTGCATATATATTTTTTATAAAACGGTTTGTTCCTGCGGGGAGTGACTACGGCATTTTTTGCGAAGTAATTACATATTTTATAACAGGATTCCCACTTGTCTGGAAAACAGGGAATAGTCAGGGCATTTGTAGAAGGAAACATGTTGTAAGGGAAATCAGGGGAAAATTGAGAAAAACTGTGAAAATTGACAGCCAGGGAATTTTTGTCCTTGTCAGGGAAAAAATATTTGTTTCCGTTTTATGATAAATAATTAAAACACAATCATAGGTGCATATTTGTATAAGTAGCGTTTTCGTTTATTTGTAAGGAAATTTGTGTATATTTTATAAATGTAATTTTGGGGAAGTGTGTTTTCCGCCATGAGGCGAAGACCTACTGTATTATGTAGTAGCCTGTTACACATTTTGGGGGTAGATTGTAGAACACCAAAGGAAATAGGTTTTGGCACGTCAGGGAAATCAGGGATAGGTCAAGGAAATTGATATGCTGTTTTTAGTGGGAACCTTTTTTTTCCTCGGGGCTCGTCCGCGGCCCTGCCGTCCCGATAGCACTGCAACCTTTGGTTGATTGTGCATACCCTTAGTCTTACCCCACCCATTCCAAAATCACTGTGCCTTGAACTAGTCTGCATAGCGATTGGTAGGGTGAAGTTTTATATTGCTCTGTCTCCGGTCTAGACTGACCGTAGATCAGTTGTCTTTTGCGGTCCAGAGCTTTACACTCGCATAAGATGTGCTGGGCTGATTCCTCCCCCTCGCCGCAGAATCTGCATGCCAGGTCCCCTTCGAACCGCCCCATTTTATGCAGGTGTTTCTTGACGGCCATGTGTCCCGTCAAGAGACCTGTTGTGTTTCTGAGCTGTCCTCTGCTAAGATTTAGCAGCTCCACAGCTCTCTTTGAACTGGGTCCGTCAATTATTGACTTCCCATGTCTGAGCCCTGGACAGTCCGCCCAGTACACCTTGTGTTGGTTTCTGACCCAGGACTTAATGGCTCCCCTGGCAGTGCTCTTTGTCACGCCCAGAGCCGGTTCTGGTCCAATAAATGGTTCTGCTGACCCTCTCTTCGCGAGACTGTCAGCTTCTTCATTGCCTTTGACCCCCCGAGTGACCCGGCACCCAGAGGCAACTTGTTAATCCTGGACTTGAAGCTTTGGAGGTTCGGAGGAGAAGGAAAAACGTGCTGGCAAGGAATTCCACAACTTGGAAGTCCTCGGGACAAAAGAGCGGGCATAACAAGATGTTCTATGTCTGGTGACCTGGACAGTAAAAGGGTGCATTCGCTCTGTTCCCCTGGTAGATTTGTTGGGGGCAGCAGGTGGAGGAACTATGGAAGAAACCTCCTTTGCTCGCACCCAACGTTAGATATAGACCATAAGATTGAAGTCAGGCTTCTAGCTATGTCCCAAAACCTATGCGGAGTTAAAATAACTTTTTGTAATGATTGCGAGATAGAAATTAGTTTAATTCGACTTATTCTTTTATTTAAGAGGGTCCTCTCGGGTAGATTGATGTAATCAGGCTCTAACTAACACAACTATAGAGGCTAGCGATGTGAAGGCTCTTGAATATTGTCCGTGACCTACTGCTTCACGTCCGCCCGTGTCAGTTCACTCTTCGCACCCCCTACATTTCCGTCCCGCTTCGGTATTGGAGCACGCTCTTTAAGGGTACACGTGTCGTTCTCTAGAACAGTTTCAACTTGCTGCCGCGCACAATGAATAAGGTCATGGTTACAAAAATAGGACCTGAGATATACATATATATATATATATATATATATATATATATATATATATATATATATATATATATATATATATATATATATATATATATACAACACACTTATGGAATAAAATTCATTAATCAGCAGTTTTAGTGAATTTTCTTTCAAAGAAAATTCACTAATGGGAAGATTCCGACTTTTGAATTTTAAAAAATTTCTTTAAGTGAGCGCGAAGTAGGACCCCTAGAACCCATATCCGGGGTTAGTTTCAATATATATATATATATATATATATATATATATATATATATATATATATATATATATATATATATATATATATATATATATATATATATATATAACACACTTATGGAACAAAATTCATTATTCAGCAAGAAATAGTTTTTGTGGAAAACGCTGAGACACGTGAAGTTAAATTTGTCGAACATTATCTTATAATCATAGTTAAAAAAATTAAACTCCCACCATTTTACCTCGACCACTTTATCCATTTTCTTAAAATAGTAACCCTACATTTTTTCATCACTATTCGATGGATCACATTTTTCTGAATGCGGAGATACCCCATATGTATGGTCTAATATTACAGTTTTCAATACAGGGCGGAAATTTACCACCGGAATATTAAAACTAAACAGTTTACCCTGAAATTCAAGTTTCGAAAATAAACTTAATAAAAACGTCCCTTTCTTATAATAAATGTTCTCCATTCACTTGCACACAACGAAATAATCTGCTCTCAAATTCTTCATTGCTCTTATCTTAAATTTCTTGTCTTTCATCTAAAACGTACTTGGTATCATTAATCGTTTCTTATTAACTACCAATGTTTGTAGTGTGAAAGGTGAAATTTAACAGTTCTGTTTTATTTTGTGGTGTATTGTGTTTAATGCACGGTCTCCTAATAAATTAGTCGTAATTTTGTTCCGATAATTTCAATTAATTTTTGGTCTAATAATGCGATACTGAAACTCTGCGAACAGAAATATTAATGATGATTGGGTATGGTGCTATGTGTATAACACAGGCACAAGTTGTTAACCTATTTAATGAAAAATATCCAGGTTTGCCTCCACTAACCCAGGGAACTGTGTCTAAGATACATTCACAGTTTCGTGATTATGGATACTTTAAACCACTGCCTAGGAGACCCAAGTTTGTTGAAGAAGATGTAAAACTCAATATTTTATTGGCTTTTCAAGAAGAACCAACCACTTCTACCCGTCAAGTTGCACGTGAAAATGATGTTAGTCAATCAACAGTTTTAAGGTGTCTCAAAAACGAAAAAAATGCATCCCTATAAACTACAACACGTTCAAGAGTTGATTGACGGTGATTCTGATAGAAGACTGCAATTTTGTGAACAACTGCTGGACATGTTACATATAAATGTTTTTCGTCTGCTGACGTCCTGTTTTCCGACGAAGCAACATTTATTTTGAATGGTGATGCAAACGGGCAAAATTTCAGATACTGGGCTGCCGAAAACACACACTCAGCATCCTCACAAGTTGAACGTTTGGGTTGGTATCATTGGTGATCACGTAGTTGGACCTGTTTTTATAGAAAATGTAAACGGTTCAAGATGTTTAGAAATGTTAAGAGAACAGGTTGTCCCAATGTTAGCACAATTGTATCCAAATGTAATGGAACCTAATATTCCCCATGAAAGGATATGGTTTCAACAAGACGGTGCACCGCCCCACTTTGCTCTCTAAGTACAGGGGTATTTACACAAAGTCTTTCCACAAAGATGGATTGGACCAAGATGTTTCGTAGAATGGCCCGCTATATCACCAGATCTTACACCTCTTGTTTTATTTTTATGGGGATACCTTAAAAACAGAGTGTTTAAAACGCAACCTGCTGATATAGATGATTTGAACATGAAAATAACAACATAAATTAGGAACGTAACGCCTGACCTTTTGAACCGAGTTAGGGAAGAATTCCAGAGCAGATTATTTCGTTGTGTGCAAGTGATTGGAGAACATTTTGACCAATTATTATAAGAAAGGCGTTTTTATTAAGTTTATTTTCGAAATTTGAATTTCAGGGTAAACTGTTTAGTTTTAATATTCCGGTATAAAATTTCCACCCTGTATTGAAAATCTCCGCATTGAAAAATGTGATCCATCGAATGCTGATAAAAAAATGTAGGGTTGCTGTTTAAAAAAAAGGATAAAGTGGTGGGGCTAAAATGGTGGAAGTTTAATTTTTTAACTATGATTATAAGATAATGTTCGTTAAATTAAACTTCACGTGTCTCAGCGTTTTCCACAAAAACTATTTTTTGCTGAAAAATGAGTTTTATTCTATAAGTGTGTTTCACTATATATATATATATATATATATATATATATATATATATATATATATATATATATATATATATATATATATATATATATATATATATATATATATATATATATATATATATATATATATATAACCGATAACTCAAAAATAATGGTTCGATTTTGATAAAATTTAGCATGTACCTTCCTTTTGTAAGTGGCTTGAATAACTTCGTTAGCCAGGACAATCGAAGTAGGTTTTCCGGGAAAATTTTGGGTTTTCCTTCGGAAAAATTTTTATCCCAAAAAGTAGAAAAGCTATGGTAACCAAATTTGGTAGGTAAGTGTAAGATATTAAAGGAAAACTATATACCAAAATCTATATTTCAATGTTAAAATAAAAAAAGCTTATAAAAAAAAATTTGGTGCCAAATCACTTCTATGAAAATCCACTACCATAACGCACTTGCTGCGTCCAGACTTTTTTATTCTACTTTACGTGTTAAATTTTAATGCATATATTTGTCGCCCTCAACTACGACTCTTATAATAGCGAATTTTTCTTTAAGAATATTAATCCTTCCGAATATACTCAGTGAGTGGTGGACGTGCCGCCACCTAGTTGCGGAACCAAGTAGTATGTTGTCATGCCAGCTACAAATAACACAAAGTATTAAAAAATAGAGACTGTATACAACTAACTAACAATTTAGAAAATTGTCAGCTCTGGCCCATTTCTACCCCAATATAGGGACAAAGTATGTAAGACTAGATGCATTCTCGCAACAATTAGAACCGTAGACCGGTTTCGCTCTCATTAGAGCTCTTCAGTACGGCATACTAATTGTAGCAAAAATGCACCAAAAGTAATATGGCTATAGTATAGCCAGCCTTAAAATACTCAGTGAGTGGTGGACGTGCCGCCACCTAGTTGCGGAACCAAGTAGAGCGAGAATGCATCTAGTCTTACATACTTTGTCCCTATATTGGGGTAGAAATGGGCCAGGGCTGACAATTTTCTAAATTGTTAGTTAGTTGTATACAGTCTCTATTTTTTAACACTTTGTGTTATTTGGAGCTGGCATGACAACATACTACTTGGTTCCGCAACTAGGTGGCGGCAGGTCCACCACTCACTTAGTATTTTAAGGCTGGCTATACTATAGCCGTATTACTTTTGGTGCATTTTTGCTGCAATTAGTATGCCATACTGAAGAGCTCTAATGAGAGCGAAACTACGGTTCTAATTGTTGCGAGAATGCATCTCGTCTTACCTTCCGAATGATTTTATGACCCCAATTTCAACCCTTTTCAAGAAACATTCTTTTGTACATGTTGAGGTGCATCTTTGGTGAACAGAGGGCAACTTGAGGGACAGGGTTGTAGAATATTATTTAATATGTGAGCTCAAATGTGGCCTACGTGTAGTAGAACATTGAAAGTAATAAAAAAGTCTGTGTCCGATGGAATGTAAGTTCAGATGTCATATTAACCGATACCACGACCACCACCAATATGTAAGCTATGTAATAACAGGTCCACAAATAATAAGCTGCTGTAAATGAAATTGTAAGAAACGTAGTGGTAAAAAGTGTAGTTTTAGTAGTAATTTTGACAGTGAGATTTATGCAATTTTTGTATTGTCAACAGCTACTGGAGAAATGGCTCAAATTGGTAACCCGAAACGACGTGGCGTAAGTAGTGAATCATCGAGTACTTCAGCTACGTCCAGTCAGTTACCGGCCCTACCGGGAGCACTGCCTGGCACGTTAACTGATGAGCTGGCTGCTCTTTTTGAGTGCCCAGTTTGTTTTGAGATTGTTCTGCCCCCGATTATGCAATGTCAGGTTGGTCATCTAGTATGTGCTAGTTGCCGGCCGAAATTATCTTGTTGTCCAACGTGTCGTGGAACTTTAGGTAAGTTATTTTTTGTAATTAGCTTAGTACAGTTAGGACATTTAAAAAAGCTAGAAATCTAAAATTATTATGGTTCGTTGATAATGTTTGATACTGGTTGCAACTCGTGCCATATTACAGCTTAATAAGTCTGTATCAGATCACGATGGTAAAGGTAATGGTTTTTTAAACATAGAGTGGAATCACCACAAATCCACAAAAATATTTAGGTTCATATCTTAGAAGACTGGTGTAATTTTTAGAGGAACATGCTTGTAGTCATTAACGCAAAGTTAATTAAGAAAATTAAGGTAAATTTGCAGATTAGCTTCCGAACGTTTTTCAAAAAACTGTTTTCAGAAACCTGCCTAGAGTCTCCCTGGATGCACAAACCACGAGAAAAATTTCTTGTTCACAGCCCCAAGGAAGTTACGGGGTAGGTAGTAAAAAGGAAATATGAGCAGAAAATGCGAAGAAAACGCGCTTAAAAGCTGTCTTTTTCACATCTTGAAGCCTTAAACCCTGCCTATCCCTCACAGCACCCCTATCCCCCAGGTGCCGTAACTTCCTTGGCGGGTATGAACAAGACATTTTTCTTGTGGTTTATGCAACGAGGGTGGTTGTATGCATGCGAGAGGGGAAGAAAACTCCCCACGAAGAAGCAGACTGTCACAAGTTTAAGGGAGGGGTTCCTGCTTCGTCATATGCATTTTCCTTCCCCTCTCGTGTGATTACAGCCACCCTCGTTGCATAAACCACAAGAAAAATTTCCTGTTCATGCCCCCCAAGGAAGTTAAGGGGCCTGGGGTGAATAGGGTTGCTGTGCGGGGTATCCAGGGTTTAATGGAGATATGGCTTCAAATAGACAGCTTTCAGGCAGTTTTCTTCACATTTTCTGCTCATATTGCCTTTTTACTACCTACCCCGCCTAGCGCCCCTATTCACTCCTAGTCCCGTAACTTCCTTAGGGGGTGTGAACAAGAAATTTTTCTTGTGGTTTATGCGTGTGGGGTGGGTCATAGTAATGTTTCTGAAAAAAAAAAAAGTTTTAATTTCAACAACACACCACGAGGGCTTACAGCCTAAATACTATCGTACCGTGGGTTTCAACAAGGAGGAAAGAGGCAACTTGGAAATTTTTCTTGTGGTTTATGCGTGTGGGGTGGGTCATAGTAATGTTTCTGAAAAAAAAAATGTTTTAATTTCAACAACACACCACGAGGGCTTACAGCCTAAATACTATCGTACCGTGGGTTTCAACAAGGAGGAAAGAGGCAACTTGAGAATTCTGGACTTGAAGGTGTGGAGCTTCGGAGGAGAAGCAAAAACATGTGCTCGCAAGGAATTCCGCAACTTGGAAGTCATCGGGACAAAACAGCGGGCATAACAAGATATTCTATGTCTGGTGACCTGGACAGTAAAAGGGTGCATTCGCTCTGTTCCCCTGGTAGATCTGTTGGGGGCAGCAGGTGGAGGAACTATGGAAGAAAGCTCCTCTGAGCAGTGCCCGTGCAGATATCTATAAAAGAGAGAGCCTTTGGGTAAGGTCACCGATGAGACGTATAGCTCTTCTGAATGGAGTCTAGGATAGTGAGTGTAAAAGCAGCAGCGGCACTCCAGATGTGGGAGCAGTATTCGAGGTTAGGCCTTATTTGTGAAGTATATAAGGTATAGAGATTAGCTGGTGAAAAATATTTGCGAGCCCGAAAGAGGAAACCTAATTTCTTAGCAGCAATTGATGTGACATGTTGGTGCCAATTGAGATTTCGATCCACAGAAATGCCAACAAGTGAAACGGACTCATTACTTTGAATAACTTGGTTGTTCATTGTGATGGGTGTAGGGCTGGTGTATCTCTTATGAGATAGAAAGCAAGATTGAGATTTGGTGCAGTTGAATTGTACAAGATTTCTACTTCCCCAGTCTAATATTTTTTGGAGATCCACGGAGACAGAACCCTCCATGAGTCTGTGATCCTCATGTAATTGGGCTAAAGAGACAGGCTTAGAATATTGTATATTTGAGTGGAGGGTGATGTCGTCTGCATAACTGTGAACTGGGTTGGATGTGCTAGAGAGGTCATTGATGTGGAGAAGAAACAAAGTAGAGGCTAAAGCTGAACCTTGAGCGACTCCTGCATTAATTGGATACAGTTTAGAGGAATGGCCATCCATGACAACAGAAATGCTCTGGTGGGAGAGGAAATTTGCTGTCCAGGTACAGAGTTTTGGTGGTAGGCCATAGGCCGGAAGTTTATTAAGCAGCACTGCGTGCCAGTCCTGGTCGGATGCTTTGGATATGTCTAGAGTTACAATCTGGGATTCACCGTGTAGACGCTTTCTCTGATGCTTTGGCAGTTTTTTTTCTCCCTCAGGGCTCGTCCGCGGCTTTCCCGCCCCGATAGCACTGCAGCCCTTGACCTATTGTGCATATGCTTTGGCAGTAGTCTTAGCTCATTTATTTTATGTTGTTAACAGTTGATAATAATCCTGATATAAGCCTCAGATCAATTTATTTCTCTAGTCAACTGGTTGTGATCAGTGAAAATCTTAATCGGCTTGCTAGCTTGAAACAATGTTTTACATACTTAAGGCTTTCTTTCCTAGTACCTATGGCAGTCTTGATGTCTCTTAATTTGTTTTTTACTTTTGTTAATTTTTTTTTAATAATCTTAAAGGAAATATCAGAAACCTAGCAATGGAGAAAGTCGCAAACAATTTGATGTTCCCCTGCAAACATAAACCTACCGGCTGCCGCATGTCTCTAGGGTTGAACGAAAAAGCAGAACATGAAGAAATATGTGAATTCCGGCCCTACAGTTGCCCATGTCCTGGAGCTTCCTGTTCATGGCAGGTATGTACAACTCAAATACTCTTCAATTATTATAACCAGAATGCTTAAATTTCAGTATAGTTCAACTTGAAAATGATCAACATTAAGATCATAACTTATTGTCTTGTCAGTTTCAAGTAGTAAAGGAAGGTTTTGTACTTCGGGTCGTTAATTCAATATTATGGCCAAAAATAAGTGTTTTGTTTGATAGAATTGACTGTATTGTGTTCTTCCGTGGACTAGTTTTTGTAAATAAAATAATTATTTAACGCAACAACTGTATTCTGAATCATATAAATAAAATGGCTGCATGTGACACTGACTCTGCCACCTGACCGTCTCTCCTCGTCTTATAATGCTGACTGATGTCGTCTCAGGTGAGAAGACAGTGGTGACCTCTCTCATTCACTACCTATAGATAACTTCTTGGCAGCATCCTAATCGTAAATAAAAATGTCTTCTAGCGTTATCAACATCTGACGCGTGACAGACCTAATCACCATCGTTATTATTCTTCTTAAATAGTTAAATTGCGTGGTTTAGTTTTGTATACCATTCTTTTCACATATCCCCATAAGAAGAAGTCTAACGCTGTAAGATCGTGCTGGCCATTATAATGATCCTCGCCTCCGTATCCCCTGATTTAAAATTATTAAGTCAAAGTACCAGACATTAATTTGGTAATGTGCAGAACTACAAACTGCGCTGTCGAATATGAGGAGTAGAAAGACGGCAGGATCTGACAGTATCTCGATTGATTTTTTGAAGCATCTCCCTCAAACCTGGTTGCTTTATCTGACCTCACTATTCAACAAGACATTTGACCTGGGATGTATGCCAGAATCTTGGTTCGAAATACGTTTGTGTCTGCTTCACAAAAAAGGTGCTCTAGATGATGCTTCCAACTATCGAAGTATCATGCTTGCCAATGATACCGTTAAACTCTTTACACAAATATTCTTAAGCATTGTTGCGCTGGTCCGAAGGTGCAGACATATTTCCTGAGTGCCAGTCTGGTTTCAGAAAAAAACAGAGGTTGTATTGATAATGTTTTTACAGTCACTTCCATTATTCAGCTGTATCTAAGGCTGCCAGGTCGGAGAGTGTATGCTGCGTTTATTGTCTTCAAGAGAGCGTTCGACTCTGTGTGTCATGATATTCTCTGGCAGAAGCTTTACCAGTCTGGGGTCAGCAGTAAATTCATTTTTATCGTCAGACAGTTATACAACAACGCCGTTGGAAATATTAGAGTCGAAAGTGCCTTTACGAGACAATTCAGAGTGAGCAGTGGAATTCTGCAGGGAGAAGTTCTCAGGCCTTTTCTTTTTGCTCTATTCATTGCAGATATGGAGGCCTTCTTTCATAGTAGAGGTGCTAAGGGTGTTAGTATTGATGGTACAAACGACGTCGTAATTCTGCTTTATGCTGATGACCTTGTTATATTATCAGACTCTCCTATTGATTTAAATCGCAAGTTGAAAATACTTGAGGAGTATTGTTCCGCAAACATCCTGTAAACAATGAAAAAACTAAAATCATTGCTTCACTAGATCTGGACACACTGCTGATAAGCTACATTTTACTTTTGAAGGGATGTGTGTGTTTTTGTTTCTTTAACGTCGGCCTATTTCCGCGACTATGGCCAATCACCGACGCCAGGGAGCAGTTTCAGCTCACTATCCTGGAAATTTTGCCGAACCCCAGCCTTTCTGTAAGGAGGGTAGGGATCTTTAACGTGCCCAACATCGCATGGACACGGGACCGACGGATTTACGCCCCCTCCGAAGGGCGAAACGCGCAGACATTCAACTTGCTCAAATACAATGCCAGAACCTCAGTTGATCTTAATTTTACAGTTTGTACTGAAAAAATGAAAGGAGTACCCTGGGATCGAACCCAATACCCTTCGCTTCAGAGACACGTTCTTACCCCTGAACCACCGAGGTTCTTACTTTCGAAGGTAGATCTTTGGAAATTGTAAATCAGTATACATACCTTGGCGTCCAATTATCTTCTTCCCTGTTTCTTTCCATGTCCAAAATGATGGTAGACAGGTCGAGAAGTTCGGTGGGTGTCCTAATTTCTCTGTCTGGACATACAAAAATTGTAGATCATCTGTCAAGGATGCGTCTATACGACTCTTTTTATTGTGGGTTCAATACGCCACTGTTGTGGTGTTTGGGGTCTTCGATATTGCAATTTGCTTGAGATGGTGCAGGTTGGTTTTATTAAAGATCTTTTTCACGTCCCGCGATCTACAGCCGACACGATGGTCAGGCTTAAGTTTCGAGCAATTCATATACTCTACACTGATATTAGCCTAGCTTTTGGCTGGATGATCAAGCTTTGTGCGATGGATGATAGTCGTTTACCCAAAATTTGTCTCAACCATATGATGCTCCTACTAAATATAACTGGTGTGCACAGACTATTGAACTGCTTAGACATCTGGACATAGACTTTATGTGGGAAAATGTATCTCTTATGGCTAATCTCAAATCGGGCTGCAATTCTGCAAAAATTACAGGATAGGCTACTTGAAAACGACTGTCAGCCGCAGGGTCTTCTTATACAATCTTGTACACTCGACTGACATTCGCAGCGCAATTTTTCCGACCTTACCTAATGTTAGGATTGCCGTCTAGCTCGGTGTGTACTCTGGCTCAGTTACGGACCTCTTCGAGTAAATTTTTCAAATTAACAGCTAACGGTATCAATCACGTAATTAGTCTTGATAGTTTCTGTACAGTCTGTAATATGAATAAATCAGAGTCTTTGAGACACATCATGTTTGAGTGTCCGGTCAACGAGCCGATCCGCAATTCGACGGTAAAAACTTTGAAAGATTATGATGGCCTGGCCTGCCTCTTGTCAAGTTCCGGTAGGCTCTGACTGAGGACGCTCTGCACATATATTGGTAATGTGTGTAAGATTCGATTCTTTATTATGGAGGGGTGAGGGCGAGGGAGAATCTGCTGGTTTCTTATGTATAGAAAGTATTTTTTAAAGTAATATTTGCATTACCACGATCACGAAATTTCTGTTTTCTTTCGCTTGTTAATTTTTAAGTTTATGTCAATCAGTTTAAAAAGAAAACTTTTGTAATTGTAGAATAATTAGTTAGGTTAAGTCATCCAAACTCTTGTAATAAGTCCTATCTTACTACAAATAAATTTGGATTTGATTGATTGGTAATGTGCTGGTGCTCCATCCTGTTGGAACTATATCACATTCGCTGGAACTTCTGGCCTTGCTCAATCAGGATATAAGTTTGCCAAAATTGCCACGACAAAATGAAAGGAGTACCCTGGGATCGAACCCAATACCCTTCGCTTCAGAGACACGTTCTTACCCCTGAACCACCGAGGTTCTTACTTTCGAAGGTAGATCTTTGGAAATTGTAAATCAGTATACATACCTTGGCGTCCAATTATCTTCTTCCCTGTTTCTTTCCATGTCCAAAATGATGGTAGACAGGTCGAGAAGTTCGGTGGGTGTCCTAATTTCTCTGTCTGGACATACAAAAATTGTAGATCATCTGTCAAGGATGCGTCTATACGACTCTTTTTATTGTGGGTTCAATACGCCACTGTTGTGGTGTTTGGGGTCTTCGATATTGCAATTTGCTTGAGATGGTGCAGGTTGGTTTTATTAAAGATCTTTTTCACGTCCCGCGATCTACAGCCGACACGATGGTCAGGCTTAAGTTTCGAGCAATTCATATACTCTACACTGATATTAGCCTAGCTTTTGGCTGGATGATCAAGCTTTGTGCGATGGATGATAGTCGTTTACCCAAAATTTGTCTCAACCATATGATGCTCCTACTAAATATAACTGGTGTGCACAGACTATTGAACTGCTTAGACATCTGGACATAGACTTTATGTGGGAAAATGTATCTCTTATGGCTAATCTCAAATCGGGCTGCAATTCTGCAAAAATTACAGGATAGGCTACTTGAAAACGACTGTCAGCCGCAGGGTCTTCTTATACAATCTTGTACACTCGACTGACATTCGCAGCGCAATTTTTCCGACCTTACCTAATGTTAGGATTGCCGTCTAGCTCGGTGTGTACTCTGGCTCAGTTACGGACCTCTTCGAGTAAATTTTTCAAATTAACAGCTAACGGTATCAATCACGTAATTAGTCTTGATAGTTTCTGTACAGTCTGTAATATGAATAAATCAGAGTCTTTGAGACACATCATGTTTGAGTGTCCGGTCAACGAGCCGATCCGCAATTCGACGGTAAAAACTTTGAAAGATTATGATGGCCTGGCCTGCCTCTTGTCAAGTTCCGGTAGGCTCTGACTGAGGACGCTCTGCACATATATTGGTAATGTGTGTAAGATTCGATTCTTTATTATGGAGGGGTGAGGGCGAGGGAGAATCTGCTGGTTTCTTATGTATAGAAAGTATTTTTTAAAGTAATATTTGCATTACCACGATCACGAAATTTCTGTTTTCTTTCGCTTGTTAATTTTTAAGTTTATGTCAATCAGTTTAAAAAGAAAACTTTTGTAATTGTAGAATAATTAGTTAGGTTAAGTCATCCAAACTCTTGTAATAAGTCCTATCTTACTACAAATAAATTTGGATTTGATTGATTGGTAATGTGCTGGTGCTCCATCCTGTTGGAACTATATCACATTCGCTGGAACTTCTGGCCTTGCTCAATCAGGATATAAGTTTGCCAAAATTGCCACGACATTATTCTGGAGCAGTAGTAAATAATTATTTAAAATGCAAGAAAAGGGGCCAATGAATGGTTTCCAACTATTCCTGCCCAAACATTAACCTTTTCAGGGTATTGCGTATGTTCTTCTCCCATCTAGTGTGGATTTTCTTTAGACTAGTAACGATAATTTTGACGAGTATCATGGTCTTGCAGTGTAAAACTGCACTCATCAGAAAACATATTCTAGTTGGATAACATTGTTATCTAACATTTCCATCATTTGTTCGCAAAAAGACGTTCTTCTATTAAAACTGTCTTCCATGAGCTCCTGAGTTTGTATCAATTTATGGGGATGTATTTTATTTTCTTTTAATAATCAAATATATGAATGCATAACATCCAATGTTTTGCCTGCTTGTCGACTTAAGTATGTGAGTTTTTCTCAAACTCAAGCTTTACATCCAATTTGGTATCATTACGCAGTGCATTAGAATGTCTTTTTTTGTATCTGCCTTACATGTCCAAGCTCGCAAAATTGCTTTCTAATTTTACTAATTGTCTCTTGGGATATAGGCGGCAAATTGAGACATATATGAATGCCTAACATCAAATGTTTTGGCTGCTTGTCGACTCGAAGTATGTGAGTTTTTCTCAAACTCAAGCCTTACATACAATTTGGTATCATTACGCAGTGCATTAGAATGTCTTTTTTGTATCTGCCTTACATGTCCAAGCTCGCAAAATTGCTTTCTAATTTTACTAATTGTCTCTTGGGATATAGGCGGCAAATTGAAACATATATGAATGCCTAACATCCAATGTTTTGGCTGCTTGTCGACTCGAAGTATGTGAGTTTTTCTCAAACTCAAGCCTTACATACAATTTGGTATCATTACGCAGTGCATTAGAATGTCTTTTTTGTATCTGCCTTACATGTCCAAGCTCGCAAAATTGCTTTCTAATTTTACTAATTGTCTCTTGGGATATAGGCGGCAAATTGAAACATATATGAATGCCTAACATCCAATGTTTTGGCTGCTTGTCGACTCGAAGTATGTGAGTTTTTCTCAAACTCAAGCCTTACATACAATTTGGTATCATTACGCAGTGCATTAGAATGTCTTTTTTGTATCTGCCTTACATGTCCAAGCTCGCAAAATTGCTTTCTAATTTTACTAATTGTCTCTTGGGATATAGGCGGCAAATTGAAACATTTTTCTTGAAATAGGCGAGAAATTTCGATCTGTTGTTTTATCTCCATAATCAATCATCTGTAGAACTGTTATTTATTCAGTGCTTAAGACAAATTACCATTTGCTTTTCTCTGTTAATTTTTACCCTAAAAATCTTACCTGCTAACCAGGAAACTCGATTCATATAATCCAAAGATACTTGCAGGGTGAATAGTTCCTTATATGTTTTACAACGCTAACACACAAAAATATTATATCCCTAAAGTCACATTCTGTAGCGAATATTCTTTATTTAAAATTTCCCCGAGAAACAAAGGACTCTAATTACTTTAAAGCCCCCAAAAGTCAACAAAAAACCCACACTCTAATAACTCTTTACCACGAAAATACCGGCTAATACTCTACTACCAAACCGCTCACCCAAAACTTCTTTTCCCTTGAGAAGAAGCTCGAACTCCAGTTCTACAAGTCTTCCCTCTAACCTACTATCTTGTGGCCAATTAAAAATTGCGGTTCTTACAAAATTAATTTAGTAATTATTCATTCCTAAGAAGGAATTCATCATGTTCTTCCCATTGAGCCAATGTTGTCTTCATACAATTTTTGCTGAAGACAGCATTTTTCACTCGACCAATCACCGGCCGCTTTTAGAGACTCCATTATTAACTGGGAGGTTCTGCTGTATGTTGTCAATTTTGCTGCAGTACAACTCCAGTTCATGAAACTTTGTCTTGAAGTGGGAGTCCACTGCTTCGTTTATCCATTTTCTCACATAAAACTTTTATAGAGATAGGATTTATATCGACTCACCGAGTCCTCCGGCATTGAGTTACCTGATGACCCTATGAAGATGCTATCCAGCTGGGATCAGCTATCAGTGCCTGACACAAACTCACAAACTTCAATAAGAGAGGGAATGCTGGAGAGAATGAATGGCACTTCCCATTAGTGGTTATTGGGCTGGTGGATTTTGTTGTTCCAATATAGGAGACAATTTATCCCCTATGTCGATACGCTGAATTACTTTTATGAAAACTTTTCAAACAAAAATTAAAACATAAATTGGCTCAAGTGAAATTTACTGCCAATTGACTCAAAATTCGCTAATACTCAGAAACTCTTAGCGTTAGAAATACACCAGCTCGGAAACAAAGGATCAGTGTTAACTCGCGTTTTTATGCTAAACACGGCCTTTATTTAAATTCAAAAGCCGCTTAAATGACTTTAAACAATCATTGACAAAAGGGTTTTATCACCCCTTTTTAAGATAATTTTTAGCCATCGCAATTGAAAGGTGTTTACGCGGTAATGTGCCAGTGTTGACTCCTCTCGAGCTAATGTCTATTCTTCCCGAGATTCAAATTATCTTCCCCTTAACACCTACGTCCCTCGCCTATCGTTCAGGGCTTCCAAGGTTAATTTCATGACAGAGTTGCAGATACATTCTCGGCTCCCCCTTAACATTGAAAATGGACTCGTACCTTACCTAACGAATTTTCAATGAGATGAAATAATAATTTGTTCTAGAATATTCTCAATGGATATTTTGTTTACTTAAACGGCCTTCTAGGAAAATGCGACACATTATTTACCAACAAAGCCATACTGCTTCTTTAGATGTTTGAATTTTTTTAACATTGCTTTCCTAACCTGCAGCACGGAGTTTAGGGTAGTTAAATGTTGGCGACTTTTCATCAAATAACTTTTGAAATCCAAAACTTAAAGTACTTAATATAGATAGGGTTTTTGGCGTTATTTATATACTTGGGAGCTTTCTAAGTGTTTTTAAACCAGTAATGATTCCAGATAAAAAGTGAATCGTTACAACCGCTGGCCACAATAAGTGACACATTAATTAAACGTTATTTTGTTTTTAAAATCTCAGCCATTCTTTGTCAGAAAAGTTAAATAAATATGGCAATAACGCTTCAATAAATAAAATAAAAACAAGCAAGGCTTGGGCCTTGCTTATGCCTGTATACTAGTAAAAGTTGTAGAAAGTTTTTTTTTATTTTAATATTGAGGTAGCTTAGTTAAACGTGAATACACAACATTCACGTTTTAGGGGCAACTGGATAAAGTAATGGTGCATCTACAGCATGCTCATAAAAACATCACAACATTAAATGGTGAAGATATAGTATTTTTGGCCACTGAAATTAATTTGGCTGGGGCAGTCGACTGGGTAATGATGCAGAGCTGTTTTGGTCACCATTTTATGTTAGTTTTAGAAAAGCAAGAAAAAAGTGATGGGCACACCCAATTTTTTGCTATTGTTCAATTAATTGGATCTCGTAAACAAGCTGAGCATTTTGCTTACAGGTAAGTTTTTCACATGTAGTTGATTCACGTGTTATCCTACATGGTCATCATCCCCCTGTTCTCCTACATAGTCGTCATCCCCCGGTTACCCTACATAGTCATCTTCCCCCTGTTATCCTACATAGTCATCATCTCCCTTTAGTTATAGAGTTTTAGATCAGTCCTTCATCATTCTCATCCCTATTGGTATTACTAAGCAAACTTGTATAATTTTTAAAATGCATATTTTAACTGCATGCAAAACTTGGTAGCTTGTGCTGGGGCAATATGGATCAGCTTTTATATTTCTGTTCCAAAATTTATAAATGATTTAACATCTATGTTCTCGAAACTGCTTATAATGCATGCAACCAGTTTCTTTCTTGCTTTTCTAATAAAATAAAATCATACTATAACCAAAAAAGATTCTGTTTTTATTGAACGCTAAAATAGTATAGTATACACAATGTAATATGACACAAATTATCTCAGGGCTTGGGTTTAGGCACTTGCAGTTGGTAGGTTTTAAGAGGTAAAAATAAAATCAGGCATTATGAAAAAAATCAGTTTATTTTAAAAGTTATTGACTCTATACAATGCAGTCGATTGACTTTAGTAAATTAGATGAAAGAAAAATATGACTCGATTACTTGTAACACTGTAAAAATGAATTGTGGAGCACACTCTACAAAAGAAAAAGAAAGTCACAGATAAATAGTGTACTTAACTTTCAGCTTCAGGTTGAAGGGGCTCCTGAATGATGTTGTTGTTGAGGGCTCTTACTAATGATGTTGTTCAGGGGGCTCCTTACTTATATTGTATTCAGGGGGCTCCTTCATGATGTTGTTCAGGGAGGCTCCTTACTTATATTGTATTCAGGGGGCTCCTTACTTATATTGTATTCAGGAGGTTCCTTCATGATGTTGTTCAGGGGGATATTTCTTGACGTTGTTGAAGAGAGCTCTTTACTATGTGGTGTTGTAGGGCCCTTTACTTCCGATGGTGTTGAAGGGGCCTTTACTTACGGGGTGCTATAAAATTCCAAGTGCATAAGTAAAGGTTCAGTAATGATTTACATAGGGCGGCTGGTAGCAGGTTAAGTTTACTTACAAAATTTATCTGTGTCAATGATTGGAAAGAAACCAACGTATGCGAAACAAAATCTCAAATGACCTCATTATCACTCATTTAAAACAGTATAATAGTAATTAGTTACCGAACTTACGCTACCACAAGCCACCGTTTAACAGTATGAAATTTATAATAAAGAAAACAATCATCGAAAGTAATTTCAACATACATATATTAACAAGCAATCTACCATCATTATCAAGCAAAAAAAATGTATGAGCAACTGGATAAATGTAAGACTCACCCATTTAGTTAGGCATGCTGTTTTCCAACTAAAATTTAGCTGTGCTTTTCCATCTCTTGATCGATTCAGAAGAGAGCGCGGCGTGCGTTGTGAGCGTATATGAAGACTAGCTTATCACAGACATGTCATAAAATTAGTTCGTACGGGGGCATGTTTCTATGAGTCGGGTGCAGTAGAGCAACCGACCGCCGAGTTTGACGTCACTGAAGGGACTTGGACGCTGACGTCACAAAAGGGGTTAATTCCGAAGCTCAAAAGTCAACGGCGTTGACACGTGTGACATGTCCCGCTTATTAAATACACGCCACATGTTACAATACTAATTTTGATGCAAGTTTAAGAAGTCTTAAAATGTAGAGATAACTTTAGGAAGCTATAACAGAAGCTAATGAGACATTCATCTTTCTTAATTGAACTATGCCCACAAAGTATAAAAAGTCTCGACACAGCAAGTGCGTGATGGTGGTGATATTTCATAGAAATAATCTTGTACCAAATATTTTTTATAACTTCTTTTTCCTGTAACATAGAAATCTAAATTCTGGTGTATAGTTTACTTTTATATCATACATCTACCTACCAAATTTGGTTCCAGAGATTTTTTATTTATTTTTCTGAGATAAAAATTATCTTCAAAAGAAAACTCAATACGTTCCCAGAAAACCTGGTCGATTTTCCGGGCTAACGAACTTATGCAAGCTACTTGCAAAAGGAAGGTACATGCCAAGTTCACAATAGAGCAAAAACTGTCAAATCTGATAAAAACTCCCAAGGATACGATTTCAAACTAATCCCGCGGAGTTTACGAAATTCCTTGTTCCGACTGTTCCCGAATTTATGTAGGACAAGTGGGTTGGTGTTCGATAGACAGTGTAAGAAAATCCTCTGACTGGGTTTTTAGTGATGCGTACATCTAAGAAAGGCAAAGAAAAATTATTTTCTATTTCCATGGTGATCTGGATTTGGGGGTTGATGTTATTTAGGTAAGAAAGGAATTCGTCTAGAGATTCTTTGCCGTGTGGCCAGACAGCGAAAATGTCGTCAACGTATCTTAACCAACAGGTTGGTTTAAGTTGGGATGAATTGAGGGCTTGTGTCTCGAAGTTTTCCATGAAAATGTTAGCCAATGCAGGAGAGGGAGGTGAACCCATTGGACCACCTCGAACTTGTTTGTAAAATTTGTTTTGAAAAAGGACCCATCGCAACTAAATTCCGTGGTTCGAACACTAGTAACACGATCCCTGAGACTAACGGACAACAACAACAAACAGACAGAATTAAACTTTTTAAGACAGACATTGCTAGAAAACGGATACGACAACAATCACATACTACGAAACATTAGAAACGCACAACAACAAACCACTACACCACAACAAGAACAAACAGAGTCCACACAACAACACACAGCGTTTTTACCATACATTAAAGGTGTCACCGACAAAATCAGCAGAATTTTTAGAACCCATAATATCAAAACCAGGTTCACAACAGAGCAAAAACTGTCAAATCTGATAAAAACTCCCAAGGATACAATTTCAAACGAATCCCATGGAGTTTACGAAATTTCTTGTTCCGACTGTTCCCGAATTTATGCAGGACAAACAAATAGACGCATCCACAATAGAATATATGAACACACCCTCGCAGTTAGAAAAGCAGACCCCTCATCGGCGTTGGCCATGCATCATATTCATACAGGACACAAAATAGACATGGACAATGCCAAAACAATAGCCCCGGCTTACAACTTCAAAACCAGAATTATTCGCAAAGCAATCCAGATCGAAAAACGTCCCGATTGTTTAAATAAGAGAGATGATGGTCTTCGTCTTCCGATTACTTGGAAACTTATTATATTAGTGACCCGACTCATTACACTGATAACGAAGCAGGTGGACGAAACAGTACATACAATACAAGACTTGCAACGAACAGCCAGATCTCTCTTAGGCCTAGAGTTGAACACACTGATACCTTAGAGATGATCTCCGGCGAGTTTTGGGGAGTAGGCAGATTGAGGCCCCGTAATCAACGTACAACAACCTTACCCACTTTTTCCCTGATTGTCAAGTCTAACGTTAAATTTCATAGCCAACGTTTGAATTTCCGATGATTTTAAATAACACAGCTTTAATATGTCTATTTAGTTTTTCTGAATTTTGTTGAAAACGACAACGTTTTTTGAAAATTAATAAGAGTAATAAAAGTTTTAGAATTAAATTCCTCATAAAACGAAACAATAACTTTTTATATCCGCCAATAGGTTAAAAAATTCTGTCACATTTTAAAGGTGAATCATCCCATATCAACCCTTTAAAATGTTTCAATTGAATTTTTATTACTGTCTATTATTGCTCTTGGTCCACTCAAAACGTGTACCAAATTTAGTTCTTCTAAGTTGAAGCATAACGGAGATATTGATTTTTTCGAAATTAGAAACCCCTCTTTGAAAGGCCTATAACTTCTCAGGGGTGCAACTTAGTATAGGGGTAAGTTGCGTTAAATCACACTATTTTGGGTTCCTCTAGATGCCCTTACTCTTATGTCGGTTCTTATGCGAAACACCCTGTGTATATATATATATATATATATATATATATATATATATATATATATATATATATATATATATATATATATATATATAAACATATAAACATAAACATAATGCAAACGGACCTTGATTTTGGTTCTAGGAGCCCAAATTCGCTAATAGCAAAGTTGGTTGCAGTATCGAAGAAATGAACCACCCTGTATAGATGCAATTAATATAAAATAAAAGACTGCATAAATACAAACAACTTTTGTATTTAATATTTTCATTCTTTGCAGTTTTCCGGAAAAGGTGATAGGGCATGTTAACTTGAAAACTTTGTACAGTAGTATTACCCACGTTGCTTATTTAAATACAGATGTAGTAACTTATCTGGTTTCACAAGTGCCAATTTTCTTCTCTGCAACCAGTTTCACCTTTGACTGCATCATCAGGCAGGAGAAAAAAAATTCTTTCTCCTGTCTGAAGACACTGTGAAAGGCGAAACCAGTTCCAGAGAAGAAATCAAACAGTTGTAAAGCCAGAGAAAAAGTCTACACCTGTACTTAGTATCGAACGGTTTCACCAAGTAAGAGCAACAACACTTTGTAACATCAGACTGCGGTGAAAACCTGGATCGTAATATATACATAGAGATGTCACTTGTAATTAATGAATTGTTTATTTAAACATATAAAGGGTATAAGGCGCATGGCGGCAGGAGACGCCGGGCATACCACGGGACGCGCTCGTCTGGTTCACCGACAGATCCGGCGGGGAGCGTGGGACGGGGGCAGGTGTTTATTCGGAAGGACCGAGAGTAAGTCATAGTATTTCCCTCGGAGTCCAAGCAATGGTCTTTCAGGCCGAAATGTACGCCATCCTGCACTGTGTGCAGGAGAATAAGAGGAGGGGCTACACCAACAAGCGGATCGTCATAGCCACAGACAGCCAGACAGCCCTTAAGGCCCTAAGTAGCCCACGGGTAAATTCCTGGCTGGTGAGTGAGTGCCGAGACGAGATGAGTGACCTAGCTGAGCAGAATGAGGTTACCCTCATCTGGGTGCCGGGTCACTCGGGGGTCAAAGGCAATATAGAAGCTGAGTCTCGCGAAGAGAGGGTCAGCAGAACTATTTATGGAACCAGCACCGGCTTTGGGCTTGACAAAGAGCACTGCCAGTGGAGCCATTAAGTCCTGGGTCGGAAACCAACAGAAGGTGTACTGAGCAGACTGATCAGGGCTTAGACATGGGAAGTCAATAATTGACGAACCCAGTTCAAAGAGAGCTGTGGAGCTGCTAAATCTTAGCAGAGGACAGCTCAGAAACATAACAGGTCTCTTGACGGGACACATGTCCGTCAAGAAACACCTGCATAAAATGGGGCGGTTCGAGAGGTACCTTGCATGCAGGCTCTGCGGCGAGGGGGGGAATCAGCCCAGCACATCTTGTGCGAGTGTAAAGCTCTTGGCCGCAAAAGATAACTGATCTACGGTCAGTCTAGACCGGAGACAGAGCAATATAAAACTTCACCCTACCAGTCGCTGTGCAGACTAGTTGAAGGCACAGTGATTTTGGAATGGATGGAGTAAAAAGACTAAGGGCATGCACAATAAACCAATGGCTGCAGTGCTATCGGGGTGGCAAGGCCGCGGACGAGCCCTGGGGGAAAAAAAAAGGTATAAGGCATCTGCTTTTTAATTAAAATATTGTTTAGTTGTAATATTTTGTATTGTAACAGCTGCTTAAATAAAGCTTGATATTCATTTTTTGTCCCATGTGCCATCCAAACTAACGTGGATGATCAGGATTCTCCTGTATCTGCTTTTAGCTTAACAAAGTTATCACAAAGTTCTCATCTGAACAATTAAAATTATCAAAATAATTCCTTAGTTACCCCTCTAAAGCCTAGATTACTGTTAGTGTAGCTTATTATTTCAATAAAAATGTATCTTTTGTATGTTTGTGACTTCTTTCAATGCTACTTGCATGTTTCTTTTGCTCTGAAAAAATTATGCTTTCATGTATGAGTATTGATATGCAAATTTGCCTTGTGAAAACTAATTGGTGATATTTAAAGAGAGTTATCTATAATTTGTACTTATGTTTTTAGACTGGAATTAAATGGTAACAGACGACGGTTAATTTGGGAAGCTATGCCACGTTCAAGTCACGAAGGTGTCGCTTCAGCAATTATGGGTTCAGATTGTTTGGTGTTTGATAACTCAATTGCACAGCATTTTGCTGATAATGGTAATTTGGGAATCAACGTTACCATTTCCTTAGTTTGCTAAATGCTGAGTTTCTTTTATTTGTATTGTATAAGATGTTTATATAAATATTTACATATATGTGTTTGAATGTGTGTATTACCATATGTCGTACTCAAAATGAAGGCATCTATGTACTTCTATCATTTTTGAAAGCTTTACTTTCTATAAAATCAAGAGTTAAACTTTAAATGTGCATTTAATGTCAAAATAATTATTATTTATTTAATAATAGATTAAATACAAATGTGTCTTATACAGTATAACAAGTTAACAAAGGAGTGTTTTAGTAGCTTCTTTTGGAAAAACGATTATTACTATTTGTTTGATTGTAAACTAATTACAAATGTGTCTTATATAGTATAGCAATTTAATGTATATGGCTACTTTAAATTTTTTCTAAAAAAAATTTTTTTCAAATCTTAAACTAATTACAAATGTGTCTTACAAAGTATCACAACTTAAATTTAAAGGATTATTAAATATAATTAAAGCTAACTTAGGCCTATTTCACATCTACGTTTAACATCACTTATAAGAATCCTTTATGCATAAGAAAACTGTCAAGTCTTATTTTGTAATCACATCATTGTATAAAAAAAAGTAGGGGCCAAGGATACTACCCTGTGGAACACCGATCAATTTCATTCAAAATGTTGTTTCCAATCTAGACTTTGCATTATATTGTCTTGATCAGCAATATTTGACCATATATGTATGAATGCCATAAGGCTTTCTTGTTTTTTATTTATCGTATTATCTTTGAGAGCAGTTTATGATCATCAATTTTAAAGTACCATAAAACGGAGCTAGTTGATGGCCCCAAACCATCCTGATTTTTTAAAAACTAAAATTACTATGCTGTAATTTAAAGTATAAGGAAGCTGATATACTATTATGAAAAAATGTAAGCTCCATCACTTTTCCAAAAAAATATATAAGGTGGTCATTAAAGTAGCTCACTATGGGGCTACTTGAAAATGTGTTATAATCTTATTTAGCGGTTAATATAACCCTAGAAAAAATACAGTGGCTTGATAATGGAGGCTAAGATTTATAGGCAATATAAAGAATACAGACAATAAAAAACAACTATTATTTGCCTTATTTTTGTAGGCTTTTAGGCGATCTCCGAAAGAAAATATGTACCATCCACTCGGGTAGCTGGTAATATGTTGTAGACGTTTATAGTCTAAAACAAACGGCATGGCGGCCACATCTGCTTACTCAAAATACTGCTTCTTTTTCAATTAGCCCCATTTTATGGTATGTAAGAAGAGGTACGCTTTTACATAAATTTGGACCAGCAATTTACAATTTTTCATCTATGTGTATCTACTTTACACTTATACCAAAGTTAGATTATCAGTAATGCTTTAAATAATTTTGTTGTTGTTTTTTTTTTTTTTTCCTCAAAGTTTCTGTCTGCGGTTTTGTTTAATAAGACGGAAACCACAGTGGCGCCTTCGTTTTAAGTGCTACATACAAGAAACACATGTACATGCACATATATACTTAAGTTATTTTATTCCATGTAAGTTGTCTTTTGTTATTTAGTTTTGCTTTTATGTTTCTTAATTTGTAATATTAATAAATATTATATGCTGTTTGATACTCTATATGTACGAGATTAAATAATATAATTAAAAGTCACGTTATGACTTTGTTTTGATTTTCATTTGTTTCTCAACCAGTTTTAAGTTAATATGAAGCGTTTATAACATCGTTAACACCAAATACTTATTATTGGCATTGACTTAGTAGAACCCTGATTATTTTAAACTGTGGGAGTGCAATGTTAGCTCGATTTTGGGAAACTTATTTAATGATATTTTTTAGGGGTTGAGAAGTTTTATATACATAAGGGTCGTTTCAATAAGAATGACACAGTATGTTTATATTTAGGTATTTATAATATTTTGACATCATTGTATGTAATCCTCCCGCTTTTCAAAATCACTTCCATGTACTAAGTGAAAAACTGGAACCTGTGATGAGCACTAATAAGTACACTTGGAGAAACCCAAATCACCACAACACTTATTTCAGAGACCTTACGTTCGTTTCGTTGACAAAGTCGACATCTTCAGAGGAAGAAAAATTCCTCTTCTTTCTTCCTCTAAAGATGTTTCTTTTCTTCCTCTGAAGATGTTGACTTTGTCAACGAAACGATCGTAAGGTCTCTGAAATAAATGTTGTGGTGATTTGGGTTTCTCCAAGTGTACTTATCACTTCCATGTTTCGGAAGATTTGCTATACCGTCTAGTACACCGCTTTTATTCAGTTTGCAGATGGCTTGGATGCGTGCAATTAAAAGGTCTTACATGGAGCAAAAACTATCCGCTCATGGGCTCTTAATCTTGGGAATACATCAAAGCATGGGAAACTCATCTCTGAACTGTATAGCACAAGAAGCAATAGTTCCCACTTGTGTATTTATCCAATAAATCAGTCACCACCTTCTCAAAATTGTCATGCACACCATAAGTGATTACTCGTTTTTGGTCAGTTTCTGTGCATTGGTCTTCGAAATTTTTCCAAGAAGTCACAGTAATGTGCTGTTCTCATATTTGGTCATCATGAGCAAAAACCACCATTTCCTTGTGTTCGTTGAAATATTTTAAGCTGGGGTGAGGTTGTACTTTACTCATTCAGCTGGGATTTCAATTATTACTCGTTTTTGGTCAGTTTCTGTGCATTGGTCTTCGAAATTTTTCCAAGAAGTCACAGTAGTGTACTGTTGTCATACTTGCAAAAACCATCATTTCCTTGTGTTCATCGAAATATTTTAAGCTGGGGTGAAGTTGTACTTCACTCATAAGGCTGTGATTTCAATTATTACTCATTTTTGGTCAGTTTCTGTGCATTGGTCTTCGAAATTTTTCCAAGAAGTCACAGTAGTGTGCTGTTGTCATACTTGGTCATCATGAGCAAAAACCACCATTTCCTTGTGTTCGTCGAAATATTTTAAGCTGGGGTGAGGTTGTACTTCACTCATTCGGCTGGGATTTCAATTATTACTCGTTTCTGGTCAGTTTCTGTGCATTGGTCTTCGAAATTTTTCCAAGAAGTCACAGTAGTGTACTGTTGTCATACTTGGTCATCATGAGCAAAAACCACCATTTCCTTGTGTCCGTCGAAATATTTTAAGCTGGGGTGAGGTTGTACTTCACTCATTCGGCTGTGATTTCAATTATGCGTCAAAACCTCTAACTTACGTTTCATATATGGCAACAGTTCAATGCAGGAATACTTGACTGTCAAAGTCAAACCTTTGCTTCAGCAGTGTTCCAATGCCTAAGCGTTTCTGTTCAGTAATCAAACAGAGACCCATCTAGCTTGAATCTTTTTTTTCTACAAATCAGTTGTCAAAATAACTGATGTTGAAATCCCAGTAGCTTCTTACGATTCCTCACAAGTTCCAGAACGATCAGTTGAAAAGGAGATCTGCCATTAGTTTCACATCTTGTTTGTCTGTTGCTGTGTACAGTCTTCCTGTCATGTTAATTTTTGATAATCGTATCATGAAAACTAGTACTAGTAGCAATCAAACGGAGACCCATCTAGCTTAAATCTTTCTTTTCTACAAATCAGTTGTCAAAATAACTGATGTTGAAATCCCAGTAGCTTCTTACAATTCCTCAAAAGTTCCAGAACGATAAGTTGAAAGGAGATCTGCCATTAGTTTCACATCTTGTTTGTCTGTTGCTGTGTACAGTCTTCCTGTCATGTTAATTTTTGATAATCGTATCGCGAAAACTAGTACTAGTAGCAATCAAACGGAGACCCATCTAGCTTAAATCTTTCTTTTCTACAAATCAGTTGTCAAAATAACTGATGTTGAAATCCCAGTAGCTTCTTACAATTCCTCACAAGTTCCAGAACGATAAGTTGAAAGGAGATCTGCCATTAGTTTCACATCTTGTTTGTCTGTTGCTGTGTACAGTCTTCCTATCCTGTTAATTTTTGTAAACGTATCACGAAAACTAGTACTAGTAGCAATCAAACGGAGACCCATCTAACTTGAATCTTTCTTGTCTACAAATCAGTTGTCAAAATAACTGATGTTGAAATCCCAGTAGCTTCTTACAATTCCTCACAAGTTCCAGAACGATCAGTTGAAAGGAGATCTGCCATTAGTTTCACATTTTGTTTGTTGCTGTGTACAGTCTTCCTGTCATATTAATTTTTGATGATCTTATCACAAAAACTAGTACTAGTAGCAATCAAACGGAGACCCATCTAGCTTGAATCTTTCTTTTCTACAAATTAGTTGTCAAAATAACTGATGTTGAAATCCCAGTAGCTTCTTACAATTCCTCACAAGTTCCAGAACGATCAGTTGAAAGGAGATCTGCCATTAGTTTCACATATTGTTTGTCTGTTGCTGTGTACAGTCTTCCTGTCATGTTAATTTTTGATAATCGTATCACGAAAACTAGTAGTCCAATGGGAAGGAAATTGTACTGTGGTCTAGCGTCTGCTAGCCACAAACTTTACGCAAAGAACTGTGAATTCCCGTGGATTTTTTCCACTTAAAGTTGCAGTCTATACACATGATTTTGACTCATCAACTGTCAGTACTAGAAAAGTTTTCAGAAGATATTTCTAACACTGATAGATTCAAAACTATAAAAGCTGGAAAGGTAACAAATATATGTGTTGCTTTGTGAAATGTTCAACTATAACTGTCATATGGATTGCATTGTCCACTCTTAGGTGGCGTTAGGTTGTGCATTCTTTTGATATGACCCTTGAACATACAAATACATATTACTATACATAACACTGATATGGATTTTTGATTTTACTCAATAATATACAAAATTGCACAACTTTAAGGTAGCATAGTATTTTAGACCAGATTTTAACAGCCTGTTGGTGTCGTTGCTATTTTAAATAAAAATAAGCCCATGGTAGATTTGCTTTCTTTTACTTTATTGTAAAAATGTGTGGGCTATTTGTGGCTGCTTATTGAACCAAGCAAAGCAACTGCCCTATTTGGTTTTTGTTTTCTTTTTTTGTCAATAATTCTTTTATTTTTGAATTTTGCACAAAATCATATGCCTGGACACCAGAAAATAATTTCAAGATATCACTAAACCAAAGGAATGTGAGAATCTACATAACCAAAGAATATCATTTATATGTTGCGGTTCACAAATTTCTTGAAATAAGCTGAGAATCATCTAAAAACAATTTGGCATTTTGTACTTATTGAACTCCATCCATGAAAATTATTGTCTTCTCAAAAATAAATTAGTGATAACGAAAAGTAATTTTTGTGACTGCAGATTTCTAGGAAGCTAGAGACTACATAATCAAAGAATAACATTTATATGTTATGATTCACTAATTTCTTGGAATAATACGAAAATGATCTGAAAATAATTTGACTGTCAATAATCCAAAATAAATTAGTGTTAATAACAAAAAGTAACTTTCATGATTGTAAATTTCTGGAAATGTAGAGAGTATTTGGCAGTGTGGATCGAAGCTAATTCAGATAGTTATGGTTCATGTAGTCTGGGTTCTACTGTTTGCTTTTGTACTGGACAAGATCTAATTACTTAAAATTCGTGAAGCTATAGTTTTATTAGATAGTTTATTGTTTTCTTGCTTTTAAAACATGATAAAGGTGATTTATATTACAACATCAGAAATACTTAGTTATTTTGTACATATTAATTATGTTAAATTTTTAATATTTACACAGTTTTTCAGTGAAAATAATAGATCATTAAAAAGAGAAGATGTTTTTATATATGGTGGAATGTCAGTCATCAAAATTTAGAGTATGTTAATATTACATAGATATTCATTGTCGCATAAGCTAGAAATGCAGAGTATATGTATGATTTTAAGAAGGTAATACAGAAGCTTACACGTGAGATATATTTTTTAATTAATCTATTTCCAAGTTGAAAGAGAAGTTACGTCTAATACTAAAAGGGTCTGGATCTGTTTTTGTCTTCATCAGGAATTTTCCTTCAATAAATCACCCAACCAACAGCACGTAGTAAATAGTTTTGTTCCTTATTTTGCCAGATGTCTTAGTTACACATCAACTCTCCACCTAGTGCCCGCAACTTTATTTCTAGTGATACCTCCATGTTTCTAATTGATTACTTTACAGGTGATGAAATCATCGCAGCAGCTAAATTACTACGGCAAATCTGTCTTGTGGATCTGATCTTGTGCCTGGTTTTTTGACTTCACATAAAACCATTTTAAACTCGTTTTTAGAACTGATTATATTCCTTACCATTTTAAAGCTATATATACCTTTTCCTATTTTCAAAACAGAAAATAATACCTCACTTTAATCTGATTGCTTGGAACTCTGTTCTCTAGACTTCTCTGCAGAATTGCTTCTCAATGCCTTCTTTACGGTGCTGATCATCAGGTTTTGTTGGTCTATTTGACACAATACTTTCTAATTCTAATCATCGCAGCAGCTAAAATACTACGACAAATCTGTCTTGTGGATCTGATCTTGTGCCTGGTTTTTTGACTTCACATAAAACCATTTTACACTTCTTAGAACTGGTTATATTCCTTACCATTTTAAAGCTATATGTATCTTTTCCTATTTTCAGAACAGAAGATAGTAGCTCACTTTAATCTGATTGCTTGGAACTCTGTTCTCTAGACTTCTCTGCAGAATTGCTTCTCAATGCTTTCTTTACGGTGCTGATCATCAGATTTTGTTGGTCTATTTGACACAATACTTTCTAATTCTAATCATCGCAGCAGCTAAAATACTACGACAAATCTGTCTTGTGGATCTGATCTTGTGCCTGGTTTTTTGACTTCACATAAAACCATTTTAAACTCGTTCTTAGAACTGGTTATATTCCTTACCATTTTAAAGCCGTATATATATTTTCCTATTTTCAAAACAGAAGATAGTAGCTCACTTTAATCTGATTGCTTGAAACTCTGTTCTCTAGACTTCTCTGCAGAATTGCTTCTCAATGCCTTCTTTACAGTGCTAATCATCAGGTTTTGTTGGTCTATTTGACACGATACTTTCTAATTGGGGGATTTCATCGCTAGCTCTCTGATGTAAAACTGGTGTAGGAAGTGTGTTATTTGACCTATGTTCATCTGCTGGTGCGGTAGCTACTTCAATAAAGCTATGTATCTCTTAAATTTGTCGCATATTTCAAACCTCTGCTGCTATAAGTAAATTGCGTAACTCAAACTCGGCATTGCGTGGTTTTTTTTTTCTCGCTCCGCTTGGATAGGCTTTGTGTAGCTGTTCAGATCATATCCACCAGACCATTGGCCAATAGCAATACTATCTATCATCTATAAGATCTTTAAGGTGTGTCTATTTCTACATGTTTGGTAGTAAGAACAGACTCTGTCAACGTTGTTCTATTTCAGATGGAGATTGACTAAAACTTATTTTGCTAATATTACACAGTCCCCTGCATATACTCTTGACAGTTCTTCACAGGATCATGTTATGTAGACTAATGTGTCTAAAGCCATTGGATTCTTTGATAGGGTTCCCACTCGTCTGGAAGACCGGGAAAAGTTAGGGAATTTGTAGAAGGAAAAATTGACTATAGTCAGGGAATTTCTGTCCCTGTCAGGGAAATCTATTTGTTTCCTTATGATAAATAATTGAAACAATGTGTTTGCTTTTTTGCAATTCTGAACCATTCATTTAATGATTTCTTTTTCCACAAAACCACAATAATTGTTTTTTTAATTTTGCGTTCATTGATCGCTTTGTATTTGAAATGGGAAAGTGTATTTTCCGCCATGACATGAAGACCTACTGTATTCTGTAGTAGTGTGTTAACATGTTGGGGGTAAATTGTGGAAGATCAACAGTCAGGGAAATAGATTTTGGCATGCCAGGGAAATTAGGTTATAGTCAGGAAAATTGGTATGCTGTTTTTAGTGGGAACCTGTTTGGGAACTTCCTTAGTCTGTTCAAGTCTTCTATCTATATGAAAGAAAGCTATTTGTTGAGGTTGGATGCTTCAACACTAATACTTGTGATGTAACTTCGGGAGTACTGTAGGGCTCTATATTTGGTTCTCTAATATTTATGTTGTTCAACCATGTTTTACATGTTTCTTTGCTGATGTATGCAGATATCTCCAAAGACTACGATTTCTTTAATACACATATACACGCTTTGCTCTTCATGGGCTGTTTCCTTAAAAGAAAACATGTTTAGTGTAGTTTATCAAATATGTATGGCAGCCTTATCTTTCTATGTAATATATCACAAAAGGGAATATTTTTTAATGCTGTCTATTAACGAAGCTATCAATGCATATTTTATTTGATTCTTGTTTTTGTTATGTCAACCCCCCCTAATTCAACATTTTAAATCTATATCATGGTGTACAAATATATGGAAAATTGTAATAATCATTGTAAAATGGATGAAGTTACACATCTTTACAAGATTCCCACACCTGGTGCATTGCCAACTAAGAGTAAAGCTTTTTCTCACAAGTTATTAAGAGTGTAGATGCCTCTTTACGTTCGGAATTAAGATATCACGGAACCACATCTCAAATAGATCGTGAGTAATTCATGCGAATCCTGTTTGTTATTTGAAAGCTTTTCACTTCAAATCTTAAGTGTTGAATGCTCTGGTGTTTTTAAAAGTATGAGCTAACCGTCACTCGTGTAAACTTGGCCAAGAAAGTTTGAAAGTCTTATAAAACAACCTCGCTGGAAATTGCAGTGTTCCTACAGAAACCATAAACACAGAGCCTCTTCAACTTCCGGAATTTCACAAGTACGAAGTTGCAACCGTACTTTAAATGGTTGAATTGACTGATACTTAATGAAAAAACATGTTAAATTGATTATTATAACACACAATCGGATGAAGTCACAAAATTATGAGTGATATCAAAGAAACTTGTGAAACCTCAAAGTGTTTAAGTAATTTCAGACTCTCACAGCTGGTGTCACTTCCAATACAAAATTATTTCAGGGCAGTTTTACCCTGGTTGAACTCACTTAGTCAGTGGTTGACCATAGCTCCTGGCTTCTGCAGTAGATGCACTGAGACGCTTACGTGAGTTCGACCACAGCAGAACAGCCCGGAAAGCATTTTGTATCAAAAATTACTGCGGCTATTAACAAAATAGCTTCATCATTATAATATGATCTCCATGATATGTTTTATATATAATTGTACTCTTTTCACTCGTCAAAGTCATCACAATTCTTACTTCGGGGGCAGTCTATTATAATTTAATTTTGTTATGCAAATTAAAGTACCTTGATGTCTTAATGTGCATACAGTATTTTTGAAATTCAACTGTTTTGAATAAACAACATCCACGTTCTATTATTTTCCTGAAAAAGAGTGTAAAAGTTCTTAAAAGACACACTTTCTAAGTTTTTAATGTAAATTTAACATTAATTTCCATAACTTAAGTGTTTATTGATGTTTAAATATAAGTTTTAATATTTTCTATGTGGATCCACTTACGTTGGATATTTTTATGTATGTTAAATATTAAATAAGGTTGCATATCCCAAACACTTATGTCATATATATTATGATACATGAATTATTTGTACTTGTGGATGGCATACAATGACTGTATATTTATAAATTGTTTCTCCTTTAGATATTAATTCCTTAATTTTGTTGACTTTAATAAATGACAATCCATAACTTTCTGTTTTAATATTCCAAAAATAGAATTTATTTATTTAAACAAGGCGCATTAACCGGGGGAGTAATCTATAGAGTTCGGTCCTTGAGGTCACAGGTTTGAATCCCTGCAGATAGTTTGTTTTTCACTCAAACATAGAGTAGCCAGAGTTGTCGGTGTCTTTATATGTGTATGCAAGCTCCCTTGAAACTTAAGGGCACAAAGTTTGTGTAGTGTTATTATTATTTATTAGTGAATTTTCTTTAAAAAAATTCACTGATTGGGAGATCTCGGCTTTTAAATTTTGAAAAAATGTCTTCAAATCAGCGTGAACAAGACCCCCAGAACTCGTATCCAGGGTACATTTCTATTTTTATATGTTTATATCCGACTGAATTGAAGAAAAAAGACAAATTGTAAAAAAAAAGAAATAAGTAAATATAATGAAAAGAAAAAAAAACGAAAAAAAACCCAGCAAAACTAACAAATATGTTAAAAGGTATGAATATTGTTGTAATTACCCTAGTTAATTATGTTTTAAAAAACCACAATGGTTGGAGCCATGGTGAAATAATGTATAGAAAAATATGGAAATTCATGCCAAAATAATCATGAAAAAAAAAAAAAATATATATATATATATATATATATATATATATATATATATATATATATATATATATACATACACCTTAGTGCTATTTAATCTCTGTAAGTCGAATATTCTATATCTAGATTCTGTAAATCGAAGAAAATTTGGGTACTCAAACCATTTTTTGATTGTACAAAACATGTCTATAGTAGCAGTAGCAGTGGTGGGGAGGCTAACGCCAAGCAAGTAGGCCACAATGGGTCCTTTTTGCCAACCCCAGCAACCATGCTCTACTCTTCCTCGATTCCATCGCCAAACCGCCTCGACCTCAAAATGAAGGCCGTGACGGTCTTCAATTGGACGGTACTTACCTGATTCTTCGTATTCACACAGGTAGTGGTAAGACTTTTTTCATCCTCGCCGCATTCTTGGTAAATGGGATCCCTCTCTACGCCTATCAGTTTGAGGTGTCTTCTAAGGGCACAGTGGCCTGTCAGCACCTGATGCGGCAAAGCGTAGGTCTACTCCTACAGAGTAGCCAGACAGCTTTATCTCTGTCCGGCTCCTCCACGAAGTCCCTCGCCTGCCTACAGCCACCAACCGACCCCCAGTGCCTCTCCATGGCTTCCTCAGTCCACCTGTCTAAGGCGACAGAGACCGTCTTCCTACTTATGCCTATCGCAGGCTCCGAGCCACAGAACGGCCACCGGGAACCAAGCCTTGCGAGATTATTCGCTACCTCATTCCCCGCTACGCCACAGTGTCCCGGAACCCACACCAGTTGCACCTCCTTTGTCCTCGCTAGTCCTTTGAGGGCGTCAGCGCACTCCTGAAACAGTGTTGACCTGGCCGGGCAGACTGCCCGGAGAACTGCCTGGCTATCCGAGCATATGTATACACATTCCTCGGGGCTCCTCCTCACATCATGTCTTTTGGCCGCAGACAGGATAGTGTACACGTCTGTTTAGAATGCCATGGTATATGCGCCCAGAGCATAAGTCTCACGCACCCCCAGGCCCTCGATGTATATTTCTGCCCCGAAGGATTATTGATCCTCCAGCCACAATCCGTTGGTAAAACAGACCAGGCTTGCGGGCTGGAATGCAACCTCATTTTCCCTCCACTGACCCCTCCTGGGGATCCTGAGAGTATATGGCCTAGTCAACCTAATATCGTCCTCGGCATTCCTTGATGGTGGAAATCTGAATTCCCTTTTCCCTCGTTTTTTTTCTTCTCAGGGCTCGTTCGCGGCCTTGCCGCCCCGATAGCACTGCAACCTTTGGTTGATTGTGCATACCCGTAGTCTTACTCCACCCATTCCAAAATCACTGTGCCTTGAACTAGTCTGCACAGCGATTGGTAGGGTGAAGTTTTATATTGCTCTGTCTCCAGTCTAGACTGACTGTACATCAGTTGTCTTTTGCGGTCCAGAGCTTTACACTCGTACAAGATCTGCTGGGCTGATTCCTTCCCTTCGCCGCAGAGTCTGCATGCGAGGTCCCCCTCAAACCGCCCCATTTTATGCAGGTGTTTCTTGACGTCCATGTGTCCCGTCAAGAGAGCTGTTGTGTTCCTGACCTGTCCTCTGCTAAGATTTAGCAGCTCCACAGCTCTGTTTGAACAGGGTCCGTCAATTATTGACTACCCATGTCTGAGCCCTGGGCAGTCCGCCTAGTACACCTTGTGTTGGTTTCTGATCCAGGACTTAATTGCTCCCCTGGCAGTGCTCTTTGTCACGCTCTATAGCGCGTTGGTCTGGTGGTGTGGTGTGAACCAAACTACTACCAGGAAGCTGGCCAAAGAAGAGGAAGCTGTTGTTTCTGTGTTCTGATTGTGAGGATGGTCTCAAACAGTTGCCAAACCTGATTGCTAGAATTAGTGATGTCGAGAAGCAGCTTGAGAAATTGAAGGTAACAGCAGAGTTGCCCAATACTGTACAGGTTCCAGCTGGTAGTGACTCCTATATAGAGGATATAATACAGGAGATTCGTGAGCGAGACAAGAGGAAGTCAAATATTATTATTTTTGGACTCCCCGAATCTGAGTCTGGGTCAACTGCTAGCCGTGGTGAGAGTGATGTTGACAGACTGGAAGTGAAGAATATCCTCCACAAGTTGTGTCCTGAGGGTGATTACTCCCAGATTAGGCTATTTCGCCTGGGTAGGCATTCCAGCAGTGCATCCGTTCCTAGACCTCTAAAGGTTACTCTCTCTGATGAACATCAGGTACTTAGTATTCTGCGCAGGACTGGAAGACTCAAGGATGATCATTTGTATCGTAATGTCAGAGTTAGGCAGGACAGAACCCCTAGGCAAAGTGCATACTCCAAGTCTGTGATCAGTGAATTGAGGCGGAGGGTGGATGATGGTGAAGTAAACCTCAAGATTAAGTATGTTAACGGTGTTCCGACTATTGTTCCCCCCAAAAAAAACTAGGGGTGTCGGATGACCATTTATTGTTAAGCACTCCTGGTGATGAGAATTCCTTGTTTGTTCATTATCATAATGTTAGTGGACTACGAACAAAATTACCCAGGCTTCGACAGGGTCTGTCTTCTTGCTGTTTTCATGTTGTTATGCTGACGGAGACGTGGCTTACTGCTTCCCACTCTGATGCTGAACTCTCTTTTATGAATTATAATATTTACCGTAGTGATCGTGACAGTATTCCGGGCAATATCAGGGATCGGGGGGGTGGTGTGCTGATAGCTGTGCATAAAGACCTTGATTCTACTAGGATTGCTGGTGATATTTCACTTAATGAAGTTTATATGAAGGTGAGGATAGGAAGGCGGAGCCTCATTTTTGGTGTTTGTTACATTCCACCCAATTCAGAAGTTGCTATATATGAACACCATTGTGATTCAGTCGACAGTGTGTTGTCTGATCATCCCAATTCTGAGGTCGTTGTCTGTGGGGACTACAACCTCCCAAACGTTACCTGGACAAGCAGTGCTGAGAGTGCTCCAGTTATTAGTGGTAACAGTCCATCAGCCTCACTTGTTTCTAACAGTTTTGGCTTTTGGGGCTTGTTCCAAAAAAATTTTGTACTTAATAGATTGAATAGAACTTTAGATTTAGTTTTTAGTAATATAGATAACATATGTGTTGATGCATCTTTGGATCCGGTTTTTCCTGCTACTGCGCATCATGTGCCCCTAGACATTTCTTTTTCACTTGAGACTCCCCCAACTGAACCCTATGAAGAGTATTTTTATGACTTTCGTAATGCTGATTATTGTGCCATGAATTATTTTCTTTCCGAATTTGACTGGGAATATCTTGAGTCATTGGAGATAAATGATGCTGTGAAGTGCTTTTATGACATTCTGTTTAATGCTGTGGATCGGTTTGTTCCAGTTAAGAGATGTAAAAAATCATGTTTCCCTCCTTGGTTTAGTGTCGAGCTTAGAGGCATGATAACTGAGAAGAAGAGGGTACACAGTCAGTATAAAAAATATGGTAGAATAGATGATTATATTAGGTTTTCTGGTCTCCGAGAGGAATGTAGGAATCTTCGTGATACTTGTTACAGAAATTTTATTGCTTATACTGAGAATAATTTTGAAAACAATCCGGGTTCTTTCTGGTCTTATATTAACAAGTTGAGGAGGATTTATGATCTTCCTGAGGCTATGTATTATGATGATGTTAGGAGTGATTCTTTGCATGATTCGGTTGATCTTTTTGCTAGTTTTTTCTCATCTGTGTATGAGGTACAGGCTGGCGGTGTCAGTCCCGATCCTTTTTTGCGTGAGTCGGTAAATATGACTGTGCCTAGTGTTACTTCTGCTGATATTATTGATCGTATCGGTAGTTTGAAAGATAAACTTAGTTACGGCCCAGATGGAATCCCCTCCCATCTGTTAAAATCTTGTGCCTTCACCTTGGCAATTCCACTGAGGATTCTCTTTAACATGTCCTTATTGTCTGGTGAGTTTCCACATGTTTGGAAGCATTCTTATTTGATGCCCGTTCATAAGCAGGGACCAAAGCACTTGGTTACTAATTACAGAGCTGTTTGTATTCAGTCAGAGATACCCAAACTTCTGGACTTTTTTGTCTCTAGACATATAACTTGGGAATGCAGACATGTTTTTGCCGAACAGCAGCATGGTTTTCTTAAGGGAAGATCTACAACGACCAACCTTCTTCTTTACCAGAATGTATTGGTCTCAGCTTTGGAGGATAGGTTACAGATTGATTCGGTATATACAGATTTCTCCAAAGCGTTTGATAAGGTAAATCACGCCTTATTATTGTCAAAACTTGCATTGTTGGGTTTTAATGCCAATTTGTTGTCTTGGGTGCGCAGCTTCCTTATAGGTAGGTCCCAGAGTGTAAAGATCAGGAACTTCATTTCTGGTAGTATTACTGTTTCTTCAGGAGTTCCTCAGGGTTCACATTGTGGACCAGTCCTCTTTAATCTTTTTATCAATGATGTCATACATTCACTTAAGCATAGTCAGATTTTGATGTTTGCTGATGATATCAAAATTTTCAAGATTGTTCGTTCCAGACAGGACGCTTTACTTTTACAGGAAGACTTAAATCGTTTTGCTCGGTGGTGTGGTGACAATCTTCTGACTCTGAATGTTGATAAGTGTTTCTGCATTACATTCACTAGAGCTCAGTTTCCCATTGACTTTGTGTACTCCATGGGCTCTGGTGCTTTACAGAGGAAGGAAATGATTAAAGACTTGGGCATTGTATTGGATAGGGAATTATCTTTTAGGGATCACATGGAGTGCATAGTATCTAAGGCATATAAAATGTTAGGATTTATTCATAGATCAACTCTGGATTTTTCATGCAATAGCTTTAGAAGGCTGTATTGTGCTCTGGTTCGCTCTTTGTTGGAGTGTTCTTCTGTAGTCTGGAGCCCGAATTACAATATTTATATCAATCAGATTGAGGCCGTACAAAATAGATTCTTAAGAATTTGTGCTTACAGAATGGGCTTGCAGAGAAATGATCTTAACCTTTCTTATTTGCGGAATCGGCTGCACTTGCAGTCACTGAGAGGTAGAAGGATTGTCAGTGATGTTTGTTTTTTGCACAAATTATTAGTGAATAAAATTGATAGTCCTTCGTTGCTTGAGTTAGTCTCTCTAAGGATTCCGAACTGCACGAGAGCGAGGGAGGTTTTTGTGGTTCCCTTCCATCGAACCAATTATGGCTTTTTCAGTCCGATGTCGAGAATGGCGAGAACGGCAAATGAGTATTCGGAGCTCTTGGACATGTTTAATGATTCTGACCGTGTAATTAGAGGAATTTTGAGAGGTGTTATTGATTGAGTTGTCATACATATGGTATACAGGTTATGTTTTGCTTTTTTTTTTATGTTCTCATATTGTGATTATTTAAGACTAATGTAGTTTTAGATGTTCTTATTATTATTGTAAATGGTTAATCCGTTGAATAAATAAATAAAAAAAACTCCAAAGGTTGGGAATCCTGGGTATCACAGACACTATAAGGACGACACCTTCAGCCGCGCTAGAGGTCTTGTTGATGCTGCCACCGCTTCCCACCTGTATCAGAAGGGAGGCTATCGCGTCGGATCTTAGAATGCGAAACTTAGGAAACTGGTGCGGAGAGGGAGCAGAAATAGGGCATGCAAGAGTCGCCAAGGAGGGCAGAATGAGGTGACCCTTATATATATATATATATATATATATATATATATATATATATATATATATATATATATATATATATATATATATATATATATATATATATATATATATATATATATATTTGTGTGTGTGCTCGCAGCAAATAAGCATTAAAAAATAATATAAAAGACAGCTTTTCCTTGTTTATTTTGATCATTATTAAAAAAAACAATTCGAAAAATAAATTTCCGGCCAATAAAGGCATTAAAAAGTAATGTAAGGCAGCTTTTTTGAAAATATTTGGCAATAAAAGAAGGAAATAGAGTTTATTAAAATCTGGTTTTTCTTTAAATCAAATTGTTTTAATGAAAAAATTTAATAAAACACAAATAATTTTAATATCCGTTCCAATTTACCATGAGCAATAATAAAAAGTTAAAGTGTCTGTCAGTGCAAGAAAACTTAAATGTTTTAAGAGAAATCACTAAGGGTCTTTTTCAGAAAAAGAATATCTTAAAAAGATTTGACATTCCACCAAATACACTATCCATAATTCTGAAGAACCGTGACAAATTTGAACATGACTTGAAGGAAAATTGTGTAATTACCTCTCGAAAAAGAATAAAGGCCTGTGTATACGCCAATGTTGACGAAGCGATGATACAGTGGATCGCTGCTGCCCGCGATCAAAATTTACCGTTATCCGGGCCAATTCTCCGACAAAAGGCCCAAGAATTTGCAACCAGATTTGGACACAACAATTTTTCAGGGAGCATAGGGTGGCTTGATAAGTTTAAACGTCATAATATTATTCAAAAAGTTGTTTGTGGTGAACGTGGTGACGTTAACGCACAATTGACGACTAACTGGAAGAATACTGTTTTACTGAATCAAATTAGTAAATACCATCCCAATGACATTTTTAATGCTGACGAAACCAGTCTATTTTTTAAGTGTTTACCGAATAAAACATGGAATTTAAAAATGAAAAGTGTCACAGTGGAAAGTGTAGCAAAGAACGACTAACAATAATGGTTGCCTCAAACATGACAGGGTCTGAAAAGTTAAAATTATTAGTGATTAGGAAAAGCAAAAATCCACTGTGTTTTAAGGGCATAAAATCGTTAGAAGTTCATTATGAAAGCAACAGCAGGGCATGGATGACCAGCGACTTATACAGGAGGTGGACTAAACAGAAATTTCGCTCAACAGAATAGCTAAATTGTATTATTTGTTGACAACTGTCCAGCTTACCCCAAAAATATTAACAGTCTATCTCATATAGATCTTGTGTATTTTCCACCCACATGACTTCGGTTTTGCAACCTATGGACCAGGGAATCATCCATTGGCAGGTGGTAGTGGACTTTTCCTTTACGTGATAGTAAAGGATTTTTTCACGCCCAAGGAGGTACCACCCCTTACATCAAGTGGCCGGTGAAGTCCCAACAGACGTTTCCAGTTCTGGTGTATGAGTCGGTTTCCCTTATAAACAAAAATGATGATGACTCCGGAGATAAAATACCCCTCCATTCAGATCTCCGGAGAGGGGTGTGCAGGGGGCACCGGCATCAAGTTTAACATATCCTTTTCGAATATATGTGGCCTAAATTCAAACTGAAGCCCGTCCACCATTTCCTCCTGGCTAATAGGCCCCAACTCCTCTTCCTCACCGAAACTCAAATCAGTGCCAAAACAGCCACTAATCACCTTAATTTTCCGGGGTATGAGCTCCTTACTTCCTTTAGATTGCATGGAGGCCTGCACCAGACTCCCCAATTTAGAAGCTGGAAGAAAATACATACTTTGGATGGATCACTCTGAGGGCTGCAACTAAATTCATCTGTTCCATTTACCGGTCACCTTCTAACAATAACTTTATCCAGCTCTTCGACTACCTTTCTGAAAAAACCGACCATCTGATTTCTGAATATCCTTCCCCCGAGGTCACTATTCTTGGTGACCTCAATGTCCATAAGGAATGGCTAGGATATTCAAAAACCCATCCCCAAGGGAGAGCAGCGGAGGCCTTTGCAGTCAGCAATTCTTTAGCCAATATGGTTCAGCAACCTACTTACTTTCCTCGCATCCCAACACACAGCTCAAATCCCTTGGATCTCCTTCTTACTACAAAACCTGAATGCTATAAGACATCAGTCACCGCCCCGCTTGGTCGCTCAGACCACGGCATGGTCACTGCTTCCTGCGCAATGCAACCCGAGGTCACACAGTCATCACACCCACGTATCATTTGGCACTACAACTCCACGAACTGGGACCAAATGCGGAAATACTTTTCGTCATTTCCATAGGCGTCTGTCTGCTTCTCTCATCCTGACCCCTCTGATATCTCACAAAACGTCACCGAAATTATCCAAGCAGGCATGGAATTATTTATTCCACGTACACAGAAAACCTCTTCAGCCACTCAAAAGCCCTGGTTCTCTAAATCCTGTGACACGGCCAGGCTGGAAAAGGTCAAAGCTCACAAAACGCTTCTTCACAATCCCAGTCAAAAAAACCGTCAAGCATTTAACAACGCAAGAAACCGCTATGTCCACATTCTTTCTGAGGCAAAAACTCGTTTAATAACCACATCAAGAACAAATTCCTCTTAAGCTCCAGCGACAGCAAACCCTTCTGGACTCTTGCTAAATCTATTGGGAATAATTTTCTGCAAGAGCACGTTCCCACCTCTTGTTTCAGGGGATGAAATTGTTTCTACCGCCCTGGGCAAGGCTGAACTTTTTGTCTCGTTCGCCGGCAATTTTCTGTCAACCCACCTCCAAACGTTCAACCATCAACAGTCCCCAATGTCGCGCATAAAATGACATATCATTTTCAAAACTAAAAAGGTACGATATAAACATATACGTTCAATAACTCATAACCTGTGAAAATCATTACTATTTTAGTATCTATTTTTTCAACGTAAATAACTGTTTTAATTCAAACAGCGCGCCAATATTGAGAGACAACAGCAGTTTTTTCTCTCTCTTTCTCTTATTGCAACTTCATATGCTGTAGTCTCTCTACGTCAGTGGCTGTAGTTTTAGCTGATTGAGTTGAGCAGGCGCCAACAGCTGACTTTAAGCGTTTATCTGCTGAGTACCGATATACATTTCAGCGCTTGGAGACTGATCAAACTTTCTCCGCTTATGTTTACGGGAAGACCTTTGTGAATATTCTATTATACTTGTTGTCACGTGGTTTCGGCCTCCTTTTTATCAAAGAGACCTTGTACGAATAGTGAACTATATAGAAGCGGCGGAGCTCTATTAATACAAAATTGGCTATTGATAGCCTTAGATATAGCTGCTTTGTTATTTCATTTATTTTAGTAAAAGCTTTAACAAGACACACATTATGCATTATGTTGAAATTTAAAAGAGATTGTTTATCATCTCCACTTAAACTACTAAGATTAATGACACCTGCGAAAAAAAAATCAACAAAGGTAAGTAATATTAGCTTGCAAAGTATGCTTCCTTCTAACCAGAGTTTTTTTTTTTGCATTTTTATTTACTTGTAACTAAATATAATTTTATCTTTGGTGGTGCTGAAGTTTACTAGGTATGTCAAACTTGTCAACTATTAAATACAAATAACATTTAAAAGAGACGCCCTCATGGCGCAGGTGGCTAGGTGCCAGCCTGCTAAGCGAGAGGTCCCGGGTTCGATTCCCGGGCGAGCCAATACTCTGTCTGGAAAATTTTAAAAAAATATTTAATGATGGGAAAAATGTGCTAATGGCCTGAGATGCCGCAGCCAATAATATTAAATTAAAAAAAAAAAAAAAACATTTAAAAGACCTAAATTTAAAAGGTTTTAAGAGTAGCAATCGACAAGGTAGGTAAAGAAAATACACTCTCCTACGTGTAATTCATTTATTAAAGGCGTTTCAGCTAAAATAATGCTTTACCTTACTATCTTTTTTTATATAGACTTATTTGTTTCTTTTTATCAAGCCCACTACTTAAATTACGAAATAATAGGAGAGTATTAGATATTAGTGATATTATCGGAATACATGTAAAAAAATAAGAAGTAGACAAATATAGGTTATGTTATATTTGCTTTCGTTTTCGTTATTTGAAAATAGATTTAGTGGATCATTAATACATTTTTCTTACAACTTACAATTGTATTAAATAATTTTAGTGGACAGTGTATCCAAAAGCCACAATGTAAGTGAATATTCTTACCTTGATATTTCTTTTGTTGATTGTCAATGTAGCAAGGTAAACATTTTAGTTAGTCTTCCAACAGTTTTTCAAACCTACAGAATAATTATATTATGTAGTTAATTTGTTATCACCTGGTGTAATACGATATCATGTGATATTAATTCAAATATATATAAAGAATATTCTTGTTTTAGCACAATTTAAGTAAACATACTGAAGAAAATATGGAAGAGGAAAGAAACATACCTGATATTATCACATCATTGGGTCCAGATTGTCTAGCTAATTACAAGCCATACCTAGAAATGTATTTTAATGAAAAATATTGTCTCCAATCCACCACTGACAATAAGCAATGTGATACTTGTATAAGAGTTCATCATAATGGATTGTGTCTTATTTATTTAGCAGATGAAAGTGCAATTTTAAAGCAGAACAAAATTATTAAGAACATAAATTTTAAAATAAATAAATCATTGGACAGATTGAAGAACAGATTTAGTGGTAAACGTAAAAGAGGTGCGCAACATATTAAGGAAAAAGCAGTTATATGTTTTGTTGAATGTGAAGATGATACTAGATATATTGTCAAAGCAGGTGTTTCTGGCAAGCTACTTGAGATTAATAGTAAACTTATAAAAGATCCAAATATTGTAAAAAATAATAAATATGATGGCTTTATTTGTATCATCCAGTTAGATCAAGATAAAAACAAGCTGTCAGATTGACACTTTTGTTATTGTATGACCATTTTGTATGTAAACCTTGTAAATAATAATGAGTTGTTTTATAATTATAATTATTAAGTTATAATGATTCCACTGAATGTAATTCCAAGTACTTCTCGCTTATGAACTTTATTTGATGGTGGCTGAATCATTACCTTGTGTCTTGTTAAACAAAGTGTATTAAGGAATTGCTTCTATTTTACGAAATATTTCGTAGATAAATTTGACGTTTTAATTTTCAGTTTTGAAGAAAATTGCCTAAGCAGTCTGTGTGTAGCATAAGACATTTCTTGTGGAAAGTTATTTACAGGAAGGTAAAGAAATTGAAAGAGTATGATCTTATTTTGTACCAACCATTTTTTTAAATTTTGTGAATAATATCAGAACTTGTTAAATCACATAATTTCTATTTAAGTTTGGTCAATTTCTCATTAATCATTCTTTTTTTTTGTTTGTTAAATTTAGCAAAGCTTTCATATATATATATATATATATATATATATATATATATATATATATATATATATATATATATATATATATATATATATATATATATATATATATATATATATATATATATATATATATATATATATATATATATATATATATATATATATATATATATATATATATATATATATATATATATATATATATATATATATATATATATATATATATATATATATATATATATATATATATATATATATATATATATATATATATATATATATATATATATATATATATATATATATATACTTACCAACTTTTATTATAAATTATAATGAGTGCCGTACACAATCTTGTAATAAGGATTTTTATAAAATAAAGTATATTTATTTTTGCTTAGAGCTTTGAGATTAAGAATAAATAATTTAAAAATATATCTAAACGTAAATCGTTTGATTTTCCTTTTCCCCATATAATTATTGATTGCTAAAGATTGCTAAAAAAAATCAAATTTTAGTTTGAATTGAATATAAATAGGTAAGTATATTACATAGAATGTATTATTAGAAAAGTAAAAAAAGCAGGGCGCAGCAAGTGCGTTATGGTAGTGAAATTTTATTATATGCTTCAAATTTCAATAACTCAATTTTCTATAAACTTATAAAGTTTAAATTTGGTGTGCAGTAAGGTGTTTCCTAGGGCAAGATATTCACCAAATTTCATTAAAATAGCTTTGTAATTTTCGGAGAACAAAAAATTTCTCGAAAAAAATTTCAAAATTCGAATAACTCAATTTTCTATAAACTTAGAAAGTTGAATTTTGGTACGTAGTAAGGTCTCTCCTAGGGAAATATATATGTGAAGTTTCATTAGAACAGCTTTGTAATTTTCGGAGAAAAAATTTTTTTTGAAAGAAAACTCAAAATTTTCCCGGAAAACCCAGTCCGATTTTCCTGACTAACGAACTTATCCAAGCCATTAATAGAAGAAAGGCACTTGCCGAGTTTCATCGAAATCGGTTAATTATTTTTTGAGTTAGACGGATATATATATATATATATATATATATATATATATATATATATATATATATATATATATATATATATATATATATATATACATATTCAAACTGACCCTGGATATGGGTTCTAGGGGTCTTGGTTCGCGCTCATTTGAAAAATTTTTTGCAAAGTCTCACCTCTATTAGTGAATTTTTTTAAATAAAAATTCACTAAAAAGTAGGGCGAAGCAAGTGCGTTACAGGAGCGATTTTTCATTAAATGCTTCAAATGTTAATGACTCAATTTTCCCTATTAAGTAAGTATCCAGCAGGGGAACATATCTACTAAATTTCATTAAGATAGCTTTTATTTTTCGAGATGACATTTTTTTCCAGAAAAATAATTTTTTAATTTGTCCGATTAGACTGGCTAACGAACTCATCCAAGCTATTATCAAAGGATACGTGCTAAGTTTTATCAAAATCACTTAATTATTTTTTTGTGTTTTGAAACTGACCAAAGTTTCGAGTTCTAGGGGCCCCAATGAGCTCTAGTTTTAAGAAATGTTTGCGGAGCCTCACGATCAATAACTCTATTAGCGAATTTGTTTAATGAAATGCTTATGATATGATACTGTGTCCTCTAAAATTAGAACTTGACATTTCGCCCATATTAATCAAGTTTACTATGAATAAATAATATAGGTAAGTGAAGTTACTATTTCCAAACTTGTTTCTAACAAAAGCATCATTATTCATTATTACTATAATATATTCCAATACAAGGCGGCCATCTAAATGCGAGAGTACATCCTGCCCCAGTTTCGGTTATGGGACTAAAAACAGCCAATAGGAATGCGGAAGCTTAAACTCGAAAAAAGTGTAGTTAGCTCAATTACATCATAAAAGTGAAAGAAGGATTTTACACGAGCGACTCGCAACACTAATGACCCGGTTGCACTGATCATGCGCACTTTGCAGAATATGTTAAGTAACGAAATAAAAGACCTCCTTGGCGTACTGTTTACACACAATCCTCCCAACTGACCTGTCTTGTCATCAGTTTGCCCAATCAAACGCTAAAAGAAAGAAAAGTTCGGTACGCAGCCAGTATGCGTTATGGTAGTGAATTTTTATTAAATGCTTCAAACTTGGATAACTAAATTTTCGATTAGAAAGTTGAATTTTATATGTAGTAAAACTTTTTCCAAGGAAACATATCCGCCAAATAACTGTGTAATTTTCAGAGAATTTTTTTTTTCGAAAGAAAACTCAAAATTTGAAAAACCCAATTTTCTATAAACTCAGAAAGTTGAATTTTGGAATGTAGTAAGGTCTTTCTCAAGGCAACATATCCACCAAATTTCATTGAAATACCTTTGTAATTTTCGGAGAAAACATTTTATTTTCGAAAGAAAACTCAAAATTATCCCGGAAAACCTTATCGGATTTTCCTGACTAACAAACTCATCCAAGCCATTAATAAAAGAAAGGACTTGCCGAGTTTCATCAAAATCGGTTATTTATTTTTTGAGTTATCGGTTGGATACATATATATATATATATATATATATATATATATATATATATATATATATATATATATATATATATATATATATATATATATATATATATATTCAAACATCTAAAAATTGAAACTGACCCCTGATATGGGTTCTAGAGGTCCTAGTTCGCGCTCATTTGAAAAAAAATTCGATACCTCTCTATTAGTGAATTTTTTAAAATAAAAATTCACTAAAAGTACATATAATATACTCACATAAAGGGCAGGGTTGACTTTCCTTCCCCTTTTAGCTTTTAATTGGGCAAAGTGATGTCAGGGCAGGACAGTTGGGAGGACTGTGTGTAAACAGCACCTCAGGGAGGTCTTTTATTTCGTTACTTAAAATATTCTGCCAAGTGCGCATGATCAATGCAACTAATGATTACTGTGGCGAGACGCTCGTCTTTTTAAGGTGCCACCTTCCTACTGGCTGTTTCCTGAAACCGGGGCTGGATGTACTCTCGCCATCTAAATGCCAGTCCTCATAATTTCAATTAAATAATTATTATTTTGTCCAACGTTACCCTAAAATGCGACCAGGTTGTTAATTCTTCTTGATAGGCTAAGTTTTGGCGGGAGACTGTGTGTTTAAAATGCACAGTATGAAAATACTTTTTAAAGTAGCTACTTAGTAAAAAAATATTTAATAACTAATATGAGAAACCATCGATAATCTAAATTATGGACCTATGAACGTAGCTAAGAGATCGATCTTTTTTGTAACAAGGTTTTCTTAATTGTAATATCTTCAAGGTCCATGATAATAAGTTAACACCACGAACATTAATATTCACTTTCGCTCGGACACAAATAATAAAAATGCTGATACTGTTACTGTTATTACAAGAAGCATTAGTTATCTCCCCAGTGTGTTAACCTATATGGTGTTTAACCGCACTTATCGCAATAATGGAAAATTATAACATATTGTCACATTTGTCTATGAGAATTAAGTTTATGGACTTTGTTTATTCTATGGTCAGATGTCGTTTATAAAGTGTGTTGCTAAGAGCGAACACTCTGGAATTATATTTCTAGAAGGGACCAGAAGTGACAGGTATAGAAAAGTGTAGAAGGTCTAAGAATCTCTATGGACAGTATAAATAGACGAGCGGTGCGCAGAGTAAGTCAGTTCAGTATTATGTCGGTGTGGTGTAGAATAGTGATCATAGAGTATTAAGCGAGTTAGCAGTAAGTGTTGGTATTTAAGAACCGATCATAGAAGGCGAATAGTGGAATATAGTTCTATGGACATTTAATAATAGAGAGAAATATTTTAGTTGGAAAATAGTTGCTTATAATAAATTAGTAGTTTGAAATGCTGTGTTTTCTTAGTCAACGAATCCAGAACCCCGTAGAACGTAACAATATGTTAGATGTGCTTAATAAAATTGTCATCCCAATAATGTCTAATAGGGCCCTGTTTTCGTGGCCTAAATTAAGAATAATTTGAAACTGAGCGGTTACAGGACTTATTGGCTTATAATCAGATTTTCTCATTTACGTAAAATAATATTGCTTTCAGTTATTAAATCTCAATTTAGATAAAATTAAGTTGTAAAATGTAAACAAAGCTACACAACGGCAAAATTAAGCGCTTGGTAAGTTTGCAAGGCGTTTGTGCTGCTAACATTTAACGTGAAAGAGCTGTCGGGCGGTCAATTCTGAACATAGAAAATGAAAGACTTCTATGCTGTAATTTTTTCTATTGAGATTACTTTTAGCGGTCTTTGTCAATTTTCTTGGCTGTTACTTTTTCATGTACATAAACAAAATATTTATATATTTATTAATTGAAATGTAACGTTAAAGTGGAAGGGACCCAAGCGAATGGCAGTTGAGGCAAATTTTCAACAGAAAGAGATGGGCTTAAAAATTTTGCTGTCTTTACATTACTCATTAACTTTTTGGCAATATTTAATTGTACTCATTACAGATAAACATAATCTCTCTGCGTGTGCGACAGAGATAACCACCCCTATTATTGTCAGCCACACTGATGCTAAATGTCCCTCCGAAAATTGATATTGAAAGCGCTGCCGGGTCCCTTCCAGTTCAAGGTTTCATTTTTCATTTCAATGTATTTGTTTATATAATAGATAAACAAAATCTTTTGTTTAGATCGTTTTTTTACTCTATAGTTTGGTCATAAACTACAGATAATTTCTCTACAGCTTTTGTACTTTGGTACTGCATATTGCATACTGATGCCTAATTTTCTCTATGGTATATGGTATTACAGTTATAGGTTATGAATGTTGTTAAAATAATGTTAAATTTATAACTTAGAAATTAATTAAGTGCTGTAGTTCTGTTAAAATGACTGATAAAATAATAAGTATTATTTTAATATTACTTAGACTAACAACAAAAATTAATTCCGATTCGAATGATGTGTTAGGTTGCGGTGGTTTTGCAAAAAGTCATACACCCATTGATTTTTCTAAAGTTGAAGTTAAACTGTAAGTATTGCAGTAATTGGAAAGCACTTTATTTATTCCCAAATGCTTCTCTTTCTTTAGGTTGACGAAACAAGGTATCTTAAAAGACAAAACTAGTTGTGCACCAAACAATGGATACTATTTCATACCATTGTACGACAAAGGCGAATACATTTTGCAGGTAAACTTATGTTGCTAATGTATATATATATATATATATATATATATATATATATATATATATATATATATATATATATATATATATATTAAATTATTCTTTTAAAAGTAGGTTGGTAAGATTTATTTGCTTTTTATAGTTGGAGCCTCCACCAGGATGGAGTTTCAACCCTACCAAAGTTCACCTGGTTGTAGATGGAAAAACTGATGTATGTTCACAAGGAAAAGATATTAATTTTGTGTTTAAGGGATTTGGAATTACAGGAAGGGTATGTAAGAACATTTCAGCAAATAAATTTTACTTATCCGTTTTCATTTTGTAGGTTGAAAGTCTTGGACGAGATTATGGCCCATCAGGAATATCAGTAGAACTAAAATCTGAGAAGGAAAAAAGGATTACTACTACTAAAGACAAGGGAGTTTTCTTTTTTACACCAGTTTATCCAGGAACCTATATTCTTTCTATTTCTCACCCAAGGTAGATTAATATTCTATAATTTTTGTTAAAAAATGAGTACATATTATTTTTAAGGTGGAAGATATTAAATCAGTCAGTCACTGTAATTGTAGCTGAAGGAAACACAGAATTGACACCTAAAAGCTTGGTAATTCAAGGCTATGATGTTAGTGGAATGGTTAAAAGTGACGCAGAACCAGTTAAAAATGCAAAAGTTGTATTATTTGGTAGCAATGTGGTAAGTTGCTGTATTTAAAATTAAAAGAGTTTAATTGTAGTTTGGCTCCCCTATTCTACTCCACTTTAGATTTTGCACACATACTAGTTGTGCTAAGGTCTGAACAAATTTTTTGAGCAGGGAGTGGGGAAAGTCCGCAAATTTGCATTTGGTAAAAAGTACACAAAGTAATTGTTCAAACTTACCTGTACAAAAGTTAAAATAATCAGGTTGGGTGTTTTACTGCCAAAATGGAGCTCTATAAGTCAAAATAGTTCTGTATTGTTTGTGTTTTCAAATGATAAAATATTTTTTTAATTTTTTTTAATAACGAAATAAAGATATGTGAGAATAATTTCATTAAGTGAAGATTGGAACCTGTGATAAGCACTGATAAGCAAGGGCGTACCCACGATGAAAACAGGGGGGGGGAAGCCATGGCGTTCAGGTTGTAACATCTTATCGCGGAAAAGGTGAATGAAACCAAAATTTTTAGAAAATTATGTATAATTATAGCAGTGCTTTATCAACTAAGTTATTAAAATTATTTGCTTGAAAAAAAATTATTCTAGTTACATGTCTTATAGTAGTATAATTTTTCTTGGATTTGTACAAAACTTGTTCAAAACTCTCGTTTCTATCCAGTCCTGATTTTCCTTGAAGAATTTCCGATTGACGCTCATCAAACACAACCCAGTCAGTCTGGGGTACGCCCTTGCTGATACGTATACTTGGAGAACCCAAATCACCACAACACATCATTTTAAAGACCTAGCGATCGTTAGGTCATCATCAGAAGATTGAAAATTCTGAGAAAAGAAGAATTTTTCATCCTTTGATGAAGCTAACTTTGTTAACGAAACGATCGCCAGGTCTTTAAAAATATGTTTATGGTGATTTGGGTTCTCCAAGTGTAGAATAATTCCATTGGCAATACCCTGTATAATTTGATATAATATTTTGGGTATTTTATCTTTTTAGGATAGAAAATATGTTGATGGATGTGAAAAAAATGTACCTTTTAAAGCATTTGATCATAATATGCCCTTTATTTGTTATGCAGAAACAAATGAAAAAGGGATATACACGTTTAACACTGTACCTCCTGGAAATTATGAGGTAGTGCTTTACTATGAAAACAATAATATATATTATGAACCACAACTGATAAAATTTGAAGTTGTGCATGATAGTGTGACACTTTCAGAAAAATTTGAGGTAAGTTAATGTGAAATAAAATATCATTTATTAGAATGAAAAATATCATTTAAAAGCTGTTAATTAAATGCATCTAAAGTGTCTAACCCATATATCTACCTATCTGATTTGAATTTAATTGTTGTATTTTGTAAGCAAGGTGCTTACAGTTTGAGTATCTAGATTTATGATATTTCTACATACATAAATATTACTATGATCTCAGAAAAGTTATGAAAAATCTCCACAAGTAATTTAAATATCATAAATTTATCTATCATAAAATGCATAAGATATGTAGGCCGCGAACAGGAGGAAATTGAGTGTATTTAATTACGTGTAATCAGAACACCTTACCAAGCGCAAAACGCGCGGTACAACGGTCAATTTAGTGCAAAATAAAAGGAAATGTAATTCTAAACGACACCGGCGATGATAGAACGGGTAGGTAACCTCTAAGGAGGCCACTTGAGTTGCAACAGAAAAATTCCGCAAACTAAGTGGTTTTGGGGACTCTGAAAGAGTGAGGAAATAATTATACGAGGGGCAGTGTTCAGGCAGCTGGCCTCCGGGCTAGACAGTTGCCGCCGCGGCGATAAATGTCAAGGGTTTCTGTTAAGACAATTTGAAGAAGTAAGTGAAATTTCAGTGAGAGAATTAGCTTTTGTTTCAAAGGGCGGTTATCGCAAAAGATCGTGGTTCATTGGTCATAGGGGCTGGTAAGGCAGAGTACAGAGCTGGTGTATTGCCTCGGATCTTTCTGGGTGAGTTTGTTCCGGTTAATATTTTTTTAAATGTTCCCTAATTTTTTTATTAAGAATGGGTCAGCTGTCTCGAGTACCGAATTAATTTTTTAAAACTAAGATTGTATAGATATTTTAAACCATATGGGCTGTAAGCTAAATTAGCATAGATGATTTAGCCGTAGGGCGCTGGACTTATAATCAGAGTGAATGAAATCAGATTAAAATTTAGGTGTTGTTTTATGATAGGAATTTTAATGGATGGGGGAATATTTGTGAAATTTTATAATACGAGGGAGAGATAGGGCTTTGTGTCATGATAGTTTAGCTGGGAGCTATAAGGGGTAGATAAGTGAGAGCTATAATTAAGCTTAGAAAGAGTCAATTATTAGACTAAAAAAATTATACCGGGGGCAAGAACAATGTAGTTTTTCACCGGTATCAACTTTGTATAACATTTAATGCATTCTAAGGTTTGGAAAAACCTCCTACACCCTCCTGTTTAAATAACCCTTAGGATTTATACGATTAGAATTACGAGTTTTTAGTATAATTTTAATCAGACAGAAACCTTTGGAATTCAGGAATTTATTTAAAAAAATTACTGAATGTTTTCTTTTGTTTAATTTTAATCATACGGAAACCTTTGAAATCAAAGGGTGTATTAAAATTTATTGAGCTGTTTAAAATGTTATCTGTATAAATTTTATTTCTTGTATTAAGGTAATTTTAAAAACTAGATGCTGGGTTTCATTATTAGCTTAGGAAGCCCTAAACTAGAGTTCATTTTAACAGTTTTCTTATAGGGTGACTCTGATGTACCGGGGTCACTAGTTATAATAATAATTTTAATAATAATAATAATTTTATTAACGGTCTGAGCCAATTTACAGATTAATTTATGACCAAAAATCAAATTAACTATAAACAAGCTAATAATATAAACCTAAAAAATATTTTCTAACACACTTTTAAATTCAGCAAGGCTTACAAAAAAAATATCAGTTTTTTCACAATATTTGTTAGCATTTCTACAGATTCTTGGAACTGCAGAATGAAAAGTATAATTAACACGATAGAAACTCTCATTAAATAGACCATGGTGTCTTAAGGTTCTGGATGGAACACTAAGCTTAATCATAGCTAGTAAGTCAGGAGAATCTACAACACCATTCAGCAATTTATATAAAAAGCAAAGGTCAAAATTAACCCTTCGTTGTTCGAGAGTAATCAAATTTAATTGAGTATAAAGTTGTAAGTAGTCAATTTGGTCAGTTACGATACCCATCTTATATGCCACAAACCTAAGAAATCTTTTTTGGACTCTTTCAAGTAGATCTTCATGTATCTGATAGAATGGTGACCAAACAATGCTGCCGTATTCAAGCACAGATCTGACATATGCACAGTACACAGATTTTAAACAGTTTACATCGGAGAAGTCTGCCAATGTTCTTTTCAAAAATCCCAGCATTTTCAAGGATTTATTTGTAATTAATTCAATATGCTTACCAAATGTCAAATCACTACTAAAGTACACTCCCAGATCTCTTATTTGATCAACCTTTTTTAAGACAGTATCTTCCATTTTATAATCAAAATTTGAAATATTTTTCGATCTAGAAAATTGTATACAGCAGCATTTACTCTTATTTAACAACATATTATTATTCCTACACCACTGGATCAAATTATCTATATCTGCCTGTAATTTCAAATTATCTTCAGGAGTTTTAATCTCAACAAACATCTTCAGATCGTCTGCATATAAAAGTGTATCTGCATATTCAAAGCAGCGAGTCACATCATCAACAAATATGTTAAAGAGCAATGGTGAGAGATGCCCGCTAAGACTGAGTATATAGTAAAATTCTGGGAATTTGACCCAGATGCTCGGTTTTAGTGTTCCAAATAAATTTAGGCAAGACCTCCCTTGAAGGTCGAAAAACTTAAATATTAGTTTCAAGGTAATAAGGGGTAGATTTTGGATACGCGTTCTGCCGCTCGAACGTTGCCGATCCTAAAATATAACTAAATGAATAATTACTTAAATTTTAATAATAATAATTAGAATTACAGTCATTGGAAAAACCTTTGTTTTAAAGAAAAGTAAAAGGCACGTTAAACCATCCCATTACAATTTTTAGGAATGAATTTTATTTTATTCTCTTATTTGTAGATTGTAGGGTTTGGTATAATTGGACGAGTAGTTGAAAATGACAATGGAGATTCCTTAAAGGGAGCAAAAATCATAGTGAATGGAAATAAAGTTGCGGTAACTGATGCAAAAGGTTTTTATAAGTTAGAAAAATTAAAACCAGGAACCTATACCATAAATGCTGAAAGTGGTAAGTAAAATCATTTTTCCAGATTATAGGACTTGTAGCAAATGAATGTTCATATTTAAAAAGGCTGGACGCAACAAGGGCGTTATGGAAGTGAATTTCCATAAAAATGTTTTTAATAGCAAATATGTCTCTTTAATGCATGCAGGCATCAATTTGGTGACCGATATAACCCATATAGTCGAAACAGTGTACCATATTTTATCAAAATAACTTGTTTGAAAATGTACAAAAATTTTCTGAAAATAAACTTTAAATGTTTCCGAGAAAACTCATTTCTTAGTCAACGAACTTTAGGTTAATAGCAAATTCAGTTATTGAATTTTGGAGCATTTAATGTGTGTGTGTGACGTCAGATTGTATTGGCTGCGGTATGGTTACCATTTGCACATTTTAAAAGCCTTTTGTTACAGCTAGTATGTGAATTCAACAGTTCATATGCATTCTGTCATGGTGCATTGAAATTTGTTCCAACATGTAGTTTTGGATAGTTTTTATTTTATTTATTTGTATAATAATATTAATAGTGGTGCTTTTTTTTTCTAACTTAAGTCTACTTAAGATCTAGATACTACTTAAGGGATTTAGTCAGGGACACATATTCTTCATGCCAATGGGGCCTATCATGGCAACTTTTCTCTTTGACATACAGGAGGGCCACTAACGTCATGGGTACATATAAAGGATAGACACAAATGACACATAAACTTAAAGCCTAGTTTTTAGTGAATTTTCTTAGAAAAAATTCACTAATGAGGAGATCTCGACTTTTGACTTTTGAAAAAATTTCTTCAAATGAGCGCGATCTAGGACTCCTAGAACCCATATCCGGGGTCAGTTTCAATTTTTATATGTTTATATATATATATATATATATATATATATATATATATATATATATATATATATATATATATATATATATATATATATATATATATATATATGTATCACACCGATAACTCAAAAAATAATGGGCCGATTTTGATAAAATTTGGCACATACCTTTCTTTTGTAAATAGCTTGGATAAGTTCGTTAGTCAGGAAAATCGGACGAGGCTTTCCGGGAAAATTTTGAGTTTTCATTCGAAAAAAAATATTATCTCAAAAAGTAATTAGCCGCTTTTAATAAAATTTGGCATGTACCTTTCTTTTGTAGATAGCTTTGACAAGTTTGTTAGTCAGGAAAATCGGACAAGGTTTTCCGGGAAAATTTTGAGTTTTCATTCAAAAAAAATTTTTATCTCAAAGAATAATACGCCGATTTTGATAAAATTTGGCACGTACCTTCCTTTTGTAAAAGGCTTTGACGAGTTCGTTAATCAAAAAAATCGGACGAGGTTTTCCGGGAAAATTTTGAGTTTTCATTTGAAAAAAATTTTTATCTTAAAAAATAAAAAATCTATGATAACCAAATTTGGTAGGTAGGTTTACGATATAAAAAGCAAACTATATACCAAAATTTAGATTTCTATGTTACAAGAAAAAAAAGTTATAAAATATTTTGTGCCAGATCATTTCTATGAAAATTCACTACCATAACGCACTTGCTGCGTCCAGGCTTTTTTTTAATATATTTTTAGTTGGAGTTTTTTAATTAACTTATATACAAGCAAATATATGTTTTTATTACTTTCCAGTTGTAGAAGTTGTTCCAAATTAAAGGGTTGCTCAACGTCTTTTAAGTTGTGTATTCTGTTTAGGAATTCGTTTCTGTAATCCCATCCAATTGAGTACTCTAGTAAAACATGTTGTGCGCTTCCTTCTTCACCACATTCGCAATATGGGTCATTTTTTAAGTTGAGTTTGTGTAAATGGGTAGGTATCAAGGAGTGGTTAAATCTCAAACGATATATGCTAGTTACCAATCCTCTAGGATATCCAGCAAACCATAGCTGGCAAGGTAACTTTGGTACAATTCATTTATAAAATATACCTTTATATTTTCTGTGATAGTCAGTTTCCCACAACTGTTATTGTTGTCTGAAAAATAAAGTTTTTATGTCTGTCCATGGACAGGGATATTCTAAAAGGGGAGCATTTAATGAAAATGTGTCTACTTGAAATGAATTTTGTGGAAATATTTTATTAAAATGAAGTGCAATGATGGTTGAAGCTGAAACTTAAAGGTTTGCAGAACACTCTTTACATAATCCGTATTTCTTTCAGGTTCTTTGCCTATATATATATATATATATATATATATATATATATATATATATATATATATATATATATATATATGTATATATATATATATGTATAATTGAAACTGACCCTGGAATTTTTTCTAAATTCAAAAGTGGGGATCTCATTAGTGAATTTTTTTAAAGAAAATTCACTAACACTTGTGAAGCCACGGGAAAAGTCTACGACTGTATTAAATGTGGAACGGTTTCACTTAGTTAAGGCAAGAACAAACAACCAGATATGCTATTCAAATGGAATTAAGTCTTAAAACTTTCATCTCCTCTTTATTAAATTATTTTTTATACAAAAACTCGCTAAAAAATTTATCGGAATAACAACAATCTGATCAGATAACTGTAAAGCGAACTGAGTCTAAAAAAAATGATAAAAAAGTCTGGACGCAGCAAGTGTGTTATAGAAGTGAATTTTTATAAAAATGCTTTGAATAGCAAGTATGTCTTTTTAATGCAAGCAGTCATCAATTTGGTTACCGGTATAACCTATATAGTAGAAACATGTGCCATATTTTATCAAAATAACTTATTGTTTGAAAATGTACAAAAATTTTCCGACAATAAACTTTAAATGTTAGGTTCCTAGCCAACAAACCTTAGGTTAATAGCAAATTGAGTTATTGAAATTTGAAGCATTTAATAAAAATTTGCTACCAAAATGCACTTACTGTGTCTCGATGTTTTTTCTTACATACATATTTCGATAAAAAATGCAATAAAATAAGGGTGTTCGAAAAAAAATTGTAGGGATCACCAACGACTTATGGGCCGATTTTGGTACGGATTTTCTACTGCATAATAATGGTCATTGTTTCTGTTAAAAAGGCTGCTTGTGGAAAAATTACATTCATCTGTCTAGATGATTTTATTTACGAAATCATCATCTTGTTGCATTTTTCCATGAAGCCAATTGCAGAATTCAAGCCTTCTGTCCCTGTCTGCTGGTCTTAGTTTTTGGCAAACATGAAGTTTATAGGGATGATACTTATGTTTCTTGAAAACCCTCTGAATTCGGCTTCTAGTCATATTCAGTTCTGAAGCAAATTTCCGTGTTGAGTCAGGAGGATTTTCCGTAAGCTTTAACAAAACGATTTGGTGAAATATTTTTGACATGTAATCGCAAAATATTATAGTAATAAAAGATTGCATAGCATCATTTTATAATGATACTTACAGCATTTAAAACAGCTTCTTCATCTTCAGCTTCCATTCGTTGGCCGTACGAATTTCTATATTTACCAAATCTACCAAAGATACCTAAATTTCTGTCCAAATTGTTAAAATATGAATAATGGGGTTGTGGACGCTCAGGGTATTGCTCTAAATACCGTTCACATGAAATGTGCGAGTTTCTGTTTTTACTATAATAAATCTGAAGCATATCACGTTTCTCGAAATTGTCAAAAGTTCTACTGACATATTATGACAAGCAAGCTTGATATTTCTGAATATGAAAGCCGCCGAGATCAACGAACAGACAAGTCATTGCATTGCATTGGATTGAACTTAAAATATTTGACTCATAATCATAAGTTCGGGTTCACTGTTTAACATATATATGAATGACTTATTACACTTGCCTACGGCAGGGGAAATTGTCAGTTATGCTGACGACACAGCTATTATATACACTGCATCAGACTGGAAATCCCTGAAACAAAGAGCAGAGGAGAGCCTCAGATTCTTGAAGGCTTGGGTTGACCACAATATGTTGGCAATAAACTGGAACAAAACAAAGTATGTACCATTTACATCGTATGCCAGTGGTTTGCCAAATCTGGGTAATTTAAACATCGGCAGCAGTCCAGTAGCTGAAGCAAAGAATATGTTATATCTGGGATTAAACATAGACTGTCATCTGAGATGGGATATACATACGAGTCAAATTGTTAGGAAGTTGAGAAGCTTTCTGTTTAGATTTAGGAAACTGAAACAATTCATGGAGGAAACTCACCTCAGAACTGTATACCTTGCCCTCATTCAATCCCAACTGATGTATGGATTGCTCGCTTGGGGCAGCGCTTCAGAAATATATTTGAGAAAGGTGGGAACCACACAGAGATGGATACTAAAGATTATATGTGGAAAAAATATGACTTACCCTAGCGATCTGCTCTATTCTGAGAACAAAGTAATGGATATCCATAAGTTGTACTGCCGTGCAATTTTATTGTACACACACAGAGAGAAGAACACCATAAGTTTCCTGGAGCACACCTACCAAACACGGTTTAAAAATGTGGTAACCGTAAAACAGAGAGCGAATAAAAGGATTGGCCGAAAAAACTTTGTTTATATTGGTTTGAAAGCATACGATGTGTTGCCACTGGATATAAGACAAGTGCATTTATATAGATTGTTTAGGAACAGGGTACAGTCCTGGCTACTTGAAACTCCGAGAGATGTTATCTACAGACTGGTTAATTTAGGTTAAGATTTTGGAGATGTAGTGAATCCAATCCTGTGTTTTAAAATCGGATGTAGTTTTTTTTAATGTGTGTTTGTGTTTTACTTGTATTATATATTGGCTGCTTAACTTACAGAGATTTTTTATGGTTTTGACTATTGTTTTACCTCTGCATATATTTCATGAGCGCATTCGTATGGTGTTTTATAGCATTATTTTTGTTGTTTTTATATATTCTCGCTTGTTTTTAGTACAGCTGTACATTGTTTTGGAATTTTGGTGTTGTTTGGGGAGTACTGGATTGGGGGGTGGTTTTGTGTTGGTGGGAGAAAAGGATGAGAGGGAGGAATGTGACTGTTGTTGTCGGATGCAATTGTTTTTTTTTCTTTCTCTCTTGTGTGCGCATTGTGTCTGGGGTGTCCTCATTGACAAGCTATTTTGCTTCTATGGAGGTATGCTGTGTAGATGTTGGTGTGGAAGAGAGAAGGGAAGGAGGGAAAAAATGTGTGGTATTTTAGTGATCTAAATTGTTGGGCACATATGCTGGAAATCGGTTTTAATAATATGTGGCTTGGTTTTGTTTTTTTTCAGTTGAATTGTTCGCAATTGTTTTGGATTATGTGCACTAGGTATTTTTGAGAAAGAAATTATATTGCTAGTATCACCAACAAGTCTCTGACTTAGGTGATTATTATCTTATTGAACAATTAGCTCTAATGTATTTTATAAGTTATTTGTAGTAAAAAAAAATGTGTATATTGTTCAATAAACTATTATTATTATTATTATTATTATTATTATTATTATTATTATTATTATTATTATTATTATTATTATTATTATTATTATTATTATTATTATTATTATTATTATTATTATTATTATTATTATTATTATTATTATTATTATTATTATTATTATTATTATTATTATTATTATTATTATTATTATTATTATTATTATTATTATTATTATTATTATTATTATTATTATTATTATTATTATTATTATTATTATTATTATTATTATTATTATTATTATTATTATTATTATTATTATTATTATTATTATTATTATTATTATTATTATTATTATTATTATTATTATTATTATTATTATTATTATTATTATTATTATTATTATTATTATTATTATTATTATTATTATTATTATTATTATTATTATTATTATTATTATTATTATTATTATTATTATTATTATTATTATTATTATTATTATTATTATTATTATTATTATTATTATTATTATTATTATTATTATTATTATTATTATTATTATTATTATTATTATTATTATTATTATTATTATTATTATTATTATTATTATTATTATTATTATTATTATTATTATTATTATTATTATTATTATTATTATTATTATTATTATTATTATTATTATTATTATTATTATTATTATTATTATTATTATTATTATTATTATTATTATTATTATTATTATTATTATTATTATTATTATTATTATTATTATTATTATTATTATTATTATTATTATTATTATTATTATTATTATTATTATTATTATTATTATTATTATTATTATTATTATTATTATTATTATTATTATTATTATTATTATTATTATTATTATTATTATTATTATTATTATTATTATTATTATTATTATTATTATTATTATTATTATTATTATTATTATTATTATTATTATTATTATTATTATTATTATTATTATTATTATTATTATTATTATTATTATTATTATTATTATTATTATTATTATTATTATTATTATTATTATTATTATTATTATTATTATTATTATTATTATTATTATTATTATTATTATTATTATTATTATTATTATTATTATTATTATTATTATTATTATTATTATTATTATTATTATTATTATTATTATTATTATTATTATTATTATTATTATTATTATTATTATTATTATTATTATTATTATTATTATTATTATTATTATTATTATTATTATTATTATTATTATTATTATTATTATTATTATTATTATTATTATTATTATTATTATTATTATTATTATTATTATTATTATTATTATTATTATTATTATTATTATTATTATTATTATTATTGTCCCCTGTGGGTCCGGGGACGAAATAAAAGAATTGGCCCAAGGTAGCTCCATCCTGTCGTAAAAGGCGACTAACTGGAGATACCAGGAAGCACAGCGTGGAGGAGCGCCCTATGTTCTGCTGCGGCCGGGAGCGACCGGCAGCCTTTGCCGGAGCTCTAGGGTGTGGCGGGACAGCGGCTCTCTGTGGAAACCTGCCTGGTATAGACCGTGCTTAGCAACTCGGTGGCTGCAGAGGAAGAAGTTGCTGGGTGTGGGGGCTTGCCTTAACTGGCCGGCCGAGTGGAAGGGAACCACAATAAAAATCCCCCCAAGTCAAGGCGGAACAGCACAGGCCGAGGACTGCGTGGTTAAGGGGTAGCTTAGCCACTACTGTGCGAACTCCGGAGCACCTGGCGCACTCCGGCATTCAACAGCCTTCCCGGGGCATGCGGGGCTCTGCCACGGGTGACCGACGTTTTTCCCTAGCTACTCGTGGGAACAAAATGGAAGTAAATAATATACAGAAAATGACGGAAGTCAAAAACACAGGAGAGAAAGGATGGAGCGAGATCCAGGCTGTAGAAGATAATGATCATGAAAGCCTGAGACAAATGAAAGAGGTGATAACGCGCTTGACCGTCACTATCAAGCAACAAAGGAACGTTAGCATGGTGATTAAAGATGGTGTAGCACAGCTAATAGAGATACATGATGCTCTAGTCTCTCAGGGTACGAAGAGGAGAACACTCCAGAACAAACTGAGAGAAACGATAGAAAAAAGGGAGAGCGGCAGATGTGCACCATCGACGAAAAAGACGGGCGTAGTCCGAAATAGACTAAGGACGGGCGAGCTTGACAGCAGCAGCAGCAGTGGAGACGAGGAAGAGTTGACCGACTCAGCCTCCCCCTCGGGCGTAAAGGGGATATCCAAAGAGCATTGGATGATCCCAAAGGAGGCCAAGAAGAAGGAGAACAAATCAAGGAAAAGGGAAGAAAAAAAGAAGATGAGAGAAGCAGCAGTGAGGGAAGAACAGGAAGCCAGGAATCGTAAGGACCAGATCACGAAAGAGAAAGAAAAACAGGAGGACGAAAGACGGAGACAGCAACAGGAAAAGAGGATTAAAAAACACACCAGGCAAGAGAAGAAGCAGGCTCGGAAGCCAGACGCCATAGTAATCAAAGTCTCCGAGGTCCTACCCTACTCTGAGGTCCTCAAGAGGCTAAGAGGGAGCGTCAAACCGGATCACACAGGCACTGAGATCCGAGCCATCAAAAAGACGATGAAGGGGGATGTGCTCCTCGAAATGGGCAGGGACTCCAAAGCGTCAACAGAGTTCACAAAGGCGGTGGAGGAAGCCGTGGGGGAACAGAATGTTATAAAAAACCTGACCCCACGGTCAACCGTAGAGGTGCGCGACCTCGACTCCCTGGCAACCGCGGAGGAGGTCAGACAGGCTCTGGAGAAAAAACTGGGCGGGACCAGAGAAGACCTGAAAATTTCCCTGACCAACCCAAACAGCAGATTCCAGAGACTCGCGATAATAGAGCTGGAAGGAAAGGACGCCGACGGCCTCCTCAAGGGGGGAAAAATACGAATTGGCCTGGTAAACTGCAGAGTAAGGCTGCGCATTCAGATACTGCGATGCTACAAATGCCTAGGGTATGGACACCGAGCAAGGGAGTGCAGAGGCACCGACCGTGCAAACGTGTGTTATAGATGCGGTGGTGAAGGGCACCGGGCTGCATCTTGCAAGGAGGCCGAGAAGTGCGCTCTGTGTGTAGAGTTGGGAGTCAACTCAAACCATGTCGCAGGCAGAAAAGGATGCACAGCTTTTCGGAGAGCTTTAGACCAGGCGAAGAAGAAAACAGCATGATCAGAGTGCTCCAGATCAACCTGAACAGGAGTAAAACGGCGAGCGCCCTCAAACAGCAGATCGCCCACGAAAAAAAGACGGATATCATGCTCATTAGCGAACAATATGATGACACCAGCGGACCGGGTTGGTTTAAAGACTCGTCAGGTACCGCGGCAATATGGGTAGTAAATCGATCCGGAGTCCCAATAGAAGCGAGCGGAGCAGGGCCCGGATATGCCTGGATCAGAAGCAGGAGTGTGACCTATGTCAGCTGCTACCTTACACCAAACGAATCCATAGCTGATTTCGAGGAGAAGCTGGCCGGCATAGAAGACGAGTTCCGCAATGTAGGAGGAAAGTTGCTTATCGCAGGGGACTTTAACGCCAAGGCAATAGAGTGGGGAATGCAAACAACTGATGGTAGAGGACGAAGGGTGGCGGAAATGGCAGCTAGACTCGGACTGGTCGTCATCAACCAGGGAGAGGTGCCAACATTCAGAAGAGCAGGATGCACAGGTACCATACCAGACATCACTATGGCTTCGGAGACGC